>JALAZF010000141.1:8750000-10000000 GCA_022829125.1 Lathyrus tuberosus | reverse complement strand
TTCACTGGGAGTAATTTCTCCTTGTGGAAATTGAAGATGCAGGCAATACTTAGGAAGGATAATTGCTCAGAAGCAATTAAAGGTAGACCTACAAATATAACTGACGAAAAGTGGAGAGAGATGGATGACAATGCTGGTGCGAATTTGCACTTAGCAATGACAGATTTAGTTTTGTCAAGTATAGCAGAAAAGAAAACTGCAAAGGAGATATGGGATACTCTCATCCAACTGTACGAGGTCAATTCACTTCACAATAGAATTTTCTTAAAGAGGAGACTCTACACTCTTCGAATGAGTGAATCCACTTCGGTGCCGGATCACATCAATAATTTGAATACATTATTTGCTCAACTATCTGCATCAGATTTCACAATAGTGGAAAATGAACGAGCAGAGCTTCTTCTTCAGAGTTTACCAGACTCGTATGATCAACTAGTCATCAATATTACAAACAATATTATTGTTGACCGTCTATCCTTTAATGATGTCGCCGGATCTATTCTTGAAGAAGAATCCAGACGTAAAAATAAGGAAGATCGGCAAGAAAGCTCAAAACAAATAGAAGCTTTGACGATTACGAGAGGTAGATCAACAGAATGTGGTCCCAGTGGGAGTCAAAATCATGGTAGATCAAAATCTCAAAGAAGAACAAACCTCAAATGCTACAATTGTGGCAAGAGAGGACACTTGAAGAAAGAACGTTGGTTCAACAAGAAGAATGGTGAGAAGTCTTCTGAAGCAAGTACATCTCAAGGATGTATTGCTAGTACCTCCGATGATTGAGAAATCCTTTACAGTGAAGCAGTAGTTAGTACCAAAGGCGATATTCAACTCACTGATGGTTGGATAGTAGATTTAGGAGCAACATGGCACATGATTCCACAGCGAGACTGGTTTTGCACTTACGAACCTATCTCAGAAGGACATGTATTAATGAGGAATGGCCATACTTTGGAAATTGCTGGAGTTGGTACTATCAAAATGAAAATGTATGATGGTACTATCAGCACACTTCAAGGGGTACGACATGTGAAAGGATTGACGAAGAATTTGTTGTCTATTGGGAAACTAGATGACCTCGGATGCAAGACCCGTGTTCAAGGTGGGATCTTGAAAGTGGTGAAAGGTTCGCTAGTAGTGATGAAAGTAGAGAAGGTCGCTGCAAATCTATACATGCTTTTGGGAAACACAATGAAAGGAGCAGATGCATTAGTAGCAGCTGGAAGCCAGGAAGAAACAACGATGATATGGCATCGCAGACTAGGCCATATGTCAGAACGAGGCTTGAAAGTTCTTGCAGAACGTAATCTCATACCTGGGCTCAAGTCGGTAAATTTACCTTTCTGCGAGCACTATGTGATAAGCAAGCAGCATAAGCTAAAGTTTGCTAAGTCAACTGCTAGAAGCAAACATATACTAGACTTGATTCATTCTGATGTGTGGGAGTCACCGGAAATGTCCATTGGAGGAGCAAAATATTTTGTATCATTTATTGATGATTACTCCAGGAGACTATGGGTGTGCCCAATCAAGAAGAAGTCGGATATGTATTTAGTATTCAAGGAGTTCAAAGCATAAGAAAAACTTGAAACTGGGAAAAGAATTAAGTGCTTGAGGACAGATAATGGAGGAGAACATATAGATGGTGATTTCCTAATATTCTGCAAGCAAGAAGGTATTAAGCGGAAATTTACTGTTGCTCATACACCTTAGCAGAATGGTGTAGTAGAGCGGATGAATAGAACTCTCCTGGAGAGGACGAGAGGTATGCTAAAAACAACAGGATTGGCAAAATCTTTCTGGGCAGAAGCTATCAAACCTACCTGTTACGTGATAAATTGATCGCCATCAACTGCGATTGATTTAAAGACACCAATGGAGATGTGGAAGGGAAAACCAGGTGATTATTCTTCTTTGCATGTCCTGTGTACGTGATGTACAACTCCCAAGAAAGAACAAAGTTGAACCCAAAATCCAGGAAATGCATATTCTTGGGTTACGCTGATAATGTGAAGGGGCATCATCTGTAGGATCCCGTTGCCCACATGATTATTGTTAACAGAGATGTAATCTTTGTAGAAAATGAACTACAAAAGGAGAAAAAAGATGACAACACTATAAAGGAGACTACTATAGTGGAGATGAAGGAAAATTCAGGAGAAAATGATTCTTCTGAAGTAGAGCCAAAGCACGAAGAACAAGAACCAACTGAGGTCAATAATGTAGATCCCAGAAGAACCACACGTCAGATAAGAAAACCATGATGGCACTCAGAATATATGGTAGGCCCTAACAAAGATCGAGTCCAAGAATTGAAGGCACAATTGGTAAGGGAGTTTGATATGAAGGACTTGGGACCAGCAAACAAGATTTTAGGGATGCAAATTCATAGAGACAGAAAAGACAGAAGGATTTAGCTTTCTCAGAAGAATTATCTTCAGAAAGTTTTGCACCGCTTTAACATGCAAGACTGTAAGCCAATATCTACCCCACTTCCTGTCAATTATAAATTATCCTCAAGTATGAATCCTAGCAATGAAGCGGAAAGGATGGAAATGTATCGAGTACCGTATGCATCAGCAGTGGGAAGCCTTATGTATGCTATGATATGTACTAGACCAGATATTGCTCAAGCAGTTGGAACGGTGAGTCGGTTTATGGCAGATCCAGGTAATGAACATTGGAATGTTGTTAAGAGGGTCCTTAGATACATCAAAGGAACCTCAGGTGCTGCATTATGTTTTGGGGGATCAGAATTCACTATCAGAGGCTATGTTGATTCAAATTTTGCAAGCGACCTTGATAAAAGAAAATCTACTACTGGCTATGTATTCACACTTGCAGGAGGAGCGGTAAGCTGGTTGTAGAAACTGCAGACTGTTGTAGCTTTGTCTACTACAGAAGCTGAATACATGGCCGCTACCCAAGCATGTAAGGAAGTAATTTGGATTCAAAGGTTATTGGAAGAACTCGGGCACAAGCAACAAAATATTTTTGTGTACTGTGACAGTCAGAGTGCCTTGCACGCTGTAAGGAATCCAACTTTTCATTCCAGGACAAAACACATAGGAGTTCAAAACCATTTTGTCAGAGAGGTAGTAGAAGAAGGAAGTGTGGATATGCAGAAATTTCACACTAAAGATAACCTAGCAGATGCAATGACAAAGCCGGTTAACTCTGATAAGTTTGCATGGTGTAGGTCTTCCTATGGACTATTAGAGGCATAATCAACATGAAGTTGGCAAGGTATAGAAGATTTTGGAAGACCACAAATGTGACTTTAAGTGAGAGATTGTTAAAGATTGTGGTCATAGTCAAATATTGTGGTCATAGTAAAAGATTATGGTCAAGGATTGTGGTTGAATAAAGTCACAATTTGTGGATCAAGAAAAAAACACCCATGGTTTTGCACTCATGGTTTTGTAACAACTCCCATGGTTTTGTGAAGATGAGCACCTATAAATAGAGGTGCATTTCTCATTCCTAACACAACAACAAAAAGCATTGCAACATAACATAAAAGAAAAATTTAGAGAGAAAGGATGTATTGTATTTTCTCCTATAAGATTCTTTTAGTGAGTGTTCTCCTATTATAAGAGAGAATGTAATTTGTTCTCTTCTTATATTTAGAGAGAAGTTTGTAATTTCTTCCACTTAGTAAAAATCTTTTCTACCGGTGCCTGTGATTTTTCCCTTATTTATTGAGGGTTTTCCATGTAAATATTGTGTGTGAATTTTCTACTCCTTTATCTCTTAATTTTGTGATATTTATCTTACTACTCTGATATCCAACAAATTATATAAAAATTAAACAATGCAGGCAAAATATGAAAGTGCACTCTTGTATTTTTTGAAAAAATCAAATTCTGCCAAAATAAGTTTCCGAAAACACATAAAATGCAAATATAGAAGAACACGCAAGGAAAAAATATGGCAGAGAAAATCAACCTATATAAGCATAGTTTTAAAAATCGGACCGGACCGGCCGGTCGGACCGATTGAACCGGAAACCGGGATGATAACCGGTTGGTTCAATTGTTAGATCGGATATGGAGTTGAACTGGTCAAAACCGGTGTAAACGGGTAAACCGGCGGTTTTAAAAAATCGGCAGTTCAAATGCGTATTTTTTTTTAAAATTAAAACGACGTCATTTTTCATTATTTAAAAAATAAAAATAAAAATATAAGAGAAAGTTAATATTCTTTTCTTTAAAAATTGGTTACAACGATTAAATTAGGGGTGGCAAACGGGCATGCCCGCCCCATTTAGGCCCGCCCCGCAAAAGCCCGTAAAAAAACGGGGCGGGGCGGGGCGGTCAAAGATAGAGATGCAGGCTCATTTTCTAGGCCCGCCCCATTTAATGACGGGCCCGCGGGAATGCGGGCATGCCCGCTATTCTCTTAAAAAAAAAACTTTTTTTTATTCATTATATAATTTAAAAAAAAATTCATTAATCCTAACACTACCAGTAAAAAAACACTATCATTATCCTACATAAAATAATTAAATTCAACAAACCTTAAATTTTACAAATTTAATTTAATTTCCTAAATTTTATTCCTAAATTTTATGGGCCATAAGACATCATAAAATAAAATCAATTTTATTTGTTCATAAATTTTTCTTATGTAAGAGTTCGGTCTTTTCTTTTTAGTTTGTTTTAGTTGGTGCTGTTGGACCCTAGGGGTCACTTGGTTTTGTAGTTGGTTTTTTGAATATATATATATATATATATATATATATATATTTTTTTTTTCAAAAAAAAAATTTTTTTTTTTACCCGCGGACATACCCGTGACCGCCCCACGCCCGCCCCTCTTTTTTGCGGGGCGGGCATACGGGTTCAAAATTCAGGCCTGACCCGCAAAAAATGACGGGTAAAACGGGCTTTTCCCGCGGGCCAGACCCGTTTTGCCACCCCTAGATTAAATATAATAAATAGAGGCTACTGCAGTATTATAATATTGATAGGTTGTGAAATTTAAACATAATCTATTTTCTCTCGTATATGATTGATATCATTGGTTTTTATTAGTTGGGCTGAAGTGTTGCGTAAAGTAAATGGTAATGCATGTTATATAGATAACAAACATAAGTTTGTATTTGGGATTGACATTTTTTTTTTTAAATTTTTAATCAATTACTTGACTTAAATTTATAATTGATTCAAATTTAAATTTAAATTATAAACTTGTAAAATTATGATATTTTTAAAGTTTTTAGGTGTTAGTGATTTTTTCTGACACCGAGTCATCTAGTTCGACCGGTTTAATACCTATATAATTTTGTTATAGTGACCAGTTTATTCAATCGAGTTATCTGATTTTACCCGATGTAGTCATACAGTTCGATCAATAACTCAGTTGTTAAACTAATAAACCAATGATCCAATATCCTCACCGATTCGATAACATGTCCGATTTTTAAAACATTACATATAAGTGTAAATACCTATATAAATCAAAATTCAACGTGACATAAAATGCAAAAATAAAAGAACACGCAAGGAACATAAAAATAGAAGAACACGCAAGGAACCATTTAAATCTATAAAATAAATTTAACTTGACATGTCAAAATCAAAATTTTCAGGTACATTAGGCATTTGACCTCTTACACTTTAGTGTTTGTTAATTCCTTGAATTGGAATTCCACATTTTCTGGTTAGTACTTGTACTTCGTCACTCAACTCATCCACCAAAGTGTTCAATTAAAATGTCATCACCAGGTAACTCTTATAACTTAATGCTTCAACTTTTTCTGAGTAGAAAGGATTAATTATATGTTTTTTTTATAATTATATGTTTTTTTTTATATGAAACACGGACACTCGAATATCACAAGCGGATGCATTTATTGGACATTGTGAGCCCCCACTGCAACAATAAGATTTATAATGAATAACACTTTCATGAAATATTTTGAGCCTCATAAAATTGAAGGAATAAATTACTAATATTTATTCATTTATGATCAATTTACCTTTTCATAATTCTAGTTATTTTTCCATGAGTTATTTTAATAGGAATCTCCATATGATCTCTTTTAATTTTAGTTTATTTAATTTTTAAACGCTCTGTCCTACCATGTTAATAATAATTAGTTTTTCATATCTCCTCAAACTATTATTTCCTCATAAATATTTAAAATTTATATAAATTTATTTAGATATCAATAAATTTTTTATCTATCGATGCATTTATTTACAATGCAAAGTTACAGTTTTTATTTTAATTAAATTTATTTTTGTCTTTTATATTTTTTTAATAAATAGAAGTTGGTTGATTTTTTTTTGTTTATTTGATATTTTATTTAAAAAACGAGTTATGTTTGTTTGCTGGCTACTACCATAATGTTGAAATAATTATTTTTGCCATAAATTTTATAAATAACGAGTTGCACAATAGATAAATAATTTTTTCTATGTGAATGGTAATTTTATGTGATAACATGTGAATGGATCTGAACCATTAAATTTAAAATAAATAGATAAGATTGTATTTTATTTTTATTTTCAATCAATTTTCTCTCTCTTCATTATTAAAATAAATAATTTAAAATAAAATATTATTCTTTTCTCTCACTCATTTATTTAAATTTAATGGTTTAAATTCATTCACAAATTATTATATAAAATTACTATTCTCATAGTATATATATATATATATATATATATATATATATATATATATATATAGCATTAATAGCCATTTTGTCCTATGCATATACGCGTTGTTCGAAAAACCCCCTATAAAAAAAACCTTAACATTTGAATATTCTCTCAATTTTGACCTTCATCACATTCAGTCACCAAAAAAGCTGATGTGGCAGGGGTCAAAATAAAAACGCTGCCAAAATGGCAGAAGTCAAAATAAAAACGCTGCCAAAATGGCAGGGGTAAAAAAAAAAAAACGCTGTCACATCAGTTTTTTTAGTGACTAAATGTGATGAATGCCAAAATTGAGAGAATCTTCAAATGTTATGGTTTTTTTTGCAAGTTTTTTTTATAGGGGTGTTTTTCGAACAACGCCTATATGGCAAAGGACAAAACGGCTATTAACCCCATATATATATATATATATATATATATATATATATATATATATATATATATATATATATATATATATATATATATTACAAAATAGTTTAACATTTTTAAAGTATAAAAACATTAAAAAAACAGCTGTAATTTCTAAATTTTTATGTATTTTAAATTTAATTTATTATTATAATTATATATTTTATAAATATTTTTAGTAATTTATTCAATTTTTAAGCCCAAAAGCAAACAATTCTTGATCCGTCATTGCCGAATACACCCTCCGGTCACTATTATAAGCAACAAAAACTTTTTTAGATGTATTGAATAAATGATGTATTTGGACATTATTATATACCAGATACATCAAATATTCAATAAACCTAAAAATTTTGTTGTTGCTTATAATAATAACCAGAAGTAGGGGTGTTCAAAACCGAACCAACCCAATAGAAAACCGCAAACCAAACCAAACCAAATCGAAACCGCAAAAAACCGCATTTGGTTCGGATTTGTTCGGGCCATCTTTTAACAAAACCGCACGGTTCGGTTTGGTTTGTGGTTTGTATTTTGCAAACCGAACTAAACCAAACCAAACCGCATTATGTTACAACCCAAACTTCACTTATCCCACATCTAACCCAAAACTCAAACCCATTATGCCGTAACCTTACAATTACGAAATATTTTCTCTTACTCACACTTAACTTTTCAGTTTTAATCTTCTCAAATCTCTCCTAATAGTATTGCGCATTCTTCTCATCTTCTTGTCATGTACGTCTCACCTCTTCTACACAAATATCTCACCTCACATGTTTTTTCTTTTTCATCTTCTCATTTTTATGTTACTATTTTCTATTCTAATTATATTTTTGTCGCACCTTTGTCTCTAATCTCACATCTCTTATGTTCTTTCTTTTTCATCTTCTCTAATCTCCATTCTCCTCTATTTTCTGTTTTATAATAATATTTTTGATATTGTTTTATGCTACTATTTTTTTCCACTTTTGTTTAAATTGATTTTTGTATATTGAATGAGAATTTTTTGTCTAAATATGATGAGTTTTGTTGTTATTTGGCAATGTGTGAATGACTAAACACAAAGTTATGTTGTTCTCTATATATGTAAATATCACTCAATAAAAATCTTGTAAAAAACCGAACCAACCGAACCAATCCAAACCGCGTTGGTTTGATTTGGTTTGGTTCGGATTTTTTTTTAAAAGTCAACCGAACCAAACCAAACCGCATGCTTTTTTCTCTTGCGGTTCGGATGATTTTTAGCGTCAAAACCGCCTAAACCGCACCGCGAACACCCCTAACCAGAAGGTGTACGGTCTTGATATTGACATAGTTGACACACTGATAATTTAAAAAATAAATAAATAAAAAATAATCACAAATGTCTAACACCACACGCATACAGACTTTTTTTGATATGAACTATAAATATAGACTTTTTCATTTCTACTCAACCAATACATCATTGATGACAGATGCCCTTATGGATAAAAGGCTTTCTCAACTTAAAGAGGCAAAAGAAAGACTTCATCAAAGTAGCCTAAGTTCAATTCCTAAGATCCAAAGGGTTCCAAAGTTTCTGCAACAAAATAAAAGATTTTATGAGTACTGCTTACCAAAGATTATATCATTCGGTCCCATCCATCACAATAATGAAAATCTTCAAGAAGGAGAGAAGTACAAGCTTCTATGGACATCAAAATTTATTGCAGAATACGGCGAAAAAATTGGTCAAGATGCTAACCAGGCATGCAAACATTTGCTTAAAAAGATTGAAGATAATATTGAAAATTTAAAGAACAAGTTCGCTGAGGATGCAATTGCCGGTTACAGTGATCACGATCTTGCTTGGATATTGTTTGTGGATGGATGTTCTTTGATACATTTTATGGAAAATGTTGATGAACAATATCCAAAAGCACTAAATCTAAAATTTGACCAACTAATGTACATATGGAGAGATGCTGTATTATTGGAGAACCAACTTCCAAGAAAAATGCTTAAGATTCTATGTAAAGAGAAGGGTGTTGATCTAGTTCTCTTATATGAGAATTATGAAAGTATGGGTAAATGGAAGCGATTTGGATGGCCAGTGGTGAAGGTCCAAGTGGATAGTACTAGATTCTTTCATTTACTTGATTTTGCTCGATCAGGATTCGTCACACAACCAGGAGGAAATGATCAGTATATGATGGAAGAAGTTGTAGATAGCGATGGACAAGAAGTTGTAGAAAATTGGTATACTTATAAGAGTATACGAGATCTAAAAACAGTAGGAATTCGAGTGGTACCAAATAAGAACGAAGGAGTGAATCGATGGAACTGGAGTAATATTTCATTCAAGTCTCTAACTGGTTTAGTGGAGAACTAAGACTTCCTGTGTTTTTCTTCAATGATGTCACACCTTATATTTTCCGAAACTTTATGGCATATGAGATGTGTCCAGATGTTGACTACGACTATGAATGTTGTTCCTTCTTTAGCTTTATGGATTCATTGGTTGACAATGCTGAAGATGTTAAGGAACTTAGATCAGCTGGTGTATTTCAAAATTTGCTTCGAAATGATGAAGAATTGGCAAAGCTCTTCAATGATTTAGATGATGATTTGCCAACAAAAATGTCTTGTCATTTTTCCTACACAAATGCAGTGGCCTACAGTAAGAAATATATTCTTATCAAAAATCAAATTGAAAAACATTACAGCAATAAATGGAAGACATGGTTGGCTCAAGCTTACAATACTCATTTCGACACACCGTGGACTATGGTTGCCTTTTTTGCTGCATCATTGGCATTGCTTCTTACTTTCATCCAAACATGGTTTGCTGTATTTCCTAAATAAATAAGTAAGACTCCAAATAAATAGGTATGTGTGTTGGAACTAATTGAGTTTATTGTGTGACATATTTTATTTCTTACATTGGAGTGCAAATAAAGGGTTTTACAATTTGTAATGTAATTGTTGAAACACTCATGTTATGTAATTGTTGAAACATTGAGAGTTTAGAATATATCGGTTGTATTTTGTGATGTATTAATTTTAAAATTTGTCTTGTATAGTTCTTTAACTTTCTAATAACTATAGTGTCCTATATTAGTTTGGATGTTACTTTTTTCGACATCCCTAAAAAAATCAACATCCATTTAACACCCCTTCTCTTTACTCTACTCCACATTTAACACCCTTCATTCTCTAAAGCTCACTCTATCGTCTATCTATTAAATATATAGCTATTTTAGCTTGTATCTTTATTTCTCTATATGTAGAATAATATTGGGTATCTAAGAAATCTCTCTCTCTCTCTCTCTCTCTCACACACACACACACACACGCACGCACGCGCACACACACAAATAAAAAATTGAAGATTATTTAATCACAAATTTAATATGCAACCGTTGTAATATTATCTGAACAACCTTTGCTCTTCCGAAAAGAGAGAACGCTCTTCTCAACTATAATGATGATTAAAAATTTTCTTCATTTTTCAAGACGGTCACAATGTCATTCAAGAATATCAATCATTGGAAGTAATCATTATAAGCATTCAATCATCAGACCTTTCATCTTCAACCTCTTTTATGAAGGCACAATTTCATATAATGAATTTTCACTTCTTCAAAACTATTCTTCTTAACTACATATATCAACTGGAGTTCTCCATCTGAGAATGCTAACAAAAATATCTCAACTGAAATCACCACAGTACAACACTATGATCAGCAGTCAACTGAGGAGGTCCAACTATCTGAATCGACTGTTGTCAGGGATACACTTAGGGTTAGGAAGGCCAAAAAGAAGAAGAAAAAGCTGAAGAAGAAGAAAAAGGTGCCTAGAAAGATTTGTTACTATGATTCTGACGAGGGTGGTGAGGATAGAGTCATAGATTATGAAGATTTCTTTGCTGCTACGGGATATTGTTCCGACATTGACAAAATTACGAAACGAAATTATTTATGTACTCTTAACTCTTAGCCCTCTTAATGAAATTATTTATTATTGTTTTATATACTCATTCATTTATACACTATTATTGTTTTACAAAAAAAATAGTACAAGCAATCAAAACTAAAAACAACAATCACAACAGTAATGAAAAATAACAATAACAATAATTAATAACCCTCTCACAATTGAGTTCATAAATAAATAAAAAATTAAAAGTTATTTAACCACGGTTTTACTAAAGAACTGTTAGAAAAATTTAAAATTATATCACGGTTTTTCTTTCTAACCGTGTTGAAATGTGATATATTATATCACAAATTTTCTTTCTAATCGTGATGAAATGTTATACTTTTTACTATATAAGTGAAAATATCTATCGTTTAGTACATAACAATCGTTTCTCTCAAATTAAAACCCTAACATATTTCACTATTCTCTCATAAAATAACCCTAACATCCATGTCACTCTTTAAACTTTCTCAAACCTTCAGATTCGTCTTCAACAATCGTTGTGATACTTTTTAATCATATTTCAGGTTCGTTCATTAAACTTATGCTTCAATTTTGTTTACATTTCTTGTTAAAAGTGGGTTCTCATTTTTTTTTATTTGGTGAATGTTCTCATTTTTTTAGATTCTTCTTCACCACCTTAACAAAGCATATATTTTGGCTATTATACATATGGCTTGTGCAGCTATGAAGAAAAATACAAGAAGTATGAAGCTATTGTGTTAACTTCATTCACCTTGTACTTCTTCTTCATAGCTTCATAAACTAGATGAAAATCATAATTTGTTCCAGATCCACGATTAGTTTAAAAAAAGGTGTGTTCTTTAAACATTACATAATATCTTATGTTGTTGTATGTTGTTGTTGTTATATGTTGCTATTGTTGTTCTTGAACCTTATTTTGTTGTATGTTGTTGTGTTGTTGATAAATGTTGTTGTATGTTGTTGTTGTTGATTAATGTTTTAAGAACAAGAACAAAACATTGCTAAGTCACAAGAAAGAAGCTTCTTGTGACTTAATAATGTTTTGTTCTTTAAATTCTTAAAACATTACATAATATCTTGTGTTGTTGTATGCTGTTATATGAAGTTGAGTTTATTATATGCTACGTAGATTGCTTGTTTCACTAACCCTTCACTGAAAATACATTTCATTTAAATTGACATAGAAACTTATAATCTGAAATTAAGTTATATTTGAAAACCAACTTATACCAATCAATGTTTTCCGAATTGCATTTGTCTAATCATTCATCTCACGCTGTTTAACTTATAGAATGTGGGTCAATGACCTGAGTCCAACATCACATCCATATCTTCTCTTATAGTTTAATTTGAATAACAACAATTTATTGATTTTATTCAAATTAAACTATAATATAAGGAATTGATGTCATGAAGGACTTAGACCATTGAACCACATTCTATATGTTAAACAGCGTGGGATTAACGATGAAACCAATGCAATTCGAAAAAAAGTGGCTTGTTTAAGTTGGCTTTCAAGAAAAGTTTAATTTTCAAATTATATACTTCTTCATCAAATTATATATATATATATATATATATATATATATATATATATATATATATATATATATATATATATATATAATAGTTATAAAGAATTAAGTTTTCCAACAGTTATAAAGCAGCGACACTCCACATCGATCATACTATCTATAAAGAATTAAGTTCCAACAGTTATAAAGCAGCGACACTCCACATCGATCATACTATAATACATGTAAATATTGTACCTACCGGAAAACCCCTCTCACAATAATTGGAAAAGGGATACCACCACGCCTGACCAACTGTTGTGAGGTAAGGGTGGTTGTATGTATGCTCTTTTCCATCACGGATGTCTGGCCGTTGTGATAAACTAGGTAGTGCACTACCTATCACAACAATTATATTAAATAACTGATGTGATATATAGTGGTCATGAGTTCGAAACCCAGCAGTAGCAATTTAATTAAAGCATGAATAAATTTAATATTACATCACGGTTATATATAAATTCATATATATATATATATATATATATATATATATATATATATATATATGAGTTTTCTATAATATATGTGGATTGCTTATTTTTCCTTACCCCTCAAGAAACATATACAACCATTGAAATTGATTTAGATGATAATAATCTGAAAAATTAAATTATTCTTGAAAAACAACTTAGACGCTTCACTGTTTTCGAATTGCATGCATCTTGTAATTCATATCTCATTCTTTAACATATAGAATTTGGTTCAATGCCCATAGTTATCAAAGTAGATCTCATTATCTTATAGTTTATTTTTCAAATCATAAATTTGTTGACTAATTTTGAGTCATCATCATCACTATCATCATCATTATTTTAATCGATGATGATGATTATTATGATGACAGTGATGAAGATGGTTAAAAATTTCTCAACAAATTTGATGTTTTGCAATATAAAATAGAAGAAAATGAACTGTTGCTTTGAAGAACTTGGGGAATTGAACCAAATTTTGTATGTTAAAGAACCATTGATGAATTAAAAGATGCATGCAATTCGAAAAACATTGATTCATCTAAGTTGATTTTCAAATATAACCTAATTTTCAAATTATCATTTTCTAAATCAATTTAAATGAATGCATGTTTAGTGAAGGGTTAGTGAAACAAGCAATCTACATACTATATAATCAACTCAACTAGAATTAAAAAATGAGGCAAACATTTTGAACATCAATAAGATATTAACTCATAAAATTTTTCACAAACGTACTTTTTATTGAAAATATTTGTGGCAAATAAAGACGAAGAAATGATCTACTTGTCTTAGAATGGAATCAACAATGAAAGGACGATGAAGTAGAAGTGAGAGCAACAAACTTGTGCCCATGATATGGGTCTTTCCCACAAGTATGCCACTTTCACATTAGCTTTGTCCTCTTTATATTTTTTCTTCATTGCAAAACTAATAAGTTATGAACCACACCTATAAGTCAAAATGTATATTATCATGTTAACTTGATTTGGAAGCATCAACTCTCATGAGATTGTAATTCTACAAACAACATATCAACTTGATTTGAAAACATAAACTAGTATGACATTAACAACATTTTAACATAAACAGAAACCCAAGTAATGTCTAATACACTGATGTCTCTATTGAACATAGATTTTAAAAATTTTAAGAAGAACTAATTTCATACATGGAACATATATGGTAACTAGGATCCACTTCAATAACGAAGGTTCAAGTAAAGATAACCCAAAAAACATGAAAACCATGTCAAAAGAAAACCCTAAACCCAAAACCCTAAGTTTTCTGCCAAATGAGAACACGAAAAATCATGCCAAATGAAAGAGTATGTAAAACAAAGAAAAATGGAAATAAACGTATGAGTAATATGGAAGAAAGCTTATGAAGATGAAGAAGAATGATAAAGCGTATGAACTTGAGTACTTTTTAGTATGAAGAAGCTTATGAGGATGATTTCGTAGCACGTGGAAGAGAGAGACGTTACGGTTTTATTTTGAGAGTGACGGTTATTAGGTGCAAAATCTTGATAACTTCGCTTATATATATGTGTAAAACTTATCACCACGACTATTAACAAAACCCGTAATAAGATGTAAATATTGTTCACAAAAGTTTATGGTAATAACCGCGTTAATAGGTTCACAACATCTTTCTATAAAATAATAAAATAATAAAATATCTTTCACAACTATTGTTATAAAGGACTGTGATGAAATGTCTTTCAATAAAATAATAAAAAATTCACGCGGTTGTTATTAAGCCATTAGTATATTAGCACACACACAACCAAAACATGAGAAGAACAACTAGCATTAGATATGTTATTATACATAAGTTCAATAAGGCTTTAGAGCCTTTATAAACAGAAATAAAATATGTCCATATACAAGGGTCATCAAATTGATAGAAAAACTTAAATCTTCAGGATCAGAAGCTCCATTTATCAATGAAGCCTTCATACTTCATGCCTAATGGAATCCAAGAAGTTATCCTAGTCTTCATCTAACTCGGAGTCACTTAATTCCATTAGCTCTTCATGAATAACTTCTATCTTTTTTATCTTCTCAGGATTCAAAATGATGATCATTATCTTCTTACTGTCATGTGTCCAACTAAAAGGTTCAACAACGGTGATGTTATTTCTAACATCTCCTGCTTTCTTGGCCTTATTTAACCAAAACTCAATTATTTCACCAACATCCTTAGGAACCTCAATTTCTTTGATAGGTACGATCCCACTAGATTGGTTAGATAAATCTTCAAAATTTTGATTCATGTTGAGGGGAAGAAGCTTATGAAGAAGAGTTCGATGCATGTGGAAAGGAGAGATATTAGGGTTTTATTTTGAGAGTGACGACTATTCTGTGTGAAAGCTTGATAACTTTACTTATGTATATGTGTGTAAAACTTATCACCACGACTGTTAACAAAATCCGTAATAAAATGTAAGACTATTTTATTATACTATACGGATAAACCGTTTTTGTAACGAAAAATATAAAAAAATGTTGGTGTTGGGAATTGAAGCAAGTAACCTCCCATCTATCAAAATGAATGTTTTTTTTAATCAAGATAAAATTTATTAATTAAAAAAAACAATACAATGCGAGGTGATCTCAAAAGATCCAACCACCAAACAAGACAAGCAAGACAAAACCCTCTAAGGGAATTACATCAACAAGCTAGCTATGTGTTTTCTCAACTTCCTATTGTTCCAACCTCTATACACCACACTATCTATAATTTCTTTTTCTATATTCATATTATGGACATCTTTCTCAAAACAAACTTTGTTTCTATAGTTCCATAAGCTGTAAATTGTTTCAGTGAAGGCCATTTTCAAAATGGCATCCCTCCACCCTTTTCCTTTGGTTCTAGTAGCAATCCATTTAATCTCATTTTCCAACTTGTGGGCATATGCCTAATACCCAGCTAATTCAGAATGTTGATCTAGTTATCTTTCATCAATTTGCACCCAAAAAACAGATGACTCAAGGACTCCTCCTCTCTTTTACAAATACTGCAAGTGATGTCCTGCATCATTCCAAACCTCTTCAGGCAGTCCTTAGTTGCCATCTTCCTATGGCAGGCTAACCAAAGACATACAATCGCTCTAGGTCGAGCCTTATTGTGTTTGACAACACCATGCCAATCAACATAGTCCCCATCATCAATCATGTTAGTATAGAAGTGTTTGAGCTTAAATTTCTGCTGCATCAAAGCTTAGTCCCATAATTGTTGATTATCCCTCACCTTTTCTTTAAGACTCAGGATGCTATTGAGAATCCAAGAAGCTTGCTTCTTTTCCTCACACTCCATAACATATTTGACCTTTAAGTAATAGATGTTCACCCATTTAATCCAAAGAGTGTCCTCTTTTCTGCATAAATTCCAAAGACATTTCATCAGAAGGACATTATTCCACTCTGTTAAATTGGTGACCTGTAACCCTCCTTGCTTGGTAGTACTGCACACCCTTTTCCAAGCAACATGACTCTTCCTACTCAACTCACTACTGCCTGTCCAGATGAAACTTCTACACAGAGCATCAATCTTTTTAATGACCAGTTTAGGGAGAGGGAAGCACTGCATCCAATATTGGGCAATGACACAAGAAATGCTCTTGACCAATTGGATCCTGCCAGCATAACTAAGCAATCTGGAAGTCCAGTGTGTAATCCCGCTAGTGATTTTATCCACCAAAGGAATATAAGCATTAATGCTAAGCTTTTTGCTAGTTAAAGGCACCCTAAGATACCTGACAAGGAGCTCACCTTCCTGGAAACCTACTATGTTTCTGATCCTGTCTCTAACTTCATTATCAATACCACCAATTTTTATTTTTGCTTTTATGGGAGTTAGCCCTCAACCCTGTGGAATCAGTAAACATCTTGAAAGTTTCCAACATCATAGTCACAGAAATGTCATCTCCCCTGCAGAAGAGAAGCACATCATCAGCAAACATAAGATTAGTTAATCCCAAAATTTCACACTTGGCATGGTGGTTGAAATTAGGATCTTGTTGCATTTTCCACATCAACCTGTGCATATACTCCTTAACTTCCACAAACAACAAAAGTGAAATTGGATCACCTTGTCTGATGCCTCTCCTAGCTTCCAAAACTCTAGATAGGGTGCCATTCATATTGAATTTGTAAGAGACAGTTGTAACACCTAACATGATCTACTGTATGAACTGTCTAGGAATGCCAATTTCCTTTAGAATACACTCCATAGCTTTCCAATTGATCATATCATATGCTTTTTAAAGATCAACTTGCATCATGATTCTAGGTGTCCCTCCCTTCCTACTATAACCTTTAAGCAGCTCATATGCAAGCATGATATGATTATGAATATGTTGGCCAGGAATAAAAGCAGCTTGACAAGGGCTGATAACATGATGTAAGACTTTCCCTAGCCCTATCAGTCAAAATTTTGGAGATTATCTTGTAAACTGTAGTACATCCAACAATTGGTCTAAAGTCCTTTATGTATTTAGCTTGCCCTCCTTTAGGAATGTGAGTCACAACTGTGCTATTGAAAGCTTTGAACGTTCTCCCTTTGTAAAAGAACTCCCTAATAGCAGCTACCACATCATCTCTTATTATATGCCAGTACACCTTAAAAAATTTTGCTCCATAACCATCTAGACCAGGTGATTTCAAATCTCCAATCCCTTTGAGGGTTGTAACAATTTCATGCTCAGTAACATCCCTACATAATTCTTCTCTCTGCTCCAAGGTCACTTGAGCACCCATTCTCATTGCCTCCACATCAATATGCTGAGGACAGTTCTCTTCCTTGCCCATCAATTAACCATAGTAATGAAAATTTTCCTGCTCAATATCTTTAGTAGATTCAAGGACAGCTCCATCTTCTCCTTGGATCCCTCTCATACTGTTGGCATTATGTTTGGCTTTGATAGAAGCATGGAAATAAGAATTATTCCCATCTCCTTTTCTAAGCCACTCAATCTTGGCTCTTTGGATCAACACCTTCTCCTCTATCTCATTGCACTTTATTACATTCTATGTACAATACTTGACTTTTTTTATAAGACTAGTGTTCAACCTGTCATTTATTAACTCAGTCCGAGCTTTATGCAAATCTTCTCTGGCTTTAACAGTATTCTGATTGAGATTAGAAAGGGGCTTGCCAATTCTTCTCAACACAGACTGGAGTCTTTGCAGCTTGTTCCAAAGCACACTCATAGGGCTCCCTCTCATAGGTTGATTCCAACTCATCTTCACCACGTTTTCAAAATCAGGCATGTCTGCCAAGCAATTACTAAATTTGAATCTCTTCTTAACTTTCCCCTCACTAATATTCCTTGTTACATGCAGCAGGGCATGATCAGAGACATTAGGAGGCCTGCATATAAGGGAGGTTTCCAGCTTATATTGATACCAATCAACATTAGCCAGTAATCTATCAATTCTAGAATATATAGTTCTAGTCACATGTTTATTAGACCAAGTATAATAATCTCCAACACTATCCATTTCAGTCAGCCCAGTTTTATCCATCATTCTTTGAAGATCTACATATTCAGCTTCAGTAACAATTCTGCCACCAATACGGTCTTGGGATTTAGCAACATTGTTGAAATCACCAATGACACACCAAGGGCCTTGAACATTACTGTGAACTTTCTCTATATCTTTCTAAAGAATTTTCCTTTTCTCAGGCTGATTATGAGCATACAGAGCAGTCAACCATTGTTTGAATATCCCTCTC
The DNA here is from genome assembly GCA_022829125.1 of Lathyrus tuberosus. Classification (NCBI taxonomy): domain Eukaryota; kingdom Viridiplantae; phylum Streptophyta; class Magnoliopsida; order Fabales; family Fabaceae; genus Lathyrus; species Lathyrus tuberosus. The sequence continues at coordinate 9,981,202 of JALAZF010000141.1, read as the reverse complement.
TCATACACACCACAGTGGATCAGCTGGCTAGTACTACAAATATACTTAACATCAACTTTTCTAGTATCCCATCCTATCCAAATGCGCCCATTCTCATGATCAGTATAATTTTCCATATAGTTATCAACAATTCTAAGTTTCTCACGAATGGCCTGAGCCTTATTCTTCTTGACTCTTGTTTCAATCAAAATGAAAATGGTAGGCTTAAGCTTTAGGAGATAAGAGCTAATCTCCCTAAGCTTGGCCATTTTATTAAGTCCCATAATGTTCCAAAATACTATCATTTACCATTGCTAACTGCCACCAGAGGGTCATTCAAAACCTCTGGGGCATCAAAGCCATTTACACAATTAAAACCAGAAGATGAACCAGAGTGGAATATGTTTTTACCTCTATCTCTTGAGTTCTTTTTTACCACTGTACATGTCTCTCCATTGTTTTCCTCTTTTCCTTCATTATCACCTGCTTCTTGCTGATATTTTGTTTCTTCATAGGTCTTGTTTACTGCTAGTTCCTTTTGTTCATTAGGAGTCTTCTTTTTAGGTCTCCATTGCTTTTTCTTAGGTTGAGTAATGCATTTGTGTCCCATTTTCTGGCATTTATCGCAGAAGGTGGGTTTCCATTCATACTCAACACTTTGCTTCAGCAATTTCCCTTCACAATCTCTAATAGTGACCTCTTTAATCAATATCCACCTCTACCAAAATGCGAGCATATGAAACTCTCAGTTTACCTGCTGTACATTCGTCTGTCACCAGAGGTGTGCCAATTGCACTTCCTATCTTGCTCAGATTCTTCACTCCCCAAAGATGCAGAGGGAGTTGAGGGAGTTTGACCCACACCGGTAGGGTTCGCAACAAATCCTTTTTTAAATTGAAATCTGGTCTCCATTCTTTGAGAATCATTGGCGCATTCCTGATAGTATAAGGCCCTTTCATCAACACTTCTTCCCTATCCTCATGAGAATTAAATCGCAACAAGAAATATCCTTCATCATGATAGTAGAGGTCTGGTGTTTTCACGAAGTTCCACATCTTCTCCATGTAATTCTTCACCATGTTCATACTCAGATCTTCCTCCATGACATAGAGAAATAACGCATTATCCAAAAACCCTATTTCTGATTCAACATCATCTTTTTCAATTTCTATTTCTATTTCGCCATTAACCAATTTTGGTAGTACATACTCCATAGCCATACCTTTTGATGGATTCCGATTGTCACTCAGCACATCCACCCACAGCTTCCGAGTTTCCTTCTTCTCCATCGCAAATTCCATTAGGGTTTCAGTTTTGCTTTCATTCTTATGTGCTTCTTCGTCATCTTCTTTGTTGCTATGTTCGCCATGGTCCTCTGTTGCATTCTCGTCCTTCTCTTCCGGCGGTTCCTCAAGAGGAGGTAGATTCTTCGATGGCGGTGGCACCATAGATTTTGGCCGCCCACGCCCTCGTTTCGTCATCAGAGTGAAAGCTTAATACTAACAAAGTATTATTATTATTTCAAAATGAATGTTATTAAGAACACTGGTGAAATGTCTTTAAATAAAATAATGAAAAAGTCAGGTGAGCGCTGATGAAATGTCTTTAAATAAAATAATGAAAAAGTCAGGTGAGCGTAAATGAGATATAACTTTGGTTATTTAAGCGACCGTTGTAAGATGGTGTTACCAAAGGTATATTTTGTAGTCCTGTAGTAATGACAAGTGTAACACCCGATTTAGAATTATCAATTATTTTATTTATTTAATTAATTTAATTGGTGTGAAATTAATTAGATAATTCTTTTTTGTGAATTATATGAATTAATTAGTTGGTTGGGTAGGATTAATTATTTAAAATAATAGAAATAAGGAATTAGTAAGAATGGGGAGGAAAGTGTGAATTATTAGAAATAAAGGGGAACAAGGAGTAAGAGATTTAGTTAGTTGGGGAAAAGATGTAATTAGAGAGAGATAATTATTCATTTATAAAATCAGAAAATTAGAGAGAAATATCCCTCACTCTAACAATATGTGGAATAGAAAAGGGTTTTGTAGAGAAAGATTGAAGAGGAGTGCTAGGGTTTGAGGGAAGAACACCAATTCACCTTGTTTTTGCTGGAAAACTCAGAAATATACGATAAGGAGGGAGAAACTATTCATCTATGGGTGCTAAATCATGAAAGGGTAGAGAGGTTCCCTTAACCTCTAATAGGGATGATGATTTTGATGTATTACGGGTTTTTATGAGAAGTTGATGTTTGTCTAATTTTATTGATGTTAATTTCGTGTGATTTGACGTATATGATTCTGAACCGATATTGTATGGATACATGTACAGTAGTAGCATACAATGGCGGAACCCGATATTTTTTTTGTGTGGCCCACTAAAATAAACTATAATATTTAAATTAAATATAAAAATTATATTGCATATAAATATTTAAGTCGTAATAATCGCAAAGTTGATTACTAGAAAAATGAATTAAATGCCTTAAAATAATACTATATGTGTATTGAGTGACTTGAAATCATCAATAATAAAGTCTGAACTAATACATACACTAATTTCTCTTTCATTGTAAAGAGTCATGCTATATGCTAGAAACCGACATTTCATCTTGTTTCGCAACTTAGTCTTGATAATTTTCATTGCCGAAAAAGATCTCTCAGTCTGGCAGTAGAAACTGGAATAGTCAACATAAGACGGAGTAGTCTATCAATCAAGAAGTAAATTTTATTCCTGTTAGTTGCAACCAAACACGAGAATAATTTTTGAATAGTTGATAAATTCTTCAAATCTCTTGATTGACGGGCATCAACAAGAAATTGTCGAAGCTGAAATTGCAAGGTAATCTTCTCTTGCTCATTGAAATCCATAAGATAATATTTTTCAACGAGAGAGCAAATAGTATCAATGTTAAAAGCTTTATAAATACCCTTAGGATTCAAAGCACAACTTAGAGTTAACAAATCCATGGCTTGCTCACTAAATCTACTATTTAACTCTTCTAATTGTTGCTCAATAATAGCAAAAAATATGTCAACTTTAAAGTAATGTTCTAGTGTAACCCGATTCTATGCAAGATGAAAGCGTCCATATCTTGTTGCTGAATGAGTATTATCAAGATTAGGAATCTCAATATCATGTCTCACACAATAAGACGTCATATTAGCATATAACTTATCCCAACCATTTTCTCTCAGCTCTTGAATAAAGAGTTTTTGTTGCATAAAATAAAATCATAACATTAACCACATCTTGAGATTGTTGTTGTAAAGCTTGACAAAAGACATCTGTTATCCCCATAATTTCTTTCATCAAATGCAAGATCAATATAAAATGGAATTCCTTCAAGTAATTGTAACCCCTATCACCATCCCCATGTGTATTATAATTTAATTCTTCCTTTGATAATGTTTTTAAAACACGGCAAGTTGCTTCATACATATTCATCAAGCTACAAATATAATTGAAATGTGATCCCCAACGAGTAATCCCATCTCGTTTCAAAGTACCAATTTGATTTTCCCCTTTACCAGTAATGATCTCATCAATCTCCAACAAATGTTCAATTTCTTTTAATTAGGCTTCTTGTGACTCATCATGTCGCTTTGGTGAGGAACAAACAACATTAACCACACAAGTTAGCTTTCCAAAGAATTTATTTATTGGTTTGATTTCTCTTGAAGCAGTAACTAAAGCATGTTGCAATCGATGAGCAAAATAATGGACGTAGTATGCATAAGGACAATCCTTTATAAATAGTGCTTGTAAACCATTCCATTTTCCTCTCGTATTGCTTGAACCATCATACCTTTGGCCACGAAGGTTAGAAAAATTAAGGTTATGTCGAGAAAGTATATCACATAATGTTTTTTAAGAGTTAACGTTGTCGTATCATTCACATGTGTCACATAAAAAAAACCGTTCTTGTGTTAATCCAAATTTATCAACAAATCTTAAAACAAGAGCCATTTGTTCCTTGTTTGACTCATTACGGGCTTCATCTACAAGGATACAAAAAGAGCTCTTGGAAATTATTGCTAATAGGGCTTCACGAATATGATTTCCAAGACCTCTTTTGAATTTTATGTGAAGTATATTTGCCATTTTGTGGAGCATTATCCAACACAGCTTTTTCTACTTCATCATTATAATATTCCAAGAATTTTAGCAACTCAAGAAAATTACCTTGGTTTTTTTACTCACTAGATTCATCATGGCCCCTAAAAGCACAAGCTTGAAGTGTCAACCAACGAACAATGTCAATTGAAACCTTGAGACATAGTCGATTCTTCTTTCTTTGGCTTGAGCTTTTCATTTGGAAAACATTCTCAATATGTGCCTCTTTATTCAACAAGTCTTGATAAGCTTCCATTGCATTGTTGTGTGTCGAGTATAGATCCTTCCCTATATGCTTAAGAAAAGCACAATCCTTTCCATCTCTCACTCTTTTCCAACCTCTAAAACCTGTAGTAATAAAGGCATCCGATCCAGAATTTCCACTTGGTTCTTTGTTAAAAAGATAACATGGAAAGCAACATGTGGCATCCTTTGAAGGTGAATATTCTAACCATGAATTAAAGATTTCAAACCAAGTTTCTTGAAACCGTCTTGGATGATCCTCTTTGCCGGACATAGGATATTCTTCTAAACAGATTTGATATGGATCCCATTTAATATAAGCTCTCTAAATTTGATCGACTTAATTTGGTGAATATTTCCATATTGGAGGACACTTTCCAGGATCACATTCTAAAGAATTTAAAATATCATCTGAAACTTAAACTCGTTAAGGGATAGCTGTTGTTACTTCTTGAATTGATGGAGCTTCAACTCGTTGAGGGGTAGTAGTTGTCACTTCTTCAATTGGTGGAACTTCAACTGGTTGGGGAATAGAAGTTATCACTTCTTCGATTCTTGAAACTTTAATAGGTTCAGATGTAGAAGCATTCTCACAAACTTTCCTCTTAAAAATGATTAATTTTTCCATTCTTCATCTTTATTTCTTCTGCTTTCAAGAACATAAATTACTCCTAACTGTCACACCCTAATTTTTAACCCTAAGATCCCACCTCCTTTTGCATCATCTTACATAACATTTCTAGGTCAATCATGCATTCATAGCTAACCAAGTCTTTATGTTTTGTTTTGTTTACTTTTGTTCACTGATGAATTAGGGTTTACTCCAAAGAGCCTCAACGATTGGCCAGTTAATTTTGAGTGCACCATCAACCAAGAAAGTTCTCACACTCCCAAGAGGCTTATCTCCATAAAATGACAAGCACAAAATGGGCTCATATCAAGTTCTTCAAAGATCAAGTCCATCTGGTCATGAAACTAGGGTTTTTAACCAAAGTCAATTGTAATATTTGAATTTCGGGTCAAGACATGTTCTCAAGCCTTGGTACATGATTCAAGACATACAAATGTGCCCTTGGAGTCCATCAATGGTATTCAATTGGTTCAAGAGGTTGGTTTTATTGAAGATCAGGAGGTGAAGATTCATCTGATGAAAAGTCAACTATTCCTCCAAATCAGGGTTTGAATTTGGGAAAGCTTGGTTAGTTGGGCCTTCCTCAAGTCATGAATGATGATAATATATGGTTTGGGTCATAATCAATCAAGAAAAATCAAGAAATTGGAGGTTACTTGCAAAAAGGGGCAACAAGAAGAAAATTGAATTTTTCTAAGTTATGGATGATAAGTGATTTCATGCCAACTTGCAAAGGTCATAACTCACAATGCACACATCCATTTTCCTTGTTTCAAAAACCAATTTGAAGAGCTCTTTCCATACTATAACTTTGTCAATGTGGGTGTATTCTAAAAAATGCATGGGTTTCAAGTTATGAGAGCTCAAAGTTATGAAAAACAAGATTTTGGAGTTTTGTACTTAGAATTTTTCTAAGTATAGAATTTTAACTTGGAGGATGAGTTTTCAAAGCTTTCTTTCTCATGGTTCTAGGCTCCAATTCATTTTCCTTGCAACATGAAAGTTGTTGTATGTCATCCAAGCTTTCCATGCATACCTAGAACTCCTACATTGGATCAATACAACTCAAGTTATGATGTCTTGAAGTTAATGTGATCATGATGTCCAACTTTTTGAGGCTAACTTCATGAACATTTTACATAGACTCCCAATCTTCAAATAAAATTTCTTTCTACGTGAATTTTGTTCCTCTTGTTCCAAGCTTTCCATGGATAACAAGAACTCTTCCATTAGACCAAGGGAACTCAAGATATGTGGCTTCAAAGTCAAGGTTTCAAAGATGGAAAAATTCAATAACTTAGAAAATTTTCTAAGTTGTTTGTGACATAATGATGGGCATACTTTCAACACAATTTTTATCATGCTTCCAAGCTCCATCTTATCTTTATTTAAACATGAAATTTGTTCCCTAATCTCCCTACTTTGCATTGAGCCAAAGAACTCATCAATTGGAGCAAGATTCATGAATTTATGATGGTTCAAAGGTGGCCATGTCAAGTGATACTCATGCAACATATTTCACATCATGCCTTATTTCAACCTCACCAAACATTGCTCTTTCTAGCCAAGCAAGCAAGTGTACCATGTGTATGCATTTTGAAACCATTTGCCAAAAGAAGCAAGATAAAGAAAGTTACAAAAACTTGTTCACTAAGGGTATTGCTCCACTCTCCCTCAGTTCTGATCCTCTCATTCCACTCAAGAGGACAACACCAACAATACCATTTGGGACCATATTCGTACTACCTTACCATGACCTCCATATTTCAAAATTTTCCTCCAACCTTAACCATGATTTTTAACCACAGTAACTAGCTTATTACCTCTCAAAACCACCATATTTAAGCAAAAGAAAACCCTAGAGTGGGGGGATCACCATTCTTTCAGCAGCCAAACCCTAAAACATTTTCTCTCATTCTCAAAAAACTGCTCTCTTCGAATCTGATTATTGAGAACCTCTCATTCCTTTTCCTTGCTTCCAAAGATCTTCTGAGGAAGTCTAAGGGTTACTAGAAAGTTTCAGAGGCTTGCTTATACACAAATCAGAGGTGCACCAAGCTGACCATAGGTAACTTTTTCTCTTCTCTTTCTCTCATTGTCCAACGCATGTTTTAGCTCGTGTTGAGTGTTTTTGAAGTGATGGGTTCATGAGGAACAAGTTCATATTTTTGTTGTGCTTTCATGTTGAGTTTCAATTTCGTACCATAAATTTTTGTGGCCATTTTTCATGGCCTTAGAGTGATTAGATGAGACAAATGAGGCCAGAAATGCGTTCTACATAAAAAATCGTGCGAGATAGTGTTAAGTTTTGGGTTTTTTGGTGAGTTTTATAGCCGGCTCCGGTGAGGTCGCGCCGGAGAAGACGACCGGAGGCCTAGTTCTGGCGTCCCTGTTGTCATCTGATGTGTGCGTGTTGAATGGTTGACTTGCATATATGGCAGTGACGCGGATCCCAGTAGGATTAGTGAGCACACGTGGCAATTTCTTTTTTTTTGGTTTTTCTGAAACTTGCTTTAAATGGGTGTGGGCCTGACAAAAATGATTTTCACACCCCCACTCTTTAGGCCGAAACACGCGTAACATTAAAACCCAGTTCAATCATCAATTTCTGATGCACCCCTCCTCTCTTTTGTCCTTTATTTTTTTCTCCATTTTATTTCTTTTCATTTTATTTTTATTTTTTGATATTTTCTTCACTTAAAAGATTCATAAAATTTTTTTTGGATATTTTAATGTCTTAGGATTTTTTCCACATTTTTATTTTATTTTTAAAAATTACTTTTATATTTTATTTTGATTTATTTTTAAGGAGTGTTTCCTAAACCACCCTTGAATTAGGGTTTTGATTTTTGAGGCCTTGTGTGTGCTTTCTTGAGTTATGATTTTGGTGATGATTTAGTATGTGAATAAGCTTTGTATGATTGCTGGTTAGAGTTTGAATGTTGCATTTAGACTTGTTTTCATGTGGTTTAATTTAACCATCGATTCATGCTCGATTAGTGGAGTGCCTTGAGCTTGTTGATTAATTTTGTGTGAGCATTTCTGCATTTCTTCTAGAGATCTTTTCCACACATATTCTTGAGCATATGGCCATGAGGTAGAGCCTTTCACTTGAATTTATTTGGTCATTTCACCATTTTTCATTGATGTCTCAAGTTAGGGTCTCTTTGAACATGATTTTGGTTTGTTTTGACCTAATCCTTTGGAGATGCTTCTTGTGTAAATATTTTTTATGCTTGGTGGTTTTAAGTGACTTGAATCACATGCTTAAGCTTCTTACTTCCATGTTTCCATGCCTATTTGCTTGCTCCTTTGTCCCTTTCATTTCTCATGGATGTTTACTCTCTTTTGTGGATAACATTGAGTAATGTTTGCTTGGTTCTTTGTCTGTGTTTTGAGCATGATGCCCATTGAACTTTTCTTGATGACATGAGTCTTGCTTTGATTTAAATATTTGAGTATGTTACGGCCCCATCTTGGTTTCTTGACCTAATCTCTGTTTGATTCATTTGAGACTTGTTTCTCATATGTTAGTTGTTGACATTTGTTTAGCTATCATGTGATGCATGTTTTGATGCTCTTATACTTATTTCTCAATTCTTGGAGTATGTTGAGCATGTGTTTATGTAGCTACTGAATTTTATGAGCTCTCCTCTTATTGAATCCCTTTTTTTGTGCTCCATTGATGCTGCTTGCTTATGGCCAATCCAAGGGAAGGGTTCATTATTTGACTATATTGTCATATGTATTACCTCTCTTTTGCATTTCACTTTTTGCCCCTTTCCCTCTTTGTATTACCCCTATTTCCCTCTAGGTTGTACATACCCAGATTGTTCACTCTAGCTTAGACTAATTATCCCCTTAGGATATTTTCTCTTAGGCTAGTTTCCCTTAGGATGTTCTCAACTTTAGATAACCTACAATTAGATTCCCCTTTCTTCCATTAGAGAATTAGACATGAGTCATCCCTAGTCGAGATGTAATTCTCCTACCCCATGACATAGTTGAATAAGATGTAGATTCTTTTCCACTTGGGAGAGGTATGTGGCATACTCGTCGATGCTATATCCGAGTTGGAGCCCTTCTCTTAATGTGAAGTAAAGATCCATCTTCCATATGTTTGTGGTGGTTTAAGTTGAGTATTCTCCTTAGGATGACAACTTGTCACTTCTCCTAAAACCAACCAACAAACTTTGTTTACCCTTAGTAAGGGGAACTACGAATGCTCTAATTCTTTTAGTCAAGATACGTAGGCACGAGATGCGATGTCTTGGTGAGCATACTTAGGATTAGAACCTTAGGTCTCCCTTTTATTTTCACCCTTATCAAACAACTTAACGAATAACACATTACAACAAGAGGTTCCTGTAGAGTACTACATATACTTAAGATGCTAGCACCTTCCCTAGGTACAACCAACCCCCGAACCTTAGATTGTCTTTTGCTTTGCATTGTATTGCATATTTTGGGTTATTCGTTCTTTTTCCATTCCCTTGGATAAATTAAAGATCGGTGGTGAATTAAGATTTGTGATTCAAGTTAATCAATATCTTGATATTCGATTCTCACCGCGACAGAAATTGGCGACTCTGTTGGGGACTCTTATGACTTTTGAGGGTTTCACCTAACTTGTTCTATATGTGTTATTTGTTGTATATATATATATATATATATATATATATATATATATATATATATATATATATATATATCTGTCTGCTTGGGTTTTTCTGTTTGGTAGGGTTGCTACATTGTGTTGTGAGATAAGTCCTAACCCGGACTTGAATGCACATAAGATAGGATTGTGGTAGGATCAATAGTTAACTGTTAGGAGTAGTCCTAACATGTTTAACATATGATGTAACCACGCTCAAAGGAGGCCCCTTTGGGATTACTGATGTCGTACGAGTAGTCATATTAGTATTACTTTTTCTGACCTGGGAGTCCGTGAAGCTGAGGACCTTAGTATCCCTTCACCCCACTTAGCCTTATAGGACTTAGTGCAGTGATTATCCAGGTGTAGACCTGTGATGGTTGTCATGCGATACTACACTCATACGAGTTTATCTTGAGAATATTATTAGCCCGCATGAGTAGTCGTCCAAGCCGATAATATCCGAAAAATTTATCGATGACTCTGGGACCTTTGTAGAACCCGTTGTACAGGTACAAATAAACCTATAGTACACACCTTTTGGGATGGGTAGACCATGGCTCCATGCTCGTGATCTTCAAACCTAGACCCTTGTTTGTTTGCATGTATATATGTGAATATATGAATAGGTGTATACCTGTGTTTGTGCATACATTTTTCCACTCATCCATACATTCATGCATTAATAGAAACTTTTAGTTTCAAGGAACTCAATTGTCTTTTCCTTTGCAAATATCAATAGGTATCATGGATTTTGGGAAGAGAAACACCAAGAAGTAAAACTTCAAGAAACTTGATTTACTAGAGTTGAGAAAGTTAGGAGCTTTGGTTTCTTGTCCTGAGGATTTCAGAAAGCGTCATGGAAGACTATTGGGTATCATCAAGACTAAGATGTTCACGATTGCTCGTTCAACATATACCACCCTCAAGAGGGCCTCAACTGAGTGTGGAATTTCAAGTCAACTCCTTTGGGATTACTCCCTCGAAGTCTCCTTGACTATATCCACTATCCTATCATAAGCGCACGCTCAAGTTCGGGTATAGGACTTATCCTCACCACTCAAAGTAAACAACCCTGCACACAGAAAAAACCCAAGCACAACAGGTATATATAGATATACAAAGTATACAAGTATAAAAGCAAGCAAACATATAAATAACACAAAGATAAATAAGATAGGTTTAACCCTCTTAGGGGGTAGTCCCCAGCGAAGTCGCCATTTCTGTTGCGGTGAGAATCGGATAACAAGCTATTAAGTTAACTTGCATCACATTTCTTTGAAATTCACCACCGAGCTTTGATTTATCCAAAGGAAAGGGTAAAGAACGAAAACCCTAAAAAGAGAATCTAGGTTCGGGGGTTGGTTATACCTAGGGAAGATGTTAGCATCCTAAGTATCTGTAGTACTCTACAGGAACCTCTTGTTAGTATTTGTGTTATGCTAAAGTTCGCTTGCTAAGGAAACTGTGCTAAGGGTAAGGTAAATACCTATGGGTATATACACTAAGTATGCTCGCCAAGACATCGCATCTCGTGCGTACGTATCCTGATGGGAATGGAATCAGAGCATTCGTAGTTCCCCTCACCGCGGGGTAAAAGGGTGTAATAGAAAAGGTGGAATCCAAGAAGGCATTGGATGTAAAGAAAAAGATAGAAAAACAAAAAGGTGGAATCCGAGAAGGCATCGGATGTAAAGGGAACAAAGGAAAAAGAAAAAGGTGGCTCGCTAGGATCTCGCAATCCTATGCCTACGTATTCTCAAGATGATCTTGAGAAATCAGAGCGTCCGTAGTTCCCCTCAACGGGGGTAAATAACTCTTGATTGTGGTCAAGGTTCCAAAGGAAAAGTAGGGTCTGACAGCAAGACACCTATGTGTAGTGCGACGACTCCAAGCCTAAGGCCAAGTAAAACGGGAAAGAAGTATCCACGGGAAAGTAGGGTCTGACAGCAAGACTCCTACGTGGAGTGCGGCGACTCCAAACCTAAGGCTAGGTTAAAAGGGAATGATGGATAAGGCTATCCTAAATGATATGACAGTCAACTATAGGGCCCTTTCCTTTGGAATGAGGTGTAAGGTACAGAGAGACAAAGAGGAAAAAACCTCGGGTCAAGTGTATACTAAACAGCAATATGTAAAGTAAATGTAATAAAAATTAAATTGGAAATGAATCTCAAAATTGACTGTAATGAAAATATAAAATTAAGAATTAAAAATCTAATAAAATCTAATTAAAGATAAAATGAATTAAAATCTAATTAAAGCTAATTAACTAATAATCAAACTAAATCCTAAACTAATTTTAAAAGAAATTAAGTAGCTAATTCTAAAGTTAATTATTTAATAAACTAATCAATTTAAAACTAATTATTTTTAATTAAAACTAAAACTTGAAACTATCAACTAAAAATATCTAAACCTAATTAACTAGTTCTAAATAAAACTAATTAACTAAGTAAAAAGCTATAAATTCTAACTAACTAAATCCTAACTTAAAACCAAATGTCTAATTAAAACTTAAGTAACTAACTTAGAATAACCTATAATTACAAAACTAACTGATGATTAAATCTAATTATGAGACTACTTCTAACACTGCACTAATATCTAATCAAAGCTAATTTCTAAATCACTAAAACTAATCAGGTACATCACCGGAGGGGTAAAAATAACACGTAGAGTGAAACTCCACATGGGCCTAACACAATAGAGACCAAACAAGTGGTTAATAAAAAAAATAATCAAATAATAAGGCCAAAAGATCGACTTATATGATAGACATAAAAATAAAAATCAGTCTACATCTATGACCAAAAGAAAAAGTCAAAAGTACCAATCTCTCTGCTTCAAATTGGAGACGAATCTAATTTCAACACAAACTTGGTTCAATGATTCTTCCTCTTTCACGCGTACACCTTCATTACTGCTGTCTCTCAGATCTCTCTCTCTCTCTCTCTCTCTCTCTCTCTCTCTCTCTCTCTCTCTCTTGTCTCTGCTTCTAGCTTTGTCTTTCCGGTTTGCTTCTTCGCGGTAGTGGATGGTGATGGCGTTGTGAAGGGAAGGCTGAGGTTGTCGCCGTTTTGAAGTTGTTGATGTGCGGAGGAGATGGCCTTGGAGCTTGGCTTGTAACGGTTCAATCACTCACTCTCCTTCCTTTCTGGTTCTGTTCGATTCTGTTTGGATTGAAACTGAAGATGGATTTGATGTTGTTATTGTTGGATTTGGGAGAATGGAATCTGGTTTGGTTGAAGATTTGTGAAAACTGGAGATGGGTGATTGGAGTTTGATGATGACGTGGTCGATTGCTGTTGCTGTTCGTGGTCGGGTGTAGAAGATTAAAGAGGGTGGCAGTGTATTTCTCTGTTCTGAAGGTGTATGTGTTTGGTGTGAAAGATGTGTTTGAAATGGTTTTTTTTATTGTGAATACTGGTGTGTGTGTGTGTGTGAGGTTGGATGTTCACGTTGGAAGGTTGTGAGAGGTGGTCTATGGAGGGGGTGGGAGTGTGACTGGTAGGTTGAAGGTAAGTGAGTTATGGGTGGAGAAGAGGGTATCCAGAAGGACGGGTCACCGAGTGGAGGTTCGTGTATGTTGTTCTATGATGAAGGGTGGTTTCAGGTGATGAAGGTTTGATGTTTGATGGTGGACTGAACGGGAATAAGGTGAAGCTGGTGTAGACTAAGATTGAAGAATGGTTCAATGAAGGAGGAGGTCGAAACTGGAAATTTGATGGAGGGAGGTTGTGATGTAATGTCGAGTGGTAGATAATGGTGAGTTCTTACTGCTCTCTTTTTCTTCTTAAAAAAGATCAAGAACAAACTTGCTCCTTAAGTTTCTGGTACAGATTAATTTGTCTGGTAATGTTGACATGTCGTTTTCGACTCAGGACCTGTTGGCTTGGAGTGTAGGGATTTTTGGCGCAGCATAAGTGCAGGATGTATTTTGATGAAGGATTTTTGCGTAACAGGTTTAGTCTTGGCACAATTATCCTTTTGCGGCATTTGTGTAGCAGATGATGAACAGAGCATAGGGTCCTTTGTGAAGCAGGTTTGGCAGATGTGTGTATTGTGGTGCAGGTGGTCAAGGCGTGAAAGAGACCTCTCTTGGTAGCAGTTTATGGTCAAAGTTGGTTTGAATTGTAATGTCGGGATTGTATCATGACTTGCTTTTATGTCTTCTCTTTTTTGTGATTTTTTTTAATGTACTAATTTGTAATTTAACGCAAATATAATTATGCTAGAGTTAAATGGAATCTAATCTAAAATAAAAACTAAATAAATTCAAATTAACTTAAAATTGTATAAAATTATTTTTAACTAAAAAGAAATAGAATAAATTAATTAAATAAACATAATCTAAACTGATCACAAACTAAACTAAAAGGCTAATCTAAAACTAAGTTAAAAAAAATAAAATTATAATTGAAGACAAGCAAATATAGACTAAAATAAAATTATAAACTAAAATAAATATCTAATGGAATGATAAAAACGACTAAAGATGCATGATTAAAAATGTCTAACTAAAAATGCGAAAACAGAGACTGACTCATTATGATATGTAAACGATCAGAATCTGAGGGTAAAATTTGGGGTACAACAATTCGCTCTATCACTGTTTCACGTTCGCTGATTATCAGCTTGTCCCCACTCTGGAAGAGTATTCGTATTGGGTTGGTCTACCTGTATTGGATAAGGAACCTTTTAGTGGTTTGGAGAAGATTCTATCACCTAAGGACATTGCTGATGCCATTCACTTAGAAGCATCTGAAGTCAAATCCAACTTTACTACTAAGGGAGGAATCAAGGGTTTGCCTTCCAAATTCTTGATAGAGAAAGCCTTTTCTTAGCTAAGGAGAACAACATGGATGCCTTCGAAGTTATCCTCGTATTACTCATCTATGGGTTGGTTTTGTTCTCGAACTTTGAAGAGTTTGTGGATGTTAATGCTATCCGGATCTTCTTGAATGGGAATCCTGTGCCTACATTGCTTGGTGATACCTACCATTCCATCCATCATAGGACACTCAAATGAGGTGGGACTATCCTGTGTTGCGCTCCTCTACTCTAAAAGTGGTTTATTTCGCACTTGCCTCGAACGAAACTTTTCAAGGAAAATCCAAACAAGCTTAGATGGTCTCAAAGACTCATGTCTCTTACTCATACTAATGTGCATTGGTACGACCTAGCCTACGACCAAGGAAACATTATTGATAGTTGTGTCCAATTCCCTAACGTACCTCTTCTTGGTATCCGAGGTGGAATTAGTTACTACCCAATTCTTACGAGGGGTCAATTTGGGTTCCCTATGAAGGAGAAGCCTAACAACATTCTTTTGGTCGGTTTCTTTTTCCTTGATGAAGAAGCTAGTGTAGAATCTAGGGCGAGGATCGTGCATGCTTGAGGGACAATCCACCGGAGGACTAGGAATGATTTGGTAAAAAGAAATTGCGTAGCTTTCGAGCCTTTTGTTCAATGGGTCCAATCTAGAGCCCGTGACCTTAAAATGATGTATCTCCTTGAAAAGCCTTCACATCCAATTATTGCATCGTCACCTGTGAGCTCCGTGAAGCGTATGGAAGAACATCAAGAAGTGTTGGCGAGGATGAAGTTAGAGCCAGACACTTGGGAAGGAAAATTCCATGCCATATATGCTGAGCAAATGGAGATGAAGAAGCAGCTAAAAGAGAAAGATGATTTGGTTGAGCTGCTTGAAAGATGTGTTGTGGAAAGACATGTGGCGCAAGAGAATTTATTTTTCTCTAGCATACGGCCTGTTCCTAATACTCATGAATATTCCCACATTCCTCATACGCCAGGTGCTTGGAAAGGGATCATGGACAAACTGGTATCGGAAAACAACGAGTTGAAGAGGCAGAAAAGGATGCATGGAGTAAGACCTTCTTAGATGGGATTCCTTAAGACCCGTTAGGCTTTACTTTCTCCTCTTGTACTTTGATTTCCTTGTTTTGTACTTCAAAATTGTAACTCTTTCTATTATTAATGAATGGAGTTTTTGTTCCAACGTGTGTTATTCTCTTTTGGATATTTACAAATATAACTTTTGAGTTCCTTGAAATCTGTTTGCATTACGCATTTGCATACATCATTTGCATTGCATCCTTTGCATTCCAGGTTCTCACTCTTGCTTCTTCCTTCCATAAACAAGCTGAATCACCAGTACAATACTCGAGCAGGTCTTCAGAGAAGAATGGATCAATTAGAACAAGAGAACAGAGAACTCCGTGAAGAGGTCACAACATTAAAATAAAGTTTGGAGAGACTTAATGGTATGATGGAAGCGTTGGCGGCCGCCCAGAATAAGTCCTCACACAACTCACAAGAGCATATCCAGAGAACTATGATCTCATAAGTTGTATCTGCTCCGATCCCAGTGGCGCCCATCAGTGAACCATAATACAATATTTCTCCTGGTTTTCCATGGGGAATACCTCCTCATTTTATTCCAGTTGGATACCGTCCATCGGTTTTTGAAGTTCTGGCTGTAACTGCTGTAATGACTATGCCGCTACCCGTGGTGAATACTATTCCTTACAATCTGGAAGAGCCTTTGTTCCACACTGCACCTATTGAGAGTGTTGGGTTTGATGAAAGGATGGATGAGTTCCAAGATAAGTTCTTGGAAATGCAGAAAGAGATTAAACCCTTCGTGGGAAAGAGCTATTTAGGAAGAACGCTTCTGATCTTTGCTTAGTCCCGAATGTCAAGGTTCCTCCCAAGTTTAAGGTTCCCGACTTCAAGAAGTACAAAGGCAACTCTTTTCCTTAGAGTCATCTTGTCATGTATGCCCGTAAAATTTCAACTCAGACAGACAATGATCAGTTGCTTATCCATTACTTCCAGGATAGTCTGACAGGCGCAACTCTTAAATGGTATATGGAACTGGATAGTATGAAGATCCATACCTTTAATGATCTTTGTGATGCTTTTATAAAAAAATTAAAGTATAATGTTTATATGGCACCTGACAGAGATTAGTTGAGGGCCATGACTCAGAAGGATAGGGATAATTTCAAGGAGTATGCTCAACGTTGGCGCGAAGTGTCTGCTCAGATCACACTACCCCTAGAGGAAAAAGAAATTACTAGGATTTTCTTGAAGACTCTAAGTCCGTTTTTCTATGAAAATATGGTGGCTAGCGCACCCAATGATTTTACCGAGATGGTAAACATGGGGATGCGTCTAGAAGAGGAAGTTCGCGAAGGTAGGATGACTAAAGAAGTTAGTACTTCTAGCAATGCAAAGAAACATGAAAGTAGCTTTGCAAAGAAGAAAGAGCAGGAAGTGAATGTCGTACACCATCGTCGACCCAGAAGGAGAAAGCAATAACATCAACACATTGCAGTTATTTCTCCAGTTATCAATACTCCCGCCTATCAACCACAGTTTGTGCAGTAGTATCAACCATCACCACAAGTTCCACAACAACAACAACATCAGCGTTATCATAATCAACAACCTTCCCAACAGGCTCGACAACCATTTAACAATCAGAACGGTGGGCAGAGAAGGCTAAACTTTCATCCTATCCCGATGTCTTATGCAGAGTTATTTCCAACTTTGTTGCAAAAGGGACACATTCAGACCAAGTCTCCGCCAGAGGTGCCTAAGGATCTTCCCAATTGGTTCAAAGCCGATCAATTTGTCCATATCACCAAGGAGCGCCCGACCATAACATTGAAAATTGTATTGGGCTGAAAGCAGATGTTCAGAGATTGGTTAAATGTGGGATTTTGTCCTTCAAGGACTCAAACCCAAATGTACAGGTCAATCCTCTCCCACCGCATGGGTCATCCAGCGTGAACATGGTACATGGGTGCCCTGGAAAGTATGCCATTTTTTATGTCAGGTACATCTGAGAATCTTTGGTGAGGATGCATGAAGGTTTATCCAGAATGGATTTCTTCGATCACGAGAATCATAATTACACTGCATGTCGTGTTTGTTCTGTCAACCCTCGAGGGTGTCAGCTCGTAAGGAGCGATATTCAGAGATTGCTGGATCGAAGGGCTATTACAATTACCTATGACAGAAATCCTGCTGATGAGGATGAAGATGAAGAGGTCTTTGTAATAGTTCCTCAGTTCAAGGAATTAGAGTTTATTGAGATCACGTATGATAGCAGGAAATCTTCTACAACTCCTTTGGTCATTAATATTCCTGGCCTAACTCCCTATGCCACTGATAAGGCAGTTCCTTACAAATACAATGCCACTATGCTGGAGAATGGGAGGGAGGTACCTTTGCCTGTCCTACCATCAGTTGTCAATATTGCTGATATCAGTAGGGTTACTAGGAGTGGTCGTGTTTTCTCTTCAGCACCTTTGAAAGAGAAAGAGATTTTGTTTGAACATCCAATTGTGAAGGATTCAACCTTGGGGCAGTCCAGTGGGGCGGATTCCTCCTCTAAATCTGATGAATTTTTGAAAAATGATTAAAAGAAGTGAGTATAATATTGTGGACCAGCTTCTGCAAACACCATCCAAAATATATGTGCTACAATTGTTGATGAGTTCTAAAGCCCACGGAGAGGCACTGCAGAAGGTACTCGAACAAGCTTACGTCGACCATGATGTGACTGTCATCCAATTTTATGGAATCACAGGCAACATTACCTCGTGTAATAATCTCGTATTTTGTGAATAAGAACTCCCAGAGAAGGGGAGGAAGCACAACATGGCATTACACATTTCTATGAATTGCATGAATGATGCATTATCTAGTGTGCTGGTTGACACTGGATCGTCATAAAATGTGATGCCAAAAACAACTCTTATGAGATTATCGTACCAAGGAGCGCCTATTAGGCCAATTGGAATTATTGTCAAGGCTTTCAATGGGTCGAGGAAGACCTTGATTGGTGAGGTTGACTTACCTATGACCATCAGGCCTCATATTTTTCAAATCACTTTTCAGGTCATGGACATTCGTGCCGCCTACAGCTGCTTGTTAGGTAGGCCATGGATACATGAGGCTGGAGCAGTCACATCTACGTTGAATCAGAAACTGAAGTTTGTTAGTGAAGGAAAGTTGGTCATAGTTTGTGGAGAGAGAGCTTTGATAGTGAGCCATCTCTCTTCTTTCTCATACATTGATGTGGATGAGGAAGTAGGAACCCAGTTCCAGGCTCTTTCAATTGCTGGTGGTAGTGCCAAGAAGAGTGGTGTTTCTATTTCATATTTCAAGGATGCGTAACGTGTCGTGGAGAGTGGTTCTCAAGAAGGGTGGGGGCAAGTTCTGTCGCTGCCTGAAAATAGGAACAAAGAGGGTCTCAGTTTTTCAGTTGTCAACTCCAACAAGCCTTCTACAAGAAGCATGACTATTCCACCTATTGAGGATGTTTTCCGTAGTGGAGGGGTCATCCATCCATCAAGAGTCAACGCTATGCTTGAAGACGAGTCTGATGTAGATCATCCTGACTTCATGACGCATGAAGCAATAGCCCAGAATTGGAGTGCTGTTAATGTTCCTATTGTTGTCCATTTATCAAAGTAATTGTCTTTTGCTGTGTTTTTAGCTCTTCATTCTGCCCAAGGCGAAAGAGTTGTTGTGTGGGCTTATCTTTTAAAATTACCTTTGCTCTGCCCAAGGCAAAAGTGATCTTATGTTAGGGCTGTTTGTTTAAAATTGCTATCATTAATAAAATCATCATTTTGTGATTCCATTTTATTTGTCTTTACTTTTCTGCTTTTCTAAAAAAAAACGGTAATCATTAAAAACCCATTTTATCACTTTGCATGTTTTGTGCACACACTTTCACTTCCATAAAATCTAAAATAAAGCCAAATCACATGTGCAGATTATTGTATGAACAAACTATAAAAAAACAATGACCCAATGCCTTCTCCGAACTTTGAGTTTCCGGTGTTCGAAGCCGAAGAGGAATAAGAAGAGATTCCCAAGGAGATTTCCCGATTGCATGAGAATGAAGATAAAGCCATTCAGCCTCACAAGGAACCTGTAGAAGTCATTAATCTGGGTACAGCCAAAGACCGTAAAGAAGTGAAAATTGGAGCTTTACTTATGCCTAATGTGAAAGACAGATTGATTGAATTTCTTAAAGAGTATGTTGATGTGTTTGCTTGATCATACCAAGATATGCCTGGTCTTGACACTACTATAGTGGAGCATCACTTGCCTTTGAAGCCAGAATGTCCGCCGGTCAAGTAGAAACTTAGGAGAACTCATCCTGACATGGCTCTGAAGATCAAAGAAGAGGTACATAAGCATATTGATGCAGGTTTTTTCATTACGTCTGAATATCCACAGTGGTTAGCCAGTATTGTGCCGGTTCCAAAGAAAGATGGCAAGGTTCGCATGTGTGTTGATTATCGATACTTAAACAAAGCCATTCCGAAAGATGACTTTTCTCTTCCGCACATTGATATTTTGTACAAGGTATTCTCCTTTATGGTTGGTTTCTCATGTTATAATCAAATCAGGATTGTCGCATCTGCGAAAATCGACCGGCGGAAAAGACAGAAGAGTCGCCACTGAACGTTATTTATCCCGACGCAGGGAAAGGAAACGATCGAAGAAAACCTCAACAAAGGGAAAGACATGGTCATCGCAACCATAACCTGGGTTTAGGAGTCAGTTACGCGAGAGGAAGGTATTAGCACCCCCTCACGTCCATCATACTCAATGGGATCCACACTTGTTGTTTCAATCAAAGGGTGTAGGTATCTAAAGCTCTAATGCTAACCGAAAATGAAAAGGATGAGAAATAGAGAACGGGGGGAAAACAAAAAAGGTGACTCGATAGGACATCGTCGTCCTAGGCCTACGTATTCCCTCGGGAGTGGGAAAATCAGAGTCAACATAGTTCGGGGGACTATGGGATTGTGAGGGAAGGTTGCTCGCCAAGACATCGTCGTCTCGTGCCTACGTATCCTCAATCGGAAGAGAAAGAGGAAATCATAGCAGTCGTAGTTCGACCTACAGGGTCGGTTTTGTTTTGTGTTTTTTAAGTGGATGACGCTAACGTTCGCGTTCCAGCAGTTTAGGTGTTGCCGCTCGTTGCATGGAGTCTTACGCATTTACCTATTTTCCGTAGAACGAAGATAATGTATCCTTTACAATTGGAATGGAGGAGGTGATAAGAGAATCCTGAAGGAAGACGATTGTTTTGTTTTTTTGTTTTTTAGAAGAAAGTGTTTTGATTTATTGTGTTTGTGGTATGTTTCGTGCTAAAGACTATGACATAGGAGCGAATAGTTTATAAGGTCCTCCCAACGGAACGTTTGCAAAGCATCCTAGAATAGTAAAGGAGACCTTCACTAATCATTTCCCATGTGCTTAAGGCTCGTGGCGCACTCCATATACGATATTTATTAGGTGTTTTTTATTTTAATTTGAGATGAGAGAAGAGAGACTCAAAGGTTGAACGAAAACAAATAAGGGAGACTAGATCCTAATGTTATCATGCAATGGTGGTCCTATAGTTGAGATAAAAGGGGACTATCCTACTTGTTAGCATGCATGGATTGCTAGCCTAATGTCTCTCCTACCTCCAACTTAATTGGAAATTAAGTGGAGCTAGGAATCCTAAGGGATCATGTGAATAAACACAATTAAACATTATTCTAATCATTCACAAAGAGAAGTAAATAAGAAATGAGATGAAAAAGAAATCATGTAAGTGTAAACAAGCATGTAAAGTATCACAAGTAACTTACCATCTCTAAGCCAAGCTCGACTATCAAGTAGTTGAAAGCAAAATGTAAAACTATGTCCTAATGCACAAGCAAGTGCTCTAGTTCTACTCTAGGAGCACAGTTAAACCATAAGCAATGAGAAGTGAACCCTAAAAGTACGTGACATACAAGGGGCAGTAGCTAAACCTACTTTATTCTATCTATGTTAATGTCCTAAGCATTGTGAAAAGGTTACAATTTATGTCTTACATCAATGCACAAACATTTGCTATTCACAAGCTATGTCAAAACGACTCATAAAAGTCACACAAATGGAAGTCAAGTCAAGTACTCAAGAAACATGTGTAAACATGTAAAAGGCAAGCTTAAAGTATGAAGAAGTAATTGTGGAATGTACATCAATCATGTTTAAGTGGTTTGAAAATTGCATTCAAAGATGTCATCTTAAGCATGCTTTGATCATTCAAGGTTACACAATGCAAACATGTGTGAGATGAACTCACAAGTCATAGGTCAGAATTGGAGACATGTATCTAATGTGTAAGATCAACCTTAAATTGTCACAACATTTCATGTTAAACTCAATCTCCAAAGCTAAAGTAAGTAAGGGCCAACACCAAACTTAGACATCTTTTAAGGCATGTAACTTATCAACCAAGCAAAGAGAAAAGAAATAACATGGTAAAGTAACATCAAAGCATCCATACCAGAAGTAAGAGACCTATAATATCTCATATTTGAATACCATAAGCAATGAAAAAAAATAGCATACAAATGATGTTACAAGAGTGGTTAAAAATTCACTTTGTCTTCCACTAGAAGCAAAACAAGTTCAAGTATGTAGAAGTAAATCCAAAGTCAAGTAAATCAAGTGTTTATACACATGAGGCAGTGGCAAATGATATGTGGAATGGCACATTTGAATATCAAAAACATTGGACAAATATGGCTCATCCAAAGTTCAAATGAAAACAACAAAGTTTACCTCTCATTCATGTTCAAACTTGTGAAAGCATACCAATTAGGAGCATGTGGAATGACCTATAAATCAATATGGGCAGGCTCTACCTCATGCTAAGTCACATGTGAAATGATGCACAAAAATATCCCAAAGAGGATTGCACAAAAGCATCATCAAACTAAAACATCTAAGCAAACATCAAGCATGATCGGGTAAGCAACTTAGGGTTCTAAAAGAATCATGTGAGTCATGATCAAAAAACAACATCTAAGGATAAAAAAGGAACCTAAAATGTCATTGTGTATAGGCTTAAACATGCCTTCAAAATTATTCATGTAATGAAATTGTCCATGAAAAATAGTTAGAGTCTTTGGAAAGTTAGGAGAAATTAACCATGTAATGTTAAGGTCAGTGAGTGATCATGTACAAAAAATTGGATCAAAAGTATGCACTAAGGGTGCTAAAAAATGCAAACATTAGGCATATCCCACTTAATGATCATACAAACACAAGTCACAAAAAGTACTTAGCAAGTGACTTAAAAATCATGATCAAAACATAAATTTAACCTGTAAAGGTCCTATAATGAAGTGTCAAAGCACACACAAAAAATTGGATCACAACTATTAGAGAAAAGTCATTTTTAAAGGCTTGAACCACAATATATGTCCATAAGAACACCCACCAATCAGAAATTGAGAAATCAATACTAAATGTGATAAAAAATAAAAATAAAATTCAACAAAAATTAAGTAAAGAATCCAAGAATCATCATGAATTATTTCAGAATTTTTGAACAAAAAACCTATTTTTAATATTCATTTTTTAAACGTGTGAAAAAAAGAAGTTAAAAACACAAGAAAGAAAAGGGGGTGCTACACTAGTAAGAATGTTGTTCAAAAACCATATGGGCTCAGGAACTATGGTGCGCCTAGCAATTCTAATCAGGCCCAATTAACAAAAAACCCTTTCCTCTTGAACACTAAAAAAAACAAGGAAAGGGTGGGAAAGAAGTCACGTGAGGGGAGTGTGCCTCATTAATGTGTTGGCACCCTCTCACGCGTTGGATCAAAACAAACACACGGCTGTGATTAATCCCACCACATGCTCATCACAAGGCTTATGATCAGTATAAAAAAAAGCACACGTTCACTACAACCTTGCATCAATCGGTCATGCATCCATTTAAGTATAATAAGATAGAAAGAATGCCATGCCCTCTGTAAGTTCCTGGATTGGCTAGAATTTTGGTAAAACAACAAGGTGTTCAATGTTGATGTCATGGTGTTGATGCTGCAACATTGAGCCTTAACACTGGGTTGTGTTAAGAGGTTAAATTGCTAAAGTTTGGATGCCTGATGTCACATGTCCGATGTTGTGACATTAGATCTGCAGAATTAATAACATCAGGTGGTGATGTTGTTAGGGTTTGCGTGTTAGCTGGAATTGTGGAGAGCTGTTAGTCTCATTGGATGAGAATATCTTGGGATAGATATTTTCCGCTGCATAGGAGATCTGGTGCAGATTTGTAGGAGATTTAAAAGGTTGAAGATTTGAAAAGATTTTAGGAGAAAATCTGTTTTAAATATTCAGTTTTAAATAACAAATCAAGTCAGATATTGTAGCAGTCCAAGCCCATTTCAGGTTGCTATTTAAAGCGTACACGACTAAAGGAACAGGTACAGAAAACATTCAGAAGATCAGGAGCTGGAGGCTTAGTATCTAGAGTTTGTTTAGAGTGCTTGTATTTACACTATTCTAGGGTTTGAATAGGTGTTGTGTTTCTGTCCTCTCTAGAAGCTGTGAAGCAATAGAGAGTGGTTGCTTGATTGAAGCTAGGAAGCAAGATCAAGGGTACTCAAAGTGGTTTCTTTGAGTGTTTGTAAGGGATTGAGTGGTGTTCTCATACCTAGGTGGTTTCTTAGGTAGGAAGTCATTAGTAGAGTATAAGTTTAGGAGATTGTCAACGGGTTGTTGAGTCTGTAAATTATATCTACAAGTAGTGAATTCCATCCCTGGCTTGGTAGCCCCCAGAGTAGGTTGGTTGTAACCGAACTGGGTCAACAATTTTGTGTGTTGATTTTATTTCCATCTTGCAGTGTGTGTTGTTGTGACATCGTGTGTAACATCATACAGCTGGTACCAGAATTTCAATTGGTATCAGAGCAGGCATCCTGTCTGGCTCTGGGTGAGATCTGGGGAAGATACTTTCTGGTGTGAAGATGGACAAAGAGGTTGGAGGATTTGTCAACAGACCCCCTATATTGGATGGCTCAAACTATGAGTATTGGAAGCCTAAAATGACTACTTTCTTAAAATCCTTGGACAACAGGGCTTGGAAGGCTATTATTAAAGAATGGAAAGCACCTGTAGTGGTTGAAAAAGATGATGCTGGGAAAGATAAAGAAGGCACCTCAAAGCCAAAGCCTGAAGAAGAATGGACCAAGGAAGAAGATGAGCTTGCCCTCGGTAACTCTAAAGCCCTAAATGCTATCTTCAATGGAGTGGATAAAAACATATTCAGGATGATCAATACATGTGAAGTGGCTAAGGAAGCATGGGATATTTTGAAGGCTACACATGAAGGAACATCTAGAGTTAAGATGTCAAGACTTCAACTTCTATCATCGAAGTTTGAGAGTCTGAAGATGAACGAAGATGAGACTATCCATGACTTCCATATGAGTGTGCTTGATCTAGCTAATGCATCCAGTGCTCTTGGTGAAAAAATGTCAGATGAAAAGCTTGTAAGGAAGATCCTTAGGTCTCTTCCTAAGAAGTACAAGATGAAGGTAACTGCCATTGAAGAATCACAAGACATCAGCAAGATGAGGGTTGATGAGCTCATTGGATCTCTTCAAACTTTTGAGCTTGGTTTGAATGAGGAAGAACCAGAAAAGAAGCCCAAAAGTATAGCCTTGGTTTCCACTCCTGCAGAAGCTAAGAAAGTTACAGATGATGAGTCTCAGGAGGATCTGTCTCAAGCTATTGTTATGCTGGGAAGACAGTTTAACAAGGTTTTCAAGAGGATGAATCAGAACCACAAACCTAATGTCAAACACATCTCCTCTAACATCAGCAAGTCAAAGGAGAAGGATGAAGAGAAGACTGCCCAAGATAAAGGAGTTCAGTGCTTTGAATGTGAAGGGTATGGACATGTCAAGAAAGAGTGTCCCTCATTCTTGAAGAAACAGAAGTAGGGCATGATAATTTCCTGGTCTGACTCTGATAGTGAAAGTGAAAGTGAGTCAGAAAAGCATGTTACATCTTTGACAGGAATTGTTGAATCTGATAGTGATGGAGAAGTCACTTATGATGAGCTAGCTTCAACCTACAAAGAGTTGTGCTTAAAGAGTGTTGAACTATGTCAGGAGAGGAATCAACAGAAGAAACAGATTGCTCAGCTAGAGAATGACAAAGCTGAATTGGAGAAAGAAGTCTTATGTGTCAAAGCTCATCTTAATCATATGACTAAATCTGTTAGAATGTTGAACAGTGGGACAACCACTCTTGACAAGATACTACAGTTAGAAAAAGCTGCTGGAGACAAAGCTGGGATAGGTTATTTGGCTGAGGATAAGGGAACTTCAGAAGCAAGCACTTCAGGTTCAAAGAAGGAAGTGTCACAACCTTTGTCTCAACATCAGCCAAAGAAGCAGGATCCTACACCTAAGAAAGCTGATGTTTCACAACCTAAGAAGATTGAGAAGAAGACTGGTCCTAATCAGAAGAGAAAGCAGCCACAAGGAGCTAGTCAGTATATGCCCCCACAATACCACCAGAGCATGCAAGCTGCTCAGTTCAAACAACACATGTCTCATCAGGTGTCTCAACATCAGGGGTATGGTTACACCAATGCTGTTCCTCATATCTATGGAAGAAGAAAGCCACACCATCATGGGAGACAATCCAGGAAACAACATTCTCAGCCTCCTTATGGAAGAAGATACCAGCATAATAGAAGGCAGGTCAGTTATGGTATGAGGATACCACATTATGGATGGCAGCCTAAGCAATCTCATCATGGCAGAAGATTCAGAGATGAAAGGGTGAGATGCTTTTATTGTGGAAGGTTTGGACATATGCAGTACTCTTGCTACAAGCTGCATGGATACCCTCAGCCTCAAAACAGATGGAGAGAGTACAGGCCCACAGTTGTTAAACAATGGGTACCTAAGGAGAAGGTGAAATGCTTATTGGCTCACATGGCTGACAAAGAGTTTAAAGAAGGAACATGGTATTTTGATAGTGGGTGTTCCAAACACATGTCTGGATGTAGATCCATGTTTGCTGAATTTAGACCTTGCCCCTCTATTGAAGTTATTTTTGGTAAGGGGAATAAAGGAGTTGTTGAAGGTATTGGAAAAGTACAAGGACCTGAACTTGACAATGTCTATCTTGTCAATGGTTTGAATGCAAATCTGATAAGCATCAGCCAATTATGTGATGATGGTTACTTAGTCAGCTATACCAAAGATAAATGTGTTGTAACTAATGAGAAGGGTGAGGCTGTAATGACTGGGGCAAGATCTAAAGACAATTGTTATCAGTGGATTCCTCAAACTGAAAGCCAGTCTGGTGATGATGAAGTCAATGATGTAACATTAGAAGGTGATATCAAGTGTAGACATCAGAATGATGAAGGTCCCCTCAAGTTGATGAAGGTCAGAAGAAAAGATAATCTGAAATTAGTCAAGTTCAAAAGCAAATGTTATATATCAGTCTTCAACACTGAAGGAAGGACTAAAGGATCTCAGGAGCTGAATAGAGTAACGTCTCTTGAGAAGAAAGATGCTGATGCCTTGACATCTGAATGCATCATCAGAAGAATCTCTCATAACTGTAGTAGTATGAATTTGAATGAATCTAAGGGGCTAGATGTTGAAGATCTCGCTGAAGTTATGGGTGATGCCAGTGGTGATTTTAAAAAATTCTGTCATCAAGATCTGAAGAAAATTGATATCTCAGAAGAAAACCTCCACTGGTTGGATAGTTCTGTTTTGAAAGATACAGATGTCAGAGCAGATGTTGAAACATCTCAAGTCAAGAAGAGTATTTCGAGCCTTAAAATAAAGAAGGATGATAAGCTAATTGCAAAAATGATTCCTAATAGACTAGAGTCTAAGACTGAGAAAGGTATACAGTCATCTCCAAATATGAAAACTGACATGCAGAAGACCTCTGGTATTGGTCTTATCAGATCCTGGATTAAAATGTCAAGAATGAATAAAAATCCTCTAGGATGGAATCATGCTGTTCAAAAGATGCAAACTGGTCTTGGTAGATTCAGAAGAAGAAAGAGGGGCAAAATCGGATTGGTTCTCAGATCTAAGAAGAAGTACAGTCATAGATCAGTGATATGTGGAAAGAACTCATGCTGTCAACTTATGTGGAAGAAACGACTGTTGGGCAATCACCATGTCAAGAAAGATGTTATAACATTGCAGAGTGTTACTCATCAATGGGATGATGAGCAGTTTGATAGAGAAGATCTGATTAAATATTCAGATTATTTAGTTAGTAAAGAGAAATTAGATGATAAGTGTGATGAGTTCATTTATGCAAACCAATTTGAGTGCTTAAAATTGGGGAGCTTGTTACTTCAAAATTAATTGAAAGATGTTTTATGATGCAGTTGTCTTATAAGATAATGTTTATTCAACTGCAGATAGTCTGGTACATAAAATAGTCTGTTCAATTAAACTGATTTTCATAGTGACGTTTCTCTGAGTTTCGTAAAGCAATCCAGTCCTCATCTCCCTCACTCTCGTCTATGTCATCTTGGTGCTCTGGTTCATATTAAGGCAGTACAATTATCAACAAAGCAATAGAAAAGTACTGTAAGGAATTTTGTATAGTTACAGAAAAATCTAAAATATGATTGGAGTTTTATTAGATATTTGAAGATACAAGGTTAAACTACATCCTCATGCCAATCACCTGCATCCAGAAATGCCTTCCAATCTGCATCCCATTCATCTTCTGAAGGCTGTTTTTTAGCAGTATGGTTCTTACCAGGCTTCATAGTTGTTTTTGAGTTTCTTGGCTGATACTTTGGAGCTTGATTGACTCATGCTTTATTGGAGTGTTGTGCTAAGCAAAGGAGAAAGAGTGGTTTTATAATGGTTTTTCTAAAGCATTGTTTGTATCGCCAGTCTAGTCAAAAGTGTTGGAATGTGGTTTTGACCATGTCTTTAATAATGTCAGAACATTGTGTTTGGAGATTGCATAGATATTGTTGCTACTGACAGTAGGGCTAGTATTATGTCGCATGTGATGAAGTGTAGGTCATATGAATTGGCATAATTTGTCTAATTATGGATAAAAAGGGGGAGAGTTAAAAATTGCCATGAAGAGTAATTGATGCTGCTAAAAGTAAAAGGTGTTTAGTTGAAAAGTGCTGATGCAGTTATTGAGGGGGAGTTTAGACTGAGCTGCTAGTGAAGATATCATAGCATTTGAAGAGTGCAGCCAAGCAGACATCAAGGGGGAGAAGTGCTGCACATTGTGAGCTACTGGATAGCTGTGATGCTGGTTCATGTTTTTGAGGGGGAGCACTAATTGGCTGTTGTCAATAATGAAGATGGTGCTGCAGCAGATCAAGTGATGAAGACTATGAAGATTGTCAAACTGCTGGTGCTGCAGCAGATCAAGTGATGAAGACTATGAAGATTGTCAAACTGCTGCTGATGAAGATTTCAAATTACTAAAGATTTTCCGCTGCTGAAGACTCTGAGGGTTCAGAGGGTGTTTTAGCCAAAATTAGCCAAAGGGGGAGATTGTAAGTTCCTGGATTGGCTGGAATTTTGGTAAAACAACAAGGTGTTCAATGTTGATGTCATGGTGTTGATGCTGCAACATTGAGCCTTAACACTGGTGATAGTTCCTGGATTGGCTGGAATTTTGGTAAAACAAAGGTTATTCAATGTTGATGTCAAGGTGCTGATGTTGTAACATTGAAGTCTTAACACTGGGCTGTGTTAAGTAGTTAAGTGCTGAAGTTGGATGTCTGATGTCACACAGGTGATGTTGTAACATCAGACCTGCAGAATTAATAACAGCAGGATATGTTATTAGGGCACGCGTATTAGCTGGAATTGTGGAGAGTGGTTGACTCATTGGATGAGAATATCTTGGGATAGATATTTTCTGTTACATGGGAGATTTGATTGCAGGTCTGTTGGAGAATTAAAAGGTTGAAGATTTAAAAAGATTTTGGGGATAAAATCTGTTTTGAAGATTCAGTTTTAATTAACAAATCTGATCAAATATTGTGACAAGTCCAAGCCCAATTCAGGAGCTATATAAAGCGCACAAGACCAAAGGGAAAAAGCGACAGAAAACATTCAGAAGATCAAGAGCAGAAGGCTTAGTGTCTAAAGTTTGTTTAAAGTGCTTGTATTTACACTATTCTAGGGTTTGAATAGGTGTTGAGTTTCTATCCTCTCTGAAGCTGTGAAGCAAAGAGAGTTGTGTGATTTGATCGAAACTGTGAAGTAAGATCAAGGGTACTCAAAGTGGGTTCTTTGAGTGTTTGTAAGGGATTGAGTGGTGTTCTCATACCTAAGTGGTTTCTTAGGTAGGAAGTCATTAGTAGAGTATAAGTTTAGGAGATTGTCAATGGGTCGTTGAGTCTATAAATTATATCTACAAGTAGTGAATTCCATCCCTGGCTTGGTAGCCCCCAGAGTAGGTTGGTTGTAACCGAACTGGGTCAACAATTCTTGGTGTTATTTTACTGTTATTGCTGTCCATTGTGCAGAGTGTGTTGTTGTGACATCACGCCTTAACATCACACGTCTGATACCAAAATTTCAATTGGTATCAGAGCAGGCATCCTGTCTGTCTCTGGGTGAGATCTAGGGAAGTTACTTTCTGGTGAAAAGATGGACAAAGAAGTTGGAGGATTCGTCAACAGACCCCCTATTTTGGATGGATCCAATTATGACTATTGGAAGCCAAGGATGACCACCTTCTTAAAATCCTTGGACAGTAGGGCTTGGAAGGCTGTTATTAAATAGTGGAAAGCACCTGTCATGTGTGAGAAGGATGATGCTGGCAAAGATAAAGAAGGCACCTCTAAGCCAAAGCCTGAAGAAGAGTGGACCAAGGAGGAAGATGAGCTTGCCCTTGGAAATTCCAAAGCTCTGAATGCTATCTTCAATGGAGTGGATAAGAACATCTTCAGGTTAATCAATACCTGTGAAGTTGCTAAAGAAGCATGGGATATCTTGCAGGCTACTCATGAAGGAACATCTAAAGTCAAGATGTCAAGACTTCAGATTTTAACATCAAAATTTGAAAGCCTGAAGATGAAGGAAGATGAGACTATTCATGATTTCCACATGAGTGTTCTTGAGCTGGCCAATGCATCTAGTGCTCTTGGAGAGAAGATGTCAGATGAAAAGCTTGTGAGGAAGATCCTTAGGTCCCTACCTAAGAAGTATAAGATGAAGGTTACTGCCATTGAAGAATCACAAGATATCAGCAAGATGAGAGTTGATGAGCTCATTGGATCTCTTCAAACCTTTGAGCTTGGGTTGAATGAAGAAGAACCAGAAAAGAAGCCAAAGAGTATAGCCCTGGTGTCAAATAATGAAGAAGATAAAGGAAAGAGTTCTAAATCCCAGGAGGATTTATCTCAGGCCATAGTGATGTTGGGAAGACAATTCACCAAAGTATTCAAGAGAATGAATAATAACTCCAGGCCTAATGTCACGAACATGGCTTCTGACACCAGCAAGAAGGATGAAGAGAAGACTGCCCAAGATAAAGGAATCCAGTGCTTTGAGTGTGAAGGGTATGGACATGTCAAGAAAGAATGTCCCACCTTCTTGAAAAAGCAGAAGAAGGGCATGACAGTTTCCTGGTCTGACTCTGATAGTGAAAGTGAAGGCGAGTCAGCAAAGCATGTGAGAGCTTTAACAGGAGCTGTGGTTTCTGATGATGATTCGAGTGATGGAGAAGTAACTTATGAGGAGTTGGCATCTACCTATCAAGAGCTGTGTTTAAAGAGTGCTGAAATTTGTCAAGAAAACAAGTGCCACAAGCAACAGATTGCTCAGCTAGAGAATGAAAAGTCAGATCTGGAAAATGAAGTGGTGCTAGTTAGAGCTCACCTCGATCAAATGACTAAGTCTGTTAGGATGCTGAGCTGTGGTACAGACACACTTGACAAGATACTTCAGTCAGAAAAAGCCGCTGGAGACAAAGCTGGGATAGGTTATGTGGCTGAGGACAAGGGAACTTCAGAAGGAAGCACTTCAGGTTCAAAGAAGGAAGTGTCACAACTTTCATCTCAACATCAGCCAAAGAAGCAGGATCCTACCCCTAAGAAAGCTGATGTTTCACAACCTAAGAAGTTTGAGAAGAAGACTGGTCCCTATCAGAAGAGAAAACAGCCACAGGGAGCTAGTCAGTATATGCCCCCACAATACCATGAGAGCATGCAAGCTGCTCAGTTCAAACAACACATGTCTCATCAGATGTCTCAACATCAGGACAACTGGTATGGTTATGGGTATGGATACACCAATGCTGTTCCTTATGTATATGGAAGAAGAAAGCCACACCATCATAGGAGACAATCCAGGAAACAGCATTCTCAGCCGACTTATGGGAGAAGATATCAACAGAATAGATGGCAGGGAAGTTATGGTAGGAGGAGACCACATCATGGATGGCAGCATAGGCAATCTCATCATGACAGAAGATTCAGAGATGGAAGGGTGAGATGCTATTATTGTGGAAGATTTCGACATATGCAGTACTCTTGCTACAAGATGCATGGATACCCTCAGCCTCAAAACAGATGGAGAGAGCACAGGCCCAAAGTTGTTAAACAATGGGTACCTAAGGAGAAGGTGAAGTGCTTATTGGCTCACTCGGATGACAAAGAGGCTAAAGAAGGAACATGGTATTTTGACAGTGGGTGTTCCAAGCACATGTCTGGATGTAGATCCATGTTTGATGATCTTAGACCTTGTCCCTCTCATGAAGTCATATTTGGCAATGGAGGAAAAGGTGTTGTTGCAGGAGTTGGGAAAGTGCAAGGTGATGGTCGACCTGAACTTGACAATGTTATGTTTGTCAATGGCTTAAGTGAAAATTTGATCAGCATAAGCCAGTTGTGTGATGAAGGTTACAGGGTAAACTACATTAAGGATGGGTGTGTGGTTTCTGATGAACATAATCAGGTTATTATGAAGGGTACCAGAACCAAAGACAACTGCTATCAGTGGACTTCTCTTGAAGGGAATTCAACTAATGATGTTGATGTCATAACATCAGACTATGACATCAGGATGCTGAAAGGACACTCAGAGTTAATGAGTCCTGATGAAAAAGGAAAGTCTTTATGGAGGGAGAAAATTAGTAATTGGTCTTTAAAAAATACTGAAAAGCTGGCGCCATACCTCAGACCATCATTCTCTAGTGCAGCAAGGTCACGGTTCATCAAAGAGTATTTCCTCCTTCCATTCGTCGTCCTCCACAAGAAGGATCATCTGACCTCATACTGTCTCAAGGGAACAATGTCAAACCAGACGTCGTCTCCATCAAAGAAATCTGTCGCTCAAAGCTCTTCGCGAGATAAGACTAGGGTTTCTTCAGAAGAGGGATTTGCAGAAGAAGCTTTGAATATAGAACCTATCTCAGTGATGCTCCCAAAATCAGTGTGTTATTTGGGGACAAAACTGTGCCGAAATCATATACGTCTCAGACTCTTGAAGAGAAGTTTAATGTAGACAAAAGGATGGGTAATCTTGCCTCAAAGATTCTGGACAAAGGCATCCCTGTCAAAGGAATCTCAATCCCACTGAATCGGATGCCAGCTGAGAAAGACAACATGCAGAAGGATAAGTCTAGTCTTCAACGACTTGCAATGACAGCTATTGAAGATGTTGATCAGAGTGAAGACATGCATGAAGAAACAAATGTTGAGGAGAATGTTAAGACATCTGCTGAAGCAGATGTTGAAGAGGAGGTTAGAACATCGCTTAGTAGGGATGCTGAGACTACTGATGTAATTGATGTTGATGACTTGTCTGATAATGAAGTCATTGGAAGAGCAGTGCCCAGTCTGTCCAAGAGACTAAGAATAAGAAAAGGAAAGATGGTTGAATCGTCTTCAAAGAAAGCTTCTGATGAGAAGAGGAAAAAGACTGTTGGGCCAACAAAAGCATGGAGTAAGGTTGATGTGAATCCCAGAAAAAGGAAGCTAATGGAAGAATCCGAATCAGAGTATGATGTTGAGGATGATGTGCAAGACATCACTCCTGTCAGAAAGACAATCTTGAAGAGAATTGCTGACAATATCCCTGAGGTTCCGGTTGATAACATTTCATTCCATTATGCAAGCAGTGCATCGATGTGGAAGTTCATCTGTCAAAGAAGACTCGCTCTTGAGAGAGAGATTGGGAAAGAAATTATGGAGTTCAAAGAAATCATAGAGGTGATTAAGGCTGCTGGTCTGATGAAGACGGTTCATGGGTTCTCCGAGTGCTATGACAACCTGGTTAAGGAATTTGTGGTAAATATTCCTGTGAAGATTTCAGACAAAAGAAGTGTGTGAGCTTAAGAAAGGTAGCTCTGGAAAGAGAGGTTGTAGCAAAGGACTTAGAATCTACTGAAATTATTGACCTAATTAAGCTTGCTGGTCTCATAAGGACTGTGTCAGGGTTGGCTGATTGCTATGATAGACTGGTCAGGGAGTTCATAGTGAATATACCTGAAGCGATAAATGACAGTAAAAGCCGAACTTTCAGAAGAGTTACCCTCAGGGGTAAGTGTGTCTGGTTTTCTCCTGAGATGATCAATGCCTACTTAGGAAGAAATGAGGAAGATTATGGGGAATTTGAAGTCTCCAACAATGTTATATGCAGAGAAATCACTGCTGGTCGAGTAGATTTTTGGCCCGTAGAAGGAAAGCTGTTAGCCAGTTTGTTGAGTGTCAAATATGCTTTTCTGCACAGAATAGGTATTGCCAACTGGGTTCCTACTAGTCACAAGACCACAATTTCTGTTGAATTGGGGAAGATAATCTATGCAGTTGGGACAAAGCAAAGAATTGACTATGGCTCCTACATCTATGATCATACTATTAAGCATGCTGCTACAAATGCTGTGAAGATGCACATTGCTTTTCCCTCTCTCATTTGTGGGATCATCGTGTCTCAACATCCTGGAATTCTACAGCATTCAGATGTAGTAGGAAAAAGGAAGCCTGCCTTGTTACTTCATTACAAGTTGAAACATGTTCCTAACAATGTCAAGACATCTGCTTCAACATCACAACAGTCACCAGCCAAGACTGGGGTGATTGCAGAACTAGAGGAGGCTTGCAAGGAGTTAGATGAAGTCATAAGAGTTAGTACTGAAAGGAAACAAAAATTTGAAACACTTGTCATTACTCTGAGATTGGCAACAAAGGGAGGTGAAGCTGTCAAAACAAGGAAGGATGCGGTTG
The DNA here is from genome assembly GCA_022829125.1 of Lathyrus tuberosus. NCBI lineage: Eukaryota > Viridiplantae > Streptophyta > Magnoliopsida > Fabales > Fabaceae > Lathyrus > Lathyrus tuberosus. The sequence goes on along the minus strand of JALAZF010000141.1, from coordinate 9,946,468 downwards.
ATGAAGACGATAATGATGATCTCAGCTCAGAAGATTCAAGCTTTTAATGATTGCCTTCTATTTCAGTAGGGTTAGCTTTATTTGTTTTAGCACTTATAGTGCTTGGTTTTGTAACTTGAATATTGTGCTGTTGTATGCACTATTTATGTTTTTTAGTTTCCTTCTATGATTTGTTTTGCCTGTTTACTAACTGAGAGGCTAACAATGAGAGCTAGGGTATACTGACTATAGTTAATAGGGCTTCTAACTGAAGTTTGCCTAATTATGGTTAAAAAGGGGGAGAAGTTAGCCAAGATAGTCAAGAGGATTATTGCCATATGCTGCTAATGTGATGCAGAGATTAAGGGGGAGATAGATTGATGCTGCTAAAAGGTGTTTAGTTGAAAAGTGGTAATGCAGTTATTGAGGGGGAGTCTTGAAGATATCATGACATGTGAAGAGTGCAGCCAAGCAGACATCTAGGGGAGTAAATTGCTTCACATAATGAGCTACTGAACAGCTGTGATGCTGGTTCATGTTTTAGAAGGGGAGCACCAATTGGCTGTTGTCAATAATGAAGATGGTGCTGCAGCAGATCAAGTGATGAAGACTTTGATAGATTGTCAAACTGCTGCTAATGAGTTTCAAATTAATTGAAGATTATTTCGCTGCTGAAATCTCTGAAGGTGCAGAGTGCAGAAGTTGATTGCAGAGTGCAGAGATTGTTTTAGCCAAAATTAGCCAAAGGGGGAGATTGATAGTTCCTGGATTGGCTGGAATTTTGGTAAAACAAAGGTTATTCAATGTTGATGTCAAGGTGCTGATGTTGTAACATTGAAGTCTTAACACTGGGCTGTGTTAAGTAGTTAAGTGCTGAAGTCGGATGTCTGATGTCACACAGGTGATGTTGTAACATCAGACCTGCAGAATTAATAACATCAGGATATGTTATTAGGGCACGCGTATTAGCTGGAATTGTGGAGAGTGGTTGACTCATTGGATGAGAATATCTTGGGATAGATATTTTATGTTACATGGGAGATTTGATTGCAGGTCTGTTGGAGAATTAAAAGGTTGAAGATTTAAAAAGATTTTGGGGATAAAATCTGTTTTGAAGATTCAGTTTTAATTAACAAATCTGATCAAATATTGTGACAAGTCCAAGCCCAATTCAGGAGCTATATAAAGCGCACAAGACCAAAGGGAAAAAGCGACAGAAAACATTCAGAAGATCAAGAGCAGAAGGCTTAGTGTCTAGAGTTTGTTTAAAGTGCTTGTATTTACACTATTCTAGGGTTTGAATAGGTGTTGAGTTTCTGTCCTCTCTGAAGTTGTGAAGCAAAGAGAGTTGTGTGATTTGATCGAAACTGTGAAGTAAGATCAAGGGTACTCAAAGTGGGTTCTTTGAGTGTTTGTAAGGGATTGAGTGGTGTTCTCATATCTAAGTGGTTTCTTAGGTAGGAAGTCATTAGTAGAGTATAAGTTTAGGAGATTGTCAACGGATCGTTGAGTCTGTAAATTATATCTACAAGTAGTGAATTCCATCCCTGGCTTGGTAGCCCCCAGAGTAGGTTGGTTGTAACCGAACTGGGTCAACAATTCTTGGTGTTATTTTACTGTTATTGCTGTCCATTGTGCAGAGTGTGTTGTTGTGACATCACACCTTAACATCACACGTCTGATACCAGAATTTCAACTGGGTTGTGTTAAGAGGTTAAAGTGCTAAAGTTTGGATGCCTGATGTCACATGTCCGATGTTGTGACATTAGATCTACAGAATTAATAACATCAGGTGGTAATGTTGTTAGGGTTTGCGTGTTAGCTGGAATTGTGGAGAGCTGTTAGTCTCATTGGATGAGAATATCTTGGGATAGATATTTTCCGCTGCATAGGAGATTTAAAAGGTTGAAGATTTGAAAAGATTTTAGGAGAAAATCTGTTTTAAATATTCAGTTTTAAATAACAAATCAAGTCAGATATTGTAGCAGTCCAAGCCCAATCAGGTTACTATTTAAAGCGCACACGACCAAAGGAAAAGGTACAGAAAACATTCAGAAGATCAGGAGCTGGAGGCTTAGTATCTAGAGTTTGTTTAGAGTGCTTGTATTTACACTATTCTAGGGTTTGAATAGGTGTTGTGTTTCTGTCCTCTCTAGAAGCTGTGAAGCAATAGAGAGTGGTTGCTTGATCGAAGCTAGGAAGCAAGATCAAGGGTACTCAAAGTGGTTTCTTTGAGTGTTTGTAAGGGATTGAGTGGTGTTCTCATACCTAGGTGGTTTCTTAGGTAGGAAGTCATTAGTAGAGTATAAGTTTAGGAGATTGTCAACGGGTTGTTGAGTCTGTAAATTATATCTACAAGTAGTAAATTCCATCCCTGGCTTGGTAGCCCCCAGAGTAGGTTGGTTGTAACCGAACTGGGTCAACAATTTTGTGTGTTGATTTTATTTCCATCTTGCAGTGTGTGTTGTTGTGACATCGTGTGTAACATCATACAGCTGGTACCAAAATTTCACCCTCTAAGAAGACGACACATAGTCTTCTTCTTCATCCTTCCATGAAAAAATCGTTCTCATCTTCCATGGCCAGCCAAGCTTGCGCAAAAACATGGATGAAAAATAGCAAACTTTCCCAACGCCTTACACCCTCAATTCTTGATCATTTTGCACAAAATAAAAGCCTAAATTGAAGCCCTTGAAATGTAGATTACGAATCCATGCTTAAAATCTTCATACAAACAACACACAAGTAGATTTAAAGGGAATAAATTAGAACCTTATACTTTAAAGAATCACATTTTAAACTATTTTCTATCCAAACACAATGCCTCTACAAAGAGGACTTCAGATGCACGTTAACTACATGATTTCAATACCTATGTGAGTTCTACCATGATGCCAAAGTTTCAAGAATTACAAACCTGGATGAAGCTTTACTCACGTGCAAGAAACCCTAATACTTCACGCAAATCTTCTAACTAACACTCCTAGAGCAAAATAAATGCTCTAATCTCCTTGAATCTTGCTAAAATTCTCAAGATAATGTTGAAGTTGTTGCACTGTTATAATGATTCTAGCTCAATGATGATGCATATAGAAGAGAGAGTGTGCTATGGTGATGAAGATGATGAAGGAAGAATGGAGAAAGCTCCAATAATGGCTCAGATTCACAACCTTCAAAAATTGGTATCAATGGAGTTTTCTTCAAGATTTTTTGGATCTATTTTGGTGAACAATGGATTCTAACGGAATTTTTTAGGGGTTAGTTGCTTATATACCCTTGGTTAATGTGTGGTTGAAGTTTAATTATGATTAGAGGTGGGTTAAGAGCTTTGGTTAAGAAAAATGGAAAAATGTGAGTTATGGTGTATTCACGGGTTAGTTATTTGGTGGGTGTATGGTAATGTTTTTATGGCCTATTGATGATCATGTTGATGGTGAGATATTAATGATCAATGGTGATGAGATACTGGTACAAGTTGAAAAGAGTGGTACCTTGCTTATTAAGTTTTTTCTCTTTCTTCCACATGAAGTAAGTGTAATGTATGGCATGGTTTGTGTAGATTTTGGCTTGGTTTAAAATAGTAAAATGAGAGTAACATGAAGTGCACACGCATGGCAAGGTGCAGCAACAAAAGGACATTAGTTCTTGCAATTAGAATGAGTTAATATGGTTTTGAACTTTTGAATCACATTTGCATGGTAGTGACTTTGAGCTTGTGTATCTTGATGGATATTGCATCAAATCACATGGTTTTGGTGTCTTTGGAAAGATGGAATTACATACAACATGTTTGATGTTTATGGAAGTTGGATTAACATAGTAGAAATTAGCCATGAAAGTGTCATGACACAAGCTGCCAAAAGGTGTTGAAAAAATTTCTAAGTTTTTTAAGTTTCACAATTTGGAGGTCATGACTTTGGAGCACCATAACTCCATGAAGATTGATCCAATCATCAAGTTATTGGTACCAAATTAAAGAGGACATTTTATACTACAAATTTTGTGTCCAAATCAGATTGAGAAAAGGCTTGGAACATGGTGGAAAATGGTGTTGAAAACATGGTCAGAAAGCTGACTTTTGGAACTTAGAAGAAATTCTATGTTTTTCAATTGAACAACTTGATGTTCCCAACTTTGATTGATCATAACTCTTGATCTAGAAATCCAAATGGAACATTCTTTATATGGTTGGAAATCTTGGAATACACACTACAACTTTATTTTGAGAAAAATTTTTCAAATTAAGCTTGGATCATATAGAAAAAAGGCCATGAACTTGACTGCAAACCATGTAAAACTTTCCCAAAATGGAAAGTCTCTAAAACCCTAATTTTCCAAATTAGGTAACTTTCCATAATTCTTGATTTTCTTTGATTCCTTTGACATTTCTTTATCAAATTTCACCCATTGACCATATTTGACATGATGAACATGAATTTAACCTAAAAAAAGTCAAGAGTTTACTTTTTCCTTGATCAATTGACTTTATTCCCAATATGTTTGATTTTCAATCATCTGGCCAATTGAAACCCCTGTGAAAGGCATTGATGGTCCATATTCCAATCCTAGATGCTAGAGAACACATTGAGAGTCGTGGAATCAAGTCTTTCCCAAAAATAAAAAATAAACTGATTTTAGGCAAAACCCTAGTTTTGGCACTGGATGATAGGAGATGTTGACTAATGATCAAAACCCTAATTCCTCTAGAGATAAGGGAGATCCTCTTAAACCAAGATGTTGTTGGTGATGAGATGGTATCAAAGCTCCAAGATGCTTGCTCACTGGAATTGTCAGGTGCTCAAATGCATAAAACCCTAGTTGGATGATCAAGAGTCAGGAGGATGTGATTCTCTTCAATTTTCTTGCATATCTCAAGCTCTTAATAAAAGGGTGGACCAAATGAGAGGTCTTGAGTCTTGAGGGGTCTTTGTGTCTTGAGTGATAGAGTATATCTAATTCTTTTTGCTTTGCACAATCAATGATGAAGGAACCATTGATACCATGCCTTGGGAAGACCAATGATGTATGTGTAATGTTTATGACCTAAAGGCATATGAGATGTGAAGCATAAGCCACTTATTGGGTATAAATAAGAGGGAAAATTTTGGGGTGTTACAACTGCCTCTATTCAATCAACTATGGACCTGAAGGAATGAGAGCGTCGGCTTTCAGACATTCGAGGTAAATTGGGATTGAATACCAAAGGAAACAGAAAATTTGCACTCTGGGGGTATAAATAAAGGTAGAAAATCAGGAGAGTGTAAAACTCCACTGGGGATGAAAGGGTAGGTGAGATTGAAAAATCTGTTAGGGATAGGAAATGACACAGACGGGTTGTAGCTAGTGATTTTTGTCGGTGACGAGACCACCTTATCACTGAAATGGGGATTCCAAACCTCAGTGGGAGGAACGTTGGGTGGTACTTTCTGATTACTTATTTTTCCCATGAAGCTGGAAGGGAAAGGGAAAGTTATCTAAAATGAACCTTGCACGCATCTGTTTAACTGAACAAATGCTTGACAGAGATTGGGGAGTCTGGGGTTAGGTTATACAATGGGGAGTTGTCAATTACCCATCCTATACATGGTTATCCATGAGATGATAGTTTTAGGATCAGCTTTGGTACTTGGTTGTGTTTGTCTGTGAAATGGGAAAAGTTTGTCTTGGTGGGATGTTTGAGAGAGAGTTTTGTTGTTTTTCGGGTTTTCCGATGTTTTTTGTAAGGTCAGGGACCTAAGGTTTTTTGTGTAGTGTGCTCGCTAAGACTTCGTAATCTTATGCCTACGTATTCCCTGTTATGGAGTATAGGGAAATCAGAGCAATCGTAGTTCCTCCTATTCTAAGGAAGAAACAGATGTGTGGTGTTTTGTTCAAAGCCCAAGATTGAAGCTAAAAGGTTGTTTGTTTGTGTCTTGTTCAAAGCCCAAGATTGAAGCTAAAAGGTTTTGACTGAGAGAGAATTTGTCATCTCTAAAGAGAGATATCTCATATGTTAATCACAGTTATTTGGGTAACGGGTTTGATTATAAAGGAGAATTACTTTAAACTGGAATGCAATGGAGACCAACAATGCCATAATTGCCTTTACAGGGTAATTTGTCCTGAAGGAGAAAACTTTAACTCAGTGTGAGCAATGCCATTTTTCCTTAGGAATTCATGCTAAAAGAGGGACATTGGCTTGGATGTTTGTATCTAGAGGCCTGCCACTTACAACAATTAGATGAAGGTTTTAACCAGGATAATGATGGACAGACAGCTTAGATGGTGATATCAACAAGTGTGCCACTTACAGCAGTTATCTGGAATTAGGGTTTTTTTGGTTGACTATTTTTATGTGATTAGACAGAGAAGATATCCTCCTGCAGAGATTTTTATTTCCTCTGAGGGGATGTTGATTTTTGTGTGCCTTGATTAAAGCCCAAGGTTGATGCTAAGAGGTTGATTGGATTCCACTGGGGAAAATCATTATACAAAGCCTAAGAGGAGGCTGGAGATTTGACTGACTCAACACGAGAGTGTTTATTTGATGTCTTGTACAAAGCCCAAGATTGAGGCTGAAAGAGAATTGTCTCTTTTGGGGAAAAGATTTTATCTGTCTTGTACAAAGCCCAAGATTGAGGCTAAAGAAGATTTAACTCCACTGGGGAGGACATTTATGTGTGTCTTGTACAAAGCCCAAGATTGAGGCTAAAATATCCTGACTGACTCTGCTGTAGGATTTTATATGGTTTCTTGTACAAAGCCCAAGATTGAGGCTAAAGGGTTATGACTCTGCTTAAGGAGTGTTTTTATCTGTCTTGTACAAAGCCCAAGATTGAGGCTGAAAAAGACTGACTCTGCTGGAGAGATATTTTAGGGGGGTGTCTTGTACAAAGCCCAAGATTGAGGCTAAAAGATTAACTCAACTGAGGGTTTTATCATTATACAAAGCCTAAGAGGAGGCTGGCTGCTGAGGGATACTTATTATGCAAAGCCTAAGAGGAGGCTAACTCTGCAGGGAAAAATCATTATACAAAGCCTAAGAGGAAGCTATCTTTGCTGGGGAAGAACAAAGAAAGATATCTTTATATAAAGCCTAAGAGGAGGCTATCTTCTGCTGAGGATTATTGAAATCCAGAGACAGGTCCATATTGGGGATTAACTCTTGCTGGGGTTTACAGTAGAGTTAAGATATCAGAGACCTTGAGTTTCTGATGAGGATTGTAACAGTTTTAACAGTGAATTGACCCTGGCTGAGGATTTACTGAAAATGTGGAAGTTGAGATTCCTTTCTCTGGTGAGGGTTTTTTGGTGAGTTGACCCAATGATGGGGAAAATTAAAGGTGTAAAGTTTAATTATTGAGTTAGAGAACTGTTGGTTTTAACTCTGTTTGGAGATTTGATCTGGTGATCAGGGTTATTTCCTGTTCTTTAAGGAAATGGGAAATCCAAAGGGTATGAGGCTGTCCAAGTCTACTGGTGTTTGAGAAACTGGTTCTCAGATGTGAATGATCTTTGTATTATGCCCAAGAGAAGGCTGGTATGTTAAGGGATGAGGGTCAACCCATAACTGGTCTGATGTTTTGACTCAGAAAAGATTGCTATAGCAAATGATGACTAGGTTCTGTTCTATACCTGTAGGAGATCTCTGGGTCCTTGTACTAAGCCCAAAAGGAGGCATGAGAACTTCTAAGAAGCCTGAGGTCCTTGTACAAAGCCCAAGAAGAGACTGGGGATGCTTTTAGGAAGCCCGTGGGTCCAAACTTAAGAATGTTCAAGAAAGGTTTCATCGGGAATTAATCCTTTATGTAATGAACAGTTCTAGAGTTTGAAGAAATTCAAGAGAAGTTTCATCAGGAATTAATCCTCTCCGTGGGAATTAAATTTCTTTGACAATTTCTAATAGTAACAGTCTGAGAAAAGGTTCACCGAGAATACTGCCTTTCTCTTTGTTCCATATTGTTTAAGCCCAAGAAAAGGCAAGACTGTATCTGGAATCCTATGGGGGGTCTATATTTGACTATATTAACAGAGTAAACAACTGGCTTTACCTAATTCTAGACTTAGTTGCCGGGGAAAACTCTAAACAGAATATACAAGTATATATACATTGGATATATGACAAGTATTTAAAAGGATATGAAAGAAGGACTTACAGGTGTGCAAGCTTCCAGCAATACAGTTATATATATGTAAAGCATGTAAATGAAAGCAGATAAAAACTTACAGGTGAGCAAGCTTCCATGCTGTAATGTTAGTTGTTCAAAGAAATTGAAGAAAGTTTTGATAACAATTATTTTAAAAGCAGTAAATTGGGGCTTATTCAACAAGAGATGCCCTGATGATTATTTGAATACAGACTGTATGATTAACAGAGTATTTACAAAGAGAGTTGGGTCTTATACTCTAAGAGAGAGCCCAAGGATTATTTTTGTACAAGGTATGGGACTTACAACTCAAGGAGTGGTCCAGATGAAAACAATGATCGCACTGTTATTTTGAAAACTGGATCGGGTCTTATACAATGACTGTGGCCCAAAATTTATTTATGTACAAAGAGGGGTTGGGTCTTACACTCTAATAGAGGCCCAAAAGTGTTTTTTAAGAAAATAAGTGGGTCTTATAGCTCAAGGAGAAGCCCAAGTTATTGGTTTTTGAACTCGCGATCGCGACGAGGTTTTTGTAAATACAGCGGGACTTATACAATGTCTGAGGCCCAAAATGATTTTGGTTAAAAAGGGATTGGATCTTACACTCTATTAGAGGCCCAAAAAGTTTGAAAATGAATAAAGATGGGTCTTATAGCTCAAAGAGATGCCCAGATGATTTTGTTAAAAAGGCGACGATTGCGCCGTTGTTTTGAAAATGTACAGAGGGACTTATACAATGTGTGCGGCCCAAAATGGTTTATTTACAAAGGGATGAGACTTACACTCTATCAAGAGGCCCAAAAAGTGTTTGAAAAAGATTGGTGAGGGTGAAATTAATCAAAACCCTAATTTGTTTGAAAATGAAATTAATTTTGATTAAAAATTAATAAAAATTATTGAAAACATGTGAAAAATGAGTTGTGATCTTGGATCAATATTTCAAAAATCATGTTTTTATCCACAAAATGACTAAAAATCATTTAAGTTTGGAAAATGAAGAAGGAAAAAATATTTTAAATGTTAAAAAACAAATAAAATTTAATTCTTTGCAAAAATATCAAATATATGAAATAAATAATATTTTTGGGAAATTTTTGTAAAATAAAATATTTTAACATTTTTGTGAATTTTGAAAAAAAGAATTAACTTAAAATCATTAAAATTAAGAGAGAAATTAATTATTGAATCAGTTAAATAAAAATCACAAAATTCAAATATTTGAAAATTTGAAAAATAGGCGCCAAGAACAAAGGAAGAACACGCGCGCACTCTGTTTTTGCAGATTTGCGTTTTCTCACTTTTCTCCATGATTTCTCAATGGTTTTGCATGATTCAAGTGTCAATCTTGCTCATTTTCAACTCACGATCATGTCTATGGTCTTTAATTTCATTTATTTTAAGTATGGAATGAGAAATCAAAGTAAAACCTCAAGAACCCTAGCTTTTGCCAGAACACTAGCAAATTCCATACACGATTCATACAAAGCAATTGATTGAGGGGAAACACTCTATACATGATTATGATCATATGGAAAAATTATCGTGCAGGAAAATATGCATGCATCATGTAGTTTGAAGAGTTCAGGCTTACCTCTTGCAGCTGGTGATCATGTTTTGAGTTGGAGGTGTTGCAAGCTGGTTCCAATGATCTGGACAGCTTCCTTAGGTGTCAAGAGTTGTGTCTGAATGCTTGGAGTGGTTTGAAACAAGCTAGAACTTGAGATGGTACCTCAACTGCAACTCTGTCAAGAACTTGAGCAGTTGGATGATGATTTTGTGAAATTGGTGTTCCAGTTGTGATTTGATGTTATGGATCACTCATATATGATGTTTATGAGGTGTATGAACCATTGGTTTGGTTGGAATCACTCCCAAATGCAAAACCCGAAAGTGACTTGCAAGGGAAGGTGTTTTTGGAGTGAAGGAGGTGATTTTAAGAAAGGCATCTGTTTAGGGCCTTTGGTGTGCTTGAACTGATCACAAATGAGCTCTATTTATAGTAGAGCAAGTTTGTTTTGGCTGCAATAGTGAATGGCAACTTGGATCAGATTCTATTGAATGTTTGGTCCTTTGGTCAATGGTCTCCTCTCGCCATTGACTTGCACCAGGCTTTGCAGGTTTAGATCTTCTGATTCTTGCAACAACCTTGACTCAATTGGACTGGTTTGTGGTTCATCCATGCACCTCAATTCATCACTTTAATGCATAATGCCAAAATTGAATTTCATGGTTCCATGATGATGATTTTGCACATGGCAAGCCAAGTCCTTTGGCATTTTGTGTTGTGGATCAGATCATCCATCCATTTGGATTGCAATTGATAAAAAATGCAACATCAAAGTGTGCAAAATTGGTTTTGGAAATCGTGGGGTACAAGTTTGCACAAATTCTGCCTAAAACTGTCATGGAGACAGTTTGCAACAAGGCAACTTTGGAGATCCATAACTCCTAGCTCAGATGGAGTTTGATGGTGTTCTTGGAGAATTTGGAAAGCTGATGTATCCTACTTTAATGTGATGTCCAACTTTGGTTTTGAAGCAACTTGCATTTGGTTGAAAAATGCCTCAACATTTTGGAAAAAGTGAAGCAGATTATGACTTAGTGAAAATTTCACTAAGTGTTGGAAAAAGTGTGATTTTCATGTTTTTGTGATTTTGATCAAACCATAACTCAAAATCCATAAGGAATTGGAATCACTTGTAGTTGACACTTTTAAAGTATGTCAGATGGACTTTCATTTGAGCTTTGAATGGGAGAAAATGCCTTTGTGGTTTAGGAGATATGGCCTTGCAAAGTTGGTACCCTAGCCACTTTGTTCCATAACTTAGAAAAATTCTAAGTTTCTAAGATGACCCCTTTTACAAGTTATCTCGTTTTCTTTGATTTTTCTTGATGAATTATGATTCAAATCACACATTAACATCATTTTAGGCTTAAGGACACCTTGGTTGACCAAAATTTCAAAAAGTCAAACTTGGATTTTTTTACAGTTGACTTTTTATCAGATGAAACTTTGACTTTGTGATCCTTTGGTGAAATCAATCCTTAGGCCTAATTAAACTTCATGGATGACCTCAAGGGGTATTTAGAGATGTCTTGGACCCTTCCCCAAGGTTTGAAATCAAGGGTAGGTCAACAGTCAAGGATAGGGTTGACTTTTTCATCAAAAAACCCTAGTTTGTGATCAGATGGCATTAAGTTCTTGTGGCTTATGATTTGAGCTCTTTGAGTCAATCAATTCTTGTAGACATGTCAATGTGATGTATTTGAGGTCCTTAAAGTTCATCTTGAAGCTTCAAGTCATGTCTTGCTTCACAAGTTAACTCAAGGGTTGAATTAAGATGGTCCTTCAAGGTGACTTTGCCATTGTGAATGTACTTTTAAGATTCTTTTGAGCTTATTAGACCATATGTTGAAGTATTGGCTCATGCCCAGATGAAAGTTTTCATCTGGAGGCCCTGGTCGACCAAAACCCTAATTTGGTGACACTGGCGATCCTGAGGCTTGATCCTCTTAGAGTGTTGCATAATTATGCATGATTCTTGATATGGGAGACCCCTTGATCCTTAATGGATGTTTGATAGGTTAGACAAGTTGGGGATCAAGTCCTTTCTTGATTGATCCTTTGTCTAAGGCTCTGAGAGGGGTTAAAACCCTAATCTTTGATTGTAGAGAATGCTCAACAATCCCTGAGGAGATTGATAAGGAATGATGGTACATCCATATTATGGTGATGATTCTCATAATGATGTGAAATCTTAGTGGTCAAAATTTGGGGTATGACACAAGGGCACAACCTTGGCCGTCCTCTTACACTATTCGCAGTCCTGATAATCATGTAAAGCCAAAAAACTGAGTCTGACTTGCTTAACATGTAGTTCTACCAGACTGGTGTTAATTAAGCGTATGTCAAATATCTGAACCATACTAACTTGATGAGTATTTCTTTCCTGATAGTCCTGGATCCATCCGAGATCCATCTGACGTTGAAGGGCCTCTTGTACAAAAGAGCATCCTTGATTGCTTGTTGAGCAGATCGGACAAGCATCATAATCGTGTCGCGGCAGATTATGATATTAACTTTGCCTAGACTGTATGGCTACCAAATTGACATTCATCGCAAGGATATTGTGATTCTGAACAATGTTGGGATTAGCGTGAGCCATGTTGACTTCTCGAATTCTGTGATCTTGAATCTATCAAAGATTCATGTGTTCTGGTAGAGCTAACTGTACTACAAAACATCCTTGGTTATTCTTAGAGCAGATATCACACTGGTGATAGTTGTGAGGTGGTACATGATCGTACCCACTCTGCATGCAATGCATCCTGACCAGATTGGTCCCCAACTGGAGTACATTGCAAATCTGATAACTGCGGCTAAATTCCTCTTCTACCAAATTTACTGCAGCCTTGTCATGCTGTGGCGACGGGTTCGTCTGAACATTCAGATTAGTATCTTTAAAAGATAAGACCCCGTTCCTGACAAGTCTCTGTACGTCAAATTTGAAACTGAGACAGTTTTTGATATTGTGCCCCGATCCTCCTTGATGTTAAGGGCAAGTTTGGTCCGCTTTAAACCAAATGGGCGGATTTTCTGGTATGGCAAGAGGAGACCTAGTCTGGACGTGCCCCTTGGCCAGTAATAGTGGAAAAAGTTCTGCGTACAACATGGGTATAGGGTCAAACCCTAGTGATCGTGTTGTACGATTGTTATTGTTGTACTAAGAACGAGCCTGCTGAAGAGGCTGTTGAGTCCTTTGCTGGTACTATTGTTGATTAGGTTGATTTTGAGCAACCTGAGGTTGATAAGTCGGAACTGGCGCATGGTTAATAGCAGGAGTTATCACCGTTACTGGTTGATACCGTCGCCTTTGTTTTCCTTGGGAGATATTGCTGATCTCCTGTTCCTTGTTTTTCTGAAAAGCAGTACCGTACCTTTTGGTACTACTGGAGGGTTCAGCCTCTTTGGCTAACCGTCCTTTGCGAACTGCCTCTTCGAGGCGTACTCCTATGTTTACCATCTCGGTGAAATCACTGGGCGCACTGGTGACCATTCGGTCGTAGTAGAATGAGCTTAAGGTTTTCAAAAAGATCTTTGTCATCTCTTTTTCCTCAAGATGTGGACAAATTTGGGCGGAAATTTCACGCCATCTCTGAGCGTATTCCTTTAATGTCTCCTTGTCTTTCTGAGACATCGCTCTGAGTTGATCTCTATCAGGTGCCATGTCCAGGTTATACTTGTACTGTTGGATGAAGGCGGCGCCAAGATCTCTGAAAGTGTTTATCTTAGTGCAATTTAAACCATGTACCATACGAGAGCAGCACCAGTTAAATTGTCCTAAAAATAATGGATCAGTAGCTGTTGATTTTCTGTCTGAGTTTACATCTTTTGAGCGTACATCACCAAGTGACTTTGAGGGCAAGAGTTGCCTTTGTACTTCTCAAAGTCGGGTACCTTAAATTTGTGCGGAATTTTGACATTCAGGACCAAGCAAAGGTCGGCGACGACCTTTCCAAATAAATCCTAACTACGAATAGCATGTAATTCCTTTTGCATATCTAAGAACTGTTCCTAGAACACGTTCATCTTTTCATACATCTCCTCGTTTCCAACAGAGACCGTCTGTGGAATCTGTCCTCCCGGGACAGTGTGTACCACTGTTTGTGGTATGGTCATTATGGCTGTGACTCTGGGTTCCTCAGAGCCCTGATGTTTGTAACCTTCAGGAATTCCTGTCGTAAATCTTGCGTCCTCACTTTCCCGAAGTTTGTAACCTTCAGGCCCAGTGGCTCCTGCAACAGTGTCCGGGTCGTCTGAGACCGGCAGAATGTATCCTTCAGGAATGAAGTTATGCGGCATGCCCCAGGGCCGACCCGTAGGCATGTTGTACCGCGGATGCACCTCAAGTGGCTTTTACACTATCGGTGTAGAGATGATTTCCGAAATCACAGTCCTTTGACGTTGCTCCTGAGCTGCTGTCAGGGATCGCATATCACTATGCAGTTTCTTTAGATCATCCTTTAGAGCGTCAATTTCTTCTCTCAACTCTCTATTCTCTTCCTCGAGATCGTCCATTTTCTTTTGCTGATTAGCCCTAGTATTGTACGAGTGAGACAGTTTGATTCTAGAATCGAGACGTAGACGTGAGACTCGAGAGAAAGAAGAATGCGTTATGTGAGAATGATGAATGCAATGACATATTTTTTTTGTTTTTTAGCCTTAATCAAAAAGAAACTTTAAATAAATTTCAAATATCATACAGAGAGGGGAGAACCCTGTTTTATTGAATTTGAAGGATTACGATATGTTACAAAGAAAAGTACAGTATTTTACAAAGTGCTGGTAAAAGGAAAGTTCTAAGCTTAAGGGTTCTGAGTCCTCTCTGAAGAGAGCTCAGAAGCAGGTTCTGGTAGCTTTCTTTTCTTCGATCGAGGTTGTTCAATCGTTGTCGGGTTATCAGTTTTTTTCCAGATGAAAGGAGTGAGTAGGTTCTTTTGATCTTCCCGACTCTCCTCAACGTGTTGCTCTAATATTCCGATTAGAGCATTCTTTTCCTTTAACAATTCCTGGAGTTTGACATACTCCACGTTGAGAGTCCGGTACTTGTTTTTCCAAGAGTTCCTCTCTCGCTGAATTTTGTTAAGAGCGACCTGGAGTTTTTCCGTATTAGACATAAAATAAAGGACAGACTCCTGTAATAGAAAAACTTCTTGACGAGAGTAAGGCATCCTCAGCTTGAGATCTCTAGTTTGCACCCAGTGGAGATAAGGCTCCAAAGAGATACATTCTGGTTTTCCTAGAGACTCTGGTCTTTTCCTGTGAATGTGATGCCAGGCATGCACTATCTCCTTTTTAAGTGCTCTGTCATTTTCTCCTTCTTTGAAGAAAAGACCTTCCAAATGAACATTTTGCGGGATATGTCTCATCGGGTATCCGAATTGATGACGGGCTAAGACTGGATGATACTTAATTCCACCTTTAGTTCCTATAAGGGGTACATTAGGGAAGTTTCCACAGCGACAGATGATTTCTACACCCTCATTAATCCTATTTGACCAGTCTATGTCAGAGTTAGTGAGAGACATAATTCTCTGCGACCAACGTAAAGTGTTCTTATGGTCCCATAATGCAGTAGACTTGGGTAGATGAGAAATGAACCACTTGTAAAGCAAGGGTACACAGCATGTGATCATTCCTCCGGCGTAAAAATTCCTTAAGTGTACGGAATGATAAGCATCTGCGAGCAGGGTAGGCACAGGGTTTCCAATCAGGAATATCTTAATGGCATTGATATCGACGAAGTTGTCGATGTTGGGAAAGAGGAATAATCCGTAGGTGAGTAAGACAAAGATATCCTCGAAAGCGGTTAGGTTTCCTACACTGGTAAAGTATTGGGCTTTCTCCATCAGGAACTTTGCTGGTAAGCCCTGGATTCCTCCTTTAGTGGTTAAATGAGTCCTGACCTCTGACTCATCCAAATAGATTGTTCTTGCAATGATTTGTTCCTTTGGAATTTCTTCCAGTCCAGAAAAGGGTGTTTGGTCAATAATCGGTAAGTCGATCAGGTGAGAGTACTCCTCTAGGGTTGGCGTAAGTTGGTAATCCGGGAAGGTAAAACAGTGATACACCGGGTCGTAAAACTGAATCAGCACGGACAAAATTCCCTCAACTACATGGATCCTTAATAAAGATAACAGTCCTGCGTGCTTGGCTCTGAAAGCCTCCGGGTTGGTAATCATCCTAGCCAACTTCCTTAAATCCTCTAGTTTCGGAACCTTGAAGGTGTACTTGTGCGTCTTTCTCCCACCGAAATCCATAACGCAATCCTTCTGATATTTGCAAATTATCGTTTAGTTTAATTTTGAGAAAAGAGAGGGATAAGAAGAGAAAAGATTTTTTCTTGTTTAAAAGTTTTTTAGATGAATACATGAATGCAGCACACAAAAACATAGAAAAACCATGGGTTCAAGGGTTCAACGTCACGAGCATGGAGTCATGGCTCTACCCATCCCCAAAAGGTTGATCTATTTTGGTGATTTTTGTACCTGTAGAACGGGTAAGGTCTCAAAAATCACTGATTTAATCCGGACATAACAACAGCAAGCTGGTTCACCCGAGTGAGCTATAGTATCCTAGAAGAAATCTCAGATTGAGTGTAGTTATCGCGTATCGACTTTTCCCGATAGCCACCGCACTACCAAAAGGACACATGTTTAAAGTCAACTAAATCCTCAGTTTCCCGGGTCACCGCACTGTGACATCGTCTGCTTTCACAACCATAGGTTGTTCAGCATAGTAACACACAGGTACCTCCACTGATTAGATGGTCTACCAGGTTCGCTTATTCGGGATTCACTCCCTATAAGACCCCCCGTCTATGCCATCACTTATCTTATGGTTTCTCTCAAACTTACCAGATGCGACATCACTCGCAGTCCCATTGACAGAAAAATAAACACGGATATCAAGTAGGAAAGCAATATATATATATATATATATAGTATTGATCCTAAAACTAACATCCTAGACCTCTTAGAAAGATAGTTCTATATCCTAACAAAAACAATGACTCCCCAGCAGAGTCGCCATTTTTCTGTAGCTAGCGATTTTTGTCGGTGTTGCGACCACCTTATCCCTGAAATGGGGATTCCTCACCTCAGTGGGAGGAACGTTGGCTGCTACTTTTTGATTACTTATTTATCCCGTGAAGCTGGAAGGGAAAGGGAAAGTTATCTAAAATGAACCTTGCACGCGTCTGTTTAACTGAAAAAACGCTTGATAGAGATTGGGGAGTCCGGGGTCAGGTTATACAATGGGGAGTTGTCAATTACCCATCCTATACATGGTTATCTATGAGATGATAGTTTTAGGATCAACTTTGATACTTTATTGTGTTTATCTGTGAAATGGAAAAAGTTTGTCTTGGTGGGATGTCTGAGAGAGAGTTTTTGTTGTTTTTCGGGTTTTTCGATGTTTTTTTATAAGGTCAGGCACCTAAGGTTTTTTGTTTAGTGTGCTCGCTAAGATTTCGCAATCTTATGCCTACGTATTCCCTGTTATGGAGTATAGGGAAATCAGAGCAATCGTAGTTCCTCCTATTCTAAGGAAGAAACAGATGTCTGGTGTCTTGTTCAAAGCCCAAGATTGAAGCTAAAAGGTTGTTTGTTTGTGTCTTGTTCAAAGCCTAAGATTGAAGCTAAAAGGTTTGACTGAGAGAGAATTTATCATCTCTAAAGAGAGATATCTCATATGTTAATCACAGTTGTTTGGGTAACTGGTTTGAAAAGGAGAATTACTTTAAACTGGAATGCAATGGAGACCAGCAATGCCATAATTGCCTTTACAGGGTGATTTTTCCTAAAGGAGAAAACTTTAACTCAGTGTGAGCAATGCCATTTTTCCTTAGGAATTCATGCTAAAAGAAGGACATTGGCTTGGATGTTTGTATCTAGAGGCTTGCCATTTACAGCAATTAGACGAGGTTTTAACCAGGATAATGATGGATAGACAGCTTGGATGTTTGTATCAACAAGTGTTCCACTTACAGCAGTTATCTAGGATTGAGGGTTTTGTTTTGATTGACTGTTTTGATGTGATTAAATAGGGAAGATATTCTCCTACAGAGATTTTGATTTCCCCCGAGGGGATGTTGATTTTTGTGTGCCTTGATTGAAGCCCAAGGTTGAAGCTAAAAGGTTGATTGGATTCCACTGGGGAAAATCATTATACAAAGCCTAAGAGGAGGCTGGAGATTTGACTGACTCAACAAGAGAGTGTTTATTTGGTGTCTTGTACAAAGCCCAAGATTGAGGCTTAAAGAGGTTTGACTCTTTGGGGAAAAGGGTTTTATCTGTCTGGTACAAAACCCAAGATTGAGGCTAAAAAGGTTTGACTCCACTAGGGAGGACATTTATATGTGTGTCTTGTACAAAGCCCAAGATTGAGGCTAAAGGGTATGACTCTGCTTAAGGAGTGTTTTATATCTGTCTTGTACAAAGCCCAAGATTGAGGCTAAAAGATGATTGACTCTAATGTAGAGATATTAGGGGGTGTGTTGTACAAAGCCCAAGATTGAGGCTAAAAGTTGTGGACTCAACTGGGGAGTTATCATTATACAAAGCCTAAGAGGAGGCTAACTGTTGAGGGATGATCATTATACAAAGCCTAAGAGGAGGCTAACTTCTGCTGAGGATTATGGAGATCTAGAGACATGTCCATATTAGGGATTAACTCTTGCTGGGGAATACAGAAGAGTTAAGGTATCAGAGACCTTGAGGTTCTGATAAGGATTGTGACTGTTTTAATAGTAAATTGACCCTGGATGGGGATTTAACTGAAAATGTGAGAGTTGAGAATTCTTTGCTCTGGTAAGTTTACAGTAATTGACCCATGTTGGGGAAAATTAAAGGCAAGGTTTAAGGATTGAGTTAGGGAACTTGCTGGTTTTAACTCTGTTTGGAGATTAATCTGGTGATCAGGGTTATTTCATGTTCTTTAAGGAAAATGAGTTTCATGAGAAATCAAAGGGGATGAGACTATCCAAATCTACTGGTGTTGAGAAATTGGTTCTCAGATGGTGAATGATCTTTTTATGAAGCCCAAGAGAAGGCTAGTATGTTAAGGGATGAGGGTTAACCCATAACTGGTCTGATGTTTTGACTCCGAAAAGACTGCTCTAGCAAATGATGACTAGGTTCTGTCCTATACATGTAGGAGGTCTCTGGGTCCTTGTACTAAGCCCAAGAGGAGGCATGAGAACTTCTAAGAAGCCTGAGGGTCCTTGTACAAAGCCCAAGAAGAGGTTGGGGATGCTTTGAGGAAGCCCGTGTGTCCAAACTTAAGAATGTTCAAGAAAGGCTTCACCGAGAATTAATCCTTTCTGTAATGAACAGTTATAGAGTTTGAAGAAATTCAAGAGAAGTTTCACCAGGAATTAATCCTCTCTGTGGGAATTGAATTTCTTTGACAATTTCTAATAGTGACAGTCTGAGAAAAGGTTCACCGAGAATACTGCCTTTCTCTTTGTTCCATATTGTTTAAGCCCAAGAGAAGGCAAGACTGTATCTGGAATCCTATGGGGGATCTATGTTTGACTATATTGAGAGAGTAAACAACTGGCTTTACCTAATTCTAGACTTAGTTGCCGGGGAAAACTCTAAACAGAATATACAAGTATATATACAGTTTATATATGACAAGTATTTAAAAGGATATGAAAGAAGGACTTACAGGTGAGCAAGCTTCCAGCAATACAGTTATATATATAAAGCTTGTAAATGAAAACAGATAAAAACTTACAGGTGAGCAAGCTTCCATGCTGTAATGTTAGTTGTTCAAAGAAACTGAAGCAGGTTTTGATAACAATTATTTTAATGCAGAAAAGTTGGGGCTTATTCAACAAGAGATGCCCTGATGATTATTGAATACAGACTGTATGATTAACAGAGTATTTACAAAGAGAGTTAGGTCTTATACTCTAATAGAGAGCCCAAAGATTATTTTTGTACAAAGTATGGGGCTTACAACTCAAGGAGTGGCCCAGATGAAAACAATGATCGCACTGTTATTTTGAAAACTGGATCGGGTCTTATACAATGACTGAGGCCCAAAATTATTTATGTACAAAGGGGGGTTAGGTCTTACACTCAAATAGAGGCCCAAAAGTGTTTTTTTTAAAGAAATGGGTCTTATAGCTCAAGGAGAAGCCCAGGTTATTTGATTTTGAACTGGCGATCACGCCAAGGTTTTTGAAAATGCAGTGGGACTTATACAAGGTCTGAGGCCCAAAATGATTTTTGTTAAAAAGGGATTGGGTCTTACACTCTATTAGAGGCCCAAAGAGTTTGAAAATGAATAAAGATGGAACTTATAGCTCAAGGAGAAGCCCAGTTAATTTTTTAAAAAGGCGACGATCGCGCCATGATTTTGAAAATTTACAGAGAGACTTATACAATGTGTGAGGCCCAAAATGATTTATTTACAAAGGGATTGGACTTACACTCTATCAAGAGGCCCAAAAGTGTTTTGAAAAAGATTGGTGAGGGTGAAATTAATCAAAACCCTAATTTGTTTGAAAATGGAATTAATTTTGATTAAAATTTAATAAAATTATTGAAAACATGTGAAAAAATGAGTTGTGATCTTGGATCAATATTTCAAAAATCATGTTTTTATCCAAAAAATGACTAAAAATCATTTAAGTTTGGAAAATCAAGAAGGAAAAAATATTTTAAATGTTAAAAAACAAATAAAATTTAATTCTTTGCAAAAATATCAAATATATGAAATAAATAATATTTTTGGGAAAATTTTGTAAAATAAAATATTTTAACATTTTTGTGAGTTTTGAAAAAAAGAATTAACTCAAAATCATTAAAATTCAGAGGGAAATTAATTATTGAATCAATTAAATAAAAATCACAAAATTCAAATATTTGAAAATTTGAAAAAAAAAGGCGCCAAGAACAAAGGAAGAACACGTGCGCACTCTGTTTCTGCAGATTTGCGTTTTCTCACTTTTCTCCATGATTTCTCAATGGTTTTGCATGATTCAAGTGCCAATCTTGCTCGTTTTCAACTCACGATCATGTCCATGGTATTTAATTTCATTTATTTTAAGTATGGAATGAGAAATCAAAGTAAAACCTCAAGAACCCTAATTTCTACATGAACACTAGGAAATTCCATACACGATTCATACAAAGCAATTGATTGAGGGGAAACACTCTATACATGATTATGAACATATGGCAAAATTATTGTTCAGTAAAATATGCATGCATCATGGAGTTTGAAGAGTTCAGGCTTACCTCTTGCAGCCGGTGATCGTATTTTGAGTTGGAGGTGTTGCAAGCTGGTTCCAATGATCTGGACAGCTTCTTAGGTGCCAAGAGTTGTGTCTGAATGCTTGGAGTGGTTGGAAATGAGCTAGAACTTGAGATGGTACCTCAATTACAACTCTATCAAGAACTTAAGCAGTTGGTTGGTGATTTTTTGAAATTGGTGTTCCAGACGTGATTTTGTGTTATGGAACACTCATATATGATGTTTATGAGGTGTTGGCATGATTGGTTTGGTTTGAATCACTCTCAATTTCAAAACCCGATAGTGACTTGGTTTATAAGGAAAAAAATGAAGTGAAAGTGTGATTATGAGAAAAGCCTCAGTTTGGGGGCTTTGGCGAGCTCTATTTATAGTAGAGCAAGTTTGTTTTGCAAGTAATAGTGAATGGCAACTTGGATCAGATTGTATTGAATGTTTGGTCCTTTGGTCAATGGTCTCCTCTAGCCATTGACTTGCACCAGGCTTTGCAGGTTTAGGTTTTCTGATTCTTGCAACAACCTTGACTCAATTAGACTGGTTTGTGGTTCATCCATGCCACCTCAATGCATCACTTTAATGTACAATGCCAAAATTAAAATTCAAGGTTCCATTCATGATGATTTTGCACATGGCAAGCCAAGTCTTTTGGCATTTTGTGTTGTGGATCATATCATCTATCCATTTGGATTGTAATTGATCAGAAATGCAATGATCAAAGTGTAAAAAATTGGTTTAGGAATCGTGGGGTGCAAGTTTGCACAAAATCTGCCTAAAACTGTCATGAAGACAGTTTGCAACAAGGCAACTTTAGAGATCCATAACCTCCTAGCTCAGATGGAGTTTGATGGTGTTCTTGGATAATTTGGAAAGCTGATGTATCCTATTTTAATGTGATGTCCAACTTTGGTTTTGAATCAACTTGCATTTGATTGAAAAATGCCTCTACATTTTGAAAAATTGAAACAAATTCTGAATTAGTGAAAATTTCACTAAGTGTTGGAAAAAGTGTGATTTTCATGTTTTTGTGATTTTGATCAATCCATAACTCATAATCCATGAAGATTTGGAATCTCTTTAGTTGACACTTTTAAAGTATGTCAGATGGACTACAATCTGAGCTTTGAATGGGAGAAAAAGGCTTTGTGGTTTAGGAGATATGGCTTTGCAAAGTTGGTACCCTAGCCACTTTGTTCCATAACTTAGAAAAATTCTAAGTTTCTAAGATTACCCCTTTTACAAGTTATCTCACTTTTCTTGATTTTTCTTGATGGGTGATGATTCAAATCACATATTAACATCATTTTAGGGTTAAGGAAACCTTGGTTGACCAAAATTTCAAAAAGTCAAACTTGGATTTTTGTACAGTTGACTTTTCATCAGATGAAACTTTGACTTTGTGATCCTTTTGTGAAATCAATCCTTAGGCCTAATTAAACTTCATGGATGGCCTCTAAGGGTATTTAGGAATGTCTTGGACCCTTCCCCAAGGTTTGAGATCATGGGTAGGTCAACAGTCAAGGATAGGGTTGACTTTTTCATCAGAAACCCTAGTTTGTGACCAGATGGTTCTGAGTTCTTGTGACTTATGATTTGAGCTCTTTGAGTAAATCAATTCTTGTAGACATGTCAATGTGATGTATTTGAGGTCCTTGAAGTTCATCTTGAAGCTTCAAGTCATGTCTGGCTTCACAAGTTAACTTAAGGGTTGAATTAGGTCAAAACCCTAATTCCTGATTTTTTTATAGATGGTCCTTCAAGATGATTTTGCCATTGTATATGGGCTTTTAAGATTATTTTGAGCTTGTTGGACCATATGTTGAGGTATTGGCTCATGCCCAGATGAAAATTTTCATCTGGAGGCCCTGATCGACCAAAACCCTAATTTGGTGACACTGGCGATCCTGAGGCTTGATCCTCTTGGAATGTTGCATACTTATGCCTGATTCTTGATATAGGAGACCTCTTGATCCTTAATGGATGTTTGAGAGGTTAGACAAGTTGAAGATCAAATCCTTTCTTGATTGATCCTTTGTCTAAAGGCTCTGAGAGGGGTTAAAACCCTAACCCTTGATTGTAGAGAATACTCAACAATTCCTGAGGAGATTGATGAGGCATGATGGTACATACATATTATGGTGATGATTCTCATAATGATGGAAATCTTAATGGTCAAAATTTGGGGTATGTCACGGGTGTCATAGAATGAGAACGAACATGAATGAATGATTTGAGTTAACGACAAGAACGCGTATCAAAAGATGATACGAACGAGTATCAAAGAAAGATGAGGGTGAGCACGGATGAGCGTTAAGAAGAAAATTTAGTACCAAAATAACCACACAAAATTCGCAACCTGTAAGGAGAGGGACGGCTCCGCTGGGGAATGAGTCATAAGAGGTGTAACCATCAATACAGACGAAGTATTAAAACCGAACGAAACAAACAGTGACGGGTGCTTAACTGCGCTAGGGATAAACACATACAAGTACTTAGTATCAATACAGACGAGTGTAGGAGAAATTATTGTTAGTATATGGACTCTAGGATCATCACAGACGAGTATTGATGAAGCCGAAACGAACACGGACGAGTGCCTAAGATCAATATGGACGAATAGTGACGAAACTAAAACAAGCACGGACGGGTGTCTAAGATCAATAAGGACAAAGTGTTGAGGAAATGAAATCGAACAAAAATAGGTGTCGAAAGAACATGGATGAGTGACTAAGATTAGTATGGAATCAATACAAACGAGTATTGGCGAGACTGAAACAAACACGGATAGGTGTCGAAAGACCACAGACGAGCGTCTACAAATCTAGGATCAATACGAACGAGTATTGATGAACCTGAAACCAACACGAACGAGTGTTGAAAGATCACAGACAAGTATCTAAGAATCTAGGGTCAATACGAACGAGTATAAATGAACCTGAAACAAACACGAACGAGTGTTGAAAGATCACGGACGAGTGTCTAAGAATTAGGGTCAATACGAACGAGTATTGAAGAACCTAAAAAAAATACAAACGAGTGTTGAAAGATCACGGACGAGTGTCTACGATCAATATGGATGAATATTGATGAAACTGAAGCAAACACGAACGAATGTTGAAATATACGGGGATCAATACAGATGAAGTATTGAAGAAATGAACAAACACGAACGAGTGTTGAAAGAACGGTGCCTCGAAAATATCAAGATTAACGCCTCCAAACTTTGGACAATGGGTGTGAGGGACGACTCTGAGAGGATAATGGAATCCTAGCCAGACTTCTCTGCTAGGGAATGAGGATCAATGAGAATATGATTGACAGATTTACTACCCTAAGTATCGGTTGAAGCACCTGCTTGGGGCTACAGTCACATTGTTTTTTTGCTGGAGACAAGAGAAGCCTGAACAGACGAATCTGTAGGGGAACACCCGTAAGATGATTGGGTTTATTGGTAACTTCACCGAGGATAAAGTAGGAATGAACATCATGGGTTAAACCACTTTCTGTTGGGGGACGTCTGGAAATGGGAATATCCAAACCCTGCTTATGCTTCAAATGCATATGTTTGAATTTTTCTATAGCGTAATGCTCTATACGAAATGGAAATGCTACGCGTTTTGAGGATGCAATGATTATTATATGCAAAAATGCGAAGATAATCCTCGGTCGAGGATGACGATTATCAATTCTGCTGAGGGAGCGATCACTGATCTAATCTTTTAAATTTATGTGGAGCAAGATCAACAACTCGGCTGGGGAGTAATGTTGATACATTTGGACTCTGAATTGTGGGGAGTGATGACCTGGCTGGGAAGACATCACTAGAACTAGTCATGTTTAAGAAGAACCTATAACCATAGGGCTTTGCTGCAGAAATAACAAGCTTCTGACCTGGCTGCTAGGGGAATTGAGATCAATCAAACCTTTGCTGAAGAAGGAAACACTTCCTGACTCGATGAGGAGATTATACACCTGTACTCTATGGGGAGAGAAACTCTACTGGATATGGGCAGTCAAACGAGCCTTTAGCTGGGGATGCCAACCTGTTTGGAGAGCAAGAACAAACCATCTTTACCCTGTCTAGGGGCTTGAACTCTCGCTGGACAAAAGACAAATCCAATTCTGACTGGGGAAGCCAAATCTCTGGACTCCTACTGGGGAGGATAACAAGAAGACATAACCTCTTCCGATGATGATACCATCTTGATTGTTTCTGCTGCTGAGACATTCATTTATATATCTGAACCA
Source organism: Lathyrus tuberosus (assembly GCA_022829125.1). Taxonomy (NCBI): domain Eukaryota; kingdom Viridiplantae; phylum Streptophyta; class Magnoliopsida; order Fabales; family Fabaceae; genus Lathyrus; species Lathyrus tuberosus. The sequence continues at coordinate 9,921,289 of JALAZF010000141.1, read as the reverse complement.
TGCCTCAAGTGCTGTGAGAAGATAATGGTCTTTGACTCGCACACTGACCAATGAGTATGGATACTTGTGCCTGCAAACACAAACAGATACACACATGTGCCCCGGGGTATTATATGGTCTGAATTTACTACCCAAGGGCACTTAACATTCAAAGCAATTTTAAATGTTTTCACGCATGTTCTTGTAGAGTTATATTGTTTTCAAATGCAATGTTTATAAAAAATTCGGACATATTTTGCAAACAAAACAGTAAAATGAAAACAAAAGAGAAAGATACTTGAATAAAAGCGAATTTTATTGATTGAGTGGGTATGTAAATAGGCATTTACATCAGGAAGCAATTCTTAGAAAGAGGCAATTGCATAAAAAGAAAAGAAACTACACTAGTGGCAATGTAAAAAATATATTTCCACTGAGTTTCAATTCTGCTATGACTTGTATGTCTTCAAAACGCTCCGAATACTCTGCTTTCCGAGAAGGTGATTGGACTGATTCTTACCGTTTGAGATTTCCAGTTGTTGAAAAGAGATGATGTATAGACTACTCAGATCGCAACCTTTCACTTTAATCCCTATCACCCTTACAGATTTTCAATCCACCGGGATACCCATTTTTACCTAAGTTGCCTTTTCAGATTTTCAACTTAGCGGGTTTACTCATTTTTTCTTTTTTATATCCCTAATTTTTGCCTGAACCTTTTTCTTTTTTATGGTTCGCCGGGATGCCCTTTTTTGGTTGGACTTATTCTTTTTGTTGTCCAACGGGTCTCTTTTATGCAAAGTATTTTTTAACTACTTCTGAGTTCACAGGGGACGTAAAATCTTCACCGTCCATAGTTGAAAGTATCAAGGCTCCGCCAGAGAAAGCCTTCCTAATAACATATAGGCCTTCGTAATTCGGGGTCCACTTGCCTCTGCGATATGTCTGTGGAGGAAGAATTCGCTTTAACACTAAATCACGAGCCTGGAAACAATGAGGACGAACTTTCTGATCAAATGCCTTCTTCATCCTCCTCTGGTACAACTGCCCATGGCATACTGCTGCCATTCTTCTTTCTTCAATGAGGCTCAGCTTGTTGAATCTTGTTCAAACCTATTCAGCTTCGTCTAGCTTCACATCCATCATAACCCTCAGAGAATGGATCTCAACCTCAACTGGCAGGACTGCTTCCATACCATACACAAGCGAGAATGGAGTTGCCCCGGTTGACGTACGCAATGAAGTACGATACCCATGTAAAGCGAAGGGCAACATCTCATGCCAATCCTTATACGTCACTGTCACACCCTAATTTTTGACCCTAAGATCCCCGCTTTGCTCTTTGCATAACATAGGTACGCGGAATCCATATTTCGGACTCATTTTTATTGTTATTTCTTAAAACCTCTAGAATTAGCAATTCTTTCTTCCCATTTAAAATCCGCTAATCCTTTGCCTTAGCTTTACACTCCAACAATAGTTTGCATTAGTTTGATTATCCCTTCCCCGTGGGTTCGACAACCTTTGTTTTAAAACTACGCAAATAGATGTATACTTGTGGTCTTTATTCGACGGACACGTCAGTGTGCTCGAAGCGCATCAAGTTTTTGGCTCCGTTGTTGGGGAAGGTGTAGCGTCGGTTTTTTGGTGACGCAACCACCTACCGCATAATTTTGATGCTACTTTCTGATTTATGTATTTATCCAATGAAGCTTGAAAGGAAGGGGAAGATATCTTAAACTAACCCTGCACTTAAATGTTTTCTTTAACAAATGCTAAGAGATCGGGGATCGGGGTCTGGTTATAGAAAGGGAAGCTATTAACACCCAGAGTATCTATAGTAATCTATAGGAACCTTCTTTTGCATGTATTTCTGCTATTTTGAAGTGCTTTCTTGTGTTTATCTGCTGTGGATTGGGAAAGTTTCTCTTTTGGGAGGGTTAAGAGAATGCTTTTGTTGTTTTCGGGTTTTCTGTTGTTTTTGAGGAAGGTACTGGACCAAAGATTTTTTATTTGTGTGCTCGCTAAGATTTCACAATCTTATGCCTACGTATTCCCGTAAAGAGATTTGGGAAATCAGAGCAATCGTAGTTCTTCCTATTTCTATGGGAGGAAAGATGCTTGGTGTCATGTTCAAAGCCCAAGATTGAAGCTATCTGAGTATTTATGTCTTGTTTAAAGCCTAAGATTGAAGCTAAAAGTTGACTGAGAGAGAGAATTTGTCATCTCTAAAGGGAGATATCTCACCTATTCATCACATATGTTGAGTAATTAATTATAAGGGAAATTACTTTAACTGGGATACGGGATCCAGCAATTCTATAATTTCCTTTATATGAAGGAAGAAGCTTTAACTCAGTGTAGAGCAATACCACTTTTCCTTCATGAATATTTCATGCTAAGAGAGGGACAATGGCTTGGATGTTAGGAATCCAGAGGCTTGTCACTTACAGTAGTTAGATGAAAGACAAATTTTAGCCGAGATAAAGGAAGGACTTCAGCTTGGATTTTGAATCAACAAGTGTGCCACTTACAATAATTATCTGGAAAAAGGTTTTGATTGTTTGTTTGTTATATGTGATGTATAGATGGGGTATCTTCCTACAGAGAGGACTTGTGGTCTCATCTGTGGGGATGTTGTTTTTTGTGTACCTTGATCAAAGCCCAAGGTTGAAGCTAAAGGACTAACTCCACTGAGGAGGGCTTTATTTGAGTATCTTGTTTGAAGCCCAAGATGATGAAGCTGAAAAGTTTGAATACAGAGAACTGACTCAATTGAGGAGTATGATGTTTGTCTTGTACAAAGCCCAAGATTGAGGCTGACTGTGGAAATTCTTATATGAAGCTTAAGAGGAAGCTGACTCTTGCTGAGGATTCTTAAAATCCAGGAGAAGGTCTAAATTGTATTGGAGAATCCAAAGAGGGACTCACACTTGCTGGGGAATTAGGGAAGATTTGAAGTAACAGATGCCATAATGATCTGATTCTGTTAGGGCTTTGTTGATGATAAATTGACCCTGGCTGGCATTTTCAAGGTGAAAGTTTAGCCTTGTTGGGGGGTCTGAAGAGTTTAGAGGTGAGTTTGGAAGAAGATTATGAGGGTGAGACTTTACAAGTCTACTTGATTGAAACCTAAGAGGAGGCTGAGACTACCCAAGTCTCTTAAGAAGAGGTAAACCCTAGAGAAAGAGAGATCTTTGTATGATGCCCAATAGGAGGCTGAGGGTATTAGAGATGTAGATCAAACCTTGAATGATATGATGTTCTGGAACTTTGATTCTCATGGGGATTGAACTAGTAGAGATGACTAAATTTTATCCTATGCTTTTAGGAAGCCTTAGGGTCCTTGTACTAAGCCCAAGAGGAGACTAGGGAACTTTTAAGAAGCCTGGTGGTCATTGTACTAAGCCTAAGAGGAGGCTAGGGATGCTTTTAGGAAGTCTGTGGGTCCAAGCCTAAGAAAAGTTAAAGAAAGGTTTCACCGGGAATTAACCCTTTCTTGGTTGAACACTTTTAAGGTTTGAAGAAATTCAAAAGAGGTTTCACCAGGAATAAATCCTCTCTAGGGAAATGAATTTCTTGTATATGTTTCTAAGTTTTGTCAGTCTTGAGAAAAGTTTCACCGGGAATAATGCCTTTCTTTGTTCCATATTGAATAAAGATCAAGAGGAGGCAGACTGTATTGAGGGAAGTTTCCTATGAGGGAACTAGTTTTGACTAAGTTAGAAGTAACCTATGGTTTTACCTAAGTGTAGACCTAACTGTTGGGGAAACTCTAGATAGATATGTACAAGTATATACAGATAAGAGAATTGACAGGTACATTAACAAGTATGCATTGAATTGAAAAGATGTTGGGTCTTACACTCTGAAAAGAGGCCCAAGTGTATTGTGATTGATTGTATTGACTACAACTGTATGATTAGGGTTTTGAGAAATTGAAGAAAGTTTTGAGAAAACTTGGATTTGAATTTGATTTAAAAGAATGTTGTTTAAAAGAAAAGAATGTTTGGGGCTTATAACTCAAAGAGAGGTCCAAGTGGTCTAAGAGCAGTTTCACCGGGAAAAATTCTCCTTCTACTACCAGTTTAAGACAGACAGATGATTTTGAAAACAGAGGTATGGGGCTTACAACTCAAGGAGAGGCCCATGGAAGTTGTTTATTGTTTAAAACAAAGTTTATGTACAAAATATTGGGGCTTATACTCAAGGAGAGGCCCAGATGACATGTTTTGAAAACAGGGATCGCACTGCGATACCGAAAGAGGTTGTGGGACTTATACTATAGCAGAGGCCCAAATATTTGTTTATGTAAAAAGGGGATTGGATTTTACACTCTATTAGAGGCCAAAAATGTGTTTGTAAAGAAAAAAATGGGGCTTATACTCAAGGAGAGGCCCAGATGAAAAATAATGAACGCGCCGTTGTTTTGAAAATCGCACCGGGACTTATACTATGACAGAGGCCCAGGAATTATTTATTTACAAAAGGGGTTGGGTATTACACTCTATTAGAGGCCCAAAAGTGATTCAAATGAAGTTTGTAAATTTAAAATCAAAGGGAAAACCCTAATTTTAATTAAAAATAAAATTTTCAAAGAAAAATTAAATAAAAAATGATATAAAATATCAAATATATTCAAAAACATATTGTGAACTTGAAAAATGTTTGAAAATATATATTTTAATCCACAAGATGATTTAAACTCAATTAATTTTGAAAAATCAAGAAAAATAATTTATTTAAAATGTTTAAAACAATTAAAAAAAATCTTTGAAAAATTCAAAAATATATCAAATATAAAACATTTTTTTGATTTGTTTGTGGAATTAAATATTAAAATGTATAAATGATTTATGTTTAAAAAATCATTTGAAAAAGATTAAAAATGAGAGAGATATGAATTTTTTAAATTAAATAAGAAAATATCAAAATATTCAAAAATTCAAACGTTTGAAAAAGGCACCAAGAACACTTGTTCTTGCTCGCGCCACTGTGTTTCTTCTAGATTTGCAAAACCCTCTCAATCTCACTCAAAACTTAATGGAATAAAACGAAATAAGCATCAAACCTGCTCGATTTTGAACAAGGAACACGATGGCACCATTTGTAACGGCCTTTTCTACCCCCAAAATGTTGCAGCAGAAACAACTCAAATATCAGAGTAAGGCATAAAAATTCCCTCAAAGGGTGCACATTTCTCATTAAATCAAAATAACACAATTACCCTGTAAACAAAGGGGTTTCCTCAAAATAAATCAAAAAGCCTTCACATGGCAGCGGAACTCAGAATTTTCAAATAAAAGGTTTTCGACAAACATCATAATAATCAAATAAAAATCATATCATCGAATGACAACGAAAAATAAGGAAAACAACATAGTTCGACTTAAAGGACCCCAACCCAATGTTACACTATCAGAGCAAGACCCTCTAAATCGACCAAAAGCAAATAAACTTCAAGTCCTCGAAAGCATCCATGGCTAAACCTGATCACCTGCATGTTACCCACGTGGAGGCAACATTCAAGCAGGCAGGGTGAGTAATCACAATTCATAATAATCATTATAAAACGAGACATACATAAAATGGCATTATCTTCATACACAACATCTTCAGAGTCATCACAAGGAAACATCGAAATCACAATCAACATCATAAAATACAACAATGCCAATTAAATGCAAATGCACAACAAGACTCATGCATGTGGTACCAATCGTCATAATAGATGGACACTAGGCCATCAACCCTCCACAGATCCCCGTCAATAGGATCGATCCCGCAATCGGAACCGGAGCACGTCATAATTACCTCATATCCTCACAATGGGAATGAAGTGTCATCACAGTGTATGCATATGAATGCATGATACACAACATCACTAATCATCATCATCATCAAATAAACATCATAATGTGCATCATCATTCATCAATTCTCATATACGTCATGTCATCACATATTCGTCACATAATCACCAAGACATCATCATACAATCATCAGTAACATCATGGAAAAATCATCATAAAAATCACAGCATCAAAACATCACAACAGCACAGCAGCGTAAACAAAATTCGCAAACAACAGCAGTTCGCCCCAGGATTTGCTAGGCGAACCTGTTCGCTGTGGCCTTCACTTAGCGAAGCGGCCAGTGAACCTCACAGACTCCACACTCAACAACAGAACACAATCATCTGTCACACTCACCGGTTGACTCGCTTAGCGAACACCCTCGCTGATTCCTTCGCTTAGCGAAACTCCCAGCGAAGCCCACCTTTCCTCTCCAGAATCATCTCAGTACCCCCTCCCACGTTATCGCGCATTCTCCATGCTGCTCACTTAGCGAGCCTTGCCGAACACTCGCCTGGCGAAGGAATGGTTCGCTTAGCGAACCTGCGATTACAGCAAATCACTGCTACGCATCAGTAGCTCCACAACCTCAAATGTATCTGCGATTACAGCTCCAAATGACCCAAAAACATCCCTACAACAGTCCTAATGCATCAAGGAGATCAATGGCATAAAACCTACGTCTATTAGGTCGATTCGTGACCCTATGGGAACCTTAAATCCCCTAAATATTCAAAACTCTCAAGCTTCCCCTAAACCCCATGGATCCTTCACCACAAGGGTAAAGCTACAACAACGGGGAAATCTGCCCCAAAGGTCTATTTTTATCCGATTAAATTCAACCCTTAATAATCGATTCATAAAATACCTTCAAATCATCAGTTCGTCACAAAAATCCCATAAACCCTCAAACACAAAACAACCACTTTAATCACACCGAATCCTATAATGAAAACAATGAAAGGTAATTACTCTCCATACCTTAGATTGTCGATCCGATGAGTTCTCTCTTGAGCCTTTGGAAACCTTCAAGAAAATCCTCGCCTTTTCCCTTTTTCCTCAGAGCTCTACACTTTCTCCTTATTTTCACGATCTCCACAAATGAATCATAATTCTCCTCAATTCATCCTTTTTGGTTAATTTAACTCTTGGGCCTCAAATATGGGCTTTCCCATGATACCCCCACTAATACTCCTCAAATGTCCATCTTACCCTTAATTCCTCTAATATTATTTTAAATTAATAATAATACTAATATATTCATATTATATACTATTATTTAATTAAAATAACCAAAACTTCACAAAATCACCGACATCGACACGAAACACCAAAATTCACAGAAATTCATGAATATAATATTTAAATAAATTAAACAAATATTCTTACGAAAATCGGGGTGTTACACCATTTGATTTCATTTATTTTAAGTTAGGAGTGAGATATTTCGTATGAACACATAAACCCCAGTTTTTGCAAAAACCCATAGTGAAATCTTATACACGAAAGATAACATGCAATTTATTGAGGGTTATCACTCTATGAACTACCAGAAACATGTTGATAACTTGAAAATAAATTTATGATGCATGGAGTATAGAGTTTGAGAGCTTCAGGCTTACTTGTGCAAGAGGAATTCGAATTTTGATGTAGAGGTTTACATATGTTGTGTGATGATCTAAACAGCTTCAATGGACCTTATGTAGTGTGTTGAGAAGCTTGAAATGGATTGAAAACACCTGGATCTTGTTATAGCACCCCAACTGCAATTTGGTCCAAGTTGGATTTTGAGGTTGTTGATCCTGGTGCTACAGATGATGGAGAAGTGTTTGGATAGCTTCTATATGATATATGTGTGGTGTTAGGATCATTGGTTGTGGTGGAATGGCTCTCTATTGAAAAATTCAAAAGTTACTTGCTAAAGAAGCATTTTCTAGTTTTGAAGAGTGAATTGGAGGAAAACACGAGTGTTAATCAGTCACAAATGACCTCTATTTATAGTAGAGGAAGTTTGTTTTGCCAGGAATAATGAATATAGGCTGATCACTATGTGTAGCTATGTAGCCATTGACTTGGATGTTTCAAAGTGCCAAGTCTCCTCTAGCTTGACTCAATTCAATTTCTATAGGTTTGAACACTCAGAGCATTAGATTGAATCTTGACTGGTTTGGATTGATATGGCTTGGTTCATGATACCTTAATGCATTGCATTAATGTAACCTTGCCAAAATTGAATTACAAAGTTCGTGTCATGATGGATTTGCACATGCTAAGTGGAATTCTTGACTCCTTGATTAAGTAACAAGTGAGTCATAAGAAGTTGTGTGTTTTTGGAAGATGACAAAGTTGGTAAAGTGACAAAACTTGAAGGAGGAAATCGTGTGGCACAAGTCATGCACCAATGTTGTCTTGAAAAATCATAATTTTATGTCATGTTGCAAGGCTTGTAACTTCTTGCTCAAGTTGAATTAGAATGAGTTCTTGTACTTTTCGGAAAGCCCATATATCATACTTCAACTTTGATGTTTAACTTTGGTCTTGATTCATCTTGGATTATGATGGAAAACGCCTCTAAAGTTGGACAAAACATGAGACATATTCTGTCTCAAATTTTTCTAAGTGTTTAAAAAATGCCCATTTCTTTTTATTTTTATTTTGATCAATCCATAACTCAAAATCCATGAAGATTTGGAATATGGTGTAGTTGACAATCTCGTAGTATGTAATGAGATATTTTTGCAAGTAACCTCACTTTTCTTGATATTTCTTGATGGATGATGATCAAAACCATAACTTAACAATGTTTTTGACTTAAAGAAACCATGTTTGTCAAAAAAATCTCAAAAGTCAAACTTGGTTTTGAGCGCAGTTGACTTTTTATCAGATGAATTTCAAACTTTGTGATCCTTTATGAAATCAAGTCCTTGGGCTAACTCAAACCTAATGGATGGGTTCCATAGGTGTTTTAGAGTGTTTTGAATCATTTCCCAAGGTTTGAGATCATGTCTTAGTCAAAAGTCAAGGGTATGGTTGGCTTTTTCTCAAAAACCCTAGTTTATGGTCCAGATGAATTTGAATCCTCATATGGCTCATGAACCAAGTTCGTTGTGTCAATTTAAACTTGTGAGAGAATCAATATAAGATATTTGAGGTCTTCAAAACATTTCTTGAGGTCTTGGCTCATGTCTTGTTCCAAAAGTCAACTTAGGGGTGAATTAGGTCAAGAAACCCTAATTCCTGATTTTTTATGAATGCATCCCCTGAGGCTATTTTAAGCTTATGATTGGATCCACGAGGTCCCTTTGAGCTTCTTGAATCATGTTTTGAAGTATTGGCTCATGCCCAGATGAAAATTTCCCTCTAGAGGCCTTGGTCAACCAAAAACCCTAATTTAGTGACACTGGTGATCTTAAGGCTTGATCAACTTGAAATGTTGCATTCGTATGCTTGATTCTTGATGTGGGAGACCTCTTGATCCTTCATGGATGTTTGAGTGGCTTGACAAGTTGAATATCATGTCAATTCTTGATTGATCCTTTTCCTGGATGCTCTGAGAGGGCTCAAAACCCTACTTCTTGATTGAGGTGAATGCTCCACAATCTTTAAGAGGATTGATGAGGTATAAAGATACATCCATATTGTATTGATGATTTGCACAATGATGTGAAATCTTGTGGTCAAAATTTAGGGTATGACAGAAGGCTGATTTAGTCAATATTGTGATTCCATTGTTGCGCAGTATAGACTAAGGCACCAATATTTTTCCTTTTTTCTCTAATTCGTCATTTGTATGCCAAACACTCGCTCTCGGGGCGACAAGCATGAGCAACCGATTGACGACATCGAGCGTTTAATTAATTTACGACACCAAATTAACGAATTCCGAATTAAGTATAATCATCCCGAACCTGAAATCCCTTGCCCAGAACTAAAAATACCCATGGCTAAGAACCCACTGAATCGTACTCTTAAGGATTATGTTGTCCCATCGCAAGATGAACCGAATAACAGCATTGCTGCCCCTGCCATCAATCAAAACGCTTTTGAGCTGAAACCTTCGGTGTTACAAGCCGTTCAACGGAACCAATTTTATCGAAGTTCCACAGATGACCCGAACCTTCACTTATCTATGTTTGTGCAATATGCTGACACCGTCAAAGCAAATGGTGTTAGTCACTAAGCCATACAAATACGTCTTTTTCCTTTCTCTTTAAGAGATAGAGCTAGAGCTGAGCTCCAGTCTCTACCATCCAACTCCATCAATATGTGGGATGAGTTGAAGAAATTCTTTTTATCTCGATATTTTTCGCCAAGAGAAACTGTTATGCTAAGAGCCCAAATCAACAGATTTAGGCAGAAAGACAATGAATCTCTTTTTGATGATTGGGAAAGATACAAGGACATCCTAAGGCTATGCCCGCGCCATGGACTTGAAAAATGGTTAATAATCCATACTTTCTATAATAGTCTTCTTTACAACACAAAGCTGAATCTGAACGGTGCAGCTGGTGCACTCTGATGGACAAACCATATGAAGACGCTTATCAACTCATTGAAAATATGGCTCAAAACCACTTCCAATGGGGAGGCGAGAGAACTCCGATAGAAAATCCTGCTTCGAAGAACGGAATGTACGAAGTTAACAGTTTGGACCGTGTCAATGCTAAAGTGGATGCGCTTACTCAAAAGATCGAAAGTTTGACTATAGCTCCAGCAGCCACCGTGGCCGCTGTGACACCAAGTTGTGAATTGTGCGGAACCCCTGGGCATAGTAACGCTGAATGTCATTTACTAGCTAGTATTCCTACCGACCAAGTGAATTACGCCCAAGGAAATCCATACTCAAACACCTACAATTTTGGATGGAGGAATCATCCAAATTTTTCCTACAAGAACAACAACGCTTTATTTGCTCCAACCCAAGCCCCTGTCGTTCCTCTAGGATATCAGAAGGGAGCAACCGCTGCCTCTCAAGCACCAAGAAAGTCAAACGTTGAGCTATTATTAGAAAATTTCATCGCAACCCAAACTCAACAAAACAAAGAGTCCCCCAACCAAAATGTGCACACAAGTGAATTATTAAAGCAGATGGCAACTAAGCTTGTCGCCATGGCTACCCATAACAAAATGTTAGAAATTCAAATCTCTCAAGTAGCCCAACAACAAGCAACAGTAGTAGCCCATGCAGGTACATTTCCTGGACAACCACAACCAAAATTGAAAGGACATGCTAATGCTATCACTCTGCGAAGCGGAACTGAACTAGATGGACCAGTGGACCCAAGACTCCAAAATCCTGCCATGTATCAAAATCCTGGTAAAGGAGCTGAAAAGGTGATAGAGCCGAATAATGATAAAAAGGAAGACAAAAGCGAAGAGGCTGTAGAGAAAGAAACACCTAATGTTCCTCCGCCGCCATACAAACCATCAATACCTTATCCTCAAAGGCTCACTAAGCCTAAAAATGATGGATAATTTAAGATGTTCATGGAGCTTCTGAAACAACTCAATATTACTATACCGTTCACAGAAGTCATAGTGCAAATGCCTTCATATGCCAAATTCCTTAAAGAGATCATGTCTAACAAGAAAAAGCTCGAGGATAATGAAACTGTTATGCTCACTGCCGAGTGTAGCGCTATCATTCAAAACAACATGCCTCCTAAGGTGAAAGACCTAGGTAGTTTCTCCATACCCTGTGTAATCCGAAAGTACGTCATTGACAATGTAACACCCCACTTTCCCATTTGATAAAATATACAAATATTACGAAAATGATTAAAGTTACACACAAAAAGTAGGATGTTACATCATTAAAACCAACAACAAAAACTCCTTTTCATCAATAAGCAGCGGAAATAATTGTTTTATTTAAAATACAGAAATTTACCAACAACACCAAAATTCCACATAAATCGTGGTCCACCAAAGTTTCAAATAAAGAATGATACGTAACAAAACAATAAAGAATAACAAATGACGAAAAACTCCCAAAATCCCGTGTTACGTATCAGAGCGACTCCTGAGACTCGATCAAGCAACACGCACTCCATGCACACTCAAGTACCTGGATTATCTGTACTTCCGAAGAAGCACAGACGCCACAAACAACAAAAGGGGTGAGAACTACATTCAATAAATAACGGTGTATAATACATGCTAAAGGTAGTACTCACACAATCATATATCAGAAGCACACCATCACGACATACTTGTCATATTCATTCAGATTTCACCAAACACATAATAATGCAATGCGACTCAAAGACATTGACACAATGCATTTGGTACCAAAACACCATAGTTCATTCAATCGAACCCGGATAAATCACATACACCCCTACTTGGCAATGATTTATCTCCACAACACTCCACATTGGAGTTCAGATGAATCACATACACTCCTCCTGAGCAATGATTCATCACCACCGACACCATGAATGCATGACAGTAAATATGCATACAACACACATGTATGACAACAATCATACATCTCCTGATCACACGTGAGACACCTACTCACCATCATACACATCACAACAAGAAAATCCTCACACGGCGTTCAATTAGTTAATTATCTAATTAATCCACCAAAATTACTAAATCAATTATTTTTGTCACCAATTCTACATTCCTCAAGTTCTGGCATCTAACCCCAACCTCTCAAACCAAAAGAAACCACTTCGGACGCAAAAACGGGAAAGAAATCGCGAATTGGCAAAATTCTGCACTCTCGCTGGCCATACGCGTATTGCCCTGGGCCATACGTGTATTACCCAGCTCGCTCGCCCATCCTGCTGCATATCATACGCGTAGTGCCTCTTCTCCCACCCTGCTATACACGTATTGCCCTGCTTGTTACGCGTAATTCCAAGCTTCCTTATGCGTACTGTTACACGTACTGGAAGAGGGTCGTGCCAAGCCTCCTTTTGGCCCTCCCATACGTGTATTGACCACAGTCTTACGCGTAATGCCTTACCTATTACGCGTATGCCAGATCTGTTACGCAAACTGATTTTCTCCACACCAGTCCGTGTTCTGCTACGGGATCCTCACTTTTTCACTCCAATTCAGCCCTAAACTTATTTCTACATCAATTTTAGGCCGTATCATTCATCCTACATCTTTCACCTATCATTACTAATAAAAATTACAGGTCTTAGATCTAATTTCGTTCTCTCAACCTGCACAAAAACCAGTTCTGCGACATATACATTCATACAGCAGCAACAACATCAAGATATCACACAATTCAGAACCGCAACAATTCGATTCACACAGTTTTCATCACAGATTCATTTATGCATAACAGATTCATAAAACAGCATATATTCATATGAATTCCTACGGGGTTAAGGACTCCCCACTACCCTCTCATGATCATACCACCAATATTGAAATATATTCTTCCCCCTTACCTCGAAATTACTCAGAAATTCCTGCGAGAATTGATGATGCAAAACCATAGTTCTTCCTTGTTCTTCCTCTCCCTAGCCCTTCTCTTTGTGAAATTCTGATTATGACTAACCCTACTCGCTAATCCTCACTAATCTCTGCTTAATGACCAAACTGTCCTTATTTTTCTCCACTAGCCCATTATCCATTTAATTAAATCAGATTTTAAATTTAATAAAAATAATAATATTACTAGTAATGCTACTCACATAATAATTATAATAATACTAGTAATAATAATAATAATAATAATAATAATAATAATAATAATAATAATACTATTACTACTCATACTCAAAATTACTCCCGACACCTCTAATCTACCCGTCCCACCAAGGACTCCACGCCTACGCGCTCAACCACACACACCCTTAACAAGGCCAAACAATGGAAAACAACACGACGATTAAATAATTTAAATTGGGGTGTTACAACTCTCCCCAGCTTAAATTATTTTCGTCCCCGAAAATATACCTGATGGAAATAGCTCCGGATACGACTCTCGCATCCTGCTCTCCAGCTCCCAGGTCACACTTCCTCCAGCAGCTCCTCCCCAAGCTACTCTCACCAAAGGAATCTCTTTTCCTCTGAGTTGCTTCATCTTGCGATCCTCGATCCTTATCGGCATCACCTACACAGTAAGATTATCCCTAATCTGCACCTCATCCCTCTGGATAACATGAGATGGATCAGATACATACTTCTGAAGTTGCGACACATGAAACACGTCATGCAAGTTCGAAAGTTCAGGCGGCAGTGCCACCCTATATGCAACTGCGCCTACTCTTTGCAGGATCTGATACGGTCCAATAAACTTAGGATCCAGCTTCTTTGATTTCAATGCACGCCCAACACCGGTCATTGGGTTGACTCTCAGGAACACGTGGTCACCTTCACTGAATTCCAAGTCTTTCCTCCGATTGTCATGATAACTTTTCTGCCTACTCTGAGACATTTTCATCTTCACGCGGATCATCTGAATTGTCTCAGTAGTCTGTTGCACAATCTTAGGTCCAAGCACCACATTCTCACCGGTCTCATACCAACACAGAGGTGTCCTACACCTCCTACCATACAAAGCTTCGAAAGGTGCCATTCCAATGCTAGAATGGTAACTATTGTTATACATGAACTTGATCAATGGAAAATGAGTATCCCACGCACCACCTTTCTCCAACACACAGGCTCTCAGCAAATCCTCCAACGACTGAATAGTCCTCTCTGGATGACCATCGGTCTGCGGATGATAAGCCGAGCTCAACTTCAATTTAGAACCCAAAGCTTCCTGCAGACTCTTCCAAAATTCTGAAGTAAACCTCGGATCTCTATCCGACACTATGCTCGCCGGAACACCATGCAACTTCACAATTATTCTGATATAAATCTCCGCCAGCTTTGATAACGGAAAACTGATATTAATTGGTATAAAATGAGCGGATTTCGTAAGTCGATCCACCACTACCCAAATAGAATCAAAGCCTCTCACCGTATTTGGCAAACCAGTAACAAAATCCATAGTAATACTGTCCCACTTCCAATCCGGAATCTCCAACGGTTGCATTAACCCCGAGGGTTTCTGGTGTTCCACCTTTGACTTCTGACATATCAAACAAGCATAAACAAACTGAGCTATGTCCCTCTTCATACCGGACCACCAAAATAACTTCTTCAAGTCATGATACATTTTTGTAGCTCCCGGATGAATACTCAAGCTACTTCGGTAACTCTCCTCTAAGATTGCCTTTTTCAATTCCACATTATCCGGTACAGAAAGTCTGCCCCGGAATCTCAATACTCCAACATTATCCACTTTAAAATTACCATCAGGATCATCTCCTCCTGTAGGCATCAAGTCCACTAGCTTCACATCAAGTTTCTGATTTTCCTTAATTACATCCAAGAAGTCATTATTCATCTTAAGCATACCCAATCTAACACTCTCAGGTGTAGTTTCACAAACCATACTCAAGTCTCTAAACTGCTCAATCAACTCCATTTCTTTTACCATTAATGCCGACATATGAATTGTCTTCCGACTTAGCGCATCTGCTACAACATTAGCCTTCCCCGGATGATAACTCAAATTAAAATCATAGTCTTTCAAGAACTCCAACCATCTCCTCTGCCTCATATTCAATTCCTTCTGATCGAATAAATACTTCAAGCTTTTGTAATCGCTGAATACTTCGAATCTCGATCCATATAAATAATGTCTCCAAATTTTTAATACAAAAACTACTGCATCTAGTTCAAGATCATGAGTAGGATAATTCCTCTCATGTACCCTCAATTTCCGCGAAGCATATACCACCACCTTGCCATCTTGCATCAACACTCCGCCTAATCCCATCTTAGACGCATCACAATACACCACAAAAGGTTCACTTGGACATGGTAGAATTAATACTGGCGCCATAGTCAATTTCTTCTTCAATTCTCAAAACTTTCCTCACAAGCCGCATCCCAAAAAAAAGCTTGATTCTTTCTAGTTAATTGTGTCAACGGTAATGCCAAATTAGAAAACCCTTCAATAAACTTTCGGTAATAACCTGCTAAACCCAAGAAACTTCTGATCTCCGTCGCTGTCTTCAGTGGCTCCCACTGAAGTACCGCGCTTACTTTAGATGGATCCACCGCTAGGCCATCACCAGAAATAACATGATCCAAGAAACTCACAGTCTTCAACCAGAATTCACATTTCGGGAACTTTGCAAACAATTTATTATCTTTCAACACCTGCAATGCAATCCTCAAATGTTCCGCGTGATCCTCGTCGGACTTAGAATAAATCAGTATATCATTAATGAATACCACAATAAACTGATCCAGATAAAAATGAAAGATATGATTTATATACTCCATAAACACGCCCGACACATTAGACACTCCGAAAGGCATCACTGCATATTTGTAATGTCCACAGCGAGTCCTGAACACAGTATTCTGAATATCATCTTCCTTTACTCTAATCTGATGGTAACCCGACCTCAAATCAATTTTACTGAAAACACGAGCTCCCACAAGCTGATCCATTAAGTCGTCAATCCTCGGAAGTGGGTACTTATTTTTAATGGTCACTTTATTCAATTGGCGGTAATCAATGCATAGATGCATACTACCATCCTTCTTTTTCACCAACAACACTGGAGCTCCCCACGGTGACACACTCGGTCTAATGAACTTCTTATCAAGCAACTCTCCAATCTGAGATTTCAATTCTGCCAATTCTGATGCAGACATCCTGTACGGTGCCATAGATATAGGTCTGGTACCAGGAACAAGATCAATAGTAAATTCAACTTCTCTCGTCGGAGGCAACTCTGTAATATCATCTGGAAACACTTCAGGAAATTCACTCACCACTGGTAACTCATTAACTGAAGTCTTGCTTTCCATAGATAACGAGGCAAACACTGCAAACATCTTAGCTTCATCCTCCAACAACATTCTCAACTCTCTGCTAGACAATGAATCCGCTAATGCTTCCTCTTCGGTAGTAAGAAACAATAACGTCTTCCTAAAGCAATCAATATAAATCCGGGTGAACTCCAACCAGTTCATCCCCAAAATGACATCGAGATTACCGAGTGGAAAACAAATCAAGTCCACTCTGAAATCTCTACCAAACATAGTCAACAGACACTTCAAACACACTAAGGAAGTAACTACATAACCAATAGACGAAGTTTCAATCGTCGTCCTCTGATCTAGAGTAGACGGTACAATTCCTAATCTCTTCACACAATCAACAGAAATGAACGAGTGGGTTGCACCCGTGTCAATGATAGCAATCAAAGGAATATCATTAATAAAACAAGTACCTTTGATGGAGCGCTCTTCATTGGTGGATTGGGTTCCCACCAAAGCAAGCACCTTCCCACTGGTCTGAGATTTCTTTGGCTTCTCACAGTGAGTGTTGATATGACCCTTTTCTCCACAGTTATAACAGGTAGGCATAGTGGCCCTACAATTTGCTATAACATGACCTGGTCTCCCACACTTGAAACATTTCTTTACTTCATTCGGGCAATTATTAGCACGGTGACCCGCGCCACTACATCTGAAACACTTGAGAGCCTCAGGAACCACTTCTCCCTCCTTTGGTTTCTTCCCCCCAATGGCTTTTCGTTTCCCCTTATCAGCTGGAGCACTATAAGGAGTACCCCCAAACCTCTGCTTACCCTTCCGGTCACTCACATCCTTATAATGAGCAATCCGGGCCCTGTTATCATTATCATAAATCCTGCTTCTGCTAACCAGTTCTGGATAATTTCTTATCTTCTAATAAGCAATGCCCTGTTTGATCTCGGGACGCAGCCCATTCTCAAACTTCAAGCATTTCGAATTCATAGCTTCTTCCGTATTGTAATGAGCACAATACTGCACTAACTCTTCAGCTCCAGGAATTCAATCTCCTTTGCACTACGAATATCTTCTGGAAGGTACTTTACCAGAAACTTAGCCTGAAACACCGTCCAAGTGATCTCAGTACCCGCAACTTCCAACCTCTGACAACTATTGTCCCACCAGGCTTCAGCTTCTCCCTCCAGCATATGAGCACCAAACCGTACCTTCTGAGCATCACTGCATCCCATGGTCCCGAAGATCTTCTCAACAGCCTTCAACCATTTCTGTGCAGCCTCTGGATCCAAAATACCTCCCTCATATGTAGGCGGATTATTGCTCTGAAACTGTGCTAAGTCGCGGAACTGCGCACCCCCAGCCTGATTAGTGTTCTCTACCGCTTGTGCCATGGCATGTATAGCAGCAGCAAGAGCAGCATCATTCCTTCCTGCCATACTGTTCAACAATCAACATACGGTCAGAACACACAACTTACGCCTATTCTAAGGACAGACTCTACTACAACACCTGGCCGGACGGACCAACCAGGCTCTGATACCAATTGTAACACCCCACTTTCCCATTTGATAAAATATACAAATATTACGAAAATGATCAGAGTTACACCCAAAAAGTAGGATGCTATATCATTAAAACCAACAACAAAAACTCCTTTTCATCAATAAGCAGCGGAAATAATTGTTTTATTCAAAATACGGCAATTTGCCAACAACACCAAAATTCCACATAAATCGTGGTCCACCAAAGTTTCAAATAAAGAATGATACGTAACAAAACAATAAAGAATAACAAATGGCGAAAAACTCCCAAAATCTCGTGTTACGTATCAGAGCGACTCCAAAGACTCAATCAAGCAACACGCACTCCATGCACACTCAAGTACCTGGATTATCGGTACTTCCGAAGAAGCACAGACGCCACAAACAACAAAAGGGGTGAGAACTACATTCAATAAATAACGGTGTATAATACATGCTAAAGGTAGTACTCACATAATCATATATCAGAAGCACACCATCACGACATACTTGTCATATTAATTCAGATTTCACCAAACACATAATAATGCAAGGTGACTCAAAGACACCGACACAATGCATGTGATACCAAAACACCATGGTTCATTCAATCGAACCCGTATAAATCATATACACCCCTACTTGGCAATGATTTATCTCCACCACACTCCACATTGGAGTTCGGATGAATCACATACACTCCTCCTGAGCAATGATTCATCACCACCGACACCATGAATGCATGATAGTAAATATGCATACGACACACATGTATGACAACAATCATACATCTTCACGATCCTCCTGATCACACGTGAGAGACCTACTCACCATCACACACATCACAACAAGAAAATCCTCACACGGCGTTCAATTAGTTAATTATCTAATTAATCCACCAAAATTACTAAATCAATTATTTTTGTCACCAATTCTACATTCCTCAAGTTCTGGCATCTATCCTCAACCTCTCAAACCAAAAGAAACCACTTCGGACGCGAAAATGGGAAAGAAATCGCGAAATGGCAAAATTTTGCATTCTCGCTGGCCATACGCGTATTGCCCTGGGCCATATGCGTATTGCCCAGCTCGCTCGCCCATCCTGCTGCGTATCATACGCGTAGTGCCTCTTCTCCCGCCCTGCCATACACGTATTGCCCTGTCTGTTACGCGTAATGCCAAGCTTCCTTACGCGTACTGTTATGCGTACGGGCAGAGGGTCGTGCCAAGCCTCCTTTTGGCCCTCCCATACACGTATTGACCACAGCCTTACACGTAATGCCTTACCTGTTACGCGTATGCCATATCTGTTACACAAACTGAATTTCTCCACACCAGTCTGTGTTCTGCTACGAGATCCTCACTTTTTCACTCCAATTCAGTCCTAAACTTGTTTCTACATCAATTTTAGGCCCTATCATTCATCTTACATATTTAACCTATCATTACTAATCAAAATTACAGGTCTTAGATCTAATTTCTGTCTCTCAACCTGCAAAAAAACCAGTTCTGCAACATATACATTCATACAGCAGCAACAACATCAAGATATCACACAATTCATAATCGCAACAATTCGATTCACACAGGTTTCATCACAGATTCATTTATGCACAACAGATTCATAAAACAACATATATTCATACGAATTCCTACGGGGTTAAGGACTCCCCACTACCCTCTCATGATCATACCACCAATATTGAAATATATTCTCCCCCCTTACCTCGAAATTACTCAGAAATTCCTACGAAAATTGATGATGGAAAGCCCTAGTTCTTCCTTGTTCTTCCTCTCCCTAGCCCTTCTCTTTGTGAAATTCTGATTATGACTAACCCTACTTGTTAATCCTCACTAATCTCTGCTTAATGACCAAACTGTCCTTATTTTTCTCCACTAGCCCATTATCCATTTAATTAAATTAGATTTTTAATTTAATAAAAAAAATAATAATACTAGTAATGCTACTCACATAATAATTATAATAATACTAGTAATAATATTATTAATAATAATAATACTAATAATAATAATAATAATAATAATAATAATAATAATAATAATAATAATAATAATAATAATAATGTTCTGGACTGGGCCGGGGTCTGCTCCTCAGTCGAGCAGGCCCAACCCACACGTCTTGGGATGGCCCAACAAGGGCCTTTTAGCGCGACCAATGTCGGGCACTTGCCCCTTCTCTACGTTGTCGGGCACACGCATGGCATGGAGCGTCGGGCAGGGCGCTAGGCCTCCCCGGGCTCGTTCCTCCTCGACACTCAGGTGTTCCTCCCTGCGAAAAGCCACCTCCTTCTCACACAAGAGTCCTCCCCGCGAGGACACGTCTCTCCCTGACACACAAGACTCCTCTCCGCAAGGACACATTCTCATGTAACCACCCACTCCCGATGGAATCGGTCTGCCCTAATTCTGGAGATCTAGGAACGGTTACCCCAGGGCGAAGACCACGTGCTAGTCTTCACTACGCCACATAAGCCCTGGCAGTTACTTGGATTGGGCATGGCAATCCAGCCCAATGCAAGTAACCGTTGGCCCCGTGCTGGGGGCTCTCTATAAATACCCTCTCACTTGAGAGGGTCAGGTTACTCACTTCTGAACACTTTAACCTTCTTCTCTTGTACTTGCTTTTTCTCTGACCGTTACCTTACTTGAGCGTCGGAGTACCTTGCAGGTACACCCCCCCCCCCCCCCCCCGCCGTCTTTCAACCGCACCGGAGCTGAAGCCCAGACGACGTTGTTGGCCACCAGATACTATCTGATCCAGGTACGATCAGTGGCGCCGTCTGTGGGAACCCTTTGCTTCCCCGTTTTTCCTCCGATAAACCAAAGCAACTCTCATTCATCACCATCATGGTCGGCAATCCGTCCGCTAACAAAGCTCTGGACATCGTCCTCGCGCAACTCGAGAACGGGAACCACCGCGAAGACGCCGCTGCCCCCCCACATTAAAGAAGGCGACATGAGAGACGGGTTGACCGCCTCCCCAGACTCCCAAGACGTGGCTTACAACGTCGCCCACCAAGACGATCAGCAAGCCGTTTTTCAGCCAGTTGCTCCTCCGCCCAATGCAGACGCGAGCACCGTGGCCCTGTTCGCCTTGATCAATCAGACCAATTAGCTGATCGCGCACTAGAATACCAGAATTGAAGCGCTGAAGCAAGGGCGGGCATGACAATCTTCCCCGCGAAGACATCGTCGTCCACCATCGCCTCGTCGTTCCCCTTCCCCGTGAAGGACTCCTTCAGACGAGTCTCAGACCCCCTCGCCGGTGCGCGAGGGTCGTCGGCCACGTCTTGAACTCCCCCAGCCAACGATCTCCCAGAAACGCCCTTGTTCCCCGCCTCGGAAGGAACCCAGGGCCTCCACCACTACCAAGAAGTCTAAACAGACCGAGGAGAGGCCGAGGCACCGCTCGAGGAATTCCCCTCCACTGCATCAGCGATCCCCTTCGATGTCCCCGACAGGAAGTGACGACGACTAGAGGACCCCTCTGTCGTGGGAGATCATGAACGCCCTAATTCCTGCTGGCATGGAGAAACCTCCGCAGCTGGGGAACTACGACGGCCTGTCCGTCCCCGACGACCACGTTGAAAGCTTCGAAGCCATGCTCGACTTCAGAAACGTCAGGGGAGCCATCAAGTGCAGGCTTTTCCCCACCACTTTGAGGAAGGGCGCCATGACTTGGTACAAGGATCTGGCACCCGGGTCGATCACATCCTGGAAGCAACTAAGACAACGCTTCACCAAACATTTTACTGCATCTCGTCGACATCCGGAGACGGAAGCTGCCCTAGAAAGCATCTTTCAGGGGAAGAACGAATCTCTCCGGAACTACATTGAGAGATTCAACAGAGAAGCTGTCGAGGTCCATACGACAGACGAAATAAAGAAGTATTTAATCATCCATGGGCTATGCTTTGGATCTGACTTTGCCAAGTCCGTGGGCCTCCGCAGACCCCACCGTCTCGAGGATCTCCTCCAACGGGCACAGTCGTACATCGAGCTCGAGGAGTCGGAGGCGGCACAGATCTCCCTTGAATCGAGGCGCAAAGAAGGCCCCCGCAACAACAAAGAAGAAGACTCCCCTCCCCGACGAGGAGGAGAAAGAAAGAGAGATAATCGCCCCCTGGAACCTCGCGAACCACGCGGACCAGCTGGCCAGTTCACCGAGTACACCCCACTCAACGCTCCCAGCGCGCGAATCCTCTCCGAGTGCCAGAACTCAGAATTTGTGAAAGGAGGAGTCCGCTTTCCGAAGCCCACTGCCCCCAAATCAAACGTTGACAAGTCAAAATACTGTAGGTTCCACCGGAGTCACAGGCATGTGACAGAAGACTGCATCCATCTCAAAGATGCTATTGAAATTCTGATCAAGGAGGGGCACCTAAAGAAATACGCCCAGAAGAATGACACTCCTCGTCCCAGCTCCCGGGAAGCCCAGAATGTCGAGGAGACGATGCCTCCCCCCGATGAGAGTCGCCCTCAGTGTCACCCGACCCGAAGATTTCTTTGTCCCCCAATCATTGAAGGCCAAGAAGCAATTCGCAACATGTAGGCGACCTTCCCCCACGAGGACCCCGTCACTGCCCGTAGCACCTGGGAAAGCTTCCCCAGGGCGATGGTCATCTCCGGGGGTGGTCCCGAGAAGTTGTCCATCAGATCGATCAAGCGGAAATTTGACGAGCTAGAATCCGCAACGTCGGCGAAGACAACCACTCTCGAGAAAGTGCAGGGAAACTCCAACCCCATCACTTTCTACCTCGAGGAACTCCCTGGGGGAGCGCCGAACACCACTATTCCCCTCCTGGTCAGGGCACAGATGGCGAACTTTGACGTTCGAAGGATCCTAGTCGACCAGGGAAGTTCGGTCGACATCATGTACGCCCATCTGTTCGAGACCCTTCAGCTCGACGAAAGACATCTGACCCCGTACGTCGGTTCAGATCTGCAGGGGTTCAACGGAACCACCACCAGACCATGGGGTTACGTTGAGCTGATGGTTACATTCGGGGCCGAAGACAGTGCCCGACAGGCGAAGATCCGTTTCTTGGTGGTCGAATGCCCATCCCTTTACAACTGCATCCTCGGAAGGACCACCCTGGCTGAACTTACGGCGGTACCATCAACGGTCCACCTCAAAATGAAGTATTACACGGCCAGGGGACGAGTGGTAACGATGCACTGGGACATAGACGCGGCCAGAAGATGCTTCGACGCCGCCCTCAAAGGCATGAGTTCCATCGGCGCCAAACCCAAGACCGTGGCCAAGCCACCCCCGGACACCGAGCAGGTACCTCTCCCGCGCGTCAACGCAGTCAAATTTGACAGCAGGTTCCTGGGCAAACCCGATGAAGACGGGGCAGAAGACCTCGACCTCCAGGCAAAAAACAACGGGCGGCCTCTCTACCCAACGCGCCCCATCCCAGACGGGGAGTTTGAGCTCGTGGTCCTTGGGGACGATCCAGATCGTAACGTGAAGATTGGCGTCGGGATCCCCGCCCTGGCAAAGGAGCAGCTGAAGGCATACCTAAGGGAGAACGCTGATCTCTTCGCGTGGAGCGCATCCGAGATGCCTGGCCTCGACCCCGAGGTGGCTTGCCATCAGCTCGCAATAGATTCGGCCGCTAGGGCCATAGCACAACGTAGGCGTAAGCAGTCTCCCGAAAAAGCGGAGGCTGCTGAAAAAGCTGTAAAAGACCTCCTAGAGGCAAATTTTATTTCGGAGGCCAGATACACGACCTGGCTGTCCAACGTTGTACTTGTTAAAAAGAATAATGGAAAATGGAGGATGTGCGTTGATTATACTGATCTTAACCGGGCTTTCCCGAAAGACTGTTATCCCTTGCCTAACATCGACCAGTTGGTCGACAATTCTGTAGGTTACAAACTACTATCCTTCATGGACGCTTACTCGGGATACAACCAAATTCCCATGGACAAGGTCGACAAATAACACACGGCCTTCATGACCGCGTTGGGTAACTACTATTACAACGTAATGCCCTTCGGTCTAAAGAACGCCGGTGCAACCTACCAATAGATGATGAATAAGGTTTTCCGGGTTGAAATCGGCGACATGCTCGAGGTCTACATGGACGACATGATCGTCAAATCCGCAGAAGAAGTCGACCACGCCGTGCACCTCAAGAAGGTGTTCGACATGGCGAGGAGATGTCGCATGAGGTTTAACCCCGACAAATGCACCTTCGGTCTTCGGGCAGGTAAGTTCCTCGGATTTTACCTCACAGAACGAGGAATCGAGGCCAACCCCGACAAGTGTAGGGCTTTTTCTGAGCTCCCTACTCCGGACTCAAAGAAGTCGATACAATCATTGAACGGGATGCTCACCGCTCTCTCCCGCTTCGTCGCCAAATCTGCACAGTACGCACTCCCATTTTTCAAACTTCTTCGACAAAAAATGGAGTTTGAGTGGAGCGAAGAATGCGAGCAGGCGCTCCTCCACCTAAAACAAGTCCTATCGCAGCCCCCGGTCCTCTCACGGCCTGAGAGCGGGAAGACACTCTTCTTGTATCTTGCGATCACGAGTGAAGCAGTCAGCACCATCCTCATTCGGGAAACCCCGGACGGGCAGAAGCCAATTTACTTCACGAGCAAAGCCCTCCAAGGCCCCGAGCTTAGGTATCAGCAGATAGAGAAAGTCGCCCTTGCCCTCGTCACGGCGGCCAGGAGGCTACGCCACTACTTCCTCGCCCACACTATCGTCGTAAGGACCGAACAGCCCATAAGGCAGCTCCTCGGACGACCAGACATGGCGGGGAGGATGCTCAGGTGGTCGCTCGAACTCGCCGAGTTTGACATCCAATACGAAGGGATGAAAGCCCTGAAGGCTCAGGTATTGGCCGACTTTGTAGCGGAGATGACCGTCCCGGAACCTTCAACCAACGGATCCCAGAAATGGACGATCTACGTCGACGGAGCATCCAGCTCGAAGGGAAGCGGGGCGGGCATCATCCTCGAGAACGAGGAAGGCATCCTGATCGAGGTATCCCTCGAACTATCCTTCCCGACGTTGAACAACCAAGCCGAATACGAGGCCTTCCTCGCAGCACTTCGGCTGGCCGAGGACCTCGGCGCCAAGGAGGTCAAACTCTTCACCGACTCCCAACTCGTGTCCTCGCAAGTCCGAGGAGAGTACCAAGCCAAGAACGACAGCCTCATAGAATACTTGGCCTTGGTGAAAGAAGAGATGAAAAAGTTCACCTCCGCGGAAGTAACTCACATCTCCCGCGAGCACAATGCCCGAGCAGATGTCTTGTCCAAATTGGCGAGCACAAAGAAGAAAGGCGGGAACAAATCCGTCATACAAGAAGTGCTTTCCCGCCCGAGCATCGACAAACCGGCCACAGTTTCGGACATCAACGCCATCGGGGACAGCAATTGATGGATGACCCCGGTATACGAATACCTCATGACGGGCAAACTGCCCGAAGATCCCAAAGAAGCAGGAATGGTCAAGAGGCGGGCGTGCTCGTACACTATAGTCGAGGATAAGCTATACTGGCGAGGGTTCTCTATTCCCCTCCTCAGATGTGTCGAGGAGACCAAGGTCCCGGGCATACTCCAGGAGATCCATGAGGGAATCAATGCGCAGCACCTCAGTGGGCGATCGTTAGCCCGTAAGGCGCTTCGAGCAGGGTATTACTGGCCCACTATGCAGCAGGACGCCAAGGAACATGTCAAGAAGTGCGACAGATGCCAACGACACGGGGAGATGCACCTTGCTCCTCCCAACGAGCTCAGTCCACTGTCCTCCCCGTGGCCGTTTGCATGGTAGGGAATAGATATCCCAGGACCTTTCGTCCAGGGGTCGTATCAAAACAAATACCTCATCGTCGGGGTGGACTACTTCACGAAGTGGATTGAGGCAAAAGCGTTGGCCAAAATCACGGCCTTTAACATACTATGTTTTTACAAAATAAATATCCTCGCCCGATTCGGCGTGCCTCAAGCTATCGTCACCGACAACAGAACACAGTTCACCGACAGGAACTTCCAAGACTTCATCACAAAACTAGGCACGAAGCAACACTTCACGTCGGTCGAGCACCCTCAAACGAACGGACAGGCTGAGGCGGCGAACAGGGTGATCCTTCGAGGATTAAGACGTTGACTAGGCGATGCCAAACAACGGTGGGTCGAGGAGCTACACAGTATCCTCTGGGCCTACCGGACGACCCCACACTCCACAACCGGGGAGACCCCCTTCCGTCTGACCTACGGAACCGAAGCGGTGATCCCCGTGGAGATCAGGGAACCCTCGAGGAGGGCAGAAGTCCCCCTCGACAGGGACGCAAACGACGAAGCCTTGAGGAAAGAGCTCGATTTTGTCGAGGAGATACGTTCGGGCGCTTCTCTTTGAGAAGCTTCACTTAAGCAGAAAATAACACTACGTTATAACGACAAAGTTATCAAACGTGATTTTCAGGTGGGCACCCTCGTCCTACGAAGGAACCAGAAAGACTCGCGAGAAGGTAAACTCGCCGAGAACTGGGGGGGGCCTGTACCGCGTCCGCGCGAAAACGGGTACAGGAGCCTATTTCCTCGAAAATCTGCATGGGGAAGAACTTGCTCGACCATGGAACACTGAAAAGCTAAAACAATATTACAGTTAAGCACTGCCCGCGACACACTAGCATCGCAGTCACGGGGACGCACTAAGGTACAAGCGCGACACCCCTATACGAAACACGATGGTCAAGGGCTGCGTTGTGTGTGCGCGAGCACTTTGATCCGATGAGGACACCTCGATCGAGCTCCTGCGTCGTCGTACCAATTAGGCAGAACACCCAGCTCGCGATGGGAAGTTCATGCCACGAAGCTAAGACCTCGATCGAGTTCTTAGCCTCGTTGAAGGTCGGAATACGTCTCCGACCACCTGGCCAGCTCTCCACGTGGTCAGGGACTATCAAAGTCGAGCAAATCCCAAAGTCTTTATTACTTAGACAAAAATAAACAAAGTATGGAAAAAGCAATAACGTAACACACAATTAAAACCATACGAACAACACGCTAGCAGATAAACGAAAATGCATAAAAGCGGGCAAAAACCCATTGTACAAATATTACAATCAGATGTCAAAAAAGCCCCTGGCACGCAGGCCGGGCAGAAATATCCCAATAAATAAAAATGGCTCCCAGGTCGAACAGAACGGGAAAGAAAATCCTACTCAACGGCGATTCTTTCAGGCTACGCGGGATCATGGACCACGTCAATTCTCATCGGCTGCACGATCTGACCGTCGACCACCTCGTAGTCGGGGTCGATCCCCTCGGTTGAAAGTCGGGGTTAAGGACCCGAAGCTGCTCCACCGCGTTCTTGAAACCTATGCCCGCTACCGCAAGATTGTCTTCCTCGGGTTCCCGGAGCTTCGCTATCAGCGCTGCCCGCGAAGTAAGCAACCTGTCCTCCTCGGTTTCCTCCTCAGCGGGGCAGACAGCCTCCTCCAATTCAGCGTTCCTCGCCAAGAGACGATCCCTCTCCTCCTCAACACCAGCGAGATGTTTCCGCTCCTCCTCGACACTCTTCAACTTTTCCTCCAATTTCTGTTGAAGCTTAACCTGGGCCTGGTTCTGGGTTTTGCAGTCAGCCAGTTCCTTACCCACCTTCTCCATTTCGGCCGAGATGGAGCGGAAACTTTCTCGCAACTTGTTTAGCTCACTCGCGGGGCACGCCTCGTCGTTCAGAACCAAGGCATCCGCGCAAACCCGCATCACAGCAGACACGTCCTCCACCAGCATCCTTCTTCGAGAAGCCTTGTCGACGCCTAAGATGGCCTGAGCTTCGGGGCCACCCACGCATAGCGAATTATTCCCCATAAAGAAGTTTGGCCTTGTGTGACAAGGCGGGAGCACAGATTTCACGGCAGGGGGCTCTCGTGCTCGGTAAGGTCGATGTCCACAGTGTCTACAAGCCGTTGTCTCTTCAGAGAGCTCTGGGGGCTGAGAGAATCACTACCCTGGTGAGAGCCGGAGGAACCCCCGGGCGTCGGGGTGAGAACGGGCTCCTGCACTCGGAGCTGATCGACGCGACTCTTGCCTCCTTTCTTCGCAGCACGGGCAGCCTTCAGCTTTTTGAAGCGCTCCTCAGCACTCGACATCTTTCCTGCAAAAAGAAAATAAACATGTCAGTAATCCGGAGGTCGAAGAAAAAGTAAGTCGAAGAGAATGGCACCACCTAGCAGCTCGAGAGCATCCTCATCGGAGAACGTCTCGAGGAGGGCCCTCGTATTGATCAGATGATGTTTCGTCAACACCTGCCTGTCGTCCCCTGGACGAATTCCTCGTCCATCGTCACGAACTTGCCCCTAATAAAATTGTTGACGAATGCTACTATCTGCTCGTAGGCCAAGCGATCCCCCTCGTCGAGATGGCTAGGCCTGACTTTGTAGCTGTCTGTTCCGTACTTGAAGTGTTCTTCGGTCCAGAACAACGGAAACCTGGGCACGAGGGCCTCCTTTCGCCGCCCACCTAACTCCTCGACCTCCCGACGGTACACTGTGTTGACGGCCTCGAGTGTGACCGGCCTCACGAGGTAGTACCGGTACTTGAAGTCTCGCACGGAGTTCAGGTAAGTGTGAAACAGGTTGTTCACCTGTTTGAAGGACACCCAACTGTGCCTACCGTCGACGGTCTGTCGCTGAAGGTGGAAAATGCGGAAAAACAAGGGCACGGTCGCCCCAATCTGCAGATATTTGCACACTAGCTCGAAGGCCCTAATGAAAGCAAGAGAGTTGGGGTGGACCTGGGAAGGGGCCAAGTGCAGCCAGGTAAATACGGCCTACTGGAAATCCGTGAAAGGCAGACGCCACCCCGCCTCGTCGAACATTAACTCATAGACGGGAAACCGCATCCCGCTGTATGTCGAGCATATCCGATGATGTGCCTTCGGCCTGAATACGTTCCATGACTTCGACGAGCCCACCAGACGGTGCTCGACGGTGCAGAAGATGTCGTCCTCGTCCCTATCAATGAACAGGGACATCATGTTTAAGGCCTCCTCGCAGGCCCATTCGTCGGGCGATCTCTCCCCGCCACTGGTTGTCTCTGCCATAGGGGAGTCCGGCCCGTCGTAACTATCCAAAGATCCCTTGGCCACGGGCAACACGTCCATTTACCTGAAAAGCAGAAGGAAATGGTGAATTCGATGACCCGTATCAAATTCACCCCTCCACCGCTGATCAAGTGAAAGGGCGAGGAGGGAATGTTGGGGAACACGAACCCGCGACCATCCTCGATCCCGCGGGGAGCGAGGCTGGGCGAGACCCCGAGATACTCGACCCATGTCCCCGAGACAAACTTCGGTTCCCCGGGGATCCCATCCTTATTCCCCGGGACATTCAACAAACGAACTAAGAAACGTTCATCTCAGGACCCCGGGATATTCTTCATGTCCTCGAGGATTTCATCATCCCTCCCCGCGAGATTCAACGACTAAACTATGAAATTCCGTCGTTTTCGCCGGATATTTCATGAACTCCATGGGAACTTCACTAGTTCACCATAAGATTCGCCCTATAAATGCAAACGAAAGGAGGAAAAAGAAGAAAGAAACTTACTTGAAATATGCTTTTTGGGTTTCCGGCACGGCGATCATCGGTGGAGAACGACGGAGAACGGTGGAAGGTAGCGGCGGAAGAACGGAGAAGAAGAGAGAGAGAGAGTCTGAGAGGAAAAGAGCAAATGGTGCAAATGAAAAGAGGTGAGGCCTATTTATAGGATCCTCACGGAATTCGAAGAGTTTAGACTACTAGAGTACACTACCCTAGCCTAGCCGCCCTAGGCAATGATGGCGTTTGACACATGGCGTACATGCGACCGTTTGTTCCCCAACACGCGCGTCTCCCCATTTGTTCTGACACCAAAGATCAAACTTCTCGCATCCCCGACGAGTCGACCATCCGCGAACTACCACGCTCGAGTCCGCCCCCGCTGCTCTCTCTCCTCGGCGATACGACCAGTGGATCCTAAACAAGTTCCCCTCCTCGCGGTCACGCGAATCGATACTCCCCCGACATGCTTGTTGGCCCTTTAGTCATCGCTCAGACACTTCGGAGCAATGACTTGGGGGGCTCCTGTTCTGGACTGGGTCGGGGTCTGCTCCTCAGTCGAGCAGGCCCAAACCACACGTCCTGGGATGGCCCAACAAGGGCCTTTTAGCGCGACCAATGTTGGGCACTTGCCCCTTCTCCACGTTGTCGGGCACACGCATGGCATGGAGCGTCGGGCAGGGCGCTAGGCCTCCCCGGGCTTGTTCCTCCTCGACACTCAGGTGCTCCTCCCTGCGAGGAGCCACCTCCTTCTCACACAAGAGTCCTCCCCGCGAGGATACGTCTCTCCCCGACACGCAAGACTCCTCCCCGCGAGGACACGTTCTCATGTAACCACCCACTCCCAATGGAATCGGTCTGCCCTAATTCCGAAGATCTAGGAACGGTTACCCCAGGGCGAAGACCACGTGCTGGTCTTCACTACGCCACGTAAGCCCTGGAAGTTACTTGGATTGGGCCTGGCAATCCAGCCCAATGCAAGTAACCGTTGGCACCGCGCTGGAGGCTCTCTATAAATACCCTCTCACTTGAGAGGGTCAGGTTACTCACTTCTGAACACTTTAACCTTCTTCTCTTGTACTTGCTTTTTCTCTGACCGTTACCTTACTTGAGCGTCGGAGTACCTTGCAGGTACACCCCCCCCCCCCCCGGCCGTCTTTCAACCGCACCGGAGCTGAAGCCCAGACGACGTTGTTGGCCACCAGATACTGTCTGATCCAGGTACGATCAAATAATAATAATAATAATAATAATAGTAATAATACTATTACTACTCATACTCAAAATTACTCCCGACACCTCTAATCTACCCGTCCCACCAAGGACTCCACGCCTACGCGCTCAACCACACACACCCTTAACAAGGCCAAACAACAGAAAACAACACGACGATTAAATAATTTAAATTGGGGTGTTACAGACAACGCTCTATGCGATTTAGGAACCAGTGTTAGTCTAATGCCCTTATCCACCTGTAAGACGCTCGATTTAGGAGAGGTACGACCAATGAAAATGTCTCTACAACTAGCGGACAGTTTTGTTAAATTTCCCATAGGTATGCTAGAGAACATGCCCGTTCGTATAGGACAATTCTGTATTCCAATTGATTTTGTGGTAATGGATGTAAAAGAGGATTCCAACATTCCTATTATTTTAGGAAGACCCTTTTTAGCTACGGTCGAAGCCATAATTGGTGTTAAGAAAGGAAAGCTAACTTTTGAAGTTGGTGAAGAAAAAGTCAAATTTATTCTAGCCCAATTCTTGAAAGCTCGCGTTATAGATGATTCATGTTGTTTCCTCGACGCCATCGACGAATGCGTAAAAGAAATGGAGATGGAACCATCTAAGTATATGGAAATACTAAAGATTCCAGCACCTTCTATACTCGAAGACGATAATTGGCGCGAGCCATACGTAGATGACAGACTGAGGGAATGCCTAGCACTAACACCCGATCCAATACCATGTCCGAAGAAATCTTCTGTAGAACTTAAGACGCTACCCAAAAACCTAAGGTATGAGTTCCTAAACACCGAACTGGAACAACTAGTGATAGTCAATGCTGACTTGGGACAGATAGAGACCGAAAAACTACTACATGTTCTAAGAAAGTATCCTAAAGCACTGGGGTACAACATTTCGGACCTAAAAGGAATAAGTCCCACTATATGCATGCATCACATTATGCTTGAAGAAGATTGTAAGACCTCTAGAGAGAATCAGAGAAGAATAAATCTTATCTTGAGCGATGTAGTAAAAAAGGAGGTACAAAAGCTACTAGAAGCAAGAATAATATACCCGATATCTGATAGTACCTGGGTCAGTCTTGTGCATGCCGTGCCAAAGAAGGGAGGTGTTATGGTTTTTAGTAACGAAAAAGGTGAATCCATTGCAAAATGAACTCAAACTGGATGGAGGATGTCCATAGACTATAGAAAGCTAAATAAGGCCCCTAGCAAGGATCATTTTCCTTTACTCTTTATAGATCAAATGCTCGAGCGACTGGCTAAAATTTCTCACTTCTGTTGTTTAGACGGATACTCAGGATTCTTTCAAATTCCTATCCATCCTGACGATCAAGAAAAGACTACTTTTACCTGTCCTTATGGTACATTTGCCTATAGACGAATGTCGTTCGGACTGTGTAACGCGCCCGCGACCTTTCAGATATGTATGATGGCAATCTTTGCCGATTTTATAGACAACATAATGGAAGTATTTATGGATGACTTCTCTGTCTATGGGGAAAGTTTTGAAGGATGTCTGTCGAACCTAGAAATGGTACTCGAACGTTGCGTTAAAGTCAATCTAGTACTAAATTGGGAAAAATGCCATTTCATGGTCCGAGAAGGAATTGTGCTTGGACATGTAATATCCAACCGAGGTATTGAAGTTGATAAAGCAAAAATTGAAATTATAGAAAACCTTCAATCTCCAAAAACCGTTAGAGAAATTTGAAGTTTTCTAGGACACGCCGGTTTCTACCGGCAATTCATTAAAGATTTCTCTAAAATAACCAAACCACTAATAGGCTTATTAATGAAAGATGCTGAATTTATATTTGATGCGGACTGCTTAAAAGCGTTCGAACATCTAAAAAATGCTCTTATGACCGCACATATTATGCAACCGCCCGATTGGAGTAACCCATTCAAAATAATGTGTGACACTAGTGATTATGTTGTTGGTGCTGTCTTAGGACAAAGAAAAGACAAAAAGCTTCATGCTATATATTACGTAAGTAGAACCTTGGACAGTGTGCAGATGAACTACGCCACCACATAAAAGGAACTCTTGGCAGTTGTGTTCGCTTTAGATAAATTCTGTTCTTACTTGGTGGGGGCAAAAATAATTGTCTATACCGATCACGCCGCAATTAGGTATCGGTTGAATAAGAAGGATGCTAAACTGGGACTTTTAAGATAAATCCTGCTTTTGCAAGAGTTTGATCTAGAAATCAAAGATAAGAAAGGGATAGAAAATGTAGTAGCAGATCATCTTTCTAGAATCGAGGATCAAGAACCTGAGCGAGTGCCCATCAATGACGATTTTCCTTATGATCGACTTGTAGCCCAGTTAGAAAGTGAAAGCAAAACGAGTGAATGGTCTTTAATTTATCATGATGCAGAAACAAATGAAGCTGTGGAATCAATCTGCACAAAGACCACACTGTCGTGGTATGCTGACTTTGTCAACTACCTTGCAGCTGGGGTGCTTCAACCAGATTTATCCTACCAACAAAAGAAGAAATTCTTCCATGATCTTAAACACTATTATTGGGATGAGCCCCTGCTTTTCAAGCGAGGCGCCGACAGAATTTTCTGTCGATGTGTCCCTGAATCTGAAGTAGATATCATATCTCACTGCCACTCTGCACCCTATGGAGGGCATACGAGCATTTCAAAGTCCTACGCGAAGATCTTATAATCCGGCCTATTCTGGCCTAACCTTTGGAAGGACGTCCACACCGCGGTTACAAATTGCGACCGGTGCCAGCGCACTGGTAACATCTCTAGACACGATGAGATCTTACTAAGGGGTATTCTAGAAGTAGAAGTCTTTAATGTTTGGGGTATAGATTTCATGGGCCCTTTTCCATCTTCTTTTGGCAACAAATACATACTCGCCGCAATAGATTATGTGTCGAAGTGGATTGAAGCAATAGCTTCTCCTACCAACGATGTACGAGTAGTCATAAGACTCTTCAAGAACGTAATTTTTCCTAGATTCGGTGTGCCGAGAGTTGTCATTAGCGACGGTGGACCCCATTTTATCTCGAATATCTTTGGGAAATTATTGCTTAAATATGGAGTGCGACATCGAGTAGCAACATCATATCACCCTCAAACGAGTGGACAAGTTGAGGTTTCCAATAGAGAAATCAAACAAATATTAGAAAAAACATTTGTAACCTCTAGGAAGGATTGGTCTGCAAAACTTCATGAAGCTCTTTGGGCTTATATAACAGCTTATAAAACTCCGATAGGACAACCCTATTCTAACTAGTTTATGGCAAATCATGTCACCTGCCTGTCGAACTTGAGCATAAAGCTTATTAGGCCATTAAGACCCTGAATATGAATTACACGGTGGCAGGAGAGAAGAGAATTCTGGATATCCATAAACTAGAGGAACTGAGATTAGATGCATACAAAAATGCCCGATTTTATAAGGAAAGAATCAAACAGTGGCATGATAAACGAATAGCCAGGCGAGAGTTCAACAAGGGTGACATAGTTGGCCTTTTTAACTCTTGACTTAAGCTATTTCCTGGCAAACTTCGTTCTAGATGGTCTGGCCCCTTCGAAGTTATAAGTGTTCTCTAAAGCGGAGCTGTAGAAATTAAAGGAAAATTTGATGAGACGTTTATTGTGAATGGGCAGAGACTTAAGCATTACCATAATATTGAAAACAAGGATTTCTTCATAAGCTATAAGTTAGAGGAGCTGCCCGCTCTTTCGAAGGATTAGTTCGACTCAGACCTGATGTCGAGCTAAAGACATTAAACAAGCGCTGCGTGGGAGTGTTTACTGTGAAAATTAGTAAACAACCTCTGGTCTACCAAATCAATAAGAAATTGGATAACTTGCAGGATCGACCATACAAAATCCTAGGACATGTGCTAAGTAAATTAAAATGATATTTGGAAAAAGATGAACACTTCGATAATATTCAGGGTTTAAAGAAAGTCTACTTCGACAATATTAAAGAAAATGTAATGCCGGAAACTGATCGACAGTGTATTGGAAAAAAACTTGCAAAAGTAAAAGAAAACTTCTGGGCATAGATTAACTGAATTGCATTGAATGAAAAAGAAGGTGTTACATTAAACGTACATTTCCCACGCACTCGTTTCTCTACATGCTGGTACTTTGAGTAATTGAGGAATTTGTACAAACTTGAACACACACAAATCCTAACACTAAGACTTGCTATTTATAGTAGTCGAAAATAACTACCCCTAACGGCCCACTAATTAGAGCGAGACAAATGGCACTCTGCATGTCTTTGTCCTTTAAATGCACTCCACGTGTCTTCTACCATCAATTGGATAGGAACAAAGTTCTCTCCCTTATTTGAATTCAAATCTTGAATCGAACGTCACTAATAATACACCCGTCGAACAATATTTCCAAATTGTTAGAAATACTTTTAAGTCCATAAAATATGTCTCTCTTGCACAAGGACACTTTCGACTAGAATTTCTAGGAATATCATACCTGTCGAAATCTTCCAAAACTTTTCTAAAATTCTATTTCTTTGATTAATCCTCTTAATCCAATATCAGGTGTCGAAATTAGAAGCTAACAATCCCCCCCCCCAAATGTCATTTTCGACACTATTGAAGAAAAAGGCATTTTTGATAATGTCATTCGACTCCTCATTTAGTCCTTGTGAAGTTTCAACGTTTACTTATGGTTCCAACGTTTTAAAACTATTCACTTTCCTTTCAGCAGACCTATGACGTCGTAGCCATCATTACCATATCTGACACGTCCCCTCAACCGTGCGAGAATCTCCACCATCATCACGTTTCCTAGAGTCTAGGAAATCATGGGGGGTAGGCATTAATTGCCACCGTTCCATCAAAGATCGTGGGGAGGAGACGCGTCTCACTCCCTATTTTACCATTAAAGTAACTTCTGAAACCATTTCCACTCCCAACCTTATAAATACCCCTTTCATCAATTTTTTCACTTTTTACGCTCTCTTACTCTCAAATCTCCCAGAAAACTTTTCACATTTCAAAAAAAAACTCAGTTTCCCAAAGATGGCTTCCTCCACATGATTAACCAAAGATGCTAACAAGACTACCAAAGAACCTGGAAAACCTGCAAGAGCTCCTAAGAAGATCTCTCAACTTCCCCCATTCGATTCCATCACTGGTTCTGCCATGATGGGAAATCAACAGTACCTGCCTGAACCTCTTGCTGAAGAGAAAAGAAGAATCTATGCTTCACAGATACTCATCCATTTAACTGTTGCTGGTAAGCCTATGGGTTTGTTTGGTCCTCTGTCTGACCCCAATGTTGATTTTAGTAAGCTTTGGGATTTCTTCCCCACTTACCACAAATATAAACCCATAGGTCAAGCTAAGAAACCTAGGGCTAGTAACGAGGATCCTAATCCTGCTAACCAGAACAATCCTCCGACTGAAGAGGCCATTGATCTTAGGTATATGAATAATTTTAGGGTATTTAGGGCTAGTCCATCTTTGAAGAACCCCTCTGACTATTTAGGATGGTTGAATAAATTAGGGAAAACAAAATCTGAGGTTTGGAAATAAATGGGTATTTATGATTTAATCATGTTGTCGAAAGTAGGACTTGAATATTGCTCGAACATGCTTGTTTAGTCCTTGTATTTCTGGGACAACACACATTACACACTCCATCTTCCATGTGGAATGATGACACTAACTCTATTCGACGCAGCCACTATCACAGAGCTCAAACCAACTGGGAACACTTATGACCCTGATTTTATGGCTGATGATAGTATTAGTTTTTCGACCTCTAGGGCAGCGTATTCGACTCATATCGTGCGTTATCACGATAAGGACATAGAAGAGGTTTCGGATGTCGAACACATAGCTTTTTTGGCTCTATGGTTGTCTCGATATGCTTCTATTCGAAGTCACTTCAAGTTGCTAGGAAATTTATGACTATGGCGAACCAACTCCATGTTGGCCATGAACTTTATCTGAGCAAACTGATTCTAGCTAGCCTCTATGAATCCATGAGCGAAGACGTTACCCAACTCAAGTGTCTGGGTGACAAAGGAAATCTCCTCCTTTCTGGACCCTTCTAGCTTTTACAACTGTGGTTGAACGCTTCATCCGAAGCTTGCCTTCCCCATAAGAATCAAATCAACGAAGACGCTGACAAAGTGAAGAATAGGAGGGTAGAAGGTCGACGCCTGGCGAAGCTGACCCCTGTTGATGATGGTCGACCCATTCAACAAACTTTTACCAACTTTATCATGATGTTTGCTAAACTTTATCACACCCCATATGGCTCCCTTTGCTGCAAGGAAATATGGTCCTGAGTGGTTCACTAGGCCATTCCCAGTGCCGTCGAAGGCTCAAGAAGCAGAATCTACTGCAATTTGGGAAGCCTTCCTGACTCCTAGGGTTTTAACCCTCAGATTGAATCTCTCAAAGAGCCAAGTTACTTTGATTGCTTATCAACCAAATCTTGTCGCCAGACAATTTGGACTTGTTCAAATTTTTCCCAAACCCTTGTATGAGAAGAAACACCTCCTCCTCCTCTACAACGTCGTTCATTCTGAAGTCGTAGCTATTAAACAAATTGCGCGGTATGCTGGTCGAACACAACTTCTTCCAATAGCTTTCGAACCAAGCTTTCTCTGCACCCAACAATTTGATGACAAGTGGAAAGCTTATTATGCAGAAGAATTTTTCGACGTGCCTGTTTTTACACACCACATTAACAAGGCTTTCCTCTCTGTGTAGGAAAGATTTAAGAAAGGTACTTCAACGCACATTAAAGAAATCCAAGCCTTCCAGAAATACTTTGAAACTTTTTATCGACCGGATGATCTTGGTCGAACCGTCTGTGACGCAACTGTTACTTTGAAGGAGTTTTTTTTAAAGAAAATTGAGAACTTAAAGATCCCTTCATCCGTTCCTCCTGAGAAACGGTATGAAAGGACTTTTAATATGTGTCCTCCCAAATCCCTCGACTGCCAAACGCTGATTTTGGAGTGGTCCTTGCCCCTCCATTCCCGGACTGGTTCTTCTGTGGGGATTCTATCAAAATCCTTCTCCAACAATCAAAACCAAACGCGCAGCGGGTGGTTCCGATCAAACATACACTAGACAATTTCAAAGGGCATCTTCATATTGATATCGAAGATGTTCGTATCAAATCTAAAATTCATATAATAACTGTTTTCTATTTTACTTTAGCCATGAAAATTCCGCCAAAGAAACCAACAATTAGGAAACCCGTCGAAATCAAAGAAGAATGAGGAAGTAAAGCAGCAACAACAACAATAAAGGTATTTCTCACCCCTTATTAATTTTGTCGCTTTTGATATATTCCATTATTTTCTAACATTTTCCCTTTCAGGGTGCTCGAAAGCCACCCCCGACTCCCCAAAAAAGGAAGGCAAAGGAGGATGTAGTTGTGGTGGTCGAATCAGATGATGAAGATTTATCCCTAACTGCCGAGCAGCCCCTCAAGAAAAAGAAAAGACAACTCAATATGAACGAAGCTCTGGCTCAATCTCAAGTAAAAGGTGTAAAGGATCCGACAAAGAAACCCACTACCTTAACAATTCTGGAACCAACTCCTGCAGAGATGTCGAAGAAGGCTGCGAACCAGCCTGAAAGTGACAATTCATGCCCTGGGGCTGAAGCTTCTGAGGTACCAAATTTTATACTTCATTATATTCTTAGTTACCTTATTCGACTACTGACTTCGATTATTCTTTTCAGGCCGATGCAATAGTTTCTACTCAACCAACTGCCAAATCAACCAACACCACACTACTCAATAGTGAAGGAGAATCGACGTATCATCCCACTTCTGCAAAGGATTCTAAGAAGAGCTCGATGAGCGAAATAAATCAAATAGTCAGGGAATAGCGCGAAACTTTGCAACCCAAGACTACTACCCAGAATTCTCACACCAGTGGATCTGAACACGAAAGTGATCAGGAAAAGGACACGGAAGCTGAAGCAGTTATGGAAGTGGATCACCCTGAAATCCCTGTCGAAGAGGAAGCTAAAGATGGCTCCCCAAGAGTCGAACGTCTGGATGTCACTCATCAAGACCAAGATGATGACATGGAAGAAAGGGAAAATCGCTCTGCATTCCAGCATTATTCGATGCCTATTGAGGAATTCATGGATGACACTAAAAATGTCGAAGAGGATGATGACAAGGAGGAAGAAGAGGATGAAGACACTCAAGATGAGACAACTATCGAACCAAACCCTAATCCTGACTTGTCGACTGCGAAGGATTCAGGCAAAACCTTTGTGACCCTTTCTGCAGAAGAACTGGAGTTCGTCTGAAAAAAGTCTCAGCTCTTCTTCAATGTCTGGTGGTCGATCAACCAACAATCCTGGTAGCGAAATACTTTCAAAGTTCAAGGAAAAGGTTTTCAAAGGTGACCTGTTTCGACTCATAGAGTCCGATGCCACTTCTCCTATTGCCTTGAAAAGTCTTCTCAAAAGGGTTGACATTCTGACCGCCTCTCCTGAAGTTG
Source organism: Lathyrus tuberosus (assembly GCA_022829125.1). Taxonomy (NCBI): domain Eukaryota; kingdom Viridiplantae; phylum Streptophyta; class Magnoliopsida; order Fabales; family Fabaceae; genus Lathyrus; species Lathyrus tuberosus. The sequence goes on along the minus strand of JALAZF010000141.1, from coordinate 9,881,795 downwards.
CAAATGCCATCTTAGAGCTGACTTCAATGATCGATCAAGTTACTTCTGATGTTGTCAAAATCAAGCAAATCTCTAAAGACATCGAAAGTCATACTGGCTCTGTAGCGGCTTCATGGGATGTTGCCTCGGAGTCAACCAATCGCTTGGCTGATTTAGAGCAAGCCTAAGAACGCAACAAGGCTGAAATCGAAACCAATAATCGAAATATCCATTCCTGGGAGGAACAAATAAAAGATCTACAGGCCAAAATTTCGAAAGCCAAGAAATTGAATGCTGAACTTCAGAAGTTTGATAACTCTAAAGTGGCGAAAGAGCTTGAGGTTGGGCTGAGCATTGCTGATAAAGCCTAGAAATTAGAAACGGAGCTAGAGGTCACGAGGTCGACCAAGTCTGTCTGTGAGAAGCGGTTAGAGTTCCTAAAGGATAAGTATCTCAACATGAAGGTGGCCCTTCCATTTTTGTTCTAGTTCCTTTTATTTTAAACTTCATCATCACTTCTTGGATTATGTAATAATTTTTTGAACCCTTCGTGGTTCTTTTGATTGTATCGGATTTAGCCATTTTGGAAACAAATTTTACCATGTTAGCTTTTGATTATTTTACGTGTGATTACTCTTTAGCTATTCTTATTTCTAGAAGTGCAGGTTTTTATTTTTTCAAATATTTCCCGTTTACTCTTAAAATTCTTTTATCTTGATCTAACTCTTCGATCTCATAAGCGCCGTTTGAAAAGACTTCTATGATTTGAAAAGGTCCTTCCCATTTAGGTGACCATTTCCCCAAGGCTCTATCTTTTCGATCCATGGGCAAGATTACCTTCCAAATCGACTCTTCTGGCGAAAACATCTTAACTTTGACTTTTTTATTGTAAGACTTTTCTACTATCTTCTTCTGTCTTTTCAATTACTCTAAAGCATTAAGCCTTTCCTCATCTAAGTCCACTAATTCATCTAACATCATGTTCCAATATGACTCAGATGGGATCTCATGATGCCTTTGAATTCTTGTCAACTGAAGATAGATCTCAACCGGTAATACCGCATCATGACCAAAGGTCAATCGAAATGGCATGGAATTAGTAGCTTCTTTGGGTGAGGTTCGACATTCCCAGAGAACCTGGTCTAACGTCTTGTGCAAACTTTTAGGCTTCTTTCCCACATGTTTCTTAATTAAACTAATCACTACTTTGTTTGCTGCTTTGACCTGACCATTAGCCTGAGCGTAATAAGGTGTAGAGGTTAATAGTTTAAAACCCATTTCTTTAGTAAATTCTTACATTTTTCGACCAATGAACACTGATCCTTGATTCGTTGTAATGGTTTCTGGGATTCCAAACCTATAGATAATGTGTTTTTTAATGAATTCGATTACGTCTTCTTGGTCAACATTTGGCAATGGTATAACTTCGATCCATTTCGTAAAATAGTCAATGCCCACCAAAATGTACCTTTGATTTTAGATGACGCTGGTCGAATTTCTGCAACCAAATCCAAAGCCCAACCTCTGAAAAGCCATAGCTTGACTATAGAATGTAATTCGCTTGCAGGGACATGTTGTATACCTGCATGCACTTGGCACTCTTGGCATCCTTTAGCGAATTCGATACAATCTTTCAACATAGTAGGCCAATACATACCTTGTCGAAACAAAAGCAACTTCATCTTGTGGCCTACCCGATGAGCCCCACATGCCCCTCTATGAATTGTCGAAAGGGATAGATACGCTTCTGACTCACTAAGGCATTTAAGCAAAACTCCCTCAGGAGTCTTTTTAAATAGTTTATTATCCAAAAGAACATAACTTAAAGCTCGATACTTGATTTTTCGTTCTGTGGATGTCGTTGGGTTTTGCAGATACTCCACTATTGGTTTTCTCCAGTCTTCGTCCGTGAAGCTATCTATTGCTAAGATTTCAAAATTATCTTTATCAGCGTATCCTAGCTTTGTTGTTTCCAAATCTGATAGGGACAATCTTGCTGACACAACTTTTCCTCTGACTTCAATTGCATCATGTAATTTTTCCTTCGAAATTTTATACCCAGAAACAATTTGAGCCAAGTCATTAGCCACTTGATTCTCTAGTAGAGGTATGTGTAGAATGCTCACCACTTCGAACTTTTTCAGTAATCGATTAGCTATTACAAAGTACATAATAAGATTTTCTTTAACACACTTGTACTCCTTTGTGATTTATTTTATGACTAACTCTGAGTCTCCCATTATTTCGACTCGAGTTGCCCCCAATTCCAACAATATCTCAAGTCCGGCTATTAAAGCCTCATATTCAGCCTCATTGTTCGAACAAAGACCTTCGACTTTATACTTGAATTTTGTTGGAATTTTGTTAGGAGAAATAATCAGGACTCCTATGCCTATACCATTTTTATGACTAGAACCGTCGAAGTATAATTTCCAAGGTTCGAGCTCAAGATAGTTTAACATTTTTTGTTTATAGAGTGGTCGACGATGAAGTCATCTACCACTTGTCCCTTAACAGCCTTCAAAGACATGTAAGTTAGGGAATACTCAGTTAAAGCTAATGGTCATTTACCAATTCGACTCTGCAAAATTGGTTTAGACAACATATGTTTAATGATATCAAAATGAGACGACACATAAACATCAACAAGCTTTATATAATGCTTCAACTTTGTACAAGAAAAATACAAGCATAAACACAATTTTTCAACTATGCTATACCTAGTTTCTGCATCGTTCAAAACCCTACTACGGTAGTAAATGGCTCTTTCGACACCATTTTCATCCTCTTGAGCCAATATGCTCCCTAAAGTTTTATCCGACGCAGATATGTACAATCTCATACTCCTATTTCTACAAGGTGGTGCTAGAATTGGAGGATGACTCAAGTACTCCTTGATCTTTTCGAAAGCTTCTTGATGAGCTTGCCCCCATTCGAATCCTTCATTGTTTAGTCGAAGCATAGGTGAGAAGGCTTGAGTTTTTCCGCTAAGGTTCGAGATGAATCTCCTTAAGAAATTGATCTTTCCCAGCAGTGACTGTAATTCCTTCTTTGTTGATGGCATTTTCGCTTCCATAATGGCCTTGGTCTTATTCTGGTTTATTTTGATTCCCTTTTTGTGGACCACAAAGCCTAAGAAATCCCCCGCCTGCACACAAAAAGCACATTTGAGAGGATTCATTTTCAGACCATGTCTTCTCATCCTTTCAAAATATTTCGAAGATGGTCAATGTGATTCTTCCCTGAAACAGACTTGGCAACAATATCGTCAATATAAATTTGCATAAAAGTATCTATATAATTATGGAAGATAATTCATCGCTCATTGGTATGTCGCCCCAGCATTCTTTAGACCAAAAGGCATGACTACCCACTCATAGGTGCCTAAGGCCCCAGGGCATCGAAACGCCGTCTTAGGGACATCCTCTTCAGCAATGAATATTTGGTTATATCCAGAATACCCGTCGAGCATACTAAGGTATTCATGGCCAGCAGCAGAATTGACTAGCATTTCCGCCACATGCATTGAGTATTCGTCCTTTGGGGTCGCAGCGTTTAAATCTCTAAAATCTATGCAAACCCTCAAACTACCATTCCTTTTAATTACAGGTACAATATTTGCTAACCATTCGACATACTTGGTTGTTCGAATGAATTTGCAACAAAGAAGTCTTTCGACCTCCTCCTTGATCTTTGAGAGAATTTTCGGTTCAAACCACCTTGGATTCTGCTTGATTGGCTTCTTCCCAAGCTTAATTGACAGCTTCAATTCGACCAGATCTCTGCTTAAGCCAGGCATCTCGTCGTAATCCCATGCAAAGGAGTCTTTAAACTCCTTTAACAACTGGATCACTTCGACATTGAGTTGTGGACTGATATTGGCACTGATAAATGTTGGCCTTTTCGTTTCCCATTCTCCTAAGTCGATTTCTTCCAGAGGATCTTGCGCTAGCATTTTAATGTTGGCTGCCAGCGGATCCTTCTCGAAACCCAAAGGCTCGTCATCGTATATGGCATCGAGCCTCTGGCCTTGTACTTCATCTGGAACCTCATCAGGTGGTTCTGGATCGAAGTCCTTACCAGGTCCTTCTTGGTGTAATTTTTTGTTGGCTTCGACAGCCATATGTATCACTTCAGCCTCTAGGGTCGTTTGTAGTTTTTTTTCGGCTATGTAAGCCGAAATCCTTTTAAGTGCTTCGAATTCAGGCATCATTGCTGAATTCGCTTCCCCATCCTGTAGGGTCGACTCCAGATGTCCCTTCATATGCAAGGTCATCTTCTCCTACGACCTCACAATCCCATTGAAAGCCATTTGTGGGATGCAAGTACAACGAACAGTATGCGTTGTCATCCGGAGTAAATGCATAGTTGGTTGGGTTGCATGTAGCTATGTTAGCCAAGTGCTTTTCGAAATGGTGTCTGTCGACATGATTGATTGCAGCCTTGAAATAACCTTGATCTGCTTCAATGTTTTCCACAATACCGTATGGGCTCCATATAGTTATCCTCTGATGCATGGATGAAGGTACATCCCCTATCCCATGTATTCATTCACGGCCAAGTAACAGGTTATAATTGGATTTCGTTTCAACAACCATAAACATGGTTGGTCTTGTAACAGTGCCTATGGTCAGATTGACCTAAATCACTCCCAAAGTAGTACCCACCTTTCCTTTATAGTTGGAGAGTACCATATTATGGGGTTTGGTATCGGTGTCAAACTTCCCGATTTTCCTCAGCATGAAGTATGGCATTAGGTTCACCGTTGCACCACGATCCACTAAGATTTTGTTAACAGGAACGTCTTTGACCTTGCATGTAATGAATAGAGGCTTCAAATGACTTTTCATTGCCTCGTCTGGGCATTCGAAGAACGCATTTTGTTCTTCGACACATCCATTTTTCATCACATAATAGCACACAGGTTTATGTGCAGCCATTTTGATTTCAGTATTATTATCCGTCTCTTCGACTTCAGTTATTTGGTAGAATTCCCTGGGGAGCACTGACACCACATTCACTATGATATCCAAAGACTGCTTCGATCCTGAGTCGAAGTTCTCAGTAAGCATCTCATCTTCCACAACTGCTCGATCATGCTTTTCTTTAGCCTTTTCTTCCTGTGTGGTAAATAACTTTCTCCCCACCGACATCTTTTCGACAGGCTTTGGTTCCTCCTTGTCAGTCTTGTCAGTCGGAAGGTTGGTACTTGATTTCGCCTTTGCCCCAGCCTCTCTCTGAGCCTTCCTTCTTCTTTGTTCCCTTCTCCATTGTGATCTGAACATGGGATTCTTTCTCTTATAATTTTCTGAGATGTAGGTTGACTGCTTCGAAGTCTGGAATTCTATGCGGTATGCCATTGATGAGCCTCTATCTACGTCGAAGCTCTGCCATTTCTGCTAACTTTTCCCTTATTTTGGTTTGGTCTTGTCCACTTTCCATTAGAAATCTCTGCAAACGGCTTGAAAGTGGTGGGTCTTGCACCTGGGACCCTTGGCTTAGCATGTTCATGCTTTGAAGAAGATCTCCTCGGGTCGAAGCCTCGTTGACCATGGGGGCTCTCTCTTCACGTCTTTGTTTGGCTTTCCTAACTCCTTCGAGGTTTTGGGCCGCCTTTTTATCAAACACAACACTGCATCGAGGACACATCATTACTTCTGATTTTTTTCTCTGACATCTATGGAGGAAATCCATCAGAGTCTCCTCTTGTTTAGGGTAAGCTATTTTGTTATGCTCCTCCTGTCGATGCTCCTCGTCGACTTCCATGGGGGTTTCTTGTGAGATTTCCACCATGTTGATACCATGTTGACATCGTCAGTGATGTCCAACCTGTGTAACTTCATTTGAAGGCTTTAGCAGCCTTGTCCATTCGAATGAAACCATCAGCAGTTTCTTTTGTTATCATCATTAAATTGGAATCCTCAGTGATCCCTCTATTGGAGTCTTCAGTGACTCCCAAATCGAAACTATCAGTAGTTTCTTTGGTGAAGCTTTGAGCAACCTCAATGGAAATTTTTTTCATAAACTCATGGTCAAGATCTTCAGTAATCCTGACCATAACAACTCCATTGTTGAAGTCCTCAGTGACTTCGACCATGTTGACAGTGTTGTCGAGATCTTCAGTAATCTCGACTATGTTGACAGTGTTGTTGAGATCTTTAGTAATCTCGACCATGTTGACTTCAGTTGGCTCTGTGTAATGAGCATCAACAACTTACGAAGGATCAGAGTCTATCTTCATCTGGCTCTTTGACTTATCTCCAAATTTCAGTCTTCCTTCCTGGATAGCATTTTGAACAAGATCCCTGAAAAGAAAACATTGAGAAGTCTTATGACCCAAGAAATTGTGATACTTATAAAAACCTCTCTTTTTCCTTTGTTCTAAAGGAGGCATTTTAGCACCACGAGGTACTATCATTTGCCCATCCTTAACTAACAAATCGAAAATTTCGTCACATTTGGTAATGTCGAAAGTGTAAGTTTTCTTAGGAAATTTATCGCTTTTTTCTGGTTCGACGGGGTTCTTTTCGTTCGAAGGGGCCAAAACCTTACAAGAGTAAGGTGGGCCTTGTTTTAATTCAGCAAGATCAATCTCGCTTTCGTCGAAAACCAATGACTCACTATAAGGTTTTTCATCTTCTTCATTGAATTCGACGTAGGCTATTCTTTTATTCTTATTTACCATAGCCTTCTCTTCTTTCAGGCGTTCTAATTATCGAACCCTGTCAGCCAATTGGGCCATATCCCTCAAGTATTGGGTATCAAGTTTCTTCCTAATGGAATAATCCAGACCTTCAGCTGCCATTTCGACCAACTCATTTTCTGGTACTTGTGTAAAAAATCTAGCCTTGAGCAGTCGGAATCTGTTCAAATAATCATCTATTAGCTCAGTAAATTTCTATTTTATACTAGCCAACTCCTTTAGACTGATCTTAGTTTGCCCCATATAGAATTGCTCATGAAATAAACATTCCAACTGGGTCCAATTGTGGATCGAATTTGGTGGCAACGTTGTGAACCATGTGAAGGCATTCTTCGTAAGAGAACTTGGTAAGTCTTTTGCCCTAAGGTTCTCATTATTCGAAATCTCCCCGACTTCTATCAAATACCTAGCCACATGTTCGACAGTAGATTCAGTGGTGTCCCCATAAAACTTAGTGAATTTAGGGACCTTCGTTCTAGGGGATAAATCTGACTGAAGGATATATTCTGACAACAGTGATGTGTAATTTGTCCTTCGAAGACCAAAGTTTACTCCATTCCGTACCATAATCCTTTCGACCATGGCTGCCAAATTATTATCCGCTGCCACGTCATTACGTCGAACTTGCTATATGACATTGTCAGCATTTTGGTTTCTATTTACCAAAACTACTCTTGGTTCCTCTCTACGGGAATTTGTGGCTGATTCCTAGGGGGTTCGACTACTCCCTGGTTTGCTAAATTCGCCTGGGGTATGTTTCTTGGATTTTGTTGGATTTGGTTAATAGTAGGGTCCTCTTCGAAAAATGCCCCCTGGTTTTCTACCATATATTCCCTTGGTGGGTGTCGAGGAGGGTTTGGTACACCAAAGAAATTGGCAAGGCGCGTCATCTGCATTGCCATTTGCTGATTAGTCTGGGTAGGATTTTGAATGAGAGGCTAAAAAATCTCTCCCATAGTCTAGGACATCATTTGAACCATTTGATGGTTACTTTCGTCCATTTGTTGCCTTAAGTATGCTACAGTACTATTTGTCAAGTTTGGCATTTGGGTTGAATATCCCATTCCTAAGGATTGGTTATTTCAGCCTATATTAATCTCAGATCCTGACCCTTGTAATGGTGACGTTACTACGGGTTCCGTAAATACTAGAGGAGCATTCTGTAAGTTTTCCATCATCGAAGTTGGCATCCCAAAAGGCGGGTCTCGACTAGGTAAAGACATCAAAAATCCAGGAGGAAGAAATGGTTGAAAACTAGAATTCCCAACCGGTGGGGGACTCCTTAGTGGTCCCCTTGATCCGACATAATTCAGAATGGGTTGAGTATGGGGAATCGAATGTGTAGGGATCAAACTCGCCATGGATGGTATGGTATCAGAAACAGGCGCTGAAACCGTTGGTCCCTCAGTCGAAGATCCTGGGGGTTGTTCTACACTAATATTGGGCGTAGTTTGAGGATTCGAACTATTTGGTTGAAGGTTCGAATTATTTGGCTGGTTTGTACTTGCCATTTTCCTCGTGTATCTTCTCCTTGGTCTATCTTCGTTAATATTGGGCGTAGTTTAAGGATTCGAACTATTTGGCTGAGGGTTCGAATTATTTGGCTGGTTTGTACTTTCCATTTTCCTCGTGTATCTTCTCCTTGGTCTATCTTCGTTAGTGGTGGCTACTTTACCACTTCTTAATAACATACAACGAAGTTTTCAAAAGAGAAAAGACAATTGAATGCAGAATTATAATTTTTTTTGAAAACACTGAAAATTGTTTTCACAAGTTACTTAGCACTGTCCCAATGGGCGTGCCAATTTGTTTACTGTGAAAATTAGTAAACAACCTTTGGTCTACCAAATCAATAAGAAATTGGATAACTTGAGGATCGACCATACAAAATCCTAGGACATGTTCTAAGTAAATTAAAATCATATTTGGAAAAAGATGAACACTTCGACATTATTCATGGTTTAAAGAAAGTCTACTTCGACAATATTAAAGAAATTTTAATGCAAGAAAATGATCGAAAGTGTATTGGAAAAAAACTTGCAAAAGTAAAAGAAAACTTCTGGGCAAAGATTAACTGAATTGCATTGAATGAAAAAGATGGTGTTACATCAAACGTACATTTCTCACACACTCGTTTCTCTACACGCGGGTACTTTGGGTAATTGAGGAATTTGTACAAACTTGAACACACACAAATCCTAACACTAAGACTTGCTATTTATAATAGTCGAAAATAACTACCCCTAACGGCCCACTAATTAGAGCGAGACAAATGGCACTCTGCATGTCTTCGTCCTTTAAATGCACTCCACGTGTCTTCTACCATCAATTGGATAAGAACAAAGTTCCCTCCCTTATTTGAATTCAAATCATGAATCGAACGTCACTAATAATACGCCCGTCGAACAATATTTTCAAATTGTTAGAAAAAAGTCCATAAAATATGTCTCTCTTGCACAAGGACACTTTCGACTAGAATTTCTGGGAATATCATACCAGTCAAAATCTTCCAAAACTTCTCTAAAATTCTATTTCTTTGATTAATCCTCTTAATCCAATATCAGGCGTCGAAATTAGAAGCTAACAGGGAGGCAACCCACGACCTTTAGACTTTACTTTTTATCTTTATTGTCTGTTATTATAATTATCTATTTTTGTGTCTTGTTGCCATTACTGTTATTTCTATTACTATTATTATTATTATTATTATTATTATTATTATTATTATTATTATTATTATGAGTATTATTATTATTATTATTTCTATTTTGACACCTTCCGCGGTACAATTCATTGATAGTATAATCTTTGTCTACTTTCAGGCTAACTTAGCTTAGGATAGCTGTTATTGACTTAGACTATAGAGCCTAATGCCGATGTGGAGATTGTGTTTAGGAACGAAGCTCAGAGACGCTAATTTGATGTCCTGGTTCAGAGGGAATTGGCACTACCAATATATCCAGATGGGTTTACTTTGACCACCCTAGGATTCAGGGACAGTTATGTATCTGCTCGACCAAATAGGTTGGGTGAATTTTGGTGTGAGGAAGAGATTTAGCCCTTACCGCATGCTTAACCTCCAGTTCCTTAGCTCACTTTATTTTGACCCTAACCGAGGTCTTGGTTTTGGCCGAGGTTTAGCCACTTTCAGGTTGTTCGAAACAAAATACTGTTTTACCCATTATGAAATGGCCGACCTATTAGGATTCCCTAATGGACCTGATACCCATTCCTTGACACCTGATGACGCCTTCACCGAACTCGACCTTAATTATTTATAGGGAACCATAACAGATAATTACCATCCTGAACCTCACACCATGTTCTCAGAAAATATCCACAATCCGGCCTTAAGGTATTTCCATAAGATTTTGGCACACATTTTGTTTTGTAAGGAGGAAAATGTCACTTCTGTTTCTAAGGAGGAGCTATTTATTATGTATTGTGCTTCACAGGGAAGGCCTGTGAATGCCGTCTCCTTTATGTTAGCAAATTTGAACTGTATTGCACATGAGACCCATGGTGCTATTCTCGTTGGAGGATTAGTCACCATGATTGCAGATGCCATAGGCTTACGCTACCAGCTTAACCGTATCCGTGCCTATGGAGGCATCCGTCCCATGCATTTGAATTTTTGCTTCAATCGTGGTATTTTAGCTAACTTATGACCAACCAAATTTGAGTTCTTAATTGATAACAAAGTGGTCCACAACTTCTCCTTTCCTAACCATGAGAGGACCAATGTGCACAATAGGAATAACTGGTTGTATGACTTAGAGGAGCAGAGTGAATCACCTACACCACCTTATAGTCCTCAACCATATGAAGTCCAGGATGCCATTCCCCCTGATGTCACTTCTCACATCTCTGGAGCTCGTGTAGACTATGTTGTTGCCATTGGTGCTTTACAATCTGAAGTAGAAACTTTTAGGAATGAGATCACTTCTATCTGAGGATATCTCATTGGTTTTATGGATGTTGCCAATGAGCAGTTCGATCATTTGTTTCAGCAAGTCCATTCATTTAGTCAGCAATTTAGTAGATGATTGATGACTTGTACCGACGGTGTTTCGTTGTTTTTATGTTTTGGATGGTTTTAGTTATTATTGTATTTCTTTCCATTGTTGTGCTTAATTTACTGTATCTTCGATTTATCGGTGAAGACATGTTATTTTTGTTATTGATTAATGTGATTCCCCTTTATGTCATTTATCTTTATTCATAGTATTATATACTTATTTTTACGTTTATGCATCTTTTATTCTCAAAGTTTAAATTCTGCATTTAGCTCTTGAAATTATACTTGTTTAATATAATAAAAATTAAAAAAAAAATCTTGGTTCTGAACCTTAAAAGCTGAAATTTGCGCATTCTAGCTTAATGGTGTTCGCCATTGCTAGATGGTGTTCACCATCAGTTCGTATTTTCAAAATTCCAACGTTCAAACACATGGCATTCGCCATGTGCTTAATGGCGTTCGCCATAGAGACGGAACAAGCAGAATTTCTGCGCGTATTCTGTTACAATTTTTGCGCAGTTTCCAAGTAAAATGTGTTCAAATTCCCAAACTTCTCATTAACCACCCAAAATAACTCCCATTAATCATTATCCTAACCCCCAACCATTCATATACCTTTTCTTTCTCTATAAAAACCACAAACTCTCATTCTAACTCTATCATCACCACCACTCTCAAACTTTCCTCTTACTCATTCTTTTTCATCTTCCAAACCCTCTTAATCTTTTCCCAATTTCCAGAATGCCTCCAAGAGTTTCTCGTGAAATCGATTACATGGGAATCGAGTTCCCGGAAGGAATCGTTGGTGAGCATCAACGAACCGTCTTCCACAAACTTTGTAAGAGACCTGTTGTAGCAACCTGATACGCCCACATTGATACTATTCGTGCATTGGGGTTGTTTGATATCATCAACTGGATGCTAACCAATCTCGATTTGTCTCACTTTTGCTCTCTCATTCACCCCACTTACACTATATTAACTTACGAATTTTTAGGCACTTTTTAGTATTCCTGTGATTCATCCCGTACTTCTGGCACTGTCAATTTTAGAATGTTCAATAGGGACTATACACTGACATAAGAAAGAATATGCGTTATTTTTCAATTTCTGAGCGGAGAGGCTTACACTTGCCAAGCACCACTTGAAAGTGAGTGGGGAGCTAGTTCTTTAGGCTTTTGGCGCTAGATTACTGGCAAGACCGCCACCTCTTGGGAAGGTCTAAAAGCCACTGCAATCCATAACCCCGCCATAAGATACCTTCACCGCATTTTCGCAAACATAATTTTTGGAAGAGAGAACACAGGGAATGTCAATTCCAAAGACCTGTTTTTCATTCACTGTGCTTTATCAGAAACTAAGGTAGACCCTACCCCTTTCTTGTTATCTCATTTTGTATCTTCCGCTGGTAGGTCCGATGGATATATCTGTGTCGGAGGAGTGATTACCTTCATAGCCTATGCTTTAGGCCTGAATGCTGAGTTGGCTCCCTTTGAGCAGTTGACCATTCCTTTTGCTGACTTAGAATATTGCCACAACATGCGCCTCATTAAGAATCTACCGAGCGGAAAATATAGGCTGATGATTAGAAACAAAGAGGTAATGAGCATTGCTTTACCTTGTGCGACGCGCATTAATGTGCATATTAGCACTAACTGGTTGTTTGACGCTGAGGCCCCAGACCTAGAGGAGGAAACTGTTAACAGAGCCTATGCTGAGACTATGGGGTTTGCTCCACATACTGGCCCCCGTGCCAATGTTGCTGATATCCCAGTGCCTAGTACCCGTGCACACACTGTACCCACTTTTTCTTATCAGTTTTCAGGTACATACCAGTCCCTTGAGGAGTACAATTACGTCGTCATCCGGAGCAGTCTAGATGACATTTTGTCCAAACTACGGTTTCAGAATGACAGAGAGGCAGAGCGTGATTTACTACTCCAGAGTATGCAGCGACAGCATGAGGACCTCAGAGTTGCTTTGGACCATGCCAAGTAGCACCAGATTAACTTTGCCGACCGTATAGAGCATGACATAGGAGATCTTACTGAGCAGATGGAGGCTATGAGGATGGAGGTGACATCGTTGAGAGAGTTCGTGCAGCACGTTCCTAACCCTACCCTTGGCAGAGGATTTGGATGCCATCGCGACCGAGGCCGTCACCATTGATTTCACCAGGTTTTTCCTCTCCTTTTTCACCGTGTACTAAAACATTGGGGTCAATGTTTGGTTCAAGTGTGGGGGAGGAGCTTTATTGCTTTGTTTTTAGTTTTCTGTTATTTATATGTTTTTCTAGTTAGTTTATTTCTGTTTTAGTTATGTCGAGTCTTTTATGCGTCAATTGAGTTGTACTATATGCTATTTTTCTTTTGTTAGATAATTCCCCTAAGATTGATAAAAATTGACCCTAATGAAAAAAAAATCTTCCGATTCAATAGCATGACACTTTTCACTTATAGGATATGTTAATTAGACTTGGGAAAGTCTTGATATCTCTGGTACCGTCCTAGAACTCTAGACTCTCTAAGTATGCGGCACCGATCTAAATAAACATTATGCCTCAACCTTGATTTCCGAGTTTATTTAGTAGTCTCTTGAGTAGTTTATGTTAGCGGTCAGCGCCATCCTAAGGCACACGCTAAGTAATGAACCAATGCAAATATGTGGTGATCTCGAAAAAATAATAATAATCTTAATTAAGTTATTCTATGGAAAAGCGAATGAAAAGATTCGGTTCCTTCTAAGTTAGGTGGCCCTCACCCGACCATTTAGCCCAACGGGTCAAATTTCTGAAATTCAAAAAGAAAAGAAAAAGAAAAGAAGAAAAAAAGCAAAAAAGTTGAATACAGAGATCATAACACTAACAGGTTCACTTACCATGCGAGTGTAGGGATAAAGGGCTTAATGTGATCGCGCGAGAATGAAAAACAGGGAAAAAGAAACAAGGAATGTAGGTCGAGTTAAATTGGTATGATTTGGATTAGTATCGCATAGGGGGAGTTATTGTTCGCAAATGCAGATATGTGACATTACAGTCTCTTTGTTATCAAAGTCTACACTACTACAAAACACACAAACAACAACGCCAGGTTTACAATGGTATCCTATACACCGTTGTAATAGTGTGTACTGGATGCACGCACATTGTTTTAAGTCTTATTAAAATTCCTTTAATGACGATTAAAATTCCAACCATGGTAATACTGCGTACTGGATGCACGCGCATTATTTTAATTAGAAATTTCAAGGGTATAATAACGGTTGTTGTGAACACCGTGGTGATACAATCAAGATTTCAAGGGTTCGAACCTCATCGCCCTCAAATAGTTTTTTCCTTTGACGTAAATGCGCCCTTTTTAAGTTTTATTTATATTTAACTAAAAAATAATAAGGCTATCACTACGGTTATTTCTTAAAACTGTTGTTACAAACTGAAGCTTCTTTTTATGTATTTTAAACACCAAGTATATATCCATTTATCCATTGAAAAAAGAAACAAGACAAAACAACCCTAACACCAACGCCGTCACCATCGTCGGGAAGAAGACAACAACAACAACAAGAAAGTGTTCTACTTTAAGTTGTTGCAATGTCGCATTTGAAGACAAACTCATCCAAAGGTGTTTCTATGTCTTCTTCCGCTGTAAAATCTCGATCTGGAAATTTCTGTGGTTGTGATGGTTGTATGGTTTCGTACCAATGCAAGAAGGGACAAAATAAATGAAGGCTTTTTTGGAGATGTCCATTTTGGAGGAGCGATGAAACATGTAATTTGTTCATATGGGATGAAGACGTGGGAGAAAGAGGTGGAAATAAAGATGAGAGCATTATGAAGTCAGAGATGGAAGTTGTGGGCTATTTGAAGGTTATGTATGAGGATTTAAAGAAGAACAAGAATTTGAAGAACAAACTGAAACAAAGAAATTTTCTGGAAATCTCAAGATGTTATGTTTTCTTGTCTCCTTTATGTTTAATGTTTACTTTGTTATGAAATGTAATAGTTGAATTAGGGTTTGAATTACATTTTTGATGTTTAAACTGCAGATGCACTGTGAATTACATTGTTGATGTTTGAATTACATTATGAAGACAGGAATGCAACTAATAAAAGACGGTTTCTTACAAGTAAGTTCAACGCAAACTTTTAATTTTCAATTAGTTATCTGTTTGTTAGTATATTAGTTGATAGATATTGTAGCTTCTAGTTTAAACTGTTAAACAAAAAGATTAAAATTTCATTAGATAAATTAAGTTTCATTACATAAACTTTTCATTACATAAACTTAATCATCAAATCTAAATGCTCTGGATGAGAGGAAGTTTTACCAACCATAGTCAGCCTCATCATCATCATCAGAATCGACAACAACCATCTGCCTTCTCAACATTCTTCTCCTTCTTCTCTTTCTTCTCCTCACCCTCAGAGCTCTCCTTCTTTCCGCAACAACCCCATCTACAACATCAACTTGTTAATTCTGAGGAAGGTTTTGAATGACAACCCCGTCTACAGCAACATGTTGATTCTGAGGAAGGTTTTGAACTACATCCCCCTCTACAACAATAACTTCATTCTCAACATTTTTGGTAGCCTGAGCAGTAGAACTCATTTTGATTCTTTTGGATTAAGTTGTTTTTTATGTTTTGGCTCTTACGCTTTTATATTGTTTCTTCTGATTCTTCATCTTCTCTTGGAAGTTGGATAAGTTTCTGCCAACCTCGAGTTGTTGAATTAATGATTATATCTCTTTGTCTTTTGAAATTTCATTTTTTATCCTTTGATAATCCTTCGTAATTAATGGTTTTGATATCTGTTCACAAATGGTGTATTGCTGATTCTGGTATGATACGTTTGTTTTTTTATTCATACACAATATGACAACGGTTATTACTCTTAACCGTTGTTATATGGCGTGCGCTTTCCAATTTATTACAACGGTCACAAGACCGTCATTGTAAGTATCATATATATAACAACACTCTACATAACAACGCATGTGTCCGTGTCATTATATATCTTTCCCAACCGTTGTTAAATGGGTCTTCCGTAGTAGTGCTAGTACCTATTCGTTAGCATTAGCTTAATAGTTGTGTACCGTTTTAAAGCCGTGTCGTGTTTTTGTTTCGGATATTGCATCTACCGTTTTCATATGTCTTGGGAGTTTGCTTGAGGACAAGCAAAAGTCTTAGTGTGGGGGAGTTTGATAACGAGAAATCGTATCATATTCTTAGGCTCATTGCGTATATTATTCGTCAGTTTTTATCGCGTTTTATTTGCATTTTACTTTGTTTTGTGTGTTTTGCAATTGATAGCTTCATCTGTTGCGGAATCGAGAGTGAAGCAGAAAAAGAGTGAAAGAAGAGGAAAATGCAGCAAGAAATAACAAAATATGCCCTTTTGCTGATATGGCATTCACCATGACTATATGGCATTCGCCATGCATCATCCCGCCACGTAATTAAGTGAAGCAAGGCCATGGCGTTCACCATGACCTGATGGCATTCACTATAGCAGTGCAGTTGTAGAATTTAAACACCCAGGGATTCGCGCGGAAGCTCTGTCAAAATTCCGTTTAGATTCTTAGGCATAAATTTAGTTTCAAAGCGGCAATTACTCACATCGAGCAATTGTCGCACTTTTATTGTAATTTTCTTTTCATTGTTGTACCATGGATTACGAATAAGCCTGCCGACATAATTTCAATTCATTTCCGTATTTTTAATCTACATGTTATTTCTTGTTTTTACTTTTGCATTTGAATTTATTTTAATTTTGTATGCAATGTTAGTTTTAATTCCAATTACCGTTAACATGTTTGCTATGAAAAATACCATGTCTTGCTAAACTGTTTGAGTTCGGTGTATGAGGACTGTCGTTACCGATGGGACTCCGTAGAAAATTCAGATGCGAAATTATTGATTGTATGTTAGTTTTGGTCTTTGTTTCTAATTTTCATGTCTTATTATTTCGACACGAGAGTAAGGAATAAACTAAGTTCGAACCGATAGTGCGAGAGTGTGAGGGATGAACTGATAATGGAAACTAGGCATCGATCCTTAAAACAGCGAGAGTGCTTTAGGCATCATTAAGAATTTAATTAACTTTCAAATACGTTTTTCAATTAAAACGGGCGAGCGAGAGCAAAATCCTGTGGTTGAAAGGTGTTGTTCTTGTCGATAACGCGAGAGTGTGAGACAGAGTCTTTAAGTTAGTACTTTCTACGGAACGAAGTTCATTCGTAATTAGCACCCGACTTCTATAAGTCCCTTAAGTACGCGGAATCCATATTCCGGACTCGTTTTTATTGTTATTTCTTAAAACCACTAGAATTAGCAATTCTTTCTTCTTGTTCAAAATCAGTTAATCCTTAGTCTTAGCTTTACACTGCAACAATAGTTTGCATTAGTTTGATTATCCCTTCCTTATGGGTTCGACAATCTTTTTTTTTAAAACTACGCAAACAGCTGTATACTTGGAGTCTTTATTCGACGGACACGTCAGTGTTCTTGAAGTGCATCAGAGAGTTTTTTCACAAAAAGCAAGGCGCGCTAAGCGCCCTTTGTGCGAGTTAAGCGCGCACAGGCATGCTGAGTTTTTCAAGTTCTTTCTCTCATTCAATCCATCCATTCTCACCTTATTTTAACTATACTACTAAATATAAAACTGTACAAACTCAAAAATCATTGGGTTGCCTCCCAACAAGCACTTGTTTCACGTCGTAATCTCGACACCTTATTTACGTACAAGCTCCGCCATAGTACTTGGTTCACCGACTACTATCAAATAGACCTGCACAACACTTTCAGCAAACGTAAACGGAAACAAAAATATGCACAAACACATACACAAAAATGGAGGACAACACATATATACGATAAGTGAACAAAGGAAACGAAAACAAATATGTACAATAACATATGGAAAACAATTATGGACACGTATGTACAAAGCTTAAAAACATAGAAACTATCGCAATACGATTCAATATCAAAACCAATCCCCGAAAATGGCGCCATTTTGTTGAAGCGGTAAAGCAGCAAGCAAAAATTAATTAAGTACCCAATTTTTTCGTCTCCACAGGGATCAGTGCGAGGGAAAGAATGTCGTTCGACAATCTCTACGTCTCTAAGCTTGATTTTAATGGTATGGGAGTAAAATACAAAAAGAAAACATATGAACAAGTAAATAAAATACGGTAGATAACTCGTTAGGAATGATGTTCAGTCGCCTATCTAATACACAAATCTACCAATCAGTTGTACACAACCTAAATCACTCGTCAATACCCCCACGTATCGCTCACAACAAAGGTTATGTCTAACGCAAAGTTGAGAGAACAACCGCATCGCCTCATCGATGATGTCTCACGCAACTCGGCCACACGGAGCATTAAGAATCGATACCCACGACGAATGCTAGATCTAAATCTATCTCTAGAGTTCAAAACCTAACAGATGTTCATCCTAGATCCATATTCGAAGAGGATATGTCTACCGCAACTCAAATCCAAACATAAAGCGAGTAAAACAAGGATAACACCGATAAAGATTTGTAAAATAGCTCGTATACAACGCCATGATCAATAAATATACATACTATCAAAGTAAACTTACATACAAACCCCAACAAATGAAAAATACATAGAGAAGAAGGAAGATGAAGAGAAATCTCTTGTCGTGTCTAGCAAAGTGACGCAATTCCAACTCCGGGTCATCGCTATGCAAACTCCAATGTTGTTTCTAAGCTACTCTAAACAAATAATGTTGTTCATGAAGTTGGGGATAAAATTTTCGAACAACATAACCTAAAAAATGATGAAAAGTGACTTAAATAGGGGTTGAAATGACGCGAACCGCGTTAAGCGCGCTATGAGGGCTCTTAGCGCCATCAGCAAAATCACATTTTTTGTTTTCATCATAACTTTCAAACCGTAACTCCGATTAACGCACGGTCGAAAGCGTTTGAAAGCTTATCCAATGCTCTATAAAACAATGACAAAATATCTTTGCTTAAATACCTACAAAAATGAGATAAACAAAAATTAGAAAAAATGATATTTATTACAACCGCACTAAGCGTGATCTCACCTAAAATACACTTAAACCGCGTTAAAGTGCGCTAAGCACGGTCAAGGGTCCCTAACTACTGCCTCATCATCAAAAAAGCATTGAACCCGCGCTGAAATACGCCCTAAGCGCGAGTTGCCGTCAAAAAGTTGCGAAAATGATCTTTTAGGCCCTCTTCCATCTACCACAGGTTGCAAGCATTATATATCAGTTAGAAAACCTGTCAAAAAGCATTAAAATGATCATAATTCACAATATTTACATACGAAAATGGAAACTTGCGTATTTACACTAAAACATATGTATTTACTATTAAAACACCAAAGAATCAATTGAAAAGGGCCACAAAATACTATCTAAAATATGCACAATTTGGCACTTAACAACACCCTTACCTTTTTTGCTTTTTAATCTCTTGGCCACACCGGGGTGGAGGCTCTTGGCAATGATTTCATCATCAGAAGGCAAGTCATCAACATTGATCACTTGATCAACAGTCTTACCAATAGTACCCTCAGATGTTTGTTCCTTAGATTCTTCTACAGATGGGATGTTCCACCATCTGCTTCGAAATTTTTTACAATAGAGTCAGCAAGGGTATGCATGTTCCCTTCATATCGTTCACAATCATTCCCTTTAACATTCTCCTCGGTCACTACCTCTGGTTCAGCAGTAGGAGCAGAGGTAGTGGGAAGAATATGAGCCAATGGTATGGTAATTCCAATAACATTCACCTGACCCCCTTGATTTAGGATCTGAGCCACTATTGTTCTGATCCTCTTATCCATGTCAAAAATTTCTTTTTCTGTCCTAGGGTTAGAAAAACCACTAGAGGTATTTGAAGGATTACTTGGAGGAATGTTTTTAGATCTTCAATCCTAAGTTTCCTAAAGTGTTTCCACACTTAGAAACAACATCTTCAAATTATAATCAGAATCTCTGATTCCTCAATCTTGGATGCCACCTGGAAAAACAAATAATCCCATAGTAATTTAAAATCTGGAATAACATAATTAAAAACTGAAAAGTAACAGAAAAAGATGTCGAATCATCATGATATAACATCTTGTCCAACATCTTGATCTTCAGTTAGTTCTTAATGTTAGGACATCTTGTCCAACATCTTGTTGTCAAGTTAGTTTTACCAAAATTGATGCCAAACTCAAAGGCTTGGACTCATCATGTTTGTTTATTTTCTGCATTTTGTATTCTGCTCCTTATTGTCCTTGTGTGTGAAGCAGAGATCAAGTGTCTCGACATCTCTCAGGACATATGAGATCTGCTACCAGAATTTCAGGACAAGTTCCCAAACTTTATTGTCTTTCATGGACTTATACTCCTCCTTCATTACTTCAATCCACTTTTCCGAGTTAGAATCCTGCATGGCTTGACGAAAGTTGATTGGATCATCTTCCAGCATGCCATTATTTTCCTCATGTTCTTGGAGAAAGACTATATAATCATCCGGAATAGCATTTCTCATTTCTCTAGTGGATCTCCGCAAAGGTATTGGTTCTTGTAACACTTGTTCTTGAGGATTTTGAGTTTTTTTTTCATGAATTACCAAATCATCTTAAGTTTGAGGAATTGCAACAATGTCTTGTGTAGGTTCCTTACTTGCTTGATCAAAAGCAACTATATGAATCGGTTCTGGAATTGTTATCGATTTTTCCTCTAAGACAAAGTCTCTAACCTTATTCTTTCCCCCAAACTCAATATCCTCAAAGAATGTGGTTGTTCCCATCTCAAAAATTGAATTTAATTTGGGATCATAAAACTTGTAGCCCCTAGATCTTTCATATCTATTCACTATTCGGGAGTCCAATTTCTTTTCATTTGGCCTATAAGGCCTTGCCTCAGTTGGACATCCACACACATGAAAATGTTTGAGACTAGGCTTTCGCCCGATCCAAAGCTCATAAGGTGTTTTGGCAGCTGCTTTTGTTGGTACTCTATTTAGAATATAAGCTGCAGTTTTTAGTGTCTCTCCCCAAAGTGACTTTGGCAAGGTAGAATGACAAATTATACTCCTTACCATATATTTAAGAGTCTGATTTCGTATTTCAGCAACACCGTTCATGCTAGGAGATCCTGGCATGGTGTGCTGTGGGACAATTCCACATTCCTCTAGGTATTTGGCAAAAGGCCATTGACGTTGTTCACCTGAACCGGCATATCTACCATAATATTCACCGCCACGGTCGGATTTGACTTTCTTAATTCTTTTGTCAAGTTGATTCTCAACTTCAGCCTTAAATGATTTGAATACATCCAATGACTGGGACTTTTCATGTATAAGAAATATGTATGCATATCTAGAATAATCGTCTATGAATGATATAAAATATTATTGACCATTCCAAGAAGGTGTCGGAAATGGTCCACAAATGTCTGTATGTATCAGTTTTAAGACATCCATAGCTCTATATGCACCAAATTTCTTTGTTTTGGTATGTTTTCCTTTAACGCATTCAACACAAACATCAAAGTTTATGAAGTCAATGGAATCCAAAATTCCATCTGACACTAGTCGCTCAACTCTTTTTTTAGAGATGTGACCTAGGCGTTTGTGCCATAATGCTCCTAAATTGTTATCCTCAATTTTACGCTTAGTACCACGTGATTTCACATTCAAGGATTCACCATAGGTAGCTATTGTGTCAAGCAAATATAGATTATCATGACCCATAAGTGAACCAGTCCTAACAATATTTGAATTGAAAGACAACTTAAACATATTGTTTCCAAATGAACAAAAATAACCTGATTTGTCCAAATAAGAAACTGAAATCAAATTCTGTCTAAATGACGGAACCACAAAAGTATATTTCAAATCCAAAAAAAATCCGGTACACAGTAATAATAAAAAATGCCCTATAGCTTCCACCTCCATCGACTTGCCATCTCCAACATAGATGTATCTTTCAACATCATTTGGCTTCCAGTAGTTCAGGAAATCCCTCATTGAAACACTGATGTTAGTAGTTGCACCAGAGTCTAACCACCAAGTGTTTCCAAGTACTAAAGCTAAATTGACCTCAGAACAAACCAAACCATGACTCATGCGATTGGAATTATCCCACTTCTCATAATCTTTCATCTCTTCAGAGGTACCAAATTCCATAGGAGAAGGAGGTTGCCTCATCCTTAATGCAAGGTCAAGATCCATGCAACCAGGAACAATTTCCATGTTCTCATTTCAATCCTTAAAATTTATCCCATTCAGGACTTGAACCTTATTCATATTAGCAGATATTTAAGCAATTGTAGCTGAAAAAAGAACAAAAAGCAAACATTTTAAATATACTCACATAAATAAAAACCGAATCATCAATGTTGTTCAAATAAAGGCTACCCATCTCAAAATACCTAGTGCACCACCAATATCAAGTCTTTGGACAGTAATATCGACTGCTAGTGGTACTCTTGTCGTAACGATCAAACATTAATAATAAAAACATGTCGAATAATAAACCCCTCTCTGGATTGGTTTATTATTCACATGTAGAACCTCACAATTATCACATGTTTACCATCACAGACGCGTATGAAAACCGGTCAACCACCAATTGTTCTTTGGGTCAATTGATACTCGCATGGACAAACATACACATAAACCATAAAAATATTTAACATTTTTCATAAGCAATTGTTATAAAAGATGTCACTTTGACAACTTTTTCATTTCAACTACTTACCTAAAAAATGTTAAATTACTGTATACAAATTAAAATTAAAATTAAAATTAAATCCAAATCAAAAACATCAATGCATTTTATTGTACTGTCATGACATTATACTAAGTTTAATTTCAAAATATAAAATCACATATATTATTTATAATAAATAATAAATAATATAAAAAAACATATAATTCTTTTAAACCAAAAAAATTTATAATGCAGTTATTAAAAAGAAAATTCATCCTTATTTTTATTGTTATACACTGCATAGAAAGATTTGGAGGAAAAATTCAACAAAACTATGAACAGTTTCATTACGCACTGAAGATGAAACCATATCGTCAGGTTTATTACCTTTAGCTGCAGAAGTGTTGGTTGTTACGTACAACAACTCTATATATAGCATTATCTTTAGATATGCAACTAAATGCAATTTACATATCAAATATTTATTTGATAAAAAATATAATATTTAATAATGGTTAGAATATAAACAGAAGAAAACAGAGAGATAAGGATGAATCTAGTCGTCAAACAGAATGACTATTATTTGGAGATTATAAGTGGCAAAGAGTAATCTAGTCAAAACCTACAAAATGCACTATTATAATAATAACAAAAGAGTGTAAGAGCAAAAAAGTTTCCGTATAAGAGCAAATAAAATTCTCGATAAATTCAACCTGACATTTAATTTCAGATTCAAGATTTTGAGCACAAAAATTTTGTAAGATCAAAATGGATCTCAATTTTAGAACCCGAATAAAAAAACCTTATAAACACAACATATATTAATTTATACAGTTGGAAGACCAAAGGATCCTAAATAACCCAAAAAATAAATTGAATCAGATATGAGTGGCTCTGATACCACTTGTTACATCCATTCAAAACCTTATGATTTCTACCGATATAGAAATCAAGGACAGAACTCTAAAATAATTCATATAAGTCGATATAACATAAACTTGTATCCCTTAAACCCATATCTGAACACAATTATGAGAATGAAGGCGGAAACGTACCTGAATTTGCCATTGAAATCGTTGAAGATTCTGGGTATGTGTTCTTCCGATTTGTAGAGTTTCTTAGGGTTTCTTGAATCTCATCTGATGGGGATGAAGAGAGAAAATCGCATAAACCTTATTTTGTTCGTACTCTACAAATGGGGACCATAACCCATTTAAATAAGCCTAGGGTTATTTCTTAGTTTTTAATATTCTAATTTGACCCCTCATCAAATTAGATATTGACTTACGGTAACTACACAATAACCTCACATTTCACAACATTTATGCTTTTAGGCACAAACTTAATATTATATTAGTTAGACCCCTTTAAGTATTGACTAATTAAAATAATGATACTAATACCTTAAATGTTATATTTGTGACCCAAAATTCTAACCATTGCTTCTAGTTAGTTTTTTTCTTCTTATTTTTATTGAAAAAAAATTATACTTCCTCCGTCCCACAATGAGTGACCCAGGTGACTTTTCACACAGATTAAGAAAAAAGAAATAAATGAAGGAGGGAGAATGATATTTTTACTAAAGTATTTTTGTGATGTATTGAGAATGATGAAAGTAATATTAATTAGAGGGTAAAATAAAAAAAGTTGATTGAAAATTGAAACGGGTCATATATTTTGAAATATCATTTTATTTCAAATGAGTCACTCAATGTGGGACGAAGGGAGTATATGATTTGTTACCTATGATAGTTTTTGTCTCTTTAATTTTTTTTTCTTTCAAATATGCAATTCAATCTTGTGTTTGTAGTTAATCTTGGTGTTTTTATAGAAAACCTGAATTCGTAATACAGTTAATCAAAATATATTTACCGACATTCTATCCATTCAATGATAATGATGCTTGTCCCGTTCTAATAAGAGGTCTAACAGCATGGTCCTGATTTTGGATGAATGAGTACACCACACCGACCATTAATGTAGTCTAATTCCCTAAAATTTCTAGTTAATTTTTTTCTGCATAACTCTTATTTAAAGGCTATGTTTATTCTATTCATTGATTACCTGTAATTTTTATAATATATGTCTATACATAAAATTAAGCAAAAGGTTAAGAAACAAAGAAAATCTATTTACTGCATCAAATTTAGTTGTGCTTGTCAAACTTACCAAATAATTAATTTTCTTATTGCATTGAAATATGTGTTTTTTGTTTTTTATAATCAAATAGTATTTCAAAGGGTACAAAAAGTACCCCAACCCATTAGTCATAGAAAGACCAATTAATAGCATTCACATCTAATTTTTTTTTAAATGGACACCTTTAAATTCTTTATATTATTTTAGACTTCTCAGTTATTTAAATAATTTATCTATATTTTTAAAATGTCTGTATGATTCATCTTAAACTCTAAAATAAGTTTCACAAATATTATAATATATTTTAAATTTAATTATGGGAAATACTAATGAATACATCCAAGACACTCTTTAAGTGCTTAAAGTCAGGGCCAACCCTGTGCAAGAGCAACAAGCTCTATAGCACAGGGCCCCAAATATTGGAGGTTCCAAACTTTTGAAAGGTGTAATTTTTTTATTATTAATATTAACAGATATAAAAAATATTATAATAAAAATTTAATAAAACAAAAAATATTATGATAAAAGTTCTATAAATAAAAAAATACGATAGATTTAAAGTCAAAATAATTATAATTAAATTTATTTTTAATTAATATATAATTATATTTTTATATGTTATTTTTATTTATTTTAATTGTATTTTTTTATTAAAAAAATTAGATCTATTTTTTAAATTAGAACAGAGTTTTCGAGTTGATTGGGCTGCTTAAAGTTGTAACGATTTTTAAAAATTGAAATAATTGATTTTTGTAAAAAAAATATTTTCTTTATCCTATAACCTTATAGGATACTTTCGGAGCACTTGCTAGCATAAATCTTTAATTATATATTTTTTTCTACTTCCATTTCAAGTTAAAGAACGTAGTTTGGTAGAAATATGCTTGCAAACAAAACAATGACACATTAACTCGAATTACCGATATTCATGCTCTAACTTACGAGTGCATCGATATTAGTGTGTTAGACACCAATGTATCTAATATTTTTATATCAGTTAAGGTATTTTATATATATATATATATATATATATATATATATATATATATATATATATATATATATATTATGTTGATACATTTTTATAATCTTATTGTTTCCCTTTCTTCCTATGACTTGAGTGAATTTTCAATTTCCCATTATACTATTATAAACTAGCGTTCAGATGGGCACAAAGTATATGTTCATGCTCGTCTGTCCGCTCTTATTAATGTACATACGAATTAAAATATAAACGGTATTTTTTATGTATTTATTTTTTATTTTAATTAAATTATTTATAAAATAATAGAAAATAGTAAAATAAAAGAGATACGCAAACCACTATATAACGGTTAATAAAAAAAAGTTGAAATTTTAAAGAAAAACTGAAAAGGATATATTTGGAACAAAAATATGTTAGACCAAAAGCAAATTTTGCTTTATATTTAACTAGCGTCCAAACGCGTGCCCGTTTGTCTACTTTTTTTAATGTGTATAGGCGTTAAATCATAAATGTATTTTTAAATTTTAATTTCGTTCTTTATTTAAATTATTTATATAAGGGTTAAATATGTATTAGGTCTCTACAAATAGCCCAACTTTCAAGTTTGGTCCCTCAAAAAATTTCCTTCAAACATTGGTTCTCTAAAAGTTTTCCGTTCTTAACTTTAGTCCCTCCCGTTAGTTTCCACAAACGGAGGATGATGTGGCACGTCAAGTGTGTAATAATCCCTTGCCAGCGCTGTATTTTTCTTATGCCACGCCAGCAATGATTTTCTCCTTCTATTTCTCCTCCACATTCCTCTTTCACGATAAATGCCAAAGCCCTAATCCTCATCATCATAAGGCGCGTTCATCATTCTTCATCTCTGTTGTCTTCTCGTTCCTAGTCTTCCTTCTTATTCGTCATGTCCACATCATCTAGTTCAGCAAGGTCGTCTCACATCATTCCAAGAGTGTTACTAATAGTGAAGGGAAAAAGTGTGGATGCAAGGGTACTTTGATTTCCTACATGTGCAAGAAGGAAAAGAATCAAGGTAGATTGTTTTGGAGATGTCCTTTTTGGAAGAATGAGGGTAATTGCAATATGTTCCTTTGG
Source organism: Lathyrus tuberosus (assembly GCA_022829125.1). Lineage (NCBI taxonomy): Eukaryota > Viridiplantae > Streptophyta > Magnoliopsida > Fabales > Fabaceae > Lathyrus > Lathyrus tuberosus. The sequence continues at coordinate 9,855,162 of JALAZF010000141.1, read as the reverse complement.
GATGATGAAATTGCAGAAGGGAAGAAAGATATTCAAGGGGTGGATGTTGAATGGAGCAAGGGTGAGAGGGATATGCAAATTGTGGAAACTTTTAAGGAGCTTTATGAATCATCAATGAAGAAGAGCAATAGGTTGAAGATGAAGCTCAAGGAAGAACGAATTTTATTGAAAGTTGAAGTCTGTTTGTGTTATAATTTCAGTATTGGTCAACATGTATTTTGTTATTAGGTGTAATTGTTGAATTGAATTAAGTTAGGTGTTAAGTTGTTTTAATGATATATAATGTTGTTTTGTTATGAACAATACTTTGGTGTAATGGTTTTTGTAATGTTTAGTTGTTATGAAATGTGATTTGAATTGATAAAATTTGGTTAAGTTATGATCTATAATATTCAGTTGGGTGTTGTCTTGAAATTTGATTTCAATTAATAAGTGTTGTTGATAGGCTTTGTCTTAATGATTTGTATTGTGTTCTAATGTTTACAACAAGAAATGAACTATAATAAAGTGACAATAAAATGACATAACAGTGACAATATACCAAAAGAGTTGTTATAATTGCATACTAAAATAGTAGTTGAGTACATTAATACAGTACATCAAAATAAAAGATTGTATGTTGGTCCAAAAGACCTCATTAGTACATTACATTAGAATTGTAACTTCATAAATTCAACAAAACATCATAACAGTTGATAAAAATCAGCAATTACACCAAAATGAAATGCCCTTTATTGGGTTTGACCCTTGCCAATGTTGCAGTCATCTTCATGTATAATCACTAGATCATCATGTTTTTTTCCTGAGCCTGATATGTTCTTAGTCTTCAATGTCTTCAACCTCTCACCGTGTCTTTTTTCAGCTAAGACATTAACTTGTGTTTTGTACCTGCTTTGTGTCCTAAATTTGACTGGTTCACTGCTACTTGGCCTAGACAAATTTGTTCTTATTCCAGGGGGTTTGAAAGGCGTGTTCCTACACATTTTTGGTTGCTTCCCAAAGAAAACTTTGGCACCACCTTGCCTTGGCTGAGATGCCTTGAGAGGTGACTTGTCAACTCTCAGTGGTTGAATGTCCAAGACATCAACACTTGTTAGTAAAGCAGCAAGAGTGTCATCCAAAGTTGTTGAGTTTTCCATGATAATAGGCTCAGGTTCAATTGGATCTTTTGGCTGACTTGCATCCTTGACAGTGTCATACCCCAAATTTTGACCACCAAGATTTCCCATCATTGTGAAAATCATTACCACAATAGGGATGTACCATCATACCTCATCAATCTTCTCAAGGATTGTTGAGCATCCACTATGATCAAGAATTAGGGTTTTGAGCCCTCTCAGAGCACTTAGACAAAGGATCAATCAAGAATTGACATGATCCTAAACTTGTCTAGTCTCTCAAACCCCCATAAAGGACCAATAGGTCTCCCACATCAATAATCAAGCATAAGGTTGCAACATTCCTAGTGGATCAAGCCTCAAGATCGCTAGTATAACCAAATTAGGGTTTTGGTCGACTGAAGCCTCCAGATGAAAGTTTTCATCTGGGCATGAGCCAATACTTCAAGGCATGACCCAAAATACCCAAAGGGACCTCATGGACCCAATCATCAAGTCAAAACAACATCAGGGGAGACATTCATAAAAAATCAGGAATTAGGGTTTCTTGACCTAATTCACCCCTAAGTTGACTTTTGAGGCAAAACACGAACCAAGACCTCAAGACATGGTTTGAGGGTCTCAAATACACCACATTGATCCATTTGAAACATTGGATTGATCCAAGAAGCTTGATTCACAAGTTTCAATTTCATCAGGATCACAATTAGGGTTTTGAAGAAAAAGTCAACTGTATCTTTGACTTTTGACTAAAACATGTTCCCAAACCATGGGACATGGTTCAAGACACCCTAAAAAACCTATGGAATCCATCCATTAGGTTTGAATTAGGTCAAGAATTTGATTGCATAGAAGATCACACAGTTTGGAATTCATCCGACAAAAAGTCAACTGTGCCCAAAATCAAGTTTGACTTTTTGAATTTTTTCACAAATGTGGCTCCCCTAAGTAAAAAACAATTTTAATGTATGGTTTTGATCATCATTCATCAATAAAAATCAAGAAATGTGAGGTTTCTTGCAAAAGGGGCAACCATAAGAAACTTAAAATTTTCTAAGTTATGGAACAAACGTGATTTTGTACCAACTTTGCAAGGTCATAACTCCTAAACCCTAAGGCATTTTTCTCCCATTCTAAGCTCAAATGAAAGTTCATCTTACTTACTTTAAAAATGTCAACTACAAGAGATTCCAAATCCTCATGGATTCCAAGTTATGGATTGATCAAAATCACAAAAATTGGAAATTACCACTTTTTTCAACACTTAGAGAAATTTTGGCCAGAATCTATTTCACTTTTTCCAAACTTTAAGAACATTTTTCAGTTTGATCCAAGCTGAACCAGGTCCATTGGTGAACAACAAAGTTAAAGTATGTCATGAGAGCTTTCCAACAAGTACGAGATCATCTCCAAATTCAATTTGAGTAGGGAGTTATAACCCTTAGAACATGGCATCAAGGACTGATTTCATCCTAAGGCAGATTATAGGCCTTTGGCTCGAATTGATCAAATTGTGCAATTTCAAGTCTTATAATTCTTCTAGAAGCATTGAGGATCAGATCAATACAAAATATCTCTGAGCCACAAGCCTTGCAAGTCAAGAAATCATCATGTTGGCATGTGAGATTCAATGATGCAAAATCCAAAAACTTCAAATATGGCATGGAGCATTCAATAGATGCATCAAGGTGGCATGTACTGAGACAAATAAGACTGAATGAGTCAAGATAAACTCAAGCATCAGAAGACCATAGGCCTGCTCCATTGACTCAAGTCAATGGCTAGTGAAGACCAAAGATTCCTTTTTGACACCATTGAACAATGAGCTGTATCAGTTTCCATTCACTATTCCTTGCAAAACAAACTTGATCCACTATACATAGACATCATTTGTGGTTAGTTTGAGTACACCAAAGCACAACAACACTTGCTTTCCTCAAAATCTCTCTCATTATGCAGAATTGCCTTATTTTGCAAGTCATTATCGAATTTTGAGTTAAGGAGCAAAACCATCACATCTTATGATCCAAACACATCCAATATATCATATATAAGATGTTCAAACACTCATCCTTTATCTGGAACCCCTGAATCACAAAGTCACCAGTCAGTTGCTCAAGCTCTTTGGCAAGGTTGCAGTTGAGGTACCACAAGTTGATCCAGGCATCTCCAATCAAGTCTAAGCATTTCAACACACTCTATAGGGTATATTGAAGCTGTCCAGGTCCTTACAACACATCTGTAACACCTTCATCACCAAGCTCGATCACCAGCTGCAAGAGGTAAGCCTGAACCCTTCAAACTCTATAATACATGCATCATAAATGAATTTTTGAGTTACCATCTTGTTCCTACGTGTACATAGAGTAATAACCCTCAATCAATTGCCATGAATCAATCGTGTATGGAATTTCATTGTGTTCATGCTGAAATTAGGGTTCTTGAGGTTATCCTCTGATTTCTCACTCAATACTGCAATTAATCTATATGGTTGTGATCCTTGATAAAAAACGAACAAGATTGGTACTTGAATCGTGTAAAACCATTGAGTAATCAGGGAGAAAAGTGAGAAAGTGCAAATCTGCAGAAACAGGGTGCGCGCGAGGTTGAAGATGACCCGTTGGCGCCCTTTTTCAAAATTTTGAATTTTTGAATATTTTGATATTTTTGTTAATTGATTCAAAAATTAGTTTCTCTCTCAATTTTTATCATTTTTGGTTGGTTCTTTTTTTAAAAACTCACAAAAATGTTTAAATATTTTATTTTACAAAAAAATCACATTTATATTATTTATCTAATATAGTTTGATTTTGGAAGATAATTTCATTTTATTTTGTTTTAAACATTTTTTAAATGAAATTCTCTTCTTAATCTTTCAAAACCAATTAAGTTTCAAGCTTTTATGTGATTTAACTTAGTTTTTAAAAATATTTTTCAAAACTTCCAACTTATTTTTGAATATATTTGATATTTTATATCATTTGTTATTTAAATTTTCTTTGAAAAATGATATTTTGATTTAAAATTAGGGTTTCCTCTTGATTTTAATTTTTTTAAACACTTTGGGCCTCTAATAGAGTGTAAGACCCATCCCTGGTCACACAATATTTTTGGGCCTCAGTCATTGTATAAGTCCCGATACGATTTCAAAAATATCGGCACGATCGCCGTTTTCAAACAATTTCAATCTGGACCTCTCCCTGAGTTATAAGTCTCATTCTCTTTTCTCAAAAACACTTTTGGGCCTCTAATAGAGTGTAAGACCCAACCCATTTGAAAACACAAACTGTTTTGGGCCTCAGACATTGTATAAGTCTCGACACGATTTTCAAAACGACGGTGCGGTCACTGTCTTTCATTGGGCCTCTCCCCGAGTTATAAGTCCCATTCTCTTTTCTTAAAAACACTTTTGGGCCTCTAATAGAGTGTAATATCCACCCATTGTCATGTAAATAAATTTTTGGGCCTCAAATCATTGTATAAGTTCCACTGTGCTTTCTAAAACCGTGACGTGGTCGTCGCCTTTTAAACAAACCATCTGGGTATACCCTTGTGTCGTAAGTCCCATCTTTATTCATTTTTCAAAACTTTGGGCCTCTAATAGAGTGTAAGACCCAACCCTTATTGTACATAAATCTTTTTGGGCCTCAGTCATTGTATAAGTCCCAACACAATTTTCAGAATAATGGTATGATCATTGTTTTTCATCTGGGCCTCTCCTTAAGTATAAGCCCCAAACTTCTTTTTCAAAACAAATTTCTCTTTTGATTTAGATTCATATTTATAGTTGTTATCAAAACTTTCTTCAATTTCTTGAATAACTAACCATACAGCAATGACACTGGAAGCTTGCTCACCTGTAAATTCTACCTGTTTTCTTTTACATACTTGTATATATATATTTTATCTGTATATATATATATATATATATATATATATATATATCTGTATATCTGCTTAGAGTTTTCCCTGACAATTAGGGCTAGGATTAGATCAAACCAGTGATCACTCTTCCAACACAGTCAAAACTAGTTCCCCATAGGAAATTCCAGATACAGTCTTGCCTCCTCTTGGGCTTATACAATATGGAACAGAGAAAGACATTATTCCCGGTGAAACTTTTCTCAAGACTGTCACTATTAGAAATTTGTCAAGAAATTCATTTCCTCTAGAGAGGATTAATTCTCGGTGAAACCTCTCTTGAATTTCTTCAAACCCTATAACTGTTCACTAAAGAAAGGATTATTCCCGGTGAAACCTTTCTTGAACTTTTCTTAAGTTTGGACCCACAAGCTTCCTAAAAGCATCCCCAACCTCCTCATGGGCTTTGTACAAGGACCCTCAGGCTTCTTAGAAGTTCTCAGCCTCCTTTTGGGCTTAGTACAAGGACCCAAAGACCTCCTACAGGTATAGGACAGAACCTAGTCATCTTTTGTTAGAGCAGTCTTTCAAAGAGTCAGAACATCAGACCAGTTATAGGGTTAATTTTCATCCCTTAAAACATCAGCCTCCTCTTGGGCATCATACAAAGAAAATCCTTTTCATACCAATAAATTTGGACAGTCTCATCTCCTCTTGGATCTCAAAGAAACCCTCAAGTCTCCTAATAGGAACAGGAAGCAATCTTAATCATTTCATCAATCACCAGTAGAGTAAAAAACCTCCAAAGGTCAGAACTCAATCTTTATACCTTCAGTTTAAATTCCCCAGCTAGGGTCAATTTACTGTCAATAAACCCTCAGAAAGTCAGAACCTCAAGGCATCTGATATTTCAACTCTTCTGCAATCCTCAATAAGAGTTGATTCCCCAATTTGGACCTGTCTCTGGATATCAATAATCCTCAGCAGAAGTTAGCCTCCTCTTAGGCTTCATATAAGAAATTTCCCAAATAGCCTCCTCTTAGGCTTTGTATAATGATTTTCCCTCAGCAGTTTAGCCTCAATCTTGGGCTTTGTACAAGACAGATAAAATATTTTTCAGCTGAGTCATCCATTTCTTTTAGCCTCAATCTTGGGATTTGTACAAGACAGATAAAAATTCCCCAGTGGAATCATTTTTTTAGCCTCAATCTTGGGCTTTGTACAAGACAGATAAAACCTCTCCCCAGTGGAATCATTTGTTTTAGCCTCAATCTTGGGCTTTGTACAAGATAGACTAAATATTCCGCTAAAGAATCAATCACTTTTAGCCTCAATCTGTGGCTTTGTACAAGACAAATAAAAACACTCTCTTGTTGAGTCAGTTTTCTTCAGCCTCCTCTTAGACTTTGTATAATGATCTCCCTATACAAAATCAATCTTCTTGCTTCAACCTTGGGCTTTGATCAAGGCACACAAAAATTAACATTCCATCAGAGAAAATAAAAAACTCTCTATAGGAAGACATTTCTTTGTACAATCACACACCAAAACAGACCATCAACAAACCTTAATCCCAGATAATTGCTATAAGTGGCACACTTGTTGATTCAAAAATCCAAGCTGTAGTCCATCTTTTATCCTGGTAAATCCCTTCTTTCATCTAATTGCTGTAAGTGGCAAGCCTCTGGATTATTTACATCCAAGCCAATGTCCATCTCTTAGCATGAAATATTCCTAAGGAAAAATGACATTGCTCTACACTGAGTTAAAGTTTTCTCCTTCAGGACAAATCCCCTATAAAGGAAACTATGGCATTGCTGGATTCCATGCATTCCAGTTAAAGTAATTCTCCTTTATAATCAGTTACCCAACAACTGTGATAAACAGATGAGATCTCCCTTGAGAGATGATAAATTCTCTCTCAGTCAAACCCTTTAGCTTCAATCTTGGGCTTTGAACAAGACACAAATACACTCTTTAGCTTCAATCTCGAGCTTTGAACAAGACACAAATAAACCTTTAGCTTCAATCTTGGGCTTTAAACAAGACACCAGACATCTTTTCCTCCCATAGAATAGGATGAACTACGATTGCTCTGATTTCCCTGTTTTTTTTCTTTAACGAGAATACGTAGGCATAAGATTGCGAAATCTTAGCGAGCACACTAATCAAAACCTTAGGTCCAGTACCTTATAAAAAACATCGAAAAACCCAAAAAATAACAAAAAATACTCTCTCTCAAACATTCCCAAAGGAGAAACTTTCCCATTCACAACAGATAAACACCAGTAAGTAGAATAACAGAAGGAAATGCTAAACAATCTATGGATAACCATATATAGGATGGGTAATTGACAACTTCCCATTGTATAACCTGACCCCGAACTCCCCAATCTCTTTGAATTTGTTAAAAAAATATTTGCGTGCAAGGTTAGTTTTAGATAGCTTCACTTTCCTTTCCAGCTTCATAGGATAAATAAGAAATAAAAAAGTAGCACCCAATTCCAACTAATGGCGATAAGGTGGTCGCGTCACCGACAAAAATTGCACGCTACAGAAAAATGGTGACTCTGCTGGGGAGCCAAACTAGGATTAGAATTCCTAAGAGGTCTAGGTTGTTTAGCATTACTATATATATATATATACTGCTATTCCTACTTGATATTCGTGTTTATTTTTCTGTCAATGGGAATGCGATTGATACGCATGTGGAAAGTTTGAGAGAACCCTAAGATAAGGGGTGGCATAGACGGGATAACTTATAGGGAGTGAATCCCGAACAAGCGATCCTAGTAGACCACCAAATTAGGTGAGGTACCCGTGTGGATACTGACTATTGAATGACTGATCGTCGTGAAAGCAAAGTTATCTCAGTGCAGTACCCGTGACCCGGAGGATTTAGTATAATTTAACCATATGACCATTTGGTAGTGCGGTGATTATCCGGAATAGTTGATACGCGATACTACACTCAAATGAGATTCATCCTGGGATGCTACAACTCGCTTGGGTGAACCAGCTTGCTGTTGATATCCCTAGGAGGGTCAATGATTTTGGGAACCTTAGAACCGTTCTACAGGTACAAAAATTGACCAAAATAGTACAACCTTTGGGGATGGGTAGAGCCATGACTCCATGCTCGTGACGTTGAACCCTTGAACCCATGTTTTCAAATGTTTTTGTGTGCTGCATTCATGCATTCATCTAAAAAACTCTTTTCAAACAAGAAAAAAAAATCTTTTTTTCAAAATAAACTAAACAATAATTGCAAATATCAAAGAGATTGCGTTATGGATTTCGGTAGAAGAAAGACGCACAAGTACACCTTTAAGGCTCCGAAACTAGAGGATTTGAAGAGATTGGCAAGGATGGTTACCAACCCTAAGGCTTTCAGAGCTAGGCACGGAGGATTGTTATCTTTATTAAGGGTTCATACAGTTGAAGGAATTATGTCTACGCTAATTGAGTTCTACGATCCAGATTACCACTGTTTCACCTTTCAAGACTACCAACTGGCACCAACACTAGAGGAGTACTCTCACCTGATTGATCTGTCTATCACTGACCAAACTCCATTTTCTGACTAGAAGAAATTCCAAAGGAACAAACCATTGCAAGAGCAATCTATTTGGACGAGTCAGAAGTCAGGACTCACATAACCACAAAAGGAGGAATCCAAGGTTTACCAGTAAAATTCCTGATAGAGAAAGCTATATATACTTTGCCAGTATAGGAAACATGACTGCTTTCGAAAATATATTTGTTTTACTCATATATGGGTTATTCCTTTTCTCCAACATCGACAACTTCGTCGATACCAATGCCATTAAGATATTTCTGATTGGGAACTCCGTACCAACCTTGCTCGCAGATGCTTATCATTCTGTACACTTAAGGAATTTGTACAGCGGAGGAATGATCACATGTTGTGTACCCTTACTCTGTAAATGGTTCATTTCCTATTTACCCAAGTCTGCTGCTTTTTAGGACCATAAGAGTACTCTACGTTGGTCACAGAGAATCATGTCTCTCACCAACTCTGACATAGATTGGTATAATAAGATTTATGTGGGGATAGAGATCATCGACAGATGTGGAAATTTCCCTAACGTACCCCTCATTGGAACTAAAGGAGGAATCAACTATCATCCAATTTTAGCTCGCCGTCAACTCGGATATCCGATGAAGAATATCCCACATAATGTTCATCTGGAAGGTCTTTTCTTCAAGGAAGGGGAAAATGACAGGGCTCCATGGAACCTTATCTCCACTGGGTGCAAACTAGAGCCCTTAAGCTAAGGATGTCTTACCCTCGCCAAGAAGTTTTTCCGTTAAAGGAATCTGTCCTTTATTTCATGTCGGATGCAGAAAAACTCCAGGTCGCTCTCGACAAAGTTCAACGGGAAAAGAACTCTTGGAAAAACAAATATCGAATCCCCAATTTAGAGTGTACCAATATTTAAGAACTGTTAAAAGAAAAGGATGCCCTGATTGAGATATTAGAACAACATGCTATAGAGGGTCAGGAAGACCGAAGGAATTTGCTCGCTCCTTTCACTTGGCAAAGGACTGACAACGTGACAACGATTGAAGAACCCCGATCAAAGAAAAGGAAACTACCAGAACCAGCATTTGAGCTCTCTTTAGAGAGGACTCAGGATACTTGAGCTTAAACATTTCCTTTACAGCACTTTGTAAAATATTGCACTTTTCATTGTAACATACTGCAATCTTTCGAATTCAATAAAAGGGGTTTCCCCTCATTGTATGATATTTGCAATCTATTTGTTGAAGTTTCTTTTTGATTTAAACAAAAACTAAAAAAAAATATGTCATTGCATTCATTATTCTCACATAAGCGCATTCTTCTTATCTTCGAGTCTCACGTACGTGTCACAATTCTAGAGTCAAACTGTCTCACTCATACAATACTCGGGCCAATCGACAAAAGAAAATGGACGATCTAGAGGAAGAGAACAGAGAGCTGAGAGAAGAAATCTACGCTCTGAAGGAAAGTTTGGAAAAACTTCACGGTGACATGCAATCCCTGGCAGCAGCTTAGGAGCAGCGACATCAGAAGACTGTAATCTCAGAGATCACATCTTCGCCCATAATGGAGACACATGAGAATCATCCTCGGTACAACATGCCTAAGGGTCGTCCCTGGGGCATGCCTCTTAACTTTGTACCTGAGGGATACATCCTGCCGGTCACTGAAGACCCAGAAACTGTAGCAAGAGCCACTGGGCCTGAAGGTTACAAACTTCGGGAAAGTGAAGATACTAGGTTTATGACAACAACCCCTGAAGGTTACAAACTTTGGGGCATAGAAGCGCCAAGAGTCACAGTTGTAATGTCTATACCACAACCCGTGGTACACACTGTCCCAGAAGGACAGATTCCACAAGCAATCCCTGGTGGAAACAAAGACATGTACGAAAGGATGAATGAGTTCCAAGAACAGTTCTTGGAGAAGTAGAAGGAACTGCATGCTATTCGCAGTCAGTATTTATTCGGAAAGAACGCCGCAGATCTTTGTCTAGTCCCTAATGTAAAGATACTGCACAAATTCAAGGTGCCTGACTTTAAAAAATACAAGGGCAACTCTTGCCCTCAAAGTCATTTGGTGACGTACGCTCGAAAAATGTCTACCCAGACAGAAAATCAACAGCTACTGATCCATTATTTCCAAGACAGTTTAACCAGTGTCGCGCTCAAATGGTACATGGGTTTAAACCGTACCAAGATCAACACTTTCAGAGATCTCAGCGCAGCCTTTGTTCAGCAGTATAAATACAATATGGACATGGCACCAGATAGGGATTAACTCAGAGCAATGTCACAAAAGGACAAGGAGACTTTTAAAGAATATGCTCAGAGATGACGTGAAATTGCCGCCCAAATCTGTCCCCCTCTTGAGGAAAAAGAGATAACCAAGATTTTCCTGAAAACCTTGAGCTCGTTCTATTATGACCGAATGGTCACCAGTGCGCCCAGTGACTTCACTAAAATGGTGAACATGGGAGTACGCCTTGAAGAGGCACTCCGAGAAGGACGATTGGTCAAAGATGCAGAGCCCGTAATATCTCTCTGGGAAAGCAAAGGCGAAGGTATCAACCAGTGACGGCGGTAACTCCCGCTATCAACCCTGCTCCAGCTTCGAATTATCAACCTCGGGTTGCTTAAAGCCAACCAAGTCAACAACAGTATCAACAAAGGTCGCAACAGCCTCTTTAGCAGGCTCGCCCACAATACAACAACAACAATCGTACGAAATGATCATCAGGGTTTGACCTTATACAGATGTTGTACGTATAACTATTTCCACTTTTATTGGCCAAGGGGCACGTCCAAACCAGGTCTTCTCTTACAGTACAGAAAAATCTGCCTTTTTGGTTCAAAGTGGATCAAACTTGCCCTTACCATCAAGGAGGATCGGGGAACAACATTGAGAACTGTCTCAGCTTCAAGTCTGATGTACAGAAATTTGTCAGGAACGGGGTCTTATCTTTCAAAGATACTAATTAGAATGTTCAGACGAACCCGTTGCCACAACATGAGAAGACTGCCGTAAATTTAATAGAAGAAGAATCTAACTATAATTATCAAATTCACAATGTACTCCTATTGGGAACCAATCTAGTCAAGATGCATTGCAAACAGAACGGGTACAGTCATGTACCGTCTCACAGTTATCACCAGTGTGATATGTGCTCAAAGAATAATCAGGGGTGTTCCGTAGTGCAATCAGCTCTACAAAAACAGATGGATCTAGGCTGGATTCAGGAACGTAGAATCCGCGAAGTCAACATGGCCCATGCAAATCCCAACATTGTTCAGAACCGCAACATCCTTGCGATGACGTCAATTTGGTGGCGATGCATTCGAGACAGAGCCAATACCATAATCTACCACGACACGATTACAACACTTGTCTGATCTGCTCAACAAGCAATCAGGGATACTCTTTTGTACAAGAGACCCTCCAACGTCAGATGGATCTCGGATGGATCCAGGACTATCGTGAGAGAAATAACCATCAAGTCAGTATGGTTCAAATCTTTGACATACGCTTGATGAATACCAGTCTGGTAGAACTACATGCTAAGCAAGTTTGGCTCGGTTTTCTGGCTTTCCATGATGATCTGGACTGTAAAGATTGCTGCGAAAATAACCAAGGGTGTGCACTTGTACAAAGAACCCTTCAACACTTGTTGGACCACTGGTGGCTTCCGATCTACCTAGATGAAGCTACACAATAGATTAGTATGACTGGCGAGGATCTTGACAGACATCAGAGTCATGATGTCCGCTCAATGGAAACAGGTCTAGTAAAGATGCACTGCATATAAAGCAGGCGTGGCCGGGTGCCACCCCACAATTATGAGCGCTGTAGAGTTTGCTCGGAAAATAACCAAGGATGTTATCTCGTACGAACGGCTCTTCAAAATCAGTTGGACCGGAAAGAGATTCGACCATGTTCGAGTTCTGGATCGATCAATGTAATACAAGACTATCTTCCTGATCAAAGCAAAAAAGTTGTCATAATTCCCAATCATTAAATGACCAAAGACGTATGCGCCATATTCCCTCTACTCGATGAATCGAGAATCCCTCTTGATAGTAGAAAAGTTCCCAACCAGGAACTAATTGAGGTTGCCTATGACGGTCAGAGAAATCAAAAAGCTCCTGTGGTTATATACCTTCCAGGGCCAACACCGTACAAATCAGAAAAGGCTATCCCTTACAAGTACTGTGCAACAACAATCGAAAATGGAAAGGAAACTCCATTACCCTCCATCGTGAAAATTGCCGACATCAGTCGAGTTACCCGGAGCGGTCGGATTTTCAATAGAGGAGATGGAGAACCTGCCAAAGAAAAGGAACCTCAAACAGAAGTTCCAAATCAACAAGTCAGTCAATCCAGTAATCTGGAACTTGTAAAAAACAACGATGAGATGCTGAAGCTCATTGAGAAGAGCGAGTACAACATTTTAGACCAATTGTTGCAAACTCCGTCTAGAATCTTTGTGTTATCTCTCCTACTTAGTTACGAAGCTCACAGGGAAGCTCTACAGAAATTCTTAGAGCAAGCCTTCGTGGAACAAGATGTAACGGTATGACGGTTTGACAGTATCATTTCCATCATCACTTCCTGTAACAATTTAGGGTTCGGTGATGAAGAATTACCGGAAGAAGGCAAGAATCATAATATGGCGCTTAACATTACACTCAACAGCCAAGACGATGCTTTAGCCAGTGTACTGGTGGACACGGGATCTTCTTTGAATGTTATGCCAAAATCCACTCTGACACGACTATCGTTTCAAGGAGCTTCAATGAGAGGCAGTGAGATAATCGTCAAAGCCTTTGACGGATCCAGAAAAACAGTTAACGGCGAATTTGACCTTCCCATAACCATCGGTCCTCACACTTTCCAAGTCACTTTCCAGGTCATGGACATCCGGGCAGCATACAGCTGTTTATTAGGAAGACCTTGGATACACGAAGCTGGGGCAGTCACTTCAACACTTCACCAGAAGCTGAAGTTCGTCAAGAATGACAAGTTAGTCATAGTCTATAGAGAGCAAGCCTTAATTGTGAGCAACTTAGCATCTTTCTCATGTGTAGAACTAGAGGAGGTTGTTGGAACTCAGTTCCAAGCACTCTCAGTGAGCAATGAGAATCGACCAGAAAAAGGGACGTCGATTTCCTCATAAAGGAACGCTCTCGAAGTGATCAAAAGTGATAACATAAAGGGTTGGGGACAACTTGTGATTCCTACAAATAACAAGATGAAGAAAGGTCTTGGGTTATCTTCAACCTGTACCCAGACTACGAAGAAAGATGGAAGTTTTCATCCCATTCAGGTTTACTTCCTCAGCGGAGGATTCCTCCACCCAGTGTCTCAAGAAGTACACACCATCAATGAAAGTGACTCCTCCGATACGGACGAGGAGTGGAAGTCTTATCTTAACAATGAAGGTTATATGTCTCAGGAAGAAACGCACATGCCATTCTGTTTTCCAAAGCAGAGCCCGAGATATATACCAAGATCAAACGTCCGGATGATCTATGGAGATTGCGATCCTGAGGGATGCCGTGCTCTACCTAACTCATTAGAAGGTGACCTAATGAAAGACAACTTCGACTATGACTATTATGATCCCCTGGATGACTTGCATATCTAGGAACCGTATCCAGAAGACTGGGGCAAAAGAGTTAGCCCAATGATGCCTATCAATTGAGTAATATTGAAAAAAACACCCCCGTCCCCACCAACTCATGGGATCATTACTCAGGACATTCCAAAGATATCCAGCACGGTGATGAATTTGCAAAGACTGCAGGACAAGAGTTCATCAACTATGCTTTTTCCGAGGTCAACGTCATCGAGGAAGATGACTCCTCTTCTCCCACGGAAGTATGGGACACCTTAGGACAGCCGAGTGACAAGTATGACTTCCTAGTCAAGTACACCGCTCCTGAAAGCTCTCGCATCAGATACGAGGACATCCAGCCAACTGGATGGGGAGATCCTCCTGAGAGTGAAAACACTAAGGAAAACACAACACAAGAGTTTGTTTACGACAACTCTACTTGGTATGAAGACTCCAATGATCCCGCATCTCCAGAAATCAACGTTATTTTTTAGGACAAACCAAGAAAGAAGGTACCAGACTTTGTGATTCACCGATGAGTTCGTCGCCAATGGGTTACTGTCGATGTCCCGAAAGTTGTCCATAAGTCCAAGTAATTACCATCTTTGTTTTAACCTTTTACCTTGCCCAAGTGAAACTGATGTCTTATAGGGCTCACTTTCTGTAAATGTCCCTCTTCGCTTCTCCCAAAGCAACAGAGTTTTGTTTTATAGGGCTGTAGTTTCAAGAATCGACAAAATCATAAATAAATAATGACATTCTGTCATTCCTGCATTTATTGCTGTTTTCACTTTTTCGTTTTTTTTTCTTCAGAAAATGGTAATCCTAAAACAACCAAAAAATAAAAACAAGCATTTTTCCAAAAAAATACATTGCACACACTCTTGCATTCTCTCTATCTCTTCTAAAAACAAATCATCACGTCATGCAAATTGCTTGTTTTAAACCCCATTGAAACATGTGATCCAATGCCTTCTCCCAACTTTAAATTCCCGGTATTTGAAGTTGAAGAAGAAGAGGACGAAGAAATTCCAGAAGAGATCTCCTTACTACTCAGACAAGAGGAAATGTCTATTGAGCCTCACAAAGAGCCGTTGGAAACGGTAAATTTGGGTTCAGAGGAAGAAAGGAAAGAAGTTAAGATTGGAGCATTGCTCAATCCAACCGTCAGAGAAGACTTGATAAGACTTCTCAAAGAGTTTCCAGATGTATTTGCTTGGTCCTATCAGGACATGCCAGGGTTAGATACCAGCATCGTGGAACATTATTTACCGTTAAAATTAGAGTGTCCGCCGATGAAATAGAGACTAAAAAGGACTCACCCGGATATGGCTATCAAGATTAAAGAGGAAGTGCAGAAACAGATCGATGCAGGTTTCCTTGCCACCTCAGAATATACTCAATGGCTAGCTAATATAGTGCCAGTTCCGAAAAAGGACGGAAAAGTCATAATGTGTGTAGACTACAGGGATCTGAACAAATCAAGTCCAAAGGATGACTTCCCCTTACAACACATTGATATGCTGGTAGATAGTACAACAAAATTCAAAGTCTTCTCCTTCATGGATGGATTCTCGGGCTATAATCATATCAAAATGGCGCTGGAAGATATGGAGAAAACTTCATTCATTACCCCATGGGGCACCTTTTGTTACAAGGTAATGTCGTTCGATTTAAGGAACGCCGGGGAAACCTATCAAAGGGCCATGACAACTCTGTTTCACGATATGATGCACAAAGAAATTGAAGTGTAGGTCGATGACATGATCGCCAAGTCTAAAACAAAAGAAGAACATGTGACACACCTGTCAAAGTTATTTGAGCGTTTGAGGAAATACAAACTCCGCTTGAATCCCAACAAATGCACATTCGGTGTCCGCTCAGGAAAACTTTTAGGGTTCATCGTCAGCCAGAAAGGAATTGAGGTTGATCCTGACAAGGTCAAGGCCATTCGAGAAATGCCTTCACCAAAGACTGAAAAACAGGTCAGAGGATTTTTGGGACGTCTGAATTACATCTCAAGGTCCATATCCCTCATGACCGCGACATGCGCACCAATATTTAAACTACTCAGGAAGCATCAAAGTTGTGTATGGACAAAAGATTGCCAAAAAGATTTCGACAGTATAAAATAATATCTTTTGAATCCACCAATCCTGTCACCCCCAGTGGAAGGAAGATCACTGATCATTTACTTAACAGTCTTGGAAGATTCCATGGGTTGTGTACTTGGCCAACAAGACGAAACCAAAAGAAAAGAGTTTGCCATCTACTACTTAAGCAAGAAATTCACTGACTGTGAAACTCGGTACACTATGCTCGCGAAAACTTGCTGCGCTCTGACCTGGGCAGCCAAACGTCTTCGCCAGTACATGATTTGTCACACTACTTGGTTAATCTCCAAAATGGATCCAATCAAGTACATTTTTGAAAAGCCTGCTCTCATGGGAAGGATTGCCCGTTGGTAGATGTTGTTATCGGAATACGACATCGAGTACTATACACAGAAAGTTGTCAAAGGTAGTATTTTAGCCGATCATTTGGTTCATCAACCGATCGAAGATCAGGAATCAGTCGAATTTGACTTCCCAGACGAAGGTGTCATGTACTAAAAAATGAAAGATTACGATGAACCACTATCCAGTGAAGGGCCAGAACCAGGATCCCAATGTGGACTAATATTTGACCGGGTAGTCAACACTTATGGAAACAGAATTAGGGCAATCATCATAACATGTCAGGGTACCCATATTCCTTTCACTGCCAGATTGACATTCAAGTGCACAAACAACGAGGCTGAATACGAAGCTTGTATCATGGGTCTCGAAGAAGTAATTGACTTAAGGATAAAGAACTTGGATGTGTATGGAGACTTAACCCTGGTTATCAATCAGATCAAAGGAGAGTGGAACACTTACCAATCAGGATTGATTCCTTACAAAGATTACGCAAGAAGGTTGTTACCATTCTTTAACAGAATCGAGTTTCATCATATCCGTCGTGAAGAAAATCACATGGCTGATGCACTAGCCACTCTCTCTTCCATGATTAGTGTAGGTCAATGGAACGACATACCTAAGATTGACATAATGTGCCTTGAAAGGCCCGCCTACATTTTCACAATTGAAGCAGTCATAGATGACAAACCTTGGTATCACGATATCAAGAGCTTCCTTCAAAAACAAGAGTACCCACCTGGGGCATCCAGGAAAGACAAGAAGACTCTCAGAAGACTGACTGGCAGCTTCTTCCTGAACGGTGATACACTCTATAAGAGAAACTTCGACATGGTTTTGCTCAGATGTGTAAACAGACAAGAAGCAAACATGTTGATGAAAGAGATTCACGAAGGCTCCTTTGGCACTCATGCCAACGAACACACAATGGCGAGAAAAATTCTGAGAGCAGGGTACTATTGGCTGACAATGGAATCCGATTGCTACAAGTACATGAGGTGTCACAAGTGTCAGATATACGCTGACAAAATCCATGTACTGCCAACGCATCTCAAAGTTCTTTCTTCCCCATGGCCTTTTTCTATATGGGGAATTGACATGATTGGCATGATTGAACCCAAAGCTTCAAACGGACATCGGTTCATCCTAGTAGCCATTGACTACTTCACCAAGTGGGTCGAAGCAGCATCATACACCAATGTAACCCAATAAGTGGTAGTCCGCTTTATCAAAACCAATATCTGTTAGACGATGGCTAGGATCTAGAAGGGGGTTGAATAGATCCCACAATTTTATACACGCAAATGGTTACCAAAAATTGGTTTTAAAAAGTTTTAACGGAAGCAACCACTGAATCACACGTCTACAACGAACGTCTACTAAAAGGATCAGATATGCACGACAATATTAGGGATGAATTACGGATAAGAAAAATTCAGATTGATCAACAAAAATTAAATGTAATCAACAGTGTTTTATTTGCTTGATATTAATCCAATCCAACGAGATAGATCGACAAACAATTAATTGCAAATGCGTTTGATTTTGTGTTGAAACAAATTATCGAACACTTGGTGTGCACAAACACACTAAGTGATGATTTCCAAATAATGTGATGTTGAGCTGATCCTAAATACAATCCAGGGGATTGTATCAAATTTACAAATAATTTATCAGCTCAAGATTACACTATCTCATAAATTTCGATCAATTTAAACTTTGCAAATTCGAATGATATCAAACGTAAAGAGTTAAGGGAAAGAGAGGACAAACACGATTTGATTAGGCAGTTCCCCAATCGTCCTCGCTATGGGTACCTTTGCCCCCAATTCCACAATTGGAATTGAGATATATATAAATTGCTGCTTGCAAATTGTTTATACAAGAGAAGAACAATGAACATCTAACCCCTCAAACGTCTTTGATTGTTGATGCAGAGTCTTCTCTCCCCTTGATTCAAGATGAAACAAGTGCCTCGAATTTGGTTGAACAAATCACCGTCTCACGCTACTAGACTGCAAGAAACCACCGTTCTTCAGTCACCTTCACTTGGTCGATTTTGATCTTCCACAATTCGATCCCCAAACCTTTCTTCTACGATCCTCTAACTGTAGCTACTAAACCAAACGAACACTCTGTTCTTCGGTTACCTTCGCACAGCTGAATCTTTGTAGAACGAAACGGTTTGTGCAAAAACCCCTAAAATCTCCTTGATTCTTGGAGGACAAAACCTGAGGTTTTATTAAAGAAACACCTACCAATTCTCAACCCAGAAATGAAGATCACAACACTTCCTAATTCTGAACGTTATCACTTCAAAACAATGGGCGACACAAACAAAAATGATTATGTGTAATTGTTTGTTTACTCAAGGTTGAAGATGAAGACGAAGTGAAAGATTGGTATGAATTTTCACATTTCTTGTTTTGTTTTAAAAATTGAGCTAACACAACTATATATAATGAATAAAATGACCAACAATATGAAGTAACAGAAATAACAGAAAAATTAAATGCAGAAAAAATCAGTTCAGGTAGCGTGCGGTCGACCACCCCATATATAGGGGTCGGCGTGAGTTATCCCGCAGGATTGTCTATGCAAATTGAGTGACCATGCATCGACCCACAACACCTTACATCAATGCAAACCTGCTAATTTTCCAGAAATTCAAATGCCCAGAAGCATGCGTCGACCGTATGCAACAGGGAGGTCAGTATGCGCTAACCCGAACATTTCACAAAAATTGTTCACAACAGCATGTGTCGACTCATGCTTAACATGGGTCGACCCAAAACCTGCAGATTTTTAGAAACTCATTTTTCTGCATGTTTTTGCTAACCAAGACTCAAAACAAGTATACCAAAAATCAATATTATGATCATGCACATGTAGAAATTTATGTAGACCTTTTCTTATATGTTTAGACACATGAAAATCGATGGTTAGATGTAATTTGCCCGACAATGAAGTGATACCGCTCAAATTACAATCTAATGACTATCTTATTTGTTGACATCATTAAAACCGAAATAGATGAAAGACCTTAGCCCTCACATACTCCCCCTTTTTTATGATGGCAACACTGTTTATCTTTCTCTTGATTTGTAATTTGAGGACGGAAAAACCCCCTATCTTTGTCACTTTAATATCTGCTGCTTTAATATTTTCTGCTGCCAGTATCCTTCTCGCCCTTTAACAACATCAAAAAGAGTAAAAGAAGGTGGTCAAAGAGATATCATCAGAACAAGTAATGGTTCATTAACCAATTTGTAAAATAGTGACACTAACAAGCATCCACATATGATACAGTTAATGCGATACTATAAATGGATATATACGGAACGCAAGAAGCAAACACAATTCATTCCATAATAGTTCAAACTAAAGAAACATGGTTCAAATTAAAACAAATTGAAACAACATGCAATCAAAGCACAAAACAAACAATTAAAAACACAAGTAATATCATGCACTAAGAATGATGCTAATTCCTATGGTCTCCTCCCCCTAAATAGGTGACCTCTTCCCCTGTAATGGTGGCCTGGTGGTGACAGCTCCTCGAGGGACTGATTCAAATCGATCACGGTGTTGTTGAGAATGCCTAGACTGTTGGTCAGATTTTGAGTCTGAATTGTCATGGCATTTTCCAAATGGGTAAATCTGGTCATGGAGGCATCAACAAACCTAGTGAAGTTCTGTGTATGAGCAGCCAACTGATTGGAAAGTGAAGTGAACCTCTCCTGCTGAGCAGTGTACCTCTAATCTTGTAATTCCCGGAATTGCTCTTGTTCGAGGTTCACCTGGTTCAACATGGCCAGAATTTCTTCAGTGTCTTGAAAGGCTTGTTGTGGCTGTGGGGTAGAAGGTGTAGAATACTCAGGTTGTTGCCAGTCGTATTCGTCACTTTGTTGTTACCAACCATAGTTTAGAGGAACATAAGCATCCCTAAGAGCAGTCCAACTATTGTTTTGCCATTGTCCCCAACCCTGATCATCATAATCCTAAGCATTGAATGCGTCGGCGCAAGCTGACGTGTTTTTGAAAAATTTTAAAATTTATAAGATGCGCTGATCGCAGGTAGGCGCGCGCTAAGCCGTTTCTTTTCCTTGAAAAATTTTCAGTTCATGAGTCGACCCATGGCATTCTTTGGTCGACTCATCCAAGTGAAACATGAATTTTTTTTTCTATTTTTGCATACAAAGGTACCAAAATAAGATAAATAAACATGCAAACACATAGACCAAACATCCAAATGAATAATATATGCTAAAATATGTAATAAACATCATTTTTAAGACACTCAACATGGTACATACAAAAAAATTACGAAGCGGAACGATATTACCTTGATCATGATGAACGATGAGAGCCCTCACATATAACTCAATGACTCTTTGCATTGTTAGTCAAAAAAATAAACAAGCATATATATATATGTGAAGAGCAACTATCTTAGAGGAATATCAAACACGATCCGAGATGTCGAGAACGCCAAGTTCCCTACGGATGTGGAAGAAAGGCTCTGTAGCTAGTGGTTTTGTAAAAATGTCAGCAAGTGTATTTTTAGTATCAACATGCTCAAAGACCACGTCACCTTTTTCTACATGATCCCTGAGGAAATGATGACGTATTTCAATATGCTTGGTGCGTGAATGTAATACGGGGTTCTTAATTAGGTTAATAGCACTAGTGCTATCGCACAAAATGGGAATACGCTCAAGTTTTAAATTGAAATCAAGTAATTATTGTTTAAGCCATAGGACTTGAGCACAACAACTGCCGGCGGCAACGTATTCCGCCTCGGCTGTTGACAGGGCAACGAAAACCTGTTTCTTACTATGCCAACTCACCAAGGAATTTGCGAAAAAGTGACATGTGCCACTAGTGCTTTTTCTATCCGATTTGCACCCGGCAAAGTCAGAATCACAATAGCCAACTAAGGAACAAACACTACCTTTGGAATACCACAACCCATACTTTGGAGTATTGGAGAGATATCGAAGTATGCGCTTAACTGCTTTTAAGTGGGATTCCTTGGGACGTTCTTGATACCTCGCACACATGCATACACTAAACATAATGTCGGGTCATGATGCGGTAAGATAAAGAATAGATCCAATCATACCTCTATACTTCTTTACCTCTACATCCTTACCATTTTCATCACGATCAAGATTGGCACAAGTAGGCATAGGAGTATCTATTGCCTTGCAGTTTACCATGTCAAAACGTTTGAGAAGCTCAAGACAATATTTTGTTTGACTCACAAACGTGCCCTCTTCGAGTTGTTTGATCTACAATCCGAGGAAATAGTTGAACTCCCCCATCATGCTCATTTCAAACTCCCCCTGCATCAAACTAGAAAACTCCTTGACCAAGGTCATGTTAGTAGACCCAAAGATAATATCATCAACATAAATTTGTACCAAGATTAAATATTTCCCTTTACGTTTAATAAAGAGGGTTGTGTCAACCTTCCCTCTTGAATACCCTTGATCAAGTAAAAATTTGTTTAGTCGTTCATACCAAGCCCTAGGGGCTTATTTGAGTCCGTACAGAGCACGTTTGAGTTTATAAACATGATCGGGATATTCATGGGACTCGAAACCCGGAGGTTGGGCTACATAAACCTCTTCATTTATATATCCATTAAGGAAAGCACTTTTAACATCCATCTGAAATAATTTGTAATTTTTAGTGCAAGCATAAGCAAGTAAAAGGCGTATAGCCTCGAGTCGGGAAATCGGCGCATAAGTTTCCTCATAGTCGATTCCTTCCTCTTGGTTATACCCTTGCGCTACAAGCCGTGCTTTGTTTCGTGTTATAACTCCATTTTCATCAAGTTTATTCCTAACCACCCATCGGGTGCCGATTACTTGATGACCTCGCGGAGTGGGGACAAGGTCCCAAACCTCATTTCTCTTGAATTGATTAAGTTCATCTTGCATTGATAAAAACCAATGCTCATCGAGTAACACCTCCTTTGCGTTTTTAGGCTCAACTTGTGACACAAAAGCGGAGTAATAACAAAAATTACTAAGTTTAGAGCGAGTAGTTACTCCTTTAGAGATATCACCGAGAATGTTGTCAATTGGATAGTCTTTGGAAGACTTCTAAGCTGGAGGAAGTTCATCTTTGTTTGAATGATGATCCTCCTCACTCTTCATTGGTTGGTGATCCTTTTCCTCCTCAATACGCACTGCTTCAGGCTGATCAGTTCCCTTATCAGTGTCCTTGAGTATGTCTTCAGAAGATACACCTGCACCATGAAAGAACTACCTTTTCCGACATTTTTCGGATAAGACTCATCAAAAGTAACGTGTACCGACTCTTCAATAATACGTAACCTTTTATTATAAATTCTATAAGTTTTACTTGACTGAGAGTATCCAAGAAAAATACCCTGGTCAGCCTTGGCATCAAACTTACCAAGTGTTTCTTTTCCATTGTTTAACACGAAACACTTACAACAAAAAACATGAAGGTGAGAGATATTTGGCTTACGCCCTTTTAAAAGCTCATACGGTGTCTTGTTTAGAATAGGTCGGATGAGCACCCTATTCAAAACGTAACAAGCCGTACTTATGGTGTCGGCCCAAAAGTATTTTGAAAGTCCACTTTCATTGATCATAGTCCTTCCTAATTTCTCCAAAATTCTATTTTTACGTTCCACCACCCCGTTTTGTTGAGGGGTACGTGGTGCGGAAAATTTATGATCAATTCCATGGGATTCACAAAATGCTTCAAACAAATGATTTTCAAACTCACCCCCATGATCACTTCTAATTGACACAATGTTCGTGTTTAACTTGTTTTGAGCTAACTTGGAAAATTTCTCAAAAGCCGAAAAGGTATCACTCTTGTTTGCTAAGAAAATAGTCTAGTAAAACCTAGAAAAGTCATCGACTATTACAAAACCATAATAGTTACCAGCTAGGCTTTTAACCCTAGATGGTCCAAAGAGGTCCATATGGAGGAGCTCAAGGGGTCTCATAGTTGAAACAATGTTTTTAGATTTGAAAGAGATCCTTGTTTGCTTCCCCATTTGACAAGCATCACAAAGATGATCCTTTGTGAATTTGATTTTGGGTAAACCGATGACTAGGTCTTTAGAGACTATTTTGTTAAGCAAATCAAAATTGATGTGCACCAACCGTCTATGCCACAACCATGAATCTTCATTCATAGTGACTAGACACTTGTCGCCATTCAACGATACCTCATTTAATTCTAGCATATATACATTATTCACCCTCAAGCCCTTAAACACATCCTTTTTGTCACTATCTTCAATTATGCCACAATCTTTTGAAAAGGATACTTTATAATTCTTGTCACATAGTTGACTAATGCTTAAAGGTTGTGTCTAAGGTCTTCCACAAGAAGCACATCAGAGATAGTAGTAGATGAGGGGTTACCTACACTACCTTTTCCGAGAATCTGTCCCTTGTTGTTATCTCCGTAGGTGACAAACCCCTTTTTCTTCGCCACAAATTCGATGAAAAGAGATATGTCTCCTGTCATATGTCTTGAGCAGCCACTATCTAGAACCCATCTTTTTTCGGTGGTCTCAAGACTTTGTACCTACAAAAACAATCAAGGAAGAGTAGATACCCAATTCTCATTGGGTCCTTTATGGTGAGTGAAACCAAGATCACACTTGGGCAACCATTGATAAACGCCTTTTGGAACAAGAAATCCTCTAAAATGACATTTAGCAATAGTATGACCAGGCTTGCAACAATATAGGCAATAACGGTTCATTTGGAATTTACCTTTGCTATCTCTATCTCGAATCACATACGTATACTTTTGATACAGATTATTCATACTTTCTTGATAATGTGATCGATCAATAGCAAATGTAACTTTAGGCTTAAGAGCCTTGTCTAATTTGGCCATAAGGGTTCTCACCTCTTTTTGCCGAATATGACAAGTATCACAGCCCACACTGAACCAAGAGGCCGGGTCCTCTTCAACCTTAGCTTTTGATGTATCCACCATGGAGTTTTTAAGAGCTTCTAATTCCTTTTCGGAATCTGAAACCTTTATCTCCAAATATGAAAAAATCTTTTTGTTCGAGGCTAAGCGTTGAAAAGCTTCCTTAGCCTCGTGGTGCAACATATCAAAAGCTTTTTGTAATTCTAAATGAGACATACTATTAGAATGATCGTATTTAGAGTGTTTTACCTCTTTCTTCTTGTTTTGGCGTGCCATAAGACATAGATTAACGGATTCACTTTTGTCACTTGAGTTGTCATCTTTTTCTGACTCGTTATCGCTCTCCCAAGCGATGTATGCTCGTCTAGATTTGTTTGACTTTTTGTGTTGACGGCTCTTATCCTTATCCTAATCCTTGTCTTTCTTAAGTGATGGACAATCCGACTTGTAGTGCCCGGATTTTCCATAGTTGTAACAAGTTCCTTTCACCTTGCCATTCTTGTTGCCTTCATTTCTAGATTGCCTCTGAAATTTGACTAGATTTTTATCCGAGTGTTGAATCTCATTCTTCCAAAAGTATCTATTGTATCTCTTCACAAATAAGCCCATGTCATCACCGGAGTCATCATCTTCGTCATTGTTGGTTTCATTATCACTTTGCTCTTGAGATGTGGACTTTGAACACGAAGCCTTAAGAGCAATCGACTTCTTTTCGTATCTTTTGTTTTCTCCTTCTTTACACTCTTCTCATGTTTTTCCAAGTTGATGAGCACTTTCTCATGTTCATCGAGTTTTCCAAATAATGTCGTGAGGTCTAGAGTAGCTATATTATTGGCCTCCTTGATCGCGGTGACCTTCGGCTGTCATTCCCTGTTAAGACACCTCAAGATTTTATTAGTAGCAACCTCGTTGGGAACCGGTTTACCAAGTACATGCAATTTGTTGATTATATGAGTAAATCATTTTTGCATATCCACAATGGTTTCCCCTTGCTTCATGTAAAAAAGATCGAACTCTTGCGTTAATGTGTTGATTCGGGCCATTTTCACATCATTAGTGCCTTCGTGGGCTACTTGTAAAGCATCCCACATGGCTTTGGCCGTTTCCCAATGAGAGACTCGATAATACTCGTCAACTCCCAAAGAGGAGATCAAAATATTTTAGTCTTCCAGTCATAGTTGTACTTTTTCTCATCCTCCTCATTCCATTGTGCTTCGGGTTTAGGAATGACAACACCTTCTGCATTGGCCATGGTAATTTCCATAGGACCGTTTAAAATGGCATTCCAAACCTTCCGATCAATGGAATTTATATGGACGCGCATATAATCCTTCCAGTAGCTGTAATTCTCGCCTGTAAAAACTGGAGCTCTATTATAAGCCCCTTTAGGTTCGTTCGCCATATTCCAAGAAGTTTTAACGAAGCACCAGATAAACTGGAGCTCATGATACCACTTGTTAGACGATGACTAGGATCTATAAGGGGGGGTTGAATAGATCCCACAATTTTATACACGTAAATGGTGTTCCAAAATTGGTTTTAAAAATATTTTTACGGAAGCAACCACTGAATCACACGTCTACAGCAAACCTCTACTAAAAGGATCGGATACGCGCAACGATATTAGGAATGATACGACGGAAGAGAAAAATACAAATCAATCAACAAAAAGTAAACGCAATTAACCAGGTTTTGTTTGCTTGATGTTTATCCAATTACCAATGAGATAGGTCAACAAAAATTAATCTCAAATTGCCTTCGATTTTGCGCTTAATAAATTTATCGAACACTTGGCGTGCGCAAACACACCAAGTGCAGATTTCCAAATAATGTGAATGTAAAGCTGATTCCAAATACAATCCAAGGGATTGTATCAATTTTACAAAGTACTTTCTCAGCTCTAAATTACACTACGTCAAAATTTTTTGATCAATTGATACTTCACAAATTCGATTAATATCAAAACGTAAAAGAGTAGGGAAAGAGAGGACAAACATGATTTAATTAGGCAGTTCCCCAATCGTCCTCGCTATAGGTACCTCTGCCCCCAATTCCAAAAATGGAATTGATATATATATATATTACCGTTGCAATTTTTTATACAACAGAAAAACTGAACAATCAAACCCTCAAATGTCTTTGATGTCGATGCAAAGTCTTCTCTTCTCTTGATTCAAGATGAATCAAGTGCCTCGAATTTGGTTGAACAAATCACTGTCTCACGCTTCTAGATTGCAAGAACCCGCAGCTCTTCAATCACCTTCACTCGGTCGATTTCGATTTTCCACAATTTGAACCCAAATCTTTCTCGTACGATCCTCCGACTGTAACTACTAGATTGAACCGAACAATCTGTTCTCCAATCACCTTCGCACGGCTGAATCCTTGTAGAGAAATGATTTGTGCAAAAACCCCCCAAAATCACTTTGATTCTTGGAGGACAAAACCTAGGGTTTTATTCAAGAAACACCCATTGATTCTCAACTCAGCACGAAGAATCCACACACCTAGGTCTGAACGTTATCACTTCAAAAATACACAACACTAAAAAAAATGGTTATGTGTAGATGTTAGAGAATGTAAGGTTGAAGATGAAGATGAAGAGAAAGATCAATGTAAATTTTCACGTTTCTTGTTGTGCATGTAAAAAATGAGCCAAAACAAAATATATACTATACTTGGAAACTTAACAGGAATAACAGAATTTTGAAGTAAACAACATAGCAGAAAATTGGTGCAAAACATCGAACGGTCGACCTATGCAGGTGGGAGGGTCGACCTGAGCAAGCCAGTCAACCAATCTGTGCAGAAAAACAATCTATGCGTCGACCAGAACAGGATATGCGTCGACGCATTCCTTCTAGTTTTTGACAATTATAAATACAGGTTGTATGAGTCGACCGGAGAGTCGACGCGAGCATTCTAGCTTATGAACCTAAGAAATGTACCTTGTTTGGGTCGACCAGAACAGGGTTGTGAGTCGACTCACACCCTTGAAACATGGAAAAATCACTATCTTGACATTCCTAAAGGTTCTCAACCACACCTAATGCACCTAGAACATTGCCAACATGATCAAACACATTTAAACACCTAATGTGCATTGTATATGATATTCTACACGTGAATTCTATATATGCTAAGCATGGTAGTTTTGACATCATTAAAATCGAGTATAGAGACAAGTTCCCCTTACATGCCATTCATAACCACCGTCAAAATTTCGGGTATTCCGATATTTAATCCTCTTGCACCCTGAATGTCTGAATATCTTCGCCATTCACACCTTCGGGTCCAAGAAGATTAAATAGGGGCATCTGTCATACCCCAAATTTTGACCACCAATATTTCCCATCATTGTGCAAATCATTACCACAATAGGGATGTACCATCATACCTCATCAATCTCCTCAAGGATTGTTGAGCATCCACTATGATCAAGAATTAGGGTTTTGAGCCCTCTCAGAGCACTTAGACAAAGGATCAATCAAGAATTGACATGATCCTCAACTTGTCTAGTCTCTCAAACCCCCATAAAGTATCAAGAGATCTCCCACATCAAGAATCAAGCACAAGGTTGCAACATTCCAAGTGGATCAAGCCTCAAGATCGCCAATATAACCAAATTATGGTTTTGGTCGACTGAAGCCTCCAGATGAAATTTTTCATCTGGGCATGAGCCAATACTTTAAGGCATGACCCAAAATACCCAAAGGGACCTCATGGACCCAATCATCAAGTTAAAACAACATCAGGGGAGACATTCATCAAAAATCAGGAATTAGGGTTTCTTGACCTAATTCACCCCTAAGTTGACTTTTGAGGCAAGACATGAACCAAGACCTCAAGACATGGTTTGAGAGTCTCAAATACACCACATTGATCCATTTGAAATATTGGATTGATCCAAGAAGCTTGATTCACAAGTTTCAATTTCATCAGGATCACAATTAGGGTTTTGAAGAAAAAGTCAACTATATCTTTGACTTTCGACCAAGACATGTTCCCAAACCATGGGACATGGTTCAAGACACCCTAAAACACCTATGGAATCCATCCATTAGGTTTGAATTAGGTCAAGAACTTGATTGCATAGAAGATCACACAGTTTGGAATTCATCTGACAAAAAGTCAACTGTGCCCAAAATCAAGTTTGACTTTTTGAATTTTTTCACAAATGTGGCTCCTCTAAGGCAAAAACAATGTTAATGTATGGTTTTGATCATCATTCATCAAGAAAAATCAAGAAAAGTGAGGTTTCTTGCAAAAGGGGCAACCATAAGAAACTTAAAATTTTCTAAGTTATGGAACAAAAGTGATTTTGTACCAACTTTGCAAGGTCATAACTCCTAAACCATAAGGCCTTTTTCTCCCATTCAAAAATCAAATGAAAGTTAATCTTACATACTTTAAAAGTGTCAACTAAAGTAGATTCCAAATCCTCATGGATTCCAAGTTATGGATTGATCAAAATCACAAAAATTGGAAATGACCACTTTTTTCAACACTTAGAGAAATTTTGGTCAGAATCTGTTTCACTTTTTCCAAACTTTAAGGACATTTTTCACTTTGATCCAAGCTGAACCAGGTCCATTGGTGAACAACAAAGTTAAAGTATGTCATGAGAGATTTCCAACAAGTACCAGATCATCTCCAAGTTCAATTTGAGTATGGAGTTATAACCCTTGGAACATGGCATCAAGGACTGATTTCTCCCCAAGGCAGATTATAGGTCTTTTGTTCGAATTGATCAAATTGTGAAATTATCTAATTAAAACAAAAGATCTATGAGCCACAAGCCTTGCAAGTCAAGAAATCATCATCTTGGCATGTGAGATTCAATGATGCAAAATCCAAAAACTTCAAATTTGGCATGGAGCATTCAATGGATGCATCAAGGTGGCATGGACTGAGACAAATCCAACTGATTGAGTCAAGATAAACTCAAGCATCAGAAGACCATAGGCCTTCTCCATTGACTCAAGTCAATGGCTAGTGAAGACCAAAGATTCCTTTTTGACACCATTGAACAATGAGCTGTACCAGTTGCCATTCACTATACCTTGCAAAACAAACTTGCTCCACTATAAATAGACATCATTTGTGGTCAGTTAGAGTACACAAAAGCACAACAACACTTGTTTTCCTCAAATCTCTCTCACTATGCTGAATTGCCTTATTTTCCAAGTCACTGTTGAATTTTGAGTTAGGGAGCAAAACCATCACATCTTATGATCCAAACACATCCAATATATCATATATAAGATGTTCAAACACTGATCCTTCATCTGGAACCCCTGAATCACAAAGTCACCAGTCAGTTGCTTAAGCTCTTTGGCAAGGTTGCAGTTGAGGTACCACAAGTTGATCCAGGCATCTCCAATCAAGTCTAAGCATTTTAACACACTCTATATGGTATATTGAAGTTGTCCAGATCCTTACAACACATCTGTATTAACTCCATCATCAAGCTCGATCACCAGCTGCAAGAGGTAAGCCTGAACCCTTCAAACTCTATAATCCATGCATCATAAATGAATTTTTGAGTTACCATCTTGTTCCTACATGTATGTAGAGTAATAACCCTCAATCAATTGCCATGAATCAATCGTGCATGGAATTTCATTGTGTTCATGCTGAAATTAGGGTTCTTGAGGTTATCCTCTGATTTCTCACTCAATACTTAATATAAATGCAATTAATCTATATGGTTGTGATCCTTGATAAAAAACGAACAAGATTGGTACTTGAATCGTGCAAAAACATTGAGTAATCGGGGAGAAAAGTAAGAAAGTTCAAATCTGCAAAAACAGGGTGCGCGCGAGGTTGAACATGACCGTTGGCGCCCTTTTTCAAAATTTTGAATTTTTGAATATTTTGATATTTTTGTTAATTGATTCAAAAATTAATTTCTCTCTCAATTTTTATCAATTTTGGTTGATTATTTTTTTAAAAATTCACAAAAATGACTAAATATTTTATTTTACAAAAAAGTCACATCTATATTATTTATTTAATATAGTTTGATTTTGGAAGATAATTTCATTTTATTTTGTTTTAAACATTTTTTAAATGAAATTCTCATCTTAATCTTTCAAAACCAATTAAGTTTCAAGCTTTTATGTGATTAAACTTGGTTTTTAAAAATATTTTTCAAAGCTTCCAACTTATTTTTGAATATATTTGATATTTTATATCATTTATTATTTAAATTTTCTTTGAAAAATGATATTTTGATTTAAAATTAGGGCTTCATCTTGATTTTAAAATTTTTAAACACTTTGGGCCTCTAATAGAGTGTAAGACCCATCCCTTCTCACACAAAACCTTTTTGGGCTTCAGTCATTGTATAAGTCCCGATACGATTTTAAAAATCTCGGCGCGATCGCCGTTTTCAAACAATTTCAATCTGGGCCTCTCCCTGAGTTATAAGTCTCATTCTCTTTTCTCAAAAACACTTTTGGGCCTCTAATAGAATGTAAGACCCAACCCCTTTGAAAACATAAACTTTTTTGGGCCTCAGACATTGTATAAGTCTCGACAGGATTTTCAAAATGATGGTGCGATCACTGTGTTTCATTGGGTCTCTCCCTGAGTTATAAGTCCCATTCTCTTTTCTTAAAATCACTTTTGGGCCTCTAATAGATTGTAAGACCCACCCCTTATCATGTAAATAAATTTTTGGGCCTCAAATCATTGTATAAGTCCCACTGTGCTTTCTAAAACCGTGACGCGATCGTCGCCTTTTAAATAAACCATCTAGGCCTACCCTTGTGTTGTAAGTCCCATCTTTATTCATTTTTCAAAACTTTGGGCCTCTAATAGAGTGTAAGACCCAAACCTTGTTGTACATAAATCTTTTTGGGCCTCAGTCATTGTATAAGTCCCGACACAAATTTTCAGAATAACGGTATGATCACTGTTTTTCATCCGGGCCTCTCTTTAAGTATAAGCCCCAAACTTCTTTTTCAAAACAACTTTATCTTTTGATTTAGATTCAAATTTATAGTTGTTATCAAAACTTTCTTCAATTTCTTGAATAACTAAACATACAACAGTGACACTGAAAGCTTGCTCACCTGTAAGTTCTACCAGTTTTTTTTTACATACTTGCATATATATATTTTATCTCTATATATATATTTGTATATCTGCTTAGAGTTTTCCCCGACAATTAGGTCTAGGATTAGATCAAACCAGTGGTCACTCTTTCAACACATTCAAAACTAGTTCCCCATAGGAAATTCCAGATATAGTCTTGCCTCCTCTTGGGCTTATACAATATGGAACAGAGAAATGCATTATTCCCGGTGAAGCTTTTCTCAAGACTGTCACTATTAGAAATTTGTCAAGAAATCCATTTCCCCAGAGAGGATTAATTCCCAGTGAAACCTCTCTTGAATTTCTTTAAACCCTAGAACTGTTCACCAAAGAAAGGATTATTCCTGGTGAAACCTTTCTTGAACTGTTCTTAAGTTTGGACCCACAGGCTTCCTAAAAGCATCCCCAACCTCCTCTTGGGCATTGTACAAGGACCCTCAGGATTCTTAGAAGTTCTCAGCCTCCTCTTGGGCTTAGTACAAGGACCAAAAGACCTCCTACAGGTATAGGACAAAACCTAGTCATCTTTTGTTAGAGCAGTCTTTCAAAGAGTCAGAACATCAGACCAGTTATAGGGTTGATTTTCATCCCTTAAAACATCAGCCTCCTCTTGGGCATCATACAAAGAAAAACCTTTTCATACCAGTAGACTTGGGCAGTCTCATCTCCTATTGGATCTCAAAGAAACCCTCAAGTCTCCTAAAAGGAACAGGAAGTAATCTTAATCATTTCATCAATCACCAGCAGAGTAAAACCTCCAAAGGTCAGAACTCAATCTTTATACCTTCAGTTTAAATTCCCCAGCTAGGGTCAATTTACTGTTGATAAACCCTCAGAAAGTTAGAACCTCAAGGCATCTGATATTTTAATTCTTATACAATCCTCAGTAAGATCTGATTCCCCAATTTGGACCTATCTCTGGATATCAATAATCCTCAATAGAAGTTATCCTCCTCTTAGGCTTCTTATAATAAATTTCCCAAATAGCCCCCTTTTAAGCTTTGTATAATGATTTTCCCTTAGCAGTTTAGCCATAATCTTGGGCTTTGTACAAGACAGATAAAATATTTTTTTTCAGCTGAGTCATTCATTTCTTTTAGCCTCAATCTTGGGCTTTGTACAAGACAGATAAAAATTCCCCAGTGGAGTCATTTTTTTTAGCCTCAATCTTGGGCTTTGTACCAGACAGATAAAACCTTTCCCTAGTGGAGTCATTTCTTTTAGCCTAAATCTTTGGCTTTGTATAAGACAGACTAAATATTCCCCAAAAGAATCAATCACTTTTAGCCTCAATCTCGGGCTTTGTACAAGACAGATAAAAACACTCTCTTGTTGAGTTAGTTTTCTTCAGCCTCCTCTTAGGCTCTGTATAATGATCTCCTTAAACAAAATCAATCTTTTAGCTTCAACCTTAGGCTGTGATCAAGGCACACAAAAATCAACATCCCCTCAGAGGAAATCAAAAACTCTTTGTAGGAAGACATTTCTCTGTACAATCACACACTAAAACAGAGCATCAACAAACCTTAATCCCAGATAATTGCTATAAGTGGCACACTTGTTGATTCAAAAATCCAAGTTGTAGTCCATCTTTTATCCTGGTAAATCCCTTCTTTCATCTAATTGCTGTAAGTGGCAAGCCTCTGGATTATTTACATCCAAGCCAATGTCCCTCTCTTAGCATGAAAGATTCCTAAGGAAAAATGGCATTGCTCTACACTGAGTTAAACTTTTCTCCTTCAGGACAAATCCCCTATAAATGAAACTATGGCATTGCTGGATTCCATGCATTCCAGTTAAAGTAATTCTCCTTTATAATCAATTACCCCACAACTGTGATAAGCATATGAGATATCTCCCTTTAGAAATGACAAATTCTCTCTCAGTCAAACCCTTTAGCTTCAATCTTGTGCTTTGAACAAGACACAAATACACTCTTTAGCTTCAATCTTGGGCTTTGAACAAGACACAAATAAACCTTTAGCTTCAATCTTGGGCTTTAAACAAGACACCCGACATCTTTTCCTCCCATAGAATAGGAGGAACTACGATTGCTCTGATTTCCCTGTTTTCTTCTTTAACGGGAATACGTAGGCATAAGATTGCAAAATCTTAGCAAGCACACTAATCAAAACCTTAGGTCCAGTACCTTACCAAAAACATCGAAAAACCTGAAAAACAACAAAAAATACTCTCTCTCAAACATTCCCAATGGAGAAACTTTCCCATAACCAACAAATAAACACCAATAAGTAGAATAACAGAAGGAAATGCTAAACAATCTATGGATAACCATATATAGGATGGGTAATTGACAACTCCTCATTGTATAACCTGACCCTAAACTCCCCAATCTCTTTGCATTTGTTAAAGAAAACATTTGCGTGCAAGGTTATTTTTAGATAACTTCCCTTTCCTTTCCAGCTTCATAGGATAAATAAAAAATCAGAAAGTAGAACCCAATTCCAACCAATTGCGATAAGGTGGTCGCGTCACCGACAAATCGCACGTTATAGACAATAGGGGTAGCCTCCAAATTAACAGACTTTTCACTTTGCTTTGCACTTGCTTCCTTCATATTAGGATCAGTTGCTACATTTTGATCACTTGCCACATGCACATTCTTTACAGTTGCTTCCTCCACAATGACACTTATTTTCTTCATAGTTTCTCCTTTGAGAGTTTTCGCCCCCTTAAAAGTAGCCTTTGAGGAAGTTCCATCCTTGACAGTTGTTTCTTTTTCTGTTGCCACCTTTTGACTTGCCTCATTGGTCTTTTCTTTCCTTGGTTCTTTGTTTGTTAAACCCTTAGGCCTCCCCTGCAATATACAAGTAAACAAGGTCAGTATTAATATATTACAATGCCACATTGACACATTGTAAACAAGCACAATATTAACATATTTATCATTGTGGAACCCTTACCCTTTTTATGCATCATTGGGTTGATCATTAGCTTGACTTGCTTGTGTAGGTATTTGGTGAGTTGCTTGTGTAGGGATTTCTTGACTGACTTGAATAGTATTTATTTTAGCTTCCATTTCTTGCTTCCATTTCTTGCATGTCCTTTTGTTATGGCCAAGTTGAAAATAGAATCTGCACCTATGGTTTGTGTTTGTTCTTTGCCAGTTATTTTGGCTCTCTTCATCAGGTTCCCTCCTTCTCAGTTTCTTAGGCCTACCTAGGCCACGTTTAAACTTAGGTGGTAGCATTGTCTCATTCTCATTTCTAGGCTACTTGTTCTGTCCACTTAGTGGGGTAATTACCTCACTGTAACATACTTGATAAGTGCTCTTGTGATAACATTTATGAACATATTTTACAGGGTCATCTACTTTCCTATAGATGGCAGCCACATCATGTCTACATGGAATACCTACAAGTTCCCAATAATTTCAAGAACAAGTTTGTTTTTCTAAATCCACCACAAAGCTGTCAGTAAACAACACATGAGTCACTTAAAATGTTAACCTACCAGCATATGGAGTTGTCTAATTAGCACTCTTCTCTATTTCCCTATCCAATCTCCTAAAGGGTTTTGTCATTATGTTTCCCTCATAACCCTCAACCCTTTCCCTAAGAATAGCAAACCTCCCCATTAAATAATTCCTAATCCACTCAAACATTGTAATGATTGGTTTGTCTCTTTGTAACAATATTGTTGCATTAAAGGACTCACTCAAATTGTTCATTAAGACATCACATTTTGAAAATATTAGAAAAGCATGCTCCAAGAACTTCATAAACCAGCTCCAAGAATCTTTTGTCTCCATCTCAACCACAACAAAGGAAATAGGTAGGTATTGGTCATTAGGGTCTCTCCCAACAACAATCAAAAGAATACCACCATACTTGTGCTTCAAATGGCATCCATCCAAGCCAATGAAAGGTCTACATGCTCTTGTCAAAGCTTTCTTAGTGCCATCAATGGACATATAGCATCTCTCAAATCTTGGTTTCAACTCTTCATTTGGAGAACTAGTATTGATTTTAAATGTATTACCAGCTGAAGCCCTTTTCAATTCAGCACCATAAGACCATAGGAGGCAATACTGTTTACTTGAGTCACCTTCAACAATGGCTCTTTCTATCTGCCTAGCCTTGAATGCCCTACATCCCGGGATTTCTGTTGCATACCTTTTCCTTACATCAGCTACTACCTCACTTGAACTCATCCTAGGATTATTCTTCAAGCCATCAACAATTACTTTAGCAACCCACTCAACTTTAGCATTTATGTTAAAGAATTGTATGCCACAATTGTGTTTTGCAAACAGAGTTTTAATCCTAAAAGTGGTGGAGGTCAGTACCCTACTACACAACACTGTATAATCATATTTCTTCTTGTCCTTACGCACAACCCTACATCTATTTTTATCATTTTTTTTCAAACTTAACCTCCCTACCATTCAACACATTGTGTTCTAAGATAGCATCCTTGAACTTCCTTAAAGATGAAAACTCCATTCCAACTTTGAAAACATAATCCTTACACAATGAATCTTCCTCATTATACCTCAAAACACAAGGTCTTTCATCACAACCATCATCATCACCACCACTGTCCATCTCATTAGTCATGTATTCATTCTCAATAATATGTTCCTTACCCATCGCTTCTGTTATAAATACCTTCTTGTCTTGCTGAGTATTGCCCTCTTCAGTTGCAACATCTTCATTTTTGTATTCTCTATCAGCCCTATTCACAAACACCTCATTAAGGCCTTCCTCAAAACCTGCCATTCTCTCCTCCTCACTATCTTCAAAATGCACATCTTCCACATAATCTTCATTAGACTCTTCACTTGATTCACTCAAATTATTAGCATTCTCATCACATTTAACTCTCTTTCCTTTCTCTCTAATCCTATCCATAAATGTCTCTTCTCCTTTAACCTTAGACTCACAATAAATATCAACATCACACTGAAATCCTATTGCATACATGGCTAACTCAAGCGCATCTCCATCATCCTTAAATGCTTTTAAGTCTTGTTCAAGTAATCCTTCCTCGTGCTTCCACCACATCTTAACAGAAGTGTGATCAAACTCTGGTTCAAGCTCCTTTACTAAGTCACAAGCCTCAAAGAAGCCCCAATAATCAGGATCTTGACCCCTAAAGGCATACACTTCCCCCACCCTCGTATTTTAGGTTAGTGTCTTTTACAAAATAACCCTTTATGTAAAAAACAACTGTGAACTTATCCATTACCCTGTAGACAAAAGTTAACCTAACTTTATATTTTACCATTTCTTGACCAAACATACTAACCTTAATTTTTACTAACCAAAATGTCTACTAACAATAACAATCAAAACCACAAATTAAATACATGTCATTTGGGACCACTATTAAAGAAAAGAACATGGGACCACTATTGAATACATCTCCTTAAAGAATATAACATGGGAACAATGGCAGACAAAATAACTTACCTGGGACCACTGATACGATACAAACGATGTCCCTTTGGGACCACTTCACACGGTTGCTTTCTTCCTTGAACACAACGATACCAAGTTGACAAAGAGCACAATCCTTCTACTAGGGCATAACAAGTTGACACTAAAACGAATGACTCTTGTGCTACCTTTCACCCATCACATTTTCTATTTTACACAATTTACACTGTGGCATAAATGAAACACGTAATCAAATGAAATGTTACACTTGGCGTGCCACATCATCCTCCGTTAGTGGAAACTAACGGGAGGGACTAAAGTTAGGGACGGAAAACTTTCAGAGGACCATTGTTTGAACGAATTTTTTTGAGGGACTAAACTTGAAAGTTGGGATATTTGTAGGGACTAAAAATTTATTTAACCCTTTATATAATAAATTTTGTGATATAGTAATAACTCTATCTCCTCTCTCTCCTTCTCCCTCATAAATCAATTTAATAATTTTGTTAAAGAAAGTGGCATGGAATGAATAAAGTTATTAGAATAAAATAAAGTTATTGTATTTTTAGTTGTCAATTATAAGATCGACACCAATATTTTTATAAGATATTTCTCTCATATTTTGATGCTGACGAAGTAGATGTATGGGTTTTTTAGAGATAAAACTCTTTTAAATTTTTCTAGTAAAATTATCACTAACATTTATAAATAATCTTAAATTTTTTTTTTTCATTAAACTCAACTCTAATCTTATTTATACGCTCCGCTTCTTGACAAATCAATGAGCTCTATTACAAAATGAAACATTGTCATAAACAAATTACTCAAATAGAAAAATACACTTTTTTTATAAGTTTTGGTCGCCGCCCAACACAAAAAGGAAGGCCGCAACCCAAAACAATACAACTAAAGGTCTGATACCCAAAACACCACACACTTACAAAGGCAAAATGCAAATGAAAAATATTGATTATATTTAGTGAACAGTCTGTTCATAAACATATCAAAACAAACTGTCATAAAATTTACTCTTTTGGTAGAAGCTAATGGCCCATGGGTAATAATACCATTCATTCTCCTGCCTAGATACAAAGGATAAGAGAAAAATACAAATACAAAAAATTGAAGAAGTATAATGAAAAGATAACAGATGGACTTCTAAATTAGGAGTTGAAGAATTCACATTAGATGAAAAAAATTCAATCTCAATTAGTGTAAAAAAAACCGAAACATAAATATTGTTACTTGTCCTTTGAGTTTCCAAAAAATCTCATGCCATAAAAATATTTAAATTTGTATCTCTCTAAAGGTAGGACTTTTAATTTTGCTATCCACACCCAGCACTTCTATGTCCTCAAATTAAAGTATTCTATAAAAAACTGAAACATAAATAGTGTTACTTGTCCTTTGAGTTTCCATATGAAAAATAAATAAAAGTTGAGAAAGAGAGAAATTAGAGAACAAATAGATAACACCTCTTTTGTTTGTGGAAATCTTAAAGTTTTTCCAGATTATTATGTCACCAAACAATTGAGAGAGAGTTTAAGGAATGAATGGTTGAATGTAATTTTCCCATGAAATATTGAAATAAAAGATATGATGAGAGAGAATGTTGTTACACCACCACCTGCGTGTGTGTATGTGTATTTCACTGACTTATTTAAAGTTGTTGCATTTATTATATGTGCAGCAGTTATAGAGGTTATAAAGGTTATCTGGTTGGCGAATTCTATTTCGCAAGCGGTTATTATAATTTGTAACAGAATAACAGTGTGGCTAAAGGGGTAATTAGGGAATAGGAAAAAAAGGCCAGACGAAAATTGTGTATCCCTTTTATATATAACTAGCGTCCAAACGCGTGCCCGTTTGTCTGCTTTTTTTAATGTGCACATGCGTCTAAACATAAACGTTTTTTTATATTTAATTTTGGTCATAATTTAAATTATTTAGGTAATAAATTTTGTGATATGAATTTGTATACTATCTCTTTTAATAAATTGAAGTAGTTGGACAATGAAATAGTGTAATTTTGAAAGAAGGAAAGTTTATTGCAGATGAACTCACACAAATTTTCATATTGCGACACTAAAATGAAAACTGAAACCACTTCTATTGTCTTGTTATTTCTTCTTCTTTTGGCAACATAATTGCCACCACCGATTGCATCTACAATCGCTACTAAAGTTGGTTACAGTCAAGGTCATCACTGTTGGTCGTACCACTGTTTGGATGTTCATGCTATTTTGTTTTTATAGTTATATTGTTGTTTTTACCGATGTATTTATACCTACCATAAACAATTATAAAATCTATATAAGCTTTTATATGGACAAAGGAAAGTAACTTAAAGTCAATATCCAAAAGTTCTTGAAACTTCAAAAGATCTTAACATTTGAATAAATATTTATCCAACAATTTGTATGTAATAATTTTACATAAACGTTTAAAGCCACAATGATAGGTATATGTCCACACAAAAACCAATTAAAAGTAACTTTTTTTTAAATATATCATTTTTAATATTTTAAAACTCTCATACATTTTAACACTTTTCTACCACATTTGTTATTAACCAAAATTTATGTAGTGCACATGCGACAATGATGTTATCTTTAATCAAGAAGAGCCTCGTTCCCATAGTAATCACATCAGAACACAACTTGATTCAAAAACATTGTAAAAAGAAAAAATATTATATTGATCACAACATTGACAAATTAAATCATAAATATTTAATGAAGAAAAAGAGAAACGGTTTAACAAAAACACTTTTCAACATGAATCATAACAACATCAGTTACACATAATAACATTCCAAAAAAAATTCATTATCCTATAAAAATATTATTGAAAGTGTAAACATAAAAAATAGCAAGAATTTTATAGAAGAAGACAATAAATAACCATATGTTAGCAAGACTTTGTTAGCGTAACAACGACCATGGTTCTGAAAGATTAAATACTCTTTGATTGTTATTACATAAGAATGAAAAAGGTTCAGTTTTGTGGGTTTTTTTTGTTTTTTGATTGAATGTTTTGTGGAGTTTCTATGTATAAAGAAACTGATATTTTAATGTGAATGGCAAAAAGAAACTGCTATTTTGATTATCATAAATAGTTTATTTGGTAACCGTGAGTAAATATGGTTACTATTTACTATGTTGTAATTTGTATTGAAGTTGAGGGGTAATTAAGGAATGTAAATAGGCCAGTTCAAAATCTCCAATCACCTTTATATATATTATATAGTTATAGATTAGAATTACATAAAAACCGAAATAAACTTAGACATGATAAATTTTAAATAGAGATGCATCGTCATTTGTAAAACTTGAAATAAACTTAAACATGCAAAATTTTAAATTTTTAATAGTCTAATTTAATAATTTTTAAATAAATTTGAACAAACATGTTATAGAATGTAACACATCTAAATTAATTTTTAAATAAATTTGAACAAACATGTTATAGAATGTAACACATCAAAAGAGAGATAGAGATATTATGAAAGAAATAATGAAAACTTAGTTGTCATTGACTTTGGTGACTCAAACACTCTTTTTCAATTACTCTTCTTGTGTTGTCCTATTGAAGAAATGATGTGGTTCTTTAGCTGTTTTTGTCAGTGGTAAATATCCCTTCTTTCAATTGATAATATAGACCAATATTATAAGAAACTACCAAAAAACTACATGAATGTTAATGTTATAAATTTCACCTATAATCAAATATCAAAATTTAAACATTGAAAACAATTTAACAAAAATTTAGTAACAGTAGTAGGAGTAGGATATCAATCAAAATTAAAATAGAATAGAATACATAAATATATAATTATTGAACGAAAATGAAAAGGAAATAAACATGATTGAGAAATAGATGAATAGAGAAAAGAAACAAAAGAGAGAAGATTTACCCAACTGGTAATGACATTTGTCTACTTCGTAAGATATTTTCTTCATTTCTTCTATTTACTTATCTATTTCATTTAAGGGAAGTTACTTTGTATTTCATTTAAGTTATAACTAACATATAAATAGAATTTTGTTTTTTTTTCCTTTAAAAATAGAATAAATATAGAGGAGTTATAGAGCTGTTATTGTTTGAATAACAAAAAGTAGTTTTTTTATCAATTAAATTAAGGGTAATTATGAAACAAAATTAAGGGTATTATAGGAATAAAAATAGGCCACTCCAAAATCATCTATTCCCTTTATATATAGTAATAGATTATAGATTATAGATAATTATAAATTCATATGGTATAAATAGTTATATTGATCTTTGTTGTTGATTTTACTAAAACTTAATACACAACATAACAGCCGCAACTAATTAATACTTATGTCCCAAGTATCTTAACTAACTTGTATTTATAGTGTAATTAAACTCCTTAACTAGTTAATTCCTTTTTTTTATAACTTTAATCTTCAATGGCTTTGTTAATGCATAGTAAAAAGTAAATTTATAATATAAGAACTTTGATTGTTCTAGAAATCACACCTCTAACCTTTTTCTTAATAATGCCATATCACTATTTTAGGGGTATTTTTTGTCAAATTGCAACTAATTCCAACCGGATTTGTGTCTGGTTGAAACATAACCACACTTAATGCACTACATTTACCACTTTTGTACCAAAAAGTTAACAAACAGTAGCAAAAGCAACCAGAATTTGGCTTTTGTGTAACAATATTTACAATGACTATTGGGAACAGAACCCAATACTACTTTTGTTTAGATTACACTTTTACACACTTTGTCATTTCCAATGTTACAATACACAATTTGTCATTTGAAACGAGTATACTCATTTCCAATGTTACAATACATAGTTTGTCATTTGAAACGAGTATACACTTTCGTCCTCTCTCTCTCTCTCTCTCTCTCTCTCTCTCTCTCTCTCTCTCTCTCTCTCTCTTTCTCTCTCTCTCTCTCTTTCTCTCTCTCTTTTCTTCTTCTTCTCTTCTTCTTCTTCTTCCTTGTTCCTCTTCTTCTTCTTCATTTTCCACCTTCTTCTTCCTTCTTCCTATTCTTTCGTAATGCTTTTCTTATAATCTTTTAATTTTTTCTTCCAAAATGATTGTTGTGTTTTACCAAATGATTCTTCCTTCTCCATCTTCTTCTTCCTTCTTCCATCTTCTTCTATGTATATTTCTTTTCCATATCTAGAAATTTGTGATGAAAAAAATATTTACAACATAGAGGGGAGTAAAACAAGTTGGAAAATATGTAAGGGTGAGAAGCAACAACTTTGGCCACGTCTCCTATTGTGTTTTCAAGAGAGAAAAATTAATGTAGAGGTGAGAAGCATATTCTGTGTTTGATGTATCAAATGGTTGCGTTTTCTGTGCAAGTCCTTGATTCAAAAGGCGATGAAGGTCTTCAGGCAGTGGCTGCAACTTACAATGACTTGCGCGAGCTTCGAGTTTTTCCCATGGATGCGAGGAAGGAAACAGTAGGTGTAATACCCCAAAATTTGCTCTCTCTTTTGTCATCATAGCATAGCATTATCATATATCATATAATATCCATCTCATTAGCATTGCATTGCATCTTTAACATAGAAAAATGAAGCATAACATCCCTCTTACCATCAAGGCATGTGATCAGGGGAAAGAGGGATAATCAAGGAATCATTCAAGGCACAAAAGGTCAAACAAGTTGTCTCAAGGCAAGCCAAGAGGTTTTTCATGTCTCATACTACCTCAATTGATCATCCAAAACCTCAAGAAGGTGAGATTCAATAGGAGATTGAAGCACTACATCATTCACTATGCAAGGGATCCAAAAATTGAAGGAAAACCCGCAAAAGAGATAGTTCATTAGTTCAAAATCACCCTCAAGTGGCATATATCATCATCCTT
This sequence comes from Lathyrus tuberosus, assembly GCA_022829125.1. Classification (NCBI taxonomy): domain Eukaryota; kingdom Viridiplantae; phylum Streptophyta; class Magnoliopsida; order Fabales; family Fabaceae; genus Lathyrus; species Lathyrus tuberosus. The sequence continues at coordinate 9,812,255 of JALAZF010000141.1, read as the reverse complement.
TAAGAGGATACACAACATACTCTGAGGAATTTGAAATTGAAGACTGCATATTTTCCCCTTAGGAGGTGGGTACCAAAATTAGGGTTTGACTTAAAATCGGTTTATCTCTGATTTTTTGGACAAAACTTGATCTCATGGTATTCCTCATGTTCTTAAGTATATATGGGTGGAAAATTGCTCATCAATTGGTTTCAGAAGGGTCTCAATTGATCAGTTGCTTGATAATCAAGAAATCGGGGAAAAAGTCAACTATGCAGTGAAAAAAGTCAACTCCTGACTTTTTGAGGCCAAATTCATGAAATTCATGTTATATGTGACCAATGTACAAAATTTGATCAAGAAACTCCAAAAGGGCTACGAAAAATCAAGAAATTGCAAAATTGCCAAAAATAGAAATTTTGGAGTTTCCAAAAATAGTAAGTTTTGGCCATTTTGCACCAAACTTTGAACCAAGGCCATTCAAAATTGAGACATCAAATAAAAATTCCACCAGGCCACAACAAAATATCTTGTTTCAAGCTTTAAATCCATATAAAGAACTCTTCCATCGGATAAAAATTGAGTGATATATGATTGATCAAAGTTTGAGCAAAGTAGGTCAAAAACCAAGTCATGGCAAGGCAAGTGCAGGCCCATGCGCCATAATTTTGTCGAACACTTGGTGTGCCAAATGTCCAGCCATTTTTCTCCATGATGGAAGCTCCAAACGAAAAAATGTTGAACATCAAAGTTGTTCATCTCAATGTCCTCTTCAACTTTGATGTTGGACATTTTTCCATTTGAGCAAGTTATGATGGGGTTATGATGGTCCCAAGTTAACGCGTTCATGCTGAATTTTCCAAGTCAGATTGCCATGCCACCCTACCAACCTACCAAGCCCATGCACCAGTTCTGAACCATGATGTTTGGAGTCATTTTACACCATTCTACAAGCCTCTATTCTATTCAATTTCAACATCAAAATTATTCTCCTATATCTACTCTTTCATTTGCCACAAAAATTACACATTTCCATTCATTAAAGTGGGAGAAATTCATCACCAAACTTCCTTATTTTAATTGATTTTAAGCTGCTATAAAACCAGAAAAATAACATTGTTGTTGTTGCTAATTCAAATACTCATATACATACTACACACCAGTCCACATTCCATTTTATTAAACTAAAAATTTCCTTACATCACCACCCTCCATTTTAATCCCCACCATACACTTCATAAATTCACCCACACCATAGCAAACCTACCCAACTCACCTCTAACTGTCATGACTCAGTTAGTTAGAGTCCACTCAGTTAACCCAACTCTAACTCACTTAACCCACTCAGTTTACCATGGTTAATCACACCAAACCCTAACTATATAAACAAATTCACACACAATTTCAACTCTCTCTCTCATTTTTCCACATTTCTCAGAACACATTCTCAATCATTCTCTCAATTTTCTCTCTAATCTCACACATTTCTCACACTTTTCATCACAATTTCTCAAGAAATCTCAAATTTCTCTTTCACTCTCAAGAATTCAGATCCAGATTTCTCTTTCGTTTCTTCATCATTTTCGAAGATCTTTGAAGCATAATCATCTCCATAACCTCCTCTTTCTACTGTATGCATTAGATTCGATTGAATCCACCATCGAAAAATCTCAAGTTTCACTCATCACTCCCAATTTCTACTCCAAGCAAGTATTGGATCTATTTTCAGCCTTTATTTGGCTTAGAGTGCTGATTTGAAGATCTTGCAGGAAGTTTTCGGATTTCTAAAACAAAAAATTGCATCTCACAAGGTTAGAGATCTTGACACTTTTCCTTTAGTTCATCATAATTGTAGAGATTTACAATGTGAAATTAGTACTCATGCATTGCATCTGGAAGTCCTGAAATGATGGCACGCCTTTGTTTGTTTAATTTGAAGTTTATGTATTTTTGTGAAATTCATATTGAATGTGTCACTTTCGTGCCATTTTTCTTGGTGTTAGAACGATCTTTTGGTGATTTAATTGGTATATTCATGATCTATGAAGTTTGGGCTTCAGTTTGGTATCTTATTTTGTTAGTTTTCATTAAGAAATGAGGGAGTTATGTGAGGTAGAAGTTGGGAAGAAAATCTGCGTTTTTTCCTGGGTTGTTGTATGAATTCATCTTCCATTTGCATGAAAGCTACGACATGGCGCGTTGAGATTGGTGGTGTTCTTGCTTTATATGATTAAGGTGCCTGTTCAGGGAGAGGACCCTAAAGTCAAGTTTGATAGTTATGTTGAGGAATTTATGAGGATCATCAAAAAGAGCGATTACAAGATCATTAATCAGCTTAATCAGACACCCTCTAAAATCTCAATATTATCCTTGTTAATGAGTTCAGATGCACACCGGGCTGCTTTGTTGAAGGTTCTGAATATGGCATATGTTCCCCAAGAGATTACCGTGAATCAGTTGGAGGGAGTAATTTCTAATGTCAATGTGAACCACGGGTTAGGGTTTACGAATAGGGATTTGACTCTAGATGGACGTAATCACAACAAAGTGTTGCATATCACGCTTGAATGCAAAGGAGCTATTTTGTCGCATGTGCTGGTCGACACGGGTTCTTCCTTGAATGTGTTACCCAAAAAGGCCCTGATGAAAATTGAAGTAGATGGATTGATTCTTAGACCCAGCGATATGATTGTGAGAGCTTTCGATGGATCCCAAAGATCGGTGTTTGGAGAGGTAGAATTACCAATACAGGTTGGTCCACAGATATTCAAGACAATCTTTCACGTTATGGACATTCAGCCTGCTTATAGCTGTTTGTTAGGCCGACCGTGGATTCACGCAGCAGGCGCAGTTACCTCCACACTACATCAAAAGCTCAAATACGTGTTCGAGGGTCAAGTGGTCACTGTTTGCGGTGAGGAAGATATATTTGTGAGTCATCTATCCACTTTCAAATATGTGGAAATGGATGGAGAGATTCATGAAACCCTGTGCCAGTCTTTTGAAGCCTTGAATATTAACAAATTCCCAGAATCTACTTCGGCATCAGTGGTGTCAAATGTGCCAGTTGGGCCGAGTACATCAATTGTGTCCTACAAGCAGGCCAGAGAAGTGGTTGAAAGCGGAAATGCCCAAGGTTGGGGTAAAGCTATTGACGTGTTCGTGAAAGAAGATAAGTTTGGCATTGGATACCAACCGGGTCGGACACCAGTTCCCCGATTCTGTGGGCCAATCAATTTCAACAGTGGAGGAATTATCAACCCTAATCAGTCCTGCTCAGCAATAGGAGATGACATTGAAAGCTCAGATTATCTGGACAGATGGGTGTATTCACTGGCTCCGGGCGAGGCATTGTAAAATTGGTCTAGTGAAGAAGTCATTCATGTTGTACACCATTCAGAGTAATAATTCTTGTCTTTCATAATGCATGAAATCCCACACTCTGCCCAAGGTGTGAGGATCATTTGTAGGGCCACCATATTTTCTCATATAATGTTCAAATATCAATAAAAAAGACGTTTTTGTTTACAAATTTGTGTTCCTTTATTCCTTATATTTTTTATTTTTGCACAAAGAAAATTAAAAATGATAATGCACTTTCTTTTGTTTTCAAGCAAAAATAATCTAAAATAAAGCATCAATCCAATCATGCAGACTGGATTTTGTGGATTCCTTTGAAAATGATTCTGTTATGCCCACGTATGATTTCGACAATCCGATCTATCAAGCTGAGGAGGAAAGTGATGAGGACTATGAACTCCCGGAAGAGTTGGATAAATTGTTGAAACAGGAAGAAAAGACCATTCAGCCTTATCAGGAAGCTCTTGAGGTTATCAATATTGGTTCAGAAGAAAGTAAGAAAGAGATCAAGATCGGTGCAAGTCTGCGGGCTGATGTAAAGCAAGAGCTGATAGTCATGCTACGTGAATACGTTGATATCTTCGCTTGGTCATATCAAGATATGCCAGGTTTAGATACAGACATAGTTGTGCATAGACTACCATTGAAAGAGGACTGCCCACCGGTCAAGCAGAAGCTGCGCAGAACGAAACCAGAAATGGCTTTGAAGATCAAGGAAGAAGTACAGAAACAGTTGGATGTAGGTTTTCTGGCAGTAACCAACTATCCTCCTTGGGTGGCCAACATAGTACCGGTGCCGAAGAAAGATGGCAAGGTTAGAATGTGCGTGGATTACAGAGATCTCAACAGGGCGAGCCCTAAAGATGACTTTCCACTCCCTCATATTGATGTGCTGGTTGACAATACTGCTCAGTTTTCAGTGTTCTCATTTATGGATGGATTCTCCGGGTACAATCAGATAAAGATGGCGCCTGAAGACATGGAGAAGACGACATTCATTACCCCGTGGGGTACCTTCTGTTACAAAGTGATGCCTTTTGGGTTGAAGAACGCAGGGGTAACTTATCAAAGAGCAATGGTGACGTTATTCCACGATCTAATTCATAAAGAGATCGAGTGCTATGTGGATGACATGATTGCTAAATCAAAGACAGAAGAGGAACATCTGATCAACTTGAAGAAGTTGTTTGAGAGGTTGAGGAAATTCAGGTTGAGACTGAATCCTAACAAGTGTACTTTCGGCGTGCGGTCCGGAAAATTGCTTGGTTTCATTGTCAGTGAAAAAGGAATAGAGGTTGATCCTGCTAAAGTGAAAGCTATACAAGATATGCCTGTACCAAGAACTGAGAAAGAAGTTCGCGGCTTTCTAGGGAGGTTGAACTACATTTCAAGGTTCATATCTCACCTAACTGCCACCTGCGAACCGATATTCAAAATGCTAAGAAAAGATCAAACGGTCAGGTGGAATGATGATTGTCAAAATGCATTCGATAAAATAAAAAGATACTTGCAGGAACCTCTGATTCTAATACCTCCAGTTCAAGGGAGACCACTGATTATGTACTTGACGGTGCTCGAAGGATCCATGGGTTGTGTTCTCGGTCATCACGAAGAGACAGGTAGGAAAGAACATGTTATCTACTACCCGAGCAAGAAGTTTACAGATTCTGAATTGCGTTATTCAATGCTTGAGAAGACATGCTGCGCACTCGCATGGGCCACAAATCGGTTGAGACAATATATGCTCACACATACAACCCTGTTGATCTCAAAATTGGATCCGGTCAAGTATATTTTTGAGAAACCAGCACTTACAGGCAGAGTTGCAAGGTGGCAGATGGTACTGACAGAGTACGATATTCAATTTACTTCGCAAAAAGCAGTCAAAGGAAGTATACTGTCAGATTATCTTGTGCAACAGCCTCTTGATGATTACCAGCCCATGAAGTTTGATTTCCCTGATGAGGACATCATGTTTCTCAAAGCGAAAGACTACGAGGAACCACTTCTGGAGGAGGGGCCTGACCCTGAATCCAAATGGAGTTTGATGTTTGATGGGGCGGTTAATATGAATGGGTGCGGAGTTGGTGCAGTTCTCGTTACGCCAGAAGGTGTTCACATGCCCTTCACTGCTCGAGTAACCTTCAGATGTACCAACAACGAAGCAGAATACGAGGCTTGCATACTAGGGATTGAGGAGGCTATTGATTTACGAATCAAGACCCTTGATATCTTTGGTGATTCAGCACTGGTAATCAATCAAGTAAAGGGAACTTGGCACACACATCAGCAGAATTTGATTCCGTATAGAGATTATACGAGGAGATTGCTGACATTCTTTACAACTGTCAAGTTGTACCATGTTCCCAGAGATGAAAATAAGTTTGCAGACGCCTTGGCCACTATATCTTCGATGATCAAAGTGCATGGTTGGAACTTTGTACCCAGGATTGATGTGTCTCGTCTTGATAGACCTGCTTTTGTGTTTGATGTTGATGCAGTATCTAACGACAAGCCTTGGTACCATGACATTAAATGCTTCTTGAAAAGTCAAGAATACCCGCCCGGGGCATCTTCCAAAGACAAGAAGACGTTAAGAAGGCTAGCCGGTAGTTTCTTCTTGAACAAAGATGGCGTGCTGTATAAAATAAATTTTGACACGGTTTCGCTCAGATGCGTGGATAGACACGAAGCAGACCTGTTGATGATTGAAGTGCACGAAGGCTCTTTTGGTACCCATGCCGGAGGACATGCGATGGCTAAGAAATTATTGAGATTGGGGTATTATTGGTTGACAATGGAGTCGGATTGCTGCAAGTATGCCCGCAAGTGTCATAAATGCCAGATCTATGCAGACAAAGTACACGTTCCTCCCAATCCGTTGAGTATCATGTCTTCTCCGTGGCCCTTTGCAATGTGGGGTATTGATATGATCGGGAAAATTGAGCCTACTGCTTCAAACGACCATCGTTTCATCTTGGTCGCCATTGATTACTTCACTAAATGGGTTGAAGCAGCGTCTTATGCCAATGTCACTAAGCAAGTGGTAGCTCGGTTCTTGAAACGAGATATCATTTGTCGCTATGGAGTTCCCGAAAGAATCATTACTGATAATGGTTCTAATTTGAATAATAAGATGATGGCTGAGCTATACCGGGACTTCAAAATCGAGCATCACAATTCTTCTCCGTACTGCCCAAAGATGAATGGCGCGGTCGAAGCGGCCAACAAAAATATCAAGAAGATTGTGCAGAAGATGGTTGTCACGTACAAAGATTGGCATGAGATGTTACCATTAGCTTTGCATGGGTATCGAACATCAGTCCGCACGTCCACTGGGGCAACACCATACTCACTTGTATATGGTATGGAGGCAGTTCTACCGGTAGAAGTTGAGATTCCCTCTCTCCGAGTATTGATGGACGTTAAGCTAGATGAAGTTGAATGGGTACGAGCCATATTTGATCAGCTGAGCCTTATTGAGGAGAAGCGATTAGCAGCAGTATGTCATGGCCAGCTATATCAGCGCAGAATGAAGAGGGCATTCGATCAAAAGGTTCGACCTCAAGTTTACAAGGTCGGAGATGTGGTAATCAAGAGAATACTTCCTCCGAGTACAGATCGCAGGGGCAAATGGACTCCTAATTATGAAGGTTCATTCGTGGTTAAAAAGGTTTTCTCAGGTGGAGCCTTATTGCTGACAACCATGGATGGTGAAGACTTTTCATCCCTTGTTAATTCAGATGCAGTTAAAAAATACTTCGTATAAATAGACCCGCTGGATAAAAAAATAAAAAAAATCCAGGCAAAAAAGGGCATCCTGGCTAACCAAAAACAGAATAAAGGTTCGGGCAAAAATTAGGGATATAATTGGAAAAAATTGTACACCCGGTAAGTTGAAAACCCGAAAGGGCAACTTAGGCAAAAATGGGTATCCCGGTGGATTGAAAACCTGAAAAGGCGATCCACGCAAAAGAGGGATTTAAGTGAATGATTGTAGTCTGAATTAATATGTACGTTCTCTACTCTTCAGCAAACTAGCAAAGTTTCCGAAGGAGGAATTGTTCTGACCACGAGCTTCCGAAGGCGAAGATAATCAAGAGAGTTGGAATGTATACTGGCTATAACAGAATCAGAAATCAGTTGGAATCCAATTTCCGCATTATCATTAGGATATATTTCTTTTCTCAATTTTATGGCAATCAACTCTTTCAGGGGTTTGCTTCTGATTGTAAATTCGCCGATTTTGGCATTCCATCAATAAAATTGAATATTCAGTCACAAGCTTTTATCTTCATTTTACTGTTTTGTTTGCAAAAACGTCCGATTTTTTATAATAAAACATTGCTTTGAAAATATCATGGCCTTGCAAAAACATGCACAAAAAAGACAATCAAGATTACTTTGCTTGTTGGACAACCTTGGATGGTGGATTCAAAAGACCACGCAATATCTTGGGGCATGTGCATATATTTTTCTGTTGCATGTAATGAGTACGATTGATCCAAGCAGCACAAAATTTATCTCTCAGCATAATCAACAGATATTTGCCATGACTTGATACTGTTGTATCTTATTAAGTCGATTCTCTCATTCAAGATTTCCCACCGGGTTTTGTGACGACAACGGTTGCCGAAGATTGAATCTTTCCGTGTTGATAACGGTTATTAATACAGTGAGCACTCCATGTCCATAACGTGTGCAAATCTTCTGGTACCTCGCAGACGATGTGAATGGTAGTTCAAGAGCGAATGTTCAGAGTTTGAAGACAGAGTGTTCGTCTAAGAGTTTGAAAATGCTTGGTTTTCTATAAAATCCTCTTAAGAGACGAAGCTTCTCGAAATAACATCCCTTGTGGGGTTTATTCTCGGCAAGATGTACCAGCAAGTGGTAGCGTCATATTTCCCGCAGGTTTCAGCATGTGAAATTTGTCAAAGAATAATTACCTGCTGAATTGTTTTATCTCCCCACAGAGTTCAACGTCTTGGCAGTAATTTCCCCAGCAAGGTCTAAATAGATCGAGGGAATCTCTTCTTCAGCAAAGTGTCAGCATATGATATTGCCCAGCAGGTGGTGTAATTCTCAGCATTGCTCATTTACAACTAAAAGTCCAATTTATTTTGGCATACGTATAGTTGTTCATATTATTCCAGCAGGTGGGATAGTATTGCAGATGATTATTCCAGCAGGTGGAGTGATCATTATATATAATCGTTCATATTATTTCAGCAGGTGGGATAGTATTGCAGATGATTATTCCAGCAGGTGGAGTGATCATTATATACAGTTGTTCATATTATTCCAGCAGGTGGGATAGTATTACAGATGGTTGTTCCAGCAGGTGGGGTGATCATTCTATACAGTTTGTTCATGTTATTCCAGCAGGTGGGATAATATTGCAGATGGTTGTTCCAGCAGGTGGGGTGATCATTCTATACCGTTTGTTCATGTTATTCCAGCAGGTGGGATAATATTGCAGATGGTCGTTCTAGCAGATGGGGTGATCATTATATATAGTTGTTCATGTTATTCCAGCAGGTGGGATAATATTGCAGATGGTCGTTCCAGCAGGTGGGGTGACCATTATATACAGTTTGTTCATGTTATTCCAGCAGGTGGGATAATATTGCAGATGGTTGTTCCAACAGGTGGGGTGATCATTCTATACAGTTTGTTTATGTTATTCCAGCAGATGGGATAATATTACAGATGGTTGTTCCAGCAGGTGGGGTGATCGTTATATACAGTTTGTTCATATTATTCCAGCAGGTGGGATAGTATTGCAGATGGTTTTTCCAGCAGGTGGAGTAATCATTTGGCAAAGCTTCCAAAGCCGATTTGGTAAGCACTGAAGTCCAATGTTAGTTTGGCAAAGCTGCAAAAGTCCATCTGAAGATGGCAAGTTTGAGATTCCAAAGCCGGTTTGGTAATCATTGAAGTCCAAAGACAGATTGGCAGAAATCCAACACGAATTGGTAAAAGTCCAACGACAGATTGGCATAAATCCAACACGAATTGGTAAAAGTCCAACGACAGATTGGCAGAAATCTAACACGAATTGGTAAAAGTCTATTGTTTAGAATGGCAGAGCAGCTAAAGTCCATCGACAGTATGGCAAGCCAGTAGTCGCCTGGTGTCGTTCAAAAAGACATTGTTGAAAGTCCATCGACAGTATGGCAAGCCAGTAGTCGCCTGGCGTCGTTCGAAAAGACATTGTTGAAAGTCCATCCATAGTATGGCAAGCCAGTAGTCGTCTGGCGTCGTTCAAAAGACAGATTTCTACGACAATGTTTCATTGAAGATTCAATCCAGCAGTCTCGTTGGGTTTATATCCCTTTTGTTCTTCGTCATCCAGAGCAAATTTTTGGTTATATTTGGTATTCAATCACTATATACCTTAAAAGTCTGAAAGCAATCGCTTTCAGGCATTCAGGTCTACAGCGTTTGAATAGGGGCCGCTGTAATACCCCAAAATTTGCTCTCTCTTTTGTCATCATAGCATAGCATTATCATATATCATCTCATATCTATCTCATTAGCATTGCATTGCATCTTTAACATAGAAAAATGAAGCATAGCATCCCTTTTACCATCAAGGCATGTGATCAGGGGAAAGAGGGATAATCAAGGAATCATTCAAGGCACAAAAGGTCAAACAAGTTGTCTCAAGGCAATCCAAGAGGTTTTTCATGTCTCATACTACCTCAATTGATCATCCAAAACCTCAAGAAGGTGAGATTCAATAGGAGATTGAAGCACTACATCATTCACTATGCAAGGGATCCAAAAATTGAAGGAAAACCCTCAAAAGAGATAGTTCATTGGTTCAAAATCACCCTCAAGTGGCATATCTCATCATCCTTTAAGAGGATACACAACATACTCTGAGGAATTTGAAATTGAAGACTGCACATTTTTCCCTTAGGGGTTGGGTACCAAAATTAGGGTTTGACTTAAAATTGGTTTATCTCTGATTTTTTGGAATAACTTGATCTCATGGTATTCCTCATGTTCTTAAGTATATATGGGTGGAAAATTGCTCATCAATTGGTTTCAGAAGGGTCTCAATTGATCAGTTGCTTGATAATCAAGAAATCGGGGAAAAAGTCAACTGTGAAGTGAAAAAAGTCGACTCCTGACTTTTTGAGGCCAAATTCATGAAATTCATCTTATATGTGACCAATGTACAAAATTTGATCAAGAAACGCCAAAAGGGCCACGAAAAATCAAGAAATTGCAAAACTGCCAAAAATAGAAATTTTGGAGTTTCCAAAAATAGTAAGTTTTGGCCATTTTGCACCAAACTTTGAACCAAGGCCATTCAAAATTGAGACATCAAATAAAAATTCCACCAGGCCACAACAAAATATCTTATTTCAATCTTTAAATCCATATAAAGAACTCTTCCATCGGATAAAAATTGAGTGATATATGATTGATCAAAGTTTGAGCAAAGTAGGTCAAAAACCAAGTCATGGCAAGGCAAGTGCAGGCCCATGCGCCATAATTTTGTCGAACACTTGGTGTGCCAAATGTCCAGCCATTTTTCTCCATGATGTAAGCTCCAAACGAAAAAATGTTGAACATCAAAGTTGTTCATCTCAATGTCCTCTTCAACTTTGATGTTGGACATTTTTCCATTTGAGCAAGTTATGATGGGGTTATGATGGTCCCAAGTTAACGCGTTCATGCTGAATTTTCCAAGTCAGATTGCCATGCCACCCTACCAACCTGCCAAGCCCATGCACCAGTTCTGAACCATGATGTTTGGAGTCATTTTACACCATTCTACAAGCCTCTATTATATTCAATTTCAACATCAAAATTATTCTCCTATATCTACTCTTTCATTTGCCACAAAAATTACACATTTCCATTCATTAAAGTGGGAGAAATTCATCACCAAACTTCCTTGTTTTAATTGATTTTAAGCTGCTATAAAACCAGAAAAATAACATTGTTGTTGTTGCTAATTCAAATACTCATATACATACTACACACCAGTCCACATTCCATTTTATTAAACTAAACATTTCCTTACATCACCACCCTCCATTTTAATCCCCACCATACACTTCATAAATTCACCCACACCATAGCAAACCTACCCAACTCACCTCTAACTGTCATGACTCAGTTAGTTAGAGTCCACTCAGTTAACCCAACTCTAACTCACTTAACCCACTCAGTTTACCATGGTTAATCACACCAAACCCTAACTATATAAACAAATTCACACACAATTTCAACTCTCTCTCTCATTTTTCCACATTTCTCAGAACACATTCTCAATCATTCTCTCAATTTTCTCTCTAATCTCACACATTTCTCACACTTTTCATCATAATTTCTCAAGAAATCTCAAATTTCTCTTTCACTCTCAAGAATTCAGATCCAGATTTCTCTTTCGTTTCTTCATCATTTTCGAAGATCTTTGAAGCATAATCATCTCCATAACCTCCTCTTTCTACTGTATGCATTAGATTCGATTGAATCCACCATCGAAAAATCTCAAGTTTCACTCATCACTCCCAATTTCTACTCCAAGCAAGTATTGGATCTATTTTCAGCCTTTATTTGGCTTAGAGTGCTGATTTGAAGATCTTGCAGGAAGTTTTCGGATTTCTAAAACAAAAAATTGCATCTCACAAGGTTAGAGATCTTGACACTTTTCCTTTAGTTCATCATAATTGTAGAGATTTACAATGTGAAATTAGTACTCATGCATTGCATCTGGAAGTCCTGAAATGATGGCACACCTCTGTTTGTTTAATTTGAAGTTTATGTGATTTTGTGATTTTTGTGAAATTTATATTGAATGTGTCACTTTCGTGCCATTTTTCTTGGTGTTAGAACGATCTTTTGGTGATTTAATTGGTATATTCATGATCTATGAAGTTTGGGCTTCAGTTTGGTATCTTATTTTGTTAGTTTTCATTAAGAAATGAGGGAGTTATGTGAGGTAGAAGTTGGGAAGAAAATCTGCGTTTTTCCTGGGTTGTTGTATGAATTCATCTTCCATTTGTATGAAAGCTACGACGTGGCGCGTTGAGATTGGTGGTGTTCTTGCTTTATATGATTAACTAATAACTACATGATGATGATGAATGATTGGCAAGAGAGAGAAAAAGTGTGGCGCGTTGTGATTGGTGGTTGCCTTTTGCTTTTCGGCCAACCAATAGAAATAAGGCAACATTTTAATGAGAAATCAAGTCCAGCACGTGATGAAGCTTTGGTCCCTTCAGAAGGATGCGTGTGGGCGAGTGTAGGGTATTTAGGGTGAGCGTGCATTGTCAGCCGTTGATCTGGAGATTGGCTTGATCATGTGGTTGGAATTGCATGTACATGGAACTGGAAATACGCAGCCAATACACAGGATTATGCGTCCTATTGGACTTTGGTAGTTGTTTTTTACACCCCCAAGTGAAGCCCAAACCATTTCTGAACTAAAAACTTACTATTGTTGCACCCATTTCTTCTATTCATTTGCATTTAATTTCTTTTGCATGTAGTTTCACTTTTATGTTAATAAAAATACTAAAAATCATTAGAAAATTCTGGAAAAATTCATGAATATTATCAAGACATTTAGGAAATCTTTGATATTTTTATTTCATGATTTTATTACGTTTTTACCACTGTTTCATATTTTTCTTTGAATTTCCATCTGTGTGCATTCCAAATATGATACATGAATTTGTAGAATTTTGTTCTTGCTCATTACAAACTGTTTTGACTTGATTATTTTTGCATTGATTCACTGATACATTGAAGCCTGTTAGATGATTTTTGTTTGATTTTTTGGTCACTTTATGACTTGTTTTGATGCTTGTTTTTGCACCACTTTGCATGATGTTTTAATTTGACCTAATGCATTGTTTGAAGTCATTTTGCTTTGAATTTTGACATGCTATCTTGATGTATGATGTACTTCTGACTTAGGCATTTAAATACCATGTTTGTATAATTTTCATAAGTCCATTTGATTTTTGTTTGATGCATTACATTTGAAGCATAATAACATGTCATATCATTCTAACTTTAGTGCATGTTTGCATGAATTCTTTTGTGCATATTTGTATGAGCATTTGCATGTGTTATGAGCCATTCATGTGATATTATAGGTCATTTGTATGATATTATAGGTTACCATTGATTGCATTATAAGTCACTTTGGTTTGCATTTACATTTGACATGAGTTTGTGCATTCTAAGTCGAATTATGACTTGTTTTCATCTCACTTCTTCTTATGCTATATGTGATTCATGTTTGCATTTTGGTGTACCATTTCCTTCATGCCATTTGCATCTCATGTATAATATGCTACTGCCCATGTGTATTCATTAACCATTTCACATGTTATGCATTTATAATATGTCATTTTGTGCATTTAATTGAACATGTTTCACTTCTCTTTTCTTCTACTTCATCTTATCTCTTCCACTTGCACTCTTCTATTCTTGAATTACATGATGGTTCATATGCTTTGTAAGACCTTTGTGAATTGAATTTAATTCTGACCTTGACTTTATATGAAGCATAAATGCATGATTACTTTGCATTTTCATCCATTCTTCATCTATTTCTTCTATGGTTCACTTCTTTAATGTTTAGGACCTTACTTGTACATAGTTGATGTGTGTTTGATGTCTTAATATTAGAGAGTACTCTTATTGTTTAGATTCTGACCTTGGTTAGTTTGTATCTCTTAGGATCCTATTTCTTTGGTTCTTAATTGATTTGATCATCACTTGTTGTTTTTTCCTTTATTTCATACTTGTAAATATTGTGGACTAACCTTTTCATGTAGGTGCATGGTAAGTAAGTGTGGGGATATAGTTCCACATACACTTCTCTCCCTCATCTTTTCTTATCTCTTTTAAATAATTCAATTCGTGTTTGATAAGCATTTACATGTTTTCCTTGAATAATTCTTCTCCATCCCTCTTCAAGATCAACTTAACTTCCATTTTGGAAGTAAGTTGTTTCTTTTGCTCTTCCTCTTCTTTCTTTTAGAAGTAGGCTTGATAAACCACATTGACTATAGGATCTCCGAGCATGCTAACATTAGGGTGTGTCTTAGTTTCCCCTTAGTTTTCACCTTTACCTCTCTCTTGAGTCTCTTCTCTCTCATCTCATAATAAAAGTAAAAAATACGTAATAAAGGCATAACAAATATTATATTTTGGCCTTTCATGTGGGAACAACGAGGTGAGGGGTCTTCTCTCATTTCTTTGGGAGAATGTTTAGCATAAGTACCATCTGGGGACGATGTGCGAGGCATTCAATCTCACATGAGGGACTTAAATACAATGCATGTTACAAAACACACATAATCAAAAACACTTTTTTCTAAAAAAACAAAAACAAACAATAACGTCTTTCCTTCGGGAACTCTTTTCTCAGCTCACTCATTCTCAACGTATGAACGCGTTTCTTCTCGTTCTCTTGCAAGATGGTAACGCACTCGGACCAGCGAGCCTGCAACACCTGAGCTAGAACATTAGCTGTTCTCTAAAAAACACAAACAATCCATCCCTAGTGAGGGGAACTGCATCGCTCTGATTCTCATGTTCCCGATGAGATACGTAGGCAGTGGGGTAGGGCCCATTCGAGCACTTCTTTTATTTTCCCTACATTTGTTTCTTTTTCTCTCTTTTCCCTTTCCTTTTTTTTCCCGTTCCTTTCCCTTTCCAGTAGCGGCGGAGCTCCAGACGACGACACCCTTTGATCGAGACAAGCAAGCGTGGATCCCATCGGGTACGATGGACGCGAGGGGGTGGTAATACCTTCCTCTCACATAACCGACTCCCGAACTCAGTTCTCTTGGTTGCAAGACCATGCTCTTTCCTTTCCTTCAGGTTTATGCAGTGTTTCCTTTCCCTCTCATGGGATAAATACACATTGCTGGCGACTCTGTTTCGGTGCCACTTTCGCGTTTGTACTTGGATGAAAATCCCGGGAGCGACAGTAGGTCATGTTTCTCAGGTTGGTTATGAACATTCTTACATAACAAGTATATGTGTGTAAACCTCATATTGTAATAAGACAACGAGTCTGAACACAAAATCGACTAAAGATTCTAAAGTATGGTATTTTTTGCTAGAAACATTTACACATAGTATCTTATGTACACACTTTAAATCTAATGTCAATTATTTTACAGCTACGATCATTGTCACTGTCTATGGATTCATTGTTAGATTCTTCTGACAAAGATGTTGAAGAATCAACAGTTGAGGTCTGTTTACATGTTCTTATTTATTTTTGTTTACATTTTCTTATTTATTTTTCGATGGAAAACTTCTCCCTGTTATTTGTGTATTGGACTGTTGCTGATTCAAAATGGACTTTCCCTGTTATTTTTTTGCAGCTTTCATTGTTTGCTGAATCATTTTATGAAATGCTAAATCATTGGACTTTCCCTATTATGGACTGTTGCTTGATTACTTCATGTTTTGCATAATTATTTGCATTTTGTTAACCTATATCTGTCTTGGAATTGTTGTCAAAGTTGACAATTATTAATAATAATGATAATAATAGTAGTTTGCTTGCAATTTTTTACATATCAGGAAATGTTCAAAAAGTGGAATAGCTGAAAGGTGTTTTGGATGCCAGGGAACTGGTATGAAGATTACAAGAAGGCAGATTGGTCTGGGCATGATTCAATAAATGCAACACGTCTGTACTGACTGCAAAAGAACTATCTGATATTGAGAAGGAAGCATTGTTTCTCATCTGTCTGATATTGTTGCGAAGGAAGTATTTTCATACATGTTGCGAAGGACGTATTTTCATACATATTACGTTTCAAGATTGATTAGAACAATTTGTTCAGTTTATGTAGACTAGAATGGTATTTCAATTTGATTCCTATATTTTATTGTAATCATTTTTCTATTTGATCTGTTTAGGTTGGACTATAGTGTACCAGTGTACAAGTACGGTATTTTTTAGAAATTTTGGTGATATCCTAAAAAATTGTGATAGATTATCTCTTTAAAGAAAACATCTCTTAAATGAAAATATGTCATTGCTAAGCTTAGTTTATAGATAGTTCAGTATAGAACAACAATCTGTGATGTAATGATTATGACTTTCTCACTTTTGTTTTCAGGCGTCTTCAGTAAATATACACTACTTACTTGAAAATGACATAATTGATGATATCATGTGGTTGGTTGTGTTGTTTTAATATGTTGAGCAGGTTGGTTATTTTATTTGATGAGGGAAGCAAAAAGTGGTATCATATGGGTGTAATTGTTACCATAATGTATCTTTTACTTTTAACTACTGGTCACTTTAATTTGCAAATAAATCTTTGTTGAATTTTTTTTGGATGGAAGTTAGATGGCATCTTCTGCAATAGTTATCATATTGGGTGCAGTTCTAAGCAATCTATTTCTGCAGTTTGAGGTTAGTGGGTATATAGCTTCTAGATGCAATTGAATTTGTATAAATTAGAATTTTTTATGTAGGATGTCTTTCTATAGAATGCTTTTATATTGGGTTGAGTCCATTCTCAATCTCATGGTGCGGCTGTCTTTAGCTGTATTTGGCCTGGGTGGCTTTTTGTTTGCTGGGGTTGTAAAATCAGAATGAAAATGAGAATTAAAAAAATGATTTGTTCTTTGTTCTTAGGAGTGTTGAATAAAAATAACAAATGGTGTAATTAAAAAGGGAGAGAAGATACCTATGGGATGCTATGCTCACAATAAGACATACATAATGGTGTCCACTCCACCTTTCTAGCTATTAGAGTAAACAGAACAAGAAAGAAAAACAAAGTAAAAGCTGTAAAATTTAGAAAAGTTGTAAAAATCATAGTACTTTGTGATATGCAATATCCAATTGTTGTTTTTTAATTCCTATGTATAATTAGTTAATTAAAACTTATTCCCATATGAAATACTTTTAATAGAAAATAGATTCAACATGTGTTTGGATATAGGTTAGAAGACATTCTCATGTGACTATGTTCGTCACAGTGACTTTACCAAAAACAACCATCATAACGAAAAATGAACACATGCTAAGGTTTTTCCATAAATCATCAATATCATTAGACTATAGTTATGAATTATTCACATAACTTAGAAAATTACCCTACAGGGTGTAAGTGATTAATCATTTTGATTTGTGATTGATAATATAATTTTAATATCATTAAATGGTAATATTAAATATGTTAAAATAGTGATTATTCATTTTGATTTGATGAGTGATTAATTAATTTAAATTATAATTTTATAGCATTAAATAGTGATATTAAGTATATTTTATATTCTATATACAACAACTTTTCTTAAAAAAAAGTTTCTTTAAAATATTAATAATCTCTTATTAGTAATTTCTTATAAATTAAAATAAAGATTTTAGAAATATGTGTCATATATTTATCAATTAATTCCAAATATGTTGTTTCAATAATTTATAATTATTAATTTTAAAAGTGGTGTGTTTTTTTATTTGATTTTAATTTTTAAATTAATCATCTATTCCTTCGATTATATTTAATAACGCATGAGTATCTAGACTAAAATTCGTGCGAATGCACGGGTTATTACATTATTTTGTATAATTATAAAAATAAAAGTAAATAAATTGAAAACAATGTTTGAATATAAACACGGGAAAAATGTGTTTATTTATGTTACTTATATTTATTTACACAATTAAAATAATATTTACAAATACTATGTTATTAGTTAATTTTTATAAAACTAAAAGATTGCATAAATATTTTTATAAATAATTGAAAAACAAAATTAATATTTACATAAAAATATACGCTTGATCCAAATATCTGTATATATGAAATAATTATATTTATTCTACAAATATAAATAAAAATATATTTTTCTTTTGAAAATAATAAACTTTCGTAGTTAAATAATTTTGTCTTTCTATTTTTTCATTTTTATTATATTTTTGAAACAAATGCGCATATCACACTGATACTCGTGCGAATGCACGGGTATCCCACTAGTTGATAGTATGATTAAGACAATTATTGTATCATAGTAGATGGACACTAACATAATCATTATTAAACAGATATATAGAGTTTTAAAATACATTTTGGATGAACTGATTTTGAATTCTTTCGATAAAAACATACTATTGATGAGAAATTAAGCAACGAATATAAAATTCTTTAGACTTGTAGGAACTTTAAGGATCCACAACAAATATAAAACGACATATCGAAAAAATAAAAGCACAAAATAACATCGATTTTTTAACGTGGAAAATTCTTCAATATGAGAGTAAAAACCACGAGTTGTACAAACCAAGAAAATAACTTCACTATAATCAATTAAGGGTACAAGAAAGTCTTAAAGTGATTCACAAACTGATGCTAACAACCTCAAATCACAAAGCAAACTATCTTACAAATAAGAATCAAAAAGCTGAAAAATTCCCAAATATACAGCTTCAGTGCAAGCCGATAAATCTCACCTCAGATGTTATTTTCGAAATTATTAACGGTCAAAAGTTAGATACCTGTGTTATGAACCTGTCCTCCAAATTTGAGCTTTATCTGATGGTTTACATATCAGAGATCGTCGATTTAGTGAGATTGGTTGCAGAAAAACAAGAATAGTTTTCTCTCCTCTTTTCTCTCTTTTGAATCCTTATTTTTTTCTCTATCTCTCTCAACCCTAAATTGATTCTATCCACTTAAATAAGTGAGAAAATTGACTAATCATATTTGGGTCTTTCTTTATATAGGATGGGAGCCCAAACCCAACAAATCTCCCCCACAACTATGTGGAGGAAATCGTCAAACCGACAATATCACAACAAGCTTCAAATTTCCCTCTTGGTAATGCTTTAGTCATCATGTCAGTGAAGGTGTGAGAAAGACACAAGAAAGGGGGGTTTGAATTGTGCTTTCACTCTTAAAAACTTTTTGCCTCTTATCTTTAAAGAGCTAAGAGAATATCAGAGTTCGTTGAGAGACTATGACTCGAGATACATCATTCAGATCTTGCAATGCATAAAACATAAGTAACAGGAAGAGTCTGAATAAAATATGCTTGATTCAGAACTTGCAGTGTGGAAGCTTATCAGAGTTAAGTTGCAAGGTTCTGACTTGCTTATGTAAGGTTCTAATAGATCATATAGAAACATAAACAATAACTTAAAAGCATAACAAGAGTAAAGAACACACGATATATCCTGGTTCACCTGAGCAACTCTCAAGCTAATCCAGTCCACCCTTCCATGGTGATTTCGCCTTGAACACAAGGACTTAATCCACTATAATCAATCTCGATTACAGATGCACGGGCTAACACAGGTGACTAACAACCTGCACAACCGCAGCTGTGACTAACATACAATGAACCGTTCAGGGATTCAACTTAATGAATATAACGAACATTGACCTAATAGGTTCCAATCTTGCAAGATCTACTGTCAGGATTTCACAGCTAAACGTTCAGGGATTCGATTTAACAAATATAACGTTTATTGACCATATTTCAGGCTTTTCCCACAATGACACCAAGCCATTGTCTTCTCAAGTCTCCGATTACACTGACCACTCGAGGAATCCTAATTCACATAGAATTAGTTAAACAGGAGATTACAATAATGCTTCTTAACAAGCAGATAACTCCTAAGTTTAGGTACAAAAGAACACACAAGTGTTCAAGCAAGATGTGAGCAGCAACTCCTTGCTTTCTTCATATACTACAAAGATGAATGTTGATTTGACAGTTGATGACATCTTGTAGATCTTCTTCTTCTTCTTCTTTTTGGTTGAGCAAGCTTTGAGCAACAACTCCTTGTTTCAGATCTTCAATGTAGCTTAGACGAGAAGGTGGTTGATGACTTGACTGATTTGCAATGTTGTCTTCTTCATCAACAGCTTTTGTTTCAATTGATTGTTGTTGTGTTGAATAATGATCTTTGAGCTTCAACAACAATAGTCGTGTGTTAATGGTGATAACTTTGAATGTTTAAGTGTGACAACGATATCAGAACATTGTGACTATCATCACTTTGATTCCACAACGACTTTTCAATTGATTCATGATCGATACCACAATCGACTTGCAATTGTTTTGGTCATCGACACCTTCAGAAGTGATTACTCCTTTCTTTAAATAGCCCAGTAAAATATAGCCGTTTGAATTACTGTTGGCTGTTTGAAAGGAGTCATTGTGCAATGATAAAAGCCGTACTGACACATCTTCTTTTTACTGTAGAAGAAGTGACGAGATATATCTTTTTGGGAACTGTGTACAGTCATTCACACCGGTTACATTTGTCTTCAAATCTTCAGAGGCTTCTAATGGTAATTAATTGAAGCATGAGTAGAGACTTTATAACAGGGTATTCTGAATCTTCAAGTCTTCAGTCTTCCGAAGTTATCCATTAGGAATCTGCCTTCAGGACATCAGCACTTGTCTTGAAACCCGTTATCTTCACTGCTTCAAGTCTTCAGAATCTTCAGAACTTATCCATTAGGAATCTGTCTTCAGAGTCTTCAGCACTTGACCTTTAGAACCATAATCTTCAGAACACATAAGTCTTCAGAGTCTTTCTGCACTTGGTCTTCAAAGCCTTCAGCCTTCATAACTTCAAGTCATGAGAATCTTCAGCACTTCGGTTCTCCAAAAGATTATCTTCTTCAGAAGCTTCGCTATCTTCAAAATCACAACCACTTTCAAAGAGCATTCACAAGAGCATTGCAACAACAATATCGACATCCTTGGATCTGACTGATCATGATCCGATACAGAAGCATACTTGCTTCTTGCGACTTGTGTCACACATAGTAACTTGCATATTATCATTGAAGCACATCTGGATGGTGCTTGTTAGATCTGATATCTTCTATGATTATGATCTGCACACAACACACGTTAGAACATAAAATAGTTCTTTCACAAATACACATTGTTATCATCAAAACATAGAGATGACTTGCAGAGACAACTCTTGCTCTCACAATCTCCCCCTTTTTTATGATGACAAAACCAAGTATTTTGATTGAACATTTTATACAGGGTAATCACTAAACAAAACATATTCAGAGTCTGAAACAACAGCTCCCCTTGAATGTGTTAACCTCAAAATTTTATATGTGATCATCTAGAATCTCATATGATCCAAAGACTCACAAAATAACAATTTGAGTTGCCAAAACATAGAATGGAAAAGGAATACTTATCTATCTTGTCTTTAAGGAGACAAAAGTCTTCAACATCTAGACTAGTTCATCAGAACCTTCATCTTCAGATCTTTAGAACTTAGTTCCTCTGAACGTCGTATCTGAGCTCATAATCTTCAGAGTCATCTGAAGCATTTTCTACTTTTTAGCATATTCATTTTAGCACTGAGAAAGAACAGTTCTTTTCTAATAGCATAGCCTCGCTATCTATCAGAAACAAATACTGTCTTAAGAAACTCCCCCTGAGTTTCAGACTTGGTGAAGATTATAGATTTTAACATTTGAATCTTCTGGGCAGTCTCCCTTTTATTTCCATAAGTTAGATATTGGGATATTCAAAATCATAATTCAGATATATTAATTCTGATCACCAATAAAGATCACTACTTTTCAGAGTTTGACTTTGAACACAGGCCTTCATCTCAAAACCTTGTTACTGTCACAACTCAGTGGTTCATCAAAGCTTGATTCTTGATATGATACCAATAGAAGGATAATTTAGTGATCAATCAAAGCTTGATTCTGAATCTGATACCAATGTAATCTAGATTCTTAGTCTGATACCAAAGTAGGCTGAGTTTGATACCAACTGAAAGGTATTTTCTTAGTATGCTGAAATTAATACCAATGAAGGTATTTGAAAACGTTTCACAGCTTAGCTCTGATTGATATCACTACAGACTGAGTCTGATATCAATTTTTATACTGAGTCTGATTACCAAATGTAGATTTAGTCTGATACCAAATCATTTCTTCTAAGTTGAATTCATGGTTAAAATCAGAATTTCTTCTTCTTGGATCTTCAATCCAGATTTCCAAACAGTCTTCGACTTCTGATTTGCTCAGTTCTTCTGATGAGCATCTTGAGATGTAGACTTTGTCTTGACTGCTTTCAGAGCTTTTCTTCTTCTGATCCTTATGTTCTTAATATCATATTCTCAGATAGCTTACAGCTTCTGAACCAAGTGAAATGAGAATCACGATAACTTTGACTTTTAGAAATTTCTCAACTTCTAAACAGTACTGGGTAAATATGATTCTGAACACATGTTCACGAAGTGTACAACTTCGATCATATGAACAGACAGTTCAGAAGAACTTCTAACAGAGTTCTTCTTTCTTAACCTGTTCTGAAAATGCCTAGTGAACTTGTTCAGAGTTCCTCGGTTAAACATCAAACAACAAACGTTAGTAGTAAACTCATTTTATATCATTGATTTACTTATTTGAGTTTGCATTCTTATTCTTTTAAGATTTCTTCAGATTTCTATCAAATTTCTATCAAAATCATATTTCTATTTCTCCCCCTTTTTGACATCATCAAAAAGTTTGAGCATTTTAACCACTTTAAACACGATCAATATGATAATGAACAATATAACATAAAATAGATTTAAAATATATTTCAGGAAACGAACTATGAAATTCATTGATTAATTGATTTGTAACAATACAGGGAGCAGAGATAGAAACGTTAACATACAAACAGAAATTTATATCTAATCATCAAAACATGACAACGACTCGTAGGACAACAAGATTTAGACTTTAATCATCAAGATCTTCGATATTGTCTACTCTTGCACATCTTGTTTCAACCGCTGAGGGTGCTGGTCCAATTCTACTTATCAATACCCAGACCTTCTCTTTCAGCATAATTTCAGATAGTATCCTTCCATAAGGAATGTAAGAATGCATCTGAGTTCTTGAAACTTTGATAGAGTGTTTCAAGTGGTTAAAGATGGTTTTGGGAAGGTCTATCCTAAAATGATGTGTTAGGAGGAAGACAAAGATTCTATCATCATGCGTCAAAGTGCTTCTAGCAGTTGCACGAGGACGAAGGTTGGTTAAAGAGAATTTGAACCATGTTTTGGGAGAAGGAAGAAGTTTCTTAGGGTTGTTTGGTTCATAAGGAGCTGAATCGTCAAACAGAATCTTGTACCTCTTCACCATGCTTAAATCAGATTGATAGTCATCAATCGTGACTCCGAAGGAGACACATCTAGTGATTTTCTCTATTGAGGAAACATAGATAGCGATGGGGTGAAAATAGACTTCACACCAGATAGTGTTCGCGTCATTACTGACCCTAGAAAATTTCCAGAATTCCTTGACAAGGTCTGGAAATATGGGACCATTCAGTAGGGAGTAGTAGTTATGCCAAGACTGAACTTGCATGCTCTTTATTATTTCCAAACCATCATCTTTGAGATGAGGTAGGTTAGGTCTTTTCTCAGAAATAACTTCTAAATTTTCTTTGCTTCCGGTAAAAATTGGAACAGACATGGTTGTAGTTCAAATAGGGGTTTTAAGAAGATGATAGTTTCGATTGAGGATGGAGTAAAGTGAAAGAAATTCCTACTATTTATAACTGAATGAGAGTGAAGGTAAAAACTGAAAAGAATTTGTATTTAATATTTCCTAGGTAGGTTATGATTGCCTAGGGTGTGCTATAGATATACGGGAAACTAAAAGGAGCAGTTGAGCATTTAATGGGAGAATATTGACCGGTCGTGGGTCATAACTGCTCTCCTATGAGTGGCTAACGTAGCAGACCTATTTTGATGATGGCGGTTACTTGAGCCACTCAAAATCTTTCATATGTCTTTCAAAAATATATATGCATATAAGATTTAAATAAAATCAATTTACTTTTAATGCGTGTCAGATTTTTGATTTATTTAATTTCAACTTTAAATAGTGATGAACGTGAAAAATACGTAATTTTTAGGATTATGAACCATCTAATAGAAAGGGAAGATATTTCATTAATTAAGACATTTCACAGACACTATTTTAGCTATTTTTCAGACCTAAATAATTTAAGGACGAACTGACACGAGTACAACAAATTAGAACAGACACGATTTAAACTATTACATAATAAGGACATGCACACAGCAGACATAATTTAAACAGAGATAAGTCTAGTTTTTCTAGTTACTAAAGATTTTACATTTAGTCTTTAACAAGCAGTTTTCTGGAAGGCTTTCAGGACCATCTTCTGCAATTTTCTCTTTGATCATATCCATAATTCCTTCTCTGAAGAAAATCTCAGACAAAACTCTTCTGTAAGGAATGTAAGACTTTGTGCTATTTCTTGACTCAGAGATGGATTTCCAGAGACGGTTGAAGATTGTGTGTGGTAGGTTTATATGAGTATCATTCATCAGAAAATGAATGAATTAATGGTCATGAAATCTCAGTATGTCATGGTATTCTCCTCTGGGAAGGAAATTTGACAAAACGAGCTTATACCATGGTTTGGGAATGGGTAGGAGTTTTTCAGGGTTGGAAGGTTCATATCCGGACGAAAGGTTATGAAGAAAGGCAAATCTTTTAGCAACAAAGAACTTATTTAAGTCACAGTCAACATTGATTCCAACATTTTCACATCCAGTTGCTAGAGTGACTGAGAAGGGAGTGATAGTGATGGGGACTTCAAGAAAAAAAGATGTGATATGTCCAGTTTCCTGATCAAGGAAAGCATGTTTCTAGAAGTCTTTCACCAGATTTACGTAAATGGGTTTTTCTAGCATAGTGGAGTATCTAGTCCATCGTTGAGTATAAAACACATCTACTAGACTGTTAGCAATGTTACTCGAAAGAGGAGGAACATTGATTACAAATTGTTTTTCAGGAATGATTTCAAGAAGATCTTGGTTCCCAAGAAAGGTTAGTGGAGGCATGATGGTAGATGGAAAACAGAACTTTGATACTTAAGGTTTTATGATAGAAGGACTTGAGTATGAAATCTTTTGATAGGGAGAAGTGATTTATATGCATATAAATAGGTAAGATGAGTTGTGCCTAATCTAGGGAAAACATAAATCAAGTGCAAAGAAGATTTTAATAAGATTTCAAGAGAGCTTATGTTCTCAGAGATATGTCATGATTATTCAAGATTCGCAATTATGATTGAGGTTACGTTTGAGTGCACACATTGTCAAAAGATTTTTTTTGGAAGAAGAGAATATTTTTAGATCATTAATATTTTGACTTACCAGACACTTTTTAGTTTGGACTTGTCGTAGCATTTAATTAGTTATAGATAGAGAGTCATACCTTAGAGATTTTGAAATCTTTACCGTGATGTTCCATCTGAGTGTATTCCATTCTGACTCTGAGCTTCTGATCATCTTTCAGCTTCTGCTTCCTTCTGAGTGGTCTGTTTATGGTTTCCATGTTCTCCAAAAATTCACTTGTATTCTTACGTCTGAAAAGTATAATTATTTTCTCAACTTTGATTTCTAGTTTGAGAGCTAGAATTAATCTGATCTCCAGATGATCTTTTCTTTTGTCCTGTTCAGACATATTCATCTGAATTCTGAGAGCAACCAATCAGAGACTCTAATTTTAAATATCAGAACATCTATCTTTCATCAAGCTTTCTCAAATTCAGAAGATCTTTAATTTCACAACTTAAACATGAACTTCTGAGAGGTTATGTGTTAGAGATAATGATTGATATCTTGTAACATCATCTGACTCTGTTTCTTCGAACAGATGCAGATCTTGTTCAGATACAAGTATCATCAAACATGTGACATAGTTTGCATGACACTTCTTGTTCTTGCAATGCTGATATAACTTGTTTAGAGTTAGTCCATCAAGGGATTAACAACATATTTGTTTCTGAAAAGAATGTCAGCTGATTTCTTCATTCTGAAAGACATCAGCAACTTAAATCCTTTTTACTTTAAGTAGATAACTTCAGTATTTGCATCTAGTTGAGAATCTTCTGATTTCAGATTTAAGAAGTTCTAAGAGAAATATCAGATAGTGATCTGACTAATCACAGTTGGTTCAACTAAGATAGAATCCCAAGTTAACAGAACTTAATCATCTGTGTTAATTCAATCAAGACTCAGAATTCATTCTTAATCAAGTTCTTGATGAATCATTGGATTTCTTCTTCCTGAATATTCTTTCAATTTTTTGCAAAGCTTTTTAAGAAAACAATATTCAGTTCTTCATTGAATCTTTTAACTTCTTGATCAGTTAAGATTCAGATGTTGAATCATTTCTAAGAGTTTGAATTCTTCAGTTTTCTGACTTCTTCTGCAGTCTTCGTTCTGAAGTTGAAAGTCATAGAACAACAATCTTTCTTCCTTACATGAAGAAGTTCTTAATGAGCTTCAAACGAGAAAGTCAAGGGTGGACCTAATCCGTTTCTTGAAAACATCTCAAAAGTTCACAAAGAATTAATCTTCAGCAAACAAGATTTCTTGTTTTCTGATGATTCAACCTTGAGCAAATACGTGGTTTATCCAAACGTATCTTCTAAGATAAGCATTCAACATATACTACTACTTATCTGATGAATCTATCTTATCAACTGATTCTTCAATCTTCATCAAAGCTTTAGTGAGGAAGATTCAATTGTTGATAACTGCAAAACTTCCAGAATCAGTTACTTGCTCAAGTAATCCGATTGATTACAATTTTATACACAGTCATCTTCTGAGCTGTTACAGAAATTGTAAGTGGATTGAAATCTCACCTAGAGAATTTCTACGCACCGCATATGGATATTTTTATGACACTGTTAAGTGTTTGATATCCATCAATAAAAGAACCGTAGCTCTGATACCAATTGAAGGCGTGAGAAAGACACAAGAAAGCGGGGTTTGAATTGTGTTTTCACTCTTAAAAACTTTTTGCCTCTTATCTTTAAAGATCTAAGAGAATATCAAAGTTTGTTGAGAGACTCTGACTCGAGATACATCATTCAGATCTTGCAATGCATAAAGCATAAGTAACAGGAAGAGTCTGAATAAAATATGTTTGATTCAGAACTTGCAGTGCGGAAGCTTATCAGAGTTAAGTTGCAAGGTTCTGACTTGCTTATGTAAGGTTCTGATAGATGATATAGAAACATAAACAATAACTTAAAATCATAACAAGAGTAAAGAACACACGATATATCCTGGTTCAACTGAGCAACTCTCAAGCTAATCCAGTCCACCCTTCCAAGAGTAACGTCGGTGACTAACAACTTGCACAATCGCAGCTGTGACTAACACACAATGAACCGTTCAGGGATTCAACTTAATGAATATAACAAACATTTAACTAATAGGTTCCAATCTCGCAAGATCTACTATCAGTATTTCATAGCAAAAAGTTCAGGGATTCGACTTAACGAATATAACGTTTACTGACCATATTTCAGGCTTTTCCCACAAATACACCAAGCCACTGTCTTCTCAAGTCCCCGGTCACACTGACCACTCGATGAATCCTAATTCACATAGAATTATTTAAATAGGAGATTACAATAATGCTTCTTAACAAGCAGATAACTCCTAAGTTTAAGTACAAAAGAACACACAAGTGTTTAAGCAAGATGTGAGCAACAACTCCTTGCTTTCTTCAGATACTACAAAGCTGTATGTTGATTTGACAGTTGATGACATCTTGTAGATCTTCTTCTTCTTCGTCTTTTTAGTTGAGCAAGCTTCGAGCAACAACTCCTTGCTTCAGATCTTCAATGTAGCTCAGACGAGAAGGTGGTTGGTGACTTGACTGATTTGCAATGTTGTCTTCTTCATCAACAACTCCTGTTTCAATTGATTGTTGTTGTGTTGAATAATGATCTTTGAGCTTCAACAACAATGGTCATGTGTTAATGGTGATAGCTTTGAATGTTTAAGTGTGACAACGATATCAGAACTTTGTGACTATCAGCACTTTGATTCCTTATCGACTTTTCAATTGATTCATGATCGATACCACAATCGACTTGCAATTGTTTTGGTCATCGACACCTTCAGAAGCGATTACTCTTTTCTTTAAATAGCCCAGTAAAATATAGCTGTTTGAATTACTGTTGTCTGTTTGAAAAGAGTCGTTGTGCAATGATAAAAGTTGTACTGACACATCTTCTTTTTACTGTAGAAGAAGTGACAGGATATATCTTTTTGGGAACAGTGTACAGTCATTCACAACGGTAACATTTGTCTTCAAATCTTCAGAGGCTTCTGATGGTAATTAATTGAAGCATGAGTAGAGACTTTATAACTGGGTATTCTGAATCTTCAAGTCTTCAGTCTTCCGAAGTTGTTCATTAGGAATCTGCCTTCAGAACTTTAGCACTTGTCTTGAAACCCGTTATCTTCACTACTTCAAGTCTTTAGAATCTTCAGAACTTGTCCATTAGGAATCTGTCTTCAGAGTCTTCAGCACTTGACCTTTAGAACCATAATCTTCAGAACACATAAGTCTTCAGAGTCTTTATGCACTTGGTCTTCAGAGCCTTCAGCCTTCAGAACTTAAGTCATGAGAATCTTCAGCACTTCGGTTCTCTAGAAGATTATCTTCTTCAGAAGCTTCGTTATCTTCAGAATCACAACCACTTCAAAGAGCATCCACAAGAGCATTGCAACAACAATATCGGCATCCTTGGATCTGACTGATCATGATCAGATACAAAAGCATACTTGCTTCTTGCGACTTGTTTCACATATAGTAACTCGCATATTATCATTGATGCACATATGGCTGGTGCTTGTTGGGTCTGATATCTTCTATGATTAAGATCTGCACACAACACACATTAGAACATAAAATAGTTCTTTCATAAATACACATTGTTATCATCAAAACATAGAGATGACTTGCAGAGACAACTCTTGCTCTCACAGTCAGGACCACTATCATCTGTATGAACTTTAGCTAACTCCAACAACTTAGCATCCAAAACATCACATATCTAATGATATCTCACATCAATGTGTTTGGACCTATTATAAAAAGTCGAATTCTTTCCAAGATGAATAGCACTTTGACTATCAACAAATAACACATATTTGTCTTAAACAAAACCAAGCTCCTACAAAAATTTCTTCAACCATAGTAACTCTTTGCATGCTTCTATAATTTTAATGAACTTAGCCTCTCTAGTAGATAGTAATACACAATTTTGCAATCTGGACTGCCAAGCTGCAACTCCCCCTGCAAATTTAATCATGTAACCCGAAGTGGACTTTTTGGAATCAATGTCTCCAGTCATATCAGAGTCAGAGTACCTCACTAGAGTATGTTTATCTCCTCCAAAACAAAGCCTCGCGGAAGTATTACCACAAAGATACCTTAAAATCCATTTTACAATATTCCAGTGCTCTCTACCTGGATTTGATAAAAATCTACTGATTGTACAAACAACATGTGCTATATTTGGTCTTGTACACACCATTGCATACATCAAACTACCTACTGCAGACGCATAAGGAAAATGTTTCATATCAAACACTTCATCTTCACTAGAAGGACTTTGATTAGAACTCAACTTGAAATGGGTAGTGAGAGGAGTGCTTATCGCCTTAGAACTTTCCATTTTGAATCTTTGCAGCACTCTTTCGATATAATGTTCTTGTGACATCTAAAGTTTCCTCTCTTTTCTGTTACGCATGATTCTAATGCTCTTGTGACATCCAATGTTCTGTTGCATCCAAAACCATTTCTTGTATCAAAAGTAAAAAAAGATACTTAATAAACACGATGCATGTAGTACGTCAGGAGCCTTAAGTGGTGGATAAGGAGTGGGAATGGAGCTTCCCTACACTCACTCCGAGTATTTTGAGCAGAAGACGCTCGTCTTAGTAGTTCAAAATATTCACCTCTGCCCATAGACTTTAGTACAATACGCATCTCGAACTTCTTTTCAAAGCCATAACAAAAACACTTCAACAAATCCAAATCTTTTCATCCTTTGGGATTTTCTCATCAAACCATTTTCAGAAAGGACATATTATTTTTGTTCTACCATAATACAAGTAACACATAAGACTCCACGAGCGAGGGACAAACAACTAACTGTTAGAACGGGAACATCAGCATCGTGCAAAAAAAACACCAATAAATCGTAGTCCGAACTACGGACGCTCTGATTTCTCATTCCCATTGAGAATACATAGGCATATGATTGCGAGATCCTAGCGAGCAATCTTTTCTTTTTTGCAACCTTCCTTTCACTGTGTCATACCCCAAATTTTGACCACTCATTGTTAAAATTTTGTTTATCTGACTATCTTGTCACTTCGTGTCATCTGCATACCATATCATCTATTTTTGTCATGCATATTGTTTGAATTTTCAGTCGGAATGTACGCGTTGAAATCTCAGTCGTTTTTGGTTAATTATGTGAAAAATCGAAGAACAGACATTTTTTCAATTGAACTTGCAAATGTCCATTATCCATCTATCTTTCGCACGAATTTAAATTGATCTCTCACTTTTGTTTTATTTTTACATATATGAAATAAAAATGAAATATATATATATATATATATATATATATATATATATATATATATATATATATATATATATATATATATATATATATATATATTGAAAGCACCTTTAGTTTGATAAATTTTGGTAAAACACATTGATGATAAAGATGAATAAATATGGACTGAACAAAGATGTTGAAGAAGATGTCATAACTTAAAGTCAAAACATCCTGAAGTACTACACTGATTTAGCAAGTGGATAATGCGCATGGATCAAGGACTGAAGACTGAAGCCCAAGGAAGCAGAAGACTCTATAAATAGAAGACTTAGACCTAGGTTTTGTTATGCCTTTAGAACGCCTGTTGTAACCTTGTTTTCTTACGTAAGAAACAAGGGTTTAGGGTTTTGAGAGTCGTTGGCTCTCTAGGTTGTAAGTCTCCCTTTGTATCAGTTGATACACTGTGGTAGATATTGGTGTCACACAGATCCATAAGCCTTGAGGTATTGGATTGTGTATTGTTCTTGGATGAAGCTTTTAAGCAAATCCGAGTAAGCTTGTTTGTCAAGTAGGCTTGACAGATTTCTGTATTGACAGGGACGATGAAGAAATCACAGTTGGTGGTTGAGGTAAGTGAGTGGGGTATCTCGTATCAGGGTTCTAAACGTTTGAGTTTAACCTTGGTAAAGATGTTCATGGGGTAGATGTTAGGGATAAAGTTGTAAACGTGGGAGTTTAACTTTGTAACAGTCTACAGATAGTGAAGTCTTCTTCCTAGATTGGTATCCCCCAGATGTAGGTGAGTTGCACCGAACTGGGACAATTACTGTGTTCTTTATCATTCTGCAGATTTATGTTTTCTATTAGGGTTCATGATGAACATGTTGGTTCAGATGTCGTGACATCTGTGAGTGTGCAGTTCTGATATTCAAGGTATTAATCTGTTGTTGCGCCTCTAACTTTAAAAGATTATGTAGCATAATGTCTTGACATGTGTTAGGACATCTGATGTCTGCATAGGCCAGAATTTTAATATGCTTGATGAATACCAGTCTGGTAGAGTTACATGCTAAGCAAGTCAGGCTCGGCTTTCTGGCTTCACATGATTATCAAGACTGTCAAGAGTGTCGTGAAGACGACCAGAGGTGTGCACTTGTACAAAGAGCACTTCAACACCTTTTGGACCACTGGTGGCTTCTAATCTACTTGGATGAAGCTACACAGTATATTAGCATGACTGACGGGAATCCTAATAGACATTAAAGTCATGATGTCCGCTCAATGGAAACAGATCTAATAAAGATGTACTGCATACAAAGCGGGTATGTTTGGGTACCACCGCACAATTATGAGCACTGTAGAGTATGCTCAGAGAATAACCAAGGATGTTATCTCGTATGAGCGGCTCTTCAAAATCAGTTGGACCTGAAAGAGATTCGACCAGGTTTGAGTTCTGGGTTTATTAACATGGTACAAGACTCTCTCCCTGATAAAAGAGGAAACGTTGTCATAATCTCCGATCATGAAAAAACCAAGGACGTTTACACCATAATTCCTCTACTCAATGAATCGAGAATCCCTCTTGATAGTAGAAAAGTTCCCAACCAAGAACTGATTGTGGTTGGCTCTAACAGTCAGAGAATCAAAAAGCTCCTGTGGTTATCTACCTTCCAGGACCAATACCGTACAAATCAGAGAAGGTTATCCCTTACAAGTACGGTGCAACGACTATCAAAAATGGAAAGGGAACTCCATTACCCTCCGTCGTGAACATTGTCGACATCAGTTGAGTTACCCGGAGTGGTCAGATCTTCAAAAGAGGAGTTGGAGAACCTACCAAAGAAAAGGAACCTCAAACAGAAGTTCCAAATCAACAAGTTGGTCAATCCAGTAATCCAAAGCTTATAAAGAACAACGATTAGATGTTGAAGCTCATCTAGAAAAGCGAGTACAACATTGTGGACCAATTGTTACAAACATCGTCCCGAATCTCTGTGCTATCTCTCCTACTTAGTTCTAAAGCTAACAGGAAAGCTCTACAGAAGGCCTTAGAGCAAGCCTTCATAGAACAAGACGTAACGGTAGGACAATTCGACAGCATCATTTCTAACATCACTTCCTGCAACAACTTAGGATTCAGTGATGAAGAACTGTTGGAAGAAGGCAAAAATCATAATATGGCACTCAACATTACATTCAACTGCCAAGACGATGCTTTAGCCAGCGTACTCGTGGACACATGATCATCTTTGAATCTTATGCCAAAATCGACTCTGGTGCGGCTATCATTTCAAGGAGCCCTGATGAGAGGTAGCGAGATCATCGTCAAAGCCTTTGACGGATCCAGAAAAATAGTTATTCGCGATGTTGATCTTCCCATAACCATCGGTCGTCACACTTTCCAAGTCACTTTCCAGGTCATGGACATCCGGGCAGCATACAACTGTTTATTAGGAAGACCTTGGATACACGAGGCTGGGCAGTCACTTCGACAAATCACCAAAAGTTGAAGTTCATAAAGAATGAAAAGTTAGTCACAGTCTGCAGAGAGCAAGCCTTAATCGTGAGCAACTTGTCATCATTCTCCTGTGTAGAACCAGAGGAGGTTGTTGGAACCCAGTTCCATGAACTCTCGGTGAGCAATGAGAATCGGCCAGAAAAGGGACGTTGATTTCCTCATACAAAGATGCTCTCGAAGTGATCAAGAGTAATGACGTAAAGGGATGGGGACAGATTATAATTCCTACAGATAACAAGACAAAGAAAGGTCTTGGTTTCTCTTCAACCTGTACCCAGACTACAAAGAAAGATGAAAATTTTCATCCCATTCAGGACTTCTTCCACAGTGGAGGCTTCCTCCACCCAGTGTCTCAATAAGTACACGCCATCAATGAGAGCGACTCCTCCGATACGGATGAAGAGTGGAAATATTACCTTAACAAGGACAGTTATATGTCTCAGGAAGAAGCGCACATGCCATTATGTTTTCCAAAGTAGAGCCCGAGATATATACCGAGGTCAGACGTCTGGATGATCTATGGAGATTGTGATCCTGAAGGATGCCGTGCTCCACCTAACTCATTATAAGATGACCTAATGAAAGACAAATTCGACCAAGATTATTATGATCCCCTGGATGACTTGCCTATT
Organism: Lathyrus tuberosus; assembly: GCA_022829125.1. Lineage (NCBI taxonomy): Eukaryota > Viridiplantae > Streptophyta > Magnoliopsida > Fabales > Fabaceae > Lathyrus > Lathyrus tuberosus. The sequence goes on along the minus strand of JALAZF010000141.1, from coordinate 9,778,337 downwards.
TGGAGACCATACATAGAAGGCTTGGGGCAAAAGAGTCAGCCCAACGAGGCCTATCAGCTGAGTAATATTGAAAAGAATACCCACGTCCCCACCGAGCCATGGGATCATTACTCAGGACATTTCGAAGATATCCAGCATAATGATAAATCTGGAAGGATTGTAGGACAAGAGATCATCAACTATGTTTTTCCTGAGGTCAACGTCATTGAAGAAGATGACTCGTCCACTCCTACAGAAGTATGAGACACTTTAGGACAGCCGAGTGGCAAGTATGACTTTTTAGTCAAGTACAACGCTCCTGAAAGCTCTCGCATCAGATACGAGGACATCCGGCCAACTGGATGGGGAGATCCTCTTGAGAGTGAAAACACTAGGAAAGATATAACAGAAGAGTTCGTTTATGACAACTCTGCTTGGGAGGAAGACCCCAATGATCCTACTCCGCCAGAAATCAGCGTTGTTTCTAAAGACAAACCAAGGAAGAAGGTACCAGACTTTGTGATTCACAGAGGATTTTGTCGCCAATGTGTTGATGTCGATGTCCCGAAAGTCATCCATAAGTCTAAATTACTTTTTTTAAACCCCATTGAAACATATGATCCAGTGTCTTCTCCCATCTTTAAATTCCTGGTATTTGAAGCTGAAGAAGAAGAGGACGAAGAAATTCCAGAAGAGATTTCCCGACTACTCAGACAAGAGGAAAGGTCTATTGAGCCTCACAAAGAACTGTTGGAAACGGTTAATTTAGGTTCAGAAGAAGAGAGGAAAAAAGTCAACATTGGAGCGCTACTCAGTCTAACTGTCAGAGAAGACTTGATAAAACTTCTCAAAGAGTTTCCAAATGTGTTTGCTTGGTCCTATCAGGACATGCCAGAGTTGGATACCAGCATCTTGGAACATCATTTACCACTAAAAGTAGAATGTCCTCCGGTGAAACAAAGACTGAGACGGATTTATCCAGATATGGCTATCAAGATTAAAGAGGAAGTGCAGAAACAGATCAACACGGGTTTCCTTGCCACCTCAGAATATCTTCAATGGCTAGCTAACATAGTGCCATTTCTGAAAAAGGACATAAAAGTCATAATGTGTGTAGACTACAGGGATTTGAACAAAGCAAGTCCAAAGGATGACTTCCCCCTATCACACATTGACATGCTGGTTGACATCACAACTAAATTCAAAGTCTTCTCCTTCATGGATGGATTACAAGGTAATGTCGTTCGGTCTAAAGAATCTGGGGCACCTTTTATTACAAGGTAACTTCATTCATCACCTCATGGGGAACTTTTTATTACAAGGTAATGCCGTTAGGTCTAAAGAATGCGGGGGCAACCTATCAAAGGGCCATGACGATGTTGTTTCACGACATGTTGCACAAAGAAATCGAAGTGTATTTCGATGACATGATTGCCAAATCTAAAACAGAAGACGAGCATGTGATACACCTAACAAAGCTATTCGAGCGTCTGAGAAAATACAAACTCCTCTTAAATTCTAACAAATGCACGTTCGGTGTTTGCTCAGAAAAACTCTTGGGATTCATCGTCAGCCAAAAAGGAATTGAGGTTGATCCTGACAAGGTCAACGCTATTCAAGAAATGCCTTCACCAAAGACTGAAAAACATGTCAGAGGATTTTTGGGATGTCTGAATTACATCTCAAGGTTCATATCCCTCATGACCGTGACATGCGCGCCAATCTTCAAACTACTTAGAAAGAATCAAAGTTGTGTATAGAAAGAAGATTGCCAAAAAGCTTTCGACAGTATCAAAGAATATCTATTGAATCCACCGATTCTCTCTCCTCCGATGGAGGGAAGACTATTGATCATCTACCTAACAGTCTTAGAAGACTCCATGGGTTGTGTGCTTGGCCAACAAGACGAAACAAAAAGAAAAGAGTTTGCCATCTACTACTTAAGCAAGAAATTCACTGACTGTGAAACTCGATACACTATGCTCGAGAAAACTTGTTGTGCTCTGGCTTGGGCAGCCAAACATTTTCGCCAGTACATGATTTTTCACACTACTTGGTTAATCTCCGAAATGGACTCGATCAAGTACGTCTTTGAAAAGCCTGCTCTCACGGGAAGGATCACCCGTTGGCAGATGTTGTTATCAGAATACGACATTGAGTATCATGCTCAGAAAGCCGTCAAAGGGAGTATTTTAGCCGATCATTTGGCTCATCAACCGATTGACGATCACGAATCAGTTGGATTTGAATTTCCAAACGAAGATGCCATGTACTTGAAAATGAAAGATTGTGATGAACCACTACCCAGTGAAGGGCCAGAACCAGGTTCTCAATGGGGACTAATTTTTGACGGAGCCGTCAACACTCATGGAAACAGAATTGGGGCAATCATCGTAACACCTCAGGGTACCCATATTCCTTTCACTGCCATATTGACATTCAAATGCACAAACAATGAGGCCGAGTACGAAGCTTGTATCATGGGTCTCGAAGAAGCAATTGACTTAAGGATAAAAAAACTTGGATGTGTATGGAGACTCAGTCCTGGTTATCAATTAGATCAAATGAGAGTGGAATACATACTAAACAGGATTGATTCCTTACAAAGATTATGCGAGAAGGTTGTTACCATTCTTCAACAGAATCGAGTTTCATCACATCCCTCGCGAAGAAAACTAAACGGCTGACGCACTAGCCAGTCTCTCTTCCATGATTAGTGTAGGTCAATGGATGGTTGGCCTGGGGCATCTAGAAAAGATAGGAAGACTCTCAAAAGACTGGCTGGCAACTTCTTCTTGAACAGTGATACACTCTACAAGAGAAACTTCGACATGGTTTTGCTCAGATGCGTAAACAGACCAGAAGCAAACATGTTGATGAAAAAGATTCACGAAGGATCCTTTGGCATTCATGCCAATGGACACACAATGGTGAGAAAAATTATGAGAGTAGGATATTATTGGTTGACAATGGAATCTGATTGCTACAAGTACATGAGGAAGTGTCACAAGTGTCAAGTATACGCTGACAAAATCCATGTACCGCCAACGTATCTCAAAGTTCTTTCTCCTCCATGGACTTTTTCTATACGGGGAATCGACATGATTGGCATGATCGAACCCAAGGCTTCGAACGAACATCAGTTCATCCTAGTAGCCATTGACTACTTCACCAAATGGGTCGAAGCAGTGTCCTATGCCAATGTAACCCGACAAGTAATAGTCCGATTTATCAAGAACAATCTCATATGCCGTTATGGTGTCCCAAGCCAGATCATTACTGATAATGGATCTAATTTGAATAACAAGATGATGAAAGAATTATGTGTTGAGTTCAAGATCGAGCACCATAACTCATCTCCCTACCGACCTAAAATGAATGGGGTGATAGAAGCAGCTAACAAGAACATCAAGAAGATTGTTCAGAAGATGGTTGTGACTTACAAAGACTGGCATGAAATGCTACCCTTTGCTCTTCACGGTTATCGCCCATCTGTCCAAACTTCAACAGGGGCAACCCTTTTCTCTCTAGTATATGGCATAGAGGCAGTGCTCCCCATAGAAGTCGAGATCCCATCAATCCGGGTATTGATGGAAGCTAAGCTAACGGAAGCTGAATGGTGTCAAAGTCGATACGATGAACTAAACCTAATCGAAGAAAAGAGAATGACAGCTCTATGCCATGGCCAGTTATATCAGCAAAGAATGAAGAAGGCATTAGACAAAAAGGTCTGACCCCGTGTCTTCAGGAAAGGGGACCTTGTGCTCAAGAAGATACAATCGTTTCTCACTGATTCTAGGGGAAAATGGACTCCGAATTATGACGGTCCCTATGTGGTCAAGAAAGCCTTCTCAGGCGGCGCCTTGAGACTCGTAACCATGGATGGAGAAGAGTTTACCTACCCCACGAATGTTGAAGTAGTCAAGAAATACTTCGCCTAAAAAAATTCTAGGTGGATTGAAAACTCGAAAGGGCGGTCCATGCAAAAATTAGAGACATAAGCAAAAAAAATCATCCCGATGGATTGGAAACCTCAAAAGGCAATCCAGGCAAAAGTTAGGGATTCATGGCAAGTAACTACGTCTGATCAGTTTAACTCCTCAGCAATAATGCCTTCCATCAGGAAAACTTCAGTCAAGGTCACCTTCGACAGAAGCCCAGAATGTCCGGAACTCAAAGTTGGTAGAAGGATAGCGGTCGTTATGTTTTAATGTAGCCCCTTTTCCCTTAAATTACTATTTTTCTAAACTTTGTAAATAAATACTCTATGAGATCACGCGCTTGGCTGATTACCATTTTATCAATAAAATTTGAGCCTCTGTGCCTTTTATTTTTAACACTCATTTATTTTGCTTTACAGAATGACATTTTAAACATGATCAACGATTCTTAAAACAAAACGAAAATGAATTTACTTATCAAATTTTCTTCAGCTTTTAAAATAAAGATGGCATTTCCTTTTGACTCTGAACATTAAAAAGAACATCGATGGCTTCTCCAGAAGTGATTAAACCTCAATATGCAGAATCAAAGTACTCCTTCTAAACCGGTCCACCTGAATGAAGGATCAACTTTTTCAGATGATATGTCCCATCTGATATTCTCGGCAGAGTTCTTACCTCTGAAGACCAATTGATGATTTTCTCCCCACAGGGTCTACCTCTCTTAAGCAAGACAGGATTGATATCTTGAACCGAGGGTACTTTTCATCCCCGCAGTGGCCGAGTATCCAGTCGTGTTCATTCACTAATCTGTATGTCGCGTCTGTTTTGTCAGCATAAACATACATACATCATGCATAATTGATTCATAGTCATGCATATGTTACATCAATATCACTCCGGTCATACCCTTCCCCAAGTGATAAAAGTCCTCTCCCCGAAAGTTGTCAGTTCTTTTCTCATTCGGAAATGTATCGTCTGAGCAATTTCTCCCCAGTTTATTTCTGGATTGGAGATTATCCTTGACCATTTTGACAACTTGAACCTCTGAAAAGCAAGAAGACATTTGACAGACACCTTTAAAACATCACTCTTCACCATTGAAGATGATATTTTTGCTTTCCCGGATTAAGGAAAATCCCTAGAGAAAGCCTCTTAACCGAAGACTCTCGGCAATGCATCAGTTTTTCTCTCAAGAAAGTCGATGTTAATTAAGTCATCAGCACCTCAAAATTGGATCACATCACATGGCATTTCTCCGAAAAATCTCGAGGAAAAGTAGGATGTAATATCCCCAAGCAAAAAGCAGTCTCTCAAGAGACTCATTTTCCCCAGTAGAGTCAACAAATGGCATCTTCAACAGAGAAGTTTACACACCTCTACAGCTCAGACAAATGGGTTTCCCCGGCAAGTCTAACATCAAATTTTTAACATCAAATGGCGTCTCCCCAGTAGAACTCGGTGAGAAGTTTGATGAAGACCGCTACAAATAGCGTTCCTTGTCAAGAAAGAAACTCGACAAGAAGAAACTGAGACCAGTTCTGTGGCTGAAGAACATAATTGAGGGGAAGTTAATTTCAAAAGAAACTGAGACCAGTTATGTGGCTAAAGACCAGGATCGAGGGGAAGTTTAGTTCAAAAGAAACTGAGACCTGTTCCGTGGCTAAAGACCAGGATCAAGGGGAAGTTTGACCCTTTTTCTAAGTAACGTTGCTTAGCGAAAGAAAATAGATGAGCAAACCACTATTCATAACCGCAATCAAAATTTCGGGTATTCTGATATATAATCCTCTTGCACCCTGAATGTCCGAATATCTTCGCCATTCACACCTTCGGATCCAAGAAGATTAAATAGGGGCATCTGTCATACCCCAAATTTTGACCACTCATTGTTAAAATTTTGTTTATCCGACTATGTTGTCACTTCGTGTCATCTGCATATCATATCATCTATTTTTATCATGCATATTATTTGAATTTTCAGTCGGAATATACGCGTTGAAATCTCAGTGGTTTTTGGTTAATTATGCGAAAAATAGATGAACGGGCATTTTTTCAATTGAACTTGCAAATGTCCATTATCCATCTATCTTTCGCACGAATTTAAATCGATCTCTCATTTTTGTTTTATTTTTCCTTATATAAAATAAAATTGAAAATAAAAATCAATATATATATATATATATATATATATATATATATATATATATATATATATATATATATATATATATATATTCATATTTTTATTTTTTAGAAAAAAAATGTAAATTCATATATTTGTTTTTTTTAATACAATTTTGTTTTTTATGAATTTTTGTTTCTAATGTATTTTTATTTTAAATGACTTTTGTTTTTAATACAATTTGTTTTTCATATAGTTTGTTTTTTATGCCAAATTCATCTTTGTTTATTTAACATAAATTTCTTTTGTTTTGTATACATAAGTTCCTAACAAGCTTTGAACTTGAATTCTTAACAAAATCATCATTAGTTTTGAAACTTAGAAACTAAGCATTAAAGACTTGGAGGATTAAGCTTTAAATTGAATCATCATCTTATCTTTATTTCCTTCATCAACAAGTATATTTTGTCTATAAATAGGGGTCCCTATTTTACTTTCCAAGGACCAAGCAAGTTCTTAACTTGTTTATCTCTTCTCTAATTCTCATATAATTCATCATTTGTTTTTTTTTTTTTTGCCATAGCTAAGAAAAGAAACACACACACAAGGGAGGGTGCAGCGCACCACTCCCCTCTCACTTTCTCTACAATTTTTTTTCTCTTCTTTATACACTTGCTCCTACTCACGCCACACTCACATAGAAACAACTCTTCATGTTTTTCTTTTCCACTCTTATTAAACATATATACAAGAGCCACCCTTTACATATTTATTTATTTATTTATTTCAATTACTACTAGACAAACACAAATGTCTCACATGTTCACATGGCATTTACAAACCATCTTCAAAATTCGTTGTCTTTATTACTAACTCACATAGCCTCATGTCCACTTTGTCTTTTTTTTCTTCTTTTCAATTCAACATGACATCAGCCATTGTCAGAAGCACTTGAATCTGATACCTTGAGCAATAACAATGTGATTAGACCCGATGATGCAGAGATTGGAGAAGCAGATTACAATGGGCATAAATATGCATATTGACTTCTTAATGTATGTTGTGCGAAAACCAGAAATAAAGAAGACGGAGACACCACGAGCAGAAGAATCGCACCGAAACTTCAAAGCCGTCAAAATATCCATCGAACATGCAAAGGACATTAATTTGTCTCAAACAACAAGCCATTATCGCCGATGAAACCAATGAGTTAAAGTTGCGCAAGAAGAACAGAGAAAAGTGATGGAGAAACGAAACCTACCGACATCAAAAACGACACTTCAACATAGCAGAAATTCAACAATTTCACAACAATTTTGATAAAAAGAGCACGGACCTGTAAAGATGACACAGAGACAGGACCGCCAAGACGAAATCGTAAAGTCGTCGACACGAAACTCGCACAACCTCTTGAACAGACCTGCAGAATCACAGAATTCCAACACCAAATCAGATATAACAACCGACCTGCATAATCCAACAGTTTCTCATCCTACGCAAAATTTCAATTTTTTCATATTTTTACAAATCGATTTCTGACTAAATTCCCTTTCTCACAAATTTTGTTGAATTAACAAAAACATAAAGATTAAAGAGCAGAAAAGTGAAGCTATCAACACAAACCCATGAACCTAAATCAAAATCCGAAGCAGAAGAACTTGCGACAAAGCAAATCAGAAACCGCAAATCGCGCCACCCTTCTCTTCATCAAATCACCACCGTTACCGCCGCAGAAGCACCTCGTCGGGGAGAAAAGGAAGCACCGCGAATCATGAAAACCGCGTCGGAAAGGAGGACCGCCGGAAAGACGGAGACCGGGAGGGGGGATCGTGTTTGGAAATCGCAAGGAGAGGATGGATCGTGTGAATTAAAAAAACACGCTCAGGTAATTGCTTTTCTCTCAATTATGATTTTTATTAACAGTGAAATTTTTATTTTTGGGCTTTTATTAGTTATTAGGCCCATCATAATTACTAATCACACCCATCCCACAATTCTATTGTTTTATCTATTTTTACTTTTGTATTTATTCATAAAATTTAATTTTAATTTTTGTTAATTGTTATTATAAGTGTCTAAATATTTTCAATGAATTTGGGTTGATTATTTAAATTATTTGATTATTTGATTTTTGCTAAACACATAATTCTTAGTTTTGCTTTCGAGGAGTTATTTAAATAAGTGTTCACATCACTTGTGACTCCGATTCAATTTTTAACCCCTTTGACGAGGCCTTAGGATATTTCTGTACGATCTTTATGTTTTCTCTGCTTGTTTGGTTTTCCATTTGATGCAAGAATTCATACACAATACCTTGATGATCATTTGACGCCCATTGGACGCTTAAAAGCTTTGTCGGATACCTTGAGCTCGTCTGACGCTTCTCTGCTTGCGGGAAAATTCATCGATGTCCGGTATACTTTGTATTTAACCTTTGCTTATGCATCATCTTTATGATTAAATAAATCTTATACAAAATAAATTTTTGGGCCTCTTGATAGAGTGTAAGTCCCCTCCCTTTGTAAATAAACCATTTTTTGGGCCTCAATCGTTGTATAAGTCTCGATACGATCTTGGCGCGATCGCCGCTTTCAAAACAAAAATCATCTGGGCCTCCCTTGTGTTTAAATCTCATCTTTCTTATTTCAAACATTTTTTGGGCCTCTAATAGAGTGTAAGACCCAACCCCCTTTGTACATAAATAATTTGGGCCTCAGATCATTTATATAAGTCCCAATACAGTTTTCAAAATAATTTGGGCCTCTCCTTGAGCTATAAGCCCCATCTCTTGTATAAAAATAAACTTTGGGCCTCTAATAGAGTGTAAGACCCACCTATTTTGTAAATACAATAAATTTGGGCCTCAGTCATTGTATAAGTCCCTATGTTGTTTTCAAAACTACGACGCAATCGTCTTCTTTTCAAAAGAATTACTCTGGGCCTCTCCTTGAATATAAGCCCCAAACTTCCTTTTAATACAACTTTCCTTTTAATTTAGATTCAAATTTATAGTTGTATCAAAACTTTCTTCAATTTCTTGAATAAACTAACCATATAACTGTGTTTATAACACTAGAAGCTTGTACAACTATAAGTTCTACCAGCTTTCTTTTACATATTTTGCTTATATATTTCATAAGTATATATATGCTTGTACATACTTACTTAGAGTTGTCCCCAGCAGTAAGGTCTAGGTTTAGATCAAGCCAGTGGTCACTCTTTCAACACAATCAAAATTAGTTCCCCATAGGAAATTCCAGATTCAGTCTTGCCTCCTCTTGGGCTTATACAATATGGAACACAGAAAGACATTATTCTCGGTGAAACTTTTTTCAATACTGTCACCATTAGAAATTTGTACAAGAAATTAATTTCCCCAAAGAGGATTAATTCCCGGTGAAACCTCTCTTGAATTTCTTCAAACCCTAGCATTATTCATTAAAGAAAGGATTATTCCCGGTGAAACCTTTCTTGAACTTTTCTTAGGTTTGGACCCACAGGTTTCCTAAAAGCATCCCTAGTCTCCTCTTGGGCTTTGTACTAAGACCCTCAGGCTTCTTATAAGTTCTCAACCTCCTCTTGGGCTTAATACAAGGACCCAAAGACCTCCTACAGGTATAAGACAAAACCTAGTCATCTTTTGCCATTACAATCCTCCAGAAAGTCAAAACATCAGACCAGTTTAGGGTTGATTCTCATCCCTTAAAACACCAGTCTCCTCTTGGGCATCATACAAAGATCATCCTCCAACTAAAAAATCAACCTCCTCATACCAGTAGACTTGGACAGTCCCATCTCCTCTTGGATCTCAAAGAAACCCTCAAGTTTCCTAAAAGTACAGGAAAAACCCTGATTAATTTCATAAATCTCCAACAGAGTTAAAACATCTATAGGTTTCCAAACTCAGTCTTTAACTGTCATTCTAATTTCCCCAGCTAGGGTCAAATTTTTATCAATAAACCCTAAATTAGAACCTCAAGGCATCTGATATCTCAACTCTTCTTCAAACCCCAGCAAGAGTTGATTCCCCAATTTTGACTTGTCTCTAGATCTCAATAATCCTCAGCAGAAGTTAGCCTCCTCTTAGGCTTTATATAAGAAATTCCCTAGCCAGCCTCCTCTTAGGCTTTGTATAATGATCACCCCTCAGCAGTTTTAGCCTCAATCTTGGGCTTTGTACAAGACAAACAAAATATTCTCCAGATGAGTCAATAACTTTTAGACTCAATCTTGGGCTTTGTACAAGACAAATAAAACCTTTCCCCAGTGGAGTAATTTCTTTTAGCCTCAATCTTGGGCTTTGTACAAGACAGATAAAACCCCTCCCTAGTGGAGTCATTTCTCTTAGCCTCAATCTTGGGCTTTGTACAAGACCGACTAAACTTTCCCCGAAAGAGTCAATTCTTTTCAGCCTCAATCTTGGGCTTTGTACAAGACAGATATAAAACTCCCTAGTAGAGTCAAAATTTTAGCTTCAACCTTGGGCTTTGATCAAGGTACACAAAAATCAACATCCCCTCATAGGAAATCAAGATTTCTGTGTAGGAAGACATTTCTCTGTATATCACATATTCAAAACAGGCAATCAAACAAACCCTAATCCCAGATAATTGTTGTAAGTGGCACACTTGTATATTCAAAAATTCGAGTTGTGGTCCCTCTCTTATCCTGGTAAACTTCCTCTTTCATGTAATTGCTGTAAGTGGCAAGCCTCTGGATTATTTACATCCAAGTCAATGTCCCTCTCTTAGCATGGAAGACTTCTAAGGAAAAATGGCATTGCTCTAAACTGAGTTAAAGTTTTCTCCTTTAGGACAAATCCCCTATAAAGGAAATTATAGCATTGCTGGATTCCATACATCCCAGTTAAAGTAATTTCCCTTATAATCAATTTCTTAATTTGTGATGAATAGATTAGATATCTCTCTTTAGAGATGACAAATTCTCTCTCAATCAAACTTTAGCTTTAATCTTGGGCTTTGAACAAGACAAAAATACTCATCCAACTTCAATCTTGGGCTTTGAACAAGACATAAATACTCATCCAGCTTCAATCTTGGGCTTTAAACAAGGCACCAAACATCTTTCCTCCCATAGAATAGGAGGAACTATGACTTCTCTGATTTCCCTGTTTTCTTTAATGGGAATACGTAGGCATAAGATTGCGAAATCTTAGCGAGCACACCAATCAAAAACTTTAGGTCCAGTACCTTACCAAAAACATCGAAAAACCCAAAAATCAATAAAAACACTCTCTCAACATTCCCAAAGGAGAAACTTTCCCAATTTATGACAAATAAACACCCGTAAATAGTTAACAGAAGAAAATGCCAAATAATCTATGGATAACCATATACACGACGGGTAATTGACAATTCCCTATTGTATAATCTGACCCCGAACCCCCCAATCTCTTAGCATTTGTTGAAGAAAACATTTGCGTGCAAGGTTAGTTTTAGATAGCTTCCCTTTCCTTTCCAGCTTCATAGGATAAATAAGAAATCAGAAAGTAGCACCCAATTCCAACCAATGCAGTAAGGTGGTTGCGTCACCGATAAAAATCGCACGCTACACACTGTAGTTCCACTAACTACGGATGCTCTGATTTCTCATTGCCGTTGAGAATACATAGGCACAAAGGCCCCAATCCATAACGAGCACCCTAATAAAAACCAACCCTTTTTCCCTTTAGCAAGTAGACTTTTAGAATTGAACACCCATTCGAGCTTAGACAACTTAGATGGTTCCCATCGAGTACGATGGATGTGAGAGGGTGCTAATACGTTCCTCTCACATAACCGACTTCCGAACCCAAATTTGGTTGCGAGACCATTTTTCACCTTTAGGGGGTTTTATCGTTATTTTCCCTTTCCTCTTGGAATAAATAAAATTCAGTGGCGACTCTGTGTTATTTTTCGTATAGTGGCATAAAGAGAAGAAGAAAAGTGTACAATGTTATAATTATGAAAAATGGGATCACTTGGCCAATAAAGTTTGGTAAAAGAAAGACAAGGGGCGATAAAAGTCAAGGATGATGAAGGAGAAAACCTTGCATGTCAATATTCATATGATTCTGATGGTATGTTACTTATGGCTCCAACTGCAGATGAGCATGTCGACTCTAAGACACGGTTCCTCGAAATAGGTTGCTCGAATCACATGACTGATCAAAGAGTGTGGTTAGTTTATTTTGACGAGTCGAAGAGGAGCAAGGTCAGACTTGCAGATAATAGCTCGTTGCAAGCAGAAGGTACTAGCAACATAGTTATTCAAAGGAATAAAGGAGAAAAAGCTATGATCAAAGATGTACTTTATGTCCCTGACATAAAGTGCAGCTTACTAAGCGCTAGACAACTAGTAAAAAAAGGTTTCTCAATGGTTATGAAAGATGGAGCCTTAGAATTGTTCGACACTCGAAATAAATTGGTCTTAAAATCTCCTCTGTCGAAGAATAGGACATTTAAGACCATGATCAGTTCGACTGAGGCACAATGCCTAAAAATAGTTTTTGATCACAAGAATAGTTGGATGTGGCATTTGAGGTTTGGCAATTTGAATTTTAGGTCACTCAATCAACTGATTACTCAAGATATGGTAACTGGTCAACCTAGTATTGTGATGCCCGACAAACTCTATGAAGGTTTCTTAGTAAGGACGAAATCCAGAAAGTCTTTTGTTTCGACTATGCCAATGAGATCCTCCTACATATTATAAGTATTATATTCATATGTATGTGGCCCATTTGAGGATCATACCATTCGTGAAAACAAATATTTTGTCTTATTTATCAATGAGTATAGTTGAAAGCTTTGTATTTATGTGATCAGTGAAGCGGCAAAATCGTGAGTGTAAGCTATTGATTAACTTAACTCGAAAAGCAAGAGTGGTCACCGCACTTTTATTTTATCCAAAAAGGAAAGGAAAAAGAACGAACAAAACCTACACAAGCTCTAAACAAGAACAAGTGAAGAGAGTCTGGGTAAGGGGGGTTGGTTACGCAATGGGAAGGTGTTAGCACCCAAAACGTCTATAGTACTCTATAGGAGCCCTTTGAAATATCTACTGCTTTTGGTCTGAAAATGCTTGTTTGAAAAGTGATTGAGGATATGAGAAGAGAATTTTTTTTTAAGATTTTTGTGTTTGATGAGACTTATCGCCTCATGCCTCCGTACCCACGATGTGCAATGTAGGATCAAAACCTCGTAGTCCGTGGTAGAAAGAATGAAATTTGTTTGTTTTGGTTGATTTTAAATGTAAAGACAAGTCGTCATTTCCAAGCGAATAATTCCGCTTAAAGAGATGTATCATGTCTAAACTTATGAAAAAGTTAAAGGAAAAAGTGCACAAGGGCACAAAAAAGAGTTTGAATGAGTTTAGTGTTCTTTAAAGTCTTTTGAAAAAGGTGTCAATATGCTTATGTAGTTTAGCATTTGTTAAGAAATGAAAAGAAAATAGGTAAAATCACTTGACAGAGTCAAGGTTTGATTATGAAAAAGGTGATAGTTTGAAATCAAGAAAGTTTTGAAAAAGGGAGGGAGCTTTGAAAATTGAAGAATGGGGAGGAGAAGAAGTGACTATCCTAAAGCATAAAGTAAAAGCTAAGGATAAGAAAGATCTAACCACAAATGTAGTTATCTTCACCATGAACCAAGCAAAAGCATAAGTCTTCAAAGTCTTCGAACCATAATTCCAAAGCAAAGGGAAAAGGTCCTAGTTCTAAGTCCAAGGATCCAAGAATAGCATTGAAGTCCAAGGTCTAGGTGCAAAACTCCATGTCCATTGCAAAGGATAGTAACCATAGTCCAAGATTAGAAGCATAAGTTTTTTAGAGGTTTTGGCCTTTATTAATGTTTTTGGTCCAAGTGGACAAAGAGAAAAAGGCATAAGCATAAACATGTGTCCAACGAACAAAGGAAAAATTGCGGAAGCATAAACATATGTCCAACGGACAAAGGAAAAATTACGGAAGCATAAACATATGTCCAATGGACAAAGGAAAAATTGCGGAAACATAAACATGATGTGAAATGATAATAATGGAGCATAAAAGTAAAAGAGAGATAGGGAGCAAGAAGGAAGCATAAAAGTAAAAGTTAGAAGTTAGTGATTAGTTGTTAGAGTAAGTGATCAATAATAATTAAATAATTGCACTTAGGTCAAGATTAATGAGAACTCATTAGAGGATTGATAAGACCAAAGCCTCCTAACAACAATTTTCATAAGTTTTGAACCAAAAGACAAATAATCAACCATCCTTGATTGTTTTCCGATAAGGGATGTAACACCCCCTATCTATACCCCCAAGCTCTTAAAGCGATAAATAAAAATTCAAAATTTCATCAGAGTATATTTAAAATTCACAGCATAGACCGAGGGGCCACATCAATTTGAGGCAAACATACAACACCTGCTCATTAGAGATATGCAACAACTCAGGTAGTAATACACCCACAATCCAATTACAGAATAAAAGCGGAAAATCCGTAACTGGATATCAATATATATATATATATATATATATATCAAGAAAGTTTGTCATTCATCAAGTCATACATGTACAATCCAAAAGGTACATCTACATAATACAAAATAATCACAAACGGCCTCCCTAACTACCCGGTGTCACATATCAGAGCCGACCGACAAAAGAATGAAGACCTAAGCTTCACAAAAAGAGCTCCAGCAACTCTAATCTGCAATGCCTCATAGAGCATTATAAAACAGCAGAATGGTGAGAAAAACAATCATAATATATTCGCATACAATTATATATAACACCAAAAATACACATATAAACGGTTCTCACCATAAATCATACGATAATTCAAATACAAAACAATACAATGTATATTTCATATTTCCATCACCAAGGTATACCAACCATGCACGATACAAGTATCACCAACACATGTCCATATATCAATTTATCAATTTTATCCACACGTTCACACATCAACAAACCATTAATGATTTATGCAAATGCAAGAGACCGACACAACGACTCTATGCATATGCACATGCGGTACCGACTTCCATCAATTCTCAACACCAGTTCACTCAGGAACTTTTGGAATCATCGCTCGTTACTTAGTGTAACTCCCCGTCGGGCATACGATGTTCCCCGTCGCTTTGGGTCCTCTTTGAATAAGGCTCACGACGTTTATGGATCGCTTTCGGTCCTCTTTGTATAAGGCTCACGATCCGATCGCTCACACCCCACATGGGCACACGATCGTCGATAACCATCACTTTCGGTCCTCTTAATTTTAAGGCGCACGATCCAATCAGATCACTTTCAGTCCTCTTATTTTTAAGGCTCACGATGTTATAGCAGGTTCCCTCTGGAATCAATCCATCACTCAGGACGTCATAAGAATGCATATCATGATGCTCAGCATACAATGACTCATGACATTCAAATGCACACACATATATGCAACCATCTCACTTAACATAAATCATGCTTGCAATCCAAGCCCAAAACAATGCATTTATTTGCCATACGGCCACAAACCATCATCACGCCATCTAAACACATGCATTTGGATCATATAATCACACACAAGTCATACAACTATATCTCAAGCATGTTGCGTAATCCCGCCTCAAATACACACAGTTAAAACGGTAAAAGTCGACACACAACACATTTCCAGATTCCCGACATAATTAAATCGGCTAACAATCTCAAAAGCATTACAATAATAAAGAACATTTCACAAGCTTTCTAATGCATCAAACCACGCCTCAAACCGACTCACGGATCAAAAGTTATAAGGAAAACAAATTGGGAAAAACTGTCATGTTCGCAGTGCGAAGCTCCTAGCGAGTCCTTCGCTTCTCCATTCGCAGTGTGAATGTCCTAGAGAACAGTGGCAGAAGCAAAATAGCCTAGAAAGTTCCCAACGTTCGCAGTGCGAACCATCCAGCGAATGCTCGCTACCCCATTCGCAATGTGAATCCTCCAGCGAACAGTGGCAGAATGAAAAGTAATACAACGTTCGCAGTGCGAACCTCACGCGAACGCTCGCCACTCCTTCGCTGGCCATTCGCAGTGCGAACCTGCGATTTCAGCAAAACCCAGCAGCGCACCAGTTCATCCAAAAATGATATTTTCTCAACCAAAACATTTCCAAACCAACATATAACAATTAGAACATAACTCAATCATGGTAAAAAGTATTCTACCGTATTTACATCGATTTCCAACCGCAAAAACATCGATTTCTCATCATATTCTCATTTCAACCTAGAATCCAAAACTATAGAAAGACAATAGCATATGCAAACACATACATACATAATCATACACAAGCATAAGATAATCGAGTTTCACACCCTTACCCGATTTAATCGTGTTCTAGAAAGTCGGTTGATTGATTTCCAAGTTTTCTCAAATTCTCTCTTTTTCTTCTCTTCTCCTCTTCTTTTCTTCTTCTCTTCTTTTTCTATCTCTCTCTTTCTATTTTCTATTATATTCTATCTTAACAAAATAAATCAAAATGCCCAAAATACCCCTACACTCAAATATCTCGCAAATGTTCCCAAAACACGATAAAATATATTCACGACGAAAAATAACATATTTTCACATAAAAGTCAGAAATAAAATAATATAATAATAAAATAATAAAAAACGACTAAATTCAATAAAAATACTAAAACTGGGGCGTTACAACTCTCCCCCACTTAGAAATTTTCGTCCTCGAAAATATACCTGAGACGAACAACTCTGGATACGACTCCTGCATCCGACTCTCCAACTCCCAAGTCAAATTGCCCTCAGCAGCGCCTCCCCACGTCACTTTCACAAGTGCAATATCCTTGCCTCTCAACCGCTTCACCTCGCGATCCAAAATCCTAACTGGTAAAGCCTCGACCGTAAGGTTCTCCCTTACCTCAACCTCATCCATCGGAATCACATGTGACGGATCCGAAACATACTTCCGAAGCTGTGAAACATGGAACACATCGTGCAAATTCGACAGATTCGGCGGTAAAGCCACCCTATAAGCCACAGCACCCACTCTCGCGGATATCTGGTAAGGACCAATAAACCGAGAAGTAAGTTTCTTCGATTTCAATGCACGACCAACACCCGTAACCGGCGTAACCCTTAGAAATACATGATCGCCCTCTTGAAACTCAAGCTCCTTCCGTCTCCGATCATGATAACTCTTTTGTCTACTCTGAGAAGCCTTCATTTTCTCATGAATAAACTTCACCTTGTCTGTAGTCTGCTGTACCAACTCCGGTCCAACCACCGAACTCTCACCAGATTCGTGCCAACACAAAGGTGTTCGACACCTTCGTCCATACAGTGCTTCAAATGGTGCCATTCCAATACTAGAATGGAAACTGTTATTATACGTGAATTCAATCAATGCACGATAACTATCCCACGCACCACCTTGTTCCAAAACACACGCTCTCAACAAATCTTCCAACGACTGAATCGTTATCTCCGTCTGTCCATCCGTCTGCGGATGATAAGCCGAACTCAATCTCAATTAAGAACCCAATGCCTTCTGTAAACTTTCCCAAAATCTCGAGGTAAACCTTGGATCTCGATCCGAAACAATACTCAATGAAACCCCATGCAACTTCACAATCACACTGATATAAATCTCAGCCAACCTCTCCAAAGAAAAACTTATGTCAATCGGAATGAAATGAGTCGATTTAGTCAGTCTATCAACAACCACCCAAATAGCATTATGCCCTTGCTGAGTATTTGGCAACCCTGTTACAAAATCCATGGAAATGCTATCCCACTTCCACTCAGGAATATCCAACGGTTGCAACAAACCACTAGGCCTCAGATATTCCACCTTTGATTTCTGACAAGTCAAACATGCATAAACAAACTGAGCCACATCTCTCTTCAATCCAGACCACCAGAAAATCTTCTTCAAATCTTGGTACATCTTATTCGCTCCCGGATGTATACTCAAATTATTCCGGTGTCCTTCCTCCAAAATCATCCTCTTCAACTCTGCATCATCAGGAATACAAATTCTACCTCGGAACCTCAAAACACCATTAATATCCACCTTAAAATCACTATTCGCATCTTTTCTGCCAACCAACATCAAATCCACAAATTTCACATCCAGCTTTTGTTTCTCACTAACCGTCATCAGAAAATCATTAGTAATCGTTAGCATTCCAAGCCGTACGCTATCCGAAGTCACTTCACAAACCAAACTCAAATCTCTAAACGATTCCAAAAGTTCCCACTCCTTAACCATTAAAGCGGACATATGCAACGATTTCCGACTCAATGCATCGGCTACCACATTAGCTTTACCAGGATGGTAATTCAAGCCAAAGTCGTAGTCCTTCAAAAATTCCAACCATCTACGTTGCCTCATATTTAGCTCTTTCTGATCAAACAAATATTTCAAACTCTTGTGATCACTAAAGACTTCAAACCTTGCACCAAAAAGATAATGCCTCCAAATCTTCAACACAAAAACCACAGCCGCTAATTCAAGATCATGAGTAGGATAATTGTTCTCATGCACTCTCAACTGCCTCGAAGCATAAGCCACAACCTTACCTTCTTGCATCAGAACACCACCAAGACCAATCAAAGACGCATCACAATACACCACAAATGGCTCATTAGGATTCGACAAAATCAAAATCGGAGCTATCGTCAATCTTCTCTTTAGCTCATTAAAACTTTCCTCGCACCGAATATCCCAAATGAACGTTTGCCCTTTACAAGTCAACTAGGTCAAAGGAAGTGCTAGCTTAGAAAAACCTTCAATAAACCTTCGATAATAACCATCCAAACCCAAAAAGCTTCGAATTTCAGTAATAGATCTCAGAGCCTCCCATTGTAGAACTGCTTCTACTTTAGATGGATCCACAGAAATACCATTACCTGAAATCACGTGCCCAAGAAAACTCACCTCCGACAACCCAAACTCACACTTGGACAACTTAGCAAAAAGCTTCTTTTCCTTCAAAACCTGCAAAACAATACGTAAATGCTCCGCGTGCTCCTCCTGAGACTTAGAATAAATCAAAATGTCATCAATAAACACAATAACAAATCGATCCAAATGCTCGTGGAAAATACGATTCATGTACTCCATAAACACACCTGGCGCATTAGAGACCCCAAACGGCATCACAGAATATTCATAATGACCGTATCGTGTCCTAAAAGCCGTCTTCTGAATATCTTTCTCTTTCACCCTAATCTGATGATACCCTGACCTCAAGTCAATCTTACTAAACACACACGCACCAACTAACTGATCCATCAGATCATCAATTCTCGGAAGAGGATACTTATTCTTAATTGTCACCTTATTCAACTGGCGATAATCAATACACAACCGCATACTCCCATCTTTCTTTTTCACCAATAAAACTGGAGCACCCCAAGGAGAAACGCTTGGTCTCACAAACCTCTTTTCCAACAACTCATTCACCTGCTTCTTTAACTCAACCAACTCAGATGTCGACATACGATAAGGTGCCATAGAAACAGGTCTAGTACCAGGAACTAGATCTATCGAAAACTCCACCTCTCTCTCTGGCGGCACATCTAAAATATCCTCAGGAAACACTTCCGAAAAATCACACACAACAGGAAACACATCAAGTGAAACTTGACTGTCCACAGTCAAAGATGCAAACAACCCAAACAACTGAGCTTCATCCGCCAAAAGTCCCTTCAACTCTTTGGTAGATAAGAAACTCGAGTCTTCGTCTTCCTCAAGAGAAGGAAACCTCACCAGCTTATGGTAACAATCAATATGAACTCGATTGAATTGCAACCAATTCATTCTCAGAACCACATCTAAACCCTCCAACGGTAAACACACCAAATCCATCTCAAAGTCCTTACCATAAATGGTCAAAGGACAACTTAAACAAACCAAAGAAGTAGTTACTGACCCCATTGCTGGAGTATCAATAACCATCTCACCACCCATCGAAGACAACACATGAGTCAAACGCTTCGTACACTCAGACGAAATAAACGAATGAGTCGCTCCAGTATCAATAATAGCAACTAAAGGAGTACTATTAATAAAACAAGTACCTCTGATCAGACGGTCTGCACTTGAAGTTTGAGTTCCCGCTAATGCAAATACTTTCCCACTAGATGGAGCTTGCCTCGGTTTCGGACACTTCGTACTAATGTGACCAGGTTCACCACAGTTGAAACACTTCACCACATTCTTCCTTGCACAATCAGCAGCGACATGTCCTAAACCTCCACAATTAGAACACTTCCTCAAATCTTTCCTACATTCGGACTGACGATGCCCCACATCACCACATCTATAACATCTCAGAGGACCAGACATACCTCCTCCACTTGACCTCCTCTCAAAATTTCCCCTTTGTTTACCCTTATCAGCTGGTGTTACATACGGACCACCACGGAACTGTTGCTTCCCTTTCCTCTCGCTCACACTCTTGTAGTGCGTAGAACGAGCCTTACTATCCTCCTCATAGATCCTACAATAATCCACCAAATCCGAAAACCTCCGAATCCTTTGATAACCAATGGTCTGCTTTATCTCAGGACGCAATCCGTTCTCAAACTTTACACACTTAGAAAATTCCGCGGTCGCTTCAGCATAATGAGGATAAAACTGCACAAGTTCCACAAACTTAGTAGTATAATCAACAACAGACATATTACCTTGTTTTAACTCCAAGAACTCAATTTCCTTCTTTCCTCTTACATCTTCAGGAAAATACCTCCTCAGAAACTCAGTGCTAAACACAACCCAAGTGATCTCCTCCTCTGCAGCTTCCAACACATGACGTGTACTAACCCACCAATCATCAGCTTCTTCCAGTAACATGTGAGTACCCAGTCTCACCTTCTGATCCTCAGCACAATCCATAACTCGAAAAATCCTTTCAATCTCTTTCAGCTAAATCTGAGCACCATCAGGATCATATCTTCCTTTGAAGACAGACGGTTTGTTCTTCCTGAACTCATCATTACCCGCAGCATTCGGTGCACCCTGCACAGCCCGAGCCATAGCTTGCATAGCAGCAGCCAAAGCAGCTTCATTCCTACCAGCCATATTCTGTTCATTTCCAATAACAGAAACTATGGTTAAACAAACAGCTCACTCCCAACACCAAGACCGACAAGGACTGACACAACTGACACGGACTGGCTCTGATACCACTTAATGTAACACCCCCTATCTATACCCCCAAGCTATTAAAGCGATAAATAAAATTTCAAAATTTCATCAGAGTATATTTAAAATTCACAGCATAGACCGAGGGGCCACATCAATTTGGGGCAAACATACAACACCTGCTCATTAGAGATATGCAACAACTCAGGTAGTAATACACCCACAATCCAATTACAGAATAAAAGCGAAAAATCCGTAACTGGATATCAATATATATATATATATATATATATATATATATATATATATATATATATATATATATCATGAAAGTTTGTCATTCATCAAGTCATACATGTACAATCCAAAAGGTACATCTACATAATACAAAATAATCACAAACGGCCTTCCTAACTACCCAGTGTCACATATCAGAGCCGACTGACAAAAGAATGAAGACCTAAGCTTCACAAAAAGACCTCCAGCAACTCTAATCTGCAATGCTTCATAGAGCATTATAAAACAGCAGAAGGGTGAGAAAAACAATCATAATATATTTGCATACAATTATAAATAACACCAAAAATACACATATAAACGGTTTTCACCACAAATTATACGATAATTCAAATACAAAACAATACAATGTATATTTCATATTTCCATCACCAAGGTATACCAACCATGCACGATACAAGTATCACCAACACATGTCCATATATCAATTTATCAATTTTATCCACAAGTCCACGCATGAACAAACCATTAATGATTTATGCAAAAGCAAGAGACCGACACAACGAATCTATGCATATGCACATGCGGTACCGACTTCCATCAATTCTCAACACCAGTTCACTCAGGAACTATTGGAATCATCGCTCGTTACTTAGTGTAACTCCCCGTCGGGCATACGATGTTCCCCGTCGCTTTCGGTCCTCTTTGTATAAGGCTCACGACGTTTATGGATCGCTTTCGGTCCTCTTTGTATAAGGCTCACGATCCGATCGCTCACACCTCACATGGGCACACGATCGTCTATAACCATTGCTTTCGGTCCTCTTATTTTTAAGGCGCACGATCCAATCAGATCACTTTCAGTCCTCTTATTTTTAAGGCTCACGATGTTATAGCAGATTCCCTCTAGAATCAATCTGTCACTCAGGACGTCACAAGAATGCATATCATGATGCTCAGCATACAATGACTCATGACATTCAAATGCACACACATATATGCAACCATCTCACTTAACATAAATCATGCTTGCAATCCAAGCCCAAAACAATGCATTTATTTGCCATACGGCCACAAACCATCATCACACCATCTAAACACATGCATTTAGATCATATAATCCGCACACAAGTCATACAACTATATCTCAAGCATGTTGCGTAATCCTGCCTCAAATACACACAGTTAAAACGGTAAAAGTCGACACATAACACATTTCTAGATTCTCAACATAATTAAATCATCTAACAATCTCAAAACCATTACAATAATAAAGAACATTTCACAAGCTTTCTAAGGCATCAAACCACGCCTCAAACTGACTCACGGATCAAAAGTTATAAGGAAAACAAATTGGGAAAAACTGTCATGTTCGCAGTGCGAAGCTCCTAGCGAGTCCTTCGCTTCTCCATTCGCAGTGCGAATGTCCTAGCGAACAGTGGCAGAAGCAAAATAGCCTAGAAAGTTCCCAACGTTCGCAGTGCGAACCATCCAGCGAATGCTCGCTACCCCATTCGCAATGCGAATCCTTCAGCGAACAGTGGCAGAATGAAAAATAATACAACGTTCGCAGTGCGAACCTCACGCGAACTCTCGCCACTCCTTCGCTGGCCATTCGCAGTGCGAACCTGCGATTTTAGCAAAACCCAGCAGCACACTAGTTCATCCAAAAATGATATTTTCTCAACCAAAACATTTCCAAACCAACATATAACAATTAGAACACAACTCAATCATGGTAACAAGTATTATACCGTATTTACATGGATTTCCAACCGCGAAAACATCGATTTCTCATCATATTCTCATTTCAACCTAGAATCCAAAACTATAGAAAGACAATAGCATATGCAAACACATACATACATAATCATACACAAGCATAAGATAATCGAGTTTCACATCCTTTCCCGATTTAATCGTGTTCTAGAAAGTCGGTTGATTGATTTCCAAGTTTTCTCAAATTCTCTCTTTTTCTTCTCTTCTCCTCTTCTTTTCTTCTTCTCTTCTTTTTCTATCTCTCTCTTTCTATTTTCTATTATATTCTATCTTAACAAAATAAATCAAAATGCCCAAAATACCCCTACACTCAAATATCTCGCAAATGTTCCCAAAACGCGATAAAATATATTCACAACGAAAAATAACACATTTTCACATAAAAGTCAGAAATAAAATAATATAATAATAAAATAATCAAAAACGACTCAATTCAATAAAAATACTAAAATTGGGGCGTTACAAGGGACATATGTTGCGCTATGTTAAGCAATCGCCGAGTAATTTACGGAGTAATTACCCTACAATGAGGTCGGTCAATAACTCTTTGTGCTAATGCATGCTAGATGAACGATATGTAGATCGTCATCCGAAAGCAATACCGCATGAAAAGAAAAGAAGGTAGCGATCTAGTATTGATCAAAATTCAACAAAAGAATTCTAAGATCCATAAGACTTTCATCGATCAAAATAAAAGAGAAATAGATGAAGAGAAAGCCAAATTAAACCATACAATTATGTGATCTAAGGCTAAGAACAAAAGGAAAGGGAAGAAAATGGAAAAGGAACCAAAACAGCCCCAAAAACAAGGCAAAATATGCATTCTGTTTCGAAGTAACCGGTTACTCACCAGGTGTTAACCGGTTACTTAGTTCAAAATAAGAGCAGCTTTTCAAAATTAACACAGAGTAACCGGTTACTCATCAGATGTTAACTGGTTACTCTGCACCAGAATGCAGAAAATTATGCAAAATTCAGCATGATCCACTTTCAAAACTTTTTACAAACACCTTGTGATCATGGAACTGAAATTGCACGAAATTTAAAGTAAAATAACAGCAAAAACTATCAATTAAACACAATTACAAGATCCAAATGATCAAGTAACAAAGATCTACAAAGATCTACATTATGGAAGATGAAGATGAAGCTTCAACAATGGTGAAAGATGAATTACCACTTCAAATCTGAAAATTCCTTCAAATTGCTTCAAGATCCAAACACCAAAGCCTTGATCTATGAGAATTGATGAAGAAAACAAGTTTGGATGAAGGTTTAGCTCAAAGTTGAACAAGATTCAATGTGAATTCTTGTTAACTTTCAAAAGAAGAAAAGTGAGCATTAGTGAAATTTGTGGTTGGGGGGAGAATTTGCAAGAGGTTTTTTGGCTATCAAAAGCTTGTGAAATGAATGAAACGAGGCCTCTATTTAAAGAGTTTAGGCTTGAGAATTTTGGTGGATTGGATTTGGTTTGGGAATGGAAATTAGGCTTGGAATTCAAATTTGGAGGGAAATTCATAAAAGAGTGGTGATTAGTGAAGGTGTATGGTGGGAATTAATTATGATGATGTAGGGAATTAAAATGAGGTGGTCTAGAATATTCCAAATGTGATCAAGGGCTGAGAATTTGGTGTCAATTGATAAATTTGAATTTGCTGAATTTTTTCAAATTTCCACGAGGGTAACTGGTTACTCACCATATGATAACCGATTACTTAGTGTAAATTTTGAAAAAATGCCCTTTTTGAGTGCACTGTTGTGGTTTGGCTCAATTCTTTTGCTCGTCAAAGAAGGCATGGAAATAAACAAATGAACCTTGGAGTTTCTTGAATAATAATCAATTAAAATTTGGGGAATCCTTGTCCAGATAAATTTGACATGATTGCGGATCAACTTTGAATTTTCTCAGATAAAATTCATTCGAGCTGCGGGACTGTTATTTTGGTATTTTTAACCTATTCTTCCCCTGAAAATGTTAATAAAGAGAAAACAAAAATATTTTTGGGTTTTGGTTAAGGTTAGTAAAATATAAACAAATAAAATAATAAAGTGAATAAGAAACACACAGATGCTCAGTAAACCCTGCAAGGCATAAACCCAAAGAATGAGAGAGACAAGGGAACCAAAGCATGATCTTGTTTGTGGTATGAGATGCAAAATGAAATGTGAATGATATGTGGAATCTTAGGGGTCAAAAATTAGGGTCTTACAGCTGCCCCTATTTAAGTCTCTTCTATCGGGAGATATGAAGATACTTAAATACAAAAAGCTATATTTTTTAGCCCTAAGATGCCATAAGATGATATGAATGCAAATGATAAAACACATTGCGCTGAAACTTGAAACAAGGGATTTACGGTAAATTGAGAGAGATAATGCGAAAAGACACGCCAGGGAACACAAGCTATTTCTGGAGATCTACCAAGGTGACAAGAAGTATCCATCAATACTTGGAAAGACAGGGACAGGACCCTGGAAGGACGAGTAGTGACATCCAAGAATAGCATTGGATGGAAACTACGAACGAGGCAAAAGTATGCTAATAAACGTCCAAGAATGGCATTGGACAACAACAAGGAAATTTCTGGTAAAAACAACAGCGTCATCCAAGAATAGCATTGGATGGAGGTGAACAAAACTCTATTGGGGATAAAATATCCAAGAATAGCATTGGATGAAAGAAAATACAATATTCAAGAATGACATTGAATGGGGCAACAACAAACATCAGAGTATCCAAGAATGGCATTGGATATAAACAAAATTCCATTTGAAAACTTCACTGGGGACATCCAAGAATGGCATTGGATGGCAAGGTTAAACATCAGAGATATCCAAGAATAGCATTGGACTTGGCTGGGGAAAAGGTGTCCAAGAATGGAATTGGACAAAAGGAATCTCAACATCCAAGAATAACATTGAATGAAGTGAGAAAAGTTCTAGAAAATACATCAGAAGTATCCAAGAATGGTATTGGATAAAAAGAGTTCACGATATCCAAGACTGGTATTGAATAAAGTGAGAAAGGACTTTCAGGAATGGCACTGAAAGGTAAAGGTAAATCACTACATTCAAGAATGGCATTGAATGATAGTAAGAAAGACATCCAGGAATAGCACTGAATGCAAAGGAGAAAACTCATTCAGGAATGGCACTGAATGAACAGATAAAACTTTCAGGAATGGCGCTGAAAGATATCCAAGAAAATCTTATGGGGATTACAAAAGAGAGAAAAGACTTCCAAGAATAGCACTGGGAAAAACAAGATGAATAAGGTATCCAGGGATGGCACTGGATATCAAAAGGACAGACATCTAGGAATGACACTGGAGTGAAAGAAAATAAAGATCCAGGAATAGCACTGGAATGAAAGAAGACAAACATCTAACAACAGGAAAAAATGCATAGGGAAACGATAAAAATCCAGGAATGGCACTGGAAAGAAAGAAGACAGGTAAACAACAACATTCAGGAATGGCACTGAATGAGAAGGTAGGTAAAAGTTTTGGTAGGCGCCAAGTAAGTTGGACTTTGATCACAAGGTAAGATGTTGAAAGCAACAGGACCTCGGGAAATGCATATGAGCATGAAACACACTTTGAGCTATGCAAATCTTTCTATGTATGATATATGAATGATTTATGTATGCAATGCAGATGATAGGGACAACTGATATAGACTCTTTTGTAAGGGAAGAATGGAACTCTGATTCCTCAACACAGGGAACACTGCCCACTCTGCTTAGAGAGAAGATGTTGAACATATCTCTGTCACACTTATGAATTGCATCAAGTCGATAGTCTTTTGAGGAAAGACATCTTGAAGATTCTTGAAGAAGACTGCCCCAGATTGATTGATTGATGAGGATAATTTGATCATAGCTTCAGTTTGACTGCTGCAGTGGGAGAATGAACTGATCATGGTTTTAATTCTTGAAATGATAGCTGAGGATAAACTGATCATGGCTTCAGCTTGACTATTGTAGGGGATGAACTGATCATGGCTTCAGTTCTCGAAACAAATGTTGAGAAGGCTAAACTCAGTATGGGTCTTGAAAGAGATCTTCTGGTTAACCAATTCTGAAAGTGACTTGCACTGAACAACAAATCTTGAATTGATTCACAACAGGCTCTAGAAGTAATGTGCCCCAGATAGGATCACTGGCCAAGTTTCTTAACTATTTGAAATTTTCTTAATGAAGAAAGTTTGCCTGCAAATAAGATTATTCAAACAGACATGGTAATTTTAATGCAAAGCTCATGCAATTTTGAAATCAAAAATTATTTTTAGAATGATATTATTAATGTATAGCAAATGAATCACTTGTCAAAACACGACGGTTTAGACATTCAAAATGAAAGAGAAAGCAAAGGTATGACATCAAAGCAAATGTTTGGCAACAAACTTAGGAGTCAACTTACGCAACCTTGCTGTAGTATGTTTTCAAAAGAAACTTAACTTCAATTAGGTCTTTTGAAGGTTGTAGCGTGGTCTGGTTCACGGTTTTTGAAACAAAGGATATAGGCTCAAAGTTTATTTGTACCTAACCCATTCTTCGTGATGATCTTTAGTCCTATGCTCAGTTAATTCAAACTATGCATTCAGGTTCAAGGAGATTTTTTGAATTGCAACACTGTTATGATGATGGCTCGAGGGCCAAGGGATTTTTTTCAGATGACAGTCGCTCTTTCTTACAACATTTTGTTGTTTTTGATGAGGACCTTAGTCAACTCATTTTGTTTTTGAGGATTTTGGTAACCTCTTGATTGATCTTTTATTATCCCTAACTTTTACCTGAACTGTGTCATTTGAGCTTACAGTCAGTGGGATGCCTTAATTTTTGCCTAAGTCTCCTTCATAGGTTTTGACTTAGCGGGCTTTTCTTTTAATTTTTTTTAAAGAATAGTGACTGCCTAGCTTTATGATTACAGTGAACCATCATTGGCTTTCGATTTTGAAATACATCTTCGACACTTCTTTGATGTGTGCAAAGGAAAGTTTGTGATTGCAATGATTCTCTTGTGTTTAAATACACAGTCGAATTAACTGAGAACTACCCATCCCCAGGTTAAAATTACGGGTTTTTTTTCATACAGAAAGAAACTCCAATTTCTAGGCTCAAAGAGGTTGACAAAGGATTAACTTCCTTATTTCTCCAGTGTTTGGGAGTTGAAACAATGCATGAACATCATCAGCCAAGTTTTAAATTGAAAGCATACAGTCCAGGAATTTTAGGTATTTTGTTTTCATCATCCTCCCTCCAATCTTTGCATAAACAAAAGTTTGATAAAGAAAGTGAACAGGAGATATATTTTTGTTTTGAAAAAGAAAGCATAAAGATGCACACAGTGGATATAAATGAATTGAATCAAACATTGCAATGCTCATTTCATTGAAATTACCATGAAAGTACAAATAAAGTTCGAAAGCAAACAAACAACATAATCAAAGAAAAATGCAAACAGAAAGAAACAAGGCCTAGTGATTAATCAACAACAAGAATGAGCTGCCCTGTCTGAAACACTGGCTTTAGGAGATGATCCATCTGAACTGACTCAAACTTCATTTGGCATGCTCTGGCAAAGGATTGTTGACAACATTGGGATTATTATCAACAAAGTCCAGAATCTTTAAGTTCACCAAATCTTGTACTCTAGCTTTCAATGCATAGCAACCTTCCAAGTTATGGCCTGCCCCACCTCGATGGAACTCACAGTGAAGATCAGCCCTATAGCCAGCTGGAAGAGGATTTGGAGGAGGAGGTAGATCCCTCGTTGTAATCAAACCTTTCTTTACAAGATCTGGATACATCTCAGTGTAAGACATCGGGATAGGATCAAAGTTAACCCTATTGCAATTCTGATTCTGTCTAACAACCTGACGAGGAGCTTGAATGTTTTGAGCATTGATAACAGGAGCGACTGCAGCTACATATTGTTGTTGCCTGCGATGAGGTTTCCCTTCAACTGAAACAGCATGGGTGTCACCATCCTTTTTCTTTTGAAAATTCCCAGCATACTTTTTAGCACCACTAAAGGCTTCAGCATTGGTAATTTTTCTTTTCTTGATACCTTCTTCTAGTCTTTCTCCAATAGTGACTAGGTCAGCATCTTTTCCCAAAAGAGTGGCTGAAAAGTGTCCATGAACAAACCAGTCAATTCTTTTTCAGCCAAAGGTGGCTCCACTTGAGCAGCTAGCTCTCTCCAGCGCTGAGCATACTCCTTAAAGGATTCTTTTTCTTTCTGAGACATATTCTGTAATTGACGGCGATTAGGTGCCATGTCTAGATTGTACTTATATTGCTTTAAGAAAGCATCACCCAAGTCTTTCCAGCTTTGGATGCGGTTCTTCTCAAGTCCCATATACCATTTCATTGAAGCCCCACTCAAGCTGTCTTGGAAAGAGTGAATGAGCAGTTTGTCATTTTTGGCATGAGCAGCCATCTTGCGGCAGTACATCACCAAGTGGGTTCTGGGACAGGTGTGCCCCTTGTATTTCTCAAAATCAGGAGTTTTAAATTTTACAGGTATAACCAAGTCTGGAACCAAGCACATGTCCATTACGGCAGCATTAAAGACATCACTTCCTTCCACAGCTCTTATCCTTTTGTCTAGAGTCTGCCATTGCTCTTTGAATTCTTCAATGTATCTAGGTTCTCCCTGACTTTCAGATTGTGGACCAGCAGCATGGTACACGAAAAGAGGAATCTCAGGAATAGCTTGAGCAACAGAATGCACAACAGGCTGAGGTTCAGTGAACTGTGGAGCTGAAGATACTGGCAGTACAGACGATACAAACACATGAGTAGTTGTAAAGGGTGGCGAGTAATTTGGAGGTAACCCAAATTCTGGCCAAGTAGAAGCTGGTTTCTGAGTCAATGGAGGATCAATAGCAGCAGGTAAGATTTTAGAGATCACAGTCCTCTGAGGTGGTTCACCTCTAGCAATCAGAACTTGCAGCATTTATGTGAGTTTGGTCATGCCGGCTGTAGCGAGCGATTTTGGACGCGGTTCTTAAGCGCTGGTCGCTCTCTGCGGTTTGAGCTTAAAACTACAGGTCGATTCATTTTTTATCCTATTGTGAGCTGAATAAGGAAGGGAAATAGATGTCTCCAATTAACCCTGCTTTGCATACTGAGTTTAAACAGCGGTCTGTTAGGTTACGGATGCTATCAATGTGGGGGGGCCTTTGTACTGGTTATTCGTATTTCGCCAATACAGGTTTCTTTCTTTCGATCTGGGCAGAAGGTTTCTGGCGGGGAACAAGGATTAGGATGTTAGGACTGATGCTTTTGAAATACTGCTTTTGATTGATGGAGATATGGGATTTGGGTTTTTTGTTGATTGCGCTGGCTAAGATCTTTTCTTTCGATCTTATGCCTACGTATTCCCGTTTACCGAAACAGGGAAATCAGAGCGTTCGTAGTTCCTCCTATTCTATGGGAGGAAATTGGTTTTGGTGTCTTGTTCAAAGCCCAAGACGTGAAGCGAAAGGTGATTTGTATCTTGTTCAAAGCCCAAGATGTGAAGCTGAAAGGTCTCGGCTTTAGAGAGAATTTGTCATCTCTAAAGAGGGGGAAGGAGAATTACTTTAACTTGGATACGCGGATCCGAGCAATGCCATAATTTCCGAAGAAAGGGTTTTAACCTGAAGGAGAAGACTTTAACTCAGTGTAGAGCAATGTCATCTTTCCTTAGGAATTTCTCATGCTAAAAGAAGGACAGTGGCATGGATATAGATGATCCAGAGGCTTGCCGCTTACAGCGATTAGATGAAAGGAAAGGAGTTGTTGATGTTTGTGTACTGTGAACGAGGCACAGCTTTGATGCTAAAAGGTTAATTGGATCAACCAGTGGTTTTCTTATACAAAGCCTAAGAGGAGGCTAATTTCCGCTAGGAAAATCATTATACAAAGCCTAAGAGGAGGCTATTTTGTGTCTCGTACAAAGCCCGAGAGAGAGTCTAAAAGATTTTGACCCGACGATGGAGTCTTTCGGTATCTCGTATAAAGCCCGAGATGGAGGCTATTATTTGTTTAGCTCAATAAGAACCTTTTTGTATCTCGTAAAAAGCCCGAGATGGAGGCGAAAAGTTTGACTCAACAAGAGAGTGTTTTTGTATCTCGTACGAAGCCCGAGATGGAGGCTAAAGGTTTGTTTCAGTTGAGTGACAGATCCAATATACTGATTTTAAAAGAGAAAATCAGTTCTTATATGAGCAACATTGTACTCAGGGATTTGATTTGAGGATCAGGGATATTTCCTTCTCTTTGAGGAAACGGGAAATCCAAAGGGTATTGAGACTGTCCGAGTCTGCGGGTTTCCTTCCTATTTAACAAAGGGGGTCACTTGAGAATGTCTTTGAGACTCAAGGAAGTTAGACTGTCCAAGTCTAGAGTTTTTTTTCTTTTGTACTATGTGTCGCGGTGAAAATTGGATACCATAGTTATTGGTTAACTAGGATCACATTTCTTTTATGTCACCACCGTCTTTGATTTTATCCAAGGGAAGGGAGAAAGACCGAATACCCACAATGCAATGCAAATGCACTAAGATTCTAAGTTCGGGGGTTGGTTATACCTAGGGAAGGTGTTAGCATCCTAGATATCTGTAGTACTCTACAGGAACCTCTTGATTATTATGTTATTTGTCATTCGTTTGCTAAGGTTTAAGGGTAGGTGATTGATTTTATTTTAATCCTAAATGTGCTCGACAAGATATCGCATCTTGTGCCTACATATCCTGTCAGGAGGGAATCAGAGCACTTGTAGTTCCTTATTATTAAGGGTACTAAATGTTTAAAGGTTTAGGAGAGGAAGATGAGTCATCATCTTAAGAAAACCACCACAGTTCTTTGAAAATGTTTGTATTTGTGGGGTATGGGAGTGTATGTCCCTTTCTTTGAGATGATTAACATCTAATTCTCTTGTATGGAGAATTAGGTAGGCTAAAGTTTGATTAAATAATCAAAATTGAGGGGGACTAACCTAGGAAGTCTATCTTAAGTTGTCTAATAAACTTAACTTAAGGGATCGATTATGAAATGCATATGATGTGCACCATGCACAATAACATGGTTATCATGCATGGGGTTTTCCCTTGGATATTTATGCGATTAATTTATTATTATTTAGATGAGGGTGCTAGCAAAGTGATGCTAGACTTGTGTCCAGTGATCAAAAGGTCGAATGCGATGCCCGAAGGCGATCGACTTATATGGGTGGAAAATTGGATCGACGTTGGATCGAGAGTTTTTTTAAGTTTGAAAAGGTTTAGACATAATAACATAAATCAAAATAAAAGCACAAACAAATCAGACAAATCAAACGGCCGCCCACGAATCTATGACTAAGCAAGAGGGGAGATTCTTAATCGGGGGCGATTTGTTAAGAAAAGTTTGGTTTTAGACTTATTATTAAGTTTATTTGGAGATTACTATTATTATAGAAAGCTAAATTAATAATTATTTCAAGAGAAAGTTTAAATTAATTATTAAAGTTAAATGTGATAAAAAAAGAAATAGGTTCATTATTATTATAAAAGGAATTCTGTTTTAATTATATTATTAAAGTTTTAATTTAATTATCATTATAAAAAAGGTCTTTGAATTAAAAAAAGTTTTAATTTTAATTATTATTAAAGAGAAGGTTTTAAATTATTATAAAAAAAGTCTTAATCTAAATTATAAAAAAAGGTTTTATTTTAATTATAAAAAAGATTTTTTAATTTTGATTATTAACTTAATTGTTATAAAAAAGGTTTATTAAAGACTTATGTTTTAATTTGAAAAAGTTAAGGATTTTTTAATTAAAAGGGTTTAATTATTATTTTAGTTTCAAAGTTATGTTAAAAAGTTAAAAGTTATTAAAGAGTTTTAATATTAATTAGAAAAGATTTTAATCTTAATATTTTATAAATAACAGTTTTTTTATTATTATATAATTTTAAAGCTGTATTAAAAGTTAGTAAAGTTTTTTTCTTAAAAAGATTTTAATAAAAAAAAATATAAAGGTTTTCTAACTAAAAGAAAATGTTCTATATTTTATTATTTATTTTTTAGTTCTATCCTTACAAAAAAGTCTTATCTTTTTATTATAAAATAAAATTTATTAAAAAAAGATTATAAAAAAAGAGTTTTATTTTGTTAGAAAAATTATATTATACTAAACTTATTATAAAAGGTTTATTATTTATTAAAAAAAAGGTTTTATTATTTTTAAAAAAAGGTTATATTATATTTTAATTTTATTATTAAAAGTAAGTTTTATTTTTTATTTATTAAAAAGGTTATTATTGTAAAAAAAACAAACGAAAAAAAGCTGAGGGAGCCCCCCATCGTCACCCTCTCTCTTTCTCTCAAAATGTAGGGTTTCAAACCCTAATTCCCCAAATCCGCCGCCACCTCTCGATTGGTTTCTCTCAATCCCTCTCGATCGAACAATCAGCAACGTTAAAACCCTAGCCCCAACAATCCCAAAACCCCCAATTCACTATGATTTCAGAGGTTTACAAGTTACAAGGAGTTGATCAAAGGAAAAATGCGAAACGTAAAAGAGAGCTAAGTCGCCGATTAAAGAGTCATTTGAATCTGGTACGTGCTTTCGCGAATCCTCTTCTCCTTGGTGTGTATTGCGATTGTTCTGAGCTGGCGTGGTGATTTTCTTCCCGGCCTTGTGTGTTTGTGAATCTTTGCGCGGCTGTGATGATACTGTGTGTGTTTACTTTGTTTGTGTGTATGTATTATGCAACCTCGAAACTGCGTGATTCCGCCTCCTTCTTTGCTGCAACTGTTCTGATTGTGTGTTGTGGATCTTCCTGATGAACAATTCCTCTGATGTCTTCGTCTTTCCCCGAATTGTGTACGTGTGAGTATTGTTGTATTGGTATGATTTTGGGTTCTTGGTGTGAGTTGTGTATGGTTTTCTGGTTTAGTGGATTGATTTAAGAAATATAGTGGATTTCTCTGTAGATGCCTCTTCTTGTGGATCTCTGAATCGTGTAATTTATAGGCACGTGAACTAAGTCCTGATTTTGGAATTGAATGCCAAATATGCTGTCAAGACTTGTTTTTGGAAATGTTTGATGTGCTTTGAAAACAATTAAGTTTTATTTGAAAGTCTGTTGTAAATGTGTCTTGATCCTTCCTTCTTAGGTTCACATATTTGATTCTATTGAAAGAATTTTGAAAACTTGCCATTTTAGTTCAAACATGTTTGGCAGTGTGTAATTGCTATGAACAGCTATGATTAAACTTGCCTCTTTCCATGTCTGATTGTGCTTTCCCTTAATCTTTTTACTTCGATTGTAGGCTTAAAATCCCTTAAAGTTTATTCCTAAAAAATGTTTCTCGTTCAAGCCTGTGTCTTGCTTCTGCTAACTTATTCCATTTTCTTTTCATGTGATCTCTATGACCTGAACACGAGGTTTGACAATTGAGCAACCTTGGTTTTCTTAACGGCTTTTTGAAATGGAGGAACTCCGTTACGCTTGAATTCCGCAATAGATGGACCAATGCCACCACTTGAATTTGGTTTGGTTCGGCAATATTGATGTAGTCTCGTTGCCATAAATTTGGTGTGGACATGTAGCATTCCACACAGATGGTGCAGAAGTCTCATATGATGAAACAAACGCGTTGCCAAAATCGTAACCGGTGGGTCAGGTGGTTGAGCGACCCAATTTTGATAATCTACTGTTGCTCGTGTAAGAAAAGTTGTTACTTATTCAATTTCAATTGCATAGCTTGTAATATGTTCCTCTTGGATTCTCTTTTGTGCAGGTTTAGTAGTAGAGGGTTTGAATTTGGAGGGTAAGTAAAGATTGATGGAGGGTAACTGGTTTATGCTTTCTTTTTGCAAGTTGCAGCTTTTCCATTGTGGCAGCTTCTTTTGGTTATGAGTTGTTTGATAATATGGTACACTCTTTTTCCATACTGGTGTATAGTGATCAATATATTCTTTGACCGTTTCTTGGCTGCTTACTCCATTCCAAAACATGTCCAGGTGATGTAATGATATGCCATATACCTTTACCCAATCATTGAAGAGTTGTACGGCTACTGTTCAGAATAATTTGGACTTGCGCTTATGGTAGGTGTGCTCCTTTGGACTCTGATTTCTTGCGGTAATTAATCCTTTGTTGGTAAATCTATAGTTGCTTTTTGGTGATGAGACAAAAGGTTGAAACGTGAGAACATAAAAACGTGTTTGGGAGGATTTTGTATGAATTTCCTTTGGATCTATTCTCTCCCTTATTTGGCTTGGATGTTTTTTTTTTTTTGGATATGAGTGGTAAGGCTTTGTGTTTTACGAGTGAAGTGTTATGTGAGGATATTGTCGGATATGAGTAAGTTAAACTAGCCAAAAAGTTACATGTAGAAAAAAAATTGTTATGAATCAAAGCTACAGGCTGAAGGTTAGTGTAAAACTATTAAGTGGTGACTATGTTGAATTTTACATTGCTTAGATTTAGAAGACTGTCGGTTGTGACATGCTGGTGTAGTTAGCTAAATTGGAGATTCAAAGCTAGTTGCCTAATGTTGTAGAATTCGGTTTTGAAATTTTCTCCCGAATCTCATCAGTAGTAGTATTGAACCGAGGCTGCTAACCACATTTTTGCTTGATTTTGCATGATTTTGCATGATTTTGCAGCCTTAATCATGCCAGCTGGAATGAGAGATGTGAAATGTAGTTTGGATGGTACAAACGGAAGCTTTAAGGAACGCGGAGGATCGAGTACGACAAGGCCCTCATTTGCGACTCTTATGTTTTATGTTCTCTGACATTTACAACACTTTTTCCCAAATTGATTTAGCTGTATAAAAAAATGCCCCAAATTGTTGTAGACTTGTTATCCATTATGTACACTGCTTTGTAACAGATGAGTGAAGTCTTGTAATAGGCTTATGAATTATCCTAGTCAAGGTTGTCATGCGCAGTATTGATGTTAATGATAATAGTAGTCTCAAAATCATATGTATTTCTCTTTCAACAAGGTCACGAATTACACTTCTTACAGGCTTTTCCGAATTGTTAAATAGAAGTGGCAAATGGACTTAGAAGCATCTTCTTTGTTTTTTTTGGTTTTAAACTTGAATTTGTACCAATTGGCATCCTAATTTTCTAGCCCCGTATCCCTTAAAAGACGAAATGTTGCGTGACCTGCGTTTTTATTGAAAAATTGCTTTTGGTTTCTGTAACTTAAATTTCAAACAATTCTCAAAAGCTTCTTTCAACTTTCGGTGAACAAAATATATGTCCGGAGAAAAATTGACGAACAAAAGGAATATGCTTTGCAATCTTGAAAGATCGATCTTGAGATAATGCTTGAACTTTGAATGATTCATGCCATTCTAATTTGGATTCCACTTAAATGATCTTGAACCTTTGAATCTCGAAAAATAAGAAACCAAAACTCAATCTTGATTTTAATGAGATATGGCCATAAAAGTATCCAAGATATCTTTAAAGTATTGATCCCAGTATGGCCTTGATCGAGCACATTCTTGGAGTAGACTTGAAAATTAAACATGACCATTTGTAATGTGCAAGTAAACCGGTCATAGCCTTGAAAGTGGTTCAGTCAAGCACGAAATCATATGGCCTTTAAGGTATGCCCTGAGGCATGACTAACATCTTCTGGAGATATTCCTATGGCCACCTTAAAACATCTTGAAACCCTGAGTATCTCTTGGAACCACATGTGATTTGAAATTTGTAACACAACAAAGATGGCCTGAAGACCCACATGAATCCAACACAACTTATCAGGACCAGAAACTCTACAAGCACACACATCTCTTAAGTCTTGAGGAGCTGACAGAGGGGGGAGAACATCTCATAATATATCTTTGCCAAACAACCAGTGACCTGCCTTTAGGGACCAATCAGAGGGTATAAGGATTTAATATTCTGTGGGGAGGAATACTGAGGAGTCTGAAGGAAGAAAAGGTTTGGTAGTGACTTAGGGATCGACAGGGAAAAGGCATAATCTCACAGGAATCCACACACATCTTACAAGGGCCAAGGAACCTCCACAAACACACATACAACACAACCTTCAGGACCTTGAATCTCCTTTTGCAGCAACACCTATACTAAAAAAAGAAACACACAGACGAAGCTAGATAAAGCGGTTAGTTATGCACGAAATGACGGGCCTAAGATGTTATGCAAAAAAGAAAAGAAAAGGGATCTTAGGGTCAAAAATTAGGGTGAGACAGATGCCCCTATTTAAGTTTCTCCTATTCGGAGATATGGAGATCGAAATCTTCGTCTCGACGAGATAGGAGGGACTTAAATACAAACATGCACAAAATTTTTGGCCCTAAGATGCCGCCAAATGCACATGATATGGTATGAAAATGATATGAAATGCAAGACAAAGATCCCGTGAGGAATGATGTTACAGGGGATAACCGAGGCTAAGACACAAAGAAAGAAAGACCCGACGAGGGCAACTCAGTGAGACAAGACTCCACGGGGAAAGATCCAACTCCACTGGGGGAAAAGAGACTACCAACTGACAACCACAGGGTAGCTTGAACATAAGGCAAAAACCTGAAAAGAAGGATAACTTACTACCAATAGCTGGTAGCTTAAGCAAAGGTATCCAGTTGCAATAAAAGGGCGTGTATTACCTACTATCCACACGATAGCCTAAGCAGAGGTAATAAACTGGGGAAGACGGATCACCTACTGCCAACTTGTGGCAGCCCGAGCAAAGGCGTCCGACCAAAAAAGTGTGTCACCTACTATCAAACGTATGATAGCCTAAGCCAGGTAAACACAAGAAGGAAAGATGACCTACTACCACCACGGTAGCCTAAGCGAGGCATCTGACCCAAAAAAGCAGACGTATTACCTACTATCCCATGATAGCCTAAGCCAAGTAATAGACTGGAAAAGAAGGATCACCTACTGCCAACTTGTGGTAGCCTGAGCAAAGGCGTCCAACCCAAAAGGTGTGTTACCTACTATCAAGCATATGATAGCCTAAGCGAGGTAATCACCAAAGGAAAGATGACCTACTACCACCAAGGTAGGCTAAGCGAGGCATCTGACCAAAACACAAAAAAAAAATGACTGTTTGTCGAAGTCTGCTGGAGATCTACTGCCGAGAATAGCCAGAGAAATTAATATGAAATACCTACTGTCGAGGTCTTCTAGAAATCTTCTTCCGAGAATAACCAGGGAAATACCTACTGCCGAGGTCTTCTGGAAATCTACTGCCGAGAATAACCAGGAAATACCTACTGCCGAGGTCTTCTGGAAATCTACTGCCGAGAATAACTAGGAAAATAAACGACTGTTTGTCGAAGTTTAAAATAAACCAGGGAATCTACTGCCGAGATCCTGGAAAGAAATGACTGTTTGTTAAAATTTGAAATAAACCAAGGAATCTACTGTCGAGATCCTGGAAGCTTCACCGGGGATCTCCAAAAGAGATGCGGGTCGGCTGATTTGTAAACATGTCTTCTCAAATAAAAAGAAAGACCAGTTGAATCTTCATGAAACTTCTTGAAGAGATGCCATTTGACGGAAGCGAATTGAATTGTAGACTCATTGGGGAGAATACCACTGAGAAGCAATATTGCTGTAGTTGAAAACTGTGTTGAAGCTAGTAAAATTCTTGCAAAAAGGATTCTCAAATAAAGAGAATACTTGTAATGTCTTTAACAACTTCCTTTGGAGAATAAGCTGATAATCTTGACAACTTCACCGGGGATAGACGAACTGTCTTGAGGAGACTGCCATTTGTCATCCGGATAGAAAACAGAGCTCAAATAAAGAGCTACCACTTGTTGTCTGGATTTAAATCTCATAATAGTGCTGGAGGAATAACTTTTGTCTTCCATAGAGATCTTTGAATAAATTATTCTTGGGGAGATAAAGTGCAAAATAAATGCACGTTCGATTCAGGTTCAACAGCCTAAAGATATCCAAAAATTGTGATTGTCAGGGACCAAAGTTCGATCCAGGGAATAACTGGGAAGAAACGGTCAAACAAGACTCCATCCATTGAGGATTGAACTCAACGGGTTTATCCTTATCCAAAAATGGAAAAGAAAACTAAAGCAACCATCTTCCACGAGGACCGAGCTCAGTGGGGAATTAGAAAGTATGCGTTTTTTCTGCCTAGGGCTGACGATTCTATTTGGAGGGAGCAGACAAAACCCAGTCACTTGGGGGATAAACACGACCAAAGTGACAGAACAAAACAAACAACACAAAACACAAGATGCAGAAATGCGCACATGCCATGAATCTACATGAATGAATGCCATGTTATGCCTATGCTCATGCTGACAAAACAACAACAAGAAGCAAACAGGAGATGAAAACAAGCATCTCGATACGGATACTCGGCCAATATTCGCAAGATAAGAAGCATCACTGGGGATGAAAGGAGAGCCATATATGGAAACATAGTCCTGCTTCAAGGTTTCAAACTCTGGCGAAAAGAGAGCACTCCACTTGGGGATGAACATTGTGACCTCACTTAGGATTATCAAGATGAACCTTGTGATTGCGTTGGGGATGAGAAAGATTCACTGGGAACGAATCAAACTCAATGATCGAAAAGACTTCATGGGGGATAAAATAAATATCCACTGCGAGCTGAAGTAATCTGAATGAGCGTTGTAACTGGATAAAATAAATATCCACTTCATCGGGGAAGCTCGAATCAATAGTAGTTGAAAATATCAGATATAAAACTTCGAGAGGATGAAATAAACATCCGCCTTCGCTGGAGAAGATTGAGATAGTGATAGAATCCAATAAGGAGTGAAATAAACACTCGCTTCGCTGGGGAAGGTTGAAGTTGTGAGAAAATCCCCTGAGGATTCTTAGGTTGCCAGCTGGGGAAATCTTGCGCCAAACGTGCCATAACTTCTTGAAGTGGCGATTTACCGGGGAATAGTCGTGACTACCGGGATCAAAGACCTACTGGGGAGTCATCACATTACCTGGGATAGAAACTCCTTTAGTCATGGATTACAGAGATTGTTGTGAGACCGATGTAACTCTGTATTGATAACCTGCATAGTGGTCGCCATTTTGAACAACAGTTGTTGCGAACAGATTAAAATAATCTCCGACTCTCACATGCCCCAGGTTATATGGTTTATGAGACAAAGTGATTCCAAGAGGATTTTACAGAAAACTTGGCATCCAACTGTTCCCATGTCTTCAAACTCTTGGAGAGATTTATCAAATCTCGACGTAACGGGCTCGGATTGACGGCGTCCTGTATAACTGAGTCTTCAATCTCGACGTAACTGCCCCTGATTAACGATGTTCTATAAAACTGGGTCTTCGAACTCTCTGAGGGATTTACCAAATCTCGACGTAACTGCCCCTGATTGACGGGATTCTGAGTCTTTAAACTTGTTCTTCAGACTGTGGAGTAATAACTGAGAAATAACTTGCCCCTGCTCAGTAAAGCATTCAGGTAATGCGCCTTTGAATACGGTCATCCTTTTGAAAAAATCTGCCATTTACTCCTCAGAGCCATGCTCGAATGCCAGCCTCTATGATGTCAAGCAATGTTAGCAAGTAGAAAATGTTAATTCTGAAATTGCTAATGCAACAAATGTTTGTCTTGAAGTTTTATTTAAAAAAATTTTGTGATTGAATTACCGATTTTATAATGCCAACACAAATTTGAGCATAGCTCATAGGAGTCAGGAAACAATATCTCAATGAGTATGCTTTTGAAATAAACCTTGCTTCAATTAGGTCTTTTAAGGGTTGTATAGTGGATTGGTTCACGGTTTAAGAAACAAAGGGTATAAGGCTCAAAGTTATTTGTACCCACCCAATCTTCGTGATATTTTACTCCATTTTTTTTTGCAAATTACCCTGCCCCAGGTTAAGAATGAGGGTTTTTGTAGAGAAGAAAAAAAAAACTCCTACTTCAAAGGCTCAAAAGGGTTAACGAGGGTTTATCTCCTTATATCTTCGATGTTTAGGATCTTGAAACAATGCCTTATATCACTAGCAGAGTTTTATTCAAAAGCATACAACAAGAGATCTTGCGCTTGATTTCATCATCCTCCCTTCAATTCTCCGCTGAGGCAAGAGATTGGGCAGCATTGGCATTATAAAATAGAAAAAGTGTTTTAAAATGAGTGAAACAAATGGATTTCTTCAAGACGACCATTATCATTGCATTAATTATTCAAAGTAACAAATTCTTACACGCAAACATGCTCATAATCAAAGAAATAACAACAAGATGCAAGCAAATGAATAAACATCTTAATGGTATTTGGAGTAAGCTCTACTCTTGATTCTATTGGCTTGGAAGGAAATTCTCGAGTCTTCACGTCTCTTAGTATAAAGGTGTTCCATTTATAACTGGGATTCCTCTCCTGAAGGTCAACACTTCATTGTCGATCATTTCTTGGACCTTTTCTTGGAAAACTTTACAGTCTTCAATCGAATGCCCCAACACCCCATCATGAAATGCACAACTGGTATCTGGATTGAACCAAGGAGGGCGAGATTTCATGGCTCTAGTCTTTCTGGGTGCCATTATTGAGTTTCGAGAAAAGTAAGACCACAATTGTCTGTAAGTCATTGGGATTAGGTCAAACCAACGAGTCCTTTCCTCTGGACTATTCAGGGGTCTCTGCTGATCCTGACGCTGATTCTGGTGATTCATGTTCTGAATTCGTGGATTCTGACGTTGATCCTGATGAGTCAACCTTTGTCATTTGTACGGACGTCCATGAGATAGTGATTGCTGGCACTGAACAGGCGCTGCAAACCGACGTTTGTGATAAGGCACCGGAACTGGAGCTCGCAAAGTCTGAGGAGAGCCCAAAATTGCATTAACTTCAACACGCCTTTCTTCTTGGGAAACACTAATAGACTTTTCTTCATTAGCTTGTCTATTCGAGACATCTTTAATTTTCCCACTTTTGAATGCGTTCTCGATGTTTACTCCGACTTCCACAATTTTAGGGAACTCTAATGGCACAACGCCTATCATTCTAACATAATAAGAGTCTGACAATGTTTTTAGAAACATCTTGGCCAGCTCCTTCTCTTGAAGTGATGGCTGAATTTGGGCCGCCAATTCTTTCCACCTTTGTACATATTCCCTGAAGGATTCGTTGTCTCTCTGACTCATGTTCATCAATTGGTCACTGTCTGGAGCCATGTCCAAATTGTAATTGTATTGCTTCACAAAAGCGTTAGCTAAGTCTTCCCAAGACTGAATACGGTTCCTTTCTAGCTTCATATACCACATCAAGGATGCCCCACTTAAACTTTCTTGAAAGCAGTGAATCATCAGCTTGTCATCGTCAACATAAGTAGTCATCTTTCGACAAAACATTGTCAAATGGTACCTTGGATAACTAACACCCTCATACACTTCGAAGGCAGGCATTTTGAACTTCGGGGGAAAAACCACGCCCGGAACTAGACACAAGTCAAGAGCCTTAAGACCAGGTGCGTTAGGTCCTTTCAACACCTTCAATTGTTCTTGGAGGTCACGAAATCTTTTCTCAATTTCTCCCAATTTTGGATCATTCACATTTGTCACGGGACGGACGTTCTGAGAATTCGTCATATACCTTAGAAAATGGGAATCTCTTTCATTAGCTTGACCAACCAGATTATTTTGCACAGGCTGAGATTGAGTAAGGACTTCTATATGTGGAGCGTTGTTGTCAGGAGGGGAACCAAACATCGGATTAGTTGTCACTCTGAAGCCTGACATGGGATCCACATTTTGTGTTCTATCCATTATCCCCAGTTCGAATGCCAGAAGATCAGCTGAGCGACACGAAGATAAGAGAGCGAATAAGCTGGGGTAGAGAAAAGACGTATGCAAAGAGGATGCAATGCTAAAGATGCAATGCGAATGCAACAAGTTTCATGGAACTCAGCTATTTATAATCATCAAGGAATAAAAAAAATGCGTTTTTTTTTATAAATGGTTACAACCATTAGTATCAAAATACTAAGATATTGGTTTATTAAAATTGATTACAACGCGTCCATACGCCTTACAAGAATCATGATATACAAGCTAAATAAAAGCTAGTAATGATGGATCTAAGGAGACTCTTCCAACGATCTTCTCTTGAGTCGCTTGAATTTTTCTTCCAATTGGGCTTCTTCCAAGCTAAGTAGAATAGAGTAGAGTAGAAAGAAGTAGAACTAAAAGTAGAGTAGCGAGAAGTCCCTTATCACTCTTCATACTCAACAAAGATAATAATTTCCCATATATACTCTTGAATCCTTCTTTGTCTGTTACCAAGGTCTCCAATCTCCTTAGATCGTCCAGATCATGACTTTTGTAAGTGTACTTCAACGCTCTTTTTTTTAGAGTCCATGATATCCCTACGATGTTTACAAATAAACCTAAGTTCCATGAAACTTTATGATATGATGCTCATGAATGCATGTATGCAAACACACAGATAAAGCACACACAAGCAAGCAAACAGACAAACAAGAAATCCTAGGTTTGAAAGGCCATGAGCATGGAGCCAAGGTCTAACCATCCCAATAGGTGTGTACTATGGTTTCAAATGTACCTGCCGAACGGGTTCTACAAAGTTCCCAGAGTCTACAATCCATCTTTCGGATATTATCGATTTCCCAATTACTTGGTAGTCAACAATATTCTCAAGAGGATCTCGTCTGAGTGTAGTATCGCGTATCAACCATTTGGAATTACTCCCTCATAGTCATCGCACTACATCCTAAAAGGCCAAGTTGGGTTAAAGGTGACTACGGTTCTCAATATCCCGGGCTCCTAGGTCGAAAGTAGTAATGTATTCACGATAGCTCGTTCAACAAATACCACCTTCGAGAGGGCCTCAACTGAGTGTGGAATCAAATCGACTTCTTTGGAATTACTCCCTCGAAATCTCCTCGATTATACCCACGATCCTATCTTATATGTGCTCTCAAGTCCGGGTTAGGACTTATCTCACCACTCAAAGATAACCCTGCATACAGAAAAACCAAGCAAACAGATAGACAAGTATACAGATAAGTATAAACAAATAACATAAAAGAACCAAGTTAGGGGGAACCCTCTTATGAGAATCCCCAGTGAAGTCGCCATTTCTGTCGCGATGAAAATTGGATACCATAGTTATTGGTTAACTAGGATCACATTTCTTTTATATCACCACCGTCTTTGATTTTATCCAAGGGAAGGGAGAAAGACCGAATACCCACAATGCAATGCAAATGCACTAAGATTCTAAGTTCGGGGGTTGGTTATACCTAGGGAAGGTGTTAGCATCCTAGATATCTGTAGTACTCTACAGGAACCTCTTGATTATTATGTTATTTGTCATTT
Source organism: Lathyrus tuberosus (assembly GCA_022829125.1). NCBI lineage: Eukaryota > Viridiplantae > Streptophyta > Magnoliopsida > Fabales > Fabaceae > Lathyrus > Lathyrus tuberosus. The sequence continues at coordinate 9,733,813 of JALAZF010000141.1, read as the reverse complement.
GTTTGCTAAGGGTTTAAGGGTAGGTGATTGATTTTATTTTAATCCTAAATGTGCTCGACAAGATATCGCATCTTGTGCCTACATATCCTGTCAGGAGGGAATCAGAGCACTTGTAGTTCCTTATTATTAAGGGTACTAAATGTTTAAAGGTTTAGGAGAGGAAGATGAGTCATCATCTTAAGAAAACCACCACAGTTCTTTGAAAATGTTTGTATTTGTGGGGTATGGGATTGTATGTCCCTTTCTTTGAGATGATTAACATCTAATTCTCTTGTATGGAGAATTAGGTAGGCTAAAGTTTGATTAAATAATCAAAATTGAGGGGGACTAACCTAGGAAGTCTATCTTAAGTTGTCTAATAAACTTAACTTAAGGGATCGATTATGAAATGCATATGATGTGCACCATGCACAATAACATGGTTATCATGCATGGGGTTTTCCCTTGGATATTTATGCGATTAATTTATTGTTATTTAGATGAGGGTGCTAGCAAAGTGATGCTAGACTTGTGTCCAGTGATCAAAAGGTCGAATGCGATGCCCGAAGGCAATCGATTTATATGGGTGGAAAATTGGCTCGACGTTGGATCGAGAGTTTTTTTAAGTTTGAAAAGGTTTAGACATAATAACATAAATCAAAATAAAAGCACAAACAAATCAGGCAAATCAAACGGCCGCCCACGAATCTATGACTAAGCAAGAGGGGAGATTCTTAATCGGGGGCGATTTGTTAAGAAAAGTTTGGTTTTAGACTTATTATTAAGTTTATTTGGAGATTACTATTATTATAGAAAGCTAAATTAATAATTATTTCAAGAAAAAGTTTAAATTAATTATTAAAGTTAAATGTGATAAAAAAAGAAATAGGTTCATTATTATTATAAAAGGAATTCTGTTTTAATTATATTATTAAAGTTTTAATTTAATTATCATTATAAAAAAGGTCTTTGAATTAAAAAAAGTTTTAATTTTAATTATTATTAAAGAGAAGGTTTTAAATTATTATAAAAAAGTCTTAATCTAAATTATAAAAAAAGGTTTTATTTTAATTATAAAAAAGATTTTTTAATTTTGATTATTAACTTAATTGTTATAAAAAAGGTTTATTAAAGACTTATGTTTTAATTTGAAAAAGTTAAGGATTTTTTTATTAAAAGGGTTTAATTATTATTTTAGTTTCAAAGTTATGTTAAAAAGTTAAAAGTTATTAAAGAGTTTTAATATTAATTAGAAAAGATTTTAATCTTAATATTTTATAAATAACAGTTTTTTTATTATTATATAATTTTAAAGCTGTATTAAAAGTTAGTAAAGTTTTTTTCTTAAAAAGATTTTAATAAAAAAAAATATAAAGGTTTTCTAACTAAAAGAAAATGTTCTATATTTTATTATTTATTTTTTAGTTCTATCCTTACAAAAAGGTCTTATCTTTTTATTATAAAATAAAATTTATTAAAAAAAGATTATAAAAAAAGAGTTTTATTTTGTTTGAAAAATTATATTATACTAAACTTATTATAAAAGGTTTATTATTTATTAAAAAAAAGGTTTTATTATTTTTAAAAAAAGGTTATATTATATTTTAATTTTATTATTAAAAGTAAGTTTTATTTTTTATTTATTAAAAAGGTTATTATTGTAAAAAAAACAAACGAAAAAAAGCTGAGGGAGCCCCCCATCGTCACCCTCTCTCTTTCTCTCAAAATGTAGGGTTTCAAACCCTAATTCCCCAAATCCGCCGCCACCTCTCGATTGGTTTCTCTCAATCCCTCTCGATCGAACAATCATCAACGTTAAAACCCTAGCCCCAACAATCCCAAAACCCCCAATTCACTATGATTTAAGAGGTTTACAAGTTACAAGGAGTTGATCAAAGGAAAAATGTGAAACGTAAAAGAGAGCTAAGTCGCCGATTAAAGAGTCATTTGAATCTGGTACGTGCTTTCGCGAATCCTCTTCTCCTTGGTGTGTATTGCGATTGTTCTGAGCTGGCGTGGTGATTTTCTTCCCGGCCTTGTGTGTTTGTGAATCTTTGCGCTGCTGTGATGATACTGTGTGTTTACTTTGTTTGTGTGTATGTATTATGCAACCTCGAAACTGCGTGATTCTGCCTCCTTCTTTGCTGCAACTGTTCTGATTGTGTGTTGTGGATCTTCCTGATGAACAATTCCTCTGATGTCTTCGTCTTTCCCCGAATTGTGTACGTGTGAGTATTGTTGTATTGGTATGATTTTGGGTTCTTGGTGTGAGTTGTGTATGGTTTTCTGGTTTAGTGGATTGATTTAAGAAATATAGTGGATTTCTCTGTAGATGCCTCTTCTTGTGGATCTCTGAATCGTGTAATTTATAGGCACGTGAACTAAGTCCTGATTTTGGAATTGAATGCCAAATATGCTGTCAAGACTTGTTTTTGGAAATGTTTGATGTGCTTTGAAAACAATTAAGTTTTATTTGAAAGTCTGTTGTAAATGTGTCTTGATCCTTCCTTCTTAGGTTCACATATTTGATTCTATTGAAAGAATTTTGAAAACTTGCCATTTTAGTTCAAACATGTTTGGCAGTGTGTAATTGCTATGAACAGCTACGATTAAACTTGCCTCTTTCCATGTCTGATTGTGCTTTCCCTTAATCTTTTTACTTCGATTGTAGGCTTAAAATCCCTTAAAGTTTATTCCTAAAAAATGTTTCTCGTTCAAGCCTGTGTCTTGCTTCTGCTAACTTATTCCATTTTCTTTTCATGTGATCTCTATGACCTGAACACGAGGTTTGACAATTGAGCAACCTTGGTTTTCTTAACGGCTTTTTGAAATGGAGGAACTCCGTTACGCTTGAATTCCGCAATAGATGGACCAATGCCACCACTTGAATTTGGTTTGGTTCGGCAATATTGATGTAGTCTCGTTGCCATAAATTTGGTGTGGACATGTAGCATTCCACACAGATGGTGCAGAAGTCTCATATGATGAAACAAACGCGTTGCCAAAATCGTAACCGGTGGGTTCAGGTGGTTGAGCGACCCAATTTTGATAATCTACTATTGCTCGTGTAAGAAAAGTTGTTACTTATTCAATTTCAATTGCATAGCTTGTAATATGTTCCTCTTGGATTCTCTTTTGTGCAGGTTTAGTAGTAGAGGGTTTGAATTTGGAGGGTAAGTAAAGATTGATGGAGGGTAACTGGTTTATGCTTTCTTTTTGCAAGTTGCAGCTTTTCCATTGTGGCAGCTTCTTTTGGTTATGAGTTGTTTGATAATATGGTACACTCTTTTTCCATACTGGTGTATAGTGATCAATATATTCTTTGACCGTTTCTTGGCTGCTTACTCCATTCCAAAACATGTCCAGGTGATGTAATGATATGCCATATACCTTTACCCAATCATTGAAGAGTTGTACGGCTACTGTTCAGAATAATTTGGACTTGCGCTTATGGTAGGTGTGCTCCTTTGGACTCTGATTTCTTGCGGTAATTAATCCTTTGTTGGTAAATCTATAGTTGCTTTTTGGTGATGAGACAAAAGGTTGAAACGTGAGAACATAAAAACGTGTTTGGGAGGATTTTGTATGAATTTCCTTTGGATCTGTTCTCTCCCTTATTTGGCTTGGATGTTATGTTTTTTTTTGGATATGAGTGGTAAGGCTTTGTGTTTTATGAGTGAAGTGTTATGTGAGGATATTGTCGGATATGAGTAAGTTAAACTAGCCAAAAAGTTACATGTAGAAAGAAAATTGTATGAATCAAAGCTACAGGCTGAAGGTTAGTGTAAAACTATTAAGTGGTGACTATGTTGAATTTTACATTGCTTAGATTTAGAAGAGTGTCGGTTGTGACATGCTGGTGTAGTTAGCTAAATTGGAGATTCAAAGATAGTTGCCTAATGTTGTAGAATTCGGTTTTGAAATTTTCTCCCGAATCTCATCAGTAGTAGTATTGAACCGAGGCTGCTAACCACATTTTTGCTTGATTTTGCATGATTTTGCATGATTTTGCAGCCTTAATCATGCCAGCTGGAATGAGAGATGTGAAATGTAGTTTGGATGGTACAAACGGAAGCTTTAAGGAACGCGAAGGATCGAGTACGACAAGGCCCTCATTTGCGACTCTTATGTTTTATGTTCTCTGACATTTACAACACTTTTTCCCAAATTGATTTAGCTGTATAAAAAAATGCCCCAAATTGTTGTAGACTTGTTATCCATTATGTACACTGCTTTGTAACAGATGAGTGAAGTCTTGTAATAGGCTTATGAATTATCCTAGTCAAGGTTGTCATGCGCAGTATTGATGTTAATGGTAATAGTAGTCTCAAAATCATCTGTATTTCTCTTTCAACAAGGTCACGAATTACACTTCTTACAGGCTTTTCCGAATTGTTAAATACAAGTGGCAAATGGACTTAGAAGCATCTTCTTTGTTTTTTTTGGTTTTAAACTTGAATTTGTACCAATTGGCATCCTAATTTTCTAGCCCTGTATCCCTTAAAAGACGAAATGTTGCGTGACCTGCGTTTTTATTGAAAAATTGCTTTTGGTTTCTGTAACTTAAATTTCAAACAATTCTCAAAAGCTTCTTTCAACTTTCGGTGAACAAAATATATGTCCGGAGAAAAATTGACGAACAAAAGGAATATGCTTTGCAATCTTGAAAGATCGATCTTGAGATAATGCTTGAACTTTGAATGATTCATGCCATTCTAATTTGGATTCCACTTAAATGATCTTGAACCTTTGAATCTCGAAAAATAAGAAACCAAAACTCAATCTTGATTTTAATGAGATATGGCCATAAAAGTATCCAAGATATCTTTAAAGTATTGATCCCAGTATGGCCTTGATCGAGCACATTCTTGGAGTAGACTTGAAAATTAAACATGACAATTTGTAATGTGCAAGTAAACCGGTCATAGCCTTGAAAGTGGTTCAGTCAAGCACGAAATCATATGGCCTTTAAGGTATGCCCTGAGGCATGACTAACATCTTCTGGAGATATTCCTATGGCCACCTTAAAACATCTTGAAACCCTGAGTATCTCTTGGAACCACATGTGATTTGAAATTTGTAACATAACAAAGATGGCCTGAAGACCCACATGAATCCAACACAACTTATCAGGACCAGAAACTCTACAAGCACACACATCTCTTAAGTCTTGAGGAGCTGACAGAGGGGGGAGAACATCTCATAATATATCTTTGCCAAACAACCAGTGACCTGCCTTTAGGGACCAATCAAAGGGTATAAGGATTTAATATTCTGTGGGGAGGAATACTGAGGAGTCTGAAGGAAGAAAAGGCTTGGTAGTGACTTAGGGATCGACAGGGAAAAGGCATAATCTCACAGGAATCCACACACATCTTACAAGGGCCAAGGAACCTCCACAAACACACATACAACACAACCTTCAGGACCTTGAATCTCCTTTTGCAGCAACACCTATACTAAAAAAAGAAACACACAGACGAAGCTAGATAAAGCGGTTAGTTATGCACGAAATGATGGGCCTAAGATGTTATGCAAAAAAGAAAAGAAAAGGGATCTTAGGGTCAAAAATTAGGGTGAGACATTATGCTTTGAGAAACAGTAGTAGACTCTATGAAAGGACTGTTCTATGAGGATGACTAGGTTCTGTTCCTATACCTCTAGGAGGTCTTCGAGACAATTTGTACGAAGCCCAAGAGGAGGCTGGAAGCTTTTAAGAAGCCGACGGGTCCTTGTACGAAGCCCAAGAGGAGGCTATCATTCCCGGAGGAAGAGATCATTATACAAAGCCTAAGAGGAGGCTGTGAATACTTCTAAGAAGCTGTAGTGTCCTTGAATAATGCCCAAGAGGAGGCCGATGCTTTTAAGAAGCCCGTGGGTCTATCATCTCCTTTCCATTAGGAGAGATAACTCTTTTAAAGATAAAAACCACTGGTAAACGTGTGAGGTTTACTATCCAGCGACTTTTAGCTTTTAAAGAGGGTTCCTTAGTTAAGGTCCAAGATTATGACCGTAGTGGGTACCCAAACCCCGAGACATTCAAGGCAAGCTATCCACAAGGAATAGATCAAGTCAGGAAAGTTCGAGAATTTGGAAGAAACTCAAAGATGCCATTCACGGAGAATACATTCATCTTGGGGAGTAGAGCTTCTTGACGATTCCTAAGGAGGACAGCCGAAGAGAAGACTGTATCTGGTGCTCCTATTGGGGATCTAGGCATCTATTTCTACGAATAAACGAAACGGCGTCACCTAGTTCTAGACGTAGTTGCTGGGGAAACTCGAAATATCTATACTATTATTACACAGTAGATATGAGTTTATGAAAGGAGACTTACAGTGAGCAGCCCCACAATACAGTTTATAATATGAAAGCAGTAAATGAAAGCGATAACCACTTACTCGGTTGTAGTGCTTCCATGCTGTTTGGTTAGTTGTTCAACAAAGAAAGATTGAAAACAATAGTATATTCAAAATCAAAGGAGAAAGTGCTTTGAAAAAGAAAGATTTGGGGCTTACAGCTCAAGGAGAGGCCCAGGGTTTTATCAGTGAGCGCACTGTTTGACTTTGTACAGCGGGACTTATACAAGTGACTAGGGCCCAAAAAGGTTTTCTGTACAAAGGGATGGGTCTTACACTCTCTCAAGAGGCCCAAAAAGGTTTAAAGAAAAAGAGAGGGGCTTATAACACGAGGGTAGGCCCAAATGGTTTTTCGTTTAAAAATGGCGATCGCGCCGAGGTTTTCTTTTAACGCAGAGGGACTTATACAATAAGTGAGGCCCAAAATGTTTTGGTTAAAAGGGGGATTGGGTCTTACACTCTAATAGAGGCCCAAAGTGTTTTGAAAATGATTTATGAGGGTTGAATTAATCCAAAACCCTAATTTGTTTTCAAAATGTATTTAATTGAATAAAAATTCAATTAAAATGATCAAAAATTGTTTAACACATGGAAAACAAATTGTGATCTTGGATTAATGCTTCAAAAATTAAGTATTGACCTACAAAATAATTAGAATGCATTAAAAGTTGCAAAATCAATGTAGAAAAAATATTTAAAATGCCAAAAACAATCAAAATATTTATTCTTTACAAAAATATCAATTATATGAAATAAATAATATTTTTGGGATTTTTTGTGAAAATAAAATATTTTAACATTTTTGTGAATTATTAAAAAAAGAATCAACTCAAAATCATTAAAACTCAGAGAGAAATTAATTTTTGAATCAATTAAACAAAATCACAAAATTCAAATATTCAAATTTCTAAAAATGGCGCCAAGAACAGGCTGAAGAACACGCGCGTGTTCTTGAATTCTCAGATTTGCATTTTCTATCCAATCTCCATGAATACTTAATCATATCATGCAATCCACATATCATTATGCTTGTCTCAACCTCACGATCATGTCTATGTCCTTTAATTTCATTTAAATTAAACATACAACAAGAAATCACGAAGAGACCTCAAGAACCCTAATTTTTGCATGAAGGCTAGGATTTTTGATACACGATTCAAACAATGCAATTAATTGAGGGAAAACATTCCATGCATGATTATGAACATATGGCCAAATTATTGTGCGAGGAAATATGCATAGATTGAGAGATGACCAAGTATGTGCTTACCTCCAAGTCGTGACAGCAAGTTCAAAGTGATTTTTGATTTGGAGGTGTTACAGATGAGTTGTGATGATCTGGACAGCTTCCCTACACCCTATGGATTGTGTTTGAACAGTTGGATTGAATTGAAATGGACTGGATCATTTTGTGGCACCTCAGCTGCAACTTGATTGAAAATTTGAGCAACCAGCTGGTGATTTTGTGAAATTGATGTTTCAGAAGTAATCTAAGTGTTTGGATCACTTCTATATGATGTATGTGAGGTGTGTGAGTGATTGGTTTGATTGGAATTGCTCTCAAACTCAAAACCCGATAGCTACCTTGCTAAGAAAGGCATTTTTGCCAAGAGAAAGAGATTTTGAGGAAAGCATCTGTTAGATGGCTTTGGTGTACTCAAACTGACCACAATTGAGCTCTATTTATAGTAGAGCAAGTTTGTTTTGCAAGGAATAGTGCATGGCAGCTGGTAAGTAGGTTTGGCCAATGTTGTCCAATGGAAATCCAAGTCTCCTCTAGCCATTGACTAGAGGTTAGGGCACAGAGCTTTGGTCCCCTTGGTCTTGGATAAGTCTTGACTGATTTCAGATGAGAATGGCTCAGTCCATGCCACCTTGATGGTTCCATTGATTGCCTCATTCCAAATTTGAAGTCTTGTCCCTATTTTGGCAACTCTAGGTTCAACATGTTATTCCTTGTTCCTTGGACCTTGGAGGCTTGGCTCAGTGATTGTCCCCTTTGGATTCAATCCTCTGAGGTGTCCAAGTGGATAGGAGCAATTGAATTTGGATGATTTTGGCAAATCGACCAAAGTTGCAAATTCTTCCTTGCCTTGACAGATTTCAACAAGGCAACTTGGCAATGTTGTATCTCATGGTGTAGGTTGAATTTGGCAATGTTCTTGGCCATTTTGAAAAGCTCTTACATGATACAACAACTGTTTGAACAAGTTTGGTTTTGATCTCTTTTGATTCCAAGTGAAAAATCCCCCTACATTTGGCAAAAAGTGAGGCAGAATCTGACTTAGTGAAAATTTCACTAAGTGTTGGAAAAAGTGACATTTTCACTTTTCAGCCACTTTGATCATTCCATAACTCAAAATCCTTAATGAATTGGAATGACTTGTAGTTGAAGTTTTTGTAGGTGATAATGAGGGCTACAAATCTATCTTTGGATGAGGAAAAATGGCCTTGTGGTTTAGGAGTTATGGTCCTCCAAAGTTGGTACCTTTGCCACTTTATTTTTAACTTAGAAAAATTTCTAAGTTTTATGGTTACCCCTTTTACAAGTTATCTCACTTTTCTTGATTTTTCTTGATGAATGATGATTCAAATCATACATTAACATCATTTTAGGGTTAAAAATCCATTTTGGTGAAAAATCTCAAAAAGTCAAAGTTGACTTTTGTGCACAGTTGACTTTTTATCAGATGAATTCCAAACTGTGCAATTCTTCAGGAAATCATGTCCTTGACCTAAATCAAACTTGATGGACATGTTCCATGGGTGTCATAGGGTATATTCAATCATGTATTAGGGTTTGGGAGCATGTCCTGGTCAAAAGTCAAAGTTACAGTTGACTTTTCTCTTAAAACCCTAATTGTGGTGCAGATGAAATTGAGACTTGTTGCTCAAGCTTCTTGGATTAATCCATTGTTCCAAATGGATCAATATGGTATATTAGAGACCCTCAAACCCTCTCTTGAGGTCTTGGTTCATGATTTGTCCCAAAAGTCAACATAGGGGTGAATTAGGTCAAGAAACCCTAATTCCTGATTTTTTATGAATGCATCCCCTGAGGCAAAATTGACTTGATGCATGGGTTCATGAGGTTCCATGAAGTATATTAGGTTATGTTTTGGATCATTGCCTTGTGCCCAGATGAAAATTTCCATCTGGAGGCCCTGGTCGACCAAAACCCTAATTTAGTGACACTGTCGATCTTGAGACTTGATCCACCTAGAAGGGAGCAGCCTTGTGCTTAATCCTTGAAGTGGGAGTCCTTTTTGATCCTTTGAGGATGTTTGAGAGATTAGACAAGTTGAAGATCAGGTCATTTCTTGATTGATCCTTTGTCTAAGCACTCAGAGAGGGCTTGAAACCCTAATTTTGATTGTAGTGGATGCTCACCCATCTTTGGGGAGACTAATGAAGCATAAAGGTACATCTATATTGTGATGATGATTTTCACAATGATGGGAAATCTAAGTGGTCAAAATTTGGGGTATTACAGATGCCCCTATTTAATCTTCTTGGACCCGAAGGTGTGAATGACGAAGGGATTCGGGCATTCGGGGTGCAAGAGGATTAAATATCGGAATACCCGAAATTTTGGTGGTGGTTATGAATGGTAGCTTACGCATTCATCTTCTTTAGCTAAGCAATGATGCTTAGAAAAGGTAAACTTCCCCTCGATCCTGGTCCCCTACCAAGGAACTGGTCTCAGTCTCTTTTGAAATAAACTTCCCTTCGATCCTGGTTTCCTACCAAGGAACTGGTCTTAGTTTCTGATTTAAACTTCCCCTCGATCCTGGTTTCCTACCGAGGAACTGGTCTTAGTTTCTGATTTAAACTTCCCCTCGATCCTGGTTTTCTACCAAGGAACTGGTCTCAGTTGTGGAAACAAACTTCCCATCGATCCTGGTTTCCTACCAACGAACTGGTCTTAGTTTCTGATATAAACTTCCCCTCGATCCTAGTTTTCTACCAAGGAACTGGTCTAAGTTTCTTTTGTCAATAAACTTTATTGACAAGGGACGTTATTCGTAGCGGTTTTCCTCAAACTTCTCGCCGAATTTTCCTGGGGATATACCATTTGATGGGAAAAAATGTGATGTCAGACTTGCTGGGGAACCCATTCGTCTGAATTGTAGAGGTACACAAACTTCTTTATTTTGGAGACGCCATTTGTCGATTCTACTGGGGAAAGCGAGTCTCTTGAGAGACTGTTTTCGTTTGGGGCCTTACATCATACTTTTCTCGGGATCTTTCCGGAGAAACGCCATATGATGGGATCGAATTTTGAGGTGTCGATGACCTTTTCATCAATGACTTTTCGGAGAAATACTGATGTACTGCCGAATCTCTATTTAAGAGGCTTTCTCTGGGGATTTTCCTTAATCCGGGAAAGCGAGGATATCATCTTCAATGGCGAAGAGTGACATCTGTTGAAGGTTCTCTGATCTTTCAAAGGTTCAAGTTATCAAAGTGGCCAATTGCCAACTCTGATCTTAGAGATACACTGGTGGCGAGATTGTGCAGACGCAACACTTCCTGACGAGGAAAGAACTGACAAACTCGATTGAGAAAACTGTTTATCACTAGGGGACAAGACCGGCTAGAGTGATAATGATGCAATATGAAATGTAAATGCAAATAAAAAATGCATGAAGTACGTATGTATATGCTGACAAAACTGACGCGACATACAGACTAATGGATGAACACAATTGGATACTCGGCCATCGCGGGGCGAAGAAGTACCGTTGGTTCAAAATAGCAATTCCACCTTGCTTAGGAGAGATAGTCCCTGTTGGGAGCTATGTTGATCGGGCTTAGGAGAGGAGAACTCGGCCGAGGGTATCAGACGGGAAAACCGCATCTGATACAGTTGATCCTTCATTCAGGCGCACTGGCTTAGAAGGAGTACTTTGATTCTGCACTTTGAAGTTCGCTTACTTCGGGAGAAGCGGACGACGTTCTTTCGATGTTCAACAGTCAAAAGAAATTGCCGTCTTTATTTTAAAAGCAGAAAAAGTTTAACAAGTAAATTTGTTTTTGTTTTATTTCAAGAATCGCTGATTAAGTTTAAACAACGTCGTTCTGTAAAGCTAAAACAAGTAAAGAATTACAAATAAAAGCACAAGGGCTCAAATTTTATTGATAAGATGGAGATCAGCCAAACGCGTGATTCCAAAGAGTATATACAAAGTTAGAAAATGGTAATTTACAGGGAAAAGGGCTACGTTGAAACATAATGACCACTATCCTTCTACCAACTTTGAATTCGGGACATCCTGAGCTTCTGTCGAAGATGACCTTTGACTGGAGATTTCCTCCGATAAATGATGCTGTAACTGCTGCTGCTGAGGGACTTGCCTCTATTGAACATAGTTACTTGCCATTATCCCTAACTTTTGCCTGGATTGTACTATGAGATTTCCAATCCATCGGGATGATTCTTTTCATGTCTCTAACTTTTGCCTGGACCGCCCTTTCGGGTTTTCAATCCATCGAGACGTTTTTTTTTTTTTAGTTTTAGGCGAAGTATTTCTTGACTACATCAACATTCGTGGGGTAGGCAAATTCCTCTCCGTCCATGGCTGCAAGTCTCAAGGCGCCGCCTGAGAAAGCTTTCGTGACCACATAGGGACCATCATAATTTGGGGTCCATTTGCCCCGAGAATTAGTGAGAAATGATTGTATCTTCTTGAGCACGAGGTCTCCTTTCCTGAAGATACGAGGTCGGACCTTTTTGTCGAACGCCCTTTTCATTCTCTGTTGATATAACTGACCGTGGCATAGTGCCGTGATTCATTTTTCCTCGATCAGATTCAGTTTGTCGTGTCGATTTTGACACCATTCAGCTTTGGTGAGCTGAGCTTCCATCAATACCCGGATTGATGGGATCTCTACTTCTATGGGGAGCACTGCCTCCATGCCATATACTAGAGAGAAAGGGGTTGCCCCTGTTGAAGTGCGGATAGATGTTCGATAACCGTGAAGAGCAAAGGGTAGCATTTCGTGCCAATCTTTATAGGTTACAACCATCTTTTGAACGATCTTCTTAATGTTCTTGTTAGCCGCTTCTACCGCTCCGTTCATCTTGGGTCGGTAGGGAGATGAGTTATGGTGTTTGATCTTGAACTCAGCACACAACTCTTTCATCATCTTATTGTTCAAGTTAGATCCATTATCAGTAATGATCTCGCTTGGAACACCATAACGGCAGATGATATTGTTTTTGATAAATCGGACCACCACTTGTCGGGTTACATTGGCGAATGACGCTGATTCGACCCACTTGGTGAAATAGTCAATGGCTACCAGGATGAACCGATGTCCGTTTGAAGCCTTGGGCTCAATCATACCAATCATGTTGATTCCCCATATGGAAAATGGCCACGGGGAAGAAAGAACTTTGAGATGTGATGGCGGTACATGAATTTTGTCGGAGTATATCTGACACTTGTGACACCTCCTCATGTACTTGTAGCAGTCGGATTCCATTGTCAACCAATAATACCCAGCCCTGAGAATTTTTCTCGCCATTGTGTGTCCGTTGGCATGAGTGCCAAAGGATCCTTCATGAATTTCTTTCATGAGCATGTCTACTTCTGGTCTGTCGACACATCGGAGCAAGACCATGTCAAAATTTCTCTTATAAAGAGTGTCACCGCTCAGGAAGAAGTTTCCAGCCAACCTTCTGAGGGTTTTCCTGTCTTTTCTGAGTGCCCCAGATGGGTACTCTTGTTTCTGAAGGAAGCATTTGATATCGTGATACCAAGGTCTGTTGTCTATGACTGCTTCAATCATGAAGATGTAAGCGGGCCGTTCAAGGCGCACGATGTCGATCTTAGGTATGTCATTCCATCGACCTACACTAATCATGGAAAAGAGAGTGGCTAATGCATCAGCCATGTGATTCTCATCACGAGGGATGTGATGAAAGTCAACTCTGTTGAAGAAGGGTAACAACCTCCTTGCATAGTCTTTGTAAGGAATCAATCCTGATTGGTATATGTTCCAATCTCCTTTTATCTGATTGATAACCAGGGCTGAATCACCGTATACGTCCAAGTTTTTGATCCTTAAATCAATCGCTTCTTCGAGACCCATGATACATGCTTCGTATTCGGCCTCGTTGTTCGTACATTTAAACGTAAGTCTAGCAGTTAAAGGAATGTGGATACCCTGAGGGGTAACAATGATTGCCCCAATTTCGTTTCCATAATGATTGACTGCTCCGTCAAAGATAAGTCCCCACTGGGAACCTGGTTCTGGCCCTTCACTGGGTAGCGGTTCATCGCAATCTTTCATCTTTAGATACATGGCATCTTCGTCTGGGAAGTCAAACCCGATTGATTCTTGATCGTTAATCGGTTGATAAGCCAAATGATCGGCTAAAATACTTCCTTTAACGGCTTTCTGATCATAGTACTCTATGTCATATTCTGATAGTAACATCTGCCAACGGGCAATCCTTCCCGTGAGAGCAGGTTTTTCGAAAACGTACTTGATTGGATCCATTTCGGAGACCAACCAAGTAGTATGACGAATCATGTAATGGCGAAGACGTTTGGCTGCCCAAGCCAAAGCGCAACACGTTTTCTCAAGCATTGTGTACCGAGTCTCGCAGTCGGTGAATTTCTTGCTTAGATAGTAAATGGCAGACTCTTTCCTTTTAGTTTCGTCTTGTTGGCCAAGTGCACATCCCATTGAGTCCTCTAGGACTGTGAGGTAAATGATCAGTGGTCTTCCTTCCACTGGAGGTGATAGGATCGGAGGATTCAACAGATATTCCTTGATACTGTCGAAGGCGGTTTGGCAATCTTCTGACCAAACGCAATCCTGGTTCTTTTTCAGTAATTTGAAAATCGGCGCACACGTGGCGGTCATAAGGAATATGAATCTGGAGATGTAGTTCAAACGTCCCAGGAATCCTCTGACTTGTTTTTCAGTTTTCGGAGAAGGCATTTCTTGAATGGCCTTGACCTTGTTAGGATCAACTTTAATTCCTTTCTGGCTGACGATGAACCCTAGTAATTTCCCCGAATGGACACCGAAGGTGCACTTGTTGGGATTCAAACGGAGCTTGAATTTTCTTAGACGTTCGAACAATTTTGACAGATGTTCAACGTGCTCATCCTCTGTTCTTGATTTTGCAATCAAATCATCGACATATACCTCGATTTCCTTATGTATCATGTCATGAAACAGAATAGTCATGGCCCTTTGATAGGTCGCCCCGGCATTCTTCAAACCGAACGGCATTACCTTGTAACAAAAGGTACCCCATGGGGTAATGAACGAAGTTTTCTCCATGTCTTTCGGCGCCATTTTGATCTGGTTATAGCCCGATAATCCATCCATAAAGGAGAATACTTTGAACTTTGTTGTGCTGTCTACCAGCATGTCAATGTGTGGTAAAGGAAAGTCGTCCGTTGGACTTGCCTTGTTTAGATCTCTATAATCAACACACATTCTGACCTTTCCGTCCTTTTTGGGAACGGGTACGATGTTGGCTAACCATTGAGGATATTCAGATGTAGCGAGGAAACCCGCGTCAATCTGTTTCTATACCTCCTCTTTGATTTTGATGGCCATGTCCGGGTGAGTGCGTCTCAACCTTTGCTTTACTGGCGGACATTCCGATCTTAGTGGTAAGTGATGTTCCGCGATGCTGGTATCCAATCCTGGCATATCCTGATAGGACCAAGCGAATACATCGGGGAATTCTTTGAGAAGCTTTATCAAACTTTCTTTGACAGTTGGACTGAGCAGTGCTCCGATCCTGATTTCTTTTCTCTCTTTTTCTGAACCCAAGTTTACCGTTTCCAACGGCTCTTTGTGAGGTTCAATGGACCTCTCCTCTTGTCTGAGTAGTCTGGAGATCTCTTCTGGAATTTCGCTGTCATTTTCTTCTTCAGCCTCGAATACCGGGAACTCAAAGTTGGGAGAAGGCATTGGATCGTATGTTTCAACTGGGTATAAAACAAGCAATCTGCATGACGTGATGATTCGTGTTTAGAAGAGATAGAGAAAATGTAAGTGTGTGCAGTGTATTTATTTTACTGCTTGTTTTTATTTTTTGAATTGTTTTTTTTTTAGGATTACCATTTTTTGAAAAAGCAAAAAGAGAAAACAGCAATTAATGCAGAAATTACAGAACGACGTTATTTTATTAATGAACAAGTCGAATCTTGAAACTACAGCCCTATAAAACAAAACTCTGTCGCTTTGGGCAAAGCGAAGAGGGAAATTTACAAAAAGTGAGCCCTATCAAAACATCCGTTTCACCTGGGCAGGGTGAAAGGTTAAAGATGGCAATTACTTTGACCGACGAACGACCTTCGGAACCTCGACAGCAACCCATTGGCGGCGAACTCCTCGGTGAATCACAAAGTCTGGCACCTTCCTTGATTTGTCTTCAGAAATGACGCTGATTTCTGGTGGAGTAGGATCATTGGAATCTGTCTCCCAAGCAGAATTGTCGTAGGAGGATTCCTCTGTTGCATTTTGCATAGCATTGGAGCTCTCAGCTGTATCTCCCCATCTAGTTGACTGGATATCTTCGAGCCTGATATGAGAGCTTTCGGGAGCAGTGTACTTGACCATAAAGTCGTATTTTCCACTTGGTTGTCCCAAAGTGTCCCAAACTTCTTTGGATCTGGAGAAGTCATCCCTCTCGATGAAGTTGACCTCAGGAAAAGCATAGTTGATGAATTCAAGTCCTGCAAACGTTGTAAATTCATCTTCATGTTGAGTAGTTTCCGAATGACCTGAGTGTTGATCCCATGACATGGCGGGGACACAGGTATTCTGTTCAATGATGCTCAGTTGAGTTTCATTACTCGGCTGACTTTCTTGCCCCAAGTTTCCTGGGTAAGGCTGCCACATTGGCAGGCCATCCATCGGGCCATAGTAATTGTGATCAAAGTTTTCTTTCATCAGAGTGTCTTCCTCTAATGAATTTGGCGGAGCACGACATCCTTCCGGATCACAATCCCCGTAGATCATTTCGACATCTGATCTTGGTATAAATCTCGGACTTTCTGTAGGAAAGCAAAAAGGCATAGGCACCTCTTCCTGAGACTTATAACCGTCCTTGTTAAGGTAGGACTTCCACTCTTCATCCGTGTCAGAGGGATCTTCCTCATTGATAGCATGAACTGTCTGAGACACTGGGTGAAGAAAACCTCCACTGTGGAAGAAGTTTTGAAGGGGATGAAGACTTTCATCGTTGGCGGCTGTCTGGGTACAGGTCGCAGAAAAACCAAGACCCTTCTTTGTTTTATTGTCAATAGGAATGACAAGCCGTCCCCATCCTGTCGTATCGATACTCTCGACCGCTTTGATAGCATCTTTGTATGAAGAAATTGAAGTTCCTTCTTTGAACTGATCGTTCTTGCTCACCGATAGTGCTTGGAACTGAGTTCCAATAACCTCTTCGGGTTCCACACAAGTAGATGATGATAGGTTACTCACAAGCAAGGCTTGTTCCCCACAAACCGTGACAAGTTGATCGTTCTTGACGAACTTTAGCTTTTGGTGGAGGGTTGAATCAACCGCTCCAGCCTGATGTATCCAAGGTCTTCCTAATAAACAACTGTATGTTACCCGGATGTCCATGACCTGGAAAGTGATTTGGAAAGTGTGAGGACCAATAGTTATGGGAAGATCAACTTCGCCGATAACTGTTTTTCTGGATCCGTCGAATGCTTTGACGACGACCTCACTGACTCTCATCGGAGGGCCCTTGAATGATAATTGCATCAAAGTGGACTTCGGCATAACATTCAGGGCTGACCCTGTGTCTACCAGTACGTTGGCTAAAGCATCGCCCTGGCAGTCAACTGTGATATTGAGCGCCATGTTATGACGGCGACCCTCTTCAGGTAATTCCTCATCACTAAATCCCAAATTACTGCAGGAAGTGATGTTAGAGACAATGTTATCGAATTGTATGATTGTTACATCCTGTTCCACAAAGGCTTGCTCCAAGACTTTCTGTAGAGCCTCTCTGTGTGCTTCTGAACTGAGTAACAGTGATAATACTGAGATCTTTGAAGGAGTCTGTAACAGTTGATCAACAATGTTGTATTCACTCCTTTGGATGAGCTTTAGCATCTCATCTTTGTCTTTTGAAAAGTCGGGATTACCAGATTGACTGACCGGTGGATCAGGAATTTTCGCCTGAAGTTCCTTTTCTTTGTTGGATTCTCCAACCCCTCGGTTGAAGATTCGACCGCTCCGTGTTACACGACTGATGTTTGCAATATTCACGACGGAGGGTAATGGAATTTCCTTTCCATTCTCGATTATTGTTGCACCGTATTTGTAAGGGATTGCCTTAGCTGATTCATACAGTAGTGGCCCCGGTAGATAGATGACTATGGGGACTTTCTGATTTTTCTGACCATCGTAAGTAATCTTGATCCGTTCCCGGTTGGGAACTTTAGATTCGTCAAGTAGAGGAATGATGGCAAAAACATCCCTGGTCCTATGATGACTAGAGATTGTGACAACATCCTCAACTTGCTCGGCAAGGTAGTTCGGCGACCAAATGATGGGTCCTGAACCTGGATATGGATGAATTTCTCCATGATCGACCTGACCCTGAAGAGCTGCTCTCACAAGGTAACACCCTTGGTTACTTTCCGAACAAACGCTACAACTGTCATAGTTGTGTGGTGGCACCTGGCCACGCCCACTTTGAATACAATGTACCCTCACTAGGTTATCTTCCATTGATCGGACATCCTGACTTTGACGTCAAGTAGGATTCCTGTGATTGATACTAATCTGCTGAGTATCTTCGTCCATATAGATTGGCATCCACCAGTGATTTAACAAGTGTTGAAGTGCCTCCTGGACAAGGGTACAACCTCGATCGTTTTCGCAACCCGCTTTACAATTTTGATAGTCATGTGATATTAAGAATCCGAGTCGGACCTACTCAGCATGTAACTCTACCAGGTTGGTATTCATTACGCGGATATCGAAGATCTGAACCATATTGATTTGATAGGAGTTCCTATCATGGTAGTCTTGGATCCATCCAAGATCCATCTGACGCTGGAGGGCCTCTTGTATGAAAGAGCATCCCTGTTTGTTTACCGAGCAAATCAGACAGGAACTGTAATCGTGCCGCGGCAGATTATGATACTAGCTTTGCCTTGAGTGCATCGCCACCAAGTTGACATTCATCGCATGGATGTCGTGGTTTTGAATGACGTTGGAATTCGTGTAAACCATGTTAACTCCACGAACTCGGTGCTCTTGGATCCATCCAAGATCCATTTGTTCCTGTAGAGTTGCTTGCACTACAGAACACCCCTGGTTGTCTTTAGAGCAGATATCACACTGGTGATAATTATGAGGTGGCACATGGCCATATCCACTCTGTCTACAATGCATCTTGACCAGATTGGTCCCCAATAAGAGTACATCGTGAATTTGATAGACATTGTTAGTCTCTTTCTCAATCAGATTGACTGCAGCTTTCTCGTGTTGAGGCAGCGGGTTCGTGAGAACATTGGGATTCGTATCTTTGAAAGATAAGAGCCTGCTCCTAACAAGCTTTTGCACGTCGGATTTTAAATTGAGGCAAGTCTCAATGTTATGCCCTGAACCTCCTTGATGATAAGGGCATGTTTGATCCGCTTTAAACCAAAAAGGCGGATTTTCCAGAACTGAAAGGGGAGACTTAGTCTGAATGTGCCCCTTAGCCAGCAGTAACGGAAACAGCTCTGCGTACGTTACGGGTATAGGATCAAATCCTGGTGGCCGTGTTGTATGGTTGTTGTTATATGGAGGACGAGCCTGCTGAAGAGGCTGTTGTGTCCTTTGTTGGTCAGGTTGGCTCTGCGCAACCTGAGGTTGATACATAGGAACAGGCGCGAGGCCGATAGCAGGAGTAACAGCTGCTACTGGCTGATAACGTCGCCTTTGCTTTCCGAGAGAGATATTCCCAATATCTTGCTCTTTTTTCTTAGGGAGAGCACTACCGTATTTTTTAGTACCGCTCGTCGATCCAGTGTCTTTTACCAAACGTCCTTCTCGGACGGCTTCCTCAAGACGTACACCCATGCCGACCATTTCGGTGAAATCACTGGGTGCACTAGCAATCATTCGGTCATAGTAAAATGAGCATAAGGTCTTTAAGAAGATTTTTGTCATCTCTTTTTCCTCAAGAGGTGGACAAATTTGAGCGGCAATTTCACGCCACCTTTGAGCATACTCCTTAAAGGTTTCCTTATCCTTTTGCGACATCGATCTGAGTTGATCTCTGTCGGGTGCCATGTCCAAATTGTACTTGTATTGTTGGACGAAGGCAGTACCAAGATCTCTGAATGTACTGATCGTAGTACGGTTTAAACCCATGTACCATTTGAGTGCGGCACCGGTTAAACTATCCTGGAAGTAGTGAATTAGCAGGTCCTGATTCTCCGTCTGAGCTGACATCCGCCGAGCGTACATCACCAGATGGCTCTGAGGGCAAGAGTTACCCTTGTATTTTTCAAAGTCGGGCACTTGGAACTTGTGCGGGACTTTCACATTTGGGACCAAGCAGAGGTCTGCGGCGTCCTTTCCAAATAGATCCTGACCGCGAATGGCTTGCAGCTCCTTCTGCATTTCCAAGAACTGTTCCTGGAATTCCTCCATTCTGTTAAACATAGTTTCCTTCTTACCAGAAGGTGTCTGTGGAATCTGTCCTTCCGGGACAGTGTGCACCACAGGGGGTGGTACCGTGACTACGGCAGTAAGTCTTGGCGCCTCCCGAAGTTTGTAACCTTCAGGAGTCTTCAGTATGCCCCTAGCATCTTCCCTTTCCCGACGTTTGTAACCTTCAAGCCCAACGGCTTCTGTTGCGATTCCCTGATCTTCAATGATCGGCGGAACATATCCTTCCGGGATATAGTTAACAGGCATGCCCCAAGGACGATCTTTCGGCATCTGATACCTAGGATCATACTTTTCTATGATGGGAGTTGAGGTGATCTCTGAGATCACGGTTCTTTGTAGCTGAGCTTCTGCCATGGCTTGCATGTCGTTACGAAGCTTTCTCATATCCTCTCTCAGATCGTCGATCTCTTCTTTCAACTCTCTGTTTTCTTCCTCAAGATCATCCATCTTTTTCTGACGATTGGCCCGAGTATTATACGAATGAGACAGTTTGACTCTAGAATCGAGACACAAATGTGAGATTCGTAGGGAAGAAGAATACGCGATGTGAGAATGATGAATGCAATGATTATATTAATTGTTGTTTTTTGGTTTAATCAAAATAAACTTCGACAATTAGATTGCAAATATCAAACAGTGGGGAAACCTCTTTTTATTGAAATTCAAAGGATTACAGAAATGGAAATACAGTAGATTACAAAGTGCAGAAACAGAAACCTAAACTAATGGGTCCCGAGTCCTCTTCTTTGACCGGGGCGCTTGAGCCGTTGTCGGGTTGTCATTCCTTTGCCAAGTGAAAGGAGTGAGCAAATTCCTTTGGTCATCCTGATTCTCTACAGCATGCTGCTCCAAAATTTCAATCAGAGCATCTTTCTCTTTTAGTAATTGTTGTATTTGGATACACTCTACGTTGAGGGTGCGGTACTTGTTCTTCCAAGACCTTCTCTCCTTTTGAATTTTGTTGAGAGTAACCTGAAGCTTTTCAGTTTCCGTCATGAAGTACATGACAGATTCCCTCGGCGGAAGAAATCCGTAACGAGGATAAGGCATTTTTAGCTTGAGAGCTCTGGTTTGTACCCAATGGAGATAAGGCTCCACCGAGACACAGTCTGGTTTTCCCAGAGACTCTCGTCCTTTCTTATGAACCTGTTTCCAAGCTTGCACTATTTCATCTTTAGTGCTCTGTCATTTTCTCCTTCTTTGAAGAAAAGACCTTCCAGATGAACACCCAGTGGGATGCGTCTCATCGGGTATCCAAATTGACGAAGAACCAATATCGGATGATAGTTGATTCCTCCTTTAGTTCCTATGAGGGGTACGTTGGGGAAGTTTCCACAACAGTCAATGATTCTGATTCCCTCATAAATCCTATTACACCAATCTATATCAGAGTTGGTGAGGGACATGATCTTCTGCAACCAACGTAAGACACTCTTGCAATCCCAAAAAGCAGCAGACTTGGGCAAGTGAGAGATAAACCATTTGTAAAGCAAAGGTACACAGCATGTGATCTCCCCTCCATTGTACAAATTTCCCAAGTGTACAGAATGATACGCATCTGCGAGCAAAGTCGGCACAGGGTTTCCAATGAGAAAAAGCTTAATAGCGTTGATATCGACGAAGTTATTGATGTTGGGAAACAAAAATAATCCGTAGGTGAGAAAGACAAAGATGCTTTCAAAAGCAGTCCCGTTCCCTATACTAGCGAAGTATAGAGCCTTTTTTTGTCAAGAACTGGGCTGGCAAACCTTGGATGCCACCCTTAGTGGTCATGTGAGTCTTGACCTCAGACTCGTCCAAATGAATTGCTATTGCAATAGTCTAATTCTTTGGAATTTCTTCCAGTCCAGAAAATGGAGCTCGATCAGTGATATGTAAATCAGCCAGATGAGAATACTCCTCCAGCGTTGGTGATAGCTGGTAATCCGGGAATGTGAAACAGTGATAAACCGGATCATAAAACTGAATGAGCGCATCCATGATTCCCTCAATCACATGGACTCTTAACAGTGGTAGCAAACCACCGTGCTTGGCTCTGAAAGCCTCTGGGTTAACGATCATCCTTGCTAACTTTCTCAAATCCCCTAGTTTTGGAACCTTGAAGGTATACTGGCGAGTTCTCCTTCTACCGAAATCCATTAGCGTAATCTTTTTCTCTGATATTTGCAATCACAGTCTTAGTTTAATTTGAAAAACAGAGAGACTAGAAGAGAAAGTTTTTTTTTAATGTTTTAATGTTTTATTAAATGAATGCATGAATGCAGCACACAAAAACATAGAAAAAACATGGGGTCAAAGGGTCGTTGTCATGAAGTCAAGGCTCTACCCATCCCCAAAGGTTTATACTAGGGTGATTTTTGTACCTGTACTCATTATCATCAGCTCCTCCCAGGAAGGCAGACAACAAGCGGATCGCCAGCGAGTTGTGTGCAATCTTAGAGTAAGTGCCATTCACCGAGAATAGATCACCAGCCTCAAATGAGGATAGTATCGCGTAACAACTATTTCCGATAGTTTCCGCACTACGAAAGGGGTTGGCTTTTCTTAAGTGTGTACTCAATCTCACCACATGCGGCATCACACGCATTCCCAGTAGCAGAAAAATAAACACGTATAGCAATTAGGAAAAGCAGTATATATATTCGTCCTAAACATCCTAGACCTTTTAAAGCTAAGAATCTTAAGTTCCTGACAGAAAATGGGTTCCCCGACGGAAGCCCCAATCTGTGGTTCCCTGCCTAAGAGATGGACCAGCATAGGTCAATCTTTCTCTTCGGTAGAGTTCCCATTTTTCGTAGAAAATAGGGATGATGCCCTAAGGCAGAAAAGGAGACTCCCCAGCAGAGTCGCCATTTGTGTAATTTTTCACACAAGAGAAGTAGAAAGAAAGGAACGGGCCCCACGGTGGGCGCCACTTTTCTGTGAAAAATGGGGACGACCGTGCATAGATCTAATTTTGAACGGCCCCACGGTGGGCGCCACTTTTCTGTAGCGAGCGATTTTGGATGCGGTTCTTAAGCGCTGGTCGCTCTCTGCGGTTTGAGCTTAAAACTACAGGTCGATTCATTTTTTATCCTATTGTGAGCTGAATAAGGAAGGGAAATAGATGTCTCTAATTAACCCTGCTTTGCATACTGAGTTTAAACAGCGATCTGTTAGGTTACGGATGCTATCAATGTGGGGGGGCCTTTGTACTGGTTATTCGTATTTCGCCAATACAGGTTTCTTTCTTTCGATCTGGGCAGAAGGTTTCTGGCGGGGAACAAGGATTAGGATGTTAGGACTGATGCTTTTGAAATACTGCTTTTGATTGATGGAGATATGGGATTTGGGTTTTTTGTTGATTGCGCTCGCTAAGATCTTTTCTTTCGATCTTATGCCTACGTATTCCCGTTTACCGAAACAGGGAAATCAGAGCGTTCGTAGTTCCTCCTATTCTATGGGAGGAAATTGGTTTTGGTGTCTTGTTCAAAGCCCAAGACGTGAAGCGAAAGGTGATTTGTATCTTGTTCAAAGCCCAAGATGTGAAGCTGAAAGGTCTCGGCTTTAGAGAGAATTTGTCATCTCTAAAGAGGGGGAAGGAGAATTACTTTAACTGGGATACGCGGATCCGAGCAATGCCATAATTTCCGAAGAAAGGGTTTTAACCTGAAGGAGAAGACTTTAACTCAGTGTAGAGCAATGCCATCTTTCCTTAGGAATTTCTCATGCTAAAAGAAGGACAGTGGCATGGATATAGATGATCCAGAGGCTTGCCGCTTACAGCGATTAGATGAAAGGAAAGGAGTTGTTGATGTTTGTGTACTGTGAACGAGGCACAACTTTGATGCTAAAAGGTTAATTGGATCAACCAGTGGTTTTCTTATACAAAGCCTAAGAGGAGGCTAATTTCCGCTAGGAAAATCATTATATAAAGCCTAAGAGGAGGCTATTTTGTGTCTCGTACAAAGCCCGAGAGAGAGGCTAAAAGATTTTGACCCGACGATGGAGTCTTTCGGTATCTCGTATAAAGCCCGAGATGGAGGCTATTGTTTGTTTAGCTCAATAAGAACCTTTTTGTATCTCGTAAAAAGCCCGAGATGGAGGCGAAAAGTTTGACTCAATAAGAGAGTGTTTTTGTATCTCGTACGAAGCCCGAGATGGAGGCTAAAGGTTTGTTTCAGTTGAGTGACAGATCCAATATACTGATTTTAAAAGAGAAAATCAGTTCTTATATGAGCAACACTGTACTCAGGGATTTGATTTGAGGATCAGGGATATTTCCTTCTCTTTGAGGAAACTGGAAATCCAAAGGGTATTGAGACTGTCCGAGTCTACGGGTTTCCTTCCTATTTAACGAAGGGGGTCACTTGAGAATGTCTTTGAGACTCAAGGAAGTTAGACTGTCCAAGTCTAGAGTTTTTTTTCTTTTGTACTATGCTTTGAGAAACAGTAGTAGACTCTATGAAAGGACTGTTCTATGAGGATGACTAGGTTCTGTTCCTATACCTCTAGGAAGTCGTCGGGACAATTTGTACGAAGCCCAAGAGGAGGCTGTAAGCTTTTAAGAAGCCGACGGGTCCTTGTACGAAGCCCAAGAGGAGGCTATCATTCCCAGAGGAAGAGATCATTATACGAAGCCTAAGAGGAGGCTGTGAATACTTCTAAGAAGCTGTAGTGTCCTTGAATAATGCCCAAGAGGAGGCCGATGCTTTTAAGAAGCCCGTGGGTCTATCATCTCCTTTCCATTAGGAGAGATAACTCTTTTAAAGATAAAAACCACTGGTAAACGTGCGAGGTTTACTATCCAGCGACTTTTAGCTTTTAAAGATGGTTCATTAGTTAAAGTCCAAGATTATGACCGTAGTGGGTACCCAAACCCCGAGACATTCAAGGCAAGCTATCCACAAGGAATAGATCAAGTCAGGAAAGTTCGAGAATTTGGAAGGAACTCAAAGATTCCATTCATGGATAATACATTCATCTTGGGGAGTAGAGCTTCTTGACGATTCCTAAGGAGGACAGCCGAAGAGAAGACTGTATCTGGTGCTCCTATTGGGGATCTAGGCGTCTATTTCTACGAATAAACGAAACGGCGTCACCTAGTTCTAGACGTAGTTGCCGGGGAAACTCGAAATATCTATACTATTATTACACAGTAGATATGAGTTTATGAAAGGAAACTTACAGTGAGCAGCCCCACAATACAGTTTATAATATGAAAGCAGTAAATGAAAGCGATAACCACTTACTCGGTTGTAGTGCTTCCATGTTGTTTGGTTAGTTGTTCAACAAAGAAAGATTGAAAACAACAGTATATTCAAAATCAAAGGAGAAAGTGCTTTGAAAAAGAAAGATTTGGGGCTTACAGCTCAAGGAGAGGCCCAGGGTTTTATCAGTGAGCGCACTGTTTGACTTTGTACAGTGGGACTTATACAAGTGACTGGGGCCCAAAAAGGTTTTCTGTACAAAGGGATGGGTCTTACACTCTCTCAAGAGGCCCAAAAAGGTTTAAAGAAAAAGAGAGGGGCTTATAACATGAGGGTAGGCCCAAATGATTTTTCGTTTAAAAATGGCGATCGCGCCGAGGTTTTCTTTTAACGCAGAGGGACTTATACAATAAGTGAGGCCCAAAATGTTTTGGTTAAAAGGGGGATTGGGTCTTACACTCTAATAGAGGCCCAAAGTGTTTTGAAAATGATTTATGAGGGTTGAATTAATCCAAAACCCTAATTTGTTTTCAAAATGTATTTAATTGAATAAAAATTCAATTAAAATGATCAAAAATTGTTTAACACATGAAAAACAAATTGTGATCTTGGATTAATGCTTCAAAAATTAAGTATTGACCTACAAAATAATTAGAAAGCATTAAAAGTTGCAAAATCAATGTAGAAAAAATATTTAAAATGCCAAAAACAATCAAAATATTTATTCTTTACAAAAATATCAATTATATGAAATAAATAATATTTTTGGGATTTTTTGTGAAAATAAAATATTTTAACATTTTTGTGAATTATTAAAAAAAGAATCAACTCAAAATCATTAAAACTCAGAGAGAAATTAATTTTTTAATCAATTAAACAAAATTCAAATATTCAAATTTCTAAAAATGGCGCCAAGAACAGGCTGAAGAACACGCGCGTGTTCTTGAATTCTCAGATTTGCATTTTCTATCCAATCTCCATGAATACTTAATCATATCATGCAATCCACATATCATTATGCTCGTCTCAACCTCACGATCATGTCTATGTCCTTTAATTTCATTTAAATTAAACATACAACAAGAAATCACGAAGAGACCTCAAGAACCCTAATTTTTGCATGAAGGCTAGGATTTTTGATACACGATTCAAACAATGCAATTAATTGAGGGAAAACATTCCATGCATGATTATGAACATATGGCCAAATTATTGTGCGAGGAAATATGCATAGATTGAGAGATGACCAAGTATGTGCTTACCTCCAAGTCGTGACAGCAAGTTCAAAGTGATTTTTGATTTGGAGGTGTTACAGATGAGTTGTGATGATCTGGACAGCTTCCCTACACCCTATGGATTGTGTTTGAACAGTTGGATTGAATTGAAATGGACTGGATCATTTTGTGGCACCTCAGCTGCAACTTGATTGAAAATTTGAGCAACCAGCTGGTGATTTTGTGAAATTGATGTTTCAGAAGTAATCTAAGTGTTTGGATCACTTCTATATGATGTATGTGAGGTGTGTGAGTGATTGGTTTGATTGGAATTGCTCTCAAACTCAAAACTCGATAGCTACCTTGCTAAGAAAGGCATTTTTGCCAAGAGAAAGAGATTTTGAGGAAAGCATCTGTTAGATGGCTTTGGTGTACTCAAACTGACCACAATTGAGCTCTATTTATAGTAGAGCAAGTTTTTTTTGCAAGGAATAGTGCATGGCAGCTGGTAAGTAGGTTTGGCCAATGTTGTCCAATGGAAATCCAAGTCTCCTCTAGCCATTGACTAGAGGTTAGGGCACAGAGCTTTGGTCCCCTTGGTCTTGGATAAGTCTTGACTGATTTCAGATGAGAATGGCTCAGTCCATGCCACCTTGATGGTTCCATTGAATGCCTCATTCCAAATTTGAAGTCTTGTCCCTATTTTGGCAACTCTAGGTTCAACATGCTATTCCTTGTTCCTTGGACCTTGGAGGCTTGGCTCAGTGATTGTCCCCTTTAGATTCAATCCTCTGAGGTGTCCAAGTGGATAGGAGCAATTGAATTTGGCTGATTTTGGCAAATCGACCAAAGTTGCAAATTCTGCCTTGCCTTGACAGATTTCAGCAAGGCAACTTGGCAATGTTGTATCTCATGGTGTAGGTTGAATTTGGCAATGTTCTTGGCCATTTTCGAAAGCTCTTACATGATACAACAACTGTTTGAACAAGTTTGGTTTTGATCTCTTTTGATTCCAAGTGAAAAATCCCCCTACATTTGGCAAAAAGTGAGGCAGAATCTGACTTAGTGAAAATTTCACTAAGTGTTGGAAAAAGTGACATTTTCACTTTTCAGCCACTTTGATCATTCCATAACTCAAAATCCTTAATGAATTGGAATGACTTGTAGTTGAAGTTTTTGTAGGTGATAATGAGGGCTACAAATCCATCTTTGGATGAGAAAAAATGGCCTTGTGGTTTAGGAGTTATAGTCCTCCAAAGTTGGTACCTTTGCCACTTTATTTTTAACTTAGAAAAATTTCTAAGTTTTATGGTTACCCCTTTTACAAGTTATCTCACTTTTCTTGATTTTTCTTGATGAATGATGATTCAAATCATACATTAACATCATTTTAGGGTTAAAAATCCATTTTGGTGAAAAATCTCAAAAAGTCAAAGTTGACTTTTGTGCACAGTTGACTTTTTATCAGATGAATTCCAAACTGTGCAATTCTTCAGGAAATCATGTCCTTGACCTAAATCAAACTTGATGGACATGTTCCATGGGTGTCATAGGGTATATTCAATCATGTATTAGGGTTTGGGAGCATGTCCTGGTCAAAAGTCAAAGTTACAATTGACTTTTCTCTTAAAACCCTAATTGTGGTGCAGATGAAATTGAGACTTGTTGCTCAAGCTTCTTGGATCAATCCATTGTTCCAAATGGATCAATAAGGTATATTAGAGACCCTCAAACCCTCTCTTGAGGTCTTGGTTCATGATTTGTCCCAAAAGTCAACTTAGGGGTGAATTAGGTCAAGAAACCCTAATTCCTGATTTTTTATGAATGCATCCCCTGAGGCAAAATTGACTTGATGCATGGGTTCATGAGGTTCCATGAAGTATATTAGGTTATGTTTTGGATCATTGCCTTGTTCCCAGATGAAAATTTCCATCTGGAGGCCCTGGTAGACCAAAACCCTAATTTGGTGACACTGTCGATCTTGAACTTGATCCACCTAGAAGGGAGCAACCTTGTGCTTAATCCTTGAAGTGGGAGTCCTTTTTGATCCTTTGAGGATGTTTGAGAGATTAGAAAAGTTGAAGATCAGGTCATTTCTTGATTGATCCTTTGTCTAAGCACTCAGAGAGGGCTTGAAACCCTAATTTTGATTGTAGTGGATGCTCACCCATCTTTGGGGAGACTAATGAAGCATAAAGGTGCATCCATATTGTGATGATGATTTTCACAATGATGGGAAATCTAAGTGGTCAAAATTTGGGGTATTACACCGGCCTTCAACTCATCAATTTACATTCTGAATTCGGTGTTATGCTGTTATTGGTTTTCCATTCTCAATCTGACAGCAGCTCTAGTTCTGTAGTTATGTCGAGGAATCAGCTTGACGGTGAACAGATAACTGAAGAAGAAGACAATAAAAATGAGTTTTTGAGACAACTAGGAAGAATGCAGATGTATGCTCATGGATGCAACAACCATAAAGAAGATCACTCAAAGCACACGGGTTTAAGGTTCCGAGTCACGAGCATGAAGTCAAGGGTAAGAACCAATCCCACAAAAGGTATGTGCTAGGGTTTATATCCACCTGTAGAACAAGGTTCTAAAAAAATGTTCCCAGAGTCTACAACCCATCTTTCGGATATTATCGATTTCCTAACTTTCTTGGTAGTCAACAATATTCTCAAGAGAGTCTCGTCTGAGTGTGGTATCACGTAACAACTGATTCAAGTATGCACTTGAATAGCCACCGCACCACGTCCTAATAAGACCAAGATGGGTTAAGGAGTTCTAAAGTCCCCAGCTTCGGGTCCTCAGATCAAGAAGTATAACGAGTTTGCCATTTCTGGTCTGCCATTACTACCTCTTGGGAGGAGTGCCTCAACTGAGTCCTCGGGGAAATGGTCGCCAGAGTCGACAGCTCTCTAGATCAACACCCCGACAGAATATCTCCCAATAAAACCTCGTTTGGATGTGAATTTCGTGAACACCAAACGTACCAAGATGGCACGTAGGTTCCACTACTTTCCACCCTAGTCCTAGGTGTATACTCAAGCCTGGGTATTGGGCTTATCTCACCACACAGAAGAATTCCCAAACAAAACAAATAAATAACAAACAAATCAGACAAAAAGCAATAAATAAATCAAAGTAAGCTAAACCCCTCAAGGGCTAAATCCCCAGCAGAGTCGCCACTTTTCCTGTAGCGGCAAAATCGTGAGTGTAAGCTATTGATTAACTTAACTCGAAAAGCAAGAGTCGCCACCACACTTTTATTTTATCCAAAAAGGAAAGGAAAAAGTGCGAACAAAACCTACACAAGTTCTAAACAAGAACAACTGAAGAGAGTCTGGGTAAGGGGGGTTGGTTACGTAATGGGAAGGTGTTAGCACCCAAAACGTCTATAGTACTCTATAGGAGCCCTTTGAAATATCTACCACTTTTGGTCTGAAAATGCTTGTTTGAAAAGTGATTGAGGAGATGAGAAGAGAAATTGTTTTTAAGATTTTTGTGTTTGAAGAGACTTATCGCCTCATGCCTACGTACCCATGATGTGCAATGTAGGATCAAAACCTCGTAGTTCGTGGTAGAAAGAATGAAATTTGTTTGTTTTGGTTGATTTTAAATGTAAAGACAAGTCGTCATTTCCAAGTGAATAATTCCTCTTAAAGAGATGAATCATGTCTAAACTTATGAAAAAGTTAAAGGAAAAAGTGCACAAGGGCGCAAAAAAGAGTTTGAATGAGTTTAGTGTTCTTTAAAGACTTTTGAAAAAGGTGTCAATATGCTTATGTAGTTTAGCATTTGTTAAGAAATAAAAAGAAAAGAGGTAAAATCACTTGACAAAGTCAAGGTTTGATCTTGAAAAAGGTGATAGTTTGAAATCAAGAAAGTTTTGAAAAAGGGAGGGAGCTTTGAAAATTGAAGAATGGGGAGGAGAAGAAGTGATTATCCTAAAGCGTAAAGTAAAAGCTAAGGATAAGAAAGATCTAACCACAAATGTAGTTATCTTCACCATGAACCAAGCAAAAGCACAAGTCTTCAAAGTCTTCGAACCATAATTCAAAGAAAAAGGAAAAGGTCCTAGTTCTAAGTCCAAGGATCCAAGAATAACATTGAAGTCCAAGGTCTAGGTGCAAAACTCCATGTCCATTGCAAAGGATAGTAACCATAGTCCAAGATTAGAAGCACAAGTTTTTTAGAGGTTTTGGCCTTTATTAATGTTTTTGGTCCAAGTGGACAAAGAGAAAAAGGCATAAGCATAAACATGTGTCCAACGGACAAAGGAAAAATTGCGGAAGCATAAACATATGTCCAACGGACAAAGGAAAAATTGCGGAAGCATAAACATATGTCCAATGGACAAAGGAAAAATTGCGGAGACATAAACATGATGTTAAATGATAATAATGGAGCATAAAAGTAAAAGAGAGATAGGGAGCAAGAAGGAAGCATAAAAGTAAAAGTTAGAAGTTAGTGATTAGTTGTTAGAGTAAGTGATCAATAATAATTGAATACTTGCACTTAGGTCAAGATTAATGAGAACTCATTAGAGGATTGATAAGACCAAATACTCCTAACAAGTTTCATAAGTTTTGAACCAAAAGACAAATAATCAACCATCCTTGATTGTTTTCCGATAAGGGACATATGTTGCGCTATGTTAAGCAATCGCCGAGTAATTTACGGAGTAATTACCCTACAATAAGGCCGGTCAATAACTCTTTGTGCTAATGCATGCTAGATGAACGATATGTAGATCGTCATCCGAAAGCAATACCGCACGAAAAGAAAAGAAGGTAGCGATCTAGTCTTGATCAAAATTCAACAAAAGAATTCTAAGATCCATAAGACTTTCATCGATCAAAAGAAAAGAGAAATAGATGAAGAGAAAGCCAAATTAAACCACACAATTATGTGATCTAAGGCTAAGAACAAAAGGAAAGGGAAGAAAATGGAAAAGGAACCAAAACAGCCCCAAAAACAATGCAAAATATGCATTCTGTTTCGAAGTAACCGGTTACTCACCAGGTGTTAACCGGTTACTTAGTTCAAAATAAGCGCAGTTTTTCAAAATTAACACAGAGTAACCGGTTACTCACCAGATGTTAACCGGTTACTCTGCACCAGAATGCAGAAAATTGTGCAAAATTCAGCATGATCCACTTTCAAAACTTTTTACAAACACCTTGTGATCATGGAACTGAAATTGCACGAAATTTAAAATAAAATAACATCAAAAACCAGCAATTAAACCCAATTACAAGATCCAAAGGATCAAGTAACAAAGATCTACAAAGATCTACATTATGGAAGATGAAGATGTAGCTTCAACAATGGTGAAAGATGAATTACCACTTCAAATCTGAAAATTCCTTCAAAATGCTTCAAGATCCAAACACCAAAGCCTTGATCTATGAGAATTGATGAAGAAAACAAGTTTGGATGAAGGTTTAGCTCAAAGTTGAACAAGATTCAATGTGAATTCTTGTTAACTTTCAAAAGAAGAAAAGTGAGCTTTATTGAAATTTGTGGTTGGGGAGAGAATTTGCAAGAGGTTTTTTGGCTATCAAAAGCTTGTGAAATGAATGAAATGAGGCCTCTATTTAAAGAGTTTAGGCTTGGGGATTTTGGTGGATTGGAATTTAGTTTGGGAATGGAAATTAGGCTTGGAATTCAAATTTGGAGGGAAATTCATAAAAGAGTGGTGATTAGTGAAGGTGTATGGTGGGAATTAATTATGATGATGTAGGGAATTAAAATGAGGTGGTCTAGAATATTCCAAATGTGATCAAGGGCTGAGAATTTGGTGCCAATTGCTGAATTTGAATTTGCTGAATTTTTTCAAATTTCCACGAGGGTAACTGGTTACTCACCATATGATAACCGGCTACTTAGCGTAAATTTTGAAAAAATGCCCTTTTTGAGTGCACTACTGTGGTTTGGCTCGATTCTTTTGCTCGTCAAAGAAGGCATGGAAATAAACACATGAACCTTGGAGTTTCTTGAATAATAATCAATTAAAATTTGGGGAATCCTTGACTAGATAAATTTGACATGATTGCGGATCAACTTTGACTTTTATCAGATAAAATTCATTCGAGCTGTGGGACTGTTATTTTGGTATTTTTAACCTGTTCTTCCCCTAAAAATGTCAATAAAGAGAAAACAAAAATATTTTTGGGTTTTGGTTAAGGTTAGCAAAATATAATCAAATAAAACAATAAAGTGAATAAGAAACACACAGATGCTCAGTAAACCCTGCAAGGCATAAACCCAAAGAATGAGAGAGACAAGGGAACCAAAGCATGATCTTGTTTGTGGTATGAGATGCAAAATGAATGTGAATGATATGTGGAATCTTAGGGGTCAAAAATTAGGGTCTTACAATCAGGAACAAAGACGAAGTATTTTCAATCTTTAAGAGATTCATAATGCTTGTCAAAAACCAGAGTGCCAAAAAGATCAAGGTTCTGCGAACATATAAAGGTGGCGAATACACATCCAATATATTTGAGGAATTCTATGCATAACATGGTATTAATTATTAGATAACTTCTCCTTACACGCCTCAACATAATGGAATAGCAGAAAGAAGAAACAAGACCATATTGGATATGGCTAGATGCTTGTTAAAGCAAAAGAACTTGCCAAAATCCTTATGGGGTGAATCAGTCACCATTGGTGTTTATATTCTATAAAGGTTCCTTACTAAGAAACTGAATAATAAGGTACTTAAGAAGTATGGAGTGGCAAACGAACATCAATGAGTCATTTGAAGGTGTTTGGCCCTATTTGCTACACGCATGTTCGTGATGCAAGAAGAAAGAAGCTTGGCGATAAAAGTGAACCTATAATTCTGGTAGGATATCACAAGATTGGAGCATACATGTTATTCAATCCAATCAATGATAAGATCGTGATGACTCGAGACATTGTGATTGATAAGAACTCTGCCTGGGATTGGAATTTAGGTTATGCAACTAACAAGCCATTGATGAGCTATGGTGTTGATGAAGAAAGTAGTGAGCATGAAGAAATTATAGTTAATGAAATTCCAATCACAATCGAATTCGAAGCAGGAAATAGAGATGATGTGGCCTGCATAAGCCAAAGACCTCAAAGAACCAGAGTTCTCCCAATAAGGCTACAAGACTGTGAAGTGGTTGGTGATGACGAAGTCACGCTAGATGGAGAATTAGTTCATTTTGCTTTACTTGCATGTGTTGAACCAATCAACTATAGCAAGGCCTTAAAATATAAACAATGGAAGTCATCTATGGTCAAAGAGTTACAAGCGATTGATAGAAACAATACATGAGAGCTAGTCGAATTGTCAACACATAAAAAAATATCAAAGTAAAGTGGGTGTTCAAGCTGAAACACAATCCTGATGGGCCGATTGCAATACATAAGGTAAGATTAATAGCTCGAGGATTTTTTTAGAGAGGGGGACTCGACTACTATGAATTATATGAACCAGTAGCAAGATTGGAGTCTGTCAGACCAGGGGTGGCCTTGGCATGCAAACAAGGTTGGTCGACATTTCACTTAGATGTGAAATCAGCATTTTTGAATGGTCCCCTAGATGAAATTGTAAAAGTTGCACAGTGCCCTATATGGTCTGAAACAGGCACCTAGAGCATGAAACAAGAAAATCGACCCATACCTAGTCGAATTAGGATCCATCAAATACAGGTTTGAGTATGGTGTCAATGTACATGTCGAGAAACAAGATATAACCATCACCTGCTGATATGTCGATGACTTGCAAGTAATTGGAAATTACATGGAGAACCTGTCGAATTTCAAAGAGCTGACGAAGAGAGAATTTGAAATGTCGGATTTGGGAAACTTATCGTATTTCCTAGGAATGGGATTTCAAATTACAGAGCAAGGTATAATGCTACATCAAAAGAAGTATATCAAAGAAATACTCAAGAGATTCATCATAGATGAATCGAATTTTGCATCCTTACCCGTAGAACCAAATATGAATTGGAAAATCATGGAGATGAGGACAAGGTCGATGTCACTTTGTTCAAACAAATTGTAGGATCTCTAAGGTATGTGTGCAATAGCTGACATGTCATAGGTTTCTTAGTCAGATTTATAGGTAGATACATAGATGAACCAAAGGTGTCATACATGAAGGATGCAAGAAGAATCTTGAGATACCTAAAAGGATCAACAAATTGTGGAATCCTATTTCCATGAGAGTATGAAAGCAAAAAAACTATGATTAATTGCTATTCATATGTTGATTGGTGTGGAGATAAGGAAGATTAAAGAAGCACAAATGGGTATTTCTTTCAAGTATTTGGTGTCCCAATCTCATGATGCTCGAGAAAGCAACATGTGGTGGCATTATATAGTATGGTCATATGCTGATTGTCAAGCAATATGGATCTGATCTATGTTGAATGACATCTAGGTCAAAGTAAAGAAACCTCTGGTGTTGCAGATCGATAACAAACCAGTCATTAATCTTGCAAACAATCTAGTGTTGCATGGAAGGAGTAAGCACATTGAGGCTAGATTTCACTTCGTAAGGAAGAAGGTAAATCAAGGTGAAATTGATGTGAGACACTGCTCGAGTGAAGCACAATTGACTGACATTTTCACAAAATTATTGAAGATTGACAGATTCCTGACTTCGAGAAAGAAATTAGAAATAGTTCAAATCGATTATGATTAGCTTGTGTTTGACAATTTGGATTATAATGGGGTATGTTGTGATATAATCCAAGTTAGTTAGTTACTTGGTTAGCAAGTTAGTTAATTTTTATGTTAGTTACTTGAAGTGCAAGTAACCTACTTATATATATACATGTATAATGTAATTCAATTTTAAATTTTAATTCAATACAATTAGTTTTTACTATTTGTCTCTGTCTCTCTTGTTCCTTCGTCGCTGAAGTGCCTATACACTAATATGTTGGAGAGATGGACTAAAGACATGGGCCTAGAAAAATTATTTTAAAATATGGTTTAAATAGTCATTTGGTCTTTGTAAGTTCGCGTGTTTTTGGTTTTGAACCCTATATTTTTTGTTTGGATAAAATCCTTAAAAGTTGAATTTCATTTGTTATTAGTCACTAAAGTTAAAATTTGTAGGTTTTATGCGGATTTTCCTACGAATTTTAACTTTAGGGACTAAAACCAAAATGATTTTAACATTCAGAAATTATTTCAAAAAAAGAGATACAGGAAAGAAAATAAAAAACACATCGATTTACAAAGACTAAAAGACTATTTAAACATTAAATATTAAACTAAATAATTTCAAAATATATTTATTAAAAAATTAATCAAATAAAATAAATTATTTAACAATAAATATTAAATAATAAATTTTCCAAGGCATTATTAACAATTCATTAAAAATAATATTTTTATCTAATTTTTAAAATAAAAGGACTAAAAATTAAAAATAAAAATGCATTTTATCCCTCTTTAAAAAAATTACAAATGTTAGCATTTTCCTTCTAAAAGAGAGAAATCACCAATTAAAATACTTAAGTATGGGAGTTTATCAAATCACGTGGATTTCATCTAAGTTTGTTATAACTTCTGTGCGAAGAGGCCCCGGGGGCGTCCTAAAGCTACAGTGTCTCCGGTGCCAACCCAACCCTCACCACAGGTGGTTCAACTGGTGGTGGATTCAGAGAAGCAAGATGAAACAGGTGACTCAGAAATTAACAAGACTGAAGACGGCAAGGAAGACGAACACGCGACGGAGAAAACCCTAACCAATGACCATAATGGGAAAGAGGAAAATCGAAAGTTGTGGGTGGACGTAATCAGCGAGAACAGGAATCCGACAAAGGGAAAAGCTATGGAATATGTTTCCCCTAAGGTCGTGAATGGTGTATTAGAGGTTGAAATTGATGACGACAATGTAGCATCAGAGTTACAATTTTGGGAAAATCCCCTCATTGTATATGTTTATGGGGAAGATATCAGTATGAATATGATGAAGAATATTATGGTGAAAACGTGGAATTTCATCCATCTCCCAGAGCTTTACTCTCATGATGAGGGCTATTTCATCCTCCGGTTCAAGACTCATGATGATATGGAAGCTGTGTTGATGAAGGGACCTTATACAATACGAAATGTGCCGATGATTATTATATAATGGCGACATGATTTTAACCTCATAACAGATCTGCTGAGAACCATGCCAATCTGCGTTAAGCTACCTTAACTCCCCTTCCACCTATGGGGAACAAAAAGCCTCAACAAGATAGGAAGCGCCATAGGATCCCCTCTGGTCACAGATGAATGTACTACACAAAAGTTGAGAGTGTCTTATGCGAGGATACTGGTAGAAGTAGATATCACACAGAAGCTGATTGGTAAAATTACAATCACAGATAATTTGGGAAGGAAGAGAAAACAACCCATTGAGTATGAATGGAGACCAAAGTTTTGTGATCAACGCCAAAAAATTGGACATCAATGTGGTGTTGCACAAAAGCAAAAAATTTGGAGGGTCAAGCAAAATGTTCTAGTAAAGGAGAAAGAGATTATGGCTATAACACCTCAAGATAAGAATGGGACTGAGATATTCACACCTACAATGCAACCTAAGATTATAACTGAAGATGAAGAAGGTAAATGGAAAACTATCAGCAAACCATGAAGAGAGAGAGGAAAATGTATATTATTTATTGAATCATCTAATGTCGTATCTTGCTTGATTGGATTTAAGGCTTTGAGGGATTTGAATGCCCCACAAAGTCTTTATGACAGGGGCCCATGTTAGTCTCCTGGAATGTGAGGGGGCTTAACAAGGCTGGAAATCTAAGGGAGATCAGCTCTCATCTCCTAAAGCTACAACCAACTATTGTTATTTTGATTAAAACTAGGGTAAAAGAAAATAAGGATGCTAATGTTAGGAAAAAGCTCCATCTAAAAGGCAAATATATTGATAAATATGCTTGTCATGGGAATGGTAGAATTTGGATAGCCTAGGATGACACTAAGGTGGATATTAAATGTGAGGGTAGTTCTAGTCAACATATACATTGTGGGGTCTATTAACTGTCTGGTAAGCTCAAGTTCTGGCTAACAGCTATATATGCTCACAACCAACTTTAAAGGAGAAAAACTCTTTGGAAAGATATAGAGATGATACACGGTAATCAACTGGGATCTTGGTGTGTCGTTGGTGACTTTAATAATGTTTCCACTAACCATGACAGGAGTGGTGGGAAGATTGTGACAGAAACAGAATATAGAGACTTGCAAACTATGGTGACAAATATTGGCTTGTGTGAAATGGATAGCTCTGGGGAGTTCTTTACATGGTCCAACAAGCAGGTCGGGAGCCCTATTTACTGTCGTATAGATAGAGTCTTGGCAAATGTGGCTTGGTTCCAAGAGAACAATAAGGCTATTCTGAACATCCTTCCACCTCATGTCTCAGACCATGTTGTCCTATATATACCTAAACCTAGAGATATGAGGAAAAAGAATCACTTTAAATTCAATAACTGTTGGGTGGATGCTATTGGGTTTCATGAGATTGCGAAAAAGAGTTGGTATGAACCTGCAAGAGGTACACCTATGCACAGTCTATGGCATAAATTGAAAAGACTTCAACCACTTCTGATGAAGTTTAATAAGCAGACAACCGATGTGCAGCAAAAAATAATCCTTGCCAGGCAAGACCTTGATAAGGCTTATGCAGATCTGAGAAATCACAGGATGGATGCTACCAAGATAGATAAAGTGAAGCATTTGACTGAGGAGATCATAAAATGGAATGAGATAGAGGAGAAAATAATGATACAAAAAACAAAAATTGATTGGCTAAAAATGGGTGATGGTAATACTGCTTTCTTCCATGCTTACTTGAAGGCAAGGCATAACTCCAAAAGCATGAGGGTGATTTAAAAACTGGATGGAACTATTCTAACAACTCAAGCAAATATTTCTCATGAGGTAAAGGAGTACTATGGTAATCTAATGGGCTGTAACAGTCAGGAGCTCAATCATTTAGATATAGATGCTCTTAGAAGGGGAAACCAACCCACTATGGAGAAGAGAGATTACCTAGTGAGACCTATCACTGTTATGGAAATTGAAGAGGCTCTTCATGGCATAGGTGATTTGAAATCCTCAGGGGGATGGATATGGATCCAAATTTTTCAAATCATGCTGGCACATTATTAACAAGGATGTTATAGAAGCAGTTATGGAATTGTTTGATAATGACAGGATCTATATACCTTTTAACCAAACTATTGTTATTTTAATTCCAAAATATGATGATGCTAAGTTTGTTAGGGACTACAGGCCTATAGTAGGATGCACTACTTTCTACAAAATAATTTATAAGGTCCTAACTGCCAGATTAGGGAATATGCTTCCCCTTCTCATCAATTTATCACAGGCTGCCTTTGTTCATGGATAAATTACTCACAACCACATAATGCTTGCATATGAACTTCTCAAAGGGTATACTAGAAAGGGAGGTACTTCAAGGACAATGATCCAGCTTGATCTACAGAAGGTCTATGATATGGTGGACTGGCATGCTATAGAGACTATCCTAAAGGAGATGGGACTGCCTAGTAGATTAACTCATTGGATCATGAACATGGTAACAACTGTTACTTATATCTTTAATGTCAATGGTGAATTTACTGATGTATTGCAGGCCAAAAGAGGAATCAGGAAGGGGGCCCTATACCCCCCTGCTCTTTGTGATGATGATGGAGTATTTGACTAGACTGTTGGCGAAAATGCATCTGGACCCAAACTTTAATCACCATGCAAAGTGTGAGAGGCTGGGAATCACCCATCTCACCTTTGTAGATGATCTTTTATTATTCTGTAGAGGAGATGATGTCTCAGTGAAATGCTCCTTAACACTGTTAAAAAAAATCTCTACAATTATTGGCTTGGTTGTGAATCCAAGCAAATGTAAGATTTACTATGGAGGGGTGGAATGGGAAACAAAAGAAAAGATGCAGAACATGATTGAGTTCAAGGAAGGGAAACTTCTAGTCAGGTACCTTGGAATACCCCTAACTTGCAAAAAACTTAATGTCACTCATTATCTTCCTCTTATTGACAAGATCATGGCTAGAATTCGACATTGGACCTCTAGACTCCTAAGTTTGGCTGGTAGGATCCAATTGGTGAAGAGCACGATTAATGCTATCATTCAATATTGGATGCAGTGCCTTCCCATTCCCAAAACTATCATAAAAAAGATTAAAGGAATGTGCAGGAGTTTTGTTTGGACTGGCAACCAAGAAATTAGTAGGAAGAGTCCAATATCCTGGAACACTGTTTGCAGCCCAAAAAGACAAGGTGGTCTCAATATTTTCAACTTGGGAGTTTGGAACAAGGCAACATTGTTGAAGTGTCTTTGGAATTTGTGTAAGAAAGCTGAAAATCTTTGGGTGAAATGGGTGCACGTGCACTACTTGAAGGGTAAACCTATCATGGAGGCTGTTATAAGCAAGAATAGCTCTTGGGTAATGAAGAATATTATGATTCTAAGGGATCAGGTCAGAGGTATACAACCTGTCTGGGATAATATGATCAGTAATATGAAATTCAAAATGAAGACTATCTATGAGGCCGTAATAGATGACAATGCACTACTACATAAATACCAATTAACAACGGTTGGGAAAGGTATATAATGATGCAGGCGCATGTGTTGTTATGTAGAGTGTCATTGTAAATGGATACTTATAATCATGGGCCATTAACCATTGCAATTACTTGGAAACAGCGCGCCCTATCACAACGGTTATTAAAACGAACCGTTGTGATAAATATAATGCTCCTAGGTTCGATTCCCAGCTGCGCCGTTTTGATATTTATTTTTTTCTGTGCAGCGCGCGAGATATTATTATGGGTATATTTTTTACCCGTCGTTATATATTCTGCAGACTCAAATATGTTTTAAATATGCATTTCTCAGCTATTCAAATTCATCCCATTATTGAACCTGTAACCATTTTAAATATGCATTTCTCAGCTATTCAAATTCATTCCATTTTTTAACCTGTAACCATTTTAACCATAACAGATAAGCTAACGTTGTTCATTTGTAAGTATTGTAACTATTATAACCATAAAATACAGCTAACATTGTAACATTCTAAGTATTTGTAAGTATACATTCTGTAAGTATTGTAACTATTATAACCATATGTACATCAAACACTATATTCATGTCATCAATACATCTAAGTATTGTAACTATTATAACCATAAAATACAGATATCATTGTAACATTCTAAGTATTTGTAAGTATACATTATGTAAGTATTGTAACTATTATAACCATATTTACACCAAACACTATATTCATGTCATCAATACAGAAAAGTGTTATTCACATCATGTCTACAGAAAAAAGTCATTGGCATCATCAATCAGCGGGACCCTTAATAACATTGTGGATATATGCCCAACGTTTACGAAGATCTATGAAGTCCTCAACAGGGAATGGGGTTTCGTCGTTAAACATCTACATAAGAAACATCTACATAAGAAAGAGGCAATAACATGTATGATAATAATTCAATAGTCAACTTATCTTTTAATATATGTAAACATTTTATGACATGTATACCTTATCCCATGAATCAACAATGCCGGCAAGAAAAATGTTTAGCATGTGTTT
The DNA here is from genome assembly GCA_022829125.1 of Lathyrus tuberosus. Taxonomy (NCBI): domain Eukaryota; kingdom Viridiplantae; phylum Streptophyta; class Magnoliopsida; order Fabales; family Fabaceae; genus Lathyrus; species Lathyrus tuberosus. Next base: position 9,692,747 of record JALAZF010000141.1, on the reverse strand, counting down.
CATGACATAATAACCACACTCGTAATTCCCGGGTTATTTCCTTGTCTACAAATTTAAGCAAAAATCACATGAATACAACCACAATGAATGTAAATGAAAGAAACATAATCGTGCCACTTACTTTAGGACAGATCCATATGGTTTTTCTTCTAACATTGTTCATCATATTCACTTGCTCCACAACACTACACATTGAATTTGAATTAAACATATTACATGATAAACTAATTACAATGTAAAAGAAAATGAATTAAGCACACACTTACGAATTAATCATATCTTTCATTTTGTTGTGCAGTGGATCATGCAAGGAACACAAAAAAGTTATCGTATTCGTCAGTAATTATATGATGGTCAATTGTCAATGACCGCTGAATAAACAAGAGCATATATATAGGTTAATGGTATTTTCTAAAACAAAACTAAATATAGAATAAACATCAATTCCAAAAATACTTACGTGCAGAGGAATGGTGCTAAGTAACATTCTTTTCCTCCCTCACTTAACTGTGTTATCAAGTACTCTCTGATAGCTTTTGATTCATTAAAAGTCCAACGAATAAAAAGTGGATCCAAAATTCCGTAAGTACTCGATTTATTCAACTCTATACAAAGACGGTGAATGTACCTAAATGGTTAAAGAAAATGAAAAAAATAGGGGTGATGTTCTATAAATGATAATGTTCTATAATGACATGTATATTCAACTATATATACCTACGTGCATCAAACTTGCAATATCCCGATGTCCAGGGACTTATACTCACCAAGAAAATCCCTTACATCATCAGGATTATAATAGAATAAACCCAAACGTGGACAATGTTCTAGCAGGAGAGGTTGTGCTTCATTTATCACCGTAACTTTCAAGTATAGCATTGTGATTTCATTTGGATTAGGGTCCATTATATCATTGCAGTTACCTGCAGGGGGGATGGGGTGAACAATTACTTCCTTTTGTAGAAGCATGGCGTACAACACTTCTACTAGGAGTTCGAGCATCAACATTAAGGTGATCTTCATTTGTCCAATGTTCCAAGTTTTTACTTAATATCTACATCATAATATTCAATTAAAACATAAAACAAAAACAAGCACAATATATATCATACATTTCTGATAAAACACTAATATCTCAAGTAAAGTACATACCGAATACATATCTTGGAACCTTTCCATATCTTTCTCCCTTTTTTCCTTCTCCTCTTTTAACATTCTCCGTCGTTCTTCTAATTGCTTCTCAAAATTTTCAATCTTTTGTCTTTGAGCAATTATTTCTGGGCTTTCGGTTTTTTTTCTTTGAGACCCAAAGAATGACCTTAAGCTGACACCTTCTCCAACAGCACGGATACGCCCACCATTCTCATCTGTTCCGATAGCTTCTACTAATATATCATGTCGTGCTTGCGGAACAAATGTGCCTTCACGGGCTGCCTCAACCAACTTATCCTACACAACATGAGAAACTTACATATATTAGTTACCAACGCATTTAAATAAAAAATAACATAAGCACCACAAATCATACTTAAAAATTTTTTGGCAACTACTCTAGAAGCCTCGGAGGTGTACTCTCCATCTAGTCTTAATCGAGCCCTCTTCCATTTTTCATGTCATGAAGGTGGAGATGGGATGCGATCATCTCTGGTTTTGGATTGTCTCTTAAGCATGATTTTTTCTCAAGATTCCTATAACCCCCACGAGACAATCTATGGGGGTACATATTATTGGCTTTATTGAGTATCTCGACTTCACTTTTAACCTGTTATGAACATAGTGAAAAAATATATGATTAGTATCTATAACTCATTAGCATAACATTATCGGTTACATGAGAATAGTACTAACCTTAAATTCCTCAGAACGACGTATCTTTGCAAACCTTTTCCATTGCTTCTTCGATATAAAACTATATCGAATCCATGGATGAGAAAGACCGCTCTTAGGCCTCCTAATGTAGTCAGCCATAAGTTGTGCCTTAAATCCCCTCCAACGAGTACCAGCATATGATATCCACTTTTTTTTCAAATTTGAGTCATCGTCGGTAAACTCAAAATATAACTACATTTAAATCAATATATAAGTATGTATTATAAATTATAGATATTGATATCGGCGATATATGAAAATTATAGTATGTAATACCTTAACATCAGTCCATATGCTTTCTTTGACCTTATTATCAACTTGTTTCCAATCATCAATCAATATACTGGCCTTGCTACGTGCTAGGAATGAAACATAACTCTTAAAAGTATAGTAGTGTTGACAATCCACTACTCTGTACAAAGAATCAAACTGGATAGGAATTTTTTCACCTGATGCGTTCCGGGAAGATGTGAATTGGGGCATCATTGTGACGCCTCTTTGTGATCTTTTCGTTTGACTTACATTTGTTTGAGTATCATTGTCAAACATCTCATTTGTTTGAGTTTATTCGCTGGTTTCTGATGAAGAACTCAACAAGGTCGATATCTAAGTTCAAAAACAACAATAACATAAACAACAAGAACATAAACATCAACCACAAAATAAAACAACAACAACCACAACAATGACAAATGAAGTTTACTGTAGAAGCACGGGGAAAATATTTTACGTACCCTAAACGTGATGACTAAGTAAATGATGTTGGTATTGGTGATGGTGTTGTCTTTCTTCGTTGGGGTGACGACGATGTTGTTGTTGTTTTCCTTCTAGACGGTAACAACTTGGTTGGTCGTACTGGTCTTGTCAACTTGGTTGATGATGATGACGACAATGGTAAATACACAGTGAAGTAGGAACGATGGTGTTTTGAATGAAATCATGTAATGTTTCACAGTAATGAACGTTAAGGTTTGGGTTGAAATCATGTATTGTTTCGTCTAGTTTCTATTTGCAATGGAAAAAAGGATACTGAAGTGACAAGCTATCTAGGAGTGTATAATATTATCACGCTACCACAACGGCCAATACTTGCAACCGTAGTGATATTTTACTTTCATGGTGAAATTTCATAAAAAAGCGCCAGAGTATTAAAAATTAAATATTTTAAATAAAAAACAAAATATATCACAACGGTTGTAAACATTGTAACGACCCAGTTTTCGTGTGCGTTTTATTTAATCGAGTCGTTTGATTATTATATTATTATTTTATTTTATTTTCGAATTTTATCTGAAAATATGTTATTTTTCGATGTTGTGATATTTTATCGGGTTTTGGGAACGTTTGTGAGATATTTGAGTGTGGGGGTATTTTGGACATTTCACAATATTTTGTTAAGTTAGAATAGAAAGGGAATTAGGAAGAGAGAAAAAGAGAAAGAAAGAAAAGGAAAAGAAAGAAAAAGAGGAGAAAAGAGAAGAAGAAGAGAAATAGTGGAAAACTTGGAAAAATCAAAGAAAAATCAACTTCTATAATCGATTTAATCGGGTAAGGGTGCGAAACTAAATTATTGTATGATTGTGTATGATTATGTATGTATATTTGTGATGTTTGTTGGATTGAAATGAAGAAATTTAGTAAAACCCATGTTTGGTAAAATTGATTAGAAAGTGAGTAAATGTGTTGAAAATCATGTGTTAAGTGTTCATTCTTGTTGATACATGATAAATACTTGTTATTGGACATTGTATTGGCAATTTTCTGGTGTGTAGGTAAGATTTGGGTGGAACCCGTATGAAAAATTATGCAGAAGAATTTTTCTGAGATTTCCAGGTCATACGCGTATGGGGCATGTTCATACGCGTATGAACCTTGGCAATACGCGTATGGTGGGCGAGCCATAGGGCCAATACGCGTATGGGTTGCTTGTTTCCTCGGCCATCTGCCCATTTGCGTATAGTACACGTAACATTATAGGGCATTACGCGTATGGGTTTGGTCATTACGCGTACGGACATTTACACGTGAACTTTGGGAAAAAAATGAGTCTCTGCTCATACGCGTATGGATCATGGTGATACGCGTATGAATAGGACTTTTGCAAAATGGGACTTTTCAAAATATCATTTTTTCGTTTTCTTTCGTAACTTGAGTTCCGTTTGCCCGATTTTTACATTCTTGGTATCATTGCGTAGCTATTGAGCTGTACTTTCTTGTTATGATGATTTTGGAATTGTTAGCCGATTTAATTATGTCAGAAAATCGGGAATAGTTTCGAGTGTCGACTCTTGTCGTTATAATTGTGCGTAATTGATGTGTATTATGCAAAGTGCTATTGTGCGACGCAAATGTATGTGTTTAGATGATGTTGTGACGAGTTGTGGCCGTATGGCAATTAAATGCATTGTTTTGGGCATAAGTGCAAAGTGTGATTTTTGTCGATGTAAATGAATGTATTCCTGTGTGCATATTAAATGTCATGGGTCATTGTATGTCAAGCATCATGATATGCATTGTTGAGACGTCCTGAGTGACGATTTGGATTCCAGAGGGAATTCGCTATAACTTCGTGTGCCCATGTGGGGTGTGAGCGATGATTATAGACGATCGTGTGCCCATGTGGGGTGTGAGCGATCGGGTCGTGTGCCCGTGTGGGGTGTGAGCGATCCATAAACATCGTGTGCCCGTGTGGGGTGTGAGCGGTGGGGAACATCGTATGCCCGACGGGGAGTTACAGTGATGTAACGAGCGATGATTCCAGCAGAGTTCCTGAGTGAACTAGTGATGAGAAACAATGGAAGTCGGTACCGCATGTGCATATGCATAGAGTCATGGTGTCGGTCTCTTGCATTTGCATAAATCATTATGATTGCTTGATGTCTGGAAGTATGGATAGAATTGATATATAGATATGTGTTGGTGATGGACATATGAATTATTCCTTGTATTGCCTTGTGTATGATTTATGGCGTGAGTTGTGGTGAGAAACGTATTCATGTGTGTATTTTTGTGTTATATATAATTGTATGCAATTATATTATGGTCGTTTTTCTCACCCTTCTGCTGTTTTATAATGCTCTATGAGGCATTGCAGATTAGAGTTGCTGGAGGTATTTTTGTGAAGCTTTACGTCTTCATTCTTTTGTCGGTCGGCTCTGATATGTGACACCGGGTAGTTAGGGAGGCCGTTTGTGATAATTGTATATTATGTATATGTATATCTTTTGGCTTGTGCATGTATAACCTGATGTATGACAAACTTCTCATGATATATATATATATATATATATATATATATATGTGTGTGTGTGTGTGTGTGTGTGTGTGTGTGTATGTTATTCAGTTTTAGATTTTCCGCTTTTATTCTAAATTCTGAAATGTGGGTGTAAGGAACTAAGTTCCTCTGTTGATTGCTACCCCACTGTTGCATATCTTTATGAGCAGGTGTTGTATGTATTGTTTCAATTAGATGTGACCCCTCGGTCTATGCCATGATAATTTAGATATACTCTGACGAAATTTTGAATTTTCTTTTACTTCTTTTTATTAATTGGGGGTATAGATTGGCGGTGTTACATTAAGTGGTATCAGAACCAGTTGTGTCAGTCTGTGTCAGTTGTATCAGTCCTTGTTGATCATTGTGGTTGGATGAGCTATTTGTTTAACCATAGTTTCTGTTATTGGAAATGAACAGAATATGGCTGGTAGGAATGATGCTGCTTTGGCTGCGGCTATGCAAGCTATGGCTCATGCTGTGCATGGTCCACCTAATGCTGCGGGTAATGATGAGTTCAGGAAGAACAAACCGCCTGTCTTCAAGGGAAGATATGATCCGGATGGTGCACAGATTTGGCTGAAAGAGATTGAAAGGATTTTCCGAGTGATGGATTGTGAGGAGGATCAGAAGGTGAGACTGGGTACTCACATGTTATTGGAAGAAGCTGATGATTGGTGGGTTAGTACTCGACGTGTGTTGGAAGCTGCAGAAGAGGAAGAAATTACTTGGGAAGTTTTTAGCCGGGAGTTCTTGAGGAGGTATTTTCCTGAAGATGTGAGGGGAAAGAAGGAAATTGAGTTCTTGGAGCTAAAGCAAGGTAATATGTCTGTTGTCGATTATACTGCTAAGTTTGTGGAACTTGTGCAGTTTTATCCTCATTATGCTGAAGCGACTGCGGAGTTCTCTAAGTGTGTGAAGTTTGAGAATGGCTTGCGTCCTGAGATAAAGCAGGCAATTGGATATCAGAGGATTCAGAGGTTTTCTGATTTGGTAGATTGTTGTAGGATTTATGAAGAGGATAGTAAGGCTCGTTCTACTCATTACAAGAGTGTGAGCGAGAGGAAAGGGAAACAACAGTTCCGTGGTGGTCCGTATGTGACACCAGCTGATAAAGGTAAACAAAGAGGGAATTTTGAGAAAAGGTCAGGTGGAGGAGGAATGTCTGGTCCTTTGAGGTGTTATAAATGTGGTGAGTTGGGGCATCGTCAGTTTGAGTGCAGGAAAGATTTGAGGAAGTGTACTAATTGTGGAGGTGTAGGACATGTTGCTACTGATTGTGCAAGGAAGAATGTGGTGAAATGTTACAACTGTGGTGAACCTGGGCATATTAGTACGAAGTGTCCGAAACCGAAACAAGCTCCAGATGGTGGAAAAGTGTTTGCATTATCGGGGACTCAGACTTCGAGTGCAGATCGTCTGATTCGAGGTACTTGTTTTATTAATAGTACTCCTTTGATTGCTATTATTGATACTGGAGCGACTCATTCGTTTATTTCGTCTGAGTGCGCGAAGCGTTTGAATCTTGTGTTGTCTGTGATGGGTGGTGAAATGGTTATTGATACTCCAGCAATGGGGTCAGTAACTACTTCTTTGGTTTGTCTAAGATGTCCTTTGACCATTTATGGTAAAGACTTTGAGATGGATTTAGTGTGTTTGCCGTTGGAGGGATTAGATGTGGTTTTGGGTATGAATTGGTTGCAATTCAATCAAGTTCATATTGATTGTTATCATAATCTGGTAAGGTTTCCTTCTCGTGAGGAAGACGAAGACTCGAGTTTCTTATCTACCAAAGAGTTGAAGAAACTTTTGGCGGAGGAAGCTCAGTTGTTTGGATTGTTTGCATCTTTAACTGTGGATAGTCAAGTTTCACTTGAGGTGTTTCCTGTTGTGTGTGAATTTCCGGAAGTGTTTCCTGAGGATATTTCAGACTTGCCGCCAGAGAGAGAGGTGGAGTTTTCTATAGATCTAGTCCCTGGTACTAGACCTGTTTCTATGGCACCTTATCATATGTCGGCATCGGAGTTGGTTGAGTTAAAGAGACAGTTGAATGAGTTGTTGGAAAAGAGGTTTGTAAGACCAAGTGTTTCTCCTTGGGGTGCTCCAGTTTTATTGGTGAAAAAGAAGGATGGGAGTATGAGGTTATGTATTATTTATAGCCAGTTGAATAAGGTGACGATCAAGAATAAGTATCCTCTTCCAAGGATTGATGATCTGATGGATCAGTTGGTTGGTGCATGTGTATTCAGTAAGATTGACTTGAGGTCGGGGTATCATCAAATAAGGGTGAAGGAGGAAGACATTCAGAAGATGGCTTTTAGGACACGATACGGTCATTATGAATATTCTGTGATGCCGTTCGGGGTTTCTAATGCGCCAGGTGTGTTTTTGGAATACATGAATCGTATTTTTCACGAGCATCTGGATCGTTTTGTCGTGGTGTTTATTGATGATATCTTAATTTATTCTAAGTCTCGGGAAGAGCAGGCAGAACATTTGCGTATTGTTTTGCAGGTTTTGAAGGAGAGGAAGCTTTTTGCTAAACTATCAAAGTGTGAATTCTGGTTGTCGGAGGTGAGTTTCCTCGGACACGTAATTTCAGGTAATGGTATTGCTGTGGATCCATCTAAAGTAGAAGCAGTTCTACAATGGGAGGCTCCGAGATCTGTTACTGAAATTCGAAGCTTTTTGGGTTTGGCTGGTTATTATCGGAGGTTTATTGAAGGTTTTTCGAAACTAGCACTTCCTTTGGCCCAGTTGACTTGTAAAGGGCAAGCGTTCATTTGGGATATTCGGTGTGAAGAGAGTTTTACTGAGCTGAAGAGAAGATTGACGACAGCTCCGATCTTGATTTTGCCGAATCCTAATGAACTATTCGTGGTTTATTGTGATGCTTCTTTGATTGGTCTAGGTGGTGTTCTGATGCAGGAAGGTAAGGTGGTGGCTTATGCTTCAAGGCAGTTAAGAGTTCATGAGAAGAATTATCCTACTCATGATCTTGAGTTAGCGGCTATGGTTTTCGTGTTGAAGATTTAGAGGCATTATCTCTACGGTGCAAGGTTTGAAGCCTTTAGTGATCATAAAAGTTTGAAATATTTGTTTGATCAGAAAGAGCTAAATACGAGGCAACATAGATGGTTAGAATTCTTGAAGGACTACGACTTTGGCTTGAATTACCATCCTGGTAAAGCTAACGTGGTAGCCGATGCATTGAGCTGGAAATCGTTACATATGTCCGCTTTAATGGTTAAGGAGTGGGAACTTTTGGAATCGTTTAGAGATTTGAGTTTGGTTTGTGAAGTGACGTCGGATAGCGTTAGGATTGGTATGCTAACGATTACTAATGATTTTCTGATGACGGTTAGTGAGAAGCAAAAGCTGGATGTGAAATTTGTGGATTTAATGTTGGTTGGAAGAAAAGATGTGAATAGTGATTTTCAAGTGGATATTAATGGTGTTTTGAGGTTTCGAGGTAGGATTTGTATTCCAGATGATGCGGAGTTGAAAAAGATGATTTTGGAGGAAGGACACCGGAGTAATTTGAGTATACATCCGGGAGCGAATAAGATGTACCAAGATTTGAAGAAGATTTTCTGGTGGTCTGGATTGAAAAGAGATGTGGCTCAGTTTGTTTATGCATGTTTGACTTGTCAGAAATCGAAGGTGGAACATCTGAGGCCTAGTGGTTTGTTGCAACCGTTGGATATTCCTGAATGGAAATAGGATAGTATTTCGATGGATTTTGTGACAGGGTTACCGAATACTCAGCGTGGGCATAATGCTATTTGGGTGATTGTGGATAGGCTAACTAAATCAGCTCATTTTATTCCGATTGACATCATTTTTTCTTTGGAGCGGTTGGCGGAGATTTACATCAGTGTGATTGTGAAGTTGCATGGGGTTCCATTGAGTATTGTTTCTGATCGAGATCCTAGATTTACATCGAGATTCTGGGAAAGTTTACAGAAGGCTTTGGGTTCTAAATTAGATTGAGTTCGGCTTATCATCCGCAGACGGATGGTCAGACGGAGAGGACGATTCAGTCTTTGGAGGATTTGTTGAGAGCGTGTGCTTTGGAACAAGGTGGTGTGTGGGATAGTTATCTTGCATTGATTGAGTTTACGTATAATAACAGTTTCCATTCTAGTATTGGAATGGCACCGTTTGAAGCACTGTATGGACGAAGGTGTCGAACACCGTTGTGTTGGCACGAATCTGGTGAGAGAATGGTGGTTGGACCAGAGTTGGTGCAACAGACGACGGAGAAAGTGAAGTTTATTCGTGAGAAGATGAAAGCTTCTCAGAGTAGACAAAAGAGTTATCATGATCGGAGACGGAAGGATCTTGAGTTTCAAGAGGGCGATCATGTATTTCTGAGGGTTACGCCGGTAACAGGTGTGGGTCGTGCATTGAAATCGAAGAAACTTACTTCTCGGTTTATTGGTCCTTACTAGATATCCGCGAGAGTGGGTGCTGTGGCTTATAGGGTGGCGTTGCCGCCGAATCTGTCGAATTTGCACGATGTGTTTCATGTTTCACAGCTTCGGAAGTATGTTCCAGATCCGTCGCATGTGATTCTGATGGATGAGGTTGAGGTAAGGGAGAACCTTACAGTTGAGGCATTACCAGTTAGGGTTTTGGATCGCGAGGTGAAGAGGTTGAGAGGCAAGGATATTGCACTTGTGAAAGTGGCGTGGGGTGGCGCTGCTGAGGGCAATTTGACTTGGGAGTTGGAGAGTCGGATGCGGGAGTCGTATCCAGATTTGTTCGTCTCAGGTATATTTTCGAGGACGAAAATTTCTAAGTGGGGGAGAGTTGTAACGACCCAGTTTTCGTGTGCGTTTTATTTAATCGAGTCGTTTGATTATTATATTATTATTTTATTTTATTTTCAAATTTTATCTGAAAATATGTTATTTTTCGATGTTGTGATATTTTATCGGGTTTTGGGAACGTTTGTGAGATATTTGAGTGTGGGGGTATTTTGGACATTTCACAATATTTTGTTAAGTTAGAATAGAAAGGGAATTAGGAAGAGAGAAAAAGAGAAAGAAAGAAAAGGAAAAGAAAGAAAAAGAGGAGAAAAGAGAAGAAGAAGAGAAATAGTGGAAAACTTGGAAAAATCAAAGAAAAATCAACTTCTAGAATCGATTTAATCGGGTAAGGGTGCGAAACTCAATTATTGTATGATTGTGTATGATTATGTATGTATATTTGTGATGTTTGTTGGATTGAAATGAAGAAATTTAGTAAAACCCATTTTTGGTAAAATTGATTAGAAAGTGAGTAAATGTGTTGAAAATCATGTGTTAAGTGTTCATTCTTGTTGATACATGATAGATACTTGTTATTGGACATTGTATCGGCAATTTTCTGGTGTGTAGGTAAGATTTGGGGTGTTTTTGGGTGGAACCCGTATGAAAAATTATGCAGAAGAATTTTTCTGAGATTTCCAGGTCATACGCGTATGGGGCATGTTCATACGCGTATGAACCTTGGCAATACACGTATGGTGGGCGAGCCATAGGGCCAATACGCGTATGGGTTGCTTGTTTCCTCGGCCATCTACCCATTTGCGTATAGTACGCGTAGCATTGCAGGGCATTACGCGTATGGGTTTGGTCATTACGCGTACGGACATTTACACGTGAACTTTGGGAAAAAAATGAGTCTCTGCTCATACGCGTATGGATCATGGTGATACGCGTATGAACAGGACTTTTGCAAAATGGGACTTTTCAAAATATCATTTTTTCATTTTCTTTCGTAACTTGAGTTCCGTTTGCCCGATTTTTACATTCTTGGTATCGTTGCGTAGCTATTGAGTTGTACTTTCTTGTTATGATGATTTTGGAATTGTTAGCCGATTTAATTATGTCGAAAAATCAGGAATAGTGTCGGGTGTCGACTCTTGTCGTTATAATTGTGCGTAATTGATGTGTATTATGCAAAGTGCTATTGTGCGACGCAAATGTATGTGTTTAGATGATGTTGTGACGAGTTGTGGCCGTATGGCAATTAAATGCATTGTTTTGGGCATAAGTGCAAAGTGTGATTTTTGTCGATGTAAATGAATGTATTCCTGTGTGCATATTAAATGTCATGGGTCATTGTATGCCAAGCATCATGATATGCATTGTTGAGACGTCCTGAGTGACGGTTTGGATTCCATAGGGAATTCGCTATAACTTCGTGTGCCCATGTGGGGTGTGAGCGATGATTATAGACGATCGTGTGCCCATGTGGGGTGTGAGCGATCGAGTCGTGTGCCCGTGTGGGGTGTGAGCAATCCATAAACACCGTGTGCTCGTGTGGGGTGTGAGCGGTGGGGAACATCGTATGCCCGACGGGGAGTTACAGTGATGTAACGAGCGATGATTCCAACAGAGTTCCTGAGTGAACTAGTGATGAGAAACAATGGAAGTCGGTACCGCATGTGCATATGCATAGAGTCGTGGTGTCGGTCTCTTACATTTGCATAAATCATTATGATTGTTTGATGTGTGGAAGTATGGATAGAATTGATATATAGATATGTGTTGGTGATGGACATATGAATTATTCCTTGTATTGCCTTGTGTATGATTTATGGCTTAAGTTGTGGTGAGAAACGTATACATGTGTGTATTTTCATGTTATATATAATTGTATGCAATTATATTATGGTCGTTTTTCTCACCCTTCTGCTGTTTTATAATGCTCTATGAGGCATTGCAGATTAGAGTTGCTGGAGGTATTTTTGTGAAGCTTTGCGTCTTCATTCTTTTGTCGGTCGGCTCTGATATGTGACACCGGGTAGTTAGGGAGGCCGTTTGTGATAATTGTATATTATGTATATGTATATCTTTTGCCTTGTGCATGTATAACCTGATGTATGACAAACTTCTCATGATATATATATATATATATATATATATATATATATATATATATATATATATATATATATATATGTTATTCAGTTTTAGATTTTCCGCTTTTATTCTAAATTCTGAAATGTGGGTGTAAGGAACTAAGTTCCTCTGTTGATTGCTACCCCACTGTTGCATATCTTTATGAGCAGGTGTTGTATGTATTGTTTCAATTAGATGTGACCCCTCGGTCTATGCCATGATAATTTAGATATACTCTGACGAAATTTTGAATTTTCTTTTACTGTTTTTTTATTAATTGGGGGTATAGATTGGGGGTGTTACAAACATCAACCGTAGTCATAAAACTTTAAAGTTTTTTATTTAAAAATAAATAAAAATGAAAAGGCGCAACTTAAAAACGGTGAAACTATTGAACCGTCGTCATAAACTTTAAAGTTTTTTATTTAAAAATAATTAAAAAAGAAACTTGCAATCACAGAAACTATTTACGGGGTGTGGCAATATAGGAATGGGAAGATTTTTGATAGGCATACTCATTGAGACACACATACAAATACTTGTGAAGACATTATAGAGAGCATTTTGTATAGAGGTTGGAGATCTAAAAAGCTTAGGAAACATATAGCATTTTTGATGACTTAGTTTTTCTTATTTTTTTGGATGGTTGGATATGTTGATCATCTTGTATTGGATTATTTTTCGAGTTAATATATTTATTTTGATTAAAAAAATACTTAAGTATGATTTGTTTAAATAACGAGTAGCTTTGTTTAGTTAAGTAGTAATGGCTTATGTAGAATCACGAATCAACGTAAATTGAATATTGAAATCCAAAATTTCATCAAAGTTTTTCTTTGAAAAGAAAAAAGAAACCTTCATTAATATTTTCCAATACTACCTCAATAGCTCAAACAACACTGAAGAAATTTTAATTTACATATTTCTTTTTTTAAGTATTCAACCATTTAACCAATGCAAAATTTTAATTTTTTATTTTTAATTATTTAACGGCAATTTTAAATTCAACAAAATATAAACTGAAAATTTACAATAATTTAAGAGAGTTTCTTAATACATCACTCAAGTTTATTAAGCATCATGTGAAATTTCATTTTTATCCCCAATTTTCAGATGTGCACATTCGGACGCACCATTTTTTTGAGAAACGTTGATTTGTTCCGGATGTGCAAATCAGGAAAAATTTCTGATCTGCAGATCCGGAAAAAATCAAAAGTATTCCATAAAATCATTTCCTTCTAAATATAATTAAATCAAATATAATTAAAATCCAACATAATTAAAATTAATATGATTTTTTCAATATAATTAAATCCAATTTAATTAAATCTAATATAATTAAAATTAATATGATTTTTTTTCTAAATGATTAATATGATATTTACTTCTAAATGATTTTTTTATATTGAAAAAATTAATTTAATTATATTGAATTTAAAATTATATGGTATTTACTTCTAAAATTGGATTTAATTATATTGATATTTAAAATTATATGGTATTTACTTCTAAATTATATGGTATTTATTTCTAAATTATAATTAAAATTATATGGTATTTACTTCTAAAATTAATTTAATTATATTGAAAAAATCATACTAATTTTAATTATATTGGATTTTAATTAGGGTTAAATAAGTTTTTAGTCCCTATAAATATGTCAATTTTCAAATTTAATCCCTCTAAAATTTTCCTTCAAACAATGATCCTTGTAAAGTTTTCCGTCCCTAAATGTAGTCCCTCCCGTTAGTTTTCACTAACGGAGGTCTACGTGTCATGACAAGTATATATATATTTTTTCAGACGTGTAAATTGTAATTAAAACACTTTGCCACGTCCCTAAAACATTCTCACAAATTGTTCCTCCGCTAAAGCTCTTCTTCTCCTCTCCAATTCTTCACTATTCTTCTTATTCTACACCTTAATTTGTTGGAAATTTGTTGCAATGTGATTCGTCATGCTCTTCTCAACCTGAATTCGGCATTAACTTCTTTCAATTTCTAACCAAATTTTCAATTCGAAGCTATGAAATCTAGAACCCTAAGCTACTATTTCCAGAAATTAAAAGCAGAACGAGCGGAATCAAAGCCTCTTATGAGAGGGATTTGATTCCAAATTCCTAATACTACATCGCAGTGGTAAGATGGACGCTAATCAGAGAAGAAGGATGGAGTTGCTTCTCTGCCGAAGCAGTTCCGACGCAGTTCCGACGACTCTTCAGAGGCGGCGCTTGTTAAAAAACTCAGAGTGCTTTGGAAGCTATTTCTAAAGCAAAGGTATTCTCCCTGATTTTGCTGGTTTAGATTTGGTGAATAACTTGTTTGTAGAATTTGGTTGATGAAATTAACGAAATCCTAAAATCATTCATGTAATTGTGAATAATCTGTCAATTAGGTCACTGCAAAGGGGGAGACATTTTTGTTAATTTGTTTTGGGGAGAGGCAATTCGTTTTGTTAATTTGTTTTGGTGAATCACTTGATGGATTTTTGTTCATTTGTTTTGGGGAGAGGAAATTCGGTAGTAACATTTCATCATTGCAATGGGATGACCATTAAATCTAGTTTTTTTGACGATGGATAACGGCTAGAATGACATTGTCGAATTCAGAAACTAGTAGAGCGTAACTACATTTGCTTTAGTCCTGTTTTGTGCTTGGTATTTAATGAGTGTTGGACTGGTATCATTTTGCTTTATTGTTGTTGTTATTCAGTTTGTTGGTATGTCACTGGAAGTGAACTAAATTCCTTGTCATCGTAAAAATGGCTCTTGCTAGCTAGTTTGAATCATAGTAAGCTTTAAGCATGCGAATTAGAATAGAATATTATTGCTGTCAAAGAAAAAAAGATTATAGTATTGTGAATTATAACAAAATATCCATCCCTTCTTCCGCAGTGCACGGCTCATTCAGATTACAGAAGCTTCTATGATTAAGTCAAAAGCACACAAGACAAAAGAATTAAGTCAAATGTGAGGAAGGAAAGTGTTTATTTATGCATTAATAGTGTTTCTAATTGTAGGGTTGATTGAGTTAATGAAGGCCTTATACAACTTCAACTGCCAAAGGTTCAAGGGTTCCTTGCTTTGCTTGGAGTAGCATTAAAGACAGTGTTTCAGATCTTCTTTTTTTCTTTCTTACCAGCACAACACAAATGAAAAACAAAAAGGAAACTATCTTTTATAAGAGGAAACTTTCATTGCATTTGCATTGATGTCTTTGTAACTTTTAGTTGAAAAATAAAATGAGTTTTGGTTCTGAGTTTCTTGACGAAAGAGCTTTTCGTGTTATTTTTGCAGGGATATCACTACCTTTGGCCGTCACTACCGTCGTAAGTTTCTGTTATTATGCAAAATGCTTTATTTCGATTTGATAATAGAAGAATAAAAGTTGATACAGAACTAAATTTTTCATCAATGGAATCATGATGCAGGTGTATTTTATTAACCATAGGTATGATGGAGTTCAACTCTGGCAGCTCCAGAGTATTCCTGGGATTCATCCATTTCTGTGGCTTTCCAATTTCATATCTTTATTTTTCATATATCCTTCGACCTTTAATCTTTTAGAGGTTGCAGCAGTTGACAAACCTAAAGTACATCTATGGGAAACTGGCATCATAATCTTTTGTTCGTATTTGTGGTTTGCTACATGTTTGTGAAATGTTGTCTAAATTCATGTTTATTAATTTTCTCAGCAACCTAATGACTAACTACTAAAGAACTCGTAATTCAGAACTATGAGTAGTTGAATACTAACATTATATTGGTATGACTTTATTCTCTATACATTTTTAAGTGGTAATATACGTATGCATAAGAACCATATTAAGTCATCATGTACATGTTTCCCTTTGATTTGATAAGCTGTTAACTTTTAGTTATTGTTTAGGGTGTCATGATTACGCATGGGAACATTGTAGCCACTACAGCAGCTATTATGACAGTGATTCCAAATCTCGGAAGGTAAACAAAATGCATCACGTGCACTTCACGAATTACTGAAGTAGTTTCTAGTAGGTGACGTTCTCAAGGGCAATGCTCAATGTCGTTTCACTGTGCTTGCACTTGTTGATTAATTAAGAGCTGTGGATATGGATGGAACTGATGCTGCAGATACTTTAGGAGCAATTGCACTGCTAGTGTAACACCCCCAACCTATACCCACAATCAAACAAAGCGATAAAAAATTTCATCAGAGTATAATTAAACATTCATGACATAGACGAAGACGTCACATCAATTGAGACAAAACACAATGAACCTGCTCATAAGAATATGCAACAATCAGGTAGCAAATAACAGAAGAACTTAGTTCCTACTACCCAAAATTCAGATACAGAATAAAAGAGAAAAATCTGCAACTGAATCTCGTATATAGATCACATAAAAAGTTTGTCTGTCATATACAGATTCATACATGTACAATCCAAAAACTATATATACATATACACATAAATCACAACGATCTCCCCGACTACCCGGTGTTAAATATCAGAGCCGACCGACAAAAGAATGAAGACCTAAGTTTCACAAAAAGACCTCCAGCATATAATCTGCAATGCCTCATAGAGCTTTCAAAATAGCAGAAGGGTGAGAAACACAATCATAATATAATTGCATACAATTATATAATAATACCAAAAATACACATGTAAAATATTCTCACCACAACTTATACCAGAATTCAAACACAAAACAACACCATGCATATCTCAAACATCCATCACCAAGGCATATATAATCAAGCTCAATGCATTTATCAACGACATATATATATATATATATATATATATATATATATATATATATATATATATATATATATATATATATATATATATATATATATATATATATATATATATATATATATATATATATATATATATATATATGTATGTATATCTCAACTCATCAATTTCATTCCCAATTCCACACAAAATCAATTCATTCATGATTTATGCAAATGCAAAGAGATCGACACAACGACTCTATGCAAATGCGGTACCATCCATCCATTATCTCAACTCAACACAAGTTCACTCAGGAACTATTGGAACCATCACTTGTTACATAATGTAACTCCCCGTCGGGCAAACGATGTTCCCCGTCGCTTTCGGTCCTCTTGGTATAAGGCTCACGACGTTTATGGATCGCTTTCAGTCCTCTTTGTATAAGGCTCACGATCCGATCGCTTTCGGTCCTCTTTGTATAAGGCTCACGATCGTCTATATTCATCGCTTTCAGTCCTCTCGGTATAAGGCTCACGATGTTATAGAGGATTCCCTCTGGAATCGTTTCATCGCTCACACCCACTAGGGCACACGACATCACAAGAATGCATATCATGATGCTTGGCATACAATGACTCATGACATTCAAATGCACACATATACACATCCATAATCATACATATATAATCAAATACCACACAATGTATTTCCTTTCCCTTAGGCCACAAACCATCTTCACAACATTTTATCACATGCATTTTCATCACACCACCGCACACAAGTCATACGATATCCATATCAACAGTACATTGCATGATACACCTCAATTACACACAATTACAACGACAAAAGTCGACAAAACGACACTATTTCAAATTCCCGACATAATTAAATCGGCCACCAATCTCAAAACCATTATCATAAGAAATAACACTTCAATAGCTATCTAACGATACCAAGAATGTTCAAAACGGATAATCGAAACACAAGTTATGGAATTCGAAAGGAAACAAAACTAATGCAAAATCCCCAGGAGCGCCCGGCAGTACCAAAATTTCGCCTGGCGGTGCCCCTTCGCCTCTGCGTCTCCCGGCGCAGCAGCGGCGTAAAACGCCCCACCAAAGCCTAAAAGATTCAGCAGCGTGACAAGTTGCGCCTCTTGGATATCGCCCGGCGGAGCAGCGTCGCCCGACTCCCAAACCACCGGCCAACGACCTACACCAGAAACAGAAAAATCTATTGCGTTTTTACACGATTCCAACACCCCAAAATCCCCATTTTTCATCCTAATTCAATTCCAACAGCAAAACAAATATCGGCAATTGTTCATAAACACAGTGTGATCATACAACGCGATTCATATCGATTTCCGACCGCGAAAACATCGATTTCAATTCATTTTCTCATTTCGACCTATAATGGAGAAACTAGTAAAACTTTCCACACACACATACATAATCGTATACAATGATAAGATAATCGAATTTCACACCCTTACCCGATCTAATCGTGTTTGAAAAGTCGGTTGATCGATTTTCTTCCTTTCCAAGTTTTCTCTCTTTTTCTTCTCTTCTTTTTCCTACTTCTCTTTTTCTTTCTCTCTATTTTTCTCTCTTTCTATTTCTATTTACTAACTTAAGGAAAAAATAAAGTGAAATGACCAAAATACCCCTACACTCAAATATCTCGCAAACGCTCTCAAAACGCGATAAAACATCACAACAATGAAAAATAATATATTATCACATAAAAGTCAAAAATAAAATAATACAATAATAAAATAATCAAATCGACTCTATTAAATAAATCTAACAAAAACTGGGGCGTTACAACTCTCCCCCACTTAGAAATTTTCGTCCTCGAAAATATTACCTGAGACGAACAACTCTGGATACGACTCCCGCATCCGACTCTCCAACTCCCAAGTCAAATTGCCCTCAGCAGTGCCTCCCTACGCTACTTTCACAAGCGCAATATCCTTGCCTCTTAACCGCTTCAACTCGCGATCCAAAATCCTCACTGGTAATGCCTCCACCGTAAGGTTCTTCGATGGATCTGGAACATACTTCCGAAGCTGTGAAACATGGAACACATCGTGCAAATTCGAAAGACTCGGCAACAATGCCACCCGATAAGCCACAGCACCCACTCTCGCGGATATCTGGTAAGGACCAATAAACCGAGAAGTAAGCTTCTTCGACTTCAATGCACGACCAACACCCGTCACCGGTGTAACTCTAAAAAATACATGATCGCCCACTTGAAACTCAAGATCTTTCCTTCTTCGATCATGATAACTCTTTTGCCTACTCTGAGAAGCCTTCATTTTCTCACGAATAAGTTTCACCTTTTCCGTAGTCTGTTGCACCAACTCCGGTCCAACCACCGAACTCTCACCAGATTCATGCCAACACAAAGGTGTTCGACATCTTCTTCCATACAACGCTTCAAAAGGTGCCATTCCAATACTCGAATGGAAACTGTTGCTATACGTGAATTCCACCAACGCAAGATAACTATCCCAAGCACCACCTTGCTCAAGAACACAAGCCCGCAACAAATCTTCCAACGACTGAATAGTTCTCTCGGTCTGACCATCCGTCTGCGGATGATAAGCAGAACTCAATCTCAACTTGGAACCTAACGCCGTTTTCAAACTTTCCCAAAACCTGGAAGTAAACCTCGGATCTCGATCTGAAACAATACTCAATGGAACACCATGTAGCTTCACAAACACACTGATATAAATCTCAGCCAACCTCTCCAAAGAAAAACTGATGTCAATCGGAATAAAATGCGCCGATTTAGTCAGCCTATCCACAATCACCCAAATGGCATTATGTCCCCTCAGTGTATTTGGAAACCCTGTCACAAAATCCATAGAAATACTGTCCCATTTCTACTCGGGAATATCCAACGGTTGCAACAAACCACTAGGCTTCTGATGTTCTACCTGGGACTTCTGACACGTCAAACACGCATAAATAAACTGAGACACATCCCTCTTCAATCCAGACCACCAAAAGATCTTCTTCAAATCTTGATACATCTTATTAGCTCCCGGATGTATACTCAAATTACTCCGGTGTCCTTCCTCCAAAATCATCTTTTTTAAGTCCGAATCATCAGGAATACAAATCCTACCACGAAATCTCAAAACACCCTTATCATCCACTTTGAAGTCACCATTCACACTTTGATCTCCAACCATCAACAAATCAACAAATTTCACATCCAACTTCTGTTTCTCGCTAACGGTTAACAGAAAATCATTAGTAACCTTTAACATACCAAGCCTCACGCTGTCAGACGTCAATTCACACACCAAACTCAAATCTCTAAACGCTTCCAAAAGTTCCCACTCTTTAACCATCAAAACAGACATATGCAAAGATTTCCGGCTCAACGCATCGGCTACCACATTAGCTTTACCAGGATGGTAATTCAAGCCAAAGTCGTAGTCCTTCAAAAATTCCAACCATCTCTGTTGCCTCGTATTCAACTCTTTCTGATCAAACAAGTATTTCAAACTTTTATGATCACTAAAGACTTCGAATCTTGCACCATAGAGATAATGCCTCCAAATTTTCAACACAAACACCATAGCCGCTAATTCCAAATCATGAGTAGGGTAATTCTTCTCATGAATCCTCAATTGCCTCGAAGTATAAGCCACAACCTTACCTTCTTGCATCAACACTCCACCTAAACCAATTAAAGACACATCACAATACACCACAAACGGTTCAGTAGGATTCAGTAAGATCAAAATCGAAGCTGTGGTCAATCTTCTCTTCAGCTCACTAAAACTTTCCTCACACTGAATATCCCAAATGAACGCTTTACCTTTACAAGTCAACTGGGTCAATGGAAGTGCTAACTTGGAAAAACCTTCAATGAACCTTCGATAATAACCAGCTAAACCCAAAAAGCTTCTAATTTCAGTAACAGATCTAGGAGCCTCCCATTGTAGAACTGCATCTACTTTAGATGGATCCACAGCAATACCATTACCTGAAATCACGTGCCCAAGAAAACTCACTTCTGACAACCAGAACTCACACTTGGACAACTTGGCAAAAAGTTTCCTTTCCTTCAAAATTTGCAACACAACACGCAAATGTTCCGCATGTTCCTCCCGAGACTTAGAATAAATCAAGATGTCATCAATAAACACAACAATAAATCGATCCAAATGCTCATGGAAAATACGATTCATATACTCCATAAACACACCTGGCGCATTAGAAACCCCGAACGACATCACAGAATATTCGTAATGACCGTATCGTGTCCTAAAAGCCGTCTTCTAAATATATTCCTCTTTCACTCTAATCTGATGATAACCTGACCTCAAATCAATCTTACTAAACACACAAGCACCTACCAACTGGTCCATCAAATCATCAATTCTCGGAAGAGGATACTTATTCTTAATCGTCACCTTATTCAGCTGGCGATAATCAATACACAATCGCATACTTCCATCCTTCTTTTTCACCAATAAAACTAGAGCACCCCAAGGCGATACACTTGGCCTCACAAACCTCTTTTCTAACAATTCATTCAACTGCTTCTTTAACTCCACCAACTCAGATGTCGACATACGATAAGGTGCCATAGATACAGGTCTAGTACCAGGAACTAGATCTATAGAAAACTCCACCTTTCTCTCTGGCGGCACATCTGAAATATCCTTTGGAAACACCTCTAGATATTCACACACAACTGGAAACACATCAAGTGCAACTTGACTATCCACTATCAACGATGCAAACAACCCGAACAACTGAGCTTCATCCGCCATAAGTTTCTTCAACTCTTTGGTAGATAAGAAACTCGATTCCTCGTCTTCTTCAAGAGAAGGAAATCTCACCAACTTATGATAACAATTAATATGAACTCGATTGAACTGCAACCAATTCATACCCAGAACCACATCTAAACCCTCCAACGGCAAACACACCAAATCCATCTCAAAATCTTTACCATAAATGGTCAAAGGACAACTTAAACAAACCAAAGAAGTAGTTACCGACCCCATTGCTGGAGTATCAATAACCATCTCTCCGCTCATCGAAGACAACAAAAGATTCAAACGCTTCGCGCACTCAGACGAAATAAACGAATGAGTCGCTCCGGTATCAATAATAGCAACTAAAGGCGTACTATTAATAAAACAAGTACCTCTGATCAGACGGTCTGCACTTGTAGTCTGAGTCCCTGCCAATGCAAAAACTTTCCCTCCAGTCTGAGCTTGCTTTGGTTTCGGACACTTCGTGTTAATATGACCAGCTTCACCACAGTTGAAACACTTCACCACATTCCTCTTACAATCAGCTGCAATATGTCATATACCTCCACAATTGGAACAATTCCCCAAATTCTTCCTACATTCGAACTGACGATGTCCTAAGTCACCACACCTATAACATCTCATAGAATTAGACATACCTCCCCCCACTTGACCTTTTCTCAAAACTACCCATTTGCTTACCCTTATCAGCTGGTGTCATATAAGGACCACCACGAAACTGTTGCTTCCATTTCCTTTCGTTCACACTCTTATAGTGAGTAGAACGAGCTTTGCTATCCTCTTCATAAATCCTACAACAATCTACCAAATCTGAAAACCTCCTAATCCTTTGATAACCGATTGCCTACTTGATCTCAGGACGCAATCCATTCTCAAACTTCACACACTGAGAAAACTCTGCAGTTGCTTCAGCATAATGTGGATAAAACTGAACAAGCTCCACAAACTTAGCAGTGTAATCCACAACAGACATATTACCTTGTTTCAACTCCAAGAACTCACTTACGTCCTCAGGAAAATACTTCCTCAAAAACTCCCTGCTAAACAAAGTCCAAGTGACCTCTTCATCTCCAGCTTCAAACACATGACGCGTACTAACCCATCAATCATCAGCTTCCTCCTGCAACATATGAGTACCCAGCCTCACCTTATTTTCCTCAGCACAGTCCATCACTCGAAAGATTCTTTCAATCTCCTTAAGCCAAATCTGTGCACCATCAGGATCATGTCTCCCTTTGAAGACAGGCGGTTTGTTCTTCCTGAACTCATCATTCCCACCAGCATTAGGTGCACCCTGCACAGCCCGAGCCATAGCTTGCATAGCAGCAGCCAAAGCAGCATCATTCCTACCAGCCATAATCTGTTCATTTCCAATAACAGCAACTATGGTTAAAAAAACAGCTCACCCAAACACAACGACCAACAAGGACTAACACAGACTGACACGGACTGGCTCTGATACCACTTAATGTAACACCCCCCAATCTATACCCCCAATCAAACAAAGCGATAAAAAATTTCATCAGAGTATAATTAAACATTCATGGCATAGACGAAGGCGTCACATTAATTGAGACAAAACACAATGAACCTGCTCATAAGGATATGCAACAATCAGGTAGCAAATAATAGAGGAACCTAGTTCCTACTACCCACAATTCAGATACAGAATAAAAGCGGAAAATCTGCAACTGAATCTCGTATATAGATCACATAAAAAGTTTGTCTGTCATATACAGATTCATACATGTACAATCCAAAAACTATATATACATATACACATAAATCACAACGATCTCCCCAACTACCCGGTGCTACATATCAGAGCCGACCGACAAAAGAATGAATACCTAAGCTTCACAAAAAGACCTCCAGCATCTAATCTGCAATGCCTCATAGAGCATTCAAAACAGCAGAAGGGTGAGAAACAAATCATAATATAATTGCATACAATTATATAATAATACCAAAAATACACATGTAAAATATTCTCACCACAACTTATACCAGAATTCAAACACAAAACAACACCATGCATATCTCATACATCCATCACCAAGGCATATATAGTCAAGCTCAATGCATTTATCAATGACATATATATGTATATCTCAACTCATCAATTCCATTCCCAATTCCACACAAAATCAATCCATTCATGATTTATGCAAATGCAAAGAGACCAACACAACGACTCTATGCAAATGCGGTACCATCCATCCATCATCTCAACACTAGTTCACTCAGGAACTATTGGAACCATCGCTTATTACATAATGTAACTCCCCGTCAGGAAAACGATGTTCCCCGTCTCTTTCGGTCCTTTTGGTATAAGGCTCACGACGTTTATGGATTGCTTTCAGTCCTCTTTATATAAGGCTCACGATCCGATCACTTTCGGTCCTCTTTGTATAAGGCTCACGGTCGTCTATACTCATCGCTTTCAGTCCTCTCGGTATAAGGCTCACGATGTTATAGCGGATTCCCTCTAGAATCGTTTCGTCGCTCACACCCACTAGGGCACACGACATCACAAGAATGCATATCATGATGCTTGGCATACAATGACTCATGACATTCAAATGAACACATATACACATCCATAATCATGCATATATAATCAAATACCACACAATGCATTTCCTTGCCCTTAGGCCATAAACCATCTTCATAACATTTTATCACATGCATTTTCATCACACCACCGCACACAAGTCATACGATATCCATATCAACAGCACATTGCATGATACACCTCAATTACACATAATTACAACGACAAAACGACACTATTTCAAATTCCTGACATAATTAAATCGGCCACCAATCTCAAAACCATTATCATAAGAAAGAACACTTCAATAGCTATCTAACGATACCAAGAATGTTCAAAACGGATAATCGGAACACAAGTTATGGAATTCGAAAGAAAACAGAACTAATGCAAAATCCCCAAGATCGCCCGGCGGGTACCAAAATTTCGCCCGGCGGTGCCCATTCGCCTCTGCGCCGCCCGACGCAGTAGCGGTGTAAAACTCCCCACCAAAGCCTGAAAGAGTTAGCAGCGTGACAAGCTGCGCCTCTTGAGTATCGCCCGGCAGAGCAGCGGCGCAACTCAAGCGTCACCCGACACCCAAACCACCGCCCGGCGGCCTACACCAGAAACAGAAAAATCTGCTGCGTTTTTACACGATTCCAACACCCCCAAAATCCCCATTTTTCATCCTAATTCAATTCCAACAGCAAAACAAATATCGGCAATTGTTCATAAACACAGTGTGATCATACAACGCGATTCATATCAATTTTCGACCGCGAAAACATCGATTTCGATTCATTTTTCTCATTTCGACCTATAATGGAGAAACTAGTAAAACTTTCCACACACACACTTACATAATCGTACACAATGATAAGATAATCGAGTTTCACACCCTTATCCGATTTAATCGTGTTTGAAAAGTCGGTTGATCGATTTTCTTCCTTTCCAAGTTTTCTCTCTTTTTCTTCTCTTCTTTTTCCTTCTTCTCTTTTTCTTTCTCTCTATTTTTCTCTCTTTCTATTTCTATTTACTAACTTAAGGAAAAATAAAGTGAAATGACCAAAATACCCCTACACTCAAATATCTTGCAAACGCTCTCAAAACGCGATAAAACATCACAACAATGAAAAATAATATATTATCACATAAAAGTCAAAAATAAAATAATATAATAATCAAATAATCAAATCAACTCGATTAAATAAATCTAACAAAAACTGGGGCGTTACAGCTAGTCAAGAATAAACAAGGCGTCAACTTCACTTACCCTCTATGGTTAGCTCTGTGTAACAAACTTTAGAGGTCTCAAATTGTTTTGTGACTTTAGAGGACAACAAAAGTAGTCAACTTATTATGACTATATATTAGATTTCCCTTTGATGTTAATCCATAAATTTCCAAGCCTAGTATTTTAAATTTGTGTCACTGTCAACACTTAATCTTGGTGTATATGTATACATGCTAAGAACTAGTTCATTTTGTAATAATACAGATTTCATAGCATAATTTTCATGTCAATTCTTAAACTCTACGGTTCTGATTTTTGATTTGTTTGAGTGGATCTTGATTCTGATTTTTGAACCAAAAAGAAGAAAGAGTCAGACCTTTACTTAGTTGAAAAGTGAGGTTTTGAACTATTATTGATGTAGAGATTTAAAAGCTCAAATTCTGTTTTAGTTGAAAAGTGAGGTTTTGAACTATTATTGTTGCAGGGCCAGTTTGCATAAGGTATGACAAGGTTTTAAATTAACTAGATATTAGCTATAAATTAGCTACAAATTATTAGAATGATGTGTTTAAATTAGCTAGAGATTAGCTAGGAATTAGCTAGGAAGTAACTGCAGATTAGCTACCATTTCTGGATTTAAATATGATATTAATATAAAAAAATTAAAATTGAAACAATTGACACGTGGCATACATGTCAATATTTTTTGCCATGTTGACATTGTCACATGTAAGTCACGTCATCAAAAAATTTCAACATGGCATGCCACATAAGCCATCATTAGTGGAAACTAACGGGAGGGACTAAAATTAGGAACGGAAAACTTTCAGAGGACCATTGTTTGAAGGAAAATTTTGGAGGGACCAAACCTAAAAGTTGGGATATTTGTAGGGACCTTATACATATTTAACCCTTTTAATTATATTGGATTTAATTATATCGAAAAAATGATATTAATTTTAATTATATTGGATTTTAATTATATTGGATTTAATTATATTTAAAAGTAAATGATTTTATGAAATTTCTTTTGATTTTTTCCGGATTTGCAGATCAGAAATTTTTTCTGATATGCACATCTGGAAAAAACTGAAAAATTTAAAAAAAATGTGCGTTCGAATGTGCACATCCGAAAAAAATTAAAAAATTTAAAAAAAATTGTGCGTCCGGATTTGCACATCCGAAACGCAGGAATATTTTCGTCAGCGCGTAATCGCATATGATACCTAAAAAGGTTTGATAGTGTGGTAAGAAATTCTCTAATTTAAGAGCGCTACGAAATGGTTGAAACTGGAAAAACAAAAACACAAAACAATAGCCCCAACCAAAAACCACGAAAATAATGCTAAAAACAAAACGACTACATCTCTATCTCTGCTACAGGTACAAAACCACTTCCTACTGCATCTTCCCGTACCAATAGCCCCAACGGCGTACTTTTTTTATCATTCCAAATTCTCTTTTTTCTTTACTTTTTTTTTTATTTTTCCATTCTTGGCTTCAAACCATATCACTTGCTGCACTGCAGGCACTATCCTACAATTTTGTACCTTAAGATAATTTTTTAATATAAATATCAACAACAAAATCAAAGCAAAGTAAGAAAAAAAATGAAGAGTTAGTTTTTGGAAAAAAGAATACGAGATAAATAGTGTAAAATCGAAGAGAAATCTGAGGAGTGTTGTTTTTGTTAAGTTTCATTCTATTCACCTTTCTCTCCACAATGAATCCCACTACATGCACAGCCTTTAGGTTCTTTCTTAATTTGATTTTTTGAATTTTTTATTTCAGTTTCTTAGGTTTTTTTAAATTTGAATGTTAGTTAGGGAAGTGGATCTAACTTTATCGCTCAACTATACTCCTTCCGTACTATATTATAAGCAAAAGTTACTTTTTAGATACATTGAATAATTAATGTATTTGGTCTAGGACTGGACATCGGTCGGTTTGGGCTAGGTTCGGGCCCAATATGTCAAACCGACCAAAACCATGGATTCATTTGGCAGACCCAATTTCGACCAAATCTTCAATCGGTTTGTTCGGGTTCGGTTTAATCGGTTTACCGGTTAAATCAGATCGGTTTATTCGGTTAATAAAATTAAACTTATTCCTATAAAATTCTGCTACATTCTAATTTTTTGCATCAATAAATAAATATGGCCTTCAAATAATACAAATGGCCTACAAATTTAATACACAGCCTAATAGCATATCTCATATTCATCCCAATCAACTTTCACAAATTGTAAATAAGTCATTCAAGTATTCATGCTAAGTTATCTAATAATAATATCTACTGCAACCAACAGATCACAATAAAGCCTATCAACATATTACAATTAGACAAATTTAAAGTTTCAAATATTTTACAATGAACCCTTTGTTTTACAATGAACCCTTTGTTTGATTCTCTTCAATATTGCCTCCACTCTGCTATAAACCAGCAACAACCATTCAAAAACAAAACATCCTGTAAACCAACAACCAATTCATAATCATAAAAGTGAACTAAAATGAGATAAATTCAGTATATAAACCAGAAACTAAGAGCATTATAAACCAGAAAATGGTATACATCAGTTTATAATGACCATTGGTATATATCATTTTAGTTTATGCTATTAGTTTCTATGTTTGTAAGGGGTCTGTTACTATGCCTAATGGATCCATTCCACCTGCAACTTTCTGCTTCATAAGCATAGAAACTAAGAGCATTCCAGTTTATAAACCAGAAACTAAAATGATCATTATAAACTTGATAAATGATAGATATCTTACCCATGCAATGGTGCAAAACAAGTTGCAACATAATTCCCACAATTTAAATGAGAAACAAATTCAAACTATGCTACAACTTTTAAGACTTACATTTACGACTGTCCATGAAAAATAGCTAGAGGTGCCATTGCAGCAAAGATGCAAAATGCTATATGAAGCTGCATCAAGTCAAACCAATAAAGAGAATAATTAGTATGTCGATCACTAAGTAAAATGTCAATATCGAATAATAGATCAACATACCAAGTACACCATGAAAAACCAACTGAAGTTCAGGAGGAAATATTTTGCAACAACCAGCATCATGCACACAACTTCCAATCTCAACAAGCTGTAGTAATTGAATACAAATAAGTAGAAATTGTAATGAACAATTTTACATATATTTATATAAACAAAACTTTTAAAATTTGCTCATACTATAAGTTTTCTCTCCTATATTACAACTTTGAGTAAAAATTTTATCAACTGCCGATTTCTTGCAAGAACAAACCATATGGTACAGGACGTGTTTCAACTTTCCAGATACATAATGGAAGGAACTTCGCACATCTACTCCGAAGATACACATACTATAATCTAACCAACTATCACATAAACTTTTTTATCGCATTAATGACAGCAGAAATCGAACAAACTCAAGACCACATGGCAACAAACGAAACTATAATACCGCGAGAATCAACCAATATTCCAATAACTTAAACTATTAAACCTATCTTTGTTTACACCAGTGATATTAAATAGCCATTATAGTTGCATTATAGTCCTATTTAGTATAAAATGTTGTCAAACAGCTGCTATAACAGCACTATAGCATTATCCTTGCGTAGCAGAATTTTAACAATATGCTATTTCCCTCTGTCCGCAATTGACATCACTGGTAACCAAACAAAAACACATGCATTATGCATCAAAATTAGGTTCTTCTCAACTTCATAAACATACATTGCTCTATAATTCAGCAATACAATAGAACTACATCATTATTAATCTCTAATACAATTACATCTAACATTACCTTGTAAAGAGACTGCATAAGTAATTTTGGTAAGGGGAACAGGTTGTTCCAACACTAAAAAAATATTGGTAAATTAAAAACAACCACACACACTTTTAAACATACTATACTATTAAAAAACCACACAAATGTTGTATACTATGCTATTAAAAAACCACACAAATGCTAAAAGTATATTAATAAACAAGTAGAATATTAATAAACAAGCAATATATTTACACGCAACTATTGAAAATATAATGCAGTATATCAAAAGTACCAGTCTATAAAAAAAAACCACACAAATGCTAAACTTACTGCTTGTTTACATGCGGCTATTGAAAATGTGTTTAACTTTGTATACTATGCTAATGTTAAAAAGTACACTATTGAAAATATATTGCTTGTTTAACTTTGTATACTATTAAAAATATAATGCAGTATATAAAAAGTATCAGTATTTAAAGTTAAACAATCTTCAGCTTGTTTTAAACCATCAAACATAAACTAAATATAGTATTTCATGTATTAAAAATATGATAAGTATTTAAATATAGTATTTCAAAAACAAAAAAAAAAAAACATATTTTCTAAGTCATTAGAACTATTAAAAATACATTTCATATGACAAAGATATTATTAGTCATTAGAACATCTTTTAAAACACACAGCCATTTAACACTTTTCAAAAACACATAGCACAATCATATATGACTATATAAATTGACAGGAATACAAAATCATTTGTGGTGTATGCACACTTGAATACCTTGAGTAACTCCTTGCAAGCTAGCATTTACAACTCCATGTATGCTATCATCTCCAACTTCACGCAAGCTTCCATCTCCAACTCCACGCAAACTTCCAACTCCACACAAACTTCCATCTCAACTCCTTGCTCCATCTATCAAGGTAAAAAGAAACATTGAAATTAGCAAATAAGTTCCAAATATTATCATGCCTCTTGGAATATGAATACCTATGTGGATGAGACAACAACTACGTATTTGTTTTATTCGTACGATTAAGATAAAATTTGTGGAATTAATTTTACTGATTAAGATATTATATCTATATGCACCACTTGCTAACAGTACGCTAGTAAAACTAATTGCTAATCAAAGTAAAAAAATTACGAATAAATCAAATCATTCATTATTGAATAAAACTATCAGAAAAATATGAAGTTGATAAAACTAATAACTGCAGCAAATATTAAACCACAAGCTCTCCCCACCATCGTAGACATGAAGCCAATAATCTTATAATTTCTAAAAACTTAACAATAACATATTTTTGTGGATGAACAATTATCAGAAGTAAGAAAAACATGGAGTTTCCAAAAACTTAATAAAAACATAATAATAACATGTTCTGATATAAGGGAGCGGTTAGTTTCTTCAGAGCATCGCAGGTGCATTTATGCACAAATAAGGTACTACAGAGGTTGCGATGTAATGAAACATACCTGAAAGGTGATGGTGGTGGCGTGGTGGTGGTTGATGAATGCTCTGTATGGCGTTGTTATGTTGAATGAAACTTAGGGTTTGCAGAGAACTAAGGGTGTGTTTGGTTGGGGGTAGATGGAGGGGAGGGGAGGGAATATTTAATAGTTTTTGTGTTTGGTTCAAAATTTAAGAGGGGGAGGGGAGGTAGATGGAGGGGACCAAAATCCCTCCTGACTCACTTTTTGTTTCCCCCCAATTTGGGGGGATTTGGAGGGGAGGGGAGGGAATTCACTTTAATCATAGCTATATTTACATTTTTATCCTTATTATTTATTTAAATATAAATTTAACTTATTAAAAATGTTAAATGTTATATTTTAAACAAATTTTATCTTTCTTTTATATTTCTTATACTTTTTATATATTCATATTATTATTATTATTATTATTATTATTATTATTATTATTATTATAATATGTGTTTAAATCTTTTTATTTTATTTATTATAGTATATTGTTACTTTTTAATTATTGTAATGTTCTTGTTTATAATAATTTTTATTAAATTTTATTATATTTGATAATTTTCTTAAAATTATATATTATAATCGTTATAGTTTTTATAAATTTTTTTAAGATACTCTCTGATTGAATACTTTATATTTCGTCAATGACTTTGTGTTTGAATTATAAATGATAAATATCATGAGTCTTATGATAAAATTAGAAGGATAAAAATGTAAATTAGTTTTAAAATACCTCCCCTCCCCTTGTGAACCAAACATATTTGTAAGTAAAATACCTCCCCTCCCCTCCCCTTTCCTATTTTGAACCAAACATATATATATTTAAAATCCCTCCCCTCCCTTCCCCTCCCCTCCCCTCCCCTTGATAAAAATCCCTCCCCTCCCCTCCCCTCGATTGAACCAAACGGACCCTAAGAAGAACGAGAGAGAAACTAAGAAACGGCGCAGTGAAAAATGAATTAGGTTTTCATACTTTTGTTGAAAATCTGAATGGATTGGGTGTTGTTTTGTTTGGGCTTGGTAAGTCATTGGGCCGACAGACATTATATTAAGAGTACAAATCATCTTCTTTCGGTCGGTTATGGATATCGTTGGTTTGCATTTTCTAAACCGACCCGATCCACTGCTACCCACCTATATCCATCTAAACAAACCGGTTAACCCGACCATCCGAATTTGACCCCCCGATAGCTTTGGATTACCATGGGCCGGACGGTTTGGGCCGGATTTTCTTTTCTTGTCCAGCCCTAATTTGGTCTATATATTAGACCATATACATTAATTATTCAATGTATCTAAAATGTAACTTTTGCTTATAATATGAAATAGAGGGAGTACTCTATTATTCACTCTTTTTCATTCGAAATGCATGGTGATAGTGAAATAATGGAACCGCCAATATTATTTGGATCAAAATTGAATAAATTAGTAAAATTTAATTTCAAATAGATAAACTATTTTTTAGTTGGCTTAAATGCACTTTTGGTCCCCTTAGTTTGGCGTTTTTACACTTTTGATCCCTCTATTACAAAACCTGTGTTTTTGGTCCCTTTAGTTTGGTGCGCTTTGCATTTACTTGGTCCCCCTCCATTTTTTCATATGTGGCATTGATGATTAGGATTAAAAAAATATATTTTAATTAGGTGGAAATGATAATTAGGATAGTTTTAATTAATTTAATATTTTTAATATTTTTTATTAGAGAATTAATAGTTTAAATTATTATTTAATAATTTGAACTTTTAAAATTAATCTTTGAAACCTGTGAGGATGACACATCACTCACCAACATTCTCTCACTCATGTGCTTCATTTGTAAATTAATAGATCTTATGTACTATATAAACACTTATACAATTTTATAGTAAACCGATGTGGGACTATAGTGAACACAAATCATTTTTCTTTTCCTGCTCAGCCATAAGACAATATTTCAAGTCGCGAATTTCAGAACTATCTGTCATATGATTCATAGCTAAACTAGTAGAGAAGGCACAACCCAGGTGAAACTCAATCATAAGCTCATTGCTATATTTATGATACAATGTTTACTTTTCAATGCTTGATTTGTTGACACATAAACAAAACATATCTAATCATCTGATAGAAACTGGTTCTTTCACAAACAAACATATTACAAAATCATACACCTAATAACTATATATTTGATTTACTGAAGTTTTTTTTAATTTACAATCATTCTATCAATTAATAGAAATCCAACTACCACAATATTTAAGAGTGAAGAAGTCGAAGATTTGTTGTCCCCATATGTAGCTTCATTTTCATCACGAGGTCCAAATCCAATTACTCCAAATGTTCTCAAGGTAACACAAAATTAAGGCTATATAGAAAGTAAATCATGTCAATGTTTTGATCTTCAACATTAAAATTACTTACTGGCTACATTTATTTCATGATGTTTTAGCCTGATATAGCTGCACCAGGAGTTAATGTTATAGCTGCATGGACTCCACTCGACCCAATTTCAGAATTTGAAGATGACAAAAGAAGATTACCATATAATATTATGTCTGGGACATCAATGGCATGCCCCCAAGGGTTGGCCTAGTGGTGGAAGTTTGGGTCTTGAGAGTGTGCTCCTCTCAAGGTATCAGGTTCGAATCTTACTAGGTGCAATCAACTCTTGTGTGGGTCAGTCCATACGGAGCTTTGCTCTGCCTTGAAACGGGGCCCCCGCTAGTGGACAGTGGGTATTGGTCCCTCTTGGATTAGTCGGTCGCAAGGCCGGATACCAAAATTTTCAAAAAAAAAAAAATCATTTTAACCAAATTGGTCTCCCAATAATCACTCACTAAATCCCTGATAACCCATCATACTTTGCTATCTTCCTATTTAATGAGCATAACAGCCTATAGAACTTATACACATTAAGTAATTAATAAAATGTAACTGACAGAAAGATAAAATAGTAACAGCTAATAAAATAACAGCATGGCAGAATAGAAATTTGAAAAGAAAAATAAAAGCATAAAGCAAATATGCTTAGTGTTTCCATAATTGTTTTGTAAATATAAAATAATGCATTTTGGATAAGTTTTATGCAATGTATTGGAGACATGTTATTGTATAAATAAAAATGCTGAAATTTTGTGCAGTGGATACTTCATGACTGGAGTGATGAGCAATGCTTGAAGCTTTTGAAGAATTGCTATGGTGCTATTCCTGATTGAAGCTTTTGAAGAATTGCTATGGTGCTATTCCTGATGAGCAGTGGATACTTCATAACGTTTAACTTCATTTTTGAGTTGTTGTTCCTTCTCTCATGGAAATGGGTTCTTTGATACAATGAATAGTTAACAAGAAAATGATTTGAAAAGAGATGGGTTATTTTTTTTATGAAAAGCAAGTCCCACATTGTTTTGCCTTGAAACAATATTGGTGTTTATATAATTCACGCATGTATTGAAATAATAACTTGTTCTAGACTGCAATTGGACTAAACTATATGGGCTTATGGCCCAACATATTGCTTTTAAACTTTGTATTATTTAATTTCTTAATAATTTGCTAAAAAAACCTTAATTAATAAATATTTATTTAGTTTAAAATATATTAATTAATAAAATATCCTAGTCATCAATAACAATTTATTAAAAATAATTTTTTAATCCTAATCATCAATGTCACGTATGCAAAAGTGGAGGGGAACCAAGTAAATGCAAAGCGCATCAAACTAAAGGGATCAAAAACACATGTTTTATAATAGGGGGATCAAAAGTGTAAAAACACCAAACTAAGGGGACCAAAAGTGCATTTAAGCCTTTTTAGTTTTAATCCAAACAATATTGTCGTATCATTCTTTCAGTATTTTCATGCATTTCACAAGTGAAAATGAAAAAAAATAGATTATACTTCACCGTTAAAGTTTCACAATTAAAGTTAAAGATCCGCTTCCTTCTCCCCATCATACTTCTATCTCTTACTTCAAAATTCTATTAACCTGAGAAACTAAAATCATCATTGAATGGATATCATTTGTTATACATCTTCGGTGAACGGTAATTGAATCCCTCCATAAAAGCATACTAAAAGATTGATAACAATGCAGTTTCATCTTACATGAATGTTATCTTGACAGTTAATCTTTACACCAATAGCTACACCGTATATATTGTTTACCGTATTTATATGATGAACAATGTTTTTTTAAAAAATAAAAAATATATATTATAAACAGTAACATGAACAGTGGTTCTGAACAGGATTCGTAAATAGTAATTTTTAGTAGTGAAATAAAGTTGGTTAATATAATATAAAAAGTTGATTAATTAATTGATGAACTTGATTAATAAACATTCAGATATTAAAAATAATTTTTAGTAGTAAAATAAAGTTGGTTAATGATAAGTAAAAATTTGGTTAATAAAGTTGTGAAGTTGATTAATACACGTTCAGATATTAAAAATAGTTTGTAGTAGGAAACAAAGTTGGTTAATAACATGTAAAATATAGGTTAATAATATTATGAAGTTGGTTAACCACATATTTTAATATCTATACTCCTTAATTTAAAAAAAAAAACTTATATTTAAAAAAAATATTTATTAATATAATATTTCAAATATATTTATATATCTGTAGCCTGTAGGTATTAATATATATATTCATGTAAGTATTATTATAATAATATATTTATTCATTTGAAAACAAGAGAGAGAATTTAATGATAAAAAATTGAAAATGTATGTGATACGGTGTAAATGTAACTTATGCGTGTAAGGATAATATTTCTGTTCATCTTATATTTGTAAATAAATTTGTATTTTGTGTAGAAGGGGGACAAAGCTATTTCATTTTGAAAACAGAGGAACTACGATTTGTTACATATGGCAGCGTTTCTCTCTATTAAACAAATTTTCTTTTGCAAATACGCGATTGGATTTTGTCTTAGTATTTAATCTTGGTATTTTTATGGAAAAGCTGATTCGTGATACAGTTAATCAAAATATATTTACCAAAATTCTATCCATTCAATGATAATGATGCTGTCCCGTTTTAATCTACCCCAAAGATCTTTATCCTACTCTTCTTTTACTTTCAAATTCATTTTGTTAGCATTCACATATTATGTTTTCATAACTCTTATTTAAAGGCTATGTTTATTTATGACCATTTCTTAATACACCATATAAGTTTTTTATACACCACGTGAAATTTATATTTTGCCCCCAGATTTTAGATGTGCACATCCGGACGCACCAAATTTTTAAAAAACGCTGATGCGTTCCGGATGTGCACATCCGGAAACATATTATAGCTTTATTTTTTTAAATTCCGAATCTGCAGATCCGGAAAAAGCGTAATTTTATTTTTACAAATCTGTTTGATCGGCTGGTCGCAAATGTCATCAGAAGTTATAACCCTAGAGTTTGTTATAACTTCTGATGACATTACTCCTACTGGTGCACCAGCCACATTACTTATTGAAATGCCGAAGACAACCATTATATTGACGGAGAGACTCCAACCCTAGAGTTTGTTATAACTTCTGATGACATTAATGCTACCCGGTGTACCAGCCACATTACTTATTGAAATGCCGAAGACAACCATTATATTGACGGAGAGACTCCAACCCTAGAGTTTGTTATAACTTCTGATGACATTACTGCTACTAGTGCACCAGCCACATTACTTATTGAAATGCCGAAGACAACCATTATATTGACGGAGAGACTCCAATCCTAGAGTTTGTTATAACTTCTGATGACATTACTGCTACTAGTGCACCAGCCACATTACTTATTGAAATGCCGAAGACAACCATTATATTGACGGAGAGACTCCAACCCTAGAGTTTGTTATAACTTCTGATGACATTACTGCTACTGTCATCAGAAGTTATGTGGCTGGTACACTAGTAGCAGTAATGTCATCACAAGTTATAACAAACTCTAGGGTTGGAGTCTCTCCCTCAAAACAACTATCAATAGAAAAACTCTAGGGTTGTATTCATGATTAAGTGTTGTCAAAACTTATCCTCTTTTGTTTTGTATTCATGATTAAGTGGTGTTATTAAACCTAAAGCATGCTTTACCTTTTCCAAGATAAATGATAGCATAGTCGACACAAAGTGGGTGGTAGCAAGTGTGCATAATAAGCAGGAGGAACTGTATCGTTAATATACAAGTTATAATATATGAGAGTTTCTTATCACACCATGGTGTATTAAGAAATCACCTAATATATACATATACATCAATAGACATCAATAAACATCACCTAATATATTTAAGTTATAATATATGAGAGTTTCTTATCACACCACTGTTATTTTAAAGAGATCTTGAATTATCTCCTCGTAATGAACCTGAGTATAACCAATGGACTGACTTTGGGTCACAAGATACAGAGAAATTGTTTCCATTCTAAGGATCCACTGTTATTTTAACGAGATCGTGAATTATCTCCTGCAATGAACCTGAGTATAACCAATGGACTGACTTTTGCTCATTGCTTATTATGCACACTTGCCGTTGTCTATTGATGTATATGTATATATTAGGTGATTTCTTAATACACCATGGTGTGATAAGAAACTCTCATATATTATAACTTGTATATTAACAATACAGTTCCTCCTGCTTATTATGCACACTTGCTAGCTTTCCGCGCTCGATACTACATAAGTGAAGTAGAAAATTCTGATTCTGGTTCTGCAAGTGGTAATAGGAGTACCACCAACTTTGTGTCGACTATGCTGCCATTTATCTTGGAAAAGGTAAAGTATGCTTTAGGTTTAATAACACCACTTAATCATGAATACAAAACAAAAGAGGATAAGTTTTGACAACACTTAATCATGAATACAAATTAACATTTCAAAACATGGATAAGTTATTTCAACAATTAAAAATGGTAAGAATCTCTCCATCTGTAGTGTTGGACGATCAACAAAGAAAGATAATAGGAGCAGTAGTTACACTAGAGAGAAAGTTTTCTATTGAAGAGATACGGAGAACAAAGTTTTCTATTGTACAGATACGGAGAACAAAGTTTTCTACTGTACAGATACGGAGAACAAAGTTTTCTATTGTAGAGATACGGAGAACAAAGTTTTCTATTCAAATGTATATTGACTTGCGTTGATATATTAACGTTTGCGACCGACCGACAAAACCGATTTTTAAGAAAAAAAATTAAGTTACACTTTTTTCCGGATCTACACATCCGGTATTTGTTAAATATAAAGCTATTACATGCTTCCGGATGTGCACATCCGAAACACATCAGCGTTTTTTGAAAAAACGGTACATCCGAATGTGCACATCTAGAATCTGGGGACAAAATAAAAATTTTATGTGATGTATAAAAAACATGGATGGTGTGTTAAAAAATCCTCTTATTTATTACGTGTAATTTTTATGAGATATGTATTGTCATAAAATAAAACAAAAGGTGTTCAAGAAACAAAGAAAATCT
Source organism: Lathyrus tuberosus (assembly GCA_022829125.1). Taxonomy (NCBI): domain Eukaryota; kingdom Viridiplantae; phylum Streptophyta; class Magnoliopsida; order Fabales; family Fabaceae; genus Lathyrus; species Lathyrus tuberosus. The sequence continues at coordinate 9,654,696 of JALAZF010000141.1, read as the reverse complement.
ATTTATTGCTTCAATAGATATATATTTACGTGTTTAAATTAGTTGTGCTTGTCAAACTTACCAAATAATTAATTTTCTTATTGCATTGCAATAATTGTTTTGCTTTTTATTCTTGTTTAGAAAGACCAATTAAGAGCATTCACATTTAAAGAATTTATTTATTTTTAAATGAACACCTTTAAATTTTTTATATTAATTTACACTTTTAAATTATTTAAATAATTCATCTATATTTTTAAACTATCTATACGTTTCATCTAAAATTCTAAAATGAGTTTCATTAAATACTACAATATATCCTACATTTAATTGAATTTAATTGAAATGTACTGACAATGTAAAAAAGTTTTACATTATTAGTGAATTATAATTGAAATGTACTGACAATGTAAAATAAATCACCGTCAAACTTTTTAATATATCATTTTTTTATAAAAAAAGTTGTACTAACAAAAGGACATATTTGTAATTAACAAATATTAAAAAATTGAAAGTACCTCCTTTTGTCATCTCATGTATTTTCCAATTTTTACTTTTAACTTTTTCACTTTTCATTTTCTTTTCTTAACTTACATTTCAAATTTCCTCCATATTTTATTTTTCGCGCACTTTCTTACTTTCATATGAATTTTTTCTCTTTCCATTGTCTTCTTTTTATTTTATTTTTTTAAAGTATAAAATAGCACAATTTGAACATCTTTTTAATTTAAAGAAGAAGAACACAGAAAAATGTTGAATTTTTAAAACAAAAAATTAATCTAAAAATAAAAACATAATTATTTTATAATTATTATATATATAAAAATATTCATAATTTATATGATTATTGTTTATTTTATAATTAAGTAACTCATTTGAAATTGACATATGTATCTAAATATATTTTATATTTTATCAAATTGAATAAGTCGACCTATGACTTACATAGGTCGACACATGCACTAAAAATCTTAAAAATTTGTATCATTTTCTAAATCTCTTATTCCTTTCAAAGAGTGCTATTCATCTTCAACCTTAATTCTATGCATACGCACAAATAAACTACACATAATATTTTTTGTTTGGGTGCCATATAGAATTAGAGTTGATAACGTCCAATTTAGGTTGGTGAACTGTAATTGGGTTGAGACCTTTGAGGGTTTTAAATAAGAAAATCAAGGTGTAGTTTTTCTTCAAAATCAATTGGGAATTTGAAGATTTTTGATAAGATTACACAATTTGGATTCGATCGAGTGAAAGCTTTGATGAACGGGGGTTTCTTGCAAAACAGTGGTGTGAGAGGGTGAATCAAATTGGTAAATCTTGGGTTACAACAATTCACAATTTAGATTCGATCGAGTGAAGGTTTTGAAGAACACATGGTTCTTGCAAAGGAGTAACGTGAGACAGTGAATCAAATTGGTATTGTTGGATGGCTTGATAAAGCTCGGATCAAGAGAATAGAAAGTGTTAAAATCAACATCAAACATAGGATTTGTAGGATTGCATATTGCTACATTTCATTTTATAGATCACTATCAGGACAATATCTATTTTATTTTAATCAACAATTGTTGTTATTTAATAGACAAATTTTTTATTTTGAAAAGTGATTTTTTTCTTTCTCCATTTCACGTGTCTCTTTTTTATATGATTATTTAATACAATTGAATTTATATGATCATTGTTCATTTTACAGTTATGTTGTAACACATTATCAAGTTACATGTATCTAAAAACATTTTATATTGTATCAAATTGAATATCACTCAATAATGATGCACACCACTAACTTTCCATTTCACGAGTCACTATTAGAACAATATATGTTTTATTTTAACCAACAATTATCTTTAATTGAGAGATGAATTATGTATTGTCAAATGTGCAAATTTTTTTTCTTCAATTTTTTTATTTCAAATTTACAAACATATCTAAATATATTTTAAAACGTATTAAATAAATTTACTCATGTGAAATCACGGATATCTCACTAATTTTTTGATAAAATATCTTTGAAATTTGTAAAAAATGCCAATGTATCTAATATTTTTATATCAGATAAGGTATACTTAGTATATATTTTTTATGCACATATATATTTTTATTTTGAGACATTTTTATAATTTTAGTTTCCTTTTCTACCTATGACCTTAGTGAATCTTCAGTTTCTCATTATACTAATTCACATGGTGTAGATAATTATATTGATCTTTGTTGTTGATTTCTTTTAGAACTTAATACATAACATAACAGCCGCAACAAACTAGTTACTTGTGTAGCAAGTATCTTAACTAACTTTGATTTATAGTTTAGTAACACTCCTTAACTAATTACTTCCTTTTTTTTTAATTTAATCTTCAATGGCTTTGTTAATGTATAGAAGTTATTACTAAAAATTAAATTGATAGCATGATTAAGATAATTATTGTACGAAACTCAATTTCAGCCATTAAAATTGATTCTAAATTAGTGGAAGATGTAGGTTCTGTGAAGAAAGCTATTAAGGATCATTTTGCATTAAGGTTTGTGAGGAATTCTATCCAGAGACCAAGTATCTGTTTTTTTGGTTTTCCTAAATTATCCATAGTTAAAAGCTTAAGGTTGGAGGAACCTTTTACTATTGAGGAAATCCAAGAGGTTGTGTTTGATGGTAATGGGAACAAAATCCCTAGTCCAGATGGCTTCAACTTGGAGTTTTTGAAGAGATGTCGGGAGGTGGTTGGTAGCGATGTATCTAAGTGCATTAAGGAGTTTCACGGTTCTGCTAAGTTGCCTAAAGTAATGCTCTCCTCTTTCATTGCATTGATACCTAAGTCTGAGAACCCTCAAGGCTTGGGTGATTTTAGGCCTATTTTCTTAATTGGATGCGTTTACAAAGTCATCTCAAAAATCATGGTTGCACGTTTGAGGAGGATAATAGGTAGGTTGATTTCTGAGACACAAACAACTTTTATACCAGGGAGACAATTATTGAATGAGGTTGTGGTTGCAAATGAAAGACTTGATTTCGCTAAGAGGAAGAAAAGAAGTTGCTTATTGTTAAAACTTGATTTTTCTAAGGCATATGATTGTGTGGATTGGGAATTTCTTGAGAAGGTTTGGCAGGCTATAGGGCTTGGTGAGAAATGGATGCAATGGATGAAGGGCGGGGTTTTCACCAGTTATATGCTTGTTTTGTTAAATGGTATCACTACTCAAGATTTCAAGGTGTCAGGGGGTCTGAGACAGGGTGACCCTTTGTCTCTCTTCTTGTTCTCAACTGTGGTTAAGGGCTTGCTTCAGTGGTAAGAAAGGCAACTAGTTTGGGTATTCTCAGAGGTTTCAGACTTAATGATTAAGTCTCATACAATTTGCTGCAACTTGCTAATGACACTATTCTTGTGTGTGATGGATCATGGTCAAATATTTGGGGGCTGAAAACTAATTTAAGAGGTTTCGAAATGGTGTCTGGTTTGAAAATCAAGTCTTGGAAGAGTTGTCTATTTGGGGTTAAAGTGGAGGAATCGTTTATGTTGGTTGCTGCCCAGTTCTTGGCCTGTAAGAAGGAAGCCATTCCTTTCAAATTTCTAGGCCTCACAGTAGGATTTAATCACAGGAGATTATCTTTCTGGAATCCTGTTATCGATTGTTTCATGACATGACCATCAATATGGAAGGGAATGATGCTTTCTATTGAAGGAAGGGTTACACTCTTAAAGTATGTTTTGAAGAATTTACCTGTCCACCATCTATCTTTCTTTAAAACACTTGTCAAAGTATTACAACAAATTGTATCAATCCAGAGAAGATTTTTATGGTCGGGCTCATTGGATAAAAGAAGTATGGTTTGGGCCAGCTAGAAATCCGTGTGTAAACTTAAGGAATTTGGAGGGATTGGAATCAAAGATGTTGGTGTATTAGATAAATCTCTGTTATCTAAATCGTTATGGAGATTCATCAATGAAAGAGAAGCGATTTCAGGTGGCATCCTGGACGCTATATATGGAAACATGATTAGAAGAATATTTTCCAAAGACGCGTCAATAGATTCTAGTCAACAATCACTTTGGTGGAGGGACTTGATAGAATATGGTGATTCTCTGGAGGCTGGTGGATTCACATAGTTGATTTCTTGTAGACGTGGTGATGGAAATAACATACCATTTTGGACTTCTAGATGGATTGGTAATACTTCTCTGAAGTATATTTTTCCTGACCTATATGAAGCTTCTGATAGAAAGCTTAGGGTAGTGAAGGACATGGGGGAGTGAGATGGGTTAGTGTGGCAATGGAACCTAGGCTTGAATAATTTGGTGGAGAGTAGTGATTTAGGATTGGAATATGTTGAACTGATGGAGTTTTTGTCTGAGTTCTGTTCAAATATGTGGTGATCGGATAATTTCAATTGGCCATTAGAAGCTTTTAATTCTTTCATTGTAAAATCTTGCTACGATAACTTATTACAGGCTGCTGGGTTGGTGAAGTTGGAGAGTGATTTCAAAACTGTATTGTCATTATTATGGCTCACGAAGATCCCATTGAAGGTGAAGATATTTGGTTGGAGAATGTTGCTTGATATATTACCTGAAGGTGCGAGAAAGACACAAGAAAGGGGGGGTTTGAATTGTGTATTTACTCTTTTAATAACATTTCGCATCTTGTCATAAAGACGCTCAAGTAATATCAGAGTTCGTTGAGAGACTCTGATCTGAGATGAAACATTCAGACTTGCTATACGTGAAGCATGAGAACCAACAAGAGTCTGAACATAAGATACGTTTCTCAGAACTTGCAGTGCGGAAGCTTATCAGAGTTAAGCTGCAAGGTTCTGACTTGCTTACGTAAGGTTCTGATACTCAATACAGAAATATAAACTAAGACATTAAGCATAAGAGTAAAGAACACACGATATATCCTAGTTCACCACACAGGCTAATCCAGTTCACCCTTCTCAGGTGATTTCGCCTTGAACACAAGGTCTTAATCCACTATAATCAAACTCGATTACAGATGCACGGGCCACGCCGGTGACTAACACACAATGAACTGTTCAGGGATTCAACTCAATGAATATAACGAACATTGACCTGCAGGTTCCAATCTCGCAAGATCTACTGCTAGGATTTCCACAGCTAGACGTTCAGGGATTCATCACAATGAATATAACGCTACTGACCATATTTCAGGATTTCCCACAATGACACCAAGCCATTGTCTTCTCGAGTCTCCGGTCACACTGACCACTCAAGGAATCCTAATTCACCAAGAATTAGTTCTACAGGAGATTACAAAGATACTTCTTAACAAGCCGATTACTCCTAAGTTTAAGTACAAAGAACACACAAGTGTTCAAGCAAGATATGAGCAACAGCTCCTTGCTATCCTAAGAAACTACAAAGATGGATATAGATTTGACAGTTGTTGACATCTTGTAGATCTTCTTCTTCTTCGTCTTCTTGGTTGAGCAAGCTTTGAGCAACAACTCCTTGCTTAAGATCTTCTACGTAGCACTGACGAGAAGGTGGTTGATGACTTGACTGATCTTCAATGTTTTCTTCTTCATCAACAAATCCTGTTTCTAATTGTTGTTGTTTTGTTAATTTGATCTTTAAGCTTCAACAACAATGGCCATGTGTAAATTAATGACAGTTTGGATATTCTAAGTGTTACAACGAGAACTCATCGTTGTTGCTATCTTCACATAATGACTTGGTCAATTTGTAAGTGAACCATCCAATATGATGTTCAGCAAATCGACACCTCAGAAGCGAGAACTCTTTCCTTTAAATAGCCCAGTAGAAATATAGCCGTTTGAAATACTGTTGGCTGTTGGAAAAAAGACGTTGTGTAATAATTAGTTGTACTGGCACATCTCCTTTTTTCTGTGGGAGAAGTGACGGGATATCTTCTTGGGCAGTGTGTACAGTTACTCACAACGGTAACATTTGACTTCCAAACTTCAGAGGCTTCTGATAGTAAATTGATAAAGCATGAGTAAAGCCTTCTTACTAGGATATCTGATACATCAAGTCTTCAGTCTTTTGAAGAAGTCCATTAGGAATCAGTCTACAGAACTTCAGCACTTGTCTTTAAGAACATTATCCTTCACTTCTTCAAGTTTTCCTAAACTTCAGAACTTGTACATTAGGAATCTGTCTTCAGAGTCTTCAGCACTTGACCTTTGGAATCGTAACCTTCCGAACACATAAGTCTTCAGAGTCTTTCTGCACTTGGTCTTCAGAGCCTTCCGCCTTCAGAACTTCAAGTCATGAGAGTCTTCAGCACTTCGGTTCTCTAGATGGTTATCTTCTTCAGAAGCTTCGCTATCTTCAGAATCTCAACCACTATCATAGAGCATCCACAAGAGCATTGGAACAGCAATATTAGCATCCTTGGATCTGACTGATCATGATCAGATACAAAAGCGTTCTTGCTTCTTGTGACTTGTGTCACACATAGTAACTTCGCATATTATCAATTACGCACATCTGGCTGGTGCTTGTTGGATCTGATATCTTCTTTGATTATGATCCGCACACAACACACGTTAGAACATAAAATGGTTCTTTCACAAATACATACTGTTATCATCAAAACATAGATTGACTTGTAGAGACAATTCTTTCTCTCACAATCTCCCCCTTTTTTATGATGACAAAACCAAGTATTTTGATTGAACATTTTATACAAGGTAATCACCAAAACAAACATATTCAAAGTCTGGAACAACAACTCCCCCTGAATGTGTTATCCTCAAAGCTTTATCTGTGATCATCTAGAATCTTATATGATCCAAAGATATACAGAATAACAACTTGAGTTGCCAGAATAAAGAATAGAAAAGGATTACTTCTCTATCTTGTCTTTTAGAGAAATAGAGAGTCTTTAGCATATGGACTAGTTCATCAGAACTTCCATCTTCAGATCTTCAGAACTCAGTTCCTTTGTGGTCGTATCAGAGCTTATAATCTTCAGAGACATCTGAAGCATTTTTACTTTTCAGCAGATTCATTTAAGCACAAAATGGAACAGTTCTTTACTAATAACATAGCCTCGCTATTTATCAGAGACAAACACTGTCTTTTAAGAAACTCCCCCCGAGTTTCAGACTTTGTGAAGATTTTAGATTTTGCAGTTGAATCTTCTGGGTAGTCTCCCCCTAATTTTTATAAGTCAGATATTGGGATCTTCAAAATCGTAAGTTTTTAATCACCAATGTAGATCATGACTTTTTCAGAGTTTGACTTGAACACAGGTCTTCATCTCAGAACCTTGTTACTGTCACAACTCAGTGAATCATCAAAGCTTGATTTTTTATCAGATACCAATGGAAGGTTTAAATTTTTGTGATCAATCAAAGCTTGATTCTGAACCTGATACACATGTTTTAATTCTAGTCTGATACAAAGTGATACCAGAGTATGTTGAGTCTGATACTAGCTGAAGGAATTCTTCATACCACTTGAAGGGTATTTCCTTAGTGTGCTGAAATAGATACCAATGAAGGTATTTGATAATTTTACACAGCTTTGCTTTGATTGATATTACTGCAGACCGAGTCTGATACCAATTTCTATGTATACTGAGTCAGATTACCAATTGTTGATTTAGTTTGATACCAAATCATTTTCTTTTTGCTTTGTTCCTGGTAAACATCAGAACTACTTCTTCTTGGATCTTCAATCCAGATCTTCAGACAGTTCTTTAACTTCTGATTTGCACAGTTCTTCTGAGTGAGCATCTTGAGATGTAGTCTTTATCTTGACTGCTTTCAGAGTTTTCTTTCTTCTGATTCTTACGTTCTGAATCTCATATTCTCAGACAGCTTACAGCTTCTGAACCAAGTGAGACAGAGATCACGATAAACTTTGACTTTCAGAAAGTTCTCAACTTCTGAATAGTGCTGGGTAAATCTGATTCTGAACACATGCTTAACCTGTTCTTGAGACCACAAGGTTCTTCTTTCTTAACATATTCTTAGAATGCCTAGTGAACTTGTTCAGAGTTCCTCGGATAAACATCAAACAATATCGTTAGTAGTAAACACATTTTATATGAGTACTTTGTTTGAGTCTGCATTCTTTTATATTCTTTAAGCTTTAAGATTTCTTCTTTCCAATCAAAATCATTATATTTCTCCCCCTTTTTGACATCATCAAAAAGTTTAAAGCATATGAACATTTAAGCTTATATTTCCTACATATTTTATTTCTCCCCTATTTAAGCATTAAGTATACTTGATATGATAAGGAGCAGAAACAACATAGAACCATAGAGCCAACAAATGAGCAGTTAAGAGCAATCTAAATCATTTAGTGATAACCATCTTTAATCATAACATATTCATTGAAGGACAAAGAGATGGACTCATCTTATTACCAGTTGAAGGTTTAAAACATCTGTAGAGACTAATTATAGCATTTTCATTTATGAACAACTAGATGAAAGTATCAACACAAAACCACAAAATAGTTTTAAGATTTAAAGCATATGGTTGAGCTTAGTCAACAAAACATATATATAATATGAATTAGACTTAATCAGAACACATAGACTCAGACTTAATAAAACTAGGTTCTTATGGGTTAGACTGAGAGGAGCCTAAAGATGAAGAAGAAGATGAGAGTAGGCTATCAGAATCATCTGTGTTTGAGGCATGCAGCTTTTCATCTGCTTGAGCAATTGCTAGCCTCTTGTGCTTCACAATCTCTTCTGAGATCCATTCATGGAACTCAGTCCCTATATTTCTTACTTCCATGGGGTTCACAGAGGAACTAGAAGCATCTACTAAACTTTGAATTCTAGAGATGACATTATCCTTGAAGGATATTAATGGGCTATTCACAGTTTTTGATTTCTTTGAAGAAGGTTCCTCGTCATCAATCATTTCCTACTTCTTACTTCCTTCCTTCCAATCTGAGAGTTCTTGAAGTACATCAGTAATATTTTTCATGTTAATCCAAATACTGATATCTTTATCCTTAAATTGTCTCAGATAGTTCCCGACTTTTGCCTGATTGTAATTGGCAAATTTTGGAAATCCTTTAACTGGAACCCTAGGAGTCAAAGTCAGTTCCCTGAAGGATGTATTATCCAGAGTGGCGTCTTCCTTCTTGAGATCCTCAAACTTGAGAATCTTCCCTGCGCTTTTAAGCAGCTTCCTTGATTCTCCTTCATAGATTAAAATATCATCAACTACTCCTGACTCAACCAAAATGTCAGAAATGAGTCTCCCGTATGGAATGAGTTTGATTTCTGCATCAGAGCCTGTTCTGGAGTTTCTTATGGTTTCCTTGAGGAGTTTGAAGATGATTGAGGGAATATGGATTTTAATTCCTTTAAGGAGAAGGAATAGGACACATTTTTTAGTGTCATTCAGATGATTTGAAGGAAGATGATGAAAGACACTTCCTTATAGAATCCTGAACCAAACTTGTAGTGAATTTTTCAGGTTTAAGAATATTTGGTTCTCAGCTCTAGTTTCTTCTTTAAAGATAGAGGTCATAACCTTAGCCTCTCTTTCCTCATTAAGTAGATTCTTAGTAATTCTGAACCCGTTGCTATCATACATCAAGAGATCTGCAATGGTCTTTTCAGAGATGAAGACTTTTCTTTCAAAGATGAAGGAGACAATGAGTGTATTACATGTGTTTTTATGGATCCAGAAGTCTTTAACTAGATGACCATATGTTGGTCCTTCCAACCTCTTGAAATAATTACTCCATCCTTGAGTTTCCATTGAAGAAGTAATATCGTACCCATTTGATTTTAGATTGTTGAAGTTTACAGCAGTTTCTGATAGAACTATGAGGCTGTCAACTGGAATTTGTGTGGTTGTGGGAATTGAAGCATTTTGTGAGACGAAAGCCATTTTTAGAGAATGATGAAGAGAATAGAAGATAATTAGGCTGAAGATTCAGATGAGTAAGAGTTATGTTGCTGTCTTAGGGTTTGATGCTTTTATAGGTGAGGGAGTAAAGTAATTTCTGTGCAACAGTTGATTTTCCTAGAAGCACTAAGCAACGTGGAAGGGGAGGTATAATGATTAATTCCTTTAATCAAGAGTCGCGACACAAACCTAATAAGTGGTAATGAAAACGGTTACTAAATCATAACCTATGAGGGATTTATGGTCTCTAGATAATCCTAGACCTTTTTTGTGTGAATTTTTAAGCAGCGCTCATTATTTTATTTCAATTATTAATTAGATAACCGTGATCATAAAAGCCATTCAATCAAAAGCACATAACTCAAACTTAGGTAAACTTAATCAAAAAGATATAGATATCAAGACTTAACATAAGTTTAGTTAAATAAGAACCTTAAAAAAATGACTAACTTCCTATCTTAGACTAAGAATGTCATCGATTGACAAAACTCTGGAAAAATATTCTCAATCATTCCATTTCTTTTGCAGTGACTCACAACTCCCTGAAGATCGAGAATGTGGGAGATGACTTTGCAAAATGGAATTTGATAGGTTGTGTCTTTCCTAGACAAAAGGATTTCTTCATTCAGATGATTATACATGGATTGGGGTAGGTTTATTTTGACTCTACCAATTAAGAAGAAAATAAATAATTTTTCTTTGTCAGAGAGCCATCCTCCTCCTCTTTCTCTTGGTCTAAGATTTGTTACCATTAACTTGTACCTGTCTTTGGCTACTGGATTTAGGGTACAAGGTAGATTGGGATGACCGTTAGACTCAAAGATCACATGCAAGTGTTTGTCAAGACAAACATTGTTAACGTGATCTTCCACAGTCAAACCATCCTCAATACAGTCAATGGCTTTTGCAATGATGGTATGGTTGATCATGACAGGGCAACCAGCAACCATAGATAAAATGACATTCTTGCCAAAGTTATATTCTAGTGATCGAGCGTTTTCCCAAAACTCAGTTACAAGAGCAGGGAAGATAGGTCCATCAAGCATGGAGAAATAATTTTCCCAGTTCTGAAATTTAATTCCAGAGAAAATGCTTGTCTTGTGAAGAAGAGGTAGATGGTTCAGGTTTAGAGTGTATTCCTTTAAGAGTTCGAGGTCATCAATTTCTCCTCGGATATTGTCTGAAGACATTTTAAGCAGAATAGATGAGGAGGAAGCTTTAGGCTACAGGTAGGGATTCTTTGTAGGAAAGGAATAGTGTGGTGAGGAGAACTAAGGAATCACAGCTATTTATAGTGCTAGAGTGCGTAAGGTTAATTAATTCCTAGATAAGTTATAGCTAGATGTGGGGATCAGTTGAAGAGACACATGATAGACTTTAAATCGCCGTATACCTATGGGTAGAGGTGTAGTAGCTGACACGATGTAATCATGATTCTAATCCTCGAAAATTGTCTAATCATAAATACTTGAGAGTCTCACTATATGTTTTAATTACTTTTATACAGCTTAGAGAGATACTAGCACACAGTTAGTGACTTAAAATAATCAGGAATAAAAGAGACCATGCCTTAGGGATACATAAATCTTTTCGTAAGGATTCTTTACCTAGATATTTTCATGACTTCTCTAGTGTCTGATGGAAGTGACATTTGAGTCTCATAGCATTTTTGACTTAAAGATACTAATATTTTTACAGACTTATCTGAGTGCTTTCCATTTTGACTTTGATCCTTCTTTCTGGAGAGTTCGAAGTCTCCATGCATATCTTTTATGAATGCATTCCTTTCTGAGCTCTTGATCATTATCTTTCAGATTCTGCTTGCTTCTGAGTGAACTGCTGTGGGTTCTTGGATTCTTCAAGAATCATCTGCATTCTGATTTTAGAGAGTAAACAATCCAAAATTATGAACTGTTGAGAGGTTATGTGCTGATAAGTTCTGACATCACATAACATCCTTGTTTCTTCAGCCAAATGCAAAACTTGTTTAGAACCATGCATCATTAAATGTGTACACAACACTAGACATGGTTTGTATGACACTTCTTGATCTCACAATGCTGATCAACTTGTTGAGGTTGGTACATCATATCTACTTCTGAAAGGAATGTTGACTGATTTCTTCATTCTGAAGGACATCATCAACTTAATTTCTTTTGACTACGAGTAGAAAACTTAAGTGTCTAGTTTAACATCTTCTGACTCCAGTGCATGAAAGGTTCTGAGACACTTATCTGATAGTAATCAGATTGATAAAGTTTGGTTCAACTGAGAGATAGTCTCAGGTCATCAGAACTTAGTTATACCGATCAAAACTTAAGAGTTTATTCTTGATCAAGTATTCTGAAGAATCCTTGAAATTCTTCTTCTTGAATATTCTTTCGGTTTTCTGCAACGCTCTCCAAGAAAACACTATTCAGTTCTTCATTGAATCTTTTAATTTCTTGATCGTTCAAGATTCAGATGTTGAATCATTTCTAAGAGTTTGAATTCTTCAGATTTCTGGCTTCGACATACTTCACTCTGAAATTCAAAGTCATAGAGCAACAATCTTTCTTCTCTACATGAAGAAGTTCTAAATGTGTTTTAAACTAGAAAGTCAAGGGTGGACCTAATCCGTTTCTTGAAAACATCTCAAAAACTCATAAAGAATTAAACTTCAGCAAACAAGACTTCTTGCTTTCTGATGATTCAACTTTGAGTAAATACGTGGTTTATCCACACGTATCTTTCAAGATGAGCATTCAACAGATACTACTTCTTATCTGATGAATCTATCTTATCAGCTGATTCTTCGTTTTTCAACGAAGCTTTAAGTGAGGAAGATTTAGTTGTTTGACAACTGCAAAACTTCCAGAATCACTGATTTGCTCAAGTAATCAGATTGATTACAATTTTGTACACAGTCATCTTCTGAACTGTTACATAAATTGTAAGCAGATTTCAATCTCACCCAGAGTATTTCTACGCACCACATCTGGATCTTTTTCTGACACTGTTAAGTGTTTGATATCCATCAATAATAGAACCGGAGCTCTGATACCAATTGATGGTGCAAGAAAGACACAAGAAAGGGGGGGTTTGAATTGTGTATTTACTCTTTTAACAACTTTTCGTATCTTGTCATAGAGAAGCTCAAGTAATATCAGAGTTCGTTGAGAGACTCTGATCTGAGACGATACATTCAGACTTGCTATGCGTGAAGCATGAGAACCAACAAGAGTCTGAACATAAGATACGTTTCTCAGAACTTGCAGTGCGGAAGCTTATCAGAGTAAAGCTGCAAGGTTCTGACTTGCTTACATAAGGTTCTGATACTCAATACATAAATATAAACTAAGACATTAAGCATAAGAGTAAAGAACACACAATATATCCTGGTTCACCACACAGGCTAATCCAGTCCACCCTCCTCAGGTGATTTCGCCTTGAACACAAGGTCTTAATCCACTATAATCAAACTCGATTACAGATGCACAGGCCACGCCGGTGACTAACACACAATGAACCATTCAGGGATTCAACTCAATGAATATAACGAACATTGACCTGCAGGTTCCAATCTCACAAGATCTACTGCTAGGATTTCCACAGCTAGACATTTAGGGATTCATCACAATGAATATAATGCTACTGACCATATTTCAGGATTTCCCACAATGACACCAAGCCATTGTCTTCTCGAGTCTCCGGTCACACTGGCCACTCAAGGAATCCTAATTCACCAAGAATTAGTTCTACAGGAGATTACAAAAATGCTTCTTAACAAGCAGATTACTCCTAAGTTTAAGTACAAAGAACACACAAGTGTTCAAGCAAGATATGATCAACAACTCCTTGCTATCCTAAGAAACTACAAAGATGAATATAGATTTGACAGTTGTTGACATCTTGTAGATCTTCTTCATCTTCATCTTCTTGGTTGAGCAAGCTTTGAGCAACAACACCTTGCTTCAGATCTTCAATGTAGCATTGACGAGAAGGTGGTTGATGACTTGACTGATCTTCAATGTTGTCTTCTTCATCAACATCTTCTGTTTCTAATTGTTGTTGTTTTGTTAATTTAATCTTTAAGCTTCAACAACAATGGCCATGTGTAAATTAATGACAGCTTTGGATATTCTAAGTATTACAACGAGAACTCATCGTTGTTGCTATCTTCATACAATGACTTAGTCAATTTGTAAGTGAACCATCCAATATGATGTTCAGCAAATCGACACCTCAGAAGCGAGAACTCTTTCCTTTAAATAGCCCAGTAGAAATATAGCCGTTTGAAAAACTGTTGGCTGTTGGAAAAGAGACGTTGTGTAATAATTATCTGTACTGACACATCTCCTTTTTGCTGTGGGAGAAGTGACAGGATACCTTCTTAGGAAGTGTGTACAGTTACTCACAACGGTAACATTTGACTTCCAAACTTCAGAGGCTTCTGATAGTAAATTGATGAAGCATGAGTAGATCCTTCTTACTAGGATATCTGATACATCCAGTCTTCAGTCTTTTGAAGAAGTCCATTAGGAATCAGTCTTCAGAACTTCAGCACTTGTCTTTAAGAACATTATCCTTCACTTCTTCAAGTCTTCCGAAACTTCAGAACTTGTCCATTAGGAATCTGTCTTCAGAGTCTTTAACACTTGACCTTTGGAATCGTAACCTTCAGAACACATAAGTCTTCAGAGTCTTTCTGCACTTGGTCTTCAGAGCCTTCCGCCTTCAAAACTTCAAGTCATGAGAGTCTCTAGCACTTCGGTTCTCCAGAGGGGTATCTTCTTCAAAAGCTTCACTATCTTCAGAATCTTAACCACTATCAGAGAGCATCCACGAGAGTATTGCAACAACAATATTAGCATCCTTGGATCTGACTGATCATGATCAGATACAAAAGCGTTCTTGCTTCTTGCGACTTGTGTCACATATAGTAACTTCGCATATTATCAATTACGCACATCTGGCTGGTGCTTGTTGGATCTGATACCTTCTTTGATTATGATCTGCACACAACACACGTTAGAACATAAAATGGTTCTTTCACAAATACGTATTGTTATCATCAAAACATAGAGTGACTTGTAGAGACAATTCTTGCTCTCACAATACCTACACGTTCAAACCTGGCCATCAAAAGTGTTGTTACCGATGCTCACGACAAGGTGTGTGTTTTTTTAATTGTGATGAAGACAACAATCATCTGTTTATCTATTGTCCCCAGATTTCACTAGTTTAGAAGAAAATTGGGTTGTGGGTTAGAATTCCATGGTTGATCGAAGTTAATTGTTGTGATCATCTTATGGTCTAGTTTGTAAGCTTGACAGGGAAATGCTCAAAATCATTGGTGTGCCTTATTTGGTTTGCTACGTGTTGGTGTATTTAGTGGCTGAGAAATCAAATTATTTATAACGATGAAGTAGGAAATCCTGATGTTATTGTTGATACAATTATTCTATTCTCATGGTGGTGGTTGTCATTAGGGTCCAAATAGAAACTAATTTATAATTACTATAAGTGGCATAAATGTCCACTAGATTATTTTGTAGGTGTTTAATCATTTGTAGGAGTTTGAAAATAATGATTTTATCATAGTTGACTGACACTAATTATTGTATCATAGTAGACCGACACTAACATCATCATCACTAGATAGATATATAGAGTTTGAAAATACATTTTGGATTAACTGATTCTGAATTCAGACTTTCGATAAAATCATACTACAATTGGAGAAGAGTGTTGAATCGTACCATATATTTATTAATTTGTGATACGATTTTATGTTTGTCAATCTTAATATGTTTTAATTGAAAATCTTTTATAAAAAAAACCTGAATTCATAAATAAATCACTTTAATAAAAATATATTTACCAAATCAAATAGACGATACTAGTCCCATTTTACTCTGTTAAAATAATTATTTTGATTTATTTTTCAATAATAATTTTTAGGATAAGAGAAAATTATAATTTTCAAATCCATTTAATTTCTTTTTCATCCTGCAATAGTATATTAACATTTTGTTATTCGGTGAGTAACATATTTTGTATATACAACTTCACTGTGAGTAATATTAAGGTTTTGTTTAGGAGTTTGAAGAAAAAGAGAGAAAAAGGATTTTAAAAAAAATCAAGTGAAAAGAATAGAAGAATTTAAATTAGGAGAGTTTTGAAAGATTTATTTTTATTCACAAATCAATATTTCCCTAATTTTAGAAATTAAAAAATATATATATTGGATGAGCGATTTGAAAGGATATACGTTGTTAGACTATTTTAAAAATAAATAAAAAAATATTAATGATAAGCAATCTTTTATCATTCTATAAAAAAAATTTAAAAAATATTAATTACTTTTTTATGTTAAAAAAATTTGTTTTTTAAACCCTTTATTTCCTTCCTTCCACATACTACCATTATTTAAGGAATCATTCCATCAATCACGTTAACATCAACTACCTAACTAAGAAAGGAAACTACATAGACACTACCTAATTTATCCTTCCATTGAAAATTAATTTAGACTACACCATACCCTTTTTTGTAATTGACTAATACAAATATTTCGGCCAATGAAAACAACTTAAATTGCCAAATAGCTCATCAAACTGGAAATGCCATTTCAATTTTTCCACAACATTCTCTCTCCCGTTCATCACATCATTTCCATTCCTCTCTCCCTCTTTCCCCATTTTCTCCGTTTTTCTTCTTCTTCCTTCCTCTACACAAACAACTTGAATCCTTCTCATTATTGTTTTACACTCTTCTTCTTCTCAATATTTCTTCTTAAAATCACATTTTACGAAGAAGAAAATGGTGATATGCTTGTAGGTCATGGTTCCGATTTCAACTCCAACTGAAGAAGATGGAGATCTGGGCATGTTTCGATTTCATGAAATGTTGCCCCCATACCAACAAAAACCGATAATCATCTCTCGTTCTCATGACTGTTTAAGAAGGCGCAGTACCATCGACATTTGTTACTTTGACAATAGATTTTAGGGTTTTGTTGATTTTTTGAAATTTTTGGATATGTTAGTGTGTTTTGAAGTTTTGAAGTGTGTTTTAAACAAAGTGAAATTGTATTTGAAATTGTGTGTAATTTTGAAGTTTGATCTAGCCTTTAATGTCATGTTGTTGTTTATTGGAAATTGATTTATTTTTTTTCCTTTTGATGTGTTTTCATGGATAACTGATGGTGGTCCTCATGCTGCTTTCTTGGCAACTTCGCAATAGTATAAGACTGTGATGCCTAGAAGAATTATCAATGTTAGTATTGATTCTTCTGGAAATCAAGCTTTGAGGATGGCTATGCAAATGAGACAGCAACATATTTGTAGGGACAAGGCCACCAACAACATTAGCACGACTCAGGAAACTTAGTATGTGTTCTGTTCTATGACCAAAATTAATTTTGACTAAATTGATTTTATAATATTATTTCTGGTTTGAGTTTAAGGTAAAATAATTTATGTTTGGATCACAAAATCTTTTGTGTGTCATATGATATGATGACCACTTTTAATATATTTCATAATTGATTTATGTTAATTGTGAAGCTAGAAATCTTAGCTTTTAAGTAGAATATATTTTGGTTGAGGATTTTCTTTGATTCTGGTTGGTTTTGCTTAGGCAGTGCTTGCAAACATGGCTGATATGTATATTGTATTTCATGAACCTTAAGGTCTTAAAGCCATTGCACAAAGGGTTCATGGTCTTGCTGGTTTGTTTGCTCTTGGATTAAAGAAACTTATATTTGAAGTTCAGGATCTTGGATTCTTTGACTCTGTGAAGGTTAAGACTTCAAATGCCAAAGAAATTGCAGACGCTGCTATCAAAAGTGACATCAATTTGCAAGTTGTAGATGGAAACACTGTAAGCCTTGCATAGAATGTTGTACCAATCAGTTTGACTATATTTACATGTTATACATTATTGTATGTGATGCATTTTGAGCATGCTTATAATCACTAAATTAATTTTAATCTATTTTTGAATTGAAAAATAACTTAACTTTTGAATTGATTCTATGTGTGCATAATTTGACAGAATCTAAAAATGGGTTATTTAATGCCATCTGTGGCTTGGCTATGATGTCTGATTTAGGAATCCTATTTGCATCCCATGATAGGTAGGTTCATTCTGCATATGATACTCTAGATTCAACTAGTACTGAATGCCTGGTTCTGCATCAGAAAATGTATATATATCCTGCTTGACATGATTCCATTACTGCAGTTCTCTCAGATTTTGGGCAGTAAGTGGTGAATTGTTAATGGAGATGGTTGGTCATACTGCAATTGTTTATTCAGTTGATTCACATGCATCAGGACTTATTGTCAGTGGTAGCGAAGACCGCTTTGCAAAATTATGGAAAGGTGGCAACCTCTTTCTTGCTTCATGCTATATAGATCACATGTCGTTTTATTTAAATATTATCCGCATATATTGCTTTAGTGATAGTATTCAATATTGTTAAGTTTTATGGGGTTTTTGTTTTCTTTTAGAGATTGAGAATTAATCTTGGTCCGTCTTCATGAAGTTTATAGGGAATTTTTGTTTAGTTGTGTGTGTATGTTAGGGAGGGGGATGTCTCACCCTATTCTTTATTCTGGCCAATAGTTGTAAGAAACTGCTTGATATTATGCTCTCTTTTGTCAGCTCAGCTGAATCTTCACAACTCATAGATTCACAATTAAAAATTTGGGTTATGTTTGCTTAATAAAATTTTCACATCTACTGTTTTTGTAAATCATAGTTTGTGTTTTAAATATAAGCTAGAGTTTGTTTGTATTTTACACGAAGACCCCAGAAATGTTAGCTACTTTGTAGTTGGAAGGCTTTCACATCAGATTCGAGATCTAAGGGAATCAATTGAACTCTCTCTAATGAATCCTGAGCTTTTTCTTAGGGTTGGAATCAAACCACCAAATGTAAGGATATATTGAAAACATTTGTATGACTAATGAATAGCTATTTATTGAAGGAAAAGTAACTAAATTTACTTCTTACCGAGTGTTCTTCTCTATGGACCTCCTAGAACTGGGAAGACATTATTAGAAAGAGCAATTGACAACAATATTGAAGCTAACTTTTTGAAGGTTGTATTTTGTTCTTTGTGTTGTGCACCAAATGCTTGATGTGTCATTTTTATCAAATATATACTTCATTTCAGGTTGTTTCCAGTGCTATAATTGATAAGTATAATGGTGAAAGTTCAAGACTGATTAGGGAAATGTTTGGATATGTTCGTGATCATCAGGTAGGAAGAACTTTTATTCTTTCAATCTAAATATCTACTCAAAATTGATTTTTACTGTTTCTAACATTTTGTTTAGCCTTGCATCATATTCATGGATGAGATTGATGCCAGTGTTTTTCTAGGAAAACTAGGGACATTAAGGTATAATCTTGTCATTCATCGATCTTTGTTGTAAATAATATTCAATTTTTTCAACCTTAAATGTATTTTCCACTTCTGCCAGCTCTCTCAATTATTCTGACGAAAACTGGTCGTAGTGTAAGCTTTCGTGCTAGCTTTAGAGTTATGAAAAACTATCAAACATCTTATACAGGCTAGATACGAAACTTTTTGCAATAAAGACAATGCTGGCGGGGATTCTAAAAATGGAGATGCATAAGATACTTCTCATAGTGACAATTCTTTTCTGGAAAAGGATCTACAAGCGGTTCTTGACTCTTTTGACAACCTCTTTTGTCGCTGATGTCGTGTAAGATTCTTTTCCCATTAAGGTGCTGAATAGCGTGCAATTTCTTTTTTCTCTTTATATCTCATTTTTTGTGGTTTTTTCATTATGCAGGTTTTCGATTGCAGATTACATGGATGCTCCCGGGATCTTGTACTTCTGGTAGGTTTTACTTATGAGTTACTTCTTATGGAGTAATATATGTTCTAAGTATTGGTTCTGCTGTTCATCAAACTTGTCTTGCAGCCCAACATTTCCCGCAGTAATATATCTACTAAGTGCCAATTATTTGTTTTTGAAACCATTTTTTCTTGCTGTTGGGTTGCATGTTAGGCTGCTATATGGGGCATTACAAGTATTAATAATGCAGCATATTTTCAATGGTTTTGTTTCTTGCTGTTTTTTCTTTAATGTTGTCATACTTTCAGTGGTTTTGTTTCTTGCTGTTTTTTCTTTAATGTTGTCATATTTTCAATGGTTTTGTTTTTGTTTCACTTTGATTGCAGTGTTAATGGTAACTTTGTGCTTAAATTAGATTTTGAACAATTTACTACATCTTCCCCTCGTCCTACTCTCAACAACTTCATTGGAAATTGTGTGTAGTTGCTTAATGGAAAGTTATTAAACAATTGTAAGTGATCACCCTCTTTGACTACACTCATTCTCAATCCAGTGGATATTTCTAATATGCAGGTTGCCACTTTTCTATATCACCAAGAGAAAAAGAATATACAAGTAACTGTATAGATTATGCTGAACTTGGTTGTAAATTGCAAGCCTCAATTCACAGTATAATCATTTTTATTCATACCTATACTGGTGTTGTTGCGGTTATTTTCTTTGTTTCATTTCAGGAAGCTATAGAACACGGGATGGTAATAACTAAATGTGCTTGTGAGAAAGCAAAAACCGCTTCCAAGGAGAGAGGGAAGGCATCCGCTGTAGCGATAAATATGGAGATTCGTCATACTAAGTCTTGGTTGTTGGAAGGTATCCACTGTGAGTAAAAATCAATTTTATTAATCTACTTTTTAGCATCTCACTATTAAAAATTATTTTGTTTGAAATTGTTCTATTGTTTTGGAACTTGAAGATGGCTGGTTTATACCTGAGTGAATCGCACAATCGAAGATAACACAGAGTCGCCACCGAATTTTATTTAGTCCCAACGGACAGGGAAAATATCGATAAAACCCAAGGGGAAGAGAAACGGGAACGGGGGTCGGTTATGCGAAAGGAAGGTACTAGCACCTAACGCATCCGCCGTACTCGACGGGGACCATTTCGCTTGCTTCTAGGCTTGGATGGGTTATCTATCTAAAGGCTTCTAGCTAAAAGAAAAAGCAGAGAGGGAGAAGGGAAAAAAGAAAGAAAGAAAGAAAGTGCTCGCTGAGGATTAGGGCCCTCGTGCCTACGTACCCTCATAGTGCAATGAGGAAATCAGAGCGTCGTAGTTTAGAGGAACCAAGGAAAAGAAGGGAAAGGAAGAAGGATGGAAGTGTGCTCGCCAAGATCATCGTGATCTCGTGCCTACGTATCATACATTCGAAAGAATGCAGAATCAGAGCTTCCATAGTTCGGGGAACTAAGACGGAAAAAGAGAAAGAAAAGAAAGGAAAGCGTAAATGGTGTCAAAAATCAAGAACAATAGAAGAAAGGAAACTCTGCCGGGGACTCCAAAGAAATGGTGTCAAAACCAAGAAAAGAGTGTGAAGGGAAAGATAGCGACTAAGCTGGGGATAAAATGCAAGAGCAGTGTCGAAACCAAGAAAGTAAAATAAAGGAGGGACAGAGATGACTCCATAGGGGAGTAAGAGAACAAAGAAACTGTGCTGGGAATCAGAGGATAGTGACCCTACTGAGGATCCAAAATAAGAGAACAAGGGTTCGGTATATTAACTGACTGTCAGTGGTTAACCGAAGAAAGAAATTAAGACTTTGTGGGGAAAAGAAGTTAGTGTCAACAGACAGACTGTGATGAACCAAGAGAAAAGAGCACTTAACCAATAGAAGGTGTTTGACTCTGAGGGGGTAAAGGTTTTAACAGATAGTCTGTGATCAACCAAATGAAAAGGTGTAGGACTAAGCAAAGGTCGTGACCCAAAGAAGTTCGGTAACCTGACTAAACAAACAATACCTGACAGAGGAAAAGGGTATTCGAACCAAAAGAAGGTTACTAACCCAATGGTGCAAGTATTCGAACCAAGAGAATGTTGCTAACTGCGGAAGATTCGGTATGAACAGAAAGACTGTGATTAACTGAAAAGGAACGAGTGATTAACCAAGAGAAGGTGATTAACTCAAAGGGGCTCAGTGCTTTAATAGACAGGTTGTGGTTAACTGAAGGAAAGGGTGATTAACCAAGAGAAGGTGATTAACCCAAGAGAAACTCAGTGTATTAACAGATAGACTGTGGTTAACTGAGAAGGAGTGCAAATTGGTGTTTTAACTGACAGGCAGTGATTAACCAAACAAAGGGAGAAGAACCAAAAGAAGGTTGCGAAACTCCTGAGATTTTCGGTTTTAATAGACAGGTTGTGACTAACCGAAGAAAAAGGGTATTGAGACTCTTCTGGGGGAATCAAAAAGCAATGATTGACCACAAGAAAAGAAAGTAGGGTATTGAAACAAAGAGAAGTTTGCTAACCCAAGAACAATGATCTTAACCCAAAGAGAGGTGATTGACCAAAAGAGGTTGCAAGAGATAATAGTGATCAAGGATCGACTCGACTGGGGAAGAAAATACACTACCACCTAGAGATAGAGGTGACTAAGCCAAGCACAGGATCATTCGTCCCCTACCTGAAGTAGTCAGAATGAGAGTAGGAATTCTCCATTCCCATTCCTTCTCTAACACACAGGGTGTAGTGCAGAAATTGAAACGCACAACATAACAGCTCCAAGTTGTACGGTGCTCCAGTGTCGCGCGAAACTCCGACTCCGCGGGGAGAAAGAGAGAGAAAGCTCTAAAGGAAGCCTAAAGAGAAGCACCAAAGGGGAGATTAATAATCGAAATGAAGTTTCGATTAGCTAATCAAAAGGGAGAAATATGCTAATTATTTTCCAAAATGAATTGAAAAATTATTAAAGCAAATGGTGCATTATTAATTATACAAGATTAAGCTTATTCCTTGAAGAACAAACTTAATGCTAACATGAAATAAAATGTGCAAAACAGTGCCAAATGACCATCAAAATGCAACACGAAATCATGTTATTATGTGAACAAAGTTATGCAAGAATGAGCATGTTCATGTAAAGTTGAGAATATGAACAAATTGAATAATTGAAATCGTGCATCAAAAGTTCATGAATATGCTTCAACCAGAAGTTAAATGACACTTAAAACATCCTTAAAAATCAAGCATATCAATCCATGGAAGTTAGAGAAAGAAAGCATGGCAAACACACTTGAAAAAAAAAACAAAAATGGCCATTCTGTACAGTGGTAACTGGTTACTCACCACAGGGTAACCGGTTACTTGCTTGAAAAATTGCGTTTTTGGTGGAAAATACACTGAGTAACCGGTTACTCACCATATGGTAACCGGTTACCACTATGACAGTGGCAAAAACAGTTGCTGAAAAAGCACTTTTAGCCTTTAAATCACTTATTTAAACTACCACATGCTAGGGTATGGATTTGTGCAAGAAAATCAAGTTTGAAAACAGCAAATAGGAAGTTATGAAATCAATTTAACACATCAAGATCATGGATCAAATAATGCAAAATCAGTTCACACACAAAAAGTATCGAAACTACATCGCGAATGATACGAAAATACTCGAAATAGTAAAATTAGTGAGATCTACCAACCTACAAGCCGGAGATTTGGCTTGGTGATTGTTGCAAAGTGATCTTGATGAAGATAATCAAAGAAAACCATAGGAATCTTCAATGATAGCCGAAATGTATCGAAACCAATCAAATTGCGACGAAACTCCGAAATGAGAATTCGAACCGTTGAAACTTGATGAAAACACTTGAGATGAATCCAAAAGTCAATAGAATTCCAGAAACTCAAGTATAAATGCAATGTGAAGAAGGTTAAGCTCAAGAAATAATCACTTCCAATGTAGAAGTGATTATTCTTCAATGGAGAAATTGAGCTATAGTGATGGTTTTGGGAAGAGAATTGAGATGAAGATGAAGAAGTAGCAGAAATATTCAAAGAGAATGTGGGATAATTGAGAGTGAAGTGTGAGAAATTTGAGAAATGATTGGGGATTCTTGAAAAATGAGTGAAGCTTTGTTTATATAGACTTTTGGTTTGGAGTGTGAGAGGTTTGGAATTTGGTTTGGACTTAACTTTGGGTGGTTTGGAACTAGGCTAGGAGTTAATTGCACTTGACTCATCGAGTCAAGGTGGTTAACTCGGTTAGTTATGATCAACTCGGTAACAATCCCAACGTGAGCTCCAACATCCAAAGGTTGATATGCTTGGAAAACAAGGAACACGGTGCACTTAATTTAGGGTGAAGCATTAAAATAAATGCACTTGGAATGTCTTGAATAGTCTTGAAATGTCTAGAGATGTCTAGAATATTCCACATGCTGCTAGAACACTGTAGAACCAAAGACCAAAGACCAAAGAGTGTACACAGCTGTTGTCCCAAAAATGCAGCAGGAACTGCAACTTTGTACAGGGTAACCGGTTAATCACCATAGGGTAACCGGTTACTTCAGCCAATTTTACCCAAATTTTCTTGGGAAATGATACTGAAGTCCCGGTTTCGATTTTCCACCTCTTGTGTTGATGAGTAAGCATGGAAACCTTTATTTTGAGCTTGTTTTGATGATGTAATGACCTTGTGCAGATGCAATTAATCGGGCTCGTAAACCTGAATATTCCCGCAACCAAAAAACAAAGAGAAAAAGTGTGAATGTGTATGCTAGCGATGCTGTTGCAGTGAGAATCGGATAACAAGCTATTAATTAACTTGCATAACATTTCTTTGAATTCACCACCGACTTTGATTTATCCAAAGGAAAGGTTCAAGATCGAGAAAACCTAAAGGGGGGAGATCTAAGGTTCGGGGGTTGGTTATACAAAGGGAAGGTATTAACACCCTAAGTATCTTTAGTACTCTACAGGAACCTCTTGTTTATGTTTGTGTTATGTTATGTTTGCTTGCTAAAGGAATTTGTGATAAGGTAAAGATAAAGACCTAAGGGTATGTACACTAAGTTTGCTCGCAATGACGTTGCATCTTGTGCCTACGTATCTGACTAAAGAATCAGAGCAACCGTAGTTCACCTAACTAAGGGTGAGGAACCATTGACTATGGCCAAAGTTTCAAGGGGAAATGAGTGTGAGCTCATTTAGAGTTTAAGGAAACTCTCTAAGTCTAAGTCATGGTGGGGAAAAGTGGATACTCAATATGATGAGCCCACATAGAGTTTAGAAACTCTATCCTATTTCTAAGTTATGATTCATGGCTCTTAGGAGGCCAAAATGAATAAAGGCTCTTAGGAGGCCTAGAGGGAATGTGGCTCTTAGGAGGCCGAGATGGTATATGAGTTGTTATTGACTCATGAGTCAATTAGAAGAACTTTCCTTTGGAAGAAGGGGGAATATCAATTCTTATGGATAAAAAAGTTTGTAAAGATATTTACATGAAAATGCAAGATCAAACAACCAAGTATCATAGTGAAACAAAGCTCACAACACCATACAAGGTTAGAAACACATGTATTAAATCAAGATGAACAAGATAATATGATGAAAGAATCAAAGAAGTCAAGGTGTTCAAGGAAAAACCCTAAAAAGGTCCTCTACTTCCAACATTAATAGATACCTCAAAAGTATTTGTTTTCACCAATTTCTTTTTATATTCAGAAGATAGACACATCAAGGAGTACTTTGCAAAAAGAATGGGCAAAAAAGAATGAAATTTGATCAAGTTATGAGTTTTAGAAATCAAAGCATGGACCATGAAAATATAAGATAAACATGTGATAAAAATAATGGAAAATCTCCCCATGGGTATTGAACCCGTGCCCTTGTGGTTGTAGTCTAAAACATTTTCCAAACCATCCATGCGCGCGTATTAACAAACCATGGCAGCAATACAATATATGTGAAACAAGGGCGCTTTCAAAAAATAAAACAAAAGGACTAGGGCGAGGGGGATTCGAACCCCAGTCCTTGTGGTCTATGTGCATATGCTCTTACCACTGGGGTGGCCATACATCCAGTGTATGTGCCCACCCCACAAATACTTAACCCTTTAGGCGAGAAAAATGCCATGAAACAATGAAGCATGAGGGTCTGCTACATATTCAAGAGTATTGATTCCAGTCCCACACTTCCAACTTACTAACAAACAAACATTCAAATTCCATCAGCCTTAACACCAAGCAAACCAAAGGAAAATTGAAGAAGTAAAACAAATGCCTCCAAAGAACATTCCCATAGTACATCAAAATTAATTCTAAAACAAAATGAACAAGCATCAGAAATGGGAAGAAAAAGAAACAAAGTAACAAGCCCCTTCATTTGATGTGGTTTTGGCGAGATGAAGTTGAAAGCAAATTGAAACTTCCAAACACCACTCTCTATTTCCAGAACCAGTTTCCATATCAGATTTTTAACAAACTTTAGAGGGCTTAATCAACAGTTTAGAAATAGAATAAAAATTGAATCCTAAATACACCAGGACAGGAATTAATTAGAGAAAAGAGCATGAGGACCAAAGCATTCCAGGTCCATGTACTGACTGTGCTTAGAGAAGCAGCAACAAGATTCAACACATTATGTTACTACTTAATTTTAAAGCAAACATGGTATAGCAACAAACATTCTCATGACAGAACCAGGTATCTAGTGGAGCAACAAGAATGGATTGCCATCAACACAGATTCAGTCATCATTTTAAGACATATCATGATATGAATAAAAACAAATGGGGACAAGTAAGCTTTTACATGAAGATATGCTCATTATAGAATCTCTTCAATCATGCTAAATGCAGGCATATGCAGAAGAGTGCACAAACAGAACCAAAGCTTCAAGAGGGCAATCATGTATTCAATGTGGCATTACAAATCCAAAGTAAACTCAGACATGACTTCTGCTAAAGCTCATGGTCAAGGAAAAAATTACAAAGTCATTCTAAGAGAGAACAACTGCCACTTATTATGTAAACATCCCCAGGAACCAAAGTAACCTGGCTTTTGACTCAAACCTAAGACCAAACTATCAAGTACTCAGTATAAGGGCAGGGCATCAGGGGTGATAGTGCCAACAGAAATGGATCTCATAAGTTTAATTAACATTTCAGCACACATTATTCACAAATGATAGCAACACCACTAGAACATTACCAAGAAATCAACAAAATTGGTACTAGTAGTGTAGTCACACAGCTCAAATAGTTTGGACTAACATATTCAGTAGTTTAACATGCATATCTCCTATTTATCCAAAACTGACTCACACTAGGCAGGGCTATGATCAATTTGAAATCAACATACAACTGCAAAACATTGATGGGAGGCAATAGGGATAAAACATAATAAAAGCATGATTTTTTAAAAGACATAGACTATGAACTGAAAGTGAGTAAGCAAGTCTAAACAAGGACATGTATATTACACTTCAAATAGTAAGCAACTAATCAATGCACACACACATAGCCAGGGATCACACAAACTAAGCAACCGCATTTTAGGCAAGGCACTCCTATGAACATGAAGTGAGAACATGGTAACCAAAACTTATTCAAGCATTAGCATTCAAACCAGACAGTTACATATTCATGGTATTCTATGTGATTCACAGCAAAAAAACAGGGGCAGTGCTATGTTCATTTATATCAGAGTAATATCAGTTCAAGTTTTTCATGTCATAAATAAAGATTCAACTTAGCAGGCTGATATGAAAAGAGACAAACTCAAAGACTCACAGTGTTAACAACTTTTAATGAGTTCAATAATCCTGTCCATGTGATTACTTGATCAAGAAGCAAGAAACAAACCAGTTAACATGGTAACAATATGATCATGACATGGTATAAGCAAAGAGACATCATTAAAGCTTGTCAAACAATCATGCCAATCCAAACATTCTAAACATACTATTGACATCTTAAGCACACAAATTTATCATGGAATAGGGATAAATCAGAGTTGTGGTCATGTATTATCAGTGGGTGTATTTGTCATGACATTTATACTAAACAATAATTTAGACATATAGAAACAATCTTGAATCATGGCAGTGCAAAACAAACTCAGGAAAATAGCTATGCACATGGCTATATGACAGTTAAGATACCTTAAGCAAAGAAACATGATCATGCCTAACACAAACCTCAAACCAAATTTTCCATGTTAGTTAGATTAGGACTAGCATGGTATGGACAAAGAGACAAGTCAGGCCCATAAACCTATAGCAGAAATACATGGACCTCAAAGCACACTCTTAAACCTATATGCACATGATCTAAAGCAACAAGGCAAGAACAACATTACATTCATCATGATAATCCAATGTCAGGCCACCTTCTCATGTTGTTCACACATAATAACTCAAGACTTGGCATGTTGACATGAAGAGAAACAGTCTTAAGGATTTTTAGTGTTAACAACTTTTCATGAACTCAATAATTTTTATTCATATGATCAATTGATTAAAATGCAAGAAAAAACAACAAGTCAATATGGCAGTAGTATGAATATGGCATGGCATCAGACAAAAACTTCAAGAGATTAGCAGTTCCATACACCAGTCTTATGTGCATAGGTCAACTTGACTCAAAACAACTAACATGGCATGACATGGTTTGTATGCATAGCAGGATGTGAGTAAGCACATGAATAGATATCAAAACAACACTATAAAAAAATGAATCAATAACAAACTTCCATCCTCAAAGACAAGCTCAACAATCCAACACATGAGTGGCCTACTATGAAAAGGCAGAACAATGTAACCTTTCACACAAGCAACATTAAGGATGTATTTCAGGCTTCTACCCTTTTGAACACATATATAACTTGAGTACAAAGACAAGTATCCTATCAACAACTTGCACACACAAATTGAATACAAAGCAAGGCAACAGTTTGCACAACTTGACTACACATCAGACAACATATCAAAAGCTAGCACACACATCCAACTTAAATAAGTCAGGTAGCATCTCAACTGCATTAGTACACCATGTATTTAGTGAAACCAACTATACTTCCTTGCCCACACCATCATTACACACTTTGACTCATAGTAACATAAAATAGTTTAAAACAGTTCTTACAAACACAGAAGAAACACAAACATCTCAATTCATCCATAGTGTTAAGAACAAGAGACAATGTAGATACCTAACTCAATATATAAGCCAAAACAATCATACTTGTCTTACCTCATTATGGCAGGCCATGGACAAATGGTTAAACACAAACATTAAACACACCATGAATTTCTACATTATGGACAGATGGAAAGAAAACTAAAACACATTATAGGAGCATTTATAACAGAGATATGGTGATGATAGCAATGTACATGAGCATGAATATTGAGTGTGAAGAAGAAATGTTACAAAGTGGAATATGTCCACTACACCCTCAAGTGTATGCTGACTTTTCTTCTTTTCTGAACTAGCAAGGAACTCCAAGGCAAGTCTCCTCCTCTTTCTCACTTGTGAAGCTCAAACTCAGAAATATTTTAGAGTGTATTGTGGGAAGTGTTCGTGTCCAAACTGAATAGAAACAACCCCTATTTATAGGGGAGAGCTAAGAACTCAAGGCATGGCCAAAGTTGCACATTATGCCAACATTGCCCTTTTCATCATGTGGGATGTTGTGCCCGCTGAGCAAAAATCTCTAAAGATCTATGAATACTGATGCACAAGCTGGTGAGAAGTGATTGGTGAGAGGCTCAATGAATAAACAAATACTTGTTTCCTTGAAAAGTTTCTCTCTCCATGTACCACTTGCCATAAACTATTATTTTAATGTGAGCAATCTTGAAAATTAGTGGCAAGGCTTTTGTTAACCCTAAATCCAACATTAGAACTCAGAAACATGGGGACTTTGGTGGTTAGAGAAGGTTTTGAGCCATTATGTAAAAGTTGGTTTCTTGAGTTTAAAGAAATGAAACCTCCATCTTTGAAGCTTCAAAACTCCCAGCTAACTCAATGGATTGAGGAGTTCTAGTACTTTTTGGAAAGCCCTCAATGTCCTCTACAAATTTCATGTTGGACCCAAGTTCTGAATCACAAGGGATCCTGGTGAAAAATGGGGTTGAAGTCAGCTGGTTCTTAAGGCAAAAATGCTGAAATTTCTCTGTCTTTGGGCAGCCTAACTTCCAAGCCTCATAACTCAAAAACCATGCATTTTTTTGGAGAAAGGTCATATGGAACACTTTGAAGATAATGGAAAGAGCTTCCATTTGAGCTTTGAGTCACTCAAATAGGATGTGTGGTTTGAGAGTTATGTTGTTTCAACTTTGCACAAGAGGGGAAATTTCCACATATGAAAAATTTTATGAACCAAACCTTGATTCCTTTGCAAGAAACCTCTTAAAACTTGATCTCTCATACCTTAAATCATCAATGAGACATGTCATGATGGAATGAGGACTTGGATGCTTCATTTGGATCAAAAGCTCAAGGATTAGGGCCTTAATCAAAACCCTAATTTCAACTGTGAATGCATTGGGATGATCTCTGATGATCTTGCTTCTCCCATCACATCTAAGTGTCATAGATGGTCTCTGGGGATGTATACTATCACACGGAGTCATGTCCTAAGGTTTGAGAACAACTCTTGATCAAAATCAAAACCATGATCCACTTGTCTTGTCAAAAACCCTAATTTGGAGGCAGGGTGAAACTATGGCTCAAGTTACTCATGATGAGAGCCAAATGATCTTGAATTCTTGTTGAATGAGACCTTTTGAATGTAGGTGACTCAAATGGTTGATGAACCAATCAAATCTTGACTTATCAAGACAAAAACTCTTCAATGATTCCTCAAAAGGAAACCCTAATTCGATAGTTTGGTATGGTGATCCTTTGTTGACTTGACTTGATTCAAAGTCTTGAGATCTTTGTACCCATCAACTGGTGAACCTTTGAGATGATTGTATGGAGCCAGAGAATGCCTTGGGAGGCCTTTAATCTCTGTGCAAACCCTAATTTCAAACACAAGAGAAACAAATTGGCAAGATGTGGGTTAGTTAAAAAATGCATATATGATTGATCCTAAATGTCTATGCAAGATGTTATGACATCTAAGAGGTAAAATTTGGGGTACAACAGTTGCCCCTATTTAAATAGCTTTACCGGATGGTACGAGGAAAGGAAGTCCTCGGGACATCAAGGTGGAAAGGTATTTAAATATAGCAAACCGAAATTTTTTCGCTTAGATGGAGTGCATATGCTAAGGACAAGTGACAGACGTGCAAATGCTGACATGCCATGCATTTCTAATATGATGATATGTGACCGGACAATGCTAGGGAAAATGAGACGTATTCTTAATGGGCATGAAACCAGAAAGAAGGCATGATTTCCACTAGGGATCAGTGTGAAAAAAAAGGATAAGCATCCAACAAAAGATTTTCTGGGGATTTCTTATACTGAAGAGTTCAAACGGGATCTTCAAGAAAAAGCCAGAAAAGGTAAAATTGAACTCGTGCGCCAGATAATAAAATACGACTAGACTTTTAGCTGGGGATAAGGTTAAGGAACCAATATGAGTTGGACAAGAATCGAGGTTCACATTTGACTTGAGATTTTGGTTCATAGGTGACTTGAAATTTTGGTTCATAGGTGACTTGGAATAAGCAATGCCAGCGATTACTGGACTTATGGTTCATAGGTGACCAAAGTTAAGGTTCATAGGTGACCTGAAATAAGCAATTCCAGCGATTACTGGACTTATGGTTCATACGTGACCAAAGTTAAGGTTCATAGTTGATCAAGGTTCATAGGTGACCTAAAATAAGAAATGCCAGTGATTACTGGACTTATGGTTCATAGGTGACCAAAGTTAAGGTTCATAGTTGACCAAGGTTCATAGGTAACCTGAAATAAGCAATGCCAGCGATTACTGGACTTATGGTTCATAGGTGACCAAAGTTAAGGTTCATAGTTGACCAAGGTTCATAGGTGACCTGAAATTTTGGTTCATAGGTGACCTGGAATAAGCAATGCCAACGATTACTGGACTTATGGTTCATAGGTGACCAAACTTAAAGTTCATAGTTGACCAAGGTTCATAGGTGACCTGAAATTTTGATTCATAGGTGACCAAGGTTCATAGTTGACCTGAGATTTTGGTTCATAGGTGACCAAGGTTCAAACAACGGGTTCATATTTGACCTGAAGTTTAGGTTCATAGTTGACCTGAAATAATCAATGTTAGTGATTACTGGACTTATGGTTCATAGGTGACCAATGTTCAAACAACGGGTTCATATTTGACTTGAAGTTTAGGTTCATAGTTGACCTGAAATAATCAATGCCAGTGATTACTGGACTTATGGTTTACATGAGGAGATTAAGTATCAGATAGGTCAATACCGGGGTGTAACACCCCAAAATTTTCCCTCTTGTTATTACATAGCTTATGTTTCATTTAATTGTATTTCATCTTATATCTCATACAAGTTGCAAAGGGCGTGTGATTAGTTGATTTCAGAGCATTGACTATTCAAAGCAGGAGAGCTAAAGCCTAAGGTCTTCAAGCAAGCCTCAAGAGTCTCTTTTGTCTCATATGATCTCAATTGATCCCACAAGTCATTGGAAGAACAGAATTCACCAAGAAGTTGGACAGTTTATCATCTCCTAACCAAAGGTAGTCCAAATTAGGGTTTGTGATTCAAGCAGTCTCCTGATGAAATTTTGATTCAAACTTAATCTCAATGTTTTCTACATGATATCAAGTATCTAAGGATGGAAGATTACCCATTGGTTCATTTCAGAAGAGGTTCAATTGGTCAGTTGCTTGAGAATCAATAAATTGATGAAAAAGTCAACTGTGCAGAAGGAAAAGTCAACTCCTGACCTTTTTGGGTCAAATTCATGAAATTCAAGTCACATATGTTCATTGGACAAGATTTGATCAAGAAATGTCAAGAGGTTCATCAAAAATCAAGAATTGTACCAAGTTGCCATTTTTAGAAATTTAGGGTTTCCAAAAATGGCAAGTTTGGATCATTTTGCACTACACTTCAAGGCATTCTTTCTTCAAGATAAAAGCTTCAAACTTCAGACCTAAGTTGAGCCAATCAAAGATCACATCTTAAGCTTTAAATCCATATAAATAACTCTTCCATTGGATCAAAATTGAGGGAGTTATGATCAATCAAAGTTTGACAAAACCAAGGCAAGAACCAGGTCATGACAAGGTAATCTCAAGGCACCCGACCATAATTTCATCAAACATGTGGTGTGCCAAATGGCAAGCTAGTTTTATCCATCAAGAAGGCTTCAAATGAAAAATTATTGAACATCAAAGTTGTTCATCTCCATGTCCTCTTTAACTTTAATGTTGGGCATTTTCTCATTTGAATAAGTTATGAAGGTCATATAAGGGTTCAAAGAGAGAGGTTTCACACTGAAATTCCATAGGCTCATGGCCAGGTCTGCAGACCAATCTCACACGCCCATGGTTCAGTTTTGCACACATGATTTCTTGGTCATCTTTATACATATTACAAGCTTCCATTCACTATGATTCCAACATCAAACTTGTTCCATTACATGTTCTTGATCCATAGCCACCAAAATCATCTCATTTCATGCACTATACTTTGAGAATTTCATCTTCAAACATCATCATCTCCATGGAAGTTGTGTTGCCAAAACAGAAATGATTGTGCATGATATTGTTTGACTCATATCAGTTCACACGCATGTACTTCTCACACCAGTCATTCATTGCTTCATTTAGATACACACCATCTTACACATACATGCACGCATACCTTTACTATACACCAAAGAGGAAAATGACAAACTTGTCCAATAAGTGTTCATGTTGCTGCACTAATATCAACACATACATCAACATCACCACCTATCATTTCATGCTGATCCTCACCATAACTCCATGATCACTCCACACTTTAACCAAACCTCTTAACTCGTGCCAATAACAACCTAACTCATTCAGTTAAGCCACAACTCAGTTAACTGATTCATTCTAACTTGAGTTCTAACCATCAACCACACTAGTTAGAATTTAACCATGAGTATATAAGCTTCATTCTAATAGAATTTGAGGGGGGCTTCTTCATTTGCATCAATTCACACAAATCACTCTCTAAAAACTCTCTCTGAATTCTCTCTCTCTCTCTCTCTCTCTCTGCACGAGTTCATCACACTTCTTCATCAACTGTTCATCATTGTTACTTTGTGATCAAGAACAAGTGAAATCAAGATCAAGTTTCCAAGTGCAACATCTTTCTCAAGTATGAATTTCTCTGTTATCCTCAAGAATCCAAATTCCACAGCATTTATTTTGCTCTTTGGAAGCTCAAGATCAAGCAAAGTTCATCTTGAAGCATCTCTGGTTTTCTGAAGGTTCAAGTTGCTTCATATTTCAGGTTTCAATTCAAACTTCTCTTGCTCGATTTTCATTGATTTTAAGTTTGTTTTATATTGATTTCAGCTTATTAGAAGCTCTTGAACTCGGGCAAGTTGATAGAGCTTGTTAGAAGCTTAGATCCAAACTTAGGGCAAACTTTTCTCTCTTCGATTCTCCATTTGTGTGCATGATATGTGAATTCTAAGGTTGGATTTGGAATGTGCATGAGCTTAGCTTCATTTTGATATACATTTTATACATTTTTGGAACATGTGAACACTTGCAGTCGCCGGAGGTGGCCGGAGAAGATGACCGGAGGTCCTTCTCCGGCCGATGGGGGTTTTGTTAGGGTTTAACATCAGATTAAAACGCAGCCGTACGATTTGTCTGATCCAACGCATGATATGGTGCCGGCGAATAAATGATACACTTGCATATCATGTGCCTCTTTCTCTCTCAGCTTTGACTTACATGTGTGTGCGTGCGTGGCAGTTATCATGATCCTTACATCTCATTCATTCGTTTGTTTTATTTTTCTGATTGATCTGATTGACCTGATCCAACGCACATGATTGAGTCAACAATTTGACTGAATTCCATAGTATGGACCTTATCTGAGTGCATGTTATTGGACTTGGATCAAATTACTATTCGCACCATTTTTCTTGAGCCCAATCTTATTTTGAACTGCAGAATTGCTTGTGTTGCACCCTCTCTCTTGTTTTCTTCATTTATTTTAATTTCTTTTCATATAGTTTTGATTTTATTCTTTTAAAAATACATAGATGCATTCAAAAATTCTACAAAAATTCGTGAACCATGTTTAGACATTAAATTAATTTTTTATATTTTTTATTTATGATTTTGCGAATATTTGATCATATTTTGTAAATTTCCTTTTATTTCTTTTTTCAAAGTGTTTCTTCCTTGATACATGAGCTTCATCCATTTATTTTGCATAGTTCAAAAATCATTTTGCATTCATTCTTTTCGCCATGTTTCAACAACATCTTAAAGCATCTCAAAAAAATTTTCTCATATTTTTAAAGTCATTTTATCATGCATTTTGATGACCATCTTTGTGCACTCCT
The DNA here is from genome assembly GCA_022829125.1 of Lathyrus tuberosus. NCBI lineage: Eukaryota > Viridiplantae > Streptophyta > Magnoliopsida > Fabales > Fabaceae > Lathyrus > Lathyrus tuberosus. The sequence continues at coordinate 9,619,512 of JALAZF010000141.1, read as the reverse complement.
TTGCCTTGCTTCAATGTGACTTTGAACCTTCATTTGAATTATTTTCTTTTTGAATCTTTGTGTGAGCTTTGGATACATGCTTAGGTTCTGACTTAGGTACTTTGTGATTTAATTTCATATTTTTTACAAATTCATTTCTATCTTTGCCTTGCTTGATGTTATGGGTGACATTTTGTGTGTTCCTCTTTCACTTCTAAACCCTAATTGATTAGGAGGCACTTGTGCCATTGTATTAGGACTTGTATGTGCATTTTATAGGTCATTTCTTAGATATTATAGGTCATCCATGTTAGATTATGGGTCATTTGTCTTCATGTTTTGGTTCATAAAGGTTTGGTGCTTATGTGAACTAAGTTTGACCTAATTATGTGCATCTTCTTCTATGTGCCTTAACATGTTTTGTGTGCATCTTTGTGACACCATTATTGCATTCAAATATGATCGAGCATATCATACATTACTGAATTGAATCCATTCTTATTCATGTTCATGTTCCATCCTTCATTCATAACTTGCATTACAAGTATGCCATCTTATGTGAACTTGAACAATGTTGGAACATCTTTTCATATTGTCCTTTCTTCTTGAATCATTTCACTCATGCTTTGTATGTTCATTCATTGACTTACATATACATTATAATATGCCATTCACTTCTGACTTTGACATTTCTTCATGCATTCATTCATGTTTGTATGCCATACACATTCATACTTCATCTTTAATTCATAACTTGAACTTGTGTGAATCTTTGGCACCTTTCTTGACATAGTTTGATCTCATTAGGTACCCTAAACCTAATTGAACATAATTAGACATAGCTACTGACTTGAAAGGTTTAGGCTTTGTTTGATTCATAAGTTTATTTCATAAGTTGTTTGATGCTTACTTGTCTTCCTTCTTTTACTTATGCTTTCATATTCAATTGTTTATCTAACCTTTGCTTGTAGGGGCTAATGGTAAGTTGAGTGTGTGGATATGTTTCCACACATACTTTCTTCCCTCATCTTTTTAATGCTTTCTCTTTTGTGTTTGTGCAAAGCATTTCAATGCTTTCTTTGTTCAACTTCTTTTTTCTCCCTCTTGGTTCATAACTCATCTTCTATCTTAGAAGTGAGTTATGTTACCTCTTGCTCTCTTCTTCTCTCTTCTTTTAGATTAGAGTTTCTCATACCACACTTGACTCTTAGGATCTCCAAGCATGATAACTCTTAGGATTATTAGTTTCCCTTTAGACTTTTACCTTTCTTAACCTTTGAGTCTCTCTTCTTCTCACCTCAAAACAAAAAGAAAAAACACTTAATAAAGGCATAACATATATTGCATTTGAGCCTTTCACATGAGAATAAGATAGTGAGGGGTCTTCTCTCACTTTCTTAGAATGTTTAGTATACGTCCCGTCTTGGGTCGATATGTGAGGCATTCGATCCTACAAGAGAGACTTAAATACAATATGCGTTATACACACCAATAATCAAAATACTTCTTTCTAAAATACAAAAACAAACAAATTCTCTTCTCATCTCCTTCAGTCTATTCCTTAAGGACTCGTCATGTCTGTTCTACCGCAAACAGGTAACGCCTAAGTCTCCATACAGCGAGCTGCAACACCTAACTGCTGGGACGCGTACTCTGGTGTTTCCATTAAAAAACACAAACAAAGCAACCCTTGTTGAGCCGAACTACGTTTGCTCTGATTCTTCTTTCTCGTCTGATTGAAGATACGTAGGCACGAGATGTGATATCTCGACGAGCAACCTTTCCCCGTAGTCCGCCGAACTACGTTGACTCTGACTTTCCCATTGCACTGAGGGAATACGTAGGCCTAGGACAACGATAATGTCCTATCGAGTCACTTCTTTCCTTTTCCCCCTTCTCCTTTCTATCTCTTATTTTCAGTTCTCCAGTTAGTAGTTGATTTCCAGTTCCTTACACCCTTTGATCGAGACAGCAAGCGTGGATCCCATCGAGTACGATGGACGCGTGGGGGTGCTAACACCTTCCCTTCGCGTAACCGACTCCATTACCCATTTCTCTTGGTCGCGAGACCTTGTTCTTTCCTCCCCTCAGGTTGACGCAGTGTTTCCTTTCCATCTCTTGGGATAAATACTCATTGCTGGCGACTCTGTTTTCGTGCCACTTTTGCGTTTGTACTTGGATGAAAATCACGGGAACGACAGCTGGCGACTCTGCTGGGGAACAAGTTAACCTCTTGCTGGTCTATCCCCTTTTGCGAGTCAATCCTAGCGTTTGTTTGTTTTTCTTTCATTGGGTGTTTACTTTGATGCTATTTTTGTTTCTTTACTGTTTTACGGCTTTACTGTACATTACTGTATTTACCGCATTTACTGCATCATATTTCATTATTATACTGGACTGTGCGGTGTTGGTTTTCTATTTGGCGGGATGGGTATTCTGAGAGATAAGCCCATTACACAGGCTTGAGTACATACATAGGATTAGAGTGGAAAGTAGTGTGGCCTACGTAGCATCTTGTTATGTATGGTTTATACGAAATCCACAACCAGACGAGGTTTTCTTGGGAGATGTTCTGATTTGCGCGTCTTGTGCATTTCGGGGTGTTAACCTAGGAAGCTGTCGACTCTGGTGACCATTCCCGAGGACTCAGTAACGACACTCCTCCCAAGATGTGATAATGGTGAAATTCTGGTATCAGACGTGTAATGTTAAGGTGTGATGTGACAACAACACACTCTGCACAATGGACAACAATAACAGTAAAATAACACCAAGAATTGTTGACCCAGTTCGGTTACAACCAACCTACTCTGGGGGCTACCAAGCCAGGGATGGAATTCACTACTTGTAGATATAATTTACAGACTCAACAACCCATTGCCAATCTCCTAAACTTATACTCTACTAATGACTTCCTACCTAAGAAACCACTTAGGTATGAGAACACCACTCAATCCCTTACAAACACTCAAAGAAACCACTTTGAGTACCCTTGATCTTACTTCACAGCTTCGATCAAATCACACAACTCTCTTTGCTTCACAGCTTTAGAGAGGACAAAAACTCAACACCTATTCAAACCCTAGAATAGTGTAAATACAAGCACTTTAAACAAACTCTAGACACTAAGCCTTCTGATCTTGATCTTCTGAATGTTTTCTGTACCTTTTCCTTTGGTCTTGTGCGCTTTATATAGCTCCTGAATTGGGCTTGGACTTGTCAAAATATTTGATTAGATTTGTTAATTAAAACTGAATCTTCAAAACAAATTTTATCCCCCAAAATCTTTTTAAATCTTCAACCTTTTAATTCTCCAACAGACCTGCAATCAAATCTCCTATGTAACAGAAAATATCTATCCCAAGATATTCTCATCCAATGAGTCAACCACTCTCCACAATTCCAGCTAATACGCGTGCCCTAATAACCTGCTGTTGTTATTAATTCTGCAGGTCTGATGTTACAACATCACCTGTGTGACATCAGACATCCAACTTCAGCAATTACTCACTTAACACAGCCCAGTGTTAAGACTTCAATGTTACAACATCAGCACCTTGACATCAACATTTAACATCCTTTGTTTTACCAAAATTCCAGCCAATCCAGGAACTATCAATCTCCCCCTTTGGCTAATTTTGGCTAAAACAATCTCTTCACTCTGTAAACAACTTCTGCACTCTGCACCTTCAGAGATTTCAGCAGCAGAATAATCTTCAATCATTTGAAACTTTACAATCAGCAGCAGTTTAACAATCTGCATAGTCTTCATCACTTGATCTGCTGCAGCACCATCTTCATTATTGACAACAGCCAATTGGTGCTCCCCCTCTAAAACATGAACCAGCATCACAACTGTTCAGTAGCTCACAATGTGCAGCACTTTACTCCCCCTTGATGTCTGCTTGGCTGCACTCTTCAAATGTCATGATACCTTCACAAGTTCAGTCAAAACTCCCCCTTAATACATCAACAAACTTTTCAACTAAACACCTTTTAGCAGCATCAATCTATCTCCCTCTTAATCTCTGCATCACATTAGCAGCAATTGGCAATGACACTCTTGGCTATTTTCTCCCCCTTTTTAGCCACAATTAGACAAGCTTCTATAAGAAGCCCTATTAACTATAGTCAGAATACCCTAGCTCTCATTGTTAGCCTCTCAGTTAGTAAACAGGCAAAACAAATCATAGAAGGAAACTAAAAACATAACCAGTGCATAAAACAGCACAATATTCAAAGACAAAAAATAAAGCTAACCCTACTAAAATAGAAGGCAATCATTAAAAGCTTGAATCTTCTGAGCTGAGATCATCATTATCGTCTTCATCAACAGTATCCTTCCTTGTTTTGACAGCTTCACCTTCCTTTGTTGCCAATCTCAGAGTCATGACAAGTCTTTCAAATTTTTGTTTCCTTTCAGTACTCACTCTTATGACTTCATCTAACTCCTTGCACGCCTCCTCTAGTTCTGTAATCACCCCAGTCTTGGCTGGTGACTGTTGTGATGTTGAAGCAGATGTCTTGACATTGTTAGGAACATGTTTCAACTTGTAATGAAGTAACAAGGCAGGCTTCCTTTTGCACACTACATCTGAATGTTGTAGAATTCCAGGATGTTGAGACACGATAATCCCACAAATGAGAGAGGGAAAAGTAATGTGCATCTTCACAGCATTTGTAGCAGCATGCTTAATAGTATGATCATAGATGTAGGAGCCATAGTCAATTCTTTGCTTTGTCCCAACTGCATAGATTATCTTCCCCAATTCAACAGAAATTGTGGTCTTGTGACTAGTAGGAACCCAATTGGCAATACCTATTCTATGCAGAAAAGCATATTTGACACTCAACAAACTGGCTAACAGCTTTCCTTCTACGGGCCAAAAATCTACTCGACCAGCAGTGATTTCTCTGCATATAACATTGTTGGAGGCTTCTAATTCCCCATAATCTTCTTCATTTCTTCCTAAGTAGGCATTGATCATCTCAGGAGAGAACCAGACACACTTACCTCTGATGGTAACTCTTCTGAAAGTTCGGTTCTTGCTGTCCTTTATCGATTTAGGTATGTTAACTATGAATTCTCTGACCAGTCTATCAAAGTAATCAGCCAACCCTGACACAGTCCTTATGAGGCCAACAAACTTGATTAGGTCAATAATTTCAGTAGATACTAAGTCTTTTGCTACTACCTCTCTTTCCAGAGCTACCTTTCTTAGGCTCACACACTTCCACAAGGATGCACTTCTGGCACTGTGAGATGAGATGTTATCAGGCACTTGATTTGTAGCAGGGTTGATGTCTTGAGCATCACTCTCAGAATCTGCCTCTTCCCTGATTCTCCTCTTCTTGCCAGACCTGGCACCTTTGCTCCATGACTTGGGATAGTCTGTAGATGAAGTCCTTTTCTTATCCTTCCCTCTTCCAATTCTATCATCATCAGATGAGTCCCCAATCTCTATAACCTCAACCTGCTCCTTCCCTTTACCCCTGTGGCTTTCATTCCTAGGGGATGATGTTCTGACATCAAGACTGACATCAGTGTCATCAGGATCTTCACCTTCAGCTTCTTGACTAAGGGCCTGGCTTTGAAGATTTTTGTCCTCTCCTTGATAGTCGACTTGTTCAGCAGGCATTTGCCTTAGAGGGACGGAAATCCCTTTCACCCGTATCCCCTTCTCAAGGATTTTGGTGGCAAGCTGTTCCAAATGCTCGTCTACATCAAACTTCTCCTCAACATCTTGAGAGGATAATGACCTAGCTTCAGGTTTGTTTACCGTGGTTGAGGGTTTAGGGTTACTTGACTCGGAAATGAGTTCTTCGGAAGAAACCCTAGTTCGTACCTGCTCAGATTTCTTGGAAGGGACAGACATCGTTCCTTTGTGACAGACTAGGTTTGAAGGAGAACTTTCTATTCTGTTGAGATATAGGGAGATGAAGCGTTGCGATGAGATTGCTTTGGTAAGTCTTGATGTAATCTCAATATAGTAAGGCGCCTGATTTTGAAAACTCTTTAAAGACCAATTACTAATTTTCTCCCTCCATAAAGACTTTCCTTTTAAAACATTCACATCTGCACTTGTCAACTCTGAGTGACCTTTCAGCATCCTGATGTCATAGTCTGATGTTATAACATCAACATCATCAGTTGAATTCCCTTCAAGAGAAATCCACTGATAGCAGTTGTCATTGGTTCTGGCACCCTTCATAACAATCTGATTATGCTCATCAGACACTACACACTCATGCTTAGTGTAGTTTACCTCGTAACCTTCATCACACAACTGGCTTATGCTGATCAAATTTGCACTTAAGCCATTGACAAACATAACATTGTCAAGTTCAGGTCTACCATCACCTTGCACTTTCCCAACTCCTGCGACAACACCTTTTTCCCCATTGCCAAATATAACTTCATGAGAGGGGCAAGCTCTAAGATCCTCAAATATGGATCTACATCCAGACATGTGCTTGGAACACCCACTGTCAAAATACCATGTTCCTTCCTTAGCCTCTTTGTCATCCAAGTGAGCCAATAAGCACTTCATCTTCTCCTTAGGTACCCATTGTTTAACAACTTTGGGCCTGTGCTCTCTCCATCTGTTTTGAGGCTGAGGGTATCCATGCAGCTTGTAGCAAGAGTACTACATATGTCCAAATCTTCCACAATAGTAGCATCTCACCCTTTCATCTCTGAATCTTCTGCCATGATGAGATTGCCTATGCTGCCATCCATGATGTGGTCTCCTCCTACCATAACTGCCCTGCCATCTATTATGTTGATGTCTTCTCCCATAAGACGGCTGATAAAGCTGTTTCCTGGATTGTCTCCCATGATGGTGTGGCTTTCTTCTTCCATATACATAAGGAACAACATTGGTGTAACCATACCCATAACCATACCAGTTGTCCTGATGTTGAGACATCTGATGAGACATGTGCTGTTTGAACTGAGCAGCTTGCATGCTCTCATGCTATTGTGGGGGCATATACTGACTAGCTCCCTGTGGCTGCTTTCTCTTCTGATAGGGACCAGTCTTCTTCTCAATCTTCTTAGGTTGTGAAACATCAGCTTTCTTAGGGGTAGGATCCTGCTTCTTTAGCTGATGTTGAGATGAAGGTTGTGACACTTCCTTCTTTGAACCTGAAGTGCTTCCTTCTGAAGTTCCCTTGTCCTCAGCCACATAACCTATCCCAGCTTTGTCTCCAGCAGCTTTTTCTGACTAAAGTATCTTGTCAAGTGTGTCTGTACCACAGCTCAGCATCCTAACAGACTTGGTCATTTGATCAAGGTGAGCTCTAACTAGCACCACTTCATTTTCCAAATCTGTCTTTTCATTCTCTAGCTGAGCGATTTGTTGCTTGTGGCACTTGTTTTCTTGACAAATCTCAGCACTTTTTAAACACAGCTCTTGATAGGTAGATGCTAACTCCTCATAAGTTACTTCTCCATCACTAGAATCATCATCAGAAACCACAGCTCCTGTTAAAGCTCTCACATGCTTTGCTGACTCGCCTTCACTATCAGAGTCAGACCAGGAAACTGTCATGCCCTTCTTCTGCTTTTTCAAGAAGGTGGGACATTCTTTCTTGACATGTCCATACCCTTCGCACTCAAAGCACTGCACTCCTTTATCTTGGGCAGTTTTCTCTTCATCCTTCTTGCTGGTGTCAGAAGTCATGTTCTTGACATTAGGCCTGGAGTTATTATTCATTCTCTTGAATACTTTGGTGAACTGTCTTCCCAACATCACTATGGCCTGAGACAGATCCTCCTGGGATTCAGAACTCTTTCCTTTATCTTCTTCATTATTTGACACCAGGGCTATACTCTTTGGCTTCTTTTCTGGTTCTTCCTCATTCAACCCAAGCTCAAAGGTTTGAAGAGATCCAATGAGCTCATCTACTCTCATCTTGCTTATGTCTTGTGATTCTTCAATGGCAGTAACCTTCATCTTATACTTCTTAGGTAGGGACCTAAGTATCTTCCTCATAAGCTTTTCATCTGACATCTTCTCTCCAAGAGCACTAGATGCATTGGCCAGCTCAAGAACACTCATGTGGAAATCATGAATAGTCTCATCTTCCTTCATCTTCAGGCTTTCAAATTTTGATGTTAAAATCTGAAGTCTTGACATCTTGACTCTAGATGTTCCTTCATGAGTAGCTTGCAAGATATCCCATGCTTGCTTAGCAACTTCACAGGTATTAATTAACCTGAAGATGTTCTTATCCACTCCATTGAAGATAGCATTCAGAGCTTTGGAATTTCCAAGGGCAAGCTCATCTTCCTCCTTGGTCCACTCTTCTTCAGGCTTTAGCTTAGAGGTGCCATCTTTATCTTTACCAGCATCATCCTTCTCACACATGACAGGTGCTTTCCACTCTTTAATAACAACCTTCCAAGCCCTACTGTCCAAGGATTTTAAGAAGGTGGTCATCCTTGGCTTCCAATAGTCATAATTGGATACATCCAAAATAGGGGGTCTGTCGACGAATCCTCCAACTTCTTTGTCCATCTTTTCACCAGAAAGTAACTTCCCTAGATCTCACCCAGAGACAGACAGGATGCCTGCTCTGATACCAATTGAAATTCTGGTATCAGACGTGTGATGTTAAGGTGTGATGTCACAACAACACACTCTACACAATGGACAACAATAAGAGTAAAATAACACCAAGAATTGTTGACCCAGTTTGGTTACAACCAACCTACTCTGGGGGCTACCAAGCCAGGGATGGAATTCACTACTTGTAGATATAATTTACAGACTCAACAACCCGTTGACAATCTCCTAAACTTATACTCTACTAATGACTTCCTACCTAAGAAACCACTTAGGTATGAGAACACCACTCAATCCCTTACAAACACTCAAAGAAACCACTTTGAGTACCCTTGATCTTACTTCACAACTTCGATCAAATCACACAACTCTCTTTGCTTCACAGCTTTAGAGAGGACAGAAACTCAACACCTATTCAAACCCTAGAATAGTGTAAATACAAGCACTTTAAACAAACTCTAGACACTAAGCCTTCTGCTCTTGATCTTCTGAATGTTTTCTGTACCTTTTCCTTTGGTCTTGTGCGCTTTATATAGCTCCTGAATTGGGCTTGGACTTGTCACAATATTTGATCAGATTTGTTAATTAAAACTGAATCTTCAAAACAGATTTTATCCCCAAAATCTTTTTAAATCTTCAACCTTTTAATTCTCCAACAGACCTGCAATCGAATCTCCTATGTAACAGAAAATATCTATCCCAAGATATTCTCATCCAATGAGTCAACCACTCTCCACAATTCCAGCTAATACGCGTGCCCTAATAACCTGCTGTTGTTATTAATTCTGCAGGTCTGATGTTACAACATCACCTGTGTGACATCAGACATCCAACTTCAGCAATTACTCACTTAACACAGCCCAGTGTTAAGACTTCAATGTTGCAACATCAGCACCTTGACATTAACATTAAACATCCTTTGTTTTACCAAAATTCCAGCCAATCCAGGAACTATCAAATGGCATACCAGAAATGGCAAACCCATTACACTTCTTGATCCGAGGACCCAATGCTGGGAATTCGCTATAGGATATCCTTTTTGAAAGAGAATCAGTGGAGGCACTCCTCGATTGGCGATAGTACTGTACCCCAAGGGATGAATGTACTATTGCTTCTCGACCTCAGTGCCAGAAGCTGAGGACCTTTCGTTTTGGAGAATCAGTTGAGGCTTACTCGATTGATGATGATGCCAAACCAAAAATGGTGAACGTATCATCATTTCTCGACCTGAGAGCCCGGGATACTGAGGATCCTAGTACCCACATGTGAGAGGGGCGGGTTGTTTACAGGTTTACAGGTAACCTTAACTATCATCCTACCTGGTATTCTGGTTCTCTTATCAGTGCAAACTTATCAGCCTGGTATTCTGCGATTCTGATTATGCCGATATTCTGGTATTCCGGTATTCTGATTATTCTGGTACCCTGGCATTCTGGTATTCTAATTATGCCGATATGCTGGTTATTTTGGTATTCTGGTTATTCAGATATTCTGGTATTCGAGTATTCTCTTCAGAGCCGACCTGTGAACTTATTCAATCACCAACACAATGGTTATTCATACCATATGGAAGCTTTGATCCCATGTCTGTTGCATCTGCATCATCATATTCACATACATGTTCTTGTATTTCCAAGGGATATTAACTTTGAGATTTGCTACTGAGCATTTCCATCTATTTCTTGTGGTTAGTGTAAGGAATTGTTTTTGAATCAAAGCATAATGATTCCTTGGAAATATTCGATCATGGCATTCTGCATTGTATTCTCATACTCATATGCATAATAGGTGTTCCGGAGCGGATTTCTCATTCTGACTTGGTATTATCTTTCGGACAGCCAGCTTGACCTACCACCACTACTCGACCTGTGATAATCAGAGGACAGCCATGGAACAACTTCGTGCAGAAATGACCGAAATGAAGATTCAGATGGGGCAGTTTATGGGGAGGATGCAAGCCTTGGTTCAAGACTAGAAAGTGCTTAAGGAAGAGGTCAACCAACTGAAGACTCAGATGAGTCTGGTTATGGAGGTCGTGAGAGGTGTGCTAAGCAAAGATAATACTCTCATGCCTGAAGCTGCAGCTGAAATTGTCTCTCCTCCACTGTTTAAGGGATCCCTCCCCAAAAGTGAGCAGATTGCCACTGTGACCGTCCCGGCTGTATCTCAACAGCAAAATCGTGCTCCACGCCAGCAACAATTTACGCCTAAGCAGAATAGGCATTTTCAGACTCCACCAGTGCCATATTCTCAGCTATTCCAGCCTCTCATTCGGTTGCAACTGGTACAAAAAAGGACTTTGGCTTCTCTCTCTGGTACTCCCCCACCGGGTTATGACGCAAGAGTCCGTTGTGACTTCCACTTTGGTGCGCCGGGGCATAATGTGGAAAATGGTAAGGCCTTTCAGCATGCCGTATAGGATCTGGTCGATTCGAGGGAGATTGAATTCACGCCGAGCGGCGTAAGCTTTCATGGTGGTTTCATTCCTACTCTAGCTGCTGAAAAAGAGGTGGATTTCCCTATTGTCTCTCCTAGAGTTGCATCAAGTCAGGGGTATATCGTGCAGTCCTTGGTCTTAGAATCCCCACATCCTCAAATGCTGCCTATGCCTCGACCAAGTCTGAAGATAAAAGCGCCTGAAAAGATTGTGCGCTCGAATCAGTGTCAACAAGAGAACTGCTCTAGAAAGGGACAACAAAGGCAGAAGAAGCCTGAAAGACAGTTTGATGTTCTTCCCATGTTATACGCTCAGTTATTGCCTGATCTACTCAAGTATCAGTTGGTTCAATTAAGGACTCTCACACCATGTCCAATAAAGATACCACCAGGTTGGGACGCAAGTGCAAGATGCGAGTTCCATTCAGGGGCACCTGGCCATTTGATTGAAAATTGCAAAGCTCTGCAACTCAAGGTGCAAGACTTAATCGACTCAAAAGTCATCACGATCACGCCTAACGGTCTGTACTTGAATTGAAGACTCTTTTCTAGAATGAGCATCCAAATTACAAGAGCATCGTCGGAAACATTAAGTCCAGACGGAGTTAAGTCTCCTCAACAATGGCAATCATCGGCTTCCTTTACTGCAGTTTCATATGTAGCTTTCATTTGTTTGTTTAAATAGTGTTTGCATGAAAACTTGTTTGTATTTTGAACGTTGATTTTAATGCAATGAATGTGTTGTTCTTAAAGTACTTTACTTTTATGCACTCATATCATATGCACTGCAATACCAATTTTCTTGCCAAAACTCTTGAGGGGGGATGATGAGGGAAAAACGCAAAATCTTTGGTTGTGTGCTTTCGGATAAAACCCTGTTGAGGATGTACGGGCATTGTTTCAAATCCCTAAACACTAGAGATATAAGGGAGATAGACCCTCGTTAACCCCTTTGAGCCTTGAAGTAGGAGTTTCTTTTCGTATGAAAAAACCCTCACATTTAACCCAGGGGCAGGGTAGGCGTCAGTTAATTTGACTGAGTGTTCGAATTTCAAAAGGAGTGTGCATCTGAGGATCCATTACCTTCTGTTCCACCGTCAAGAGGTCAAGAGATATGAAACCACAATGGTTATCCATCAACAATCAAGGAGTGAGGCAGTCACGATCCTTTCAACAAAGTCAGGACAAGCCAGTGTCACACGATTTGTTTCGAAAAATAAAAAAAGAAAAAAGCCCGCTAAGTCGAAGCTTGAAAACAAGCGACTTAGGCCAAAGTTAGGGCATACTGCTGGACTTTAAAATCTAAAGATTCAAAAGAATCAGTCCAGGCAAAAATTAGGGATAAAAAAGCAAAAGAATGAGGAAGTGAAAAACAAAGGGATTACAAAAGAAAATCCTCGAGCAAGAACAAAGTCGTGTGACTACAGACACAAAAGACAAAAGGGGTGACTGTCACTCTAAAACCTCATTAGGTTTCAAACCATCAGGTGCATGGATTCCTTAAAGATCATGAAATCTTTTCGAGAGATGAGTGCTTATGTCAGACTAGCTGAACGTAGGACTGGAGAACATCATGGAGAATGGGTGGGTACAAACAAAACTTTGAGCCTTAAATCCTTTTTTCTCAAAACCATGAACCAGGCCACGATACAACCCTTAAAAGTCCTAATTGAAACAGGTTTATTCCGAAGGCGTACTTCAACGAGATAACGTTCCTGACTCCTATGAGTTGTGCTAATAAGATTTTTGTTGGTATTGCATGTGCGTATTGTTTTCCATTCAAAAATCAATGTCGTAACCAGTGACTTGTTCACAAGGTTTGGTGATATCTTTTTAATAAAAAACTTCAAGGTTAACATGTGTGTTGCATTAGAATTTTCATTCTCAGAAAAAAACATTTTCTGCTTGCATACATTTGTTTGACATCAAAAGAAGTTTACATATGGAAATTCAGTCCAGAAGCTTAATCTTGCCGAGTTGAGAATCCTGAAACTCCCGAAGAACAGCCACATCCAGTGGTACTTCCTCAGGAAACTTTGTTGAGCGGGAGCTTTCCCAACAAGTTGTGTTAAGACGTAGCCGATCTGGGGCAATCACGTCGAATCATCTCTTTAAGGTGTAGCCAATTTGGGCCAATCACGTCGAGAAATCTCTTCAGAGTTCAGCCAAACTGGGGAAATCACTTCGAGATTCAAATCTCTCCAAAGGCAGGTATTCTGGGTCTTCCTTCGAAGATCATTAGTCAGGGGCAAAACCACTTCAAGGTTCCTACTGGGGCAGGCCATCCCAAGAGCACGAGAAGTTAGTCCATCTAGATGACTGATCAGCCTATCCATGGTTCAGAATACTGAGGCAGAATATCCCACGGTGATATGAGATTGTTCATAAATCTTCTCGAGGCGAATTCCTCTGTAGGCCATACAGTCTGAGGCAGTTACTTCGAGATCTGACGAATCTCTCCAAGAGTTTGAAGACATTGAGGCGTTTCGGATGTCAAGTCTTCTGTAAAATCCTCTTGAGACAATTTCTTCTGGTGGACCGTGTTGGTCTGGGGCAAGTGGAAAATTGTAAAAAACTGTTGTTCACGCATATGTAGTCAATCAGCCAAAAGGCTTGAAACAAAGGGGTATTCCAACCCAAGGCATTTGTGGTCCCCTGTCTTCAGCAGGCTTCATTAATCATGTTCCCAGCAAGAGATGCATCAAAACCTTTCTCCCCAACAAGTGGTGGTTCAGAGTTAGATTTTCTCAGTTGCAGAAGTCATACCCAGCACGGGGCATATGTGCATATCCTTTTGCTTACAGGTAACAACCTCGTACTAGGCTCTAAAGCAAGATTGAAGCCTTTTCAAGAGCATGGGCCATTTCTTCCAAACAAGTAATCACTCACCCCTAAGTCAAAATACCGGGGCAATCATGTTCAGGAAAGGGTTCCAGTATCACCCTTTTGTCATAACTTTTACTGATTGAGTCCACCGGTTGATCAGCGGTCGCTCGCAACGGCTTGAGATCGACGGGAAACTCCGACAATGTTATTGTATCTTCTTAAGTCGATTTTCCCATTCAGTACTTCCAACAGCTACAAGCTTTTCTGTGTCGATAATAGTGGCTAATTCCCCAGCTGAGTCAGAAGGCTGATTATCTCTAGCAAAGGATCTTAGGTTTGATAGATCCCCAAGCAGAGTTTTAATGACTCTTTTTCCTCAGCAGAACGTCATTCAGAAAATTCTCATGCATAGCGAAGTTCCATGAGCAGAATAATCTCTCTAGGGCAGAGTCGTTCCAGTGGAAACTTCTTCAACAGGATCATCATACCTCAGTGCATCTGCGAGCCAATTTATTTTTGGCAATTTGTGGCAAGCGTTATCCCCGGCAGAAGGGTTAATCCCCATAGAGTAATTGAAGGATCGAGCAATGATCTTTTCCCCGCGGAGTTGGATTCCTCGTCCGGGGTTTCTTTTGCATTTGCATATATCATGACATTTGCATTTTCTAAAGCGTAGCATTCCATTGATATGGAGCATTACGACAAAACTCAAACATATACATACGAAACATAAGCCAGGTTCAACTGTTTACCTGCAAGCCAGAGTAATTCACAGACAAAACATTGCCGTGCAACCCCATCAAAGCTTACTACAACGCTTGATCGTACAATGTTAATTCAATATCCGTCCGTATTGACTCTGGACATCCGTCTGCGTCCTTTCAGCGCTCGTCAGTGCTTGAACCCCTTATTCTCCATATCCGTCTGTATTGACCTCTTAGACACTCGTCCGTGTCCTTTATAGCGTTTTAATCCCCAGTGAGATCACTTTACAAACTTTCATTTTTCAATACCCGTCCGTATTGACTTTTGACACTCGTCCGTGTCCTTTCAGCACTCGTCCGTGTTTGAATTTTTGTTTCAATAATCGTCCGTATTGACTTTTGACACTCGTCCGTGTCCTTTTAGCACTCGTCCGTGTTTGAACTTTTGTTTCAATACTCGTCCGTATTAACTTTTGACACTCGTCCGTGTCCTTTCAGCACTCATCCGTGTTTGAACTCTTATTTTAATACCCGTCCGTATTGACCTTTGACACTCGTCTGTGTTCTTTCGACACTCGTCCGTGCTTGAAACCCTTATTTTCAATACCCATCCGTATTGACCTTTGACACTCGTCCGTGTCCTTTCAGCACTCGTCCGTGTTTGAACTTTTGTTTCAATACTCGTCCGTATTGACTTTTGACACTCGTCCGTGTCCTTTCAACACTCGTCCGTGTTTGAACTTTTGTTTCAATACTCGTCCGTATTGACTTTTGACACTCGTCCGTGTCCTTTCAGCACTCGTCCGTGTTTGAAATTTTGTTTCAATACTCGTCCGTATTGACTTTTGACACTCGTCCGTGTTTGAACTCTTATTTCAATACCCGTCCATATTGACCTTTGACACTCGTCCGTGTCCTTTCAGCACTCGTCCGTGTTTGAACTTTTGTTTTAATACTCGTCCGTATTGACTTTTGACACTCATCCGTGTTCTTTCGACACTCGTCCGTGCTTGAAACCCTTATTTTCAATACCCGTTCGTATTGACCTTTGACACTCGTCCGTGTCCTTTCAGCACTCGTCCGTGTTTGAACTCTTATTTTAATACCCGTCCGTATTGACCTTTGACACTCGTTCGTGTCCTTTCAGCACTCGTCCGTGTTTGAACTCTTATTTCAATACCCGTCTGATTAACCTTTGGCACTCGTCTGTGTTCTTTTGACACTCGTCCGTGTTTGAACTCTTATTTCAATACCCGTCCGTATTGGCCTTTGACACTCTTCCGTGTCCTTTCAGCACTCGTCCGTGTTTGAACTCTTATTTCAATACCTGTCCGTATTAACCTTTGACACTCGTCCGTGTCCTTTCAGCACTCGTCCATGTTTGAACTCTTAGTTTAATACTCATCCATATTGACATGTGACACTCGTCCGTGTCCTTTTAGCACTCGTTCGTGTCTGAACTTTTTAGCCAATACGCGTCCGTATTGACTTTTGAGATACTCGTTTGTATCATAATAATCATCGTCTGATACTCGTCCGTATCATCGACTTGGTCACTCGTCGTGTTCCTTTGATGATTGTCTGATGCTCGTCCGTATCGTTGACCCAAACACTTGTGTATGTTCCCTTCTTAATCATCATCTGATACTCGTCCGTATCGTCGACTTGGTCACTCGTCGTGTTCCTCTAATGATTGTCCGATGCTCGTTCGCATCATTGGCCTAAACACCCGTCCGTGTTTTCTTTCCATACTCGTCCGTATGATCATTGATAATCGTCCATATCCCTATTTTGATACACGTCGTATCAATCTATGCAGTTATTTACTGATACTTCCAGAAGGGTTTATATCCCTTTTCTTCTTCATTTAGCGTGCAAATTTTCTGGTTGTTTTGGTATTCAATCACAATTCACCTTGATTGTCTGAATAGCCGTTGCTTTCATCCTTCTCAGGTTAACAGATGATTGAATAGGGGCAGCTGTAACACCCCAAAATTTGCCCTCTTGTTATTACATAGCTTATGTTTCATTTCATTGCATTTCATCTCATATCTCATACAAGTTGCAAAGGGCATGTGATCAATTGATTTCAGAGCATTGACTATTCAAAGCAGGAGAGCTAAAGCCTAAGGCCTTCAAGCAATCCTCAAGAGTCTCTTTTGTCTCATATGATCTCAATTGATCCCACAAGTCATTGGAAGAAGAGAATTCACCAAGAAGTTGGACAGTTTATCATCTCCTAACCAAAGGTAGTCCAAATTAAGGTTTGTGATTCAAGCAGTCTCCTGATTAAATTTTCTTTCAAACTTGATCTCAATGTTTTCTACATGATATCAAGTATCTAAGGATGGAAGATTGCCAATTGGTTCATTTCAGAAGAGGTTCAATTGGTCAGTTGCTTGAGAATAAAGAAATTGATGAAAAAGTCAACTGTGCAGAAGGAAAAGTCAACTCCTGACCTTTTTGGGTCAAATTCATGAAATTCAAGTCACATATGTTTATTGGACAAGATTTGATCAAGAAATGTCAAGAGGTTCATCAAAAATCAAGAATTGTACCAAGTTGCCATTTTTAGAAATTTAGGATTTCCAAAAATGGCAAGTTTGGATCATTTTGCACTACACTTCAAGGCATTCTTTCTTCAAGATAAAAGCTTCAAACTTCAAGCCTAAGTTGAGCCAATCAAAGATCACATCTTAAGCTTCAAATCCATATAAATAACTCTTCCATTGGATCAAAATTGAGGGAGTTATGATCAATCAAAGTTTGACAAAACCAAGGCAAGAACCAGGTCATGACAAGGTAATCTCAAGGCACCCGACCATAATTTCATCAAACATGTGGTGTGCCAAATGGAAAGCTAGTTTTCTCCATTAAGAAGGCTTTAAATGAAAAATTGTTAAACATCAAAGTTGTTCATCTCCATGTCCTCTTTAACTTTGATGTTGGGCATTTTCTCATTTGAACAAGTTATGAAGGTCATATAAGGGTTCAAAGAGAGAGGTTTCACACTGAAATTCCATAGGCTCATGGCCAGGTCTGCAGACCAATCTCACACGCCCATGGTTCACTTTTGCACACATGATTTCTTGGTCATCTTTATGCATATTACAAGCTTCCATTCATTTTGATTCCAACATCAAACTTGTTCCATTACATGTTCTTGATCGATAGCCACCAAAATCATCTCATTTCATGCACTATACTTTGAGAATTTCATCTTTAAACATCATCATCTCCATGGAAGTTGTGTTGCCAAAACAGAAATGATTGTGTATGATATTATTTGACTCATATCAGTTCACACACATGTACTTCTCACACCAGTTATTCTTTGCTTCATTTAGACACACACCATCTTACACATACATGCACGCATACCTTTACTATACACCAAAGAGGAAAATGACAAACTTGTCCAACAAGTGTTCATGCTGCTGCACTAATATCAACACATACATCAACATCACCACCTCTCATTTCATGCTGATCCTCACCATAACTCCATGATCACTCCACACTTTAACCAAACCTCTCAACTCGTGCCAATAACAACCTAACTCATTCAGTTAACTCACAACTCAGTTAACTGACTCATTCTAACTTGAGTTCTAACCATCAACCACACTAGTTAGAATTTAACCATGAGTATATATGCTTCATTCTAACAAAATTTGAGGGGGGCTTCTTCATTTGCATCAATTCACACAAATCGCTCTCTGAAAACTCTCTATGAATTCTCTCTCTCTCTGCACGAGTTCATCACACTTCTTCATCAACTGTTCATCATTGTTACTTTGTGATCAAGAACAAGTGAATAATTTCCCTTAGCAGTCTTTGGCAATCCCACCACAAAATCCATGGAAATACTATCCCATTTCCATTCTGGAATCCTCAACGGATGCATCATAGCTAAAGGCTTCTGATGCTCAACCTTCGACTTCTGACAAGTCAAACACGCATAAACAAACTTCGCAACATCCTTCTTCATACTTGGCCACCAAAACAACTTCTTCATATCCTGGTACATCTTCGTAGCACTGGGATGAATACTCAACCTACTTCGATGTCCTTCTTCAAGAATGGTCTTATTAATATCTGGAAC
Source organism: Lathyrus tuberosus (assembly GCA_022829125.1). Classification (NCBI taxonomy): domain Eukaryota; kingdom Viridiplantae; phylum Streptophyta; class Magnoliopsida; order Fabales; family Fabaceae; genus Lathyrus; species Lathyrus tuberosus. The sequence goes on along the minus strand of JALAZF010000141.1, from coordinate 9,600,892 downwards.
ATCTGGAATACACACCCTGTCTCTGAACATCATTACGCCATTTTCGCCAATCCGGAATTCACCTCCGTTACCTTGGTTAATCACAGTCAATCGGTTAACCAACTTTAAATCAGATTGTTGTCCCACTCTGATTTCTTCCAGAATACCACTAGTCAATTTCAACATTCCCAACTTCACACTGTCAGGGGTCGCTTCACATACTAAACTCAAATCTCTGAATTGCTCAATTAATTCCAATTCTTTCACCATGAGCATCGACATATGCAATGACTTTCTGCTCAATGCATCGGCCACTACATTTGCTTTGCCAGGATGATAACTCAAATCAAAATCAAAATCCTTCAACAGCTCTAACCACCTTCTCTGCCTCATATTCAATTCCTTCTGATCAAATAAGTACTTCAGACTCTTATGATCACTGAACACTTCAAATTTAGAGCAAAACAGATAATGTCTCCAAATTTTCAACACAAACACTACCGCGGCCAATTCCAAGTCATGTGTAGGATAATTCCTCTCATGAACTCGCAATTGTCTCGAAGCATAGGCAACAAATTGTCCATTATGCATCAATACTCCACCAATACCCATCTTCGAAGCATCATAATACACCACAAAAGATTCGCTCGGATTAGGAAAAATCAACACCGGAGCAGTAGTCAATCTCTTCTTCAATTCCACAAAGCTCTCTTCACAAGCTACATCCCACACAAAAGTTTGACCCTTTCGAGTCAACTGAGTCAGAGTTAATGCCAACTTAGAAAAACCTTCTATAAACTTGCGATAATAACCTGTCAATCCCAAAAAACTTCGTATCTCAGTGGCAGACTTCGGAGTCTCCCACTGTAACACAACATCGATCTTGGAAGGATCAACAGCAATCCCGCCACTTGAAATCACATGGCCAAGGAAACTCACTTCCTTCAACCAGAACTCACACTTCGACAACTTTGCATACAAGTTCTTCTCTTTCAGTACTTGCAACACAGTTCTCAAATGCTCGACATGTTCTTCTTCAGATCGAGAATATATTAAGATATCATCGATAAACACCACCACAAACTTATCCAAATACTCATGGAAAATCCGATTCATATACTCCATGAACACACCAGGTGCATTGGATACACCAAACGGCATCACAGTGTATTCATAGTGTCCATACCTCGTCCTGAAAGCCGTCTTCGGAAAATCATCAGGCTTAACTCAAATCTGATGATAACCCGACCTCAAATCAATCTTGCTGAACACACAGGCACTTACTAGCTGATCCATCAAATCGTTGATTCTCGGAAGTGGATACTTATTCTTGATAGTCACTTTATTCAACTGCCGATAATCAACGCACAACCTCATACTACCATCTTTCTTCTTCACTAGCAATACAGGAGCACCCCACGGAGAAACACTTGGTCGAACAAACCTCTTCTCAAGCAATTCTTCCAACTAACCCAGAAGCTGGCATCCGATAAGGAGCCATTGACACTAGACTCGTACCTGGTACTAAGTCCACGACAAACTCTACTTCACACTCTGGAGGCAAATCACTGATGTCATCTGGAAACACATCTGGAAATTCACAAACAAAAGGCAACTCCACACTCGCAGCTTCACGATCAATTTGCAATGATGCAAACATTGCAAACACCAAAGCTTCTTCTTTCATAAGTTCGTTTACTTGCTTAGCAGACAGGAACATCAACTCTCCACTATCATCAATCTCAGGAAACTCTACAGTCTAGTTATAACAGTTGATATGAACCCAGTTGAACTCCAACCAGTTCATTCCAAAGATCACGTCAATTTGGTGCAAGGGTAAGCACACCAAATCCATCACAAAGCTCTTCTCAAAAATCGTCACAGGACATCTCAAACACACAAGGGTAGTAGTAACAGAACCATTAGCTAGATTTTCTATTACCATATTACCATTCATATCAGATAACTTCAAACCCAATCAATTAGCACATTCAAGTGAGATAAAAGAATGAGTAGCACTAGTATCAATAATAGCAACCAATTCGATATTATTAATAAAACAAGTGCCTCGAATCAGGTTGTCCTTCTCTGGCACCTCTGCACCACTCAAAGCAAACACTCTGCCACTGGTCTGAACAGCAGTCCCAGTCTTCTTCAGTTTTGATATTGAGTACTGATATGACCTTTCTCACCACAATTGAAACAAGTCGGACCCTCATCTTTGCAATCAGTAGCTCGATGACCCTTCTTACCACATCTATAGCACCTCAGCACATTATTAGTGCACTCATCAGCATGGTGACCTTGCTCGCCACACTTATGACACTTTCTAGAAGCGGGAGCTGCTCCCCCACTTGTCGTTTTCCCATCTGAAGCCTTCTTCTTTCCTTTATCAACTGAAGTCGTATAAGGCTTACCCGTATACTACCCTTTCTTCTCACTCAACTGCTTATAGTGAGCAGATCGAGCTCGGCTATCCTCATCGTAGATTCAACTCTTGTCAACCAACTCAGCATACCTACGGATCTGCTGATACCCAATTCCCTACTTAATCTCTGGTCTCAGCCCATTCTCAAACTTGAGACACTTGGATGCCTCAGCATCAGCATGATTGTAGTGCGGACAGAACTTCACCAAAGCCTCGAACTTTGCGGCATACTCTGCCACAGTCATATCTCCTTGCTTCAGCTCAAGGAATTCCACTTCTCTTTTGCCACGTGCATCCTCTGGAAAATACTTCCACAGAAACTCCTGCTTAAACACAACCCAATTTATCACAGTGCCAACATCCGTGAGTCTCTGACGGATATTATCCCACCAGTTCTCAGCTTCCTTTTCCAGCATATGCGTTCCGAACTGAACATGTTGCTCATCAGAACACCCCATTACCCGAAAGATCTTCTCGACCGCCTTCATCAACTTGTGTGCACTTGCTGGATCATGCGTACCCATAAAAGTCGGTGGATTGTTCCTCTGAAACTTTCCCAAGGTTCAAAACTGAACAGGAGCTCCACCATTTGGGTTCAGCTGCGCCACCACATTAGCAACCGATTCCAACGCATCAGCAATTGCACGATCATTTCTTCCAGCCATCCTGCACACCACCAACAAGGTTAGAAGAACTAAAACATCGACAGTGTACACACACTCGTCGACTGACAGGGACTGACATCAAGTAAAAACCTGGCCGGACGGACCGACCTGCTCTGATACCACTAATGTAACACTCTTTTTTTCTACCCCCATATAATGTTGCAGCAGAAACAACTTAAATATCAGAGTAAAACATCAAGAATCACCACGAAAAGGGTGCACATTTCTCAATAAAACTCAAATAACACATTTTCCCTATAAACAAAGGGTTTTCCTCAAAATAATTCAAAAACCTTCATATGGCAGCGGAACTCAAATTCTCAATTAAAAGGTTTTCCATAAACATCATAGTTATCCAAAAAGGTTTCTCAAAATTAAAACCATATCATCAAATGACAACAAAATAAGGAAACAACATAGTTCGACTCAAAGGACCCCAACCCGATGTTACATTATCAGAGCAAGACCCTCTAAATCGACTAAAAGAAAATAAACTTCAAGTCTTCAAAAACGTCCACAGCTAAACCTGATCACCTGCACGTTACCCACATGGAGGCAACATTCAAACAGGCAGGGTGAGTAATCACATTTCATAATAATCATTATAAAACAGGATAACATAAAATGGCATTATCTTCATGTAAACATCTTCAGGGTAATCACAAGGAAACATCAAAATCACAAACAACATCATAAAATACAACAATGCCATTTAAATGCAAATGCACAACAAGACTCATGCATGTGGTACCAATCGTCATAATAGATGGACACTAGGCCATCAACCCTCCAAAGATCCCCGTCAATAGGATCGATCTCGCATTTGGAACCGGAGCACATCATAATTACCTCATATCCGCACAATGGGAATGAAACGTTGTCACAGAGTATGCATATGAATGTATGATACACAACATTACTAATCATCATCATCAAATAAACATCATAAATGTGCATCATCATTCATCAATTCTCATATACGTCATGTCATCACATATTTGTCAAATAATCACCAAAACATCATCATATAATCATCAGTAAAATCATGGAAAATCATCATAAAAATCACGGCACCAAAACATCACAACAACACAACACATAAACCAAAATCGCGAAACAGCAGGAATTCGCCCCAGGGTTCGCTAGGCGAACCCGTTTGCTGAAACCTTCGCTTAGCGAAACGGCCAGCGAATGCCACAGACCCCACACTAAAACCATCATCTGTCATGCTCGCCCCCACATTCGCCTGGCGAAGCCATTCGCTGGGAAGTTCGCCTAGCGAGACTTCCAGCGAATCCTCAGTCCACTCCAGAATCACCTCTGCATCCACACTCATGTTATCGCGCACTCGCTGCGCTGTTCGCTTAGCGAACCTTGGCGAACATTCACCTAGCGGAGCGATGGTTCGCCTAGCGAATCTGCAATTACAACAAATCGCTGCTACGCATCAGTAGCTTCCCAGCCCCAAAACCTTTACGATTCCAACCTTAATTCACCCCAAAACTTCTCCAAAACAATCCTGAAACATCAAGGCAATCCAAGGCATAAAACCTACGACTATTAGGTCGATGCGGAACACTACGGGAACCTTACATTCCCTAAACCTTCAAAACTCTCAAGCTCCCTATAAACTCCAAAAATCCCTTCATACAAGGTTGAAACAACAACGACGGGGAAATCAATCCCAAGGTCTATTTTATCCGGTTAAATTCAACCCTTAATAATCGATTTCACAAAATACCTTCAAATCATCAATTCGTCACAAAACCCCATAAACCCTCAAAACACAAAAAACAACCACTTCAATTACTTCGAATCCTATAATGAAAACAATGAAAGGTAATTACTCCCCATACCTTAGATTGTCGATTCCGATGCGTTCTCTCTTGAGCCTTTGGAAAACTTCACGAAAATCCTCGCCTTTCCCTTTTTCCTCAGAGCTCTCCTTCTTCCTTCCTTTCACGGTTAACCAAAAGTGAACCCTATTCCCAAAATCCTCCTTTTATACTCAACCTAACCCTTTGGCCTCAAAATTGGGCTTTCTCCATAATGCCCTCACTAATCCTCCTCAAATGCCCACTTTACCCTTAATTCCTCTACTATTATTTTAAATTAATAATAATACTAGTATATTCATATTATATACTATTATTTAATTAAAATAACCTAAACTTCACAAAAACACCGAGATCGACACGAATCACCAAAATTCACAGAAATCCACGAATATAATATTTAAATAAATTAAATAAATATTCTTACGAAATCGGGGTGTTACAATCCACATACACTTCAATTTCTTTATGGATCATGTCATGGAATAAAGTCACCATAGCTCTTTGATAAGTTGCCCCTGCGTTTTTCAAACCGAAGGGCATGACTTTGTAGCAGTAAGTTCCCCATTGGGTGATGAACGTAGTTTTATCCACGTCGGCCGGATCCATTCTGATCTGATTATAACCTGAGAAGCCATCCATAAACGAGAAAACTGCAAATCGAGCCGTATTGTCCACGAGAGTGTCAATATGTGGAAGAGGGAAGTTGTCCTTAGGACTGGATTTGTTGAGATCCCTGTAATCTACGCACATTCGCACTTTACCATTTTTCTTCATTACTGGCACAATGTTGGCTACCCATTCAAGATAATTTGAAACTGCCAGGAAACCTGCATCCAGTTGTCTTTTAACCTCATCTCTGATCTTGAGAGCCATGTCGGGTCTACTTCTACGAAGCTTCTGTTTCACAAGAGGACATTCAGGCTTGAGTGGTAACTTATGAACTACTATGTCTGTATCCAAGCCAGGCATATCCTGATAAGACCAAGCAAACACATCCACATACTCTTCAAGAAGAAATACTAACCGTTGTCTGATTTCTGCCCCAAGTGTCGCCCCGACCTTGACCTCTTTCTTTCTTTCTTCGGTACCAAGATTGATGACGTCAACCTGTTCTTCATGCGGTTGAAGATTCGTGTACTGATACTCACACATTTCTGCCAGATCATCGGGGACCTCATAATCCTCCTCATCCTCAGCTTGATAGATAGGCGAATCAAAGTCAATAGTGAAAGCAGGGCCATTGAATACAACGGGTTTGTTATTCAGTCTGCATGATGGAGAGATTTATTTTATTAAAATGCACAAAAATTGAAGGCAAGAAAAAGAGTTTTTGTAGTTTTGAAAAGATTGCCATTTTTCCTTAGAATAAAAAACAGTAAAGTAAAGACAGAGATCTTAACAAAACATCACTTTCATTGAATAATAGGAAATAAAAGCGGTGGCCCATACAAAATAATCCGCTAGCCTTCGGCAAGGCTATGGAATTGAAAACAACAACAAAGCAAACAAATTACTCTGGCATAGGGTACACGATAGGGATCTCAATAGACTCCCAATTACTCAAAGCGACGTCACACTGAAAAACCAAGTGGTTGATGTCTTTGTCTTCAACATCTTCAATAATGGCATGGACCTGATATCCTCCACTGACGAACATCTCTTGAATTGTCTTCAATCTTCCCATTGTTGGCGCAGCTTTTTTCTCAAGAGTTGAATTGTAACCCAACCCTTGGTACTTCTCTCTTTCTTGGACTTCGACGACTTTGCCCCAGCCTTCTGGTATACCTTTCTGTAGGGCAGATTGAATGCTTTTGAAAGAAGCAAAAGATGGACAGTTGGAGGCCACTGGTTCCTTATCATCAAGCATAACGACATTTGCTATCTCAAGAGCCTGGAATGAGGTTTCCAGAGCGTCTTCATCTGCTTCAATATAATAGAAAGAGAACAAATTGCTGACCATTAGGTCTTCCTCACCGTGTATAATAATAAATTTCTCTTCGGCCACAAATTTCATTTTTTGGTGCAAAGTTGAGGTCACAGCGCCGGCCTCATGGATCCAGGGTCTACCCAGCAAACAACTGTATGCAGGGTTGATGTCTAGGATTTGGAAAAGGATGTTGAAAACTTGAGGACCAATCAAAATTGGTAATTCAATTTCACTCATCACTGATCTTCTCGAGCCATCAAAGGCTTTAACAACAAGTGAAGCGGGTCTCATCACATCTCCTCGGTAAGACAACTTTTCAAGGGTTCTCTTTGGTAGAACATTCAAAGATGAACTGGTATCCACAAGAACTCTGGCCAATGTATCTTCTTGACATTTTACTGACACATGTAAGGCCAGGTTATGGTTCATACCTGCTCGAGGCAACTCCTCGTTACTGAAACTGAGAGTGTTGTAAGCTGTAATGTTAGCAATGACATGGTCGAATTGCCGCGGTAATATCTTGGGCCACATGTGCTTGGGTCAGTATCTTCTGTAAGGCTGCTCTATGGACAGGTGAATTCACTAGTAGAGACAAGATTGAAATCTTGTATGGAGTCTGATGAAGCTGATCTACCACTTTGTAATCACTTCTCTTAATAATCCTTATGAACTCTTCATCTTCCTCTTTAGAAATTACCTCATTTCCTTTGTCCTTAGGGGGTACGGGAACAACGGTTTCCTTAGGTGCAGTCTCTTTGAATGAAGGGGTGTAAATTCTGCCGCTTCGGGTCATTTTTCCTATTCCAACTATATTTTTCACATCTTCAACAGTGGTTCCCACCTCATTCCTTGGAACACGTCTTCAACAGCGATTCCCACCTCATTCCTTGGAATCACGTCTTCTCGTCTTTTGTTACCCATAACATTCTCATAAATCCACGGTACGGCCTTGGTCCCTCTGAACCTAAATGGAATAGGTTTTCGGGTGTCGTATTGCTTGGAATGGCTAGCAGTGGAAGCAATAACAGACTCAAGATTATTGAAAACCGGTACAGGTTTGTTAAACACAGGAACCACAGAACTAGACTTAGGCACGTTGAACACAGGTACCTGCTCTCTTGGCTTCGGTAGGTTAAACACAGGTTCAATTACTGCAATTTCATTCTTCTTTTCCTTACTGAACACTTGTAGAAACCCTTCGTTAATCAAACCCTGAATGTCGTCTCGGACCAACTGGCAACCCTTGACATTTTTTTCACATTCCTCACAATCACTATGATAGACTTTAACCAAACCAGCTTCGAATAACTTAGCATGGAAGATCCTCAGGGGAGTTCGTATCTTTGATGGTCCATTAATAAAACCTCATTGTTCTTATCTTCAATAGCATTAGTAGCCCCATGGGTGGGCAAAGGATTGTTTTTCATATTCGGCTGATTGTCTGCGAATGATAGGATATTCTTTTCCATCAGTCTCTTCACTACATTTTTCAATGCTAAACAGCCATCCAAATTGTGACCGGCTCCTCCTTGATGAAAAGCACAATTCACATTTGGATTGTAGAACGGCAAAGACTTCTCAGTTGGTGGTCCCAAGGGTCTAGTAATGATCAGCCCTTGTTCCACCAATGAAGGGTAGAGCTCAGTATAGGACATCGGTATAGGTGGAAATGTGGCCGTTGCCCCTTGTCTTCTGTAAGGAGCATTTTGCTGTGGAACCTGTTGTCTCTGCTGTTGATAATTCTGGGTTTTTGGCCCTTACTAATAAGCTGGGTGTTGATAGGCTGGCGGTTGTTGCGCTGCTTGATGATTAAAAGTAGGTTAAAATTATGGTTAAGCAGATAACTAAGATGTCAGACATGATGTCTTGACACTTGATCTCTGTTTTTCACAGGATCTAAGGAAGAACAACAGAAATCAGTAGAAAGTAAATAACACCAGAGGTTGTTAACCCAGTTCGGTGAACAACAACACCTACGTCTGGGGGCTACCAAGCCAGGAATAAAATCACTAAGTAGAATTGGCCCTAAGCTAAACTCAACCGTTTATAACTTAGTACCTAGAGACTACCCTTCCTAGATTTCTACCTAAGACACTCCTAGGTATGAGACACTTCTCAATTCCCTTCCAATCACAACAGTGACTGAAAATAATACAACTCAATAAAACAGTCCTTCTCAAGTATTCACACAATACACGAGAGGCTCACAAGTACAAACCCTAGTACTTCTAAAACAGCTGCCACAACCAGCCAAAACTAGGTTAACTCTAACCTATTTAAAATGCAAACAACAGCTGGACTTAGGCTTCGCAGCAGATCTCTTCCTCAGAATTAGCGACCTAATTCTTTCTTCAATCCCAAGTTACCAAAAATGTCTCCTGCACACGGAAACCGCAAATATACTTGGAATCAGAATCTCTGATTCCCCAATCTCAGGTGCCACCTGGAATCCTAATCATATTCCAAACACACCTGTCAGTAAATACAATTATTCCAAAACTGTAACAGACAAAGATGTCAGATCATCCTGATATGACATCTTGCCTAACATCATAACCTGCAGTTAGAACAACATGTTGGGACATCTTGTCCAACATCTTTCAGCTGAGTTAGTTTTACCAAAATCAATGCCAACCTCAGAAACAGGGACTCAGCAATCTCCCCCTTTGGCAGATTTTGGCTAAAACTAACTTTTCATATACCTGCAGAAAACACAACATCAGGGAGACTACTATCAGAGCAGCAGCAGAATAAGACTGACATGTCTCCCCCTTAATCAAATTAGTTTTACTCCCCCTCAGTAGGTAGTAGAAGCACAACAATCAGCAGAGGTTAGTGATGTTAGTAATTCTCCCCCTTTTTAGCCACAATATGACAAAGGTAGAAAGACTAACCCAAAAACCATAAACCAGTTCAAAGAATAAGTTATACACACCCAACAAAACAAAAAAAATTATCCTGGGTACACAGCCCTTACACAACCAAAAGGAAATCAGAAAAAAATAAGAGAGAATATTGAACAATCCTCCCACTATGGTGGGAATGCATATTCAGAGAACAAAATATCATACCCCCAACCATTTGAGAGTTATGCCTCGTCAGAAAGGCAAACTCCAAGCTTGCCTCTTAATGTCTCAAATTGATTTGTATCCAAAGCTTTAGTGAAGATATCAACCAATTGATTTTCTGTGGCCACGTGTTCCAGAGTGATGACTTTCTCTTCCACCAGATCTCGAATGAAGTGATGCCTGATATCAACGTGTTTAGTTCGGCTGTGCTGAATGGGGTTCTTTGAGATATTTATAGCACTCAGGTTGTCACAGAAGAGTGTCATAACATCTTGTGGAACATTATATTCAGTCAGCATTTATTTCATCCACATCATTTGAGAGCAGCTACTCCCTGCAGCAATGTACTCGGCTTTAGCAGTGGACAAAGAGACATAATTTTGCTTTTTACTGAACCAGGAAATCAGATTGTTTCCCAAGAAGAAACATCCACCAGAGGTGCTCTTTCTGTCATTAGCATTACCAGCCCAATCAGCATCACAGTATCCTATCAGTACAGAGTTGGAACTATGTGTGTAAAGAAGACCATAGTTACATGTTCCATTCACATACTTTAGAATCCTCTTGACCTGATTGATATGACTGACTTTGGGTTCAGCCTGGTATCTTGCACAGACTCCTACTGAGAATGTTATATCGGGTCGACTGACGGTAAGGTATAGGAGACTACTAATCATGCTTCTGTAGAGACTCTGATCAACACTTATCCCATGTTCATCTCTTGTCAATTTTAGGTGCGTGGGGGAAGAAGTCCTTTTGTGCTTGGCATTTTCCAAGCCAAATTTCTTAACTATATTCTTGGCATATTTCCCTTGACAAAGAAAGATGTAATCTTCCATTTGTTTGACTTGGAGACCAAGAAAGTAAGTTAGTTTTCCAACCAAGCTCATTTCAAATTCGGACTGTATTTGCTGGACAAAGTGCTGAACCATCTCTTCAGACATTCCTCCAAAAACAATGTCATCAACATATATTTGTGCTATCATGAGTTTTCCTTCCCTTTCTCTGACAAAGAGAGTTTTATCAATTCCTCCCTTTCTGTATCCATTTGTAACAAGGAACTCATTCAGCCTTTCATACCAGGCCCTTGGAGCTTATTTCAACCCATATAAGGCTTTCTTCATCTTGTAAACATGATTTAGAAATGTTGGATCAACAAAGCCCTTGGGTTGCTCCACATAGACCTCTTCACAGAGATACCCGTTCAAAAAGGCACTTTTGACATCCATTTGAAAGAGTTTGAACTTCAGAAGATAATCTATTCCAAGGAGCAGTCGAACAGATTCTAGTCTCACTACAGGTGCAAACGTCTCATCAAAATCCACTCCTTCTATCTGAGTGTACCCTTGTGCTACGAGTCTGGCTTTTTTTCTTGTGACAACTCCATATTCATCAGACTTGTTCTTAAAGATCCACTTAGTCCCAATTACATTTGATCCCTCTGGTCTTGGTACCAGATCCCAAACATCATGTCTCTTGAACTGCTCAAGCTCTTCTTGCATTGCATTAATCCAAAATTCATCTGTTAGGGCCTCCTTCACATTTTTTGGTTCCATTTTTGAAACAAAGCAAGCACTTGCTACCAAATCCCGTGATCTGGTCATCCTGCCTCCATTTGGATCCCATATTATAAGTTCTTTAGGATGATCCTTTTGTATTCTGATGGAAGGTACCTTATCAATTCTCTCGGACACAGTACACTCATGATTGTCATTGTTGGATACTGCAGTATCTTCAGAATCGTCTTGAGGTGTTTCAACATCTTCCGTGACATCTTCCTCTCCTATTGGAAAGTATGCTCCAATATCGTTTGTAGCTTCAACCTCCATAGGCGAGTCATCAACCACAACATTTATGGATTCTAGTATAACCTGAGTTCTTGGATTGTATACACGGTATGCCCTGCTGTTTGTAGAATAACCTAGGAAGATACCTTCCTTACTCTTGGGATCCATTTTTCTCCTTTGTTCACGATCTGCCAGAATATAACACTTGCTTCCAAAGACATGGAAGTATTTCACCGTTGGTTTTCTACCCTTCCACAACTCATATAAGGTAGCAGAAGTTCCATCCTTGATGGTTACTCTGTTGAGAATGTAACATGCTGTGTTCATGGCTTCAGCCCAGAAATGATATGGGAGATTTTTTGCATGGAGCATGACCCTTGCACACTCTTGAATAGTTCTGTTCTTTCTTTCAACCACACCATTCTGCTGAGGAGTGATTGGAGAGGAAAATTCTTGACTAATTCCTTATGAGGAGCAAAATTCTTCAAATTTACTGTTTTCAAATTCTCTCCCACGGTCACTTCTGATTCTGATGATACCACAATCCTTTTCTCTTTGAAGTCTCTGACATAGTCCCTTAAAGACTTCAAACACGTATGATTTCTCCTTGATAAAGTGCACCCAGGTGTATATAGAAAAATCATCTATAACCACATAAGAATACCTTTTTCCTCCAAGACTTTCAACCTGCATGGGTCCCATTAGGTCCATGTGAAGTAGCTTCAGGCTCCTTGAAGTAGTTTGATGTTGGAGCCTTTTGTGAGACATTTTGGTTTGTTTGCCAATCTGACATTCACCACATATTTTCCCTTCATCTATTTTAAGATTTGGAATCCCTCTAACAGCTTCCTTGGATATGTCTTCTTTCAATCCCTTTAAATGCAGATGTCCCAGCTTTTGATGCCACATCTTTACTTCATCCTCCTTAGATATCAAGCAGGTGGAGATATTCTGATTTTCTTGAGGAGCCCATAAGTAGCAGTTGTCCATGGACCTAGTGCCCTTCATGATGAGTTCTTCTTTATCATTTGTAACAATACACTTAGATTTAGAGAAATTTACTTTGAGACCTTGATCACACAATTGACTGATGCTTATTAGGTTCGCAGTAAGTCCTTTGACATATAGCACTCTGCCAAGACAAGGCTGTCCCTCATACTTTAGCTTGCCAACTCCTTTAATTACTCCTTTTGATCCATCTCCAAAGGTGACATGACCAGTGGGATGAGGTATCATATCAGTCAAGAACTTCTTAATACCAGTCATGTGCCTAGAGCATTCGCTGTCAAAGTACCAGTCTTCCTTGGCTGAGGCTCTCAGGGAGGTATGGGCAATGAAAGCTACAACTGGATGTCTTCCTTCTTCTTCTGGTCTATTTTGAAGATTTGGGATATCCAATCAACGTGTAACAATTAGCCTGTATATGCCCAATCTTCCCACAGTAATAGCATTGTTTGTCCCGTATTTGTATTCTTGGAGAATTCCCTTAAGGCCTTTGGTGATGTTAAGACATCTGTATTGACATCCCTTGAGCTGAGTTTCCTCCAACCTTATGTGTTTTGATCTCAAATTGATTGTTATAGACAAGACCCTTTCCCCTCCCAGCATTCCTTCCTGACATAACGATTTCATCAAGCATGTCAGAACCATTGTTCATCATCCTTATATATTTGGTCATGCTGTTTAGTTTGGAGTTCAACCACTCCACCTTATCTTCCAAATTCGAGATAGTCTCTAAATGATTCAACCTTTCATCACACAATTATGAGATAAGGTTTTGCTGATCTTGTCCAAGTTGATACAGATTAGCAAAATTCTTAAGATCTATTGATCCATTTTCTGATTCCTTGTCAGAATCATACACTCCAGTCATTGCTGACACTTTCTTAGTGGTATCTCCTTCGCTTGAAGAATCATCTTCAGACCATGATGTGGACAAACCTTTTTTCTCCTTCTTATGGTATGTAGGACACTCACCTCTTTTGTGTCCAACACCTCCACACTCATAACACTGAACTCCCTTTCCTAGATTGAACTTTCTATCATAGTTGGGTCTCCTCCCAAGGTTCCTTGATCTATGGAAGTTAGGAGTCGAAGCCTTGACATTTGAATTCGACTTCTCGTCCAATTGCTTTGCTAGTTGTTGAAACTATTTTTCAAGAAATCCCACAGTTTTAGACAAATCTTCCTATGTGTCTCCCTCTTCTTTGTTGGTCACCAAGGCAAGGCTCTTATTCCTCTCATCTTTTTGCCAATATTCATCTCAAAGGTTTGAAGGGATCCCATGAGCTCATCTACCTTCATGGTATTTATGTCATGAGCTTCTTTAATGGCTGTCACTTTCATGTCAAACCTTTTTGGAAGAGACCTTAAAATTTTATGAACCAACTTGGCTTCAGGAATCTTCTCACCAAGATCACTGAATGTGTTGGCTACATCAACAATATTCATGTGAAAGTCATGTATACTTTCATCTTCTCTCATTTTCAGGTTCTCAAACTTAGCTGAAAGTAACTGAAGTTTTGAGGTTTTTACCCGAGAGGTACCTTCATGTGCAGTCTTAAGAATTTCCCATGCACTCTTAGAAACAATGCAATTCTTGATGAGTTTGAAGATGTTCTTATCCACCCCATTGAACAAGGCATTCAAGGCTTTAGAATTTCCTTGAGCAAGTTTATCATCTTCATCATCCCAATCTTCTTCAGGCTTCAGCTCCTCAGTGAGCTTCCCATCTTCGTCTTTGACCTTTGGTGGATCCCACCCCTTGACCACAGACTTCCAAGCCTTTCCATCCATAGACTTGATAAACGGCACCATACAAACTTTCTAATAATCATAATTGGAACCATCTAGTATTGGTGGTCTATTCAGAACTCATCCTTCTTTATCCATTGTACCAGAAAGTATCGTCCCTGAATCTCACCCAGATTCAGAGCAGGATGCCTGCTCTGATACCAATTAAAATTCTGGTTAAGCAGATCACTAAGATGTCAGACAGGATGTCTTGACACTTGATCTCTGCTTTTCACAGGATCTAAGGAAGAACAACAGAAAGCAACAGAAAGTAAATAACACCAGAGATTGTTAACCCAGTTCGGTGAACAACAACACCTACGTACCAAGCCGGGAATGAATTCACTAAGTAGAATTGGTCCTAAGCTAAACTCAACCGTTTACAACTTAGTACCTAAAGACTACCCTTCCTAGATTTCTACCTAAGACACTCCTAGGTATGAGACGATTCTCAATTCCCTTCCAATCTTAACAGTGACTAAAAATAATACAATTCAATAAAACAGTCCTTCTCAAGTATTCACATAATACACGAGAGGCTCACAAGTACAAACCCTAGTACTTCTAAAACAGCTGCCTCAACCAGCCAAAACTAGGTTAACTCTAACCTATTTATAATGCAAACAACAACTGGACTTGGGCTTTGCAGCAGATTTCTTCCTCAGAATTAGCGACCTAATTCTTTCTTCAATCTCAAGTTACCAAAAATGTCTCCTTCACACGGAAACCACAAATATACTTGGAATCAGAATCTATGATTCCCCAATCTCAGATGCCACCTGGAATCCTAATCATATTCCAAACACACCTGTTAGTAAATACAGTTATTCCAAAACTGTAACAGACAAAGATGTCAGATCATCCTGATATGACATCTTGCCTAACATCATAACCTGCAGTTAGAACAACATGTTGAGACATCTTGTCCAACATCTTTCAGCTGAGTTAGTTTTACCAAAATCAATGCCAACCTCAGAAACAGGGAGTCAACATAGGTGTTACAGCTGCTATGTAAGGTTGCTGAGCATACTGCATTGGGTAGACACTACAAGGGTCAACTGCTGAGCATGCTGAGCATAGCTGCTATGTAGGGTCAACTGTCGAAGTTTTTTTGTGACAGTTATCACAAAACCGTCCTTATTTCTGGACTATGACGGTTGTCACGACAGTTAGGGACTGAACTGCGACGGTTTTCATGACAGTTATCACAAAACCGTCCTTATTATGTTTTTTATTTAACTTTTTATTTTTACTACAAAAAAATTTTGATTTTGCGACACATGAATTGCGAAGTTCAATTAAAATTGTCCTCCTTCAAACATTGCAACAGTTTTTTCTAATCACTCCTGATTTGTAACAAACAAACGTTACTATAGCGACAATCACTTAAACCACCCTCTTTATCTTAAAACGGTTGGTCTACGACAGTTTTACAACTGCCTTGCCCATTTCCAAGCGCTATGTTTTCCTATCTTAGGTTTCAATTTTTCCAATCGCGCACTATGAAATTGAAATCACAAAAAGCTTTTCGTTTGAATCCCGCCTTCTCAATTTCATGTTCTGAAATCACAACATTTTCCTTTGATATGAAACTGTAGTTTTTTTCCCTTTCTGCCCTCTCAAATACTATGGAATTATACCATTTTTCAGTTTCTTTTTCTTTGTTCGAGTTCATAAAACACACTCTCAAACCCAAATCGCAACCTTATCTTTTAATCATACCTATAAAATCACGATTTCAAAGACTTTCGTTTCTATTCCATGCCCTCAAACCCTAAATCTCTAATTGCTCACCTTTTCCCAATTCCTCTACTTATAGCGACAAGTTCGACAAAATATCTCAAGCCCGATAATTTATCCAACAAGTTCAAGCATTTCTTCATTGAATTGATCTATTACAGACTTAGTCTTCTTCAAACATTTTCAAAGTGTAATGGTATTGCCTCTTTGTATGATCTTAAGTTAAATCTTTTTCGCTGCTCCGATTAAGCCTTTCAGTGAATCAGTGTCGGGTTGCATAATCATAGATGCTATAGGTCTTTCCATCATTGATGCCTTAAGGTAAAGAAATGGAACTTCAAACTCTTTTAGCTAAAAACATGCTTGCTTATCTTGGTGTTTGTTTTGCTTCTGATTACCACTGTCATATTTTTGTGAGCATTGAAGATATTTTTTTTTAGGGTTATGGGCTTAAAATTCCTTTTATGTTCATACAAACTATTTGTGTTAGAAAATTTTTAACCACAAGACCCCATCAAAGATCCTTTTTTCTAGAAAAGGGAAACATGAGGTTGATTCACTCACTTAATCAAGAGTTGGAGGTTCTCTAATACACGAGCACATTAGAGGAAACAGAATATCAAGGAATACATTTGAAAACTAAAAATTTGATAATCTAAGATAGAAAAAATTTGTAATACCTTTCTGAACGTATGTCTTACTTGTCATTATTCTTTAAATCATGCAAGGTTTTAATTATACTTTTAATTGGTTTCTTTTCACTGGTACAAATTTTGTAATAAATTTTTTTTCACGTGTGTCCTTTTAATTTTTAGCAGGCTCTAGTATTAAACTTGTTGATGTCAGAAGGAGCCCAACTTGTTTATGAATTATCTTGCCGAGGAGGATTATTCTCTTAAGGTTAGATTAGTGCAGGTAAGAATTTCTTAGTTACTCATTTCTTATCTATGTTTAATCTTGAATGTTTAATGTTTATTAATGCTTAATTGTAACTCTTGTAGGCACTAGGATATGTTCTAATTTCAATGCCTTAATATATGTTATAAAATGACATTGGAAAGATACTGGAGGAAACATTGTACACACGCTAGCATAGTTACACCTTTGTCCTTTAACAAGCATTATTTCTAGGATGTAACTTCAACCAATTTAACGATTGAATTATATTCAATAGATTTTTAAATGTATGAAACTTTGTGCATTTGATCTAGTTAGTGAGAACTTTCAATGGTTGGATTTTTCAAATTCACTTCTTGCAAAATTTTAGTGAAGGTAAATGTATACTAATTATAGGTAGTATATACATGTAGGCATGCATATAACTATATACTGATGTTGCTGGTGTTGGGGTTACAAACATATGTGGGGGTATAATTCAAATCTCCTACGGGTTATTTTTGTTTCCCAACATCAATAACTTCGTCAACATTAACGCTATTAAGGTTTTTCTCATTGGAAACCCTGTGCCGACTTTGCTCGCAGATGCGTATCATTCTGTACACTTGGGAAATTTGTACAGTGGAGGGGAGATCACATGCTGTGTACCTTTGCTCTACAAATGGTTTATCTCTCACTTGCCCAAGTCTGCTGCTTTTTGGGATTGCAAGAGTGTCTTACGTTGGTCGCAGAAGATCATGTCTCTCACCAATTCCGATATAGATTGGTGTAATAGGATTTATGAGGGAATCAAAATCATTGACCGTTGTGGAAACTTCCCCAGCGTACCCCTCATAGGAACTAAAGGAGGAATCAACTATCATCCGATATTGGTTCTTCGTCAATTTGGATACCCGATGAGACACATCCCACTGGGTGTTCATCTGGAAGGTCTTTTCTTCAAAGAAGGAGAAAATGACAGAGCACTAAAGATGGAAATAGTGCAAGCTTGGAAACAGGTTCATAAGAAAGGACGAGAGTCTCTGGGAAAACCGGACTGTGTCTCGGTGGAGCCTTATCTCCATTGGGTACAAACCAGAGCTCTCAAGCTAAAAATGCCTTATCCTCGTTACGGAATTCTTCCACCGAGGGAAACTGTCATGTACTTCATGACGGAAACTGGAAAGCTTCAGGTTACTCTCAACAAAGTTTAAAAGGAAAGAAGGTCTTGGAAGAACAAGTACCGCACCCTCGACGTAGAGTGTATCCAAATACATCAATTATTGAAAGAGAAAGATGCTCTGATTGAAATTTTGGAGCAGCACGCTGTAGAGAATCAAGATGACCAAAGGCATTTGCTCGCTCCTTTCACTTGGCAAAGGAATGACAACCCGACAACGGCCCAAGCGCCCCGGTCAAAGAAAAGGAAGATACCAGAATCAGCACCCGGTTTCTCCTCAGAGAGGACTTGGGACCCATTAGTTTAGGTTTCTGTTTCTGCACTTTGTAATCTACTGTATTTCCATTTCTGTAATCCTTTGAATTTCAATAAAAAGGGGTTTCCCCACTGTTTGATATATGCAATCTAATTGTCGAAGTTTATTTTGATTAAACCAAAAAACAACAATTAATATAATCATTGCATTCATCATTCTCACATCGCGTATTCTTCTTCCCTACGAATCTCACGTTTGTGTCTCGATTCTAGAGTCAAACTGTCTCATTCGTATAATACTCGGGCCAATCATCAAAAAAAGATGGATGATCTTGAGGAAGAAAACAGAGAGTTAAAAGAAGAGATCGACGCTCTGAGAGAGGATATGAGAAAGCTTCGTAACGACATACAAGCCATGGCAGAAGCTCAGCTACAAAGAACTGTGATCTCAGAGATCACCTCAACGCCCATCATAGAAAAGTATGATCCTAGGTATCAGATGCCGAAAGATCGTCCTTGGGGCATGCCTGTTAACTATATCCCGGAAGGATATGTTCCGCCGATCACTGAAGATCAGGGAATCGCAACAGAAGCCGCTGGGCCTGAAGGTTACAAACTTCGGGAAAGCGAAGATGCCAGGGGCATACTGAAGACTCCTGAAGGTTACAAACTTCGGGAAACGCCAAGACTTACTGCCGTAGTCACGGTACCACCCCCTGTGGTGCACACTGTCCCGGAAGGGCAGATTCCACCAACACCTTCTGGTAAGAAGGAAACTATGTTCGATAGAATGGATGAATTCCAGGAACAGTTTCTGGAAATGCAGAAAGAGCTGCAAGCCATTCGCGGTCAGGATCTATTTGGAAAGGACGCCGCAGACCTCTGCTTGGTCCCAAATGTGAAAGTCCCGCACAAGTTCCAAGTGCCCGACTTTGAAAAATACAAGGGTAACTCTTGCCCTCAGAGCCATCTGGTGATGTACGCTCGACGTATGTCAGCTCAGACGGAGAATCAGGACCTGCTGATTCACTACTTCTAGGATAGTTTAACCGGTGCCGCACTCAAATGGTACATGGGTTTAAACCGTACTACGATCAGTACATTCAGAGATCTTGGTACTGCCTTCATCCAACAATACAAGTACAATTTGGACATGGCACCCGACAGAGATCAACTCATATCAATGTCGCAAAAGGACAAGGAAACCTTTAAGGAGTATGCTCAAAGGTTGCGTGAAATTGCCGCTCAAATTTGTCCACCTCTTGAGGAAAAAGAGATGACAAAAATCTTCTTAAAGACCTTAAGCTCATTTTACTATGACTGAATGATTGCCAGTGCACCCAGTGATTTCACCGAAATGATCGGCATGGGTGTACGTCTTGAGGAAGCCGTCCGAGAAGGACGTTTGGTAAAAGACACTGGATCAACGAGCGGTACTAAAAAATATGGTAGTGCTCTCCCTAAGAAAAAAGAGCAAGATATTGGGAATATCTCTCTCGGAAAGCAAAGGCGACGTTATCAACTGGTAGCAGCTGTGATTCCTGCTATCAACCATGCGCCTATTCCTACGTATCAACCTCAGGTTGCGCAGAGCCAACCTGATCAGCAAAGGACACAACAACCTCTTCAACTGGCTCGTCCTCCATATAACAACAACCGTACAACACGGCCACCAGGATTTGATCCTATACCCATAACGTACGCAGAGCTATTTCCGTTACTGCTGGCTAAGGGGCACATTCAGACTAAGTCTCCCCTTTCAGTTCCGGAAAATCCGCCTTTTTGGTTTAAAGCGGATCAAACATGCCCTTATCATCAAGGAGGTTCAGGGCATAACATTGAGACTTGTCTCAATTTCAAATCCGACGTGCAAAAGCTTGTTAGGAGCGGGCTCTTATCTTTCAAAGATACGAATCCTAATGGTCTTACGAACCCGCTGCCTCAACATGAGAAAGCTGCAGTCAATCTGATTGAGAAAGAGACTAACAATGTCTATCAAATTCACGATGTACTCTTATTGGGGAACAATCTGGTCAAGATGCATTGTAGACAGAGTGGATATGACCTTGTGCCACCTCATAATTATCACCAGTGTGATATCTGCTCTAAAGACAACCAGGGATGTTCTGTAGTGCAAGCAGCTCTACAGGAACAAATGGATCTTGGATGGATCCAAGAGCACCGAGTTCGTGGAGTTAACGTGGTTTACACAAATTCCAACGTCATTCAAAATCACGACATTCGTGCGATGAATGTCAACTTGGTGGCGATGCACTCAAGGCAAAGCCAGTATCATAATCTGCCGCAGCACGATTACAGTTCCTGTCTGATTTGCTCGGTAAACAAAAAGGGATGCTCTTTCATACAAGAGGCCCTCCAGCGTCAGATGGATCTTGGATGGATCCAAGACTACCATGATAGGAACTCCTATCAAATCAACATGGTTCAGATCTTCGACATCCGCGTAATGGATACCAACCTGGTAGAGTTACATGCTGAGCAGGTCCGACTTGGATTCTTAATATCACATGACTATCAAAGCTGTAAAGCGGGTTGCGAAAACGATCGAGGTTATACCCTTGTCCAGGAGGCACTTCAGCACTTGTTAAATCACTGGTGGATGCCAATCTATATGGACGAAGATACTCAGCAGATTAGTATCAATAACAGGAATCCTACTCGTCGTCAAAGTCAGGATGTCTGATCAATGGAAGGTAACCTAGTGAGGTTACATTGTATTCAAAGTAGGCGTGGCCAGGTGCCACCACACAACTATGACAGTTGTAGCGTCTGTTCGGAAAGTAACCAAGGGTGTTACCTTGTGAGAGCAGCTCTTCAGGGTCAGGTCGATCATGGAGAAATTCGTCCATATCCCGGTTCAGGAACCATCATTTGGTCGCCGAACTACCTTGCCGAGCAAGTTGAGGATGTTGTCACGATCTCTGGTCATCACAGGACCAGGGATGTTTTTGCCATCACCCCTCTACTTGACAAATCTAGAGTTCCCAACTGGGAACGGATCAAGGTTACTTATGATGGTCAGAAAAATTAGAAGGTTCCCATAGTCATCTATCTACCGGGGCCACTACCGTATGAATCAGCTAAGGCAATCCCTTATAAATACGGTGCAACAATAATTGAGAATGGAAAGGAAATTCCATTACCCTCCGTCGTGAATATTGCAGACATCAGTCGTGTAACACAGAGCGGTCGAATCTTCAACCGAGGGGTTGGAGAATCCAACAAAGAAAAGGAACTTCAGGCGGAAATTCCTGATCCACCAGTCGGTCAATCTGGTAATCCCGACTTTTCAAAAGACAAAGATGAGATGCTAAAGCTCATCCAAAGGAGTGAATATAACATTGTTGATCAACTGTTACAGACTCCTTCAAAGATCTCAGTATTATCACTGTTACTCAGTTCAGAAGCACACAGAGAGGCTCTACAGAAAGTCTTGGAGCAAGCCTTTGTGGAACAGGATGTAACAATCAGACAATTCGATAGCATTGTCTCTAACATCACTTCCTGCAATAATTTGGGACTTAGTGATGAGGAATTACCTGAAGAGGGTCGTCGTCATAACATGGCGCTCAACATTACAGTTAACTGCCAGGGCGATGCTTTAGCCAATGTACTGGTAGACATAAGGTCAGCCCTGAATGTTATGCCGAAGTCCACTTTGACTCAATTATCATTTAAGGGCCCTCCGATGAGAGTCAGCGAGGTCGTCGTCAAAGCATTCGAAGGATCCAGAAAAACAGTTATCGGCGAAGTTGATCTTCCCATAACTATTGGTCCTCACACTTTCCAAATCACTTTCCAGGTCATGGACATCCGGGAAACATATAGTTGTTTATTAGGAAGACCTTGGATACATCAGGCTGGAGCGGTTACTTCAACCCTCCACCAAAAGCTAAAGTTCGTCAAGAACTATCAACTTGTCACGGTTTGTGGGGAACAAGCCTTGCTTGTGAGTAACCTATCATCATCTGCTTGTGTAGAACCCGAGGAGGTTATTGGAACTCAGTTCCAAGCACTATCGGTGAGCAAGAACGATCAATCCGAAGAAGGAACTTCAATTTCTTCATACAACGATGCTATCAAAGCGGTCGAGAGTACCGATACAAAAGGATGGGGACAGCTTGTCATTCCCACTGACAATAAAACAAAGAAGGGTCTTGGTTTTTCTGCGACCTGTACTCAGACAACCGCCAACGATGAAAGTCTTCATCCCCTTCAAAACTTCTTCCACAGTGGAGGTTTTCTTCACCCAGTGTCTCAGACAGTTCATGCTATCAATGAGGAAGATCCCTCTGACACAGATGAAGAATGGAAGTCCTACCTTAACAAGGACGGCTATATGTCTCAGGAAGAGGTGCCTATGCCTTTTTGCTTTCCTACAGAAAGTCCGAGATTTATACCAAGATCAGATGTCGAAATGATCTACGGAGATTATGATCCGGAAGGATGCCGTGCTCCGCCAAATTCATTAGAGGAAGACACTCTAATGAAAGAAAACTTTGATCACAATTACTATGGCCCGATGGATGGTCTGCCAATGTGGCAGCCTTACCCAGGAAACTTGGGGCAAGAAAGTCAGCCGAGTAATGAAACTCAGCTGAGCGTCATTGAACAGAATATCTGTGTCCCCACCATGTCATGGGATCAACACTCAGGTCATTCGGAAACTACTCAACATGAAGATGAATTCGCAACGTTTGCAGGACTAGAATTCATCAACTATGCTTTTCCTGAGGTCAACGTCATCGAGAGGGATGACTTCTCCAGTTCCAAAGAAGTTTGGGACACTCTGGGACAACCAAGTGGAAAATACGACTTTATGGTCAAGTACACTGCTCCCGAAAGCTCTCGTATTAGGCTCGAAGATATCCAGTCAACTGGATGGGGAGATACAGCTGAGAGCACCAATGCTATGCAAAATGCAACAGAGGAATCCTCCTACGACAATTCTGCTTGGGAGACAGATTCCAATGATCCTACTCCACCAAAAATCAGCGTCATTTCTGAAGACAAATCAAGGAAGGTGCCAGACTTTGTGATTCACCGAGGAGTTCGCCGCCAATGGGTTGCTATCGAGGTTCCGAAGGTCGTCCATCAGTCAAAGTAATTGCCATCTTTAACCTTTCACCCTGCCCAGGTGAAACGGATGTTTTGACAGGGCTCACTTTTTGTAAATTTCTCTCTTCGCTTTGCCCAGAGCGAGTGAGTTTTGCTTTATAGGGCTGTAGTTTCAAGATTCGACTTGTTCATTAATAAAATAACGTCGTTCTGTAATTTCCGCATTAATTGTTGTTTTCTCTTTTTGCTTTTTCAGAAAATGGTAATCCTAAAAAAAAAAAACAATTCAAAAATAAAAATAAGCAGTAAAATAAATACACTGCACACACTTACATTTTCTCTATATCTTCTAAACACGAATCATCACGTCATGCAGATTGCTTGTTTTATACCCCGTTGAAACATACGATCCGATGCCTTCTCCCAACTTTGAGTTCCCGGTATTCGAGGCTGAAGAAGAAAATGACGACAAAATTCCAGAAGAGATCTCCCGACTACTCAGACAAGAAGAAAGGTCCATTGAACCTCACAAAGAGCCGTTGGAAACGGTAAACTTGGGTTCAGAAAAAGAGAGAAAAGAAATCAGGATCGGAGCACTGCTCAATCCAACTGTCAAAGAAAGTTTGATAAAGCTTCTCAAAGAATTCCCCGATGTATTCGCTTGGTCCTATCAGGATATGCCAGGGTTGGATACCAGCATCGTGGAACATCACTTACCGTTGAGATCAGAATGTCCGCCAGTAAAGCAAAGGTTGAGACGCACTCACCCGGACATGGCCATCAAAATCAAAGAGGAGGTACAGAAACAGATCGACGCGGGTTTCCTCGCTACATCTGAATATCCTCAATGGTTAGCCAACATCGTACCCGTTCCCAAAAAGGACGGAAGGGTCAGAATGTGTGTTGATTACAGAGATCTGAACAAGGCAAGTCCAAAGGACGACTTTCCTTTACCACACATTGACATGCTGGTTGACAGCACAACAAAGTGCAAAGTATTCTCCTTCATGGATGGGTTCTCGGGCTATAACCAGATCAAAATGGCGCCGAAAGACATGGAGAAAACTTCGTTCATTACCCCATGGGGTACCTTTTGTTACAAGGTAATTCCGTTCGGTTTGAAGAATGCCGGGGCAACCTATCAAAGGGCCATGACTACTCTGTTTCATGACATGATACATAAGGAAATCGAGGTATATGTCGATGATTTGATTGCAAAATCAAGAACAGAGGATGGGCACGTTGAACATCTGTCAAAATTGTTCGAACGTCTAAGAAAATTGAAGCTCCGCTTGAATCCCAACAAGTGCACCTTCGGTGTCCGTTCAGGGAAACTACTAGGGTTCATCGTCAGCCAGGAAGGGATTGAAGTTGATCCTAACAAGGTCAAGGCCATTCAAGAAATGCCTTCTCCGAAAACCAAAAAACAAGTCAGAGGATTCCTGGGACGTTTGAACTACATCTCCAGATTCATATTCCTTGTGACCGCGACATGTGCGCCGATTTTCAAATTACTCAAAAAGAACCAGGATTGCGTTTGGTCAGAAGATTGCCAAACCGCCTTCGACAGTATCAAGGAATATCTGTTGAATCCTCCGATTCTATCACCTCCAGTGGAAGGAAGACCACTGATCATTTACCTCACAGTCCTAGAGGACTCAATGGGATGTGTACTTTGCCAACAAGATGAAACTAAAAGGAAAGAGTCTGCCATTTACTATCTAAGCAAGAAATTCACCGACAGCGAGACTCGGTACACAATGCTTGAGAAAACTTGTTGTGCTTTGGTTTGGGCAGCCAAACGTCTTCGCCAATACATGATTCGTCATACTACTTGGTTGGTCTCCGAAATGGATCCAATCAAGTACATTTTCGAAAAACCTGCTCTCACGGGAAGGATTGCCCGTTGGCAGATGTTACTATCAGAATATGACATAGAGTACCATGCTCAGAAAGCCGTTAAAGGAAGTATTTTAGCCGATCATTTGGCTCATCAACCGATTGACGATCAAGAATCAATTGGGTTTGACTTCCCAGACGAAGATGTCATGTATCTAAAGATGAAAGATTGCGATGAACCGCTACCCAGTGAAGGGCCAGAACCAGGTTCCCAGTGGGGACTTATCTTTGACGGAGCAGTCAATCATTATGGAAACGGAATTGGGGCAATCATTGTTACCCCTCAGGGTACCCACATTCCTTTCACTGCTAGACTTACGTTCAAATGTACGAACAACGAGGCCGAATACGAAGCATGTATCATGGGTCTCGAAGAAGCGATTGATTTAAGGATCAAAAACTTGGACGTATACGGCGATTCAGCCCTGGTTATTAACCAGATAAAAGGAGATTGGAACACATACCAATCAGGATTGATTCCTTGCAAAGACTATGCAAGAAGGTTGTTACCCTTCTTCAACAGAGTCGACTTTCATCACATCCCTCGTGATGAGAATCACATGGCTGATGCATTAGCCACTCTCTCTTCCATGATTAGTGTAGGTCGATGGAATGACATACCTAAGATCGACATTATGCGCCTTGAACGGCCCGCTTACATCTTCGCGATTGAAGCAGTCACAGACAACAGACCTTGGTATCACGATATCAAATGCTTCCTTCAGAAACAAGAGTACCCATCTGGGGCACTCAGAAAAGACAGGAAAACCCTCAGAAGATTGGCTGGAAACTTCTTCCTGAGCGGTGACACTCTTTATAAGAGAAATTTTGACATGGTCTTGCTCCGATGTGTCGACAGATCAGAAGCAGACATGCTCATGAAAGAAATTCATGAAGGATCCTTTGGCACTCATGCCAACGGACACACAATGGCGAGGAAAATTCTCAGGTCCGGGTATTATTGGTTGACCATGGAATCCGACTGCTACAAGTACATGAGGAGGTGTCACAAGTGTCAGATATACTCCGACAAAATTCATGTACCGCCATCACATCTCAAAGTTCTTTCTTCCCCGTGGCCTTTTTCCATATGGGGAATCGACATGATTGAGCCCAAGGCTTCAAACGGACATCGGTTCATCCTGGTAGCCATTGATTATTTTACCAAGTGGGTCGAAGCAGCGTCATTCGCCAATGTAACCCGACAAGTGGTGGTCCGATTTATCAAAAACAATATCATCTGCCGTTATGGTGTTCCAAGCGAGATCATTACTGATAATGGATCTAACTTGAACAATAAGATGATGAAAGAGTTGTGTGCAGAGTTCAAGATCGAACACCATAACTCATCTCCCTACCGACCCAAGATGAACGGAGTGGTAGAAGCGGCTAACAAGAACATCAAGAAGATTGTTCAAAAGATGGTTGTAACCTACAAAGATTGGCACGAAATGCTACCCTTTTCTCTTCATGGTTATCGTACATCTGTCCGCACTTCAACAGGGGCAACCCCTTTCTCTCTAGTATATGGCATGGAGGCAGTGCTCCCCATAGAAGTAGAGATCCCATCAATCCGGGTATTGATGGAAGCTCAGCTCACCGAAGCTGAATGGTTTCAAAGTCGACACGATGAATTGAACCTGATCGAAGAAAAGAGAATCACGGCACTATGCCACTGTCAGTTATATCAACAGAGAATGAAAAGGGCGTTTGACAAAAAGGTCTGACCTCGTATTTTCAGAAAAGGAGACATCGTGCTCAAGAAGATACAATCATTTCTCACTGACTCTCGGGGTAAATGGACCCCAAATTATGATGGCCCCTGTGTGGTCACGAAAGCTTTCTCAGGCGGCGCCTTTAGACTTGCAACCATGGACGGAGAGGAATTTGCCTACCCCACGAATGTTGATGTAGTCAAGAAATACTTCGCCTAAAAAAAAAACGTCTTGGTGGATTGAAAACCCGAAAGGGCGGTCCAGGCAAAAGTTAGAGACCTGAAAAAAATCATCCCGATGGATTGGAAATCTCATAGTACAATCCAGGCAAAAATTAGGGATAATGGCAAGTAACTATGTTCAACAGAGGCAAGTCTCTCAGCAGCAGTTACAACATCATCTATCAGAGGAAATCTCCAGTCAAAGGTCATCTTCGACGGAAGCTCAGGATGTCCCGAACTCAAAGTTGGTAGAAGGATAGTGGTCGTTATATTTCAACGTAGCCCTTTTCCCTGTAAATTACCATTTTCTAACTTTGTATATACTCTTTGGAATCACGCGTTTGGCTGATCTCCATCTTATCAATAAAATTTGAGCCCTTGTGCTTTTGTTTGTAATTCTTTACTTGTTTTAGCTTTACAGAACGACGTTGTTTAAACTTAATCAGCGATTCTTGAAATAAAACAAAAATAAATTTACTTGTTAAACTTTTTCTGCTTTTAAATAAAGATGGAAATTTCTTTTGACTGTTGAACATCAGAAGAACATCGATCGCTTCTCCCGAAGTAAGCGAACTTCAAAGTGCAGAATCAAAGTACTCCTTCTAAACCAGTTCGCCTGAATGAATGGATCAACTATGTCAGAGACCTTGTTTCGTCTGACACGCCTCGGCCGAGTTCTCATCTCCTAAGCCCGATCAACATAGCTCCCAACGGGACTATCTCTCCTAAGCAAGGTGGAATTGCTATTTTGAATCAACGGTACTTCTTCGCCCCGCGATGGCCGAGTATCCAATTGTGTTCATCTCTTAGTCTGTATGTTGCGTCTGTTTTGTCAGCACATACATACATACATCATGCATTTTTTATTTTGCATTCACATTTCATATTGCATCGCTATCACTCTAGTCGGTCTTGTCCCCTAGTGGTAGAAGTCCTCTCCATCGAGTTGTCAGTTCTTGCCTCGTCAGGAAATACTGTGTCTGAACAACCTCGCTTCCAATTTAATTCTGGATTGAAGTTGGGTCCTTGACCACTTTGATAACTTGAACCTCTGAAAAGCCAGAGAAAACCTTCAATAAACATCACTCTTCGCCATTGAAGATGATATCCTTGCTTTCCCGGATTAAGGAAAATCCACAGAGAAAGCCTCGTGATCAGAGATTCGGAAGCACGCCAGTTTTGCTCCGAAAAACCACTGATGAGAAGGTCATTGGCACCTCAAAATTGGATCCCATCATATGGCATTTCTCCGGGAAGATCCCGAGAAAAGTATGATGTAACCCCAAACGAAAACAGTCTCTCAAGAGACTCGCTTTCCCCAGTAGAATCGACAAATGGCGTCTCCAAAACAGAGAAGTTTGTGTACCTCTACAACTCAGACGAATGGGTTCCCCAGCAAGTCTGACATCAAAACTTTTTCCACTCAAATGGCATCTCCCCAGGAAAATTCGGCGAGAAGTTTGAAGGAAAACCGCTACGAATAGCGTCCCTTGTCAGTAAAGTTTATTGACAAAAGAAACTAAGACCAGTTCCTTGGTAGGAAACCAGGATCGAGGGGAAGTTTAAATCAGAAACTAAGACCAGTTCCTTGGTAGGAAACCAGGATCGAGGGGAAGTTTAAATCAAAAACTAAGACCAGTTCCTTGGTAGGAAACCAGGATCGACGGGAAGTTTATTTCAAAAGAGACTGAGACCAGTTCTTGGTAGGAGACCAGGATCGAGGGGAAGTTTACCTTTTCTAAGCATCATTGCTTAGCTAAAGAAGATGAATGCGTAAGCTACCATTCATAACCACCATCAAAATTTCGGGTATTCCGATATTTAATCCTCTTGCACCCCGAATGCCCGAATCCCTTCGTCATTCACACCTTCGGGTCCAAGAAGATTAAATAGGGGCATCTGTAATACCCCAAATTTTGACCACTTAGATTTCCCATCATTGTGAAAATCATCATCACAATATGGATGAACCATCATGCTTCATCAGTCTCCCCAAAGATGGTGAGCATCCAATACAATCAAAATTAAGGTTTCAAGCCCTCTCTGAGTGCTTAGACAAAGGATCAATCAAGAAATGACATGATCTTCAACTTGTCTAATCTCTTAAATATCCACAATGGATAAAAAAGGACTCCCACTTCAAGGATTAAGCACAAGGCTGCTCCCTTCTAGGTGGATCAAGTCTCAAGATCGACAGTGTCACCAAATTAGGGTTTTGGTCGACCAGGGCCTCCAGATGGAAATTTTCATCTGGGCACAAGGCAATGATCTAAAACATGACCTAATATACTTCATGGAACCTCATGAACCCATGCATCAAGTCAATTTTGCCTCAGGGGATGCATTCATCAAAAATCAGGAATTAGGGTTTCTTGACCTAATTCACCCCTAAGTTGACTTTTGGGACAAAGCATGAGCCAAGACCTCAAGACATGATTTGAGGGTCTCTAATATACCATATTGATCCATTTGGAACAATGGATTGATCCAAGAAGCTTGAGCAACAAGTCTCAATTTCATCTGCACCACAATTAGGGTTTTAAGAGAAAAGTCAACTGTAACTTTGACTTTTGACCAAGAAATGCTCCCAAACCCTAATACATGATTGAATATACCCTATGACACCCATGGAACATGTCCATCAAGTTTGATTTAGGTCAAGGACATGATTTCCTGAAGAATTGCACAGTTTGGAATTCATCTGATAAAAAGTCAACTGTGCACAAAAGTCAACTTTGACTTTTTGAGATTTTTCTCCAAAATGGATTTTTAACCCTAAAATGATGTTAATGTATGATTTGAATCATCATTCATCAAGAAAAATCAAGAAAAGTGAGGTAACTTGTAAAAGGGGTAACCATAAAACTTAGAAATTTTTCTAAGTTAAAAATAAAGTGGCAAAGGTACCAACTTTGGAGGACCATAACTCCTAAACCACAAGGCCATTTTTTCTCATCCAAAGATGGATTTGTAGCCCTCATTATCACCTACAAAAACTTCAACTACAAGTCATTCCAATTCATTAAGGATTTTGAGTTATGGAGTGATCAAAGTGGCTGAAAAGTGAAAATGTCACTTTTTCCAACACTTAGTGAAATTTTCACTAAGTCAGATTCTGCTTCACTTTTTGCCAAATGTAGGGGGATTTTTCACTTGGAATCAAAAGAGATCAAAACCAAACTTGTTCAAACAGTTGTTGTATCATGTAAGAGCTTTCCAAAATGGCCAAGAACATTGCCAAATTCAACCTACACCATGAGATACAACATTGCCAAGTTGCCTTGCTGAAATCTGTCAAGGCAAGGCAGAATTTGCAACTTTGGTCGATTTGCCAAAATCAGCCAAATTCAATTGCTCCTATCCACTTGGACACCTCAGAGGATTGAATCTAAAGGGAACAATCACTGAGCCAAGCCTCCAAAGTCCATGGAACAAGAAATAGCATGTTGAACCTAGAATGGCCAAAATAGGGACAAGACTTCAAATTTGGAATGAGGCATTCAATGGAACCATAAAGGTGGCATGGACTGAGCCATTCTCATCTGAAATCAGTCAAGACTTATCCAAGACCAAGGGGACCAAAGCTCTGTGCCCTAACCTCTAGTCAATGGCTAGAGGAGACTTGGATTTTCATTTGCCAACATTGGCCAAACCTACTTACCAGCTGCTATGCACTATTCCTTGCAAAAAAAACTTGCTCTACTATAAATAGAGCTCAATTGTGGTCAGTTTGAG
This sequence comes from Lathyrus tuberosus, assembly GCA_022829125.1. Lineage (NCBI taxonomy): Eukaryota > Viridiplantae > Streptophyta > Magnoliopsida > Fabales > Fabaceae > Lathyrus > Lathyrus tuberosus. Next base: position 9,569,707 of record JALAZF010000141.1, on the reverse strand, counting down.
TACACCAAAGCCATCTAACAGATGCTTTCCTCAAAATCTCTTCTTTCACTCCAATTTTGCCTTCTAAGGCAAGTCACTATCGGGTTTTGAGTTTGAGAGCAATTCCAATCAAACCAATCACTCACACACCTCACATACATCACATATGAGCTGATCAAACACTTAGATTACTTCTGAAACATCAATTTCACAAAATCACCAGCTGGTTGCTCAAGGTTTTAACCAAAGTGCAGCTGAGGTACCACAAAATGATCCAGCCAATTTCAATCAAGTCCAACCATCCAAACACAATCCATAGGGTGTAGGGAAGCTGTTCAGATCATCACCACTCATCTGTAACACCTCCAAATCAAAAATCACTTTGAACTTGCTGTCACGACTTCGAGGTAAGCACATACTTGGTCATCTCTCAATCTATGCATATTTCCCCGCACAATAATTTGGCCATATGTTCATAATCATGCATGGAATGTTTTCCCTCAATTAATTGCATTGTTTGAATCGTGTATCAAAAATCCTAGCCTTCATGCAGAAATTAGGGTTCTTGAGGTCTCTTCGTGATTTCTTGTAGTATGTTTAATTTAAATGAAATTAAAGTACATAGACATGATCGTGAGGTTGAGGCGAGCATAATGATATGTGGATTGCATGATATGATTACGTATTCATGGAGATTGGATAGAAAATGCAAATCTGAGAAACCAAGAACACGCGCGTGTTCTTCAGCTTGTTCTTGGCGCCATTTTTAGAAATTCAAATATTTGAATTTTGTGATTTTGTTTAATTGATTCAAAAATTAATTTCTCTATGAGTTTTAATGATTTTGAGTTGATTCTTTTTTTTAATAATTCACAAAAATGTTAAAATATTTTATTTTCACAAAAAATCCTAAAAATATTATTTATTTCATATAATTGATATTTTTGCAAAGAATTAATATTTTAATTGTTTTTGACATTTTAAATATTTTTTCTACATTGATTTTGCAACTTTTAATGCTTTCTAATTATTTTGTAGGTCAATACTTAATTTTTGAAGCATTAATCCAAGATCACAATTTGTTTTCCATGTGTTAAACAATTTTTGATCATTTTAATTGAATTTTTATTCAATTAAATACATTTTGAAAACAAATTAGGGTTTTGGATTAATTCAACCCTCATAAATCATTTTCAAAACACTTTGGGCCTCTTGAGAGAGTGTAAGACCCATCCCCCCTTGTACAAAAACTTTTTGGGCCTCACTCATTGTATAAGTCCCTCTGTACAAGTAAACGGCGCGATCGTCGCCCGTTTAAAAATAAAAATCATTTGGGCCTCTCCTTGAGCTATAAGACCCATTCAAAACACTTTGGGCCTCTATTAGAGTGTAAGACCCAATCCCCCTTTTAACCAAAACATTTTGGGCCTCACTTATTGTATAAGTCCCTCTGCGTTAAAAGAAAACCTCGGCGCGATCGCCATTTTTTAAACGAAAAATCATTTGGGCCTACCCTCGTGTTATAAGCCCCTCTCTTTTCTTTAAACCTTTTTTGGGCCTCTTGAGAGAGTGTAAGACCCATCCCTTTGTACAGAAAACCTTTTTGGGCCCCAGTCACTTGTATAAGTCCCGCTGTACAAACTCAACAGTGCGCTCACTGATAAAACCCTGGGCCTCTCCTTGAGCTGTAAGCCCCCAATCTTTCTTTTTCAAAGCACTTTCTCCTTTGATTTTGAATATACTATTGTTTTCAATCTTTCTTTGTTGAACAACTAACCAAACAGCATGGAAGCACTACAACCGAGTAAGTGGTTATCGCTTTCATTTACTGCTTTCATATTATAAACTGTATTGTGGGGCTGCTCACTGTAAGTCTCCTTTCATAAACTCATATCTACTGTATAATAATAGTATAGATATTTCGAGTTTCCCCGGCAACTACGTCTAGAACTAGGTGACGCCGTTTCATTTATTCGTAGAAATAGACGCCTAGATCCCCAATAGGAGCACCAGATACAGTCTTCTCTTCGGCTGTCCTCCTTAGGAATCGTCAAGAAGCTCTACTCCCCAAGATGAATGTATTCTCCGTGAATGGCATCTTTGAGTTTCTTCCAAATTCTCGAACTTTCCTGACTTGATCTATTCCTTGTGGATAGCTTGCCTTGAATGTCTCGGGGTTTGGGTACCCACTACGGTCATAATCTTGGACCTTAACTAAGGAACCCTCTTTAAAAGCTAAAAGTCGCTGGATAGTAAACCTCGCACGTTTACTAGTGGTTTTTATCTTTAAAAGAGTTATCTCTCCTAACGGAAAGGAGATGATAGACCCACGGGCTTCTTAAAAGCATCGGCCTCCTCTTGGGCATTATTCAAGGACACTACGGCTTCTTAGAAGTATTCACAGCCTCCTCTTAGGCTTCGTATAATGATCTCTTCCTTCGGGAATGATAGCCTCCTCTTGGGCTTCGTACAAGGACCCGTCGGCTTCTTAAAAGTTTCCAGCCTACTCTTGGGCTTCGTACAAATTGTCCCGACGACCTCCTAGAGGTATAGGAACAGAACTTAGTCATCTCCATAGAACAGTCCTTTCATAGAGTCTACTACTGTTTCTCAAAGCATAGTACAAAAGAAAAAAAACTCTAGACTTGGACGGTCTAACTTCCTTGAGTCTCAAAGACATTCTCAAGTGACCCCTTCGTTAAATAGGAAGGAAACCCGCAGACTCGGGCAGTCTCAATACCCTTTGGATTTCCCATTTCCTCAAAGAGAAGGAAATATTCCTGATCCTCAAATCAAATCCCTGAGTACAGTGTTGCTCATATAAGAACTGATTTTCTCTTTTAAAATCAGTATATTGGATCTGTCACTCAACTGAAACAAACCTTTAGCCTCCATCTCAGGCTTCGTACGAGATACAAAAACACTCTCTTGTTGAGTATCAAAGACTCTCTTGTTGAGTCAAACTTTTAGCCTCTATCTCGGGCTTTGTACGAGACACATAAGAGACTCCCTCGTTGAGTCAATCCCCCTTTCGCCTCCATCTCAGGCTTTGTACGAGATACAAAAAGGTTCTTATTGACCCAAACAAACAATCGCCTCCATCTCGGGCTTCATACGAGATACAAAAAACTCTCTTGTTGAGTCAAATAGCCTCCATCTCGGGCTTTATACGAGATACCAAAAGACTCTATCGTCGGGTCAAAAACTTTTAGCCTCTCTCTCGGGCTTTGTACGAGACACAAAATAGCCTCCTCTTAGGCTTTGTATAATGATTTTCCTAGCGGAAATTAGCCTCCTCTTAGTCTTTGTATAATGATTTTCCTAGCGGAAATTAGCCTCCTCTTTGGCTTTTGTATAAGAAAACCACTGGTTGATCCAATCAACCTTTTAGCATCAAAGATGTGCCTCGTTCACAGTACACAAACATCAACAACTCCTTTCCTTTCATCTAATCGCTGTAAGCGGCAAGCCTCTGGATCATCTATATCCATGCCACTGTCCTTCTTTTAGCATGAGAAATTCCTAAGGAAAGATGGCATTGCTCTACACTGAGTTAAAGTCTTCTCCTTCAGGTTAAAACCCTTTCTTCGGAAATTATGGCATTGCTCGGATCCGCGTATCCTAATTAAAGTAATTCTCCTTCCCCCTCTTTAGAGATGACAAATTCTCTCTAAAGTCGAGGTCTTTCAGCTTCACGTCTTGGGCTTTGAACAAGACACAAATAGACCTTTCAGCTTCATATCTTGGGCTTTGAACAAGATACAAATCACCTTTCGCTTCACGTCTTGGGCTTTGAACAAGACACCAAAACACCCATTTCCTCCCATAGAATAGGAGGAACTACGAATGCTCTGATTTCCCTGTTTCGGTAAACGGGAATACGTAGGCATAAGATCGAAAGAAAAGATCTTAGCGAGCACAATCAACAAAAAACCCAAATCCCGTATCTCCATCAATCAAAAGCAGTAATTCGAAAGCATTAGTCCTAACGTCCTAATCCTTGTTCCCCGCCAGAAAGTCCTAGAAAGAGAAGAAAGAAATCAGTATTGGCGAAAATACAAATAACCAGTACAAAGGCCCCCCACATTGATAGCATCCGTAACCTAACAGGCCGCTGTTTAAACTCAGTATGCAAGCCGGGTTAATTGGAGACATCTATTTCCCTTCCATATTCAGCTCACAATAGGATAAAAAATGAATCGACTTGTAGTCAAAGCTCAAACCGTAGAGAGCGACCAGCGCTTAAGAACCGCGTCCAAAATCGCTCGCTACAGCTACCTATAATGACAGTTTTTTAAATACCTGTTGTGAAAGGCCTCACATTTCACCATGGTTTAAATATTAACCATCATTAAAATCCTTTTAGCGAGATTAAAAAAAAGCGCACATTTATTACAACGGTGTATAAGCAATCTGTTGTAAGCCTAGCGTTGTTGTTTGCGCGTTTTGTAGTAGTGTTGGTAATCAGGGAAAGTGAAGCAATGATAGAGAGGATCATAAAACTGAACCAAAGTTTCGAGAATACCCTCCTCTATATCAGTTCTGAGAAGTCCAACCAATCTTCCATACCGCTTTTGGAAACTTTCATGTCCAGTCACCAAGGTTGCTAACTTCTTCAGCTTTACCAAATTGGGCCTTTTAAAATTGAACTTTTTAGTGTTTCTCTTCTCAATATCCATGATACCTATGATTTTCAAAGGAAAAGATGATTGAGTTCCTTAAAACCAATAATGGATGCAATGAAATGTATGCAATGCATAACATGGGCAAACATATACACAGATATATGTACACAACACAACACATGAGTCTTAGGTTTAGAGGTCACATGAATGGAGCCATGGCCTACCCATCCCAACAAGGTGTGGACTATAGGTTCATCAATTGTAGAACAAGGTTCTAAAAGTTCCCAGAGTCTACATAAATCCTTCGGATATTATCGGCCTGCATGACTACTCACGCGAGTTAATAATATTCTTAAGATAAACTCGTCTGAGTGTAGTATCGCGTAACAACTACTTGGGACTTACTCCCTCATAGCCATCACACTACATCCTAAAAGGCCAAGTGGGGTGAAGGTAACTACGGTCCTCAGAATCCCTAGCTCCCAATTGGAAAGAGTGATATCAATGCGAGTACTGCTCACATCAGACATCAACAATCCCAAAGGGCCTCATCTGAGTGTGGTCATCATATGCCATAAATTGTTAGGACTACTCCCAACAACCGACTATTGATTACACCACAATCCTATCACATATGTGCTCTCGATTCCAGGTTAGGACTTATCTCACCACTCAATAGCATCATGCCAACATAAGATCTCAAGTAAAACAGAATATACAGATATATATACAGATATGCACAAGTATAGCAACCGAACATAAATATCATAAACAAAACAAGGTGGGTGATCATTGCATTTTAATGCATATTCTTTTATGTTTGTACTTAGGAATTTCCTTAGTTTGTTTTGTTTATTTTACTATTTTATTATGTTTTTATAATTAAGTCTTTGTTTGCCGTTAATCTATTTTCGCAGCTTATTTTCAGCTTTAGCGATTATTTGATATCTGTTCAATGTTCGGATCATAACTGGAGCTACGAGAATCGGATTTACGCGTTCAACCAGGCGTTGGAAAGCTAAGACAGAGATCTACAAGTTGCATGTCTAAGGAAAGAGCTGATTCGGACTGAAAGAGGGTCAAATAATTCGTTGAAGTTAGGACCCAAATTCTGCCTTTAGGAATATTTAGTTTTGGGCCGGGTTTTTTATGTTTTTCAACCCAGTTGGGTTAGAACCAGATTTTGTAATGCTTTCTTATACCTAGCAGCCGTACAACCATGGGAACCTTCTTTTCTCTTTTCAAGAATAATTCTATTTACCTTTGTACGAATCTTATGGAGAACTAACTTCCGAGAGTCGATCTACTGTAATCGCGTTTCCAACGCTTTGAGGTTTTTATTCTATCAATTCCATTTCGTTTCTCTTTCAATTCTATTCTATGAAATTGAATTTGCTTAATCTGTTATTTTATAGAATGTTTTGATTTAATTCGTATGATTGTATTCCTAACTTTTAATCGCTGTTTACGTCGCTTTGTCGTTAAATCGCGTTTCTATATCGTGTTTGCTTAATTCACGATTGACTTTATCCGTTTGCTTAATTCAGAATATAGGAATGTCAATCTGTTTGATATCTTAGTGCGCTTGTCATTTGATATTGAAATTGAATAGAGATCGAAGACGCTTAGGGAATTGGTAAGGAAAAAACCAGTGATTAGCCGGAAACCGAAACAGTAGATTGACTTATTTTTATAATCACTTATTTTTAATCACTTATTTGCACTATTTTTTTAATCAAAACCAAAACTCCCCCATAAACAGTTACTGTAGTTGGTTAAATTCTCAACAAGAATCCTTGTGATACGACATCCGAGTGTCGCTTCCCGTTACTATACTTTCAAAAATACTCGTTTTTGATCTGTGCGCGACAGCGGATCAGTGGGCTTAACCCTCAAATTGCTAGAGTCTCCCCAGTGAAGTCGCCATTTCTGTTGCAGTGAGAATCAGATAACAAGCTATTAATTAACTTGCATCACATTTCTTTGAATTCACCACCGACTTTGATTTATCCAAAGGAAAGGTTCAAGATCGAGAAAACCTAAAGGGGGGAGATCCAAGGTTCGGGGGTTGGTTATACAAAGGGAAGGTATTAGCACCCTAAGTATTTGTAGTACTCTACAAGAACCTCTTGTTTATGTTTGTGTTATGTTATATTTGCTTGCTAAAGGAATTTGTGCTAAGGTAAAGATAAAGACCTAAGGGTATGTACACTAAGTTTGCTCGCCAAGACGTCGCATCTTGTGCCTACGTATTTGACTAAAGAATCAGAGCGACCGTAGTTCACCTAACTAAGGGTGAGGAACCATTGACTATGGCCAAAGTTCCAAGGGGAAATGAGTGTGAGCTCATTTAGAGTTTAAGGAAACTCTCTAAGTCTAAGTCATGGTGGGGAAAAGTGGATACTCAATGTGATGAGCCCACATAGAGTTTAGAAACTCTATCCTATTTCTAAGTTATGATTCATGGATCTTAGGAGACCAAAATGAATAAAGGCTCTTAGGAGACCTAGAGGGAATGTGGCTCTTAGGAGGCCAAGATGGTATATGAGTTGTTTATTAAGTCATGAGTCAATTAGAAGAACTTTCCTTTGGAAGAAGGGGGAATATCAATTCTTATGGATAAAAAAGTTTGTAAAGATATTTACATGAAAATGCAAGATCAAACAACAAAGTATCATAGTGAAACAAAGCTCACAACACTATACAAGGTTCGAAACACATGTATTAAATCAAGATGAACAAGATAATATGATGAAAGAATCAAAGAAGTCAAGGTGTTCAAGGAAAAACCCTAAAAAGGTCCTCTACTTCCAACATTAATAGACACCTCAAAAGTATTTGTTTTCACCAATTTATTTTTATATTCAAAAGGTAGACACATCACAGAGTACTTTGCCAAAAAGAATGGGCAAAAAGAATGAAATTTGATCAAGTTATGAGTTTTTGAAATCAAAGCATGGACCATGAAAATATAAGATAAACATGTGATAAAAAGAATGGGAAAGGCTCCCCATGGGTATTGAACCCGTGCCCTTGTGGTTGTAGTCTAAAACATTTTCCAAACCATCCACGCGCGCGTATTGACAAACCATGGCAGCAATACAATATATGTGAAACAAGGGCGCTTTCAGAAAATAAAACAAAAGGACTGGTGCGAGGGGGATTCGAGCCCCAGTCCTTGTGGTCTATGCGCATATGCTCTTACCACTGGGGTGGCCATACATCCAGTGTATGTGCCCAACCCACAAATACTTAACCCTTTAGGCAAGAAAAATGCCATGAAACAATGAAGCATGAGGGCCTGCTACATATTCAAGAGTATTGATTCCAGTCCCACACTTCCAACTTACTAACAAACAAACATTCAAATTCCATTAGCCTTAACACCAAGCAAACCAAAGGAAAATTGAAGAAGTAAAACAAATGCCTCCAAAGAACATTCCCATAGTACAACAAAAGTAATTCTAAAACAAAATGAACAAGCATCATAAATGGGAAGGAAAAGAAACAAAGTAACAAGCCCCTTCATCTGTTATGGTTTTGGCAAGATGAAGTTGAAAGCAAATGGAAACTTCCAAACACCACTCTCTATTTCCAGAACCAGTTTCCATATCAGATTTTCAACAAACTTTAGAGGGCTTAATCATCAGTTTAGAAATAGAATAAGAATTGAATCCTAAATAAACCAGGACATGCATTAATTGGAGAAAAGAGCATGAGGACCAAAGCATTCCAGGTCCAAGTACTGATTGTGCTTAGAGAAGCAGCAACAAGATTCAACACATTATGTTACTACTTAATTTTAATGCAAACATGGCATAGCAACAGACATTCTCATGACAGAACCAGGTATCTAGTGGAGCAGCAAGTATGGACTGCCATCAACACAGATTCAATTATCATTTTAAGAAATAGCATGATATGAATAAATTAAAATGGGGACAAGTAAGATTTTACATGAAGATATGCTCATTATAGAATTTCTTCAATTATGATAAGTGCAGGCATATGCAAAAGAGTGCACAAATAGAACCAAAGCTTTAAGAGGGCAATCATGTATTCAATGTGGCATTACAAATCCAAAGTAAACTCAGACATAACTTCTGCTAAAGCTCATGGTCAAGGAAAATATTTCAAAGTCATTCTAAGAGAGAACAACTGCCACTTATTATGTCAACATCCCTAGGAACCAAGGTAACCTGGCTTTTGACTCAAACCTAAGACCAAACTATCAAGTGCTCAGTATAAGGGCAGGGCATCAGGGGTGATAGTGCCAACAGAAATGGATCTCATAAGTTTAATTAACAACATTTCAGCACACATTATTCACAAATGATAGCAACACCACTAGAACATTACCAAGACATCAACAAAATTGGTACTAGTAGTGTAGTCACACAGCTCAAATAGTTTGGACTGACATATTCAGTAGTTCAACATGCATATCTCCTATTTATCCAAAATTGACTCACACTAGGCAGGGCTATGATCAATTTGAAATCAACATACAACTGCAAAACATTGATGGGAGGCAATAGGGATACAACATAATAAAAGCATGATTTTTTAAAAGACATAGACTATGAACTGAAAGTGAGTAAGCAAGTCTAAACAAGGACATATATATTACACTTTAAATAGTAAGCAACTAATCAATGCACACACTCATAGCCAAGGATCACACAAACTAAGCAACCGTATTTTAGGCAAGGCAGTCCTATGAACATGAAGTAAGAACATGGTAACAAAAACTTATTTAAGCATTAGCATTCAAACCAGACAGTTACATATTCATGGCATTCTATGTGATTCACAGCAACAAAACAAGGGCAATGTTATGTTCATTTATATCAGAGTAATATCAGTTCAAGTTTTTCATGTCATAAATAAAGATTCAACTAAGCAGGCTGATATGAAAAGAGACAAACTCAAAGACTCACAGTGTTAACAACTTTTCATGAGTTCAATAATCCTATCCATGTGATTACTTGATCAAGAAGCAAGAAATAAACCAGTTAACATGGTAACAATATGATCATGACATGGTATAAGCAAAGAGACATCATTAAAGCTTGTCAAACAATCATGCCAATCCAAACATTCTAAACATACTATTGACATCTTAGGCCCACAAATTTATCATGGAATGGGGATAAATCTGAGTTGTGGTCATGTATTATCAGTGGGTGTATTTGTCATGACATTTATACCAAACAATAATTTAGACATATAGAAACAATCTTGAATCATGGCAGTGCAAAACAAACTCAGGAAAATAGCTATGCACATGGCTATATGACATTTAAGATACCTTAAGCAAAGAAACATGATCATGCCTAACATAAACCTCAAACCAAATTTTTCATGTCAGTTAGATTAGGACTAGCATGGTATGGACAAAGAGACAAGTCAAGCCCATAAACCTATAGCTGAAATACATGAACCTCAAAACACACTCTCAAACCTCTATGCACATGATCTAAAGCAACAAGGCAAGAACATCATTACATTCATCATGATAATCCAATGTCAGACCACCTTCTCATGTTGTTCACACATAATAACTCAAGACTTGGCATGTTGACATGAAGAGAAACAGTCTTAAGGATTTTCAGTGTTAACAACTTTTCATGAACTCAATAATTTTTATTCATATGATCAATTGATTAAAATGCAAGAAAAAACAACAAGTCAATATGGCAGTAGTATGAATATGGCATGGCATCAGACAAAAACTTCAAGAGATTAGCAGTTCCATACATCAGTCTTATGTACATAGGTCAACTTGACTCAAAATAACTAACATGGCATGACATGGTTTGTATGCATAGAGGATGTGAGTAAGCACATGAATAGATATCAAAACAGCACTATAACAAAATGAATCAATAACAAACTTCCATCCTCAAAGGCAATCTCAACAATCCAACACATGAGTGGCCTACTATGAAAAGGCAGAACAATGTAACCTTTCACACAAGAAACATTAAGGATGTATTTCAGGCTTCTACCCTTTTGAACACATATATAACTTGAGTACAAAGACAAGTAGCCTATCAACAACTTGCAAACACAAATTGAATACAAAGAAAGGCAACAGTTTGCAAAACTTGACTACATATCAGACAACATATCAAAAGCTAGCACGCACATCCAACTTAAATAAGTCAGGTAGCATCTCAACTGCATTAGTACACATGTATTTAGTGAAACCAACTATACTTCCTTGCTCGCACCATCATTACACACTTTGAATCATAGTAACATAAAATAGTTTTAAAACAGTTCTTACAAACACATAAGAAACACAAACATCTCAATTCAGCCATAGTGTTAAGAAGAAGAGACAATGTAGATACCTAACTCAATATATCAGCCAAAACAATCATACTTGTCTTACCTCATTATGGTAGGCCACGGACAAATGGTTAAACACAAACATTAAACACACCATGAATTTCTACATTATGGACAGATGGAAAGAAAACTAAAACACATTATAGGAGCATTTATAACAGAGATATGGTGATGATAGTAATGTACATGAGCATGAATATTGAGTGTGAAGAAGAAATGTTACCAAGTGGAATATGTCCACTGCACCCTCAAGTGTATGCTGACTTTTCTTCTTTTCTGAACTAGCAAGAAACTCCAAGGCAAGTCTCCTCCTCTTTCTCACTTGTGAAGCTCAAACTCAGAAATATTTTAGAGTGTATTGTGGGAAGTGTTCGTGTCCAAACTGAATAGAAACATCCCCTATTTATAGGGGAGAGCTAAGAACTCAAGGCATGGCCAAAGTTGCACATTATGCCAACATTTCCCTTTTCATCATGTGGGATGTTGTGCCCGCTGAGAAAAAATCTCCAAAGATCTCTGAATACTGATGCACAAGCTGGTGAGAAGTGATTGGTGAGAGGCTCAATGAATAAACAAATACTTGTTTCCTTGAAAAGTTTCTCTCTCCATGTACCACTTGCCATAAACTATTATTTTAATGTGAGCAATCTTGAAAATTCATGGAAAGGCTTTTGTTAACCCTAAATCCAACATTAGAACTCAGAAACATGGGGCTTTGGTGGTTAGAGAAGGTTTTGAGCCATTATACAAAAGTTGATTTCTTGAGTTTTAAGAAATGAAACCTCCATCTTTGAAGCTTCGAAACTCCCAGCTCACTCAATGGATTGAGGAGTTCTAGTACTTTTTTGGAAAGCCCTCAATGTCCTCTACAAATTTCATGTTGGATGCAAGTTCTGAATCACAAGGGATCCTGGTGAAAAATGGGGTTGAAGTCAGCTGGTTCTTAAGGCAAAAATGCTGAAATTTCTGTCTTTGGGTAGCCTAACTTCCAAGCCTCATAACTCAAAAACCATGCATTTTTTGGATAAAGGTCATATGGAACACTTTGAAGGTAATGGAAAGAGCTTCCATTTGAGCTTTGATTCACTCAAATTGGATGTGTTGTTTGAGAGTTATGACTGTTTCAACTTTGCACAAGAGGGGAAATTTCCACATATGAAAAGTTTTATGAACCAAACCTTTCTTCCTTTGCAAGAAACCTCTTAAAACTTGATCTCTCATACCCTAAATCATCAATGAGACATGTCATGATGGAATGAGGACTTGGATGCTTCATTTGGATCAAAATCTCAAGGATTAGGGCCTTAATCAAAACCCTAATTTGAACTGTGAATGCACTGGGATGATCTCTGATGATCTTGCTTCTCCCATCACATCTAAGGCTCGTAGATGGTCTCTGGGGATGTATACTATCACATGGAGTCATGTCCTAAGGTTTGAGAACAACTCTTGATCAAAATCAAAACCATGATCCACTTGTCTTGACAAAAGCCCTAATTTGGAGGCAGGGTGAAACTGTGGCTCAAGTTACTCATGATGAGAGCCAAATGATCTTGAATTCTTGTTGAATGAGACCTTTTGAATGTAGGTTAGCTCAAATGGTTGATGAACCAATCAAATATTGACTTATCAAGGCAAAAAACTTCAATGATTCCTCAAAAGGAAACCCTAATTCCACAGTTTGGTCTGGTGATCCTTTGTTGACTTGACTTGATTCAAAGTCTTGAGATCTTTGTACCCATCAACTAGTGAACCTTTGGGATGATTGTATGGAGCCATAGAATTCCTTGGGAGGCCTTGAATCTCTGTGCAAACCCTAATTTCAAACATAAGAAAAATAACCTGGCAAGATGTGGGTTAGTTAAACAATGCATATATGATTGATCCTAAATGTCTATGCAAGATGTTATGACATCTAAGAGGTAAAATTAGGGGTACAACAGATGCGAATGCACGTGCTTATGCAAAAGGAAAAAGGGGAGGTCAAATTTTGGGTTACGACAGCTGCCCCTATTTAATCCACTTGGACCTGAATGTACGAATTGCGTTTGCGTTTCGATGATTCGAGGTAAAAGGGGATTAAATAAAAGAGTAGCTCGACAATTTGGCCGACGGCGACAAAATAAGAGAGCAAGTGTAAAGAGTGTTTGAAGTTTAGCTAAATATCTGCTGGGAAATGAATCAGGTCAAAAGAAAGGGAGTATGCTCGATGCATATGCTATGTATGCGTCGATTTATATGATTCTTGATATTATGCAATGCAAAAGTGAAGGTTGAGGTAATGTGCGGCGGTTAGGCAGAGATTGTAGCAAAACGAGCCCGACATCCTCAGCTGGGGAGAGAACCCATAAAATACCGATCCTGCTGAAGAAAGGTCCCTGAATGGTGACCACTACGCTGGGGAAAAATTGAGAAGTCTCAGACTACTAGACTATCACCATTGACACTGTTGGGGATAAGAGAACCAGGATGATCTTTGCTGAGGGATGAAACCAGGAAACTCCGGGTTCCAAACTACCACTGACTCTGCTGTGGACACCCTGTATGACTTTGTCTGGGGAATTCATAAGGTTCGGAGGATCTTCTCTGCTTGGGGAAGACGAGGAACTAGATCATACCGTTGCTGGTGCATGACAGCTTCGCCAGGCGAGGAATGATGTGCAACCCATGCTGGGGAAAAGAACCATCAAGTCTTTGGTTGAAGCACATCATTTGGCTACTCTACTGGGGACGTTATGGATCTGTTGGAAAAATAGGAAGTGAACAACCTTTCCAAAAAACCATAATGGCACTTGTTGGGAAAATGACGGCTCTGTTGTGGAAACAACAACCTTTTCAAAGAACCGTTCCAGTGTAAGTCGGGCATTAAGCTTGCAAATGGATACTATCGATTATCCTGCAGGAATTACCAGTAGAATATGCAATGCATAATGCTTTCTCATTTGATTTAGCTTTTTATTGTTCTCAACGCTTTATAGTATTATGTGATCACAAATAATTGTTTATTTTGCAAACCAAAACTACCGGAAAAAAAAACAATTGAGAAAACAAAGGATGTATTTTATTGAATGTGAAAATATGTACATAAGATGTGTACAAGGATGCAAAAATCCTTGATGAGGAAATTCGCAACAAAAAATTGAAAAACAAATGTAAATGGAAAAGGGAAATTATGTTTTGCATTGATTATAACATTGGCTACCATCCACTGTAAGTCTAGGTTCTAACGCCTTGCACTGGTTGATGATGATTTAACTGCTCTGTTACCGTCTGAGGTCTAGCCATGATGAAGAGAGGCTCAAGTGTTCACATTCAATGCCTTTATCCCTAGTTTTTGCCTGGACATATTTCCATTTTTTTCCGTCCACCGGGATACCCATTTTTGCCTAAGTCGCCCTTTTGGGTTTTCAACTTAACGGGCTGTTATTATTATTTTTTCATTTGTCCTTAACTTTTGCATGGACATTTCTTTTTTTGGTCCATTGGGACGCTCATTTTTGCCTAGATTGTCCTTGCGGATGTCAATCTAGCGGGCTATTATACATTTCTATCAGGCATAATATTTTTTGACTGTATCGGAGTTCACGGACGATGGCAACTCCTCCCCATCCATGGTGGTGAGGATCAAGGCTCCGCCTAAGAAGGCCTTATTGACAACAAAAGGTCCTTTGTAATTGGGAGTCCATTTTTCGCGTGGATCCGAGTGAACAGGTGAATATCTCTCGATCTTAAATTCTTGACTCAACTCCTTCATCATTTTGTTATTCAGGTTGCTTGCATTGTCGATGATAATGTTGCTAGGACTGCCATAGCGACAGATTATCTCTTTCTTGATAAATCTGGCAACCACTTGTTGTGCAACGCTTATGTAAGAAGCAGCTTCAACCCACTTGGTAAAGTAATCGATAGTGACTAGAATGAATCGATGACCATTGGAAGCCTTCGGTTTGATCATATCTATGACCATTGGAAGAATTTGGCGCAAAGCCATCTAAGAGCTTTCTTGTCGGTGATTGTAATACCCTCGGGATATTCCTATTTTTACAAATATCTCTTAATGTCGTAGAACCAAGGCTTGTCAACAGACTCGTCCTCGATTGCTAAATAGTGTGCTGGTTCGTTCAAATGATCAATGCGGATATGAGGAGCTTCATTCCTCCACTTGACCTTGAACATAGATGCTAAAGTGGCAAGAGCGTCGGCTAGTTGATTTGCCTCTCTAGGAATATGATGAAAGGAGATATCATCAAAGTAGGGAATCAACTTCGCTATGTGTTGCTGATATGGAACCAGCTTGGAATTCCGAGTCACAAAGTTCCCTCTGACTTGGTCGATAACCAAAGCGGAATCTCCATAGACCTCAAGAATCTTGATTCTCATGTCAATTGCCGCTTCAATACCATAGATACATGCTTCATATTCAGCCATATTGTTGGTGCATGCAAAGCATAATTTGGCAGTGAAGGGAAGGTGAAAACATGTTGGAGAGATGAGGATAGCACCGATTCCACGACCTTTAGAATTGGAGGCACCGTCGAACACGAGCGTCCATCGCGCCCCTGGTTCGGGTCCTATGTCAGGATCTGGAGTCTCATAGTCTCTGATAAACAGAACATCCTCATCGGGAAAGTCAAACTTCTTTTGTTAATAACCCTCTACAGGTTGATGAGCAAGGTAGTCAGACAAGAAACTCCCTTTTATTGCTTTCTGGGTAACATGTTGGATATCATACTCAGTTAACAGCATCTGCCACCGAGCAATCCTTCCAGAGACAACAGGTTGTTCAAATATGTACTTTATCGGATCCATTTTGGATATCAACAAAGTAGTATGGCAAATCATGTATTGTCTTAGGCGTCGAGCAGCCCAGACCATACAACAACAAGTTTTCTCCAAGAGTGAGTATCTGGTCTCACAATCAGTGAACTTCTTGCTCAGATAGTAAATTGCATGTTCTTTTCTGCCAGTATTATCATGTTGACCCAATACACATCCCATTGATTCATCGAGAACAATGAGATACATGATTAGTGGCCTACCAGGAACCGGTGGCACTAAGATCGGTGGTTCTTGCAACTATTGTTTTATTTTGTCTAATGCTTTTTGACAATCAATGTTCCATTCGACCGATTGAATTTTTCTTAGTAATTTGAACATCGGTTCACATGTAGCCCTCAAGTGAGAAATGAACCTTGAGATGTAATTAAGCCTGCCCAAAAAGCCACGAACTTTTTTTTTTCTATTTTAGGAGGTGGAATATCCTGAATTGCTCGAGCCTTATCAGGATCAATTTCAATGCCCTTCTGACTCACAATAAAGGCCAACAGTTTACCTGATCGAACTCCGAAGCTACACTTCACAGGATTTAACCACAATCTAAACTTCTAGAGTCTGTCAAACAGTTTCTTCAGATGGACTAGGTGATCATCTTCAGTTTTGGACTTGGCAATCATATCGTCCACGTAAACCTCAATCTCTTTATGGATCATATCGTGAAAGAGGGTTGTCATGGCACGTTGGTATGTTGCCCCTCCATTCTTCAGACCGAATGGCATGACCTTGTAGCAATATGTGCCCCATGGTGTGATGAAAGTAGTCTTCTCCATATCAGCTGGGGACATTTTGATCTGATTGTATCTTGAGAAATCGTCCATAAATGAAAAGACCGAGAAATGTGTCGTGTTGTCTACCAAGACATCAATGTGAGGCAAAGGAAATTCATCTTTCGGGCTTGCCTTGTTAAGATCTCGATAGTCCACACACATTCTGACTTTCACATCTTTCTTTGGAACTAGGACGATGTTGGCAATCCATTCAGGATATTTGGAAGTGGCTAGGAACCTGGCGTCGAGCTGCTTCTTCACCTCTTCTCTGATTTTGAGTGCCATGTCGGGTCTAGTCTTCCTGAGTTTCTGCTTGACAAGAGGACATCCGAGCTTGAATGGCAAGTTATGTTCAACGATGTTGGTATCCAACCGAGGCATATCTTGATAGGACCAGGCGAAGATATCAACATACTCTTTCAATAACTTGACTAACTCGGAGTGTACATGCTTAGTGAGGGATGCACTAGCCTTGACTTCTCTTCTGACCTCATCACTACCAAGATTGACAACTTCCCCTGGCTCTTTGTGTGGCTGAATCTCTTTATGCTCGTGCTCAAGAAGCCTTGCTAGTTCAGCCGGTAATTCACAATCTTCCTCACCATCTTCTTCAACTTGGTTAACTGGAATCCCAGAATTACAATGGATGTTTGCCATGTTGTTATCAATGCTTTTATTAGTTCTGCATGTTTATGAATATGTTTAGAATGAGCTAATTTGAAAAGTGAAAAGTAAAAGAAACTTTTTCCATTTGTTTGTGAAAAAGTAAAATAAAGAAAGAAAATGGAGCATGATTTTGAATGCAAAAAAACTTTTATTTATTGATCACATAATATTGCAAAAGCGTGAGGCCCTTTACAAGATATCCACTCGTCTCGGGCGAGGACGAGGGAAAGAGAAAGCAAAATGCATTACATGTTTATTGGAAAAACCACAGGAATCACAGTAGATGTCCAATTGTTGAGCTCGAAACCCGACGGACACTTGCACACAAAGCGTGAAATCTGATTGCTAGGACCGACATCATCAATAGCGGCCACAATTTCACCCTGTTGGAAACCCGCGCTACTGAATTTGATCAAATTGCACTGCTTCTGCCCATGTGACTGTCGACTCGGACGATAACCCAATCCAAAACGATTATACTTTTCAACCACATTAATCACATGCCCACAACCTGGCAAGGAACCTCTCTCTATTGTTTTTTTAGCACTCTTAGTAGATGCTAAAGTCATTTGTGGTGATCTACTTCGACTAGTTGAAGCAGAGCTGACATATTCAAACTCGAGACACTGCAACAACACCTCAACTATGCCTTCTTTGGTCTCAACATATCGGAAAGATGATAAATCGCTTACAATCAGATCTTCTTCACCACAGACGATGACCAGCTGATCGTCAAACATGAATTTCAACTTCTGATGTAAAGTGGAAGTAACTGCCCCTGCGGCGTGAATCCACGGACGACCCAATAGGCAATTGTACGCATGATTGATATCTATCCCTTGGAAAGTAATGGTGAACAAATGCGGTCCAACCTTGATGGGTAAATCCACTTCTCCAATGACTTGTCTTCGAGAAACGTCAAAGGCTCTGACAACTAAGGCACTTGGTCTCATCTCGCTCCCTTCTACTAGTAATTGACTCAATGTGTTCTTAGGCATCACATTGAGGGAAGAACCAGTATCCACTAGAACACGACATAACAGGATGTCTGTACAAGTTACAGATATGTGCAGTGCTTTGTTATGGGTAACTCTTTCGGGAGGCAATTCTGATTCATTAAAGCCCAAATATCTGCTTGTTGTTATGTTGGCCACTACATCATCGAACTCAACAACAGATATATCATGCATAACATGGGCAGTGCGCGGGCGAGCTCATGAGTAAGGACAAGATTGAGATCCTTGAGGGATTCTGCCCCAGCTGATCCACAATTTTAAAGTCACTCTTCTTGATCAGCTTTAGGAACTCTTGATCATCAAGTGTTTCCTTGCTCTTTGAAGCATCCTCAGATGGAATAGTTGGAACTGGCGTAGCAGTGGATGCCCCTTATTGCACAACAGGGGTTACAGACGCAGGCGTCTCCTTGGGAGGAACAACTGTTGGAATTTGTACATGATTTGTAGTGACTTTCAGAGCGAACACTCGTCCACTATGAGTCATACCTCCGGGGGCTGTAATATTCACAATCTCAGATTCAACAAACCTTATCTCTTGACCTCCAGAAAATATGGTAGACTCATATCTCCAAGGTACCTCTTTAGAATTCTGATACGGAAACGGCTTTGGCGGGCAAACAACAATAGGTTGTATCTTCTTCTTAGGGGATTCTGCAAGAACCTTCCTATAGATGATGGTAAATGGCTCGAGAGTAGCAGCCTCTTCAACAGGCTTAGCTCTGGAAAATTGAACTTCACCTCGGTTCATCAAAATTTGGACACAACCCTTCAACCTTCGACACTGGTTGGGATTATCATCTCAAATCTGACATTTACCATGCAGCCCTTTCAACAGCCCATGCTCATTCAATCTCTTGAAAACCACAGTCATCAGAGTCTTTTCCTCGTCGACATCTATGATCAACTCAGCCCTTGAGTGCTCCTCAATCTGATTTACCGTAGGTCCATCGTGATTGGGCAATGGATTATGCTGAATGTTAGGACATTCCTCAGCAAAAGTCAAAATCTTCCGATCAATGAGCTCTTGAACCTTAGTTTTGGAAAAAAAACAGTCCTCTGTCGCATGTCCTATATATCCAGCACGATAGGCACAGGATGCATTCGGATTATGCTTCCGACCAAATGGAGGAATTGCAGGCGCGATCTCCTTGGGAATGATTGCCCCTTGGTCAACCAAGTAAGGAAACAATTCAGTATATGACACCAGAATTCTGTCGAAATTCGGACGCTTACGATTTCCTTGATTGTTGTTATTCTGACGGTTTTGATTCTGCTAATTTTTGTTATTCTGTTGATTCTGTTGTTGACATTGCGGTTATTGCTGATTCTGAGCTTTCTGAACTGGTTGTTGTGGATGATACTAATATGGAGGTTGTTGATATTGTGCAGCAGCAATGTACGGATATGGATAATATGGCATGGGAGCCATGTGAGCTTGATACTGAGGATAAATTTGGGTTGTCATAGCGTTGACTTCACCTTCTTTCTTCTTTGACTGACTATTCTGAGACTTTCTAGTAGTTGGCTGCTGGGAAGCAGCTCCAGAAATCTTTCCAGCCTTCAAACCGTTCTCAATCCGTTCACCAATGGTTACAACATCAACAAAGTTTGATGAAGAACTATCCACCATTTTCTCATAATATGATCCTTGCAATGTACCCATAAAGATGTCAACCAACTCATTGTCAGAAAGAGCAGGTCGCACATGAGATGCCATCTCACGCCATCTTTGTACATACTCTTTGAATATTTCATTTGAGCGCTAAGCCTGATTCTGCAACTGTAGTCTAGTAGGCGCCAGATCAAGGTTATATTTGTATTGTTTCAAGAACGCTTCAGACAGATTCCTCCAAGTACGGATTTTGATACGCTCTAAGCCCATGTACCAATCCAATGAAGCACCAGACAAACTATCTTGAAACCAATGAACTAGCAATTCGTCATTATCAATATAAGATGCCATCTTCCTGCAGTACATAGTGATATGAATACGCGGGCAACTCAAACCTTTATACTTTGGAAGCTCGGGTATCTTGAATTTCTGCAGCAATACCACATTCAGAACCAGACATAAGTCTTTGGCCTCCAAGCCAAAAGCAGAAAACCGTTCAATAGCTCGAATACGGTCTTCCAGCAACTTGTAGTCAGCAGGTCTACTCTAATTAGTGGGCCTGACAAGAATCTGAGGATTTGGCAACTGAGATGGGGATGGAGCATGCACTTGCGGAGTAGCAAACTGAGAAGGATACACCAAACGCGGATTAACCATCTGACCAACATTCTAACCCATCTGAACACCAAACGGATAAGTTAGAGGAGGTACCCCAGCAGCTGAGGAAGATGCCCCAGGATAGAACATCCCAGGATGAACATTTTGAACGGTAGTTTGAGCAGCTTGAGATGAAATCGGAACATGAATAGGAGGACCCCTATACACGTGCTCTTCTTCATAAGGAGTTTCAATGTCAGCCAACCCAGGAGTCTGACGAGTCTGACCTTGAAGATTCTCATGATCATCATTCACCACTAAAGGTGGAACCGGATTATGCATACCCCACGGATAGGCATCAGCATTCCCATTAGGCATGGGCACAACAAAGGGATGATATGGCACGAAGGCACCATTGTTTGCAATCTGAGGAGTGTAATTCGGAGGCATGCCCCAAGGAAAACTAGCAGGCATCTTGTTCAACCCAGACTGAGAATTGGATGGATGAACAGCAGGTTGAATCACAGGCTCAACCGGGACTTCAACCAGAGAAGGAACAACAACAACAACAACAACAGGAGTAGATGTAACAACAGGAGAAGCAGTCACAACAGGAGTAACAATGGTTGCATCGGTGACAGCTGCAACAACAGCGGCAACATCTTTCTGAGCACGAAGGAGTTCCATGATAACATCCATGTTAGTCTGAAACTGATCCATCCGACCTTGGAATTGAGCCAGAGTTTCCTTTTAAGCAGCGTTCTCAGCTTTGAAGTCATCCATGATTCTGGATTTGCTTGACCGAGTGAAATATCGATGTCGAGTCGTCGTCTTGCTACAAGCGGAAGACGGACAAGGATGAGCAACAGTTTTTCGGATGAAGGGACGTGCATATGTATGCAAATGAATGTATGATATGCATGCAAAAATAAAGTTTTAAATTCTAGGAATTCTTAAACTTGTCTTTTTTGACAGAAATCATAAAGCATATAAGTAAAGGTGTGAAAGATAAGATTTACAAGAAACCACGTTCATTCATCAATAAAGGAAAGAAGCATCAGTCAAGTACAAGTCAAATATCTGCCCTCTGGGCTCCAACAAGATCAACATGGATCCTATCAAAGACCACCCTACAAACAGACAAAAAGTGAAAAACAACCCAAGGAATCTGGTATGGTAATACATTAGCATATGCATCCCTCAATAACCCAGGCAAGTCCTCGAGTGTGTGCTCAGTAAATAAGGCTAGACGGCCGTGTCTCTCACTCCAATACTTCGCATCCTTCATGAGGTTGCGTAGCAAAGAATAGTTAGGTCCCTGAAGCATATCTTGAAGAAAAGCCTTTTTCTGATCCAAGAGGTTCTGTAGATGATGGCTTTGTTGCTCCTAATGTGTACTCTCGGTGTTGAGCAGACTGATATGCTCTCGGCTCTGATGTGCTTGATCTTGCAGATTCTGAATCTCACTGAAGACATTGTCGAGCTTGGCTTAACACTGAGAAAAATATTTTGCTAACTAATTAGCACGATCTTGCTCACTTTGCAACTTTGTCTTGAACTCGGATAAATTCTCTCAAAGCTCTTCAAGTCGAGTTTTGTAGCTCAACTCATCCTTGTAAGCTTGATATTGGGTATCGGCAAGCTGTCTCTTCTTAGAAGTAAGTCCCTCATAGGTGCTCTTCAAAGTATCACCTATTTTCCTTCGCTTGTTCTGTTCAACCTCCACCTCTTTGAGCATGCGCTCACGCTTCTGATGGAGCTCAATATGTAGGTTATCTTTCTCGGAAGTGACTCTATCAAGTTTGAGTCGAAGATCAGCATTCTCCTTTTTCAACTTCTCAATAGTCAGCTTGAGTTGGTCGACCTCAGATGGAGGAACAATGGCAAGTGTAGGAAGCTTTCCATTCATGGAAGGCTTGAAAGAAAATGGCAACAAGATCTCCTTGACGCGCTCTTTAACCCAAAGTGTGTAAGCTTCCTTGGTTATGCAATTTTTCTTACCTAAATCGGCTCTACCTTCAAGGTGAATCTGAGTCCAAGCAGCACTAAACCTCTTCACCGATCCCATGTCGTCAACCCCTTCATGAAAGATGAACTCTTCCACTACCTCAGAACCTGGCTTGGCAACCATAGGATATCCCAACTGTCGGAAGGCAAGTCTCAGATTGTAGTTAATTCCACCCTTTGTACCCAAAAAAGGCACATTAGAGAATTTCCCACAATGAAGAATGATCTTGATATCATCATAGACTCGAGTATACCAAGAAATGTCATCAGCAATGAGAGACATGATTTGTTGAGACCACTTGAAGTTATCCTTATTCTCAACAAAGGGACCCTTCTGCGGAAGGTGAGACATGAACCATCGGTACAGTAAAGGAGCACAACAGACAATGGTTCCCTTCTTATTTTCATTCCTCGAATGAATAGAATGATAGGTATTAGCAAGAAGTGTTGGAACAGGGTTCTTGGACAAGAAGATACTGATGGCAGCCTGATCTACGAAATCCTCCATGTTAAAAAACAAGAAAATCCCATATATCAGCAAATCAAGAACGAAGTTGAAACCCTTCCAGTTTCCATCCTTAACAAAAGAAGTGGCCTTGTCAACCAAGAACTTCGAAGCAAACCCTCGAATACCCTTCCATTTGGTCTTGAGATTATCCTCTATATCCTTCTTACTAATGCAAAGAGCATCAGCAATAAGAGGAAACTTCAGACCGCCACTAGTGTAGACAAAGGGAACCTGCTTCTTGATCTCAACCCCCAGAATATACACATACTCCTCAAGTGTAGGTGCTAGCTGATAATCCTGAAATGTGAAGCACCTAAGTGGCAGATCATAGAACTAAACCAAAGTATGAATAACAATGATGTTGATGTCAGTGTTGAGGATGGACAATAGATTATCATAAGTATCCTTGAAAATTCCTCTGTTATCTCCAACCACAAGGGATGCTAAACCTCTCAAAATACTCAGCTTAGGCTCCACAAACTTGTAGCTAAAGATGCCTCGACAACCAGTACTCATCTCTATGATAATGTCAACAAAGGATAAGTCTTCGAATAACCTGGAAATGCACATGCAAAAAATTAATTTACATGATGATATGATATGCAACACAACAACAAGAAGCCAGCACTGTCTGAACAATCTGGATATCTGCATATAATTCTGTGTCGGTGAAACATAACCTGATGTGTTGGTGCAAAACCTGACATGTGCGAGAGAACAAAGGTATGAAGTGGCTTATTTTCCTGCAAAAAACCCATCCCCCTCACAGATGTGATCTAGACACAACAAGGTGGTCCCTAGAAAGGTCACCCAAACCATAGGACTCAGAATGAAAAACCCCCGCTGTAGTGAATTCTCACAGGACTGAAGTATTCTCAAGCGAATCACTATCTGGGATGTGGCTCTCGTGATAACCCAACGCGCAAAATGCAGGCCTCACGACTATCCACGTTCTAGCCTATGTGTATACTAAGCCCGGTGTTAGCACTTTTCTCTCCAATAATATCTACCCATCCCAACAACAACAGAAAATAGCAGATATCCATAATATGCAGCATATGAATATTCAAAGCAGTAAAGAAATGAGGTAAATAAACATAAAGCAATTAAAGCATAAAGATAAAGCGAGTAAAGCGCAAAAGATAAACACCCAAGCAAGCAAACAAAACTAGGCGAGACCCAAACTTGCAAGCAAGGACTCCCCAGCAGAGTCGCCAGCTGAAGATGACTGGTTTATACCTGAGTGAATCGCACACTCAAAGATAACACAGAGTCACCACTGAATTTTATTTAGTCCCAAAGGACAGGGAAAATATCGATAAAACCCAAGGGGAAGAGAAACGGGAACGGGGGTCGGTTATGCGAAAGGAAGGTACTAGCACCTAACGCATCCGTCGTACTGACGGGAACCATTTCGCTTGCTTCTAGGCTTGGATGGTGTCGCGGTGAGAATCGGATACCATAGCTATTATGTTAACTAGGATCACAAATCTTAAGGTTCACCACCGGTCTTTATGTTATCCAAAGGAAAGGGTTAAAGATCGAAAAAACCTAAGTTAAGAGAATCTAAGTTCGGGGGTTGGTTACGATTAGGGAAGGTGTTAGCATCCTAAACGTCTGTAGTACTCTACAGGAACCTCTTGTTTTATTTATGTTATCTATTGTTTGCTTGCTAAGGGTATGTGCTAAAGGAAAGCTTGGGTTGATTGTTCAATTGGTGTTGACCAATATTTTTGAAAATAGAACTTGGTGTTGACCATATTCTTTAATTTTTTTTATGAAAGATTAATTTTATTTTATTTTTTTGTTTTTATTAATTTATTAATTATCTATCTAAAGAAAAAGAGACGGTAAAAACAAATAATAATTACACATGGGGGTGAGGGATACATTTTATCAAATGGGAAGTAAGAAAATGACTGAAAAACTACACAATCAAACAAGTAAATGCAGGACCGATGACCAACCGAAATCGAATGGCAACTGAATTTAGCTCTGGAGCTAAGTTAGAGTGGATTCATATAGGAATCATTCTATGAGAAGCCGAGCAAATGACTATATGCACTCAAGCGGTTATCGAAGGTTAAATTAGATTTTAACTCTGAAATTGAAATGCAACGATAAACAAATATCAATCCGCTTAAAAACCGATGAAAATCGACAAATGGTTTGCTACACTCAACGTGGTCATCGCAATGGATTCAAATTATGCGGGTCTAAATTTATATAAAAAAAAGGAAACAAAAATAAAAGAGAAATTTTAAAGTGTTTTAAAATTGTAATATTATTACAAAGAAAAGAAAATTAAAAAAAAAAAAAAGCCTCAACAACATTGCTATCGCGAAAACGCGGTCATCGCAACCGGATCCGAATTGTACAGATCTAAATATAACAAAAAAAGCAACTCAAAGAAAAGAAAAATTTAACTTTGATAAAAACCTCAACAATATTGCTATCGCGAAAACGCGGTCATCGCAACCGGATCTGAATTGTACGGATCTAAATATAACCAAAAAAGCAACTAAAAAAAAAAGAGAAATTTAACTTTGATAAAAACCTCAACAATATTGCTATCGCGAAAACGCGGTCATCGCAACCGGATCCGAATTGTACGGATCTAAATATAACAAAAAAAAGCAACTAAAAAAAAAAGAGAAATTTAACTTTGATAAAAACCTAAACAATATTGCTATTGCGAAAACGCGGTCATCGCAACTGGATCTAAATTGTAAGGATCTAAATTTTTTTTAGAGATAGAAAATTCATAGAAAAGTAAAATTTAAAACATTTTAAAGCAATAATGTTGCTAACGCAAAAATGCGATCATCGCAACCGGATCAAATCAACAAAAATGTCACTTGTCATGCAAACCAATATGCAAAACAGCGTATCGACATAATTCGATCAGAGAAATCTAAAATAAAATTAACAATACGTATATATAAATTAAATTAAAACTATGTTAAAACAAAGTTATATTATATTAAAACAAAATATTATATATTATAATATATTAAAATGTTAGTAACAAAAATAAATAAAAGAGAAAATCCTACGCTATATAAATTATAAAAAAAAAAAAGGAATATATATTAAAATAACCTGAGAGTTATTATAGCATATCAAAGTAATGGATTTGTAGCATATTATCCAGATCGTTGGCTACTATCTGTAAACAAAATGTATGCCTCATGAAACAAATCATTGGCTACTTTTACCGGTAACATGCGGTTTCGGCAAGACATATCATGATATATAGTAACTCGTTGGTTACTGCATAACTTGTAACAAAACATATTAATTTGTATAACATATAAGTTATTAGAAACGTAAACACATAACGATGAAACAATGTGCAATACTTACTGTACCTGCGATGAAATTCAAATGGTTTATCGGCGATCCTTCTCAATTTTTCTCCGTCTCCTTTTTCTTTTTTTTTTCGGTCCCCTTTTCACCAATGCTAACATGTATATATATAGAGACTGAATTGGGGTTAATTTTTAGTTACCAATAATATCCCTAATATCCAATTGGAGGCCCAAATTAAATAACATTAAAATTAAATAAAATTAAAACTAGATGATATTAAAATTAAATTAAATTAAAACTAAATAATATTAAAATTAAATGATATTAAAACTAAATGATATTCAAATAATTTAATAAATTTAAAATAGAAACTAAAACCTATTTATTTATTCTAAACAGTATTTAAATTAAAAGTAATAATAATAATGAAAATAAATATTTAAAATAAAATTAAAATAAAATACTAATTATTCTAATTATTTAATGTTAAAAAAACAAAATTTTAGGGTCAAAAATTAGGGTGTGACAGATGCCCCTATTTAAGTTTCTTCTATCCGGAGATACGGGGATTGAAATCTTCGTCTCGACGTGATAGGAGAGACTTAAATACAAACATGCACAATTTTTGGCCCTAAGATGCCTTGTGATATGATATGATATGAAATGAAAGACAGAGATCTTGAAGATACACCCGAAACATTTAGAAAATCATTCAATGTACGGGTAAAGATTTGAAGACATATCTGGGAGAACGTCAGATAAGGAACATCATATTTGGAAAAAACATCAGATAAACAAGGTCATATCTGGAAGAACATCAGATAGACACAAAAGGGGTTTTTGAAAAGCATCAGAATAAAGTCACATATCTAGAAGAACATCGGATAAACAAGGTCATATCCGGAAGAGCATCAGATAGACATAAAAGGGCTCTGGAAAAACATCAGGAGCAGACACATCTGGGAAAACATCAGACGGTAAAAGCAAGGTCATTCTGGAAAAGCATCAGAATAAAGTCACATATCCGGAAGAACATCAGATAAACAAGGTGATATATATGGAAGAACATCAGATAACAAAGACTCAATCTGGAAAAACATCAGAAATAGAGACATATTCGGAAAAACATCGGATAGATTCCGGAAAAGCATCAGAATCGATATGAATGTCTGGAAAAATGTCAGACAGGTTCTGGAAGAACATCAGAATAAAAGTACATATCCGGAAGAACATCGGAGCGATTCTGGAAAAGTATCGGAATCAAAGGTAATATCTGGAAGAGCATCAGATAAGTTCTGAAAAAACATCAGAATAAAGGACACATCTGGAAAAACGTCAGACACAACGTCATATCTGGAAGAACGTCAGATAGACACAAAGAATGTTCTGGGAGAAACATCAGAACAAAAGGACATATTCGGAAGAACATCGAATATAGGGACCCATCCGAAAAAACATCAGATGGAAAAGAAACCAGACATCCAATAATGGCCTTGAATGAAAGGTACAATCACAATATCTAATAATGGTTTTAGATGAATGTGAACAAAGATATACCTAAGAAAGCATTGGACGAATATGAACAAGGAGGTACCCAAGAAAGCATTGGATAGACGCAAAAATATCTGTTTGGTAGGTTCCAAGTGAGTTAGAGTTTGACTGCAAAGGTAAGACGTGGATAACAGCATGACCAATGGATAATGCAAATGAGTGCAAATGAGGATGACTCTCTTGCTATGCATATGTATATGAATATGATCAAATGCAAATGTAGATGTAATGCAGACGTCGAAGACACGACTTGACTCTTTTGTGGAGAAGACAAGACTGGAAGACTGATTCCTCAACACGGAGATCACTGTCATTCTGCTTAAGTACTAGAGATGTTACTACCGAGCACAATTCTTCCATACTGGTAAACTGTATCAAACTGGTGATCCTTATAGGAGGGATGGAAAGCTGCATGGGGATTCTTCAAGTAAACAGCCCCTGATTAGCTGTCTGTTGTAGATGAACTGATAATTGCTTCAGCTGGATTGATTCTGTAAATGACTGCTTAACTGTGCACTTGGAAAGCTTGCTCCCAGTCTGAGTCTCGGAAGATATTATAAATAAACCAATTCTGAGAAAGGCTTGCACTGTAACAAATCTTGAACTGATTTTCAACCTGATCTGGAAAGAACTTGCCCCTGATTGGATCACCGACCAAGTTTCTCAAATGTTTGAAAATTCCTTAAGAGGAAGCCAGTTTGCAAACAAAAGTGTTCATACAAACATAGTAAATGCAACCATTGAAATCAAAATCATTTTTTGAAAGATGCAAAGTATATGAGTCATTGGTCTGAATACGGCGGTTCAAGACAGTGAAAGGTAAAACAAAGGGTGTAATGCCAAAACAAATGATCTGCAAAGATCTTTCGGAGTCAGTTTATGCAACCTTGCTGTAGTATGCTTTCAAAATAACCTTGCTTCAATTAGGTCTTTTGAGGGTTGTAATGTGGTCTGGTTCACGGTTTAAGAAACAAAGGATAAAGTCTCAAAGTTTATTTGTACCCACCCAATCTTCGTGATGATCTCCAGTCCTACACTCAGTTAACTCAAACTATGCACTCGTATTCCCAAGAGGTTAGGAATTGCACTGATGGTTCAGAAGTTAAGGGACCCTTGAGATGGCGGTCACTACTTCCTTACAACATTTAGTTGTTTTTTTCATTGAGGACTTTCATGGTAAGGATTTAAAGATTTCTCATTTTTATTATCCCTAAATTTTGCCTGAACTGTTTCTCATGAATCTTACAGTCAGCGGGATGCCCCAATTTTTGCCTAAGTCTCCTTCATAGGTTTCGACTTAGCGGGCTTTTTCCTTTTTTAATTTTTATCTTTTTTGAAAGAAAGTGACTGCTTGGCTTAATGATTACGGCGAACCATCATCAACTTTTGACTTGAAGGACATCTTAGCACTTGCTTGTTGCGTGCAAAGGAAAATTTGAGAATGCCACATTTATGTGAGAGGTGTCTTGCACGAAACTCTTGTATTTGAATGCACAATCAAGTTAACTGAGAACTACCCTGCCCCAGGTTAAGATTGCAGGTTTTTATTTGTAAAGAAAAGAAACTCCTACTTCAAGGCTCAAAGGGGTTGACGAGGGTTTATCTTCCTTATTTCTCCAGTGTTTGGGAATCGAAACAATGCCTTACATCGTCAGCAAAGTTTTGATTTGAAAGCATACCAACAACAATTATGAGTATTTACGTTTTCATCATCCTTCCTCCAATCTTTGCATAATCAAAAGAAAGCAGACAAGAGATAAAATATATTTTTTATATATATATATTTTTTATTTTTTTGAAGAGAAAGCATAGAGATGTAAATAATGGACAAAATGAATTGAATCAAAAGTTGCAAATACTTATTTCATCAAACGTGAAAGTACAAACACAATTCAAATGCAAACAACTAGTACAAAGAAAGTGCAAACAATAAGAAACATAGCCTAATGGCTAATCAGAAACAAAGAGTGAGCTGTCCTGTCTAAAACACTGAAGTCTGCTGAAGTCGACTGAAGATTCACTTGGCATGCTCTAGTAGAGGATTCGTCTGGACATTAGGATTGGTGTCATGAAAGTTGATGATTCAGACCTTAATCAAGTCACGCACTCTAGCCTTTAGTGCATAGCAATGTTCCAAGTCATGGCCGGCGGCACCTTCATGGAATGCACAGTGGAGATCAGATCTGAATCCAGGTGGAAGTGGATCTGGAGGAGGAGGCAAAGCCTTAGTGGTAATCAAACCTTTCTGAACCAGACCAGGATATAATTCAGTGTACGTCATTGGAATAGGATCAAAATGACTCCTATTATGGTACTGATTCTGTCTAACAGCCGGACGTTGAGTAGCTTGAGCCGGTCGTGGAGCAGTAATCACGGGAGTAACAGCAGCAACAGCAGGGTGATCAGAATAATGAGGTTGGGGTCGAGGCCCTCTTGTTTCAAATATGACAGCATTAGTCTGATCTTCTTTCTTCTTCTGGAAGTTCCCATAGGATTTCTTCGCACCATTAGAAGATTCAGCAGTCTTTGACACTCTACCTTTCTTAAGACCTTCCTCGAGTCTTTGGCCAATAGTAACCAAATCAGTGAAATTAGAGGAAACACTACCAATCATCTTCTCCCAGTAGAATGGAGACAGTGTGTCCATAAATAATCCAGTTAATTCTTTCTCTGCCAAAGGAGGTTCAACTTGAGAAGCGAGTTCTCTCCAACGCTGAACATATTCCTTGAAGGACTCTTTATCATTCTGAGACATGTTTTGAAGCTGACGGCGATCAGGAGCCATGTCAAGGTTATATTTATATTGCTTCATGAAGGCATTAATAAGATCCTAGAAACAGTGAATGTTGTTCTGTTCAAGATTCATATACCATTTGAGAGAAGCTCCACTCAGACTATCTTGAAAATAGTGGATAAGCAACTTCTGATTCTTGGCATGAGCAGCCATCTGTCGGGTATACATGACCAAATGAGCTCTTGGACAAGAATCACCTTTGTACTTCACAAAATTAGGAGTCTTGAATTTAGCAGGCATAACAAGGTCAGAAACCAAGCACATGTTTTCTGCATCAATGTTGAAGAAATCAGTACCCTCTACAGCTTTAAGTCTCTTGTCTATAGTCTAAAACTGTTCACGAACAACCTCAGGTTCAACAAATTCTTCACGGTCTTCACCCTGAGCACTGGTAGCATTGTACTCATAGAGAGGGTTCTCAAAAGGAGCCCGAGTAGTCTGAACTATAGGTTGAGGCTCGGCAAAAACTGGAGCTTGAAACACTGGTCTGGCAGTCTGACCAATCATAGCAGTAGATGCAAGAGGTGGAGAGTAGTTGGGTGGCAAACCAAACTCTGGCCAAGTTGAAAGTGGCACCGAAACAGGCTCAGGATCAGCATTTGAAACTTCCTGGATAGCAGTTCTCTGAGGTTGCTCTCCTCTAACAATCAAGACATGGAGCATCTCTGTGAGCATCTCCATTCGGATCTCTGCGTTATGTGCTTCTTGCTCTGACATTATGAGTCTGTAGTTAGCTCTAGTCCGATATCTGTGTTGAGGAATCAGCTTGACAACTCACAGGTGACACTGGAACATATAGACGGCTGGAAATGAGTTGCTGGACAAACGGATGTATGAAATGAATCATGCAAAGATGCAAATGATATGCAATGCAATGTAATGGTTTCAAGGAACTCAAGAGTAGGTTGCAAACATTTCGGAAAGGCTGAAAAAAGTTTCATTTTATAATCCATGATTTTTATTGATTTTGCAAATGACAGAACAATTGAGTTTCTTGAAACCGAATGGTTATGCATGAATGCTTGAATGGATGCATAAGCACAGGTATACACATATACAGGCAAACAAGCCAAGGCTTAGGTTTGAAGATCACGAGCATGGAGCCATGGTCTACCCTTCCCAATAGGTGTGTACTATGGTTTCAAATGTACCTGCCGAACGGGTTCTACAAAGTTCCCAGAGTCTACAATCCATCATTCGGATATTATCAATTTTCCAGATCACTTGGTAGTCAATAATATCCTCAAGAGAATCTCGTCTGAGTGTAGTATCGCGTAGCGACTATTGCAGAAATAGACTCCCGCATAGTCCCTGCACTACGCCCTAATAGGCCAAGTTGGTTTAAAGGTAACTACGGTCCCCAGTCCCGACAGCCTTTAGATCGAAACCATATCATCTTCACGAATGAACTCGTTGGACAAATATGTTATTCGAGAGGGCCTAGACTGAGTGGTGAAGTCTCAATTCACTTTTTCAGGAATCGACTCCCTCAAAGTATCCTTGAATTCTCACCGTTCCTATTATATTTTTACACTCTAGTCCGGGTGTAGGACTTATCTCACCACACAAATTGTAACCTTGCACACAGAAAACCCAAGCAGAACAGGTATATATACAAATATAAAGATATATAGGCAAACAAGAAAATAAATAACATAGATATAAACAAGTTAGGGGAAACCCTCGAAAAGTCCCCAGTGAAGTCGCCATTTCTGTCGCGGTGAGAATCGGATACCATAGCTATTATGTTAACTAGGATCACAAATCTTAAGATTCACCACCGATCTTTATTTTATCCAAAGGAAAGGGTTAAAGATCGAAAAAACTTAAGTTAAGAGAATCTAAGTTCGGGGGTTGGTTACGATTAGGGAAGGTGTTAGCATCCTAAACGTCTGTAGTACTCTACAGGAACCTCTTGTTTTATTTATGTTATCTATTGTTTGCTTGCTAAGGGTATGTGCTAAAGGAAAACTTGGGTAGATTGTTCAATTGGTGTTGACCAATATTTTTGAAAATAGAACTTGGTGTTGACCAAATTCTTTAATTTTTTTTTATGAAAGATTGATTTTATTTTATTTTTTTGTTTTTATTAATTTATTAATTATCTATCTAAAGAAAAAGCGACGGTAAAAACAAATAATAATTACACATGGGGGTGAGGGATACATTTTATCAAATGGGAAGTAAGAAAATGACTGAAAAACTACACAATCAAACAAGTAAATGCGGGACCGATGACCAACCGAAATCGAATGGCAATTGAATTTAGCTCTGGAGCTAAGTTAGAGTGGATTCATATAGGAATCACTCTATGAGAAGCCGAGCAAATGACTATATGCACTCAAGCGGTTATCGAAGGTTAAATTAGATTTTAACTCCGAAATCGAAATGCAACGATAAACAAATATAAATCCGCATAAAAACCGATGAAAATCGACAAATGGTTTGCTACACTCAATGTGGTCATCGCAATGGATTCAAATTATGCGGATCTAAATTTATATAAAAAAAGGAAACAAAAATAAAAAAGAAATTTTAAAGTGTTTTAAAATTGTAATATTATTACAAAGAAAAGAAAATTTTAAAAAATTAAAAAAAAAGCCTCAACAACATTGCTATCGCGAAAACGCGGTCATCGCAACCGGATCCGAATTGTACGGATCTAAATATAACAAAAAAAGCAACTCAAAGAAAAGAAAATTTTAACTTTGATAAAAACCTCAACAATATTGCTATCGTGAAAACGCGGTCATCGCAACCGGATCCGAATTGTACGGATCTAAATATAACCAAAAAAGCAACTAAAAAAAAGAGAAATTTAACTTTGATAAAAACCTCAACAATATTGCTATCGCGAAAACGCGGTCATCGCAATCGGATCCGAATTGTACGGATCTAAATATAACAAAAAAAAAGCAACTAAAAAAAAGAGAAATTTAACTTTGATAAAAACCTCAACAATATTGCTATCGCGAAAACGCGGTCATCGCAATTGGATCTAAATCGTAAGGATCTAAATTTTTTTTAGAGACAGAAAATGCATAGAAAAGTAAATTTTAAAACATTTTAAAGCAATAATGTTGCTAACGCAAAAATGCGATCATCGCAACCGGATCAAATCAACAAAAATGTCACGCGTCATGCAAACCAATATGCAAAACAGCGTATCGACATAATTCGATCCGAGAAATCTAAAATAAAATTAACAATACGTATATATAAATTAAATTAAAACTATGTTAAAACAAAGTTATATTATATTAAAACAAAATATTATATATTATAATATATTAAAATCTTAGTAACAAAAATAAATAAAAGAGAAAATCCTACGCTATATAAATTAAAAAAAAATAACGGAATATATATTAAAATAACCTGAGAGTTATTATAGCATATCAAAGTAATGGATTTGTAGCATATTATACAGATCGTTGGCTACTATCTGTAAACAAAATGTATGCCTCATGAAACAAATCATTGGCTACTTTTACCGGTAACATGCAGTTTTGGCAAGACGTATCATGATATATAGTAACTCGTTGGTTACTGCGTAACTTGTAACAAAACATATTAATTTGTATAACATATAAGTTATTAGAAACGTAAACACATAATGATGAAACAATGTGCAATACTTACTGTACCTGCGATGAAATTCAAATGGTTTATCGACGATCCTTCTCAATTTTTCTCCGTCTCCTTTTTATTTTTTTTTCGGTCCCCTTTTCACCAATGCTAACATGTGTATATATGGAGACTGAATTAGGGTTAATTTTTAGTTACCAATAATGTCCCTAATATCCAACTGGAGGTCCAAATTAAATAACATTAAAATTAAATAAAATTAAAACTAGATGATATTAAAATTAAATTAAATTAAAACTAAATAATATTAAAATTAAATGATATTAAAACTAAATGATATTCAAATAATTTAATAAATTTAAAATAGAAACTAAAACCTATTTATTTATTCTAAATAGTATTTAAATTAAAAGTAATAATAATAATGAAAATAAATATTTAAAATAAAACACTAATTATTCTAATTATTTAATGTTAAAAAAACAAAATTTTAGGGTCAAAAATTAGGGTGTGACAGATGAGTTATCTATCTAAAGGCTTCTAGCTAAAAGAAAAAGGAGAGAGGGAGAAGGGAAAAAAGAAAGAAAGAAAGAAAGTGCTCGCTGAGGATTAGGGCCCTCGTGCCTACGTACCCTCATAGTGCAATGAGGAAATCAGAGCGTCGTAGTTCAGGGGAACCAAGGAAAAGAAGGGAAAGGAAGAAGGATGGAAGTGTGCTCGCCAAGATCATCGCAATCTCGTGCTTACGTATCATACATTCGAAAGAATGCAGAATCAGAGCTTCCGTAGTTCGGGGAACTAAGACGGAAAAAGAAAAAGAAAGGAAAGGAAACCAAAAATGGTGTCAAAAACCAAGAACAATAGAAGAAAGGAAACTCCGATGGGGACTCCAAAGAAATGGTGTCAAAACCAAGAAAAGAGTGTGAAGTGAAAGATAGCGACTAAGCTGGGGATATAATGCAAGAGCAGTGTCGAAACCAAGAAAGTAAAATAAAGGAGGGATAGAGATGACTACATAGGGGAGTAAGAGAACAAAGTAAATCAGAGGATAGTGACCCTATTGGGGATCCAAAATAAGAGAACAAGGGTTCGGTATGTTAATTGACTGTCAGTGGTTAACCGAAGAAAGAAATTAAGACTTTGTGGGGAAAAGAAATTGGTGTCAACAGACAGACTGTGATGAACCAAGAGAAAAGAGCACTAAACCAAGGGAAGGTGTTTGACTCTGAGGGGATAAAGGTTTTAACAGATAGACTGTGATCAACCAAAAGAAAAGGTGTAGGACCGAGCGAAGGTCGTGACCTAAAGAAGTTCGGTACCCTGACTTAACAAACAATACCTGGCCGAGAAAAAGGGTATTTGAACCAAAAGAAGGTTACTCACCCAAGGGTGCAAGTTTTCGAACCAAGAGAATGTTGCTAACTGCGGAAGATTTGGTATGAACAGAAAGACTGTGTTTAACCGAAAAGGAATGAGTGATTAACCAAGTGAAGGTGATTAACTCGAAGGGGCTCAGTGTTTTAACAGACAGGTTGTGGTTAACTGAAGGAAAGGGTGATTAACTAAGAGAAGGTGATTAACCCAAGAGAAACTCAGTGTATTAACAGATAAACTGTGGTTAACTGAGAAGGAGTGAAAATTGGTGTTTTAACTGACAGACAGTGATTAACCAAGCAAAGGGAGAAGAACCAAAAGAAGGTTGCGAAACTCCTGAGATTTTCGATTTTAACAGACAGGCTGTGACTAACCGAAGAAAAAGGGTATTGAGACTCTTCTGGGGGAATAAAAAAGCAATGATTAACCACAAGAAAAGAAAGTAGGGTATTGAAACAAAGAGAAGTTTGCTAACCCAAGAACAATGATCTTAACCCAAAGAGAGGTGTTGACCAAAAGAGATTGCAAGAGGTAAGAGTGATCAAGGATCGACTCGACAGGGGAAGAAAATACACTACCGCCTGGAGATAGAGGTGACTAAGCCAAGCACAGGGTCATTCATCCCCTTCCTGAAGTAGTCAGAATGAGAGTAGGAATTCGCAATTCCCATTCCTTCTCTAACACACATGGTGTAGTGCAGAAATTGAAACGGACAGCGTAACAGCTCCAAGTTGTACGGTGCTCCAGTGTCGCGCGAAACTCCTACTCCGCGGGGGGTAAGAGAGAGAAAGCTCTAAAGGAAGCCTAAAGAGAAGCGCCAAAAAAGAGATTAATAATCGAAACGAAGTTTTGATTAGCTAATCAAAAGGGAGAAATATGCTAATTATTTTCCAAAATGAATTGAAAAATTATTAAAGCAAAGGGTGCATTATTGATTATACAAGATTACGCTTATTCCTTGAAGAACAAACTTAATGCTAACATGAAATGAAAGGTGCAAAACAGTACCAAATGACCATCAAAATGCAACACGAAATCATGTATTATGTGAACAAAGTCATGCAAGAATAATCATGTTCATGCAAAGTTGAGAATATGAACAAATTGCATAATCGAAATCGTGCATCGAAAGTTCATGAATATGCTTCAACCAGAAGTTAAATGACACTTAAAACTGTGAGAACAAGATTTGGTTCTGCAATATTATCTCTAAGTTTTGATGATAACAAATGGATATTTGTATGAACAATTTTGTGCAACTAATGTTGTTATTTGTGAGAACCTAGAAAACAGGTTCTGCTTTCGTGAGTTGGAAAAATGCTTAATGAAAGATGCTTCAAAGAGATGAACTCAATTCGAAGATAAGACAAGATTCACAAGACTCTGATACGTAAGGAAAAGAGAATGAGTTATGAAGATCTGAAGACAAAGGTTCTGATGTAACGAGTCCAGATGCTGAAGACTCACGCTCTCAACTCAAGGTTCCGAAGACCTAACCAAAGTGTAGTCTCATGCTTCAATCAAATACTATGAGAAGCCTCAGAAGATGTGAAGGAAACATACCAAGAGAACAAGGTTCTGAAGACCAAGTGCTGAAGACTCTGGAAGCGCAGAGCTGATGATTCGAAGACTTGAAATTCTTAGAACCAAGCGAAGTTTTCCCTTCTTACTCATGCTCACAAAAAGCCTCTGAAGTTGAAAAGCCAAGGAGACTAGCTACACTGTACAGCTGTACCACATTACAAAGTAAAATATCTTAAAAACTATGCAACGGTACAAACGAAGATATTCTGACACAGACAGGACGCGTAGCACACAAAAAGCTCTTTTCTGTCCTCACGCTTCTAGCCGCCAGCCTACCTAGCTATCATGATTACATTTCAACGGCTCTTTTCACTCGGCTATAAAAGGAAGCTCAATGACTTGAAGAAAGATAGAACAACACACGCGAACTGCATCAATACTTTCTAACTCTGTTCTTTCATAAGTCATTTTTGGTTTTAAACTTGTTTACAATTTCAGCTTGTCAAGAAGCAATTTTCTGTAAACTCTTTTCATTCAAACTGTTTGTATTCCTTGAGAGAGTCTTAGTGATTAGATCTCTTGAGAAGTCTAGGACGTGTGTCTTAGAGGTTGTTCCTTGAGTAAGACCTGTTTGTGGTTGGATTACTTGAGAAGTCTAGAACTTTCTAGAGGTTGTGTTAGTCACCAGCTGTGTTGGCTCGTGCATTGTATTGACTTGTTTGAATAGTGGATTAAGACCTCGAGTGAGAGAGGTAAAATCACCTTGGCGGGTGGACTAGATTAACTTGAGGGTTTCTCAAGTGAACTAGTATAAACATAACGTGTTTATCTTTTTTTGTGTCGAACTAAATTGTTTTTACTAGAAAAGAAGTAAGTCTTTTTGAAAAAGAAGTTATTTATAAAAGAAACGATTTTATTTTGAAAAACCAATTCAAACCCCCCTTTCTTGCGTTTTTCACACCTTCAATTGGTATCAGAGCTCCGGTTCTGAGGTGATAAAAAGATTGAATTTTTATCAAGCACTTAACAGTATTCAGTACCGATCCAAGTGTGAAAAACAATTACTACACCACCAACCACTGAAACAAATGTTATTGAAAGAGAGTCGTATACTGCAAAACCTCCTATCTTTGATGGTGAAAAGTTTGACTATTGGAAAGATAGAATAGAAAGCTATTTCTTGTCATTAGACTTAGATCTATGGGATCTAGTACTTGATGGTTATAGTCACCCTGTGGATTCTGCAGGCAAAAAGATTGAAAGAAGTATGTTCTCAGACGCACAGAAGAAAACTTACAAAAACCATCACAAAGCAAGAACCATTCTGTTAAACGCAATTTCTTACACTGAATATGAAAAGATTACAAACAAGGAAACTGCAAAATCCATCTTTGATTCTCTTCGTATGGCTCACGAAGGCAAAGCTCGAGTCAAGGAGACAAAGGCTCTTACATTAATCCAAAAATATGAAGTCTTCAAAATGGAAGATGATGAGTCTGTTGAAACCATGTTTTCAAGGTTTCAAACGCTTATTGCTGGACTCAGAGTTCTGAACAAAGGATGATCTACTACTGATCATGTCAAGAAAATTATCAGAAGTCTGCCTGTCAAATGGAGACCAATGGTAATTGCCTTGAAACTTGCAAAGGATTTGAATAACATTAGTCTTGAAGAACTTATCAGTTCTTTAAGAAGTCATGAAATAGAGCTTCAAGGAGATAAAACTCAGAAGAAAAACAAATCCATTGCACTAAAGGCCAAGCCTGAAAAGAAAAAGGCATATCAGGCAGAAGAAGAAACGGAAGAATTTGAAGAAGATGATATATCTCTTCTATCAAGAAGAATTAGTCAACTCTGGAAATACAGAAGGAACAAATTCAAAGGACCAAGAAGAAGATCAGAATCTACGTCTGGTCAAATAAGAAACTATGGAAAAGACGTTACATGCTTTGAGTGTAAAGAACCTGGACATTTCAAACATGACTGTCCAAGAGCAAAGAAAGAAGAAATACCGAGGAAAGCTAAAAAGGGTCTCATGGAAACCTGGGATGATTCTGAATCTGAGGACGATGCTGATGAAGATCGTGTCAACATGGCATTCATGGTAGAAACCAGAAACGACTTATCAGAAGAAGAACTATCAGACTCCGACGATGAAAGAGAGGTACTTTCTTCCCTATCTCGTTCTGAACTAGAAATAGGATTAACTTAACTCATAAAAAGATATCAGAACTCTAAAGTAAATACAAAACGTTGAAAAGAACTTTTATAACTTCTTCATAAGATCTTGCTAAAAACAAGCAAATCATTTCTGAACAAAGTGAGAAACTATTTGTCTTAGAAAACTCAAATACTGTCCTAAAATGTAAATTAACTAGGTTAGAAGAAGAAATTGCTTCAAACACAACCAACACTAGTGAAGAAGTCAAATATGATAGAGCTTTTCAACACTTTCTTGCCAAAGGCATAGATAGAAGCAAAATGGCTTCAATAATCTATAAAGTCAGCAGAAATGGTAGTAGAGGTCTGGGATATTCAAGACCATCACATCCTTATGATGAGACCAAGAATATCAAGATAATACCTTTGTCCAAACATTTTGTGCCCTCTGGAACCAACCTTAAGTGTTCAGAACCAAAAGGTTCAAAACCTAGTATTACACAAACACACACACACAAAAGAAAAATCCTAAACGTAAACACTATGCACAAAACCCACACCATTACTCTAACTTAAGGAAATCTAAAGGAGTCAGAACCTTTAGAAAAGCTAATGTGAAAGGACCCACAAAATGGGTACCTAAGAATAATATAATTTATGTGGCAGACATCCTTAATGGAACCATTGAGACACCAGTCATGGTACCTGGACAGTGGATGCTCGCGACACATGACGGGAGAAAGGCATATGTTCCAAGATCTAAAACTTAAGCCTGGAGGTGTCGTCGGTTTTAGAGGAAATCAGAAAGGAAGGATCATTGGCTCCGAAACTGTTGGAAATGGTAAGCTTCCTTCCATTAAGAATGTTCTGTTAGTTGAAGGTCTAATGCATAATCTATTGTCAATTAGTCAACTTAGTGACAGTGGTTATGATCTCATTTTTAATCAAACATCCTGTAAAGCTGTAAGTCAGAAGGATGGATATGTCCTGTTCAACGGAAAGAGGAAAAACAACAATTACAAAATTAAATTATCAGATTTAAAACAGCAAAATGTAAAATGTCTTCTTTCTGTAAACGAAGAGCAATGGATCTGGCACAGACGTCTTGGCCATGTTAGTTTGAGAAGAATCTCTCATCTTAACAAGCTAGGTCTTGTCAGAGGTTTGCCAAATCTAAAATATTCTTCAGATGCTCTTTGTGAAGCATGTCAGAAAGGCAAGTTTTCAAAAACCTCTTTCAAAGCTAAGAATGTTGTTTCCACCTCTAGACCGTTGGAACTTCTTCACATTGATCTTTTTGGCCCTGTAAAAACGGCCTCTATCAATGGTAAGAAATATGGACTGGTCATCGTTGATGATTACAGTAGGTGGACATGGGTAAAATTCTTGAAACACAAGGATGAGTCACACTCTGTGTTCGCTTCCTTCTGCACTCAAATACAAAATGAGAAAAATTGTAAAATAGTCAGAGTCAGAAGTGATCATGGTGGAGAATTTGAAAATAAATATTTTGAAGAAATTTTTGATTCTCATGGGATATCTCATGATTTCTCTTGCCCTAGAACTCCACAACAAAATGGAGTTGTAGAAAGAAAGAACCGAACTTTACAAGAAATGGCTCACACCATGATCCAAGAAACTGATATGGCTAAACATTTCTGGGCAGAGGCAATTAACACAGCATGTTACATTCAAAATAGAATCTCTATTAGACCTATCTTAAATAAAACTCCCTATGAATTGTGGAAGAATAAATTACCCAACATTTCGTATTTTCATCCATTTGGATGTGTCTGTTTTATGCTTAAAACTAAAGAGAATCTCAGCAAGTTTGACTCCAAAGCACAGAAGTGTCTGCTGTTGGGATACTCTGAACGCTTAAAAGGCTATAGAGTTTACAACACAGAATTACGGATTGTGGAGGAATCTATTCATGTTAGATTCGATGACAAACCTGACCCTGAAAAGTCAGAGCTAGTTAAGAAACTTGCAGATTTAGAAATCAGCTTTCCCGAACCTAAGGAAAAGGCAGATGATGTTAAAGACCAGCAAGGTCCTACACCAGAGACTTCTGACGTAACTCCAAACACTCCATCTCAACGAAAAAGAA
Organism: Lathyrus tuberosus; assembly: GCA_022829125.1. Classification (NCBI taxonomy): domain Eukaryota; kingdom Viridiplantae; phylum Streptophyta; class Magnoliopsida; order Fabales; family Fabaceae; genus Lathyrus; species Lathyrus tuberosus. Next base: position 9,528,324 of record JALAZF010000141.1, on the reverse strand, counting down.
GACTGTCTACTTCTCATCCGGAGGAACTGATTCTGGGTAACAAAGATGCTCCAATCAGAACCAGATCAGCCTTTAAACTATCAGAAGAAACACTTGTAGAACTTGTATCATTAATTAAACCAGCTACAACTGAAGAAGCCCTTATGGACAAAGACTGGGTTCTAGCTATGGAAGAAGAACTTAATCAGTTCTCAAAGAATGATGTTTGGGATCTAGTTCCAAAACCAAAGATTGTCCATATAATAGGAACCAAGTGGGTGTTTAGGAACAAGCTAAATGAGAAAGGAGAAGTTGTCAGAAATAAAGCACGACTTGTTGCTCAAGGATACAGCCAATAAGAAGGAATTGATTACAACGAAACATTTGCTCTAGTTTCTAAACTTGAAGCAATATGATTACTAATCTCTTTCTCAGTAAACCATAACATCACTCTATATCAAATGGATGTCAAGAGTGCATTCTTAAATGGGTATATATCAGAAGAAGTTTATGTCAAACAACCTCCTGGTTTTGAAAATTCAGAAAAATCAAAATTTGTTTTTAAACTTAAAAAGTCACTCTATGGTTTAAAGCAATCTCCTAGAGCTTAGTACTATAGACTGAGTAAATTTTTATTAGAAAACAACTTCACGAGAGGAAAGGTTGACACAACTCTTTTCTGTAAAACATATAAGAATGACATTCTTATTGTTCAAATTTATGTTGGTGATATTATCTTTGGTTCTGCTAACTCCTCTCTATGTGAAGATTTTTCAAAGTTAATGCCGGCAGAATTTGAAATAAGCCTCATGGGAGAACTAAAGTTTTTCCTAGGAATTCAAATTGATCAAAAATCAGAGGCCACTTACATCCATCAAACCAAGTACACAAAAGAACTTCTGAAGAAATTCAACATGATGGATTGCAACATTGCTAAGACACCAATGCATCCAACATGCGTTATGGGAAAGGAAGAAACAGGAGTTAAGGTTTGTCAAAAACTCTATCATGGTATGATAGGTTCTCTCTTATATCTAACTGCTTCCAGACCTGATATATTATTTAGTGTACATCTATGTGCTAGATTCCAATCAGATCCAAGAGAATCTCATCTAACCGCTGTCAAGCGAATTCTAAGGTATCTGAAAGGAACAACTAACCTTGGCCTGATGTATAAGAAAACATCAGAGTATTCTCTTTCTGGTTACTGCGATGCAGACTATGTTGGAGACAGATTAGAAAGAAAGAGCACATCTGGTAACTGATAGTTCTTAGGAAGCAACTTAATCTCATGGTCAAGCAAGAGACAATCTACAATTGCTCTCTCAACAGCTGAAGCAGAATACATATCAGCTTCCTTATGATGCACTCAAATGCTATGGATGAAAAATCAGCTGGAAGACTATCAGATATATGAGAGTACCATTCCTATCTTCTGTGATAATACTGCTGCTATCTGTTTAAGTAAAAATCCAATTCTGCATTCTAGGGCTAAACACATTGAAATAAAACACCATTTTATAAGAGACTATGTTCAGAAGGGAACTTTATGCTTAAAATTTATTGATACAGACCATCAATGGGCTGATATCTTTACAAAACACTTGGCTGAAGATAGATTTATAATTATTTTAAAACACCTGAATATGGAACATTATTCAGAATGAAAACACTTTAAGAACCTCATAAGTTAGTCAGAGGAGAGGCAATTTTTTTTTCATCAGAACCATCTTTTTAAAATACATTTCGAGTTCTGATAAAAATCATGTGTTTTTATGACGTGTCATTAGAAAAACATTTTTGCATGTGATTTAATTAAATTTTAAGTCACCTTATTTATTCAAATCAAACGACCAGTATTTTTCTCGAGATTGACTCACAACTTTATTGCATTTATTAATTTCCCCCCTAAAAATGTCAATCCTTTAAGTTCTCAAGAACTTCCTTGTTCTCTACTCTCACTCGATCTCCATCTCACGAACCCTAAAAACCCAATCGATCTCCATCTCTCTCTTTCTCTCTCTCTTCTTCAAATCAACTCAATTCCAGTCCCTATCTTCTCTTAACCACCGTCATAATGAACACCCATCAACAAGATACTGTTCGAATCTCTCAAGAACTACCATCCACATCTATCACACCCACGACGACTCTTTCAACCTGTAGCGAGCGGTTTTGGACGTGGTTCTTAAGCACTGCCGTTCTGGGGTTCTACAAGTCGATTCATTTTTTATCCTATTAAAGTTGGTGAAGGAAGGGAAATAGATGTCTCCAATTAACCCTGCTTACATACTGAGTTTAAACAGATGACTGTTGGTTTACAGATGCGGTTTAGATTGTGGCCCTCTCTCTGCTTATTTTGCTAAGAACACAGTGTGACGGGATCATGCTATTTGGTAGGATGTTAGGACTGATGCTTTTCGATTGATGTGTGAAGGTATGGGATTTTGGGTTTTTTATTAGTGTGCTCGCTAAGGTTTTTCCAATCTTATACCTACGTATTCCCGTTTAACGAAACAGGGAAATCAGAGCGATCATAGTTTCTCCTATTCTATGGGAGGAAAAATTTGTTTTGGTGTCTTGTTCAAATCCCAAGACGTGAAGCTAAAGGAAGTATATGTATCTTGTTCAAAGCCCAAGATGTGAAGTTGAAGGGTCTATTTGTATCTTGTTCAAAGCCCAAGATGTGAAGCTAAATAGTGTTTTTTAGAGAGAATTTGTCATCTCTAAAGAGGAGTTATTGATGTTTGTATACTGTGGCGAGGCACAACTTTGATGCTAAAAGGTTGATTGACTCAACCGGGGCTTTCTTTATACAAAGCCTAAGAGGAGGCTATTGACCCAACAAGAGGGTGTTTTTTATATGTCTCGTACGAAGCCCGAGATAGAGGCTAAAGGGTTTTGACTCAACAAGAGAGTCTTGAACAGATGATTGACTCAACAAGAGAGTCTGGAGGTTGTTTGACTCAATGAGAGAGTCTTTTATACTCAACAAGAGAGTGTTTTCTATCTCGTACGAAGCCCGAGATGGAGGCTGAAAGTGGTTTGGCTCAACAAGAAAGCCTTTTATACTCAACAAGAGAGTGATTTATATCTCGTACGAAGCCCGAGATGGAGGATAAAAGGAGATTGACTCAAAAAGAGAGTCTTTTATACTCAACAAGAGAGTGTTTTCTATCTCGTACGAAGCCCGAGATGGAGGCTGAAGAGGTTTGTGGTTGACTCAACAAGAGAGTCTTAACCAGGTGATTAACTCAACAAGAGAGTCTTTTATACTCAACAAGAGAGTGTTTTTATCTGTCTTATACGAAGCTTAAGACGGAGGCTAAAAGATGGGTTTGACTCAACAAGAGAGTCTTTTATGTATCTCGTATGCAGCCCGAGAGAGAGGCTAAAAGGTGGATTGACTCAACAAGAGAGTCTTTTATACTCAACAAGAGAGTGTGGGGAGAACCATTGTACAAAGCCCAAGAGGAGGCTGTCTCTGCTGGTGACTGTTTCAGTTTAGTGACAGGTCCAGTATGTTGGATAAAAGAGAAAATCAGTTCTTATAAAGAGACTGGTTAAAGGTATGTTGTACTTTGGTACTGATCGGAAGATCAGGGTTATTTCCTGTTCTTTAAGGAAATGGGAAATCCAAAGGGTATTGAGACTGTCCAAGTCTACTGGTGTTTTGAGAAATCAATTCTTGGATAAGTGAATGATCTTTGTATGATGCCCAAGAGAAGGCTGGTATGTTAAGGGATGAAGGTTAACCCATTAACTGGTCTGAAACTTGACTCGGAAAAATAGCTCTAGCAAATTGATGACTAGGTTCTGTTCCTATACCTGTAGAGGTCTCTGGGTCCTTGTACTGACCCCAAGAGAAGGTATGAATGCTTTTAAGAAGTCGAAGGGTCCTTGTATCACGCCCAAGAGGAGGCGGGGATGCTTTTAGGAAGCCTGTGGGTCTCCAAACCCCGAGAAATTCAAGACATGTCATTCACTGAGAATAGATCAAGCCAGGAAAGTTCGAGAATTTGGAAGAAACACAAGAGATGCCATTCACGGAGAAAAGATCATCTCTGGGGAGTTAGAGTTTCTTTGACAATGTCTAAGGGTGACAGTCTGAGAAAGGGTTCACCGAGAATGCTGCCTTTCACGTCTCCATATTGTTTAACCCCAAGAGGAGCGAAGACTGTGTCTGGTAATCCTATGGGGATCTAGTTTGGACTGTATTTAAGAGTGACCAACAGGGATTTACCTAGTGCTAGACGTAGTTGTCGGGGAGAACTCTAAATAACTATACTAGTATTACACAGTTGATATTTGACAAGTATATAAAAGTTTGTGAAAGAAGACTTACAGTGAGCAGCCCCACAATACAGTTATATATATATATATATATATATGAAAGCGGATAAAGAAAACGGGTAAACACTTACTCGGTTGTAGAGCTTCCATGCTGTTTTGTTAGTTTGTTTAACAAAGAAAGATTTGATAACAATATTATATTCAAAATCAAAGGAGAAAGTGCTTTGAAAAGATTGTTGGGGCTTACAGCTCAAGGAGAGGCCCAAGGTTTTATCAGTGATCACACTGTTGTTTTGAATTTGTACAGGGACTTATACAAGTGACTGAGGCCCAAAAAGGTTTTCTGTACAAAGGGATGGGTCTTACACTCTCTCAAGAGGCCCAAAGGTTTATTTTTATACAAGTGGTGGGGCTTACAACTCAAGGAGAGGCCCAGGGTTTGATTTTGAACTGGCGATCGCGCCGAGATTTTTGAAAACACGGTGGGTCTTATACAACATCTGAGGCCCAAAAAGTTTTGTATTTACAAAGGGATTGGGTCTTACACTCTAATAGAGGCCCAAAGGGTTTTTTGTACAAGATACGGAGCTTACAACTCAAGGAGAGGCCCAAGGTTAAAAACAACGATCGCACCGTTATTTTGAAAACCGTACCGGGACTTATACAATGACTGAGGTCCAAAAAGGTTTTAGGTACAAAGGGGGGTTAGGTCTTACACTCTATTAGAGGCCCAAATGTGTTTAAAGAAAAGGAATGGGGCTTATAACATGAGGGTAGGCTCAGATGATTTTAAAAAAGAGGCGATGATCTCGCCATTGTTTTTGAAAATACAGTGAGACTTATACAATGACTGAGGCCCAAAAAGTGGTATATTTACAAAGGGATTGGGTCTTACACTCTAATAGAGGCCCAAAGGGTTTTTAAATTGATTTGTGAGGGTGAAAATCAAAGAAAGCCTAATTTTGTTTTCCTTTAAAAGTAAATATTTAAAGAAAAATCAAATAAAATGATAAAATACCAAATAAGTTTGAATAAACCATTTGTGATTTTTGTTTAAGGTTTGAAAAATAAGGTTTTAATCACAAGATGATTTAGAACTCATTTGGTTTTGATTTTCAAAGTAAATATTCACTTTTAAATGTTTAAAAACAAATAAAAATGAATTTATTCACAAATATACTAATTATATTAAATAACTAATATAAATTTGATTTTTTTATGGAATAAAATATTTCAACATTTTTGTGATTTTTTTCAAAAAGAACCAATAAAAAATAATTAAAATTGAGGGAGTTATTAACTTTTCAAATCATTAAAAATAATAAGAAAAACAATAAAAAGTGGAAAAAATAGCAAAAAAGAGGATCTGGGGTGAGGGGGATTCGAACCCCAGACCTCATGTGTATAGGGTGCACGTCTTACCACTGAGGTGGTGATACATCCGTTGATTGAAACACAACCACAAATATACAAGGCTTGCCTTGTTTTTGGCCTGGCCCAAGGCAAGGCAAGGCAAGATTTTGGCTAGAAACGTGAAGGCCATAACTTTCTCATTTCTCCATGGATTGAGACAAAATTTAGGTCTATCCTGCCTAGAATTTCACAAGGAATCCAATGGTGCCCTTGGAATTTTCAGAAAATGTGTCCTCCTCAAAATCCGATAGTGGTTTTGAAATAGGCCTATTTTTTATGTTCTATGCTATCTCATGGTACAGGCAAGAATTACATGGCAAATTGGTTCAAACACAACATATACAACATGTATAAGAGATGCATGATCAGTGGACATCAAAAGAAGGCATGATTCAAAGAATCCAAGTTGTGATACTTACCTCTTTTTGGAGCTTTTGTGCAATCTGCCAAGCCTCTTATTCCAGAAATGGTTTGATGCTTTAGACACCCTCAAATGATCTCTCAGAAGCTTTTAGGAGGGTTGGAATCAGCTGGAAACCTCAGGAATGGAAATTGGCCCTTTCTTGCAAAAGGGGCAAAAATGACCAAAATAGCAACTCCCTCAAATGATGTTCCAAATGTTTGGAACCATTTGAGATAGTTCAAGGATGATATTTGGAATGTGTTTGAGGTTTTATCTGGTTTGGAAAGTGGCTGAATCAAGACATGGCTTGAAAAATGCACAAAAAGGCCTATTTTGAGGTTTTGAGATGTGACTTTGTGATTTTGGTATTACAAGTCACTTGTGAGAGTTTGGACAACTTAGATATGACATATTGGATGTGTTTGGATCATAAGTTGCGGTGGAATTGCTCTCTAACTCAAAAACTCAGAGTTACCTTGCTAAAGAAAGTATTTTTTCCTAGAGAAAGAGATTTTGAGGAAAGCAAGTGTTGTAGTGCTTTGGTGTACTCAAACTGAACACAATTGAGCTCTATTTATAGTAGAGCAAGTTTGTTTTGGTTGCAATAGTGAATGGCAACTGCAGCAGAGATTTGGCCAATGTTGAGCAATGAGAATCCAAGTCTCCTCTAGCCATTGACTAGAGGTTAGGGCACAGGATGCTGGTCCCCTTGGTCTTAGATAAGTCTTGACTGAATTCAGTTGGGAATGGCTCAGTCCATGCCACCTTGGTGCATCCATTAAATGCTCCAATCCAAAATTGGAGTCTTGTCCCTCTTTTAGGCATTTCTAGGTTTGGCATGCTATTTTTGGTTCCAAAGATTTGGGAGGCTTGGGATCAGAGTTGGTTCCTCCTTAGTCCCCCCTTGAGGTGTTCAGATGGATAGAGTTGCTTGCCCTTTGCAAAATTTGAGCTAATCGAGAAAAATGCACAAATCTGCCTTGCCTTGACAGTTTTCAGCAAGGCATATTGCCATTGTCATATCTCATGGCTCAAATGGATTTTGATGAAGTTCTTGGATATTTTGGAAAGCCCTCATATGATACAACAACTGTTTGATCATAGTTCGTTTTGATACCTTTTGGATCCAAGTGAAAAATGCCCCTACATTTGGAAAAAAGTGAAGGCAGATTCTGACTTAGTGAAAATTTCACTAAGTGTTGGAAAAAATTGACATTTTCACTTTTTGTGATTTTGATCATTCCATAACTTAAAATCCATGAGGAATTGGAATGAGTTCTGTTTGAAGCTTTTGTAGAGGGCCATGAGAGCTACAAATCCAGCTTTGAATGGGGAAAAATGGCCTTGTGGTTTAGGAGTTATGATCCTCCAAAATTGGTACCCTTGCAACTTTATTCCATAACTTAGAAAAATTTCTAAGTTTTTATGGTTACCCCTTTTACAAGTTATCCCACTTTTCTTGATTTTTCTTGATGAATGATGATTCCAATCACACATTAACATCATTTTAGGGTCAAAGAACCATAATTGAGAAAAATCTCAAAAAGTCAAGGTTGACTTTTGTGCACAGTTGACTTTTTGTCGGATGAATTCCAAACTGTGCGATCCTTTATGAAATCAAGTCCTTGGCCTAAATCAAACTTGATGGATTGATTTCATAGGTGTTATAGGGTGTATTGAATCATGTCCCAAGGTTTGGGAGCATGCCTGGGTCAAAAGTCAAAGGAACAGTTGACTTTTTCCCGCGAAACCCTAACTGTGGTTCTGATGAATTTGAAACTTATTGCTCAAGCTTCTTGGATCAATCCATTGTTGCAAATGGATCAATGTAGTGTGTTAGGAACCCTCAAATCATGTCTTGAGGTCTTGGCTCATGATTTGTCCCAAAAGTCAACTTAGGGGTGAATTAGGTTAAGAAACCCTAATTCTTGACTTTTTATGAATGCATCCCTTGAGGCAAAATTGACTTGATGATTGGGTTCATGATGTCCCTTGGAGCATCTTAGGTTATGCTTTGAAGCATTGGCTCATGCCCAGAGGAAAATTTCCATCTGGAGGCCCTGGTCGACCAAAACCCTAATTTGGTGACACTGTCAATTCTTGATTGATCCTTTGTCTAAGAGTTATGTGAGGGCTTGAAACCCTAAGTTTGATTGTAGTAGATGCTCACCCATCTTTGGGGAGACTGGTGAGGCATGATGATACACCCATATTGTGATGATGATTTGCACAATGATGGGAAATCTTAGTGGTCAAAATTTGGGGTATGACAGATGCCCCTATTTAATCTTCTTGGACCCGAAGGTGTGAATGGCAAAGGTATTCGGGCATTCGGGGTGAAGAGGATAAAATATCAGAATACCCGAAATTTTGATGGCGGTTATGAATGGTAGCTTACGCATTCATCTTCTTTCGCTAAGCAATGATGCTCAGAAAAGGTAAAACTTCCCCTCGATCCTGGTTTCTTACCAAGGAACTGGTCTCAGTTTCTGAAGTAAACTTCCCCTCGATCCTGGTTTCCTACCAAGGAACTGGTCTAAGTTTCTGATATAAACTTCCCCTCGATCCTGGTTTCCTACCAAGGAACTGGTCTAAGTTTCTGATGTAAACTTCCCCTCGATCCTGGTTTCTTACCAAGGAACTGGTCTCAGTTTCTGAAGTAAACTTCCCCTCGATCCTGGTTTCCTACCAAGGAACTGGTCTAAGTTTCTGATATAAACTTCCCCTCGATCCTGGTTTCCTACCAAGGAACTAGTCTAAGTTTCTGATGTAAACTTCCCCTCGATCCTGGTTTCCTACCAAGGAACGGGTCTCAGTTTCTTTTGTCAATAAACTTTCTTGACAAGAGACGTTATCCGTAGCGGTTTTCCTCAAACTTCTCGCCGAATTTTCCTGGGGAGATGCCATTTGAAGGGAAAAGATATGATGTCAGAGTTGCTAGGGAACCCAGTCGTCTAAGTTGTAGAGGTGTACAAACTTCTCTGTTGGAGACGCCATTTGTCGGTTCTACTGGGGAAAACCAGTCTCTTGAGAAACTGCTTCCGGCTTGGGGATATTATATCATACTTTTCTCGGAGATTTTCTCGGAGAAATGCCATATGATGTGATCCAATTTGAGATGCCGATGACCTTTTCGTCAGCGAAATTTTTTGTCGGAGAAAAACGGTTGCATTGCAGACACTCTGATTAAGAGGCTTTCTCTGGGGATTTTCCTTAATCCGGGAAAGCGAAAATATCATCTTCAATGGCGAAGAGTGACATTTGTCGAAAGTTCTCTGGTTTTTCAGAGGTTCAAGTTATCAGAGTGGTCAAGGGAAAATTCTAATCCAGAAATAAACTGGAGTAGAGAGATTTTTCAGACGCAACAGTTCCTGACGAGGAAAGAACTGACAACTCGATTGAAAGGACATTTATCACTAGGGGATAAGACCGACTCGAGTGATAGTGATGCGATATGAATGCGAATGTAAATCAATAATGCATGATGTATGTATGTTTATGCTGACAAAACTGATGCGACATACAGACTAGTAGATGAACACAACTGGATACAAGGCCACAATGGGAGATGAAAAGTATCATTACTTCAAGATAGCAATTCTGCCTTGCTTAGAAGAGATAGTCCCTGTTGGGAGCTATGTTGGTCGGGCTTAGGAGGTAAGAACTCTGCCGGGGGTATCAGATGGGAAAGTCGCATCTGATACCGCTGATCCTTCATCCAGGCGCACTAGTTTAGAAGGAGTACTTTGATTCTGCACTTTGAAGCTCGCTTACTTCTGGAGAAGCGATCGATGTTCTTTCGATGTTCAACAGTCAAAAGAAATTTCCATCTTTATTTTAAAGCAGAAAAAGTTTAACAAGTAAATTCATTTTTGTTTTATTTCAAGAATCGTTAATCACGTTTAAAAACGTCGTTCTGTAAAGCTAAAACAAATAAGAATTGCAAACGAAAGAACGAGGGCTCAAATTTTATTGATAGGATGGAAATCAGCCAAACGCGTAATTCCATGGAGTATTTACAAAATTTAAAAATCGTAATTTAAGGCAAAAGGGCTACATTGAAACATAATGACCGCTATCCCTCTACCAACTTTGAATTCTGGACATCCTGAGCTTCCGTCGAAGATGACCTTGACTGGAGTTTTCTTTCGATGGATGGTGTAACTGCTGCTGAGGGTGTTGCCTCTGTTGGACATAGTTACTTGCCATTATCCCTAATTTTTGCCTGGATTGTACTGTGATGTTTCCAATCCACCGGGATGATTTTCGCTTATGTCTCTAATTTTTGCCTGGACCGCCCTTTCAGGTTTTCAATCCACCGAGACATTTTTTTTTTAGTTTAGGAGAAGTATTTCTTGACTACGTCAACATTCGTGGGGTAGGCAAATTCCTCTCCGTCCATGGTTGCGAATCTCAAGGCACCGCTTGAGAAAGCTTTCTTGACCACGTAGGGGAAGTCATAATTCGGGGTCCATTTGCCACGGGAATCAGTGAGAAATGACTGGATCTTTTTGAGCACGAGGTCTCCTTTCCTGAAGACGCGAGGTCGGACCTTTTTGTCAAACGCCTTCTTCATTCTCTGTTGATACAACTGACCATGGCATAAAGCCGTTATTCGCTTTTCTTCGATCAGATTCAGCTCATCGTGTCGACTTTGACACCATTCAGCTTCTGTAAGCTTGGCTTCCATCAATACTCGGATTGATGGGATCTCTACTTCTATGGGGAGTACTGCCTCTATGCCATATACTAGAGAGAAAGGGGTTGCCCCTGTTGAAGTGCGGACAGATGTGCGATAATCGTGAAGAGCAAAGGGTAGCATCTCGTGCCAGTCTTTGTAGGTTACTGTAGCGAGCGATTTTGGACGCGGTTCTTAAGCGCTGGTCGCTCTCTGCGGTTTGAGCTTAAACTACAGGTCGATTCATTTTTTATCCTATTGTGAGCTGAATAAGGAAGGGAAATAGATGTCTCCAATTAACCCTGCATGCATACTGAGTTTAAACAGCGGTCTGTTAAGTTATGGATGCTATCAATGTGGGGGGGGACTTTGTACTGGTTATTTGTATTTTTGCCAATACGGTTCTCTTTCTTTTTTACCTGGGCAGAAGGTTTCTGGTGGGGAACAAGGATTAGGATGTTAGGACTGATGCTTTTGAAATACTGCTTTTGATTGATGAAGATATGGGATTTGGGTTTTTTGTTGATTGCGCTCGCTAAGATCTTTTCTTTCGATCTTATGCCTACGTATTCCCGTTTACCGAAATAGGGAAATCAGAGCGTTCGTAATTCCTCCTATTCTATGGGAGGAAATGGGTGTTTTGGTGTCTTGTTCAAAGCCCAAGACATGAAGCGAAAGGCGATTTGTATCTTGTTTAAAGCCCAAGATGTGAAGCTAAAAGGTCTATTTGTGTCTTGTTCAAAGCCCAAGATGTGAAGCTGAAAGACCTCGGTTTTAGAAAGAATTTGTCATCTCTAAAGAGGGGGAAGGAGAATTACTTTAACCAGGATACGCGGATCCGAGCAATGCCATAATTTCCGAAGAAAGGGTTTTAACCTGAAGGAGAAGACTTTAACTCAGTGTAGAGCAATGCCATCTTTCCTTAGGAATTTCTCATGCTAAAAGAGGGACAGTGGCATGGATGTAGATGATCCAGAGGCTTGCCGCTTACAGCGATTAGATGAAGGGAAAGGAGTTGTTGATGTTTGTGTACTGCGAACGAGGCACAGCTTTGATGCTAAAAGGTCGATTGGATCAACCAGTGGTTTTCTTATACAAAGCCTAAGAGGAGGCTAATTTCCGCTAGGAAAATCATTATACAAAGCCTAAGAGGAGGCTATTTTGTGTCTCGTACAAAGCCCGAGAGAGAGGCTAAAAGTTTTTGACCCCAGTGGGGCATATCGTTATACAAAGCCTAAGAGGAGGCTAGCAAAGAGTTGACTCAGTTGGAGAATCTTTTATACTCAGTAAGAGAGTGTTTTTGTATCTCGTACAAAGCCCGAGAGAGAGGCGAAAAGGTTGTTTTGACTCCACTGGGGAGAATTTTGGTATCTCGTACGAAGCCCGAGATGGAGGCTATTGTAACTGTTTCAGTTGAGTGATAGATCCAATATACTAATTTAAAAGAGAAAATCAGTTCTTATATGAGTAACACTGTACACAGGGATTTAATTTGAGGATCAGGGATATTTCCTTCTCTTTGAGGAAACGAGAAATCCAAAGGGTATCGAGACTATCTGAGTCTGCGGGTTTCCTTCCTATTTAACGAAGGGTGCTTGAGAATGTCTTTGAAACTCAAGGAAGTTAGACTGTCCGTGTCTAGAGTATTATCTTTTTTACTATGCTTTGAGAAACAATAGTAGACTCTATGAAAGGACTGTTCTATGAGGATGACTAGTTCTGTTCCTATACCTCTAGGAGGTCGTCGGGACAATTTGTACGAAGCCCAAGAGGAGGTTGGGAACTTTTAAGAATCCGACGGGTCCTTGTACGAAGCCCAAGAGGAGGCTATCATTCCCGGAGGAAGAGATCATTATACGAAGCCTAAGAGGAGGCTGTGAATACTTCTAAGAAGCCGTAGTGTCCTTGAATAATGCCCAAGAGGAGGCCGATGCTTTTAAGAAGCCCGTGGGTCTATCATCTCCTTTCCATTAGGAGAGATAACTCTTTTAAAGATGAAAACCACTGGTAAACGTGCGAGGTTTACTATCCAGCGAATTTTAACTTTTAAAGAGGGTTCCTTAGTTAAGGTCCAAGATTATGACCGTAGTGGGTACCCAAACCCCGAGACATTCAAGGCAAGCTATCCACAAGGAATAGATCAAGTCAGGAAAGTTCGAGAATTGGGAAGAAACTCAAAGATGCCATTCACGGAGAATACATTCATCTTGGGGAGTAGAGCTTCTTGACGATTCCTAAGGAGGACAGCCGAAGAGAAGACTGTATCTGGTGCTCCTATTGGGGATCTAGGCGTCTATTTCTACGAATAAGTGAAACGGCGTCACCTAGTTCTAGACGTAGTTGCCGGGGAAACTCGAAATATCTATACTATTATTACACAGTAGATATGAGTTTATGAAAGGAGACTTACAGTGAGCAGCCCCACAATACAGTTTATAATATGAAAGCAGTAAATGAAAGCAATAACCACTTACTCGGTTGTAGTGCTTCCATGCTGTTTGGTTAGTTGTTCAACAAAGAAAGATTGAAAACAACAATATATTCAAAATCAAAGGAGAAAGTGCTTTGAAAAAGAAAGGTTTGGGGCTTATAGCTCAAGGAGAGGCCCAGGGTTTTATCAGTGAGCACACTGTTTGACTTTGTACAGCGGGACTTATACAAGTGACTGGGGCCCAAAAAGGTTTTCTGTACAGAGGGATGGGTCTTACACTCTCTCAAGAGGCCCAAAAAGGTTTAAAGAAAAGAGAGGGGCTTATAACACGAGGGTAGGCCCAAATGATTTTTCGTTTAAAAATGGCGATCGCGCCGAGGTTTTCTTTTAACGCAGAGGGACTTATACAATAAGTGAGGCCCAAAATGATTTTGGTTAAAAGGGGATGGGTCTTACACTCTCTCAAGAGGCCCAAAATGTTTTAAAGAAAAAGAAATGAGGGTTGAATTAATCCAAAACCCTAATTTGTTTTCAAAATGTATTTAATTGAATAAAAATTCAATTAAAATGATCAAAAATTGTTTAACACATGGAAAACAAATTGTGATCTTGGATTAATGCTTCAAAAATTAAGTATTGACCTACAAAATAATTAGAAAGCATTAAAAGTTGCAAAATCAATGTAGAAAAAATATTTAAAATGCCAAAAACAATCAAAATATTAATTCTTTACAAAAATATCAATTATATGAAATAAATAATATTTTTGGGATTTTTTGATAAAATAAAATATTTTAACATTTTTGTGAATTATTAAAAAAAGAATCAACTCAAAATCATTAAAACTCAGAGAGAAATTAATTTTTGAATCAATTAAACAAAATCACAAAATTCAAATATTTGAATTTGCAAAAAAAGGCGCTAAGAACAAGCTGAAGAACACGCGCGTGTTCTTGGTTTCTCAGATTTGCGTTTTCTATCCAATCTCCATGAATACGTAATCATATCATGCAATCCACATATCATTATGCTCGTCTCAACCTCACGATCATGTCTATGTACTTTAATTTCATTTAAATTAAACATACAACAAGAAATCACGAAGAAACCTCAAGAACCCTAATTTCTGCATGAAAGCTAGGATTTTTGATACACGATTCAAACAATGCAATTAATTGAGGGAAAACATTCCATGCATGATTATGAACATATGGCCAAATTATTGTGCGAGGAAATATGCATAGATTGAGAGATGACCAAGTATGTGCTTACCTCCAAGCCGTGACAGCAAGTTCAGAGTTATTTTTTATTTGGAGGTGTTACAGATGAGTGGTGATGATCTGAACAGCTTCCCTACACCCTATGGATTGTGTTTGGATGGTTGGACTTGATTGAAATTGGCTGGATCATTTTGTGGTACCTCAGCTGCACCTTGTTTGAAAATTTGAGCAACCAGCTGGTGATTTCATGAAATTGATGTTTCAGAAGTTATGTGAGTGTTTGATCATCTCATATATGATGTATGTGAGGTGTGTGAGTGATTGGTTTGTGCAGAATTGCTCTCAAACTCAAAACCCGATAGCTACCTTGCTAAGAAAGGCATTTTTGCCAAGAGAAAGAGATTTTGAGGAAAGCATCTGTTAGATGGCTTTGGTGTACTTAAACTGACCACAATTGAGCTCTATTTATAGTAGAGCAAGTTTGTTTTACAAGGAATAGTGCATGGCAGCTGGTAAGTAGGTTTGGCCAATGTTGGCAAATGAAAATCCAAGTCTCTTCTAGCCATTGACTAGAGGTTAGGGCACAGAGCTTTGGTCCCCTTGGTCTTGGATAAGCTTGACTGATTTCAGAAGAGAATGGCTCAGTCCATGCCACCTTGATGGTTCCATTGAATGCCTCATTCCAAATTTGAAGTCTTGTCCCTATTTTGGCAACTCTAGGTTCAACATCTATTCCTTGTTCCTTGGATCTTGGAGGCTTGGCTCAGTGATTGTCCCCTTTAGATTCAATCCTCTGAGGTGTCCAAGTGGATTGGAGCAATTGAATTTGGCTGATTTTGGCAAATCGAGCCAAAATGCAAATTCTGCCTTGCCTTGACAGATTTCAGCAAGGCAACTTGGCAATGTTGTATCTCATGGTGTAGGTTGAATTTGGCAATGTTCTTGGCCATTTTGGAAAGCTCTTACATGATACAGCAACTGTTTGAACAAGTTTGGTTTTGATCTCTTTTGATTCCAAGTGAAAAATCCCCCTACATTTGGCAAAAAGTGAGGCAGAATCTGACTTAGTAAAAATTTCACTAAGTGTTGGAAAAAGTGACATTTTCACTTTTCAGCCACTTTGATCACTCCATAACTCAAAATACTTAATGAATTGGAATGACTTGTAGTTGAAGTTTTTGTAGGTGATAATGAGGGCTACAAATCCATCTTTGGATGAGAAAAAATGGCCTTGTGGTTTAGGAGTTATGGTCCTCCAAAGTTGGTACCTTTGCCACTTTATTTTTAACTTAGAAAAATTTCTAAGTTTTATGGTTACCCCTTTTACAAGTTATCTCACTTTTCTTGATTTTTCTTGATGAATGATGATTCAAATCATACATTAACATCATTTTATGGTTAAAAATCCATTTTGGTGAAAAATCTCAAAAAGTCAAAGTTGACTTTTGTGCACAGTTGACTTTTTATCAGATGAATTCCAAACTGTGCAATTCTTTAGGAAATCATGTCCTTGACCTAAATCAAACTTGATGGACATGTTCCATGGGTGTCATAGGGTATATTCAATCATGTATTAGGGTTTGGGAGCATGTCTTGGTCAAAAGTCAAAGTTACAGTTGACTTTTCCCTTAAAACCCTAATTGTGGTGCAGATGAAAATGAGACTTGTTGCTCAAGCTTCTTGGATCAATCCATTGTTCCAAATGGATCAATATGGTGTATTAGAGACCCTCAAATCATATCTTGAGGTCTTGGCTCATGGTTTGTCCCAAAAGTCAACTTAGGGGTGAATTAGGTCAAGAAACCCTAATTCCTGATTTTTGATGAATGCATCCCCTGAGGCAAAATTGACTTGATGCATGGGTTCATGAGGTTCCATGAAGCATATTAGGTTATGTTTTGGATCATTGCCTTGTGCCCAGATGAAAATTTCCATCTGGAGGCCCTGGTCAACCAAAACCCTAATTTGGTGACACTGTCGATCTTGAGACTTGATCCACCTAGAAGGGAGCAGCCTTGTGCTTAATCCTTGAAGTGGGAGTCCTTTTTGATCCATTGTGGATGTTTAAGAGATTAGACAAGTTGAAGATCATGTCATTTCTTGATTGATCCTTTGTCTAAGCACTCAGAGAGGGCTTGAAACCCTAATTTTGATTGTATTGGATGCTCACCCATCTTTGGGGAGACTGATGAAGCATGATGGTTCATCCATATTGTGATGATGATTTTCACAATGATTGGAAATCTAAGTGGTCAAAATTTGGGGCATTACAGATGCCCCTATTTAATCTTCTTGGACCCGAAGGTATGAATGACGAAGGGATTCGGACATTCGGGGTGCAAGAGGATTAAATATCGGAATATCCAAAATTTTGATGGTGGTTATGAATGGTAGCTTACGCATTCATCTTCTTTAGCTAAGCGATGATGCTTAGAAAAGGTAAACTTCCCCTCGATCCTGGTTTCCTACCAAGGAACTGGTCTTAGTCTCTTTTGAAATAAACTTCCCCTCGTTCCTGGTTTCCTACCAAGGAACTGGTCTTAGTTTCTTTTGTCAACTTCCCCTCGATCCTGGTTTCCTACCAAGGAACTGGTCTTAGTTTCTTTTGAAATAAACTTCCCCTCGTTCCTGGTTTCCTACCAAGGAACTGGTCTTAGTTTCTTTTGAAATAAACTTCCCCTCGTTCCTGGTTTCCTACCAAGGAACTGGTCTTAGTTTCTGATTTAAACTTCCCGTCGATCCTGGTTTCCTACCAAGAACTGGTCTTAGTTTCTGATTTAAACTTCCCCTCGATCCTGGTTTCCTACCAAGAACTGGTCTTAGTTTCTGATTTAAACTTCCCCTCGATCCTGGTTTCCTACCAAGAACTGTTCTTAGTTTCTTTTGTCAATAAACTTTCTTGACAAGGGACGCTATTCATAGCGGCTTTCCTCAAACTTCTCGCCGAATTTTCCTGGGGAGATGCCATTTGAGTGGAAAAAGTTTTGATGTCAGACTTGCTGGGGAACCCATTCGTCTGAGTTGTAGAGGTATACAAACTTCTCTGTTGGAGACGCCATTTGTTTCTACTGGAGAAAACGATTCTCTTGAGAGACTGTTTTCATTTGGGATCTTTCATCATACTTTTCTCGGGATCTTCCCGGAGAAACGCCATATGATGGGGTCCAATTTTGTGGGGCCGATGACCTTTTCATCAGCGGTCCTTTCGGAGCAAAACTGGCATGCTGCCGAATCTCTAATCACGAGGCTTTCTCCATGGATTTTCCTTAATCCGGGAAAGCAAGGATATCATCTTCAATGGCGAAGAATGATGTTTATTGAGAGTTTTCTCTGGCTTTTCAGAGGTTCAAGTTATCAAAGTGGCCAAGTGCCGACTCTGATCTAAAGATACACTGGTGGCGAGATTGTGCAGACGCAACACTTCCTGACGAGGAAAGAACTGACAAACTCGATTGAGAAAACTGTTTATCACTAGGGGACAAGACCGACTCAAGTGATAGGGATGCAATACGAAATGCGAACACAAATAAAATGCATGAAGTGTGTATGTATATGCTGACAAAACAGACGCGACATACAGACTAATGGATGAACACAATTGGATACTCGGCCATCGCGGGGCGAAGAAGTACCATTGATTCAAAATAGCAATTCCACCTTGCTTAGGAGAGCTAGTCCCGTTGGGAGCTATGTTGATCGGGCTTAAGAGATGAGAACTCGGTCGAGGATGTCAGACGAAACAAGGTCTCTGACACAGTTGATCCCTTCATTCAGGCATACTGGCTTAGAAGGAGTACTTTGATTCTGCACTTTGAAGTTCTCTTACTTCGGGAGAAGCGATCGATGTTCTTCTGATGTTCAACAGTCAAAAGAAATTGCCATCTTTATTTTAAAAGCAGAAAAAGTTTTAACAAGTAAATTCATTTTTGTTTTATTTCAAGAATCGCTGATTAAGTTTAAACAACGTCGTTCTGTAAAGCTAAAACAAGTTAAGAATTACAAACAAAAGCACAAGGGCTCAAATTTTATTGATAAGATGGAGATCAGCAAAACGCGTGATTCCAAATAGTACATACAAAGTTAGAAAACGGTAATTTACAGGGAAAAGGGCTACGTTGAAACATAACGACCATTATCCTTCTACCAACTTTGAATTCGGGGCATCCTGAGCTTCTGTCGAAGATGACCTTTAACTGGAGATTTCCTCCGATAGATGATGTAACTACTGCTGAGGGACTTGCCTCTGTTGAACATAGTTACTTGCCATTATCCCTAACTTTTGCCTGGATTGTACTTTGAGATTTCCAATCCATCGGGATGATTCTTTTTTTTCCATGTCTCTAACTTTTGCCTGGACTGCCCTTTCGGGTTTTCAATCCACCGAGACGTTTTTTTTTAGTTTAGGCGAAGTATTTCTTGACTACATCAACATTCGCGGGGTAGGCAAATTCCTCTCCGTCCATGGTTGCAAGTCTCAAGGCACCGCCTGAGAAAGCTTTCGTGACCACATAGGGGCCATCATAATTTGGGGTCCATTTGCCCCGAGAGTCAGTGAGAAATGATTGTATCTTCTTGAGCACAAGGTCTCCTTTCCTGAAGACACGAGGTCGGACCTTTTTGTCAAACGCCCTCTTCATTCTTTGCTGATACAACTGACCATGGCATAGTGCCGTGATTCTCTTTTCTTCGATCAGGTTCAGTTCGTCGTGTCGACTTTGACACCATTCAGCTTCGGTGAGCTTAGCTTCCATCAATACCCTGATTGACAGGATCTCTACTTCTATGGGAAGCACTGCCTCCATGCCATATACTAGAGAGAAAGGGGTAGCCCCTGTTGAAGTGCGGACAGATGTGTGATAACCATAAAGAGCAAAGGGTAGCATCTCGTGCCAATCTTTATAGGTTACAACCATTTTTTGAACGATCTTCTTGATGTTCTTGTTAGCCGCTTCTACCGCTCCGTTCATCTTGGGTCGGTAGGGAGATGAGTTATGGTGTTCAATCTTGAACTCAGCACACAACTCTTTCATCATCTTATTGTTCAAGTTAGATCCATTATCAGTAATGATCTCGCTTGGAACATCATAACGGTAGATGATATTGTTTTTGATAAATCGGACCACCACTTGTCGGGTTACATTGGCGAATGACCCTGCTTCGACCCACTTGGTGAAATAATCAATGGCTACCAGGATGAAGTGATGTCCGTTTGAAGCCTTAGGTTCAATCATGCCAATCATGTCGATTCCCCATATGGAAAAAGGCCATGGGGATGAGAGAACTTTGAGATGCAATGGCGGTACATGAATTTTGTCGGAGTATATCTGACACTTGTGACACCTCCTCATGTACTTGTAGCAGTCGGATTCCATGGTCAACCAATAGTACCCTGCTCTGAGAATTTTTCTCGCCATTGTGTGTCCGTTGGCATGAGTGCCAAAGGATCCTTCATGAATTTCTTTCATAAGCATGTCTGCCTCTGGTCTGTCCATGCATCGGAGCAAGACCATGTCAAAATTCCTCTTATAAAGAGTGTTACCGCTCAGGAAGAAGCTTCTAGCTAGCCTTCTGAGGGTTTTTCTGTCTTTTCTGAGTGCCCCAGATGGGTACTCTTGTTTCTGAAGGAAGCATTTGATATCGTGATACCAAGGTGTGTCGTCTATGACTGCTTCAATCGCGAAGATGTAAGTGGGCCGTTCAAGGCGCATTATGTCGATCTTAGGTATGTCATTCCATCGACCTACACTAATCATGGAAGAGAGAGTGGCTAATGCATCAGCCATGTGATTCTCATCATGAGGGATGTGATGAAAGTCGACTCTGTTGAAGAAGGGTAACAACCTTCTTGCATAGTCTTTGTAACGAATCAATCCTGATTGGTATGTGTTCCAATATCCTTTTATCTGGTTAATAACCAGAGCTGAGTCGCCGTATACGTCCAAGTTTTTTATCCTTAAATCAATTGCTTCTTTGAGACCCATAATACAAGCTTCGTATTCGGCCTCGTTGTTCGTACATTTGAACGTAAGTCTGGCAGTGAAAGGAATGTGGGAACCCTGAGGGGTAACAATGATTGCTCCAATTCTGTTTCCATAATGATTAACTGCTCCGTCAAAGATGAGTCCCCATTGGGAACCTGGTTCTGGCCCTTCACTGGGTAGCGGTTCTTCGCAATCTTTCATTTTTATATACATGACATCTTCGTCTGGGAAGTCAAACCCGATTGATTCTTGATTTTCAATCGGTTGATGAGCCAAATGATCGGCTAAAATACTTCCCTTAACGGCTTTCTGAGCGTGGTACTCTATGTCATATTCTGATAGTAACATCTGCCAACGGGCAATCCTTCCCGTGAGAGCAGGTTTTTCGAAAACGTACTTGATTGGATCCATTTTGGAGACCAACCAAGTAGTATGACGAATCATGTACTGGCGAAGACGTTTGGCTGCCCAAGCCAAAGCGCAACAAGTTTTCTCAAGCATTGTGTACCGAGTCTCGCAGTCGGTGAATTTCTTGCTTAGATAGTAAATGGCATACTCTTTCCTTTTAGTTTCGTCTTGTTGGCCAAGTACACATCCCATTGAGTCCTCTAGGACTGTGAGGTAAATGATCAGTGGTCTTCCTTCCACTGGAGGTGATAGAATCAGCGGATTCAACAGGTATTCCTTAATACTGTCGAAGGAGGTTTGGCAATCTTCTGACCAAACGCAATCCTGGTTCTTTTTCAATAACTTGAAAATCGGCGCACAAGTCGCGGTCATAAGGAATACAAATCTGGAGATGTAGTTCAAACGTCCCAGGAATCCTCTGACTTGTTTTTCAGTTTTCGGAGAAGGCATTTCTTGAATGGCCTTGACCTTGTCAGGATCAACTTCAATTCCTTTCTGGCTGACGATGAACCCTAGTAGTTTCCCTGAACGGACACCGAAGGTGCACTTGTTGGGATTCAAGCGGAGCTTGAATTTTCTTAGACGTTCGAACAATTTTGACAGATGTTCAACGTGCTCATCCTCTGTTCTTGATTTTGCAATCAAATCATCGACATATACCTCGATTTCCTTATGTATCATGTCATGAAATAGAGTAGTCATGGCCCTTTTATAGGTTGCCCCGACATTCTTCAAACCGAACGGCATTACCTTGTAACAAAAGGTACCCCATGGGGTAATGAACGAAGTTTTCTCCATGTCTTTCGGCGCCATTTTGATCTGATTATAGCCCGAGAATCCATCCATGAAGGAGAAAACTTTGAACTTTGCTGTGCTGTCAACCAGCATGTCAATGTGTGGTAAAGGAAAGTCGTCCTTTGGACTTGCCTTGTTCAAATCTCTGTAATCAACACACATTCTGAACTTTCCATCCTTTTTGGGAACGGGTACGATGTTGGCTAACCATTGAGGATATTCAGATGTAACGAGGAAACCCGCGTCGATCTGTTTCTGTACCTCCTCTTTGATTTTGATGGCCATGTCCGGGTGATTGCGTCTCAACCTTTGCTTTACTTGAGAATATTCTGATCTCAACGGTAAGTGATGTTCCACGATGCTGGTATCCAACCCTGGCATATCCTGATAGGACCAAGCGAACACATCGGGGAATTCTTTGAGAAGCTTTATCAAACCCTCTCTGGCAGTTGGATTGAGCAATGCTCCGATCCTGACTTCTTTTCTCTCTTTTTCTGAACCCAAATTTACCGTTTCCAACGGCTCTTTGTGAGGTTCAATGGACCTTTCCTCTTCTCTGAGTAGTCGGGAGATCTCTTCTGGAATTTCGTTGTCATTTTCTTCTTCAGCCTCGAATACCGGGAACTCAAAGTTGGAAGAAGGCATCGGATCGTATGTTTCAACGGGGTTTAAAACAAGCAATCTGCATGACGTGATGATTCGTGTTTAGAAGAGATAGAGAAAATGTAAGTGTGTGCAGTGTATTTATTTTACTGCTTGTTTTTATTATTGAATGTTTTTTTTTTGGATTACCATTTTCTGAGAAAGCAAAAAGAGAAAACAGCAATTAATGCGGAAATTACAGAACGACGTTATTTTATTAATGAACAAGTCGACTCTTGAAACTACAGCCCTATAAAACAAAACTCTATCGCTTTGGGCAAAGCGAAGAGGGAAATTTACAGAAAACGAGCCCTATCAAAATATCCGTTTCACCTGGGCAGGGTGAAAGGTTAAAGATGGCAATTACTTTGACTGACGAACGACCTTCGGAACCTCGACGACAACCCATTGGCGGCGAACTCCTCGGTGAATCACAAAGTCTGGCACCTTCCTTGATTTGTCTTCAGAAATGATGCTGATTTCTGGTGGAGCAGGATCATTGGAATCTGTCTCCCAAGCAGAATTGTCGTAGGAGGATTCCTCTGTTGTATTTTGCATAACATTGGTGCTCTCAGCTGTATCTCCCCATCCAGTTGACTGGATATCTTCGAGCCTGATATGAGAGCTTTCGGGAGCAGTGCACTTGACCATAAAGTCGTATTTTCCACTTGGTTGTCCCAAAGTGTCCCAAACTTCTTTGGAACTAGAGAAGTTATCCCTCTCGATGACGTTGACCTCAGGAAAAGCATAGTTGATGAATTCTAGTCCTGCAAATGTTGCGAACTCATCTTCATGTTGAGTAGTTTCCGAATGACCTGAGTGTTTATCCCATGACATGGCGGGGACACAGGTATTCTGTTCTCAGCTGAGTTTCATTACTCGGCTGACTTTCTTGCCCCAAGTTTCCTGGGTAAGGCTACCACATTGGCAGACCATCCATCGGGCCATAGTAATTGTGATCAAAGTTTTCTTTCATCAGAGTGTCTTCCTCTAATGAATTTGGCAGAGCACGGCATCCTTCCGGATCACAATCTCCGTAGATCATTTTGATATCTGATCTTGGTATAAATCTCGGACTTTCTGTAGGAAAGAAAAAAGGCATATGCACCTCTTCCTGAGACATATAGCCGTCCTCGTTAAGGTAGGACTTCCATTCTTCATCTGTGTCAGAGGGATCTTCCTCATTGATAGCATGAACTGTCTGAGACACTGGGTGAAGAAAACCTCCACTGTGGAAGAAGTTTTGAAGGGGATGAAGACTTTCATCGTTGGCGGCTGTCTGGGTACAGGTTGCAGAAAAACCAAGACCCTTCTTTGTTTTATTGTCAATAGGAATGACAAGCCGTCCCCATCCTTTTGTATCGGTACTCTCGACCGCTTTGATAGCATCTTTGTATGAGGAAATTGAGGTTCCTCCTTCGGATTGATCGTTCTTGCTCACCGATAGTGCTTGGAACTGAGTTCCAATAACCTTCTCGGGTTCCACACAAGTAGATGATGATAGGTTACTCACAAGCAAGGCTTGTTCCCCATAAACCGTGACAAGTTGATCGTTCTTGACGAACTTTAGCTTTTGGTGGAGGGTCGAAGTGATCGCTCCAGCCCGATGTATCCAAGGTCTTCCTAATAAACAACTGTATGTTGCCCGGATGTCCATGACCTGGAAAGTGATTTGGAAAGTGTGAGGACCAATAGTTATGGGAAGATCAACTTCGCTGATAACTATTTTTCTGGATCCGTCGAATGCTTTGACGACGACCTCGCTGACTCTCATCGGAGGGCCCTTAAATGATAATTGCATCAAAGTGTACTTCGGTATAACATTCAGGGCTGACCCTGTGTCTACCAGTACGTTGGATAAAGCATCGCCCTGGCAATTAACTGTGATATTGAGCGCCATGTTATGACGGCGACCCTCTTCAGCTAATTCCTCATCACTAAATCCCAAATTATTGCAGGAAGTGATGTTAGAGACAATGCTATCGAATTGTCTGATTGTTACATCCTGTTCCACAAAGGCTTGCTCCAAGACTTTCTGTAGAGCCTCTCTATGTGCTTTTGAACTGAGTAACAGTGATAATACTGAGATCTTTGAAGGAGTCTGTAACAGTTGATCAACAATGTTATATTCACTCCTTTGGATGAGCTTCAGCATCTCATATTTGTCTTTTGAAAAGTCGGGATTACTAGATTGATCGACTGGTGGATCAGGAATTTCTGCCAGAAGTTCCTTTTCTTTGTTGGATTCTCCAACCCCTCGGTTGAAGATTCGACCGCTCCGTGTTACACGACTGATGTCTGCAATATTCACTATGGAGGGTAATGGAATTTCCTTTCCATTCTCGATTATTGTTGCACCGTATTTGTAAGGGATTACCTTAGCTGATTCATACGGTAGTGGTCCCGGTAGATAGATGATTATGGGAACCTTCTGATTTTTCTGACCATCATAAGTAACCTCGGTCCGTTCCCGGTTGGGAACTCTAGATTCGTCAAGTAGAGGGATGATGGCAAAAACATCCCTGATCTGGTGATGACCAGAGATCGTGACAACATCCTCAACTTGATCGGCAAGGTAGTTCGGCGACCAAATGATGGGTCCTGAACCTGGATATGGATGAATTTCTCCATGATCGATCTGACCCTGAAGAGCTGCTCTCACAAGGTAACACCCTTGGTTACTTTCCGAACAGACGCTACAACTATCATAGTTGTGTGGTGGCACCTGGCCACACCCACTTTGAATACAATGTAACCTCACTAGGTTACCTTCCATTGATCGGACATCCTGATTTTGACGGCGAGTAGGATTCCTGTTATTGATACTAATCTGCTGAGTATCTTCGTCCATATAGATTGGCATCCACCAGTGATTTAACAAGTGATGAAGTGCCTCCTGGACAAGGGTACAACCTCGATCGTTTTTGCAACCTGCTTTACAGTTTTGATAATCGTGTGATATTAAGAATCCGAGTCGGACCTGCTCAGCATGTAACTCTACCAGATTGGTATTCATCACGCGGATGTCAAAGATCTGAACCATGTTGATTTGATAGGAGTTCCTATCATGGTAGTCTTGGATCCATCCAAGATCCATCTGACGCTGGAGGGCCTCTTGTATGAAAGAGCATCCCTGTTTGTTTACCGAGCAAATCAGACAGGAACTGTAATCGTGCCGTGGCAGATTATGATACTGGCTTTGCCTTGAGTGTATCGCCACCAAGTTGACATTCATCACACGGATGTCGTGGTTTTGAATGACGTTGGAATTCGTGTAAACCATGTTAACTCCACGAACTCGGTGCTCTTGGATCCATCCAAGATCCATTTGCTCCTGTAGAGCTGCCTGCACCACAGAACATCCCTGGTTGTCTTTAGAGCAGATATCACACTGGTGATAATTATGAGGTGGCACATGGCCATATCCACTCTATCTATAATGCATCTTGACCAGATTGGTTTTCAACAAGAGTACATCATGAATTTGATAGACATTGTTAGTCTCTTTCTCAATCAGATTGACTGCAGCTTTCTCATGTTGAGGCAGCGGGTTCGTAAGAACATTAGGATTCGTATATTTGAAAGATAAGAGCCCGCTCCTAACAAGCTTTTGCACGTCAGATTTGAAATTGAGACAAGTCTCAATGTTATGCCCTGAACCTCCTTGATGATAAGGGCATGTTTGATCCGCGTTAAACCAAAAAGGCAGATTTTCCGAAACTAAAAGGGGAGACTTAGTCTGAATGTGCCCCTTAGCCAGCAGTAACGGAAACAGCTCTGCGTACGTTACGGGTATAGGATTAAATCCTGGTGGCCGTGATGTACGGTTGTTGTTATATGGAGGACGAGCCTGCTGAAGAGGCTGTTGTGTCCTTTGTTGGTCAGGTTGGCTCTGCGCAACCTGAGGTTGATACATAGGAACAGGCGCGGGGCCGATAGTAGGAGTTACAGCTGCTACTGGCTGATAACGTCGTCTTTGCTTTTCGAGAGAGATATTCCTAATATCTTGCTCTTTTTTCTTAGGGAGAGCACTACCGTATTTTTTAGTACCGCTCGTTGATCCAGTGTCTTTTACCAAACGTCCTTCTCGGACGGCTTCCTCAAGACGTACACCCATGCCGACCATTTCGGTGAAATCACTGGGCGCACTGGCAATCATTTGGTCATAGTAAAATGAGCTCAAGGTCTTTAAGAAGATCTTTGTCATCTCTTTTTCCTCAAGAGGTGGACAAATCTGAGCGGCAATTTCACGCCACCTTTGAGCATACTCCTTAAAGGTTTCCTTTTCCTTTTGCGACATTGATCTGACTTGATCTCTGTCGGGTGCCATGTCCAAATTGTACTTGTATTGTTGGACGAAGGCAGTACCAAGATCTCTGAATGTACTGATCGTAGTATGGTTTAAACCCATGTACCATTTGAGTGTGGCACCGGTTAAACTATCCTAGAAGTAGTGAATCAGCAGGTCCTGATTCTCCGTCTGAGCTGACATCCGCCGAGCCTACATCACCAGATGGCTCTGAGGGCAAGAGTTACCCTTGTATTTTTCAAAGTCGGGCACTTGGAACTTGTGCGGAACTTTCACATTTGGGACCAAGCAGAGGTCTGCGGCGTCCTTTCTAAATAGATCCTGACCGCGAATGGCTTGCAGCTCCTTCTGCATTTCCAGAAACTGCTCCTGGAATTCATCCATTCTGTCAAACATAGTTTCCTTCTTATCAGAAGGTGTCAGTGGAATCTGTCCTTCCGGGACAGTGTGCACCACAGGGGGTGGTACCGTGACTACGACAGTAAGTCTTGGCGCCTCCCGAAGTTTGTAACCTTCAGGAGTCTTGAGTATGCCCCTGGCATCTTCGCTTTCCCGAAGTTTGTAACCTTCAGGCCCAGCGGCTTCTGTTGCGATTCCCTGATCTTCAGTGATCGGCGGAACATATCCTTCCGGGATATAGTTAACAGGCATGCCCCAAGGACGATCTTTCGGCATCTGATACCTAGGATCATACTTTTCTATGATCGGCGTTGAGGTGATCTCCGAGATCACAGTTCTTTGTAGCTGAGCTTCTGCCATGGCTTGCATGTCGTTACGAAGCTTTCTCATATCCTCTCTCAGAGTGTCGATCTCTTCTTTCAACTCTCTGTTTTCTTCCTCAAGATCATCCATCTTTTTCTGACGATTGGCCCGAGTATTATACGAATGAGACAGTTTGACTCTAGAATCGAGACACAAACGTGAGATTCATAGGTAAGGAGAATACGCGATGTGAGAATGATGAATGCAATGATTATATTAATTGTTTTTAGGTTTAATTAAAATAAACTTCGACAATTAGATTGCAAATATCAAACAGTGGGGAAACCCCTTTTTATTGAATTCCAAAGGATTACAGAAATGGAAATACAGTAGATTACAAAGTGCAGAAACAGAAACCTAAACTAATGGGTCCCGAGTCCTCTCTTAGGAGAAACTGGGTGCTGATTCTGATATCTTTCGTTTCTTCGACCGGGGCTCTTGGGCCGTTGTCGGGTTGTCATTCCTTTGCCAGGTGAAAGGAGCGAGCAAATTCCTTTGGTCATCTTGATTCTCTACAGCATGCTGCTCCAAAATTTCAATCAGAGCTTCTTTCTCTTTCAGTAATTACTGTATTTGGATACACTCTATGTCGAGGGTGCGGTACTTGTTCTTCCAAGATCTTCTTTCCTTTTGAACTTTGTTGAGAGTAACCTGAAGCCTTTCAGTTTCCGTCATGAAGTACATGACAATTTCCCTCGGCGGAAGAATTCCGTAACGAGGATAAGGCATCTTTAGCTTGAGAGCTCTAGCTTTGAAGAAAAGACCTTCCAGATGAACACCCAGTGGGATGTGTCTCATCGGGTATCCAAATTGACGAAGAACTAATATCGGATGATAGTTGATTCCTCCTTTAGTTCCTATGAGGGGTACGCTGGGGAAGTTTCCACAACGGTCAATGATTCTGATTCCCTCATAAATCCTATTACACCAATCTATATCGGAATTGGTGAGAGACATGATCTTCTGCGACCAACGTAAGACACTCTTGCAATCCCGAAAAGCAGCAAACTTGGGCAAGTGCGAGATAAACCATTTATAGAGCAAAGGTACACAGCATCTAATCTCCCCTCCACTATACAAATTTCCTAAGTGTACAGAATGATACGCATCTGCGAGCAAAGTCGGCACAGGGTTTCCAATGAGAAAAACCTTAATAGCGTTGATATCGACGAAGTTGTTGATGTTGGGAAACAAAAATAATCCGTAGGTGAGCAAGACAAAGATGCTTTCAAAAGCAGTTATGTTCCCTATACTAGCAAAGTACAGAGCTTTCTTGGTCAGGAACTGGGCTGGCAAACCTTGGGTGCCACCCTTAGTGGTCATGTGAGTTCTGACCTCAGACTCGTCCAAATGAATTGCTATTGCAATAGTCTGATTCTTTGGAATTTCTTCCAGTCCAAAAAATGGAGCTCGATCGGTGATATGTAGATCAGTCAGATGAGAATACTCCTCCAGCGTTGGTGATAGCTGGTAATCCGGGAATGTGAAACAATGATAAACCGGATCATAAAACTGAATGAGCGCATCCATGATTCCCTCAATCACATGGACTCTTAACAGTGGTAGCAAACCACTGTGCTTGGCTCTGAAAGCCTCTGGGTTAACGATCATCCTCGCTAACTTTCTCAAATCCCCTAGTTTTGGAACCTTGAAGGTATACTGGCGAGTTCCCCTTCTACCAAAATCCATTAGTGCAATCTTTTTCTCTGATATTTGCAATCACAGTCTTAGTTTAATTTGAAAAACAGAGAGACTAGAAGAGAATTTTTTTGAATGTTTTAATGTTTTATTAAATGAATGCATGAATGCAGCACACAAAAACATAGAAAAAACATGGGGTCAAAGGGTCGTTGTCATGAAGTCAAGGCTCTACCCATCCCCAAAGGTTTATACTAGGGTGATTTTTGTACCTGTACTCATTATCATCAGCTCCTCCCAGGAAAGCAAAACAACAAGCGGATCGCCAGCGAGTTGTAGAGCAATCTTAAAGTAAGTGCCATTCACCGAGAATAGATCACAGCCTCATATGAGGGTAGTATCGCGTAACAACTATTTCCGATAGTTTCCGCACTACGAAAGGGTTTGGCTCCTCAGCTTCTCAGACTTAACAATCGGCCCATTGGCTATAAGAGTGAATGGGTTGCGTTGGTCAGCCTCCACTGAGGTTGATGGTCGACCCCGTCGCCATCACTTATCTTAAGTGTATACTCATTCTCACCACATGCGGCATCACACGCATTCCCAGTAGCAGAAAAATAAACACGTATAGCAATTAGGAAAAGCAGTATATATATTTGTCCTAATCATCCTAGACTTATAAAGCTATGAATCTTAAGTTCCTGACAGAAATGGGTTCCCCGGCGGAAGCCCCAATCTGTGGTTCTCAGCCCAAGAGATGGACCAGCATAGGTCAATCTTTCTCCTCAGCCGAGTTGTCATTTTCCGTGGAAAATGAGGATGATGTCCTAAAGAAAAATGAGATCTGCCCCACGGTGGGCGCCATTTTTCTGTTGGCGGCCACCGCCAAGAAAATGACTTACCCAAGGTTTAAATTGTAAGAAAGAAAGAACCGGCCCCACGGTGGGCGCCACTTTTCTGTAGCGAGCGATTTTGGACGCGGTTCTTAAGCGCTGGTCGCTCTCTGCGGTTTGAGCTTAAACTACAGGTCGATTCATTTTTTATCCTATTGTGAGCTGAATAAGGAAGGGAAATAGATGTCTCCAATTAACCCTGCTTGCATACTGAGTTTAAACAACGGTCTGTTAAGTTACAGATGCTATCAATGTGGGGGGGGGGGCTTTGTACTGGTTATTTGTATTTTCGCCAATACCGTTCTCTTTCTTTTTTACCTGGGCAGAAGGTTTCTGGCGGGGAACAAGGATTAGGATGTCAGGACTGATGCTTTTGAAATACTGCTTTTGATTGATGAAGATATGGGATTTGGGTTTTTTGTTGATTGCGCTCGCTAAGATCTTTTCTTTCGATCTTATGCCTATGTATTCCCGTTTACCGAAACAGGGAAATCAGAGCGTTCGTAGTTCCTCCTATTCTATGGGAGGAAATGGGTGTTTTGGTGTCTTGTTCAAAGCCCAAGACATGAAGCGAAAGGTGATTTGTATCTTGTTTAAAGCCCAAGATGTGAAGCTAAAAGGTCTATTTGTGTCTTGTTCAAAGCCCAAGACGTGAAGCTGAAAACCTCGGTTTTAGAGAGAATTTGTCATCTCTAAAGAGGGGGAAGGAGAATTACTTTAACCGGGATACGCGTATCCGAGCAATGCCATAATTTCTGAAGAAAGGGTTTTAACCTGAAGGAGAAGACTTTAACTCAGTGTAGAGCAATGCCATCTTTCCTTAGGAATTTCTCATGCTAAAAGAGGGACAGTGGCATGGATGTAGATGATCCAGAGGCTTGCCGCTTACAGCGATTAGATGAAGGGAAAGGAGTTGTTGATGTTTGTGTACTGCGAACGAGGCACAACTTTGATGCTAAAAGGTCGATTGGATCAACCAGTGGTTTTCTTATACAAAGCCTAAGAGGAGGCTAATTTCCGCTAGGAAAATTATTATACAAAGCCTAAGAGGAGGCTATTTTGTGTCTCGTACAAAGCCCGAGAGAGAGGCTAAAAGTTTTTGACCCCAGTGGGGCATATCGTTATACAAAGCCTAAGAGGAGGCTAGCAAAGAGTTGACTCAGTTGGAGAATCTTTTATACTCAGTAAGAGAGTGTTTTTGTATCTCGTACAAAGCCCGAAAGAGAGAGGCGAAAAGATTGTTTTGACTCCACTGGGGAGAATTTTGGTATCTCGTACGAAGCCCGAGATGGAGGCTATTGTAACTGTTTCAGTTGAGTGACAGATCCAATATACTGATTTAAAAGAGAAAATCAGTTCTTATATGAGTAACACTGTACACAGGGATTTAATTTGAGGATCAGGGATATTTCCTTCTCTTTGAGGAAACAGGAAATCCAAAGGGTATCGAGATTATCTGAGTCTGCGGGTTTCCTTCCTATTTAACGAAGGGTGCTTGAGAATGTCTTTGAAACTCAAGGAAGTTAGATTGTCCGTGTCTAGAGTATTATCTTTTGTACTATGCTTCGAGAAACAGTAGAAGACTCTATGAAAGGACTGTTCTATGAGGATGACTAGATTCTGTTCCTATACCTCTAGGAGGTCGTCGGGACAATTTGTACGAAACCCAAGAGGAGGCTGGGAACTTTTAAGAAGCCGACGGGTCCTTGTACGAATCCCAACAGGAGGCTATCATTCTCGGAGGAAGAGATCATTATACAAAGCCTAAGAGGAGGTCGTGAATACTTCTAAGAAGCCGTAGGGTCCTTGAATAATGCCCAAGAGGAGGCCGATGCTTTTAAGAAGCCCATGGGTCTATCATCTCCTTTCCATTAGGAGAGATAACTCTTTTAAAGATGAAAACCGCTGGTAAACGTGCGAGGTTTACTATCCAGCGACTTTTAACTTTTAAAGAGGGTTCCTTAGTTAAGGTCCAAGATTATGACCGTAGTGGGTACCCAAACCCCGAGACATTCAAGGCAAGCTATCCACAAGGAATAGATCAAGTCAGGAAAGTTCGAGAATTGGGAAGAAACTCAAAGATGCCATTCACGGAGAATACATTCATCTTGGGGAGTAGAGCTTCTTGACGATTCCTAAGGAGGACAGCCGAAGAGAAGACTGTATCTGGTGCTCCTATTGGGGATCTAGGCGTCTATTTCTACGAATAAGTGAAACGGCGTCACCTAGTTCTAGACGTAGTTTCCGGGGAAACTCGAAATATCTATACTATTATTACACAGTAGATATGAGTTTATGAAAGGAGACTTACAGTGAGCAGCCCCACAATACAGTTTATAATATGAAAGCAGTAAATGAAAGCAATAACCATTTACTCGGTTGTAGTGCTTCCATGCTGTTTGGTTAGTTGTTCAACAAAGAAAGATTGAAAACAACAATATATTCAAAATCAAAGGAGAAAGTGCTTTGAAAAAGAAAGGTTTGGGGCTTATAGCTCAAGGAGAGGCCCAGGGTTTTATCAGTGAGCACACTGTTTGACTTTGTACAACGGGACTTATACAAGTGACTGGGGCCCAAAAAGGTTTTCTGTACAGAGGGATAGGTCTTACACTCTCTCAAGAGGCCCAAAAAGGTTTAAAGAAAAGAGAGGGGCTTATAACACGAGGGTAGGCCCAAATGATTTTTTGTTTAAAAATGGCGATCGCGCCGAGGTTTTCTTTTAACGCAGAGGGACTTATACAATAAGTGAGGCCCAAAATGATTTTGGTTAAAAGGGGATGGGTCTTACACTCTCTCAAGAGGCCCAAAATGTTTTAAAGAAAAAGAAATGAGAGTTGAATTAATCCAAAACCCTAATTTGTTTTCAAAATGTATTTAATTGAATAAAAATTCAATTAAAATGATCAAAAATTGTTTAACACATGGAAAACAAATTGTGATCTTGGATTAATGCTTCAAAAATTAAGTATTGACCTACAAAATAATTAGAAAGCATTAAAAGTTGCAAAATCAATGTAGAAAAAATATTTAAAATGCCAAAAACAATCAAAATATTAATTCTTTACAAAAATATCAATTATATGAAATAAATAATATTTTTGGGATTTTTTGATAAAATAAAATATTTTAACATTTTTGTGAATTATTAAAAAAAGAATCAACTCAAAATCATTAAAACTCAGAGAGAAATTAATTTTTGAATCAATTAAACAAAATCACAAAATTCAAATATTTGAATTTGAAAAAAAAGGCGCCAAGAACAAGCTGAAGAACACGCGCGTGTTCTTGGTTTCTCAGATTTGCGTTTTCTATCCAATCTCCATGAATACGTAATCATATCATGCAATCCACATATCATTATGCTCGTCTCAACCTCACGATCATGTCTATGTACTTTAATTTCATTTAAATTAAACATACAACAAGAAATCACGAAGAAACCTCAAGAACCCTAATTTCTGCATGAAGGCTAGAATTTTTTATACACGATTCAAACAATGCAATTAATTGAGGGAAAACATTCCATGCATGATTATGAACATATGGCCAAATTATTGTGCGAGGAAATATGCATAGATTGAGAGATGACCAAGTATGTGCTTACCTCCAAGCTGTGACAGCAAGTTCAGAGTGATTTTTGATTTGGAGGTGTTACAGATGAGTGGTGATGATCTGAACAGCTTCCCTACACCCTATGGATTGTGTTTGGATGGTTGGACTTGATTGAAATTGGCTGGATCATTTTGTGGTACCTCAGCTGCACCTTGTTTGAAAATTTGAGCAACCAGCTGGTGATTTCATGAAATTGATGTTTCAGAAGTTATGTGAGTGTTTGATCAGCTCATATGTGATGTATGTGAGGTGTGTGAGTGATTGGTTTGTGCAGAATTGCTCTCAAACTCAAAACCCGATAGCTACCTTGCTAAGAAAGGCATTTTTGCCAAGAGAAAGAGATTTTGAGGAAAGCATCTGTTAGATGGATTTGGTGTACTTAAACTGACCACAATTGAGCTCTATTTATAGTAGAGCAAGTTTTTTTTGCAAGGAATAGTGCATGGCAGCTGGTAAGTAGGTTTGGCCAATGTTGGCAAATGAAAATCCAAGTCTCCTCTAGCCATTGACTAGAGGTTAGGGCACAGAGCTTTGGTCCCCTTGGTCTTGGATAAGTCTTGACTGATTTCAGATGAGAATGGCTCAGTCCATGCCACCTTGATGGTTCCATTGAATGCCTCATTCCAAATTTGAAGTCTTGTCCCTATTTTGGCAACTCTAGGTTCAACATGCTATTCCTTGTTCCTTGGACCTTGGAGGTTTGGCTCAGTGATTGTCCCCTTTAGATTCAATCCTCTGAGGTGTCCAAGTGGATTGGAGCAATTGAATTTGGCTGATTTAGGCAAATCGAGCCAAAATGCAAATTCTGCCTTGCCTTGACAGATTTCAGCAAGGCAACTTGGCAATGTTGTATCTCATGGTGTAGGTTGAATTTGGCAATGTTCTTGGCCATTTTGGAAAGCTCTTACATGATACAACAACTATTTGAACAAGTTTGGTTTTGATCTCTTTTGATTCCAAGTGAAAAATCCCCCTACATTTGGCAAAAAGTGAGGCAGAATCTGACTTAGTGAAAATTTCACTAAGTGTTGGAAAAAGTGACATTTTCACTTTTCAGCCACTTTGATCACTCCATAACTCAAAATACTTAATGAATTGGAATGACTTGTAGTTGAAGTTTTTGTAGGTGATAATGAGGGCTACAAATCCATCTTTGGATGAGAAAAAATGGTCTTGTGATTTAGGAGTTATGGTCCTCCAAAGTTGGTACCTTTGCCACTTTATTTTTAACTTAGAAAAATTTCTAAGTTTTATGGTTACCCCTTTTACAAGTTATCTCACTTTTCTTGATTTTTCTTGTTGAATGATGATTCAAATCATACATTAACATCATTTTAGGGTTAAAAATACATTTTGGTGAAAAATCTCAAAAAGTCGAAGTTGACTTTTGTGCACAGTTGACTTTTTATCAGATGAATTCCAAACTGTGCAATTCTTCATGAAATCATGTCCTTGACCTAAATCAAACTTGATGGACATGTTCCATGGGTGTCATAGGGTATATTCAATCATGTATTAGGGTTTGGGAGCATGTCTTGGTCAAAAGTCAAAGTTACAGTTGACTTTTCCCTTAAAACCCTAATTGTGGTGCAGATGAAAATGAGACTTGTTGCTCAAGCTTCTTGGATCAATCCATTGTTACAAATGGATCAATATGGTGTATTATAGACCCTCAAATCATCTCTTGAGGTCTTGGCTCATGGTTTGTCCCAAAAGTCAACTTAGGGGTGAATTAGGTCAAGAAACCCTAATTCCTGATTTTTGATGAATGCATCCCCTGAGGCAAAATTGACTTGATGCATGGGTTCATGAGGTTCCATGAAGCATATTAGGTTATGTTTTGGATCATTGCCTTGTGCCCAGATGAAAATTTCCATCTGGAGGCCCTGGTCGACCAAAACCCTAATTTGGTGACACTGTCGATCTTGAGACTTGGTCCACCTAGAAGGGAGCAGCCTTGTGCTTAATCCTTGAAGTGGGAGTCCTTTTTGATCCATTGTGGATGTTTAAGAGATTAGACAAGTTGAAGATCATGTCATTTCTGGATTGATCCTTTGTCTAAGCACTCAGAGAGGGCTTGAAACCCTAATTTTGATTGTATTGGATGCTCACCCATCTTTGGGGAGACTGATGAAGCATGATGGTTCATCCATATTGTGATGATGATTTTCACAATGATGGGAAATCTAAGTGGTCAAAATTTGGGGTATTACAGTTACAACCATCTTTTGAACGATCTTCTTGATGTTCTTTTTAGCCGCTTCTACCGCTCCGTTCATCTTAGGTCGGTAGGGAGATGAGTTATGGTGTTTAATCTTGAACTCAGCGCACAACTCTTTCATCATTTTTTTGTTCAAGTTGGATCCATTATCGGTAATGATTTGGCTCGGAACACCATAACGGCAGATGGTATTTGTTGCGGTGAAAATCGGATAACAAGCTATTAATTAACTTGCATCATATTTCTTTTACAACCGACTTTGATTTATCCAAAGGAAAGGTTCATGATCGTTAGAAAAACCTAAAGGGGGGAGATCTAAGGTTCGGGGGTTGGTTACGCCTAGGGAAGGTATTAGCACCCTAAACGTCCGTAGTACTCTACGGGAACCTCTTGTTTAATGTTTGTGTTATTCTAAAGTTTGATTGCTAAAGGGAAATGTGCTAAGGTAAAAATAAAGACCTAGGTATATACACTAAGTATGGTCTAAGGGTGTAAAAAGAAAATGTGGAATCCGAGAGGGATCGGATGTAAAGGAAAAAGATGGAAAAAGAAAAAGGTAGCTCGCTAGGATCTCGCAATCCTATGCCTACGTATTCTCAAGGTGAACTTGAGAAATCAGAGCGATCGTAGATCCCCTCAACGGGGTAAAAGGGGTGAAAAGCTTGAAAGCAAAGCTTGTAAGGTTGGATTGGTTAGGAGAAAGAGATTAATGGCTATCTCTTGAAAGGATTGTGAAAGGTTGGACCGTCTTAAAGGAGAAGAGATTAATAGCTATCTCTTTGGGAAGGCCAGGTCAGAAGGGAGAAGAGATTAATGGCTATCTCTTGTGGAATGGTTTGAGGTTAATAGGGTATTTGAGCTATCTATGACATGAAGTCAATAGAGAGACTTTCCTTTGGAATGAGGTATAAGAAACAGAGAGACAAGTGGGAAATCCTTCAGGCTTAAGTGTATGATAAATAGCAATATATACAACAAAGGTAACAATAGTTAAATACAAAGTGAATATTAGGAACTAGCTAAAATGAAAGTACGGAATGTAAAGACAAATTAAGAACTAATAAAAAATCTAAATAAACAAGATCAAAAATAAACCAAATTTACTTAAAACTAGTTAAACTATTTACACTAATTAAATAATTCCACCACTAACTCCAATTCTAAATGAAACTAACTACACTAATTCTAATTAACTAAACAAATTTCTAGCTAATTAACTAAATTAATTTCTAATTAACTAAACTAAATTTAATTAAATAAAACTAACTAAATTGGTTTCTAACTAAAGCTAATCTCAACTAATTTCTAGTATAAATCTAAAAACTAATTAGAAAAATTTCATGGTTAAAAAACCTCTAAACTAAATCTAATTCTAAAAATAACTAATTAAATAAATAAAGCTAATTCTGAGTCTAACTTAAAGTCAAAAATCTATTTAAAACAGAGTAACAAATTCTAACTAAAAACTAATGATTAACTAAAATTAACTAAACTCTAATTAAAATTATTAACTACATCTAATACTAATTCTAAATAAATTAAAGCTTAATTAATTTTGAAAACTACGAAAAACAAAGAACATGGGCCAGGAAAAAACCTAAGCCCACTAAAACAAAAAACAGGTGGGTCATGCTGGGTTGGTAATCTTAAACGAATGAAAAACACAAAAACCTAAAAATGGTAAACTGAACACGGCTAATGAACAAACTCACCGATAAAAAAACTATGCTTCCTCTTCTCTCGAGCGGGTTCGCTCGTGTTCTCTATCCACACGATCTCTTCTCGCGATCGACCTCCGTCTGGATTTTTTTCTCTTCCGCGAACCACTCTCTCTCGCGGACTCCTCTTCCTTTGGTTGTTGTTACGGCGGTGGTCAGATGTGGGTGGTCGGAGAGGGAGGTTGAGATATGGAAGAAGAAGTGCTGCGCAGCAAGTTCTTGTGGTCGGATGATTAATAGTTTAGTGTTGTTTTTGACGTGAGGGAGGCTATGGAGAATGGCGGTTTGATGTAGAGATGTCGGAGTAAAGCCAAGGAGATGGTGGAAGAAATGTTAGAAGGTGATGCGAATGGCTGATGTTCGGAAGGTTTGGAGTGTGTTTGTAGTTGTTGATGAGATGAAGGGAGTTTTGAGGTGGTTAGGAAACAGAGGTTGAAAATGGGATTTTGCAAAGAGCCCATTTTTTTTTAGGGCTTATGGATGTTTGAAGGTGAAAATACTGTGACGTGAAAGTTGTGATGTTTGGAAGGTAAATTCAAGGTGGTTGAAAGCGTGAAGATAGGGTGTTACGGTTCGGAAAGGTGGCGGTTTATGGAGTTTTTGCATTCATGGAGGTTTGTTGTGGTTGCTTCTGACGGTGAAGGTATGAATTCGAACGGAGGATTGGAGGAGGAACCCTGTGGTTGTGTTGGTGAAGGATGAAGAAAAAATACTTGGTGAGTTTTTTTTTAGAATTTTCTTTTTTTTCTCTTTTTTGAAATGGATCCCCCTCCCCCTTTTAAGTTTCTGATTCTCCTTTTAAATCCAACCGAATCCCTTCTTTTTTCAATTTCAAATCGTAGGTTGTATAGCTGTGTCAGTTTAGCATAGCAGCGGTACAGGTTATGAAACGTTGTTGTTGCTTGTGTGCAGCTCTTGGGCAGGTTGGATGCAGCAAGCAGGTTTTGGTATTGCCTTGTTAAAAAACGCAGGTTATTGGCAGTAAAAACCAGGATGTATTTTGGTGAAAGTTTGTAGCAGGAAGTGCACAGGGTGATAGTAGAGTGTACAAAATTAGTCAGAACGGCATAATTTGAGACGGTGCGAGTGGTGGCATGGCGTGGGACAAGGTCTTGGTCCTGTATGGTTTTCTTATACAGAGCTTTAGTCATTTGTGTTTTTGTCGCAAGAGGAAAATCATAGAGTAATGGGTTTATGTGGATGATTTTTTTGTATTTTGTAAATTTTGAAAAATAATTAAATTAAACCAAATTAAATTAAACTGACAAAAACCAACAAGACTATAATTATAATAGCAATGGAAATAAAATTAAACTAATATTTGTGAAATTAAACTAATTATGACCAAAATTTAAAATTAATCTGATTAAAACTAAAAAAGTTATACTAAAGTTAAATTTTAAACTAAGTTAGAAATTGAACTATATAAAATAAATTAAACGGAAAATAAGTTAAATTAATTTAAATAATCTAAAATAAAAAGGAAATGGCATGAAATTATGAAAAATGGCTAAAATACATGACTAACAATGTTTAATAAAAAATTCGAAAACAGAGACTGACTCAGAATGATATGAAATGATCAGAAAAATCTGAGGGCAAAATTTGGGGTACAACAGTTGCCCCTATTTAAATAGCTTTACCGGATGGCACGAGGGATAGAAATCCTCGAGAGATCAAGGTGAAAGGTATTTAAATATAGCAAACCGAAAATTTTGCCCTTAGATGGATGCAAATGCTAAGGACAAGCAGCAAACATGCAAATGCTAATATGCAATGAACTTCTAGTATGATGATATGATGGAAAGGTAAGTGCAAAAATGCAGACAAAAACGAAAGCAGACAGGGACAAAGTCCACACAATGAGCAATCAGTCACTGGGGATGACAACAACACTGGGGAAGCTGAAACAAAACTGGGGAAGACTAAAGTGATAGAACAACTGGTTCAAGCAAGACCGGCTGACACTGGGGAAATGAAAGTACACTCTTTACTGGGCATGGAACCAGAAAGAAGACATGATCTCCACTGAGGATTAATTTGAAACAAAGGATACACATCAACAAAAGATTTTCTGGGATTTTCTTGTACTGAAGAGTTCAAACGGGATCTTCAAGAAAAGCCAGAAGAGACAGAGAAAGAAACATCTGGAAAAACATCAGATGGCAAAAGAAACCAGTCATCCAATAACGGCTTTGAATGAAAGGTACAAATCACAATATCTAATAACGGCTTTAGATAAAGTGAACAAAGACTCGATCTGAAAAAACATTGAAAGGCATCGGATGACAAAGCAATGTCATTCCGGAAAAGCATCAGAATAAACAAAGGGATTATCTGGAAAAACATCAGATAAGTTCTGGAAAAACATCAGAACAAAAGACTCAATCTGGAAAAACATCAGAAAGAGAGACACATCCGGAAGAGCATCAGATGGTAAAAATAATGAAATTCTGAAAAAGCATCAGAATAAGCAAAGGGCTATCTGGGAAAACATCAGATAGGTTCTGGAAGAACATCAGAACAAAAGACTCAATCTGGAAAAACATCACAGGAGACAAATACATCCGGAAAAGCATCAGATGATGAAAGCAATGTCATTCTGGAAAAGCATCAGAATAAACAAAGTGATTATCTGGAAAAACATCAGATAAGTTCTGGAAAAACATCAGAACAAAAGACTCAATCTGAAAAAAACATCAGAAAGAGAGACACATCCGGAAGAGCATCAGAATAAACAAAGTGATTATCTGGAAAAACATCAGATAAGTTCTGGAAAAACATCAGAACAAAAGACTCAATCTGGAAAAACATCAGAAAGAGAGACACATCCGGAAGAGCATCAGATGGTAAAAATAATGAAATTCTGGAAAAGCATCAGAATAAACAAAGCGATTATCTGGAAAAACATCAGATAAGTTCTGGAAAAACATCAGAACAAAAGACTCAATCTGAAAAAACATCAGAAAGAGAGACAAATATATATGACATCCAAGAATGGCATTGGACACAAAAGAGGAACAAACATATCCGAAAAAACAATCGGATAAGAAAGGTCATATCTGGAAGAACGTCAGACAGACACGACAATATTTGTTTGGTAGGTGTCATGTAAGTTGGACTTTGACCACAAGGTAAGACGCGGATAACGACACGACCTCGGGAGAAATGCAAATGAGGATGAAACACTCATGATATGCATATGTATATGAACTATGAAGATGATATATGATCAAATGCAAATGTTGGTGCAGATGCTGACGACACAGCTCGACTCTCTGGTGGAGAAGACAAGACTAGAAGGCTGATTCCTCTACACGGAGATCACTGTCATTCTGCTTGGGGACTAGAGATGCTAACGCTGGACACATCATCTGCCACACTGGTAACCTGTATCCAAATTAATGATCCTTGTGGGAAGGATGGAGAGCTACTTGGGGATTCTTCAAGTAACTTGCCCCAGACTAGCTGATTATTGTAGATGAGCTGATCATTGCTTCAGCTTGATTGATTCTGGAAATGACCGTTTCATGGTGCTATTAGAAAGCTTGCCCCAGTCTGAGTCTTGAAAGATGATTATTTCACTGGACACTGGGAAAGCTTGCCCCAGCCTGAGTCTTGGAAATCTTCTGTATAAACCAATTCTAAGAAGTCGCCATTAAACCACAAATCTTAAACTGATTCTCAACAGGATATGGAAGGAACTTGCCCCTGATTGGATCACCGACCAAGTTTCTTAACTGTTTGAAAATTCCTTAAAAGGAAGGCCAGTTTGCAAACAAAAATGTTCATACAAACATAGTAAATGCAGAGTTCATGCAACTTTTAAAATCAAAATCATTTTGAAAGAGGTGCAAAGTATATGGGATACTGGTCAGAACACGGTGGTTCAAGACATTAAAGTGAAAAGTTTAAGCAAAGGGTGTAATGCCCAAAATAGATGACCTGCAAAGATCTTTTGGAGTCAGTTTACGCAACCTTGCTGTAGTACGCTTTCAAAATAACCTCGCTTCAATTAGGTCTTTTGAGGGTTATAATGTGGTCTGGTTCACGGTTTAAGAAACAAAGGATAAAGGCTCAAAGTTTATTTGTGACCCACCCAATCTACGTGATGAACTTCAGTCATATGCTTAGTTAACTCAAACTATGCACTCAAGTTCCATAAGTTAGGAATTGTACTGATGATAGTAATGATGATGGTTCAGAAGTTAAAGGACTTTGAAATGGCGGTCACTACTTCTTGCAACATTCAGTCAACTAGTTTTGTTATCCCTAACTTTTGCCTGAACTGTGTCATTTGAGCTTACAGCCAGCGGGATGCCCCAATTTTGCCTAAGTCTCCTTCATAGGTTTTGACTTAGCGGGCTTTTATTTTGATTTTTTTTTATCCCTTTTTGAAAGAAAGTGACTGTCTGGCTTAATGATTACGGCGAACCATCATCGGCTTTTGACTTGCAAGACCTCTTCGACACTTGCTTGTTGTGTGCGAAGGAACATTTGTGAACTTTGTCGAAAGGCATCTTGAATGCTACTCTTGTATTTGAATGCACAATCAAGTTAACTGAGAACTACCCTACGCCAGGTTAAGATTGCGGGTTTTTATTTGTAAAGAAAAGAAACTCCTACTTCTAGGCTCAAAGGGGTTAGAGAGGGGTTATCTTCCTTATGTCTCCAGTGTTTAGGGATTGAAACAATGCCTTACATCGTCAGCAAAGTTTTGATTTGAAAGCATACCAACAGCAATTATGAGTATAAAGTTTCATCATGCTCCCTCCAATCTTTGCATAATCAAAAGGAAAGTGGAAAAGAGATAAAGCATTTTGCAAAAGAAAGCATAAAGATATAAATAGCAAACACAAATAAATTGAATCAAAAAGTTGCAATGCTCATTTCATTAATTTGAAGGTACAAACATAGTTGAAAGCAAACAGCTATTACAAAATAAAGAAAATGCAAACAACAAGAAACAAAGGCCTAGTGACTAATCAATACAAGGATGAGCTGTCCTATCTGAAACACTGGCTTTTAGGAGGATAATCTGCTGAAGTCAACTAAAGCTTCATTTAGCATGCCCTGGCAGAGGGTTGTTCTGAACATTGGGATTGTCACGAAAGCTAAGAATTCCAGTCTTAATCAAATCACGCACTCTAGCCTTCAGTGCATAGAAATTTTCCAAGTCGTGGCCTGCGCCACCTTTATGGTATTCACAATGAAGATCAGCCCTATAGCCAGCTGGAAGGGGATTTGGAGGAGGAGACAAAGGCCTTGTGGTAATCAAACCTTGTTCAACCAAACTAGGATAAAGTTTAGTGTAAGTCATGGGAATAGGATCAAATTGACCCCTATTACGAAACTGGCTCTGTCCTGCAGCCGGACGTTGGGGAGCTTGAGTTGGTCGTGGAGCAGCAACCACAGGAGTAACAGCGGGAACAGTAGGGTGAATGGTATACTGAGGTTGGGGACGAGGCTTTCTCACTTCAACCATTATAGCATTAGTCTGATCTTCCTTCTTCTTCTAAAAGTTCCCGTAGGATTTCTTCACAGCATTAGAAGATTCCACAGCCTTGGACACTTTTCCCTTCTTAAGACCTTCCTCGAGTCTTTGGCCAATAGTAACCAAATCAGTGAAATTAGAGGAAACACTTCCAACCATTTTCTCCCAATAGAACGGGGACAAGGTATCCATAAACATTCTGGTTAATTCCTTTTCGGCCAAGGGAGGTTCAACCTGGGAAGCCAACTCTCTCCAGCGCTGAGCATACTCCTTGAAAGACTCTTTATCATTCTGAGACATGTTTTGCAGTTGACGGTGATCAGGAGCCATGTCGAGGTTGTACTTGTATT
Organism: Lathyrus tuberosus; assembly: GCA_022829125.1. Taxonomy (NCBI): domain Eukaryota; kingdom Viridiplantae; phylum Streptophyta; class Magnoliopsida; order Fabales; family Fabaceae; genus Lathyrus; species Lathyrus tuberosus. The sequence continues at coordinate 9,485,084 of JALAZF010000141.1, read as the reverse complement.
GCTTCATGAAGGCATTGGTGAGGTCTTGAAAGCTATGGATAGAGTTTCGCTCAAGACCCATGTACCATTTGAGTGATGCTCCACTCAAGCTGTCTTGAAAATAGTGGATTAGCAGCTTCTGATTCTTGGCATGAGCAGTCATCCTGCGAAGATACATGACCAAATGAGCTCTTGGGCAAGAGTGACCCTTGTACTTCACGAAATCTGGAGTTGTAAACTTAGGAGGTATAACAAGGTCAGACACTAAGCACAGGTTTTCTGCATCTACATTAAAGAAGTCATTACCCTCAACAGCTTTGAGTCTCTTCTCTATGCTTTGAAACTGCTCTCGAACAACTTCAGGTTCAACAAAGTCTTCATGGTCTTCACCTTGAGCACTTGCAGCATTGTACTCATAAAGGGGATTCTCGAAAGAAGCTCGGACAGCCTGTGGAACAGCATGAAGTCGCCATTTGTGTTGCGGTGAAAATCAGATAACAAGCCATTAATTAACTTGCATCATATTTCTTTTACAACCGACTTTGATTTATCCAAAGGAAAGGTTCATGATCGTTAGAAAAACCTAAAGGGGGGAGATCTAAGGTTCGGGGGGTTGGTTACGCCTAGGGAAGGTATTAGCACCCTAAACGTCCGTAGTACTCTACGGGAACCTCTTGTTTAATGTTTGTGTTATTCTAAAGTTTGATTGCTAAAGGGAAATGTGCTAAGGTAAAAATAAAGACCTAGGTATATACACTAAGTATGGTCTAAGGGTGTAAAAAGAAAATGTGGAATCCGAGAGGGATCGTATGTAAAGGAAAAAGATGGAAAAAGAAAAAGGTAACTCGCTAGGATCTCGCAATCCTATGCCTACGTATTCTCAAGGTGAACTTGAGAAATCAGAGCGATCGTAGTTCCCCTCAACGGGGTAAAAGGGGTGAAAAGCTTGAAAGCAAAGCTTGTAAGGTTTGATTGGTTAGGAGAAAGAGATTAATGGCTATCTCTTGAAAGGATTGTGAAAGGTTGGACCGTCTTAAAGGAGAAGAGATTAATAGCTATCTCATTGGGAAGGCCAGGTCAGAAGGGAGAAGAGATTAATGGCTATCTCTTGTGAAATGGTTTGAGGTTAATAGGGTATTTGAGCTATCTATGACATGAAGTCAATAGAGAGACTTTCCTTTGGAATGAGGTATAAGAAACAGAGAGACAAGTGGGAAATCCTTCAGGCTTAAGTGTATGATAAATAGCAATATATACAACAAAGGTAACAATAGTTAAATACAAAGTGAATATTAGGAACTAGCTAAAATGAAAGTACGGAATGTAAAGACAAATTAAGAACTAATAAAAAATCTAAATAAACAAGATCAAAAATAAACCAAATTTACTTAAAACTAGTTAAACTATTTACACTAATTAAATAATTCCACCACTAACTCCAATTCTAAATGAAACTAACTACACTAATTCTAATTAACTAAACAAATTTCTAGCTAATTAACTAAATTAATTTCTAATTAACTAAACTAAATTTAATTAAATAAAACTAACTAAATTGGTTTCTAACTAAAGCTAATCTCAACTAATTTCTAGTCTAAATCTAAAAACTAATTAGAAAAATTTCATGGTTAAAAAACCTCTAAACTAAATCTAATTCTAAAAATAACTAATTAAATAAATAAAGCTAATTCTGAGTCTAACTTAAAGTCAAAAATCTATTTAAAACAGAGTAACAAATTCTAACTAAAAACTAATGATTAACTAAAATTAACTAAACTCTAATTAAAATTATTAACTACATCTAATACTAATTCTAAATAAATTAAAGCTTAATTAATTTTGAAAACTACGAAAAACAAAGAACATGGGCCAGGAAAAAAACCTAAGCCCACTAAAACAAAAAACAGGCGGGTCATGCTGGGTTGGTAATCTTAAACGAATGAAAAACACAAAAACCTAAAAATGGTAAACTGAACACGGCTAATGAACAAACTCACCGATAAAAAAACTATGCTTCCTCTTCTCACGAGCGGGTTCGCTCGTGTTCTCTCTCCACACGATCTCTTCTCGCGATCGACCTCCGTCTGGATTTTTTTCTCTTCCGCGAACCACTCTCTCTCGCGGACTCCTCTTCCTTTGGTTGTTGTTACGGCGGTGGTCAGATGTGGGTGGTCGGAGAGGGAGGTTGAGATATGGAAGAAGAAGTGCTGCGCAGTAAGTTCTTGTGGTCGGATGATTAATAGTTTAGTGTTGTTTTTGACGTGAGGGGGGCTATGGAGAATGGCGGTTTGATGTAGAGATGTCGGAGTAAAGCCAAGGAGATGGTGGAAGAAATGTTAGAAGGTGATGCGAATGGCTGATGTTCGGAAGGTTTGGAGTGTGTTTGTAGTTGTTGATGAGATGAAGGGAGTTTTGAGGTGGTTAGGAAACAGAGGTTGAAAATGGGATTTTGCAAAGAGCCCATTTTTTTTAGGGCTTATGGATGTTTGAAGGTGAAAATACTGTGACGTGAAAGTTGTGATGTTTGGAAGGTAAATTCAAGGTGGTTGAAAGCGTGAAGATAGGGTGTTACGGTTCGGAAAGGTGGCGGTTTATGGAGTTTTTGCATTCATGGAGGTTTGTTGTGGTTGCTTTTGACGGTGAAGGTATGAATTCGAACGGAGGATTGGAGGAGGAACCCTGTGGTTGTGTTGGTGAAGGATGAAGAAAAAATACTTGGTGAGTTTTTTTTTAGAATTTTCTTTTTTTTCTCTTTTTTGAAATGGATCCCCCTCCCCCTTTTAAGTTTCTGATTCTCCTTTTAAATCCAACCGAATCCCTTCTTTTTTCAATTTCAAATCGTAGGTTGTGTAGCTGTGTCAGTTTAGCATAGCAGCGGTACAGGTTATGAAACGTTGTTGTTGCTTGTGTGCAGCTCTTGGGCAGGTTGGATGCAGCAAGCAGGTTTTGGTATTGCCTTGTTAAAAAACGCAGGTTATTGGCAGTAAAAACCAGGATGTATTTTGGTGAAAGTTTGTAGCAGGAAGTGCACAGGGTGATAGTAGAGTGTACAAAATTAGTCAGAACGGCATAATTTGAGACGGTGCGAGTGGTGGCATGGCGTGGGACAAGGTCTTGGTCCTGTATGGTTTTCTTGTACAGAGCTTTAGTCATTTGTGTTTTTGTCGCAAGAGGAAAATCATAGAGTAATGGGTTTATGTGGATGATTTTTTTGTATTTTGTAAATTTTGAAAAATAATTAAATTAAACCAAATTAAATTAAACTGACAAAAACCAACAAGACTATAATTATAATAGCAATGGAAATAAAATTAAACTAATATTTGTGAAATTAAACTAATTATGACCAAAATTTAAAATTAATCTGATTAAAACTAAAACAGTTATACTAAAGTTAAATTTTAAACTAAGTTAGAAATTGAACTATATAAAATAAACTAAACGGAAAATAAGTTAAATTAATTTAAATAATCTAAAATAAAAAGGAAATGGCATGAAATTATGAAAAATGGCTAAAATACATGACTAACAATGTTTAATAAAAAATTCGAAAACAGAGACTGACTCAGAATGATATGAAATGATCAGAAAAATCTGAGGGCAAAATTTGGGGTACAACAGTATTGTTTTTGATAAATCGGACCATCACTTGTCGGGTTACATTAGCGTATGACACTGCTTCGACCCATTTGGTGAAGTAATCAATGGCTACTAGAATGAACCGATGTCCGTTTTAAAGCATTAGGTTTGATCATGCCGATCATGTCAATTCCCCATATGTAAAAAGGCCACGGGGAAGAAAGAACTTTGACATGCGTTGGTGGTACATGGATTTTGGCGGCGTATATTTGACACTTGTGACACTTCCTCATGTACTTGTAGCAGTCGGATTCCATGGTCAACCAGTAGTACCCTGCTCTTAAAATTTTTCTCGCCATTGTGTGTCCGTTGGCATGAGTGCAAAAGGATCCTTCATGAATCTCTTTCATTAACATGCTTGCCCCTGGTCTGTCTACACATCGGAGCAAGATCATGTCGAAATTTCTCTTACAGAGTGTATCACCGCTCAGGAAGAAACTGCCTGCTAGCCTTCTGAGGGTTTTCCTGTCCTTCCTTAGTGCCCCAGGTGGGTACTCTTGTTTCTGAAGGAAGCATTTGATATCGTGATACCAAGGTTTGTAGTCTATGACTGCTTCAATTGTGAAGATGTAAACGATCCGTTCAAGGCGCATTATGTCGATCTTAGGTAAGTCGTTCCATTGACCTACGCTAATCATGGAAGAGAGGGTGGCTAATGCATCAGCCATGTGATTCTCATCACGAAGGATGTGGTGAAACTCGATTCTGTTGAAGAAGGGTAGCAACCTTCTCGCGTAATCTTTGTAAGGAATCAGTCCCGATTGGTATGTGTTCCAATCTCCTTTAATCTGATTAATAACCAGGGCTGAGTCGCCATATACGTCCAAGTTTTTGATCCTCAAATCGATTGCTTCTTCGAGACCTATAATACAAGCTTCGTATTTGGCCTCGTTGTTTGTGCACTTAAACGTAAGTCTGGCGGTGAAAGGAATATGGGTACCCTGAGGGGTAACAATGATGGCCCCAATTCCGTTTCCGTAATGATTAACAGCTCCGTCAAATATTAGTCCCCACTAGGAACCTGGTTCTGGCCCTTCACTGGGTAGCGGTTCATCGCAGTCTTTCATTTTTAGATATATGACATCTTCGTCTGGGAAGTCAAACCCGATTGATTTTTGATCGTCAATCGGTTGATGAGCCAAATGATCGGATAAAATACTCCCTTTAATGGATTTCTGAGCATGGTACTCGATGTCGTATTCTGATAGTAGCATCTGCCAACGGGTAATCCTTCCCATGAGAGCAGGTTTCTCAAAGACATACTTGATCGGATCCATTTCTGAGATCAACCAAGTAGTGTGACAAATCATATACTGGCGAAGACGTTTGGCTGCCCAAGCCAAAGCGCAGCAAGTTTTCTCAAGCATAGTGTACCGAGTCTCGCAGTCGGTGAATTTCTTGCTCAAATAGTAAATGGCAGACTCTTTCCTTTTGGTTTCATCTTGTTGGCCAAGTACACAACCCATTGAGTCCTCTAGGACTGAGGTAGATGATCAGTGGTCTTCCTTGATACTGTCGAAGGCTGTTTGGCAGTCTTCTGTCCAAACGCATTCCTGGTTCTTTTTCAATAATTTGAAAATCGGCGCACATGTCGCGGTCATGAGGAATATGAATCTGGAGATGTAATTTAAACGTCCCAGGAATCCTCTGACCTGTTTTTCAGTTTTCGGAGAAGGCATTTCTTGAATGGCCTTTACCTTGTTAGGATCAAACTCAATTCCTTTCTGGCTGACGATGAACCCAAAGAGTTTCCCTGAACGGGCACTGAAAGTGCACTTGTTGGGATTCAAGCGGAGTCTGTACTTTCTCAACTGCTCAAATAGTTTTGACAGGTGTGTCACATGCTCCTCCTCTGTCTTAGATTTGGCAATCATATCATCGACATATACCTCGATTTCCTTGTGTATCATGTCATGAAATAGAGTAGTCATGGCCCTTTGATAGGTTGCCCCGCGTTCTTCAAACCGAACGACATTACCTTGTAACAAAAGGTACCCCAAGGGGTAATGAAGGAAGTTTTCTCCATGTCTTTCGGCGCCATTTTGATTTGATTATAGCCCGAGAATCCATCCACGAAGGAGAAGACTTTGAACTTTGATGTACTGTCTACCAGCATGTCAATGTGCGGTAAAGGAAAGTCGTCCTTTGGACTTGCCTTGTTTAGATCCCTGTAGTCGACACACATTCTGGCCTTTCCGTCCTTTTTCAGAACGGGTACTATTTTGGCTAACCATTGAGGATATTCTGATGTAGCGATGAAACCCGCGTCAATCTGTTTCTGTACCTCCTCTTTGATTTTGATGGCCATGTCTGGGTGAGTTCGTCTCAACCTTTGTTTTATTGGCGGACATTCCTATCTTAACGGTAGATGATGTTCCACGATGCTGGTATCCAACCCTGGCATGTCCTGATAGGACCAAGCGAATACATCAGGAAACTCTTTGAGAAGCTTTGTCAAACTTTCTTTGGCAGTTGGACTGAGTAGTGCCCCAATCCTGATTTCTTTTCTCTCTTTTTCCGAACCTAAGCTGACCGTTTCCAATGGCTCTTTGTGAGGTTCAATGGACCTTTCCTCTTGTCTGAGTATTCGGGAGATATCTTCTGGAATTTTGTCGTCACCTTCTTCTTCAGCCCCAAATACCGGGAATTCAAAGTTGGGAGAAGGCATCGGATTGTATGTTTCAACTGGGTTTAAAACAAGCAATCTGCATGACGTGATGATTTGTGTTTTAGAAGAGATAGAGAGAATGCAAAAGTGTGTGCAGTGTATTTTTTTGGAAAACTGCTTGTTTTTATTATTGATTTTTTTAGGATTATCATTTTCTAAGAAAAGCGAAAAGAGAAAACAGCAATTAATGCGGAAATTACAGAACGACGTTATTTTATTTATGAACAAGTCGATTCTTGAAACTACAGCCCTATAAAACAAAACTATATCGCCCTAGGCGAAGCGAAGAGGGAAATTTACAGAAAGCGAGCCCTATCAAAACATCTGTTTCACCTAGGTAGGGTGAAAGGTTAAAGTAAAGATGGCAATTACTTTGACTTATGAACAATCTTCGGAACATTGACAGCAACCCATTGGCGGCGAACTCCTCGGTGAATCACAAAGTCTGGTACCTTCCTTGATTTGTCTTCAGAAATAACGTTGATTTCTGGCGGAGCAGGATTATTGGAATTTGTCTCTCAGACAGAGTTGTCATAGGAGGATTCCTCTGTTGTAATTTGCATAGTATTTGTGCTCTCAGGCAAATCTACCCATCCAGTTGGCTGGATGTCTTCGAGCCTGATACGAGAGCTCTCAGGAGCGGTGTACTTGAGCATATATTCGTATTTTCCACTCGGTTGTCCTAAGGTGTCCCACACTTCTTTGGAACTGGAGGAGTCATCTCTTTTGATGACGTTGACCTCAGGAAAAGCATAGTTGATGAATTCTAGTCCGGCAAGCTTTGCCAATTCATCGTCATACCGAATATTTTCTGAAAGACCTGAGTGATGATCCCATGACATGGTGGGGACACAGGTATTTTGTTCAATGACGGTCAGCTGATTTTCAACGTTCGGCTGATTTTCTTGCCCTGAGTTTCCTGGATACGGATGCCAGATAGGCAGGCCATGCATTGGACCATAATAGTCGTGTTCAAAGTTGTCCTTCATCATAGTGTCTTCCTCTAATGAGTTTGGTGGAGCACGACATCCTTCCGGATCACAATCTCCATATATCATTTCGACGTCTGACCTTGGTATAAATCTCGGACTCTGCGCGGGATAGCAAAATGGTGTAGGCACCTCTTCCTGAGACATATAACCATCCTCGTTGAGATAGGACTTACATCTCTCATCCGTATTGGAGGGATCCTCCTTGTTGATAGTGTGGACTGCTTGAGGCACTGGGTGAAGGAAACCTCCATTATGGAAGAAGTCCTGAATGGGATGAAGATTTTCATCGTTAGTAGCAGTCTGGGTACAGGTTGTAGAAAAACCAAGACCCTTCTTTGTTTTATTATCAGTAGGAATGACAAGTTGTCCCCATCCTTTCGTATTGTTACTTGCGATCACTTCGAGAGCATCTCTGTATGAGGAAATCGAGGTTCCTTTCTCTGACTGATTCTCATTGCTCACCGAAAGTGCTTGGAACTGAGTTCCAACAACCTTCTCAGGTTCTATACAAGTAGATAATGACAGGTTACTCACGATCAAGGCTTGTTCTTCACAAACCGTGACGAGTTGATCGTTCTTGATGAACTTCAGTTTTTGGTGCAGTGTCGAAGTGACTGCCCCAACCTGGTGTATCCAAGGTCTTCCTAATAAGCAACTGTACGCTGGCCGGATGTCCATGACCTAGAAAGTGATTAGGAAAGTGTGAGGAGCGATAGTTATAGGAAGGTCGACTTCGCCGATAACTGCTTTCCGAGATCCGTCAAAGGCTTTGACGATGACCTCACTGCCCCTCATCGGGGATCCTTTGAATGATAGTCGCAATAAAGTGGACTTCGGCATAACGTTGATGTCCGATCTTGTGTCTACCAGTACGCTGGCTAAAGCATCGTCCTGGCAGTTGACTGTGATATTAAGCGCCATGTTGTGACTTTTGCCTCCCTCTGGCAAGTCCTCATCACTGAATCCTAAGTTGTTGTAGGAAGTGATGTTAGAGATGATGCTATCAAACTGTCGTATTGACACATCCTGTTCCACAGAGTCCTGCTCTAAGACTTTATGTAGAGCCTCCTTGTGGGCTTCAGAACTGAGTAAAAGTGATAGCACAGAGATCTTTGAAGGAGTTTGTAACAGCTGATCAACAATGTTGTATTCACTCCTTTGGATGAGCTTCAGCATCTCATCATTATTTTTCGAAAGTTCGGGATTACCGGATTGACCGACTGGTGGATCAGGAGCTTCTGTCTGAAGTTCCTTTTCTTTGTTAGGTTCTCCAACTCCTCGGTTGAAGATTCGACCGCTCTGTGTTACTCGACTGATGTCTGCAATATTCACGACGGAGGGTAATGGAATTTCTTTTCCATTCTCGATTATTGTTGCACCGTATTTGTAAGGGATCACCTTAGCTGATTCATACGGTAATGGTCCTGGAAGATAAATAACTACAGGAGCCTTCTGATTTTTCTGACTGTCATAAGTAACTTCGATCAACTCCTGGCTAAGAACTTTTGATTCGTCCAGTAGAGGGATGATGGTACAAACATCCTTGTTCTATTGATGATCAAAGATTATGACAATGTCTCTGATTTGATCAGCGAAGTAGTCATGCACCCAGTCGATTGGCTCGGAACCCGGACATGGGCGAATCTCTCTATGATCCACCTGACCTTGAAGAGCTTCCCGCACAAGGTAGCATCCTTGGTTACTCTCCGAGCAGACTCTACAGTGTTCATAGTTATGTGGTGGCACCTGGCCACACCCGCTTTGGATACAGTACAACCTCACTAGGTTAGTTTCCATAGATCGGACATCCTGACTTTGACGTCTAGTATGGTTCCCATTAAGCACACTGATTTGTTGTGTGTTTTCATCCAGATAGATCGGAAGCCACCAGTAGTTTAACAAGTGTTGTAAAGTTCTTTGAACAAGAGCGCACCCTTGGTTACTCTCACTGCATACTTTACAGCTCAGATAATCGTGAGAAGTGAGAAAACCAAGTTGAACCTGCCTGGCGTGTAACTCCACCAAGCTGGTATTCATCAAATGAATATCGAAGATTTGGATCATGTTGATCTGATAAGGATTTCTTTCATGGTAGTCCTGGATCCATCCAAGAGCCATCTGACGCTGGAGGGCCTCTTGTACCAAAGAGCATCCCTGTTTGTTTACCGAGCAAGTCAGACAGGAATTGTAATCGTGCTGCGGCAGATTATGATACTGGCTTTGCCTTGAGTGCATTGCTGTAGCGAGCGATTTTGGACACGGTTCTTAAGAGTTGGTCACTCTCTGAGGTTGAGCTTTAAACTATAGGTCGATTCATTTTTTATCCTATTGTGAGCTGAATAAGGAAGGGAAATAAATGTCTCCAATTAACCCTGCTTGCATACTGAGTTTAAACAGCGGTCTGTTAGGTTACGGATGTTATCAATGTGGGGGGCCTTTGTACTGGTTATTTGTATTTTCACCAATACGGTTCTTTCTTTCTTTTTTCTAGGCAAAGGGTTTCTGGCGGGGAATAAGGATTAGGATGTTAGGACTGATGCTTTTGGATTACTGCTTTTAATTGATGGAGATATGGGATTTGGTTTTTTTTGTTGATTGCGCTCGCTAAGATCTTTTCTTTCGATCTTATGCCTACGTATTCCCGTTTACAGAAACAGGGAAATCAGAGCGTTCGTAGTTCCTCCTATTCTATGGGAGGAAATTGGTTTTTGGTGTCTTGTTCAAAGCCCAAGACGTGAAGCGAAAGGTGATTTGTATCTTGTTCAAAGCCCAAGATGTGAAGCTGAAAAGTCTATTTGTGTCTTGTTCAAAGCCCAAGACGTGAAGCTGAAAGACCTCGACTTTAGAGAGAATTTGTCATCTCTAAAGAGGGGGGAAGGAGAATTACTTTAACTGGGATACGCGGATCCGAGCAATGCCATAATTTTCGGAGAAAGGGTTTTAACCTAAAGGAGAAGACTTTAACTCAGTATAGAGCAATGCCATCTTTCCTTAGGAATTTCTCATGCTAAAAGAGGGACAGTGGCATGGATATAGATGATCCAGAGGCTCGCCGCTTACAGCGATTAGATGAAGGGAAAGGAGTTGTTGATGTTTGTGTACTGTGAACGAGGCACAGCTTTGATGCTAAAAGGTTGATTGGATCAACCAGTGGTTTTCTTATACAAAGCCTAAGAGGAGGCTAATTTCCGCTAGGAAAATCATTATACAAAGCCTAAGAGGAGGCTATTTTGTGTCTCGTACAACGCCCGAGAGAGAGGCTAAAGGTTTTTGACCCAGTGGGGCATATCGTTATACAAAGCCTAAGAGGAGGCTAGCAAAGAGTTCGACCCTTGCTTAAGGGATTATATCTCGTACGAGGCCCGAGATGGAGGCAAAAAAAAGGGTGATTGACTCAACGAGGGAATCTTTTGTGTCTCATACAAAGCCTGGGAGAGAGGCTAAAAGGTTGTTTTGACTCCACTGGGGAGAATTTTGGTATCTCGTACGAAGCCCGAGATGGAGGCTATTGTAACTGTTTCAGTTGAGTGACAGATCCAATATACTGATTTAAAAGAGAAAATCAGTTCTTATATGAGTAACACTGTACACAGGGATTTAATTTGAGGATCAGGGATATTTCCTTTTCTTTGAGGAAACGGGAAATCCAAAGGGTATTGAGACTATCCGAGTCTGCGGGTTTCCTTCCTATTTAACGAAGGGTGCTTGAGAATGTCTTTGAGACTCAAGGAAGTTAGACTGTCCAAGTCTAGAGTTTTATCTTTTGTACTATGCTTCGAGAAACAGTAGTAGACTCTATGAAAGGACTGTTCTATGAGGATGACTAGTTTCTGTTCCTATACCTCTAGGAGGTCGTCGGGACAATTTGTACGAAGCCCAAGAGGAGGCTGGAATCTTTTAAGAAGCCGACGGGTCCTTGTACGAAGCCCAAGAGGAGGCTATCATTCCCGGAGGAAGAGATCATTATACGAAGCCTAAGAGGAGGCTGTGAATACTTCCAAGAAGCCGTAGGGTCCTTGAATAATGCCCAAGAGGAGGCCGATGCTTTGAAGAAGCCCGGGGGTCTATCATCTCCTTTCCATTAGGAGAGATAACTCTTTTAAAGATGAAAACCACTGGTAAACATGCGAGGTTTACTATCCAGCGACTTTTAGCTTTTAAAGAGGGTTCCTTAGTTAAGGTCCAAGATTATGACCGTAGTGGGTACCCAAACCCCGAGACATTCAAGGCAAGCTATCCACAAGGAATAGATCAAGTCAGGAAAGTTAGAGAATTGGAAAGAAACTCAAAGATGCCATTCACGGAGAATACATTCATCTTGGGGAGTAGAGCTTCTTGACGATTCCTAAGGAGGACAACCGAAGAGAAGACTGTATCTGGTGCTCCTATTGGGGATCTAGGCGTCTATTTCTACGAATAAATGAAACGGCGTCACTTAGTTCTAGACGTAGTTGCCGGGGAAACTCGAAATATCTATACTATTATTACACAGTGGATATAAGTTTATGAAAGGAGACTTACAGTGAGCAGCCCCACAATACAGTTTATAATATGAAAGCAGTAAATGAAAGCGATAACCACTTACTCGGTTGTAGTGCTTCCATGCTGTTTGGTTAGTTGTTCAACAAAGAAAGATTAAAAACAACAGTATATTCAAAATCAAAGGAGAAAGTGCTTTGAAAAAGAAAGATTTGGGGCTTACAGCTCAAGGAGAAGCCCAGGGTTTTATCAGTGAGCGCACTGTTTGAATTTGTACAGAGGGACTTATACAAGTGACTGGGGCCCAAAAAAGGTTTTCTGTACAAAGGGATGGGTCTTACACTCTCTCAAGAGGCCCAAAAAAGGATTAAAGAAAAGAGAGGGGCTTATAACACGAGGGTAGGCCCAAATGATTTTTCGTTTAAAAATGGCGACCGCGCCGAGGTTTTCTTTTAACGCAGAGGGACTTATACAATAAGTGAGGCCCAAAATGTTTTGGTTAAAAGAGGGATTGGGTCTTACACTCTAATAGAGGCCCAAAGTGTTTTGAATTTTTAAACGGGCGACGATCGCGCCGTTTACTTGTACAGAGGGACTTATACAATGAGTGAGGCCCAAAAATTTTTTGTACAAGGGGGGATGGGTCTTACACTCTCTCAAGAGGCCCAAAGAGTTTAAAAGAAAAATAAATCGGTCTTACTACTCGAGGGTAGGCCCAGATGATTTTTGAAAAGGCGGCGATCGCGCCGTTTGTTTTTTGACGGTATCGGGACTTATACAATAAGTGAGGCCCAAAGATGATTTGGTCAAAAAAAAGGATTGGGTCTTACACTCTAATAGAGGCCCAAAGTGTTTGAAAAATGATTTATGAGGGTTGAATTAATCCAAAACCCTAATTTGTTTCCAAAAAATGTATTTAATTGAATAAAAATTCAATTAAATTGATCAAAAATTGTTTTACACATGGGAAACAAATTGTGATCTTGGATTAATGCTTCAAAAATTAAGTATTGACCTACAAAACAAATAGAAAGCATTAAAAGTTGCAAAATCATTGTGGAAATAATATTTCAAATGTTAAAAACAATTAAAATATTAATTCTTTGCAAAAATATCAATTATATAAAATAAATAATATTTTTGGGATTTTTTGGTCAAATAAAATATTTTAACATTTTTGGGAATTATTGCAAAAAGAACCAATCAAAAATGATAAATTGAAGGAGTTATTAATTTTTCAAATCATTAAAAATAATAGTATGAAAAATAATAAAATAAAAAGTGATAAAAAGAAGTCTGGGGCGAGGGGGATTCGAACCCCAGACCTCTCGCTTGCTAATACTCACAAAACCAGCTGATGAACCGCTGGGGCGCAATGCCAATTCATTAAATATATGGCAAGTGAAAATTATATAGAGAACTTGGTTGGTTTTCTGAAAATGGCGCCATGGCCATCTCCTTCCCCGAGCTCGTGCATGAAGCACCCTATCTCACTCATCTCTCAACCATTGGACATGATTCAAACACCAAACTCGTGCGTTTTTCACAAGGAACAAGATGGCAATACCCAATTTTATTCATTTTCAGTGTGGAGTGAAATAATCATGATGAACACAGATGAACCCTAATTTGCAAAAGCAATCATGCAAGCATGGTTATGAGGTCTATGATCAAATTTATTGAGGCAAAACAATCAGCATATGATGGTAATCAAATGGCAAAATTATCATGCGAGGAAATATGCATGGATCATGGAGTTTGAGTTTGAAGCTCACCTTGATGCAAGCTGAAATGGAACTTTGCCCAGATGGTGTTCCAGTCGTGAATTGATGATCCCTACAACTTTAATGGATGTTATGGAGTGTGTTGCAAGCTTTGGAAAACTTTGAAATTCTCTGGATCAAGCTGGAGACCTCCACCTACAAAACTGAAGCAAAATGGCTTGGTTGAAGAGTGATTTTGAGCTGGGAGTGTTACAGGTGTTGTTTAAGCACTTGGACACCTCAAATACATCATATGTGATGTGTTTGAGCAATTGGAATTGATTGCTTATGGCTGCAACTCAAAACCCGATAGTGGTTACTCAAAAACAAGAAAACTTGAAGTTCAAGAAAGAATGAGAGAAAACAGTGTTGTAACTGGCTTTGGGGTGAGTTGAGTGATCCATTGAGACCTCTATTTATAGGTGATCAACTCTTGTCTTGGAGGAATAGTGAATGGCAGTTGGATCAGATCACATTTGCTTGGATTGGCTTGGCATAAATGCCTCTTGCACTAGGCATAACAGCTGCTCCAAATAGATCAGCTATGCCTTGACTGAAATCACATTCTTCAGATGTTTTTAATGTTGTTTAATCAGAGAACTTGACTGAGGAGAGTGAGAATCTTGACAATGCACTATTCCACATAAATGCATTTTGAATTCAAGGCAAAAAGTGCCAAAGTGGATGAATTTCAAGTTGGAAGGTTCTTTGGCTTTTTGACTCAGATTTATCAGTTGGATTAGATGCAATGTGATTGGTTTGAACACAAGTGGCATGCTGATCCTCAGTCTTTGGCTCAAAATCGTGTGAGATAAGCAAACATGCAAACTGATTTTTCCAAAACAGCTTGCAGCAGCATGACTTTGGGCATGGATTTCTCATGGCTTAAGTTGAATCAATTCATGTTGTTGAGCCCTTTGAATTCTTAGCAACATATGCAACAACATTGATGTTTAACTTTGGGACTGATTCAGCTTGCCTCTATGTGCAAAAATCCCACAAGTTTTGGTGTTTCAACAAAATTCTGTTTTAGGCAGAATTTTTCTAACTGTTGGAAAATGGTATTTTTTCACATTTTCAGCCACTTTGGCTCACTCATAGCTCAAAATCTATAAGGAATTGGAGTTAGGCCTAGTTGAAGTTTTTGTAGAGGGCAGTGAGATCTACGAATCAAGGTTTGGATGGAAAAAATTGGCCTTGTGGTTTAGGAGTTATGGTCCTCCAAAGTTGGTACCTTTGCCACTTTATTTTTAACTTAGAAAAATTTCTAAGTTTTATGGTTACCCCTTTTACAAGTTATCTCACTTTTCTTGATTTTTCTTGATGAATGATGATTCAAATCATACATTAACATCATTTTAGGGTTAAAAATCCATTTTGGTGAAAAATCTCAAAAAGTCAAAGTTGACTTTTGTGCACAGTTGACTTTTTATCAGATGAATTCCAAACTGTGCAATTCTTCAGGAAATCATGTTCTTGACCTAAATCAAACTTGATGGACATGTTCCATGGGTGTCATAGGGTATATTCAATCATGTATTAGGGTTTGGGAGCATGTCTTGGTCAAAAGTCAAAGTTACAGTTGACTTTTCCCTTAAAACCCTAATTGTGGTGCAGATGAAAATGAAACTTGTTGCTCAAGCTTCTTCGATCAATCCATTATTCCAAATGGATCAATATGGTGTATTAGAGACCCTCAAATCATGTCTTGAGGTCTTGGCTCATGGTTTGTCCCAAAAGTCAACTTAGGGGTGAATTAGGTCAAGAAACCCTAATTCCTGATTTTTGATGAATGCATCCCCTGAGGCAAAATTGACTTGATGCATGGGTCCATGAGGTTCCATGAAGTATATTAGGTCATGTTTTGGATCATTGCCTTATGCCCAGATGAAATTTTCCATCTGGAGGCCCTGGTCGACCAAAACCCTAATTTGGTGACACTGTCGATCTTGAGACTTGATCCGCCTAGAAGGGAGCAGCCTTGTGCTTAATCCTTGAAGTGGGAGTCCTTTTTGATCCATTGTGGATGTTTGAGAGATTAGACAAGTTGAAGATCATGTCATTTCTTGATTGATCCTTTGTCTAAAGCTCAGAGAGGGCTTGAAACCCTAATTTTGATTGTATTGGATGCTCACCCATCTTTGGGGAGACTGATGAAGCATAAATGTACATCCATATTGTGATGATGATTTTCACAATGATGGGAAATCTAAGTGGTCAAAATTTGGGGTATTACAGATGCCCCTATTTAATCTTCTTGGACCCGAAGGTATGAATGACGTTAGTATTCGAGCATTCGGGGTGCAAGAGGATTAAATATCGGAATATCCGAAATTTTGATGGTGGTTATGAATGGTAGCTTACACATTCATCTTCTTAAGCAATGATGCTTAGAAAAGGTAAACTTCCCCTCGATCCTGGTTTTCAGCCAAGGAACTGGTCTCAGTTTTCTTTTGAAATAAAGCTCCCCTCGTTCTTGGTTTCCTACCAAGGAACTGGTCTTAGTTTCTGATTTAAACTTCCCCTCGATCCTGGTTTCTTACCAAGGAACTGGTCTTAGTTTCTGATTTAAACTTCCCCTCGATCCTGGTTTCTTACCAAGGAACTGGTCTTAGTTTCTGATTTAAACTTCCCCTCGATCCTGGTTTCCTACCAAGAACTGGTCTTAGTTTCTTTTGTCAATAAACTTTCTTGACAGGGGACGCTATTCATAGCGGCTTTCCTCAAACTTCTCGCCGAATTTTCCTGGGGAGATGCCATTTGAGTGGAAAAAGTTTTGATGTCAGACTTGCTGGGGAACCCAGTCGTCTGAGTTGTAGAGTTGTACAAACTTCTCTGTTGGAGACGCCATCTGTCGATTCTACTAGGGAAAGCGAGTCTCTTGAGAGATTGTTTTCGTTTGGGATCTTTCATCATACTTTTCTTGGGATCTTCCCGGAGAAATGCCATATGATGGGGTCCAATTTTGTGGGGCTGATGACCTTTTCATCAGCGGTCCTTTCGGAGCAAAACTGGCATGCTGCCAAATCTTTGATCACGAGGCATTCTCTGTGGATTTTCCTTAATCCGGGAAAGCGAGGATATCATCTTCAATGGCGAAGAGTGACATTTGTTGAAGGTTTTCTGATCTTTCAGAGGTTCAAGTTATCAAAGTGGCCAAGTGTCGACTCTGATCTAAAGATACACTGGTGCCGAGATTGTGCAGACGCAACACTTCCTGACGAGGAAAGAACTGACAAACTCGATTGAGAAAACTGTTTATCACTAGGGGACAAGACCGACTCAAGTGATAGTGATGCAATACGAAATGCGAACGCAAATAAAATGCATGAAGTATGTATGTTTATGCTGACAAAACAGACGCGACATACAGACTAATGGATGAACACAATTGGATACTCGGCCATCGCGGGGCGAAGAAGTACCGTTGATTCAGAATAGCAATTCCACCTTGCTTAGGAGAGATAGTCCACGCGGGGAGTTATGTCGATCGGGCTTAGGAGATGAGAACTCGGCCGAGGCGTGTCAGATGAAACAAGGTCTCTGACACAGTTGATCCCTTCATTCAGGCATACTGGCTTAGAAGGAGTACTTTGATTCTGCACTTTGAAATTCGCTTACTTCGGGAGAAGCAATCGATGTTCTTCTGATGTTCAACAGTCAAAAGAAATGCCATCTTTAATTTAAAAGCAGAAAAAGTTTTAACAAGTAAATTCATTTTTGTTTTATTTCAAGAACCGCTGATTAAGTTTAAACAACGTCGTTCTGTAAAGCTAAAGCAAGTTAAGAATTACAAACAAAAGCACAAAGGCTCAAATTTTATTGATAAGATGGAGATCAGCCAAACGCGTGATTCCAAAGAGTATATACAAAGTTAGAAAATGGTAATTTACAGGGAAAAGGGCTACGTTGAAACATAACGACCACTATCCTTCTATCAACTTTGAATTCGGGGCATCCTGAGCTTCCGTCGAAGATGACCTTTGACTAGAGATTTCCTCCAATAGATGATGCTGTAACTGCTGCTGAGGGACTTGCCTCTGTTGAACATAGTTACTTGCCATTATCCCTAATTTTTGCCTGGATTGTACTATGAGATTTCCAATCCATCGGGATGATTCTTTTTTTTCCATGTCTCTAAATTTTGCCTGGACCGCCCTTTCGGGTTTTCTATCCACCGAGACATTTTTTTTTTTTAGTTTAGGCGAAGTTTTTCTTGACTACATCAACATTCGTGGGGTAGGAAAATTCCTCTCCGTCTATGGTTGCAAGTCTCAAGGCGCCGCCTGAGAAAGCTTTCGTGACCACATAGGGGCCATCATAATTCGGGGTCCATTTGCCCCGAGAGTCAGTGAGAAATGATTGTATCTTCTTGAGTACGAGGTCTCCTTTTCTGAAGACACGAGGTCAGACTTTTTTGTCGAACGCCCTTTTCATTCTCTGTTGATACAACTGACCGTGGCATAGTGCCGTGATTCTCTTCTCTTCGATCAGGTTCAGTTTTTGACACCATTCAGCTTCGGTGAGCTGAGCTTCCATCAATACCCTGATTGACGGGATCTCTACTTCTATGGGAAGCACTGCCTCCATGCCATATACTAGAGAGAAACGGGTAGCCCCTGTTGAAGTACGGACAGATGTGCGATAACCATGAAGAGCAAAAGGTAACATCTCGTGCCAGTCTTTATAGGTTACAACCATCTTTTGAACGATCTTCTTGATGTTCTTGTTAGCCGCTTCTACCGCTCTGTTTATCTTGGGTCGGTAGGGAGATGAGTTATGGTGTTCGATCTTGAACTCTGCACACAACTCTTTCATCATCTTATTGTTCAAGTTAGATCCATTATCAGTAATGATCTCGCTTGGAACACCATAACGGCAGATGATATTGTTTTTGATAAATCAGACCACCACTTGTCGGGTTACATTGGCGAATGACACTGCTTCGACCCACTTGGTGAAATAGTCAATGGCTACCAGGATGAACCGATGTCCGTTTGAAGCCTTGGGCTCAATCATACCAATCATATCGATTCCCCATATGGAAAATGGCCACGGGGAAGAAAGAACTTTGAGATGTGATGGCGGTACATGAATTTTGTCGGAGTATATCTGACACTTGTGACACCTCCTCATGTACTTGTAGCAGTCAGATTCCATGGTCAACCAATAATACCCGGCCCTGAGAATTTTTCTCGCCATTGTGTGTCCGTTGGCATGAGTGCCAAAGGATCCTTCATGAATTTCTTTCAAGAGCATGTCTGCTTCTGGTCTGTCGACACATCGGAGCAAAACCATGTCAAAATTTCTCTTATAAAGAGTGTCACCGCTCAGGAAGAAGTTTCCAGCCAATCTTCTGAGGGTTTTCCTGTCTTTTCTGAGTGCCCCAGATGGGTACTCTTGTTTCTGAAGGAAGCATTTGATATCGTGATACCAAGGTCTGTCGTCTATGACTGCTTCAATCGCGAAGATGTAAGCGGGCCGTTCAAGGCGCATGATGTCGATCTTAGGTATGTTACTCCATCGACCTACACTAATCATGGAAGAGAGAGTGGCTAATGCATCAGCCATGTGATTCTTATCACGAGGGATGTGATGAAAGTCGACTCTGTTGAAGAAGGGTAACAACCTTCTTGCATAGTCTTTGTAAGGAATCAATCCTGATTGGTATGTGTTCCAATCTCCTTTTATCTGGTTAATAACCAGAGCTGAGTCGCCATATACGTCCAAGTTTTTGATCCTTAAATCAATCGCTTCTTCGAGACCCATGATACATGCTTCATATTCGGCCTCGTTGTTCGTACATTTGAACGTAAGTCTGGCAGTGAAAGGAATGTGGGAACCCTGAGGGGTAACAATGATTGCCCCAATTCCGTTTCCATAATGATTAACTGCTCCGTCAAAGATGAGTCCCCACTGGGAATCTGGTTCTGGCCCTTCACTGGGTAGCGGTTCATCGCAATCTTTCATTTTTAGATACATGACATCTTCGTCGGGGAAGTCAAACTCGATTAATTCTTGATCATCAATCGGTTGATGAGCCAAATGATCGGCTAAAATACTTCCTTTAACGGCTTTCTGAGCGTGGTACTCTATGTCATATTCTGATAGTAACATCTGCCAACGGGCAATCCTTCCCGTGAGAGCAGGTTTTTCGAAAACGTACTTGATTGGATCCATTTTGGAGACCAACCAAGTAGTATGACGAATCATGTACTGGCGAAGACGTTTGGCTGCCCAAGCCAAAGCGCAACAAGTTTTCTCAAGCCTTGTGTACCGAGTCTCGCAGTCGGTGAATTTCTTGCTTAGATAGTAAATGGCAGACTCTTTCCGTTTAGTTTTGTCTTGTTGGCCAAGTACACATCCCATTGAGTCCTCTAGGACTGTGAGGTAAATGATTAGTGGTCTTCCTTCCACTGGAGGTGATAGAATCGGAGGATTCAACAGGTATTCCTTAATACTGTCAAAGGCGGTTTGGCAATCTTCTAACCAAACGCAATCCTGGTTCTTTTTCAATAACTTGAAAATCGGCGCACAAGTGGCGGTCATAAGGAATATGAATCTGGAGATGTAGTTCAAACGTCCCAAGAATCCTCTGACTTGTTTTTCAGTTTTCGGAGAAGGAATTTCTTGAATGGCCTTGACCTTGTCAAGATCAACCTCAATCCCTTTCTGGCTGACGATGAACCCTAGTAGTTTCCCTGAACGGACACCGAAGGTGCACTTGTTGGGATTCAAGCGGAGCTTGAATTTTCTTAGACGTTCGAACAATTTCGACAGATGTTCAACGTGCTCATCCTCTGTTCTTGATTTTGCAATCAAATCATCGACATATACCTCAATTTCTTTGTGTATCATGTCATGAAACAGAGTAGTCATGGCCCTTTGATAGGTTGTCCCGACGTTCTTTAAACCGAACGGTATTACCTTGTAACAAAAGGTACCCCATGGGGTAATGAACGAAGTTCTCTCCATGTCTTTTGGCGCCATTTTGATCTGGTTATAGCCCGAGAATCCATTCATGAAGGAGAATATTTTGAACTTTGCTGTGCTGTCAACCAGCATGTCAATGTGTGGTAAAGGAAAGTCGTCCTTTGGACTTGCCTTGTTCAGATCTCTGTAATCAACACACATTCTGACCCTTCCGTCCTTTTTGGGAACGGGTACGATGTTGGCTAACCATTGAGGATATTCAGATGTAGCGAGGAAACCCGCGTCGATCTGTTTCTGTACCTCCTCTTTGATTTTGATGGCCATGTCCGGGTGAGTGCGTCTCAACCTTTGCTTTACTGGCGGACATTCCGATCTCAACGGTAAGTGATGTTCCACGATGTTGGTATCCAACCCTGGCATATCCTGATAGGACCAAGCGAATACATCGGGGAATTCTTTGAGAAGCTTTATCAAACTTTCTTTGACAGTTGGACTGAGCAGTGCTCCGATCCTGATTTCTTTTCTCTCTTTTTCTGAACCCAAGTTTACCGTTTCCAACGGTTCTTTGTGAGGTTCAATGGACCTTTCCTCTTGTCTGAGTAGTCGGGAGATCTCTTCTGGAATTTGATCGTCATTTTCTTCTTCAGCCTCGAATAACGGGAACTTAAAGTTGGAAGAAGGCATCGGATCGTATGTTTCAACGAGGTATAAAACAAGCAATCTGCATAACGTGATGATTCGTGTTTAGAAGAGATAGAGAAAATGCAAGTGTGTGCAGTGTTTTGATTTTACTGCTTGTTTTTATTATTGAATGTTTTTTAGGATTACCATTTTCTGAAAAAGCAAAAAGAGAAAATAGCAATTAATGCGGAAATTACAGAACGACGTTATTTTATTAATGAACAAGTTGAATCTTGAAACTACAGCCCTATAAAACAAAACTCACTCGCTTCAGGCAAAGCGAAGAGGGAAATTTACAGAAAGCGAGCCCTATCAAAACATCTGTTTCACCTGGGCAGGGTGAAAGGTTAAAGATGGCAATTACTTTGACTGGCGAACGACCTTCGGAACCTCGACAGCAACCCATTGACGGCGAACTCCTTGGTGAATCACAAAGTCTGGCACCTTCCTTGATTTGTCTTCAGAAATGACGCTGATTTCTGGTGGAACAGGATCATTGGAATCTGTCTCCCTGGCAGAATTGTCGTAGGAGGATTCCCCTGTTGCATTTTGCATAGCATTTGTGCTCTCAGCTGTATCTCCCCATCCAGTTGACTGGATATCTTCGAGCCTGATACGAGAGCTTTCGGGAGCGGTGTACTTGACCATATAGTCGTATTTTCCACTTGGTTGTCCCAAAGTGTCCCAAATTTCTTTGGAACTGGAGAAGTCATCCCTCTCGATGACGTTGACCTCAGGAAAAGCATAGTTGATGAATTCTAGTCCTGCAAACGTTGCGAATTCATCTTCATGTTGAGTAGTTTCCGAATGACCTGAATGTTGATCCCATGACATGGTGGGGACACAGGTATTCTGTTCAATGACGCTCAGCTGAGTTTCATTACTCGGATGACTTTCTTGCCCCAAGTTTCCTGGGTAAGGCTGCCACATTGGCAGACCATCCATCGGGCCATAGTAATTGCGATCAAAGTTTTCTTTCATCAGAGTGTCTTCCTCTAATGAATTTGGCGGAGCACGGCATCCTTCCGGATCACAATCTCCGTAGATCATTTCGACATCTGATCTTGGTATAAATCTCGGACTTACTGTAGGAAAGTAAAAAGGCATAGGCACCTCTTCCTGAGACATATAGCCGTCCTTGTTAAGGTAGGACTTCCATTCTTCATCTTTGTCAGAGGGATCTTCCTCATTGATAGCATGAACTGTCTGAGACACTGGGTGAAGAAAACTTCCACTGTGGAAGAAGTTTTGAAGGGGATGAAGACTTTCATCGTTGGCGGCTGTCTGAGTACAGGTCGCGGAAAAACCAAGACCCTTCTTTGTTTTATTGTCAATAGGAATGACAAGCCGTCCCCATCCTGTCGTATCGGTACTCTCGACCGCTTTGATAGCATCTTTGTATGAAGAAATTGAAGTTCCTTCTTTGAATTGATCGTTCTTGCTCACCGATAGTGTCTGGAACTGAGTTCCAATAACCTCCTCGGGTTCCACACAAGTAGATGATGATAAGTTACTCACGAGCCAGGCTTGTTCCCCACAAACCGTGACAAGTTGATCGTTCTGGACGAACTTTAGCTTTTGGTGGAGGGTCGAAGTGACCGCTCCAGCCTGATGTATCCAAGGTCTTCCTAATAAACAACTGTATGTTGCCCGGATGTCCATGACCTGGAAAGTGATTTGGAAAGTGTGAGGAGCAATAGTTATGGGAAGATCAACTTCGACGATAACCGTTTTTCTGGATCTGTCGAATGCTTTGACGACGACCTCGCTGACTCTCATCGGAGGGCCTTTGAATGATAATTGCATCAAAGTGGACTTCGGCATAACATTCAGGGCTGACCCTGTGTCTACCAGTACGTTGGCTAAAGCATCGCCCTGGCAGTTAACTGTAATGTTGAGTGCCATGTTATGACGGCGACCCTCTTCAGGTAATTCCTCATCACTAAATCCCAAATTATTGCAGGAAGTGATGTTAGAGACAATGCTATCGAATTGTCTGATTGTTACATCCTATTCCACAAAGGCTTGCTCCAAGACTTTCTGTAGAGCCTCTCTGTGTGCTTCTGAACTGAGTAACAGTGATAATACTGAGATCTTTGAAGGAGTCTGTAACAGTTGATCAACAATGTTATATTCACTCCTTTGGATGAGCTTTAGCATCTCATCTTTGTCTTTTGAACAGTCGGGATTACCAGATTGACCGACTGGTGGATCAGGAATTTCTGCCTGAAGTTCCTTTTCTTTGTTGGATTCACCAACCCCTCGGTTGAAGATTCGACCGCTTCGTGTTACACGACTGATGTCTGCAATATTCACGACGGAGGGTAATGGAATTTCCTTTTCATTTTCGATTATTGTTGCACCGTATTTGTAAGGGATCGCCTTAGCTGATTCATACGGTAATGGCCCCGGTAGATAGATGACTATGGGAACTTTCTGATTTTTCTGACCATCATAAGTAACCTCGGTCCGTTCCCGGTTGGGAACTCTAGATTCGTCAAGTAGAGGAATGATGGCAAAAACATCCCTGATCTGGTGATGACCAGAGATCTTGACAACATCCTCAACCTGATCGGCAAGGTAGTTCGGCGACCAAATGATGGGTCCAGAACCCGGATATGGATGAATTTCTCCGTGATCGATCTGACCCTGAAGAGCTGCTCTCATAAGGTAACACCCTTGGTTACTTTTCGAACAGACGCTACAACTGTCATAGTTGTGTGGTGGCACCTGGCCACGCCCACTTTGAATGCAATGCAACCTCACTAGGTTATCTTCCATTGATCGGATATCCTGACTTTGACGACGAGTAGGATTCCTGTTATTGATACCAATCCGTTGAGTATCTTCGTCCATATAGATTGGCATCCACCAATGATTTAACAAGTACTGAAGTGCCTTCTGGACAAGGGTACAACCTCGATCGTTTTCGCAACTTGCTTTACAGTTTTGGTAATCATGTGATATTAAGAATCCGAGTCGGACCTGCTCAGCATGTAACTCTACCAGGTTGGTATCCATTACGCGGATATCGAAGATCTGAACCATATTGATTTGATAGGAGTTCCTATCATGGTAGTCTTGGATCCATCCAAGATCCATCTGACGCTGGAGGGCCTCTTGTATGAAAGAGCATCCCTGTTTGTTTACCGAGCAAATCAGACAGGAACTGTAATCGTGCCGCGGCAGATTATGATACTGGCTTTGCCTTGAGTGCATCGCCACCAAGTTGACATTCATCGCACGGATGTCGTGGTTTTGAATGACGTTAGAATTCGTAGAGACCATGTTAACTCCACGAACTCGGTGCTCTTGGATCCATCCGAGATCCATCTGTTCCTGCAGAGCTGCTTGCACCACAGAACATCCTTGGTTATCTTTAGAGCAGATATCACACTGATGATAATTATGAGGTGGCACATGGCCATATCCACTCTGTCTACAATGCATCTTGACCAGATTGGTCCCCAATAAGAGTACATCGTGAATTTGATAGACATTGTTAGTCTCTTTCTCAATCAGATTGACTGCAGCTTTCTCGTGTTGAGGCAGCGGGTTCGTGAGAACATTGGGATTCGTATCTTTGAAAGATAAGAGCCCGCTCCTAACAAGCTTTTGTACGTCGGATTTGAAATTGAGACAAGTCTCAATGTTATGCCCTGAACCTCCTTGATGATAAGGACATGTTTGATCCACCTTAAACCAGAAAGACGGATTTTCCGGAACTGAAAGGGGAGACTTAGTCTGAATGTGACCCTTAGCTAGCAGTAACGGAAACAGCTCTGCGTACGTTACAGGTATAGGATCAAATCCTGGTGGCCATGTTGTACGGTTGTTGTTATATGGAGGACGAGCCTGCTGAAGAGGCTGTTGTGTCCTTTGTTGATCAGGCTGGCTCTGCGCAACGTGAGGTTGATACATAGGAACAGGCGCGGGGCCGATAGCAGGAGTAACAGCTGCTACTGGCTGATAATGACGCCTTTGCTTTCCGAGAGAGATATTCCCAATATCTTGCTCTTTTTTCTTAGGGAGAGCACTGCCGTATTTTTTAGTATCGCTCGTTGATCCAGTGTCTTTTACCAAACGTCCTTCTCGGATGGCTTCCTCAAGACGTACACCCATGCCGACCATTTCGGTGAAATCACTGGGCGCACTGGCAACCATTCGGTCATAGTAAAATGAGCTTAAGGTCTTTAAGAAGATTTTTGTCATCTCTTTTTCCTCAAGAGGTGGACAAATTTGAGCGGCAATTTCACGCCACCTTTGAGCATACTCCTTAAAGGTTTCCTTGTCCTTTTGCGACATCGATCTGAGTTGATCTCTGTCGGGTGCCATGTCCAAATTGTACTTGTATTGTTGGACGAAGGCAGTACCAAGATCTCTGAATGTAGTGATCGTAGTACGGTTTAAACCCATGTATCATTTGAGTGCGGCACCGATCAAACTATCCTGGAAGTAGTGAATCAGCAGGTCCTGATTCTCCGTCTGAGCTGACATCCGCCGAGCGTACATCACCAGATGGCTCTGAGGGCAAGAGTTACCCTTGTATTTTTCAAAGTCGGGCACTTGGAACTTGTGCGGGACTTTCACATTTGGGACCAAGCAGAGGTCTGCGGCGTCCTTTCCAAATAGATCCTGACCGCGAATGGCTTGCAGCTCTTTCTGCATTTCCAGGAACTGTTCCTGGAATTCCTCCATTCTGTCAAACATAGTTTCCTTCTTACCAGAAGGTGTTGGTGGAATCTGTCCTTCCGGGACAGTGTGCACCACAGGGGGTGGTACCGTGACTACGGCAGTAAGTCTTGGCGCCTCCCGAAGTTTGTAACCTTCATGAGTCTTGAGTATGCCCTTGGTATCTTCGTTTTCCCGAAGTTTGTAACCTTCAGGCCCAGCGGCTTCTGTTGCGATTCCCTGATCTTCAGTGATCTGCGAAACATATCCTTCCGGGATATAGTTAACAGGCATGCCCCAAGGACGATCTTTCGGTATCTGATACCTAGGATCATACTTTTCTATGATGGGCATTGAGGTGATCTCTGAGATCATAGTTCTTTGTAGCTGAGCTTCTTCCATGGCTTGCATGTCGTTACGAAGTTTTCTCATATCCTCTCTCAGAGTGTCGATCTCTTCTTTCAACTCTCCGTTTTCTTTCTCAAGATCATCCATCTTTTTCTGACGATTGGCCCGAGTATTATACGAATGAGACAGTTTGACTCTAGAATCGAGACACAAACGTGAGATTCGTAGTAAGGAGAATACGCGATGTGAGAATGATGAATGCAATGATTATATTAATTGTTTTTAGGTTTAATTAAAATAAACTTCGAAAATTAGATTGCAAATATCAAACAGTGGGGAAACCCCTTTTTATTGAAATTCAAAGGATTACAGAAATGGAAATACAGTAGATTACAAAGTGCAGAAACAGAAACCTAAACTAATGGGTCCCGAGTCCTCTCTGAGGAGAAACCGGGTGCTGACTCTGGTACTTTCCTTTTCTTTGATCGGGGAGCTTGGGCCATTGTTGGGTTGTCATTCCTTTGCCAGGTGAAAGGAGTGAGCAAATTCCTTTGGTCATCTTGATTCTCTACAGCATGCTGCTCCAAAATTTCAATCAGAGCATCTTTCTCTTTCAGTAATTACTGTATTTGGATACACTCTACGTTGAGGGTGCGGTACTTGTTCTTCCAAGACCTTCTTTCCTTTTGAACTTTGTTGAGAGTAACCTGAAGCCTTTCAGTTTCCGTCATGAAGTACATGAAAATTTCCCTCGGTGGAAGAATTCCGTAACGAGGATAAGGCATCTTTAGCTTGAGAGCTCTAGTTTGTACCCAATGGAGATAAGGCTCCACCGAGACACAGTCCGGTTTTCCCAGAGACTCTCGTCCTTTCTTATGAACATGTTTCCAAGCTTGCACTATTTCCATCTTTAGTGCTCTGTCACTTTCTCCTTCTTTGAAGAAAAGACCTTCCAGATGAACACCCAGTGGGATGTGTCTCATCGGGTATCTAAATTGACGAAGAACTAATATCGGATGATAGTTGATTCCTCCTTTAGTTCCTATGAGGGGTACGCTGGGGAAGTTTCCACAACGGTCAATGATTCTGATTCCCTCATAAATCCTATTACACCAATATATATCAGAGTTGGTGAGAGACATGATCTTCTGCGACCAACGTAAGACACTCTTGCAATCCCAAAAAGCAGCAGACTTGGGCAAGTGAGAGATAAACCATTTGTAAAGCAGAGGTACACAGCATGTGATCTCCCCTCCACTGTATAAATTTCCTAAGTGTACAGAATGATACGCATCTGTGAGCAAAGTCGGCACAGGGTTTCCAATGAGAAAAACCTTAATAGCGTTAATATCGACGAAGTTATTGATGTTGGGAAACAAAAATAACCCGTAGGTGAGCAAGACAAATATGCTTTCAAAAGCAGTCATGTTCCCTATACTAGCAAAGTACAGAGCTTTCTTGGTTAGGAACTGGGCTGGCAAACCTTGGATGCCACCCTTCGTAATCATGTGAGTCCTGACCTCAGACTCGTCCAAATGAATTGCTATTGCAAAAGTCTGATTCTTTGGAATTTCTTCCAGTCCAGAAAATGGAGCTCGATCTGTGATATGTAAATCAGTCAGATGAGAATACTCCTCCAGCGTTGGTGCCAGCTGGTAATCCGGGAATGTGAAACAATGATAAACCAGATCGTAGAACTGAATGAGCGCGTCCATGATCCCCTTAATCACATGGACTCTTAACAGTGGTAGCAAACCACCGTGTTTGGCTCTGAAAGCCTCTGGGTTAACGATCATCCTCGCTAACTTTCTCAAATCCCCTAGTTTTGGAACCTTGAAGGTATACTGGCGAGTTCTCCTTCTACCGAAATCCATTAGCGTAATCTTTTTCTCTGATATTTGCAATCACAGTCTTAGTTTAATTTGAAAAATAGAGAGACTAGAAGAGAAAGTTTTTTGAATGTTTTAATGTTTTATTAAATGAATGCATGAATGCAGCACACAAAAACATAGAAAAAACATGGGGCCAGAGGGTCGTTGTCATGAAGTCAAGGCTCTACCCATCCCCAAAGGTTTATACTTGGGTGATTTTTGTACCTGTACTCATTATCATCAGCTCCTCCCAGGAAGACAGACAACAAGCGGATCGCCAGCGAGTTGTGTGCAATCTTAGAGTAAGTGATATTCACCGAGAATAGATCACCAGCCTCAAATGAGGGTAGTATCGCGTAACAGCTATTTCCGATAGCTTCCGCACTACGAAAAAGGTTGGCTTTTCTTAAGTGTATACTCAATCTCACCACATGCGGTATCACACGCATTCCCAGTAGCAGAAAAATAAACATGTATAGCAATTAGGAAAAACAGCATATATATTTGTCCTAATCATCCTAGACTTATAAAGCTATGAATCTTAAGTTCCTGACAGAAATGGGTTCCCCGGCGGAAGCCCCAATCTGTGGTTCCCTGCCTAAGAGATGGACCAGCATAGGTCAATCTTTCTCTTCGGTAGAATTCCCATTTTCCGTAGAAAACGGGGATGATGCCTTAAGGAAGAAAAGGAGACTCCCCAGCAGAGTCGCCATTTTACAAGGAAAACTGACAGAAATAAAAACTGGCCCCACGGTGGGCGCCACTTTTCTGTAGCGAGCGATTTTGGATGCGGTTCTTAAGCGCTGGTCGCTCTCTGCGGTTGAGCTTTAAACTACAGGTCGATTCATTTTTTATCCTATTGTGAGCTGAATAAGGAAGGGAAATAGATGTCTCCAATTAACCCTGCTTGCATACTGAGTTTAAACAGCGGTCTGTTAGGTTACGGATGCTATCAATGTGGGGGGGCCTTTGTACTGGTTATTTGTATTTTCACCAATACGGTTCTTTCTTTCTTTTTTCTAGGCAAAGGGTTTCTGGCGGGGAATAAGGATTAGGATGTTAGCACTGATGCTTTTGGATTACTGCTTTTAATTGATGGAGATATGGGATTTGGTTTTTTTGTTGATTGCGCTCGCTAAGATCTTTTGTTTCGATCTTATGCCTACGTATTCCCGTTTACCGAAACAGGGAAATCAGAGCGTTCGTAGTTCCTCCTATTCTATGGGAGGAAATTGGTTTTTGGTGTCTTGTTCAAAGCCCAAGACGTGAAGCGAAAGGTGATTTGTATCTTGTTCAAAGCCCAAGATGTGAAGCTGAAAAGTCTATTTGTGTCTTGTTCAAAGCCCAAGACGTGAAGCTGAAAGACCTCGACTTTAGAGAGAATTTGTCATCTCTAAAGAGGGGGGAAGGAGAATTACTTTAACTGGGATACGCGGATCCGAGCAATGCCATAATTTTCGGAGAAAGGGTTTTAACCTAAAGGAGAAGACTTTAACTCAGTATAGAGCAATGCCATCTTTCCTTAGGAATTTCTCATGCTAAAAGAGGGACAGTGGCATGGATATAGATGATCCAGAGGCTCGCCGCTTACAGCGATTAGATGAAGGGAAAGGAGTTGTTGATGTTTGTGTACTGTGAACGAGGCACAGCTTTGATGCTAAAAGGTTGATTGGATCAACCAGTGGTTTTCTTATACAAAGCCTAAGAGGAGGCTAATTTCCGCTAGGAAAATCATTATACAAAGCCTAAGAGGAGGCTATTTTGTGTCTCGTACAACGCCCGAGAGAGAGGCTAAAGGTTTTTGACCCAGTGGGGCATATCGTTATACAAAGCCTAAGAGGAGGCTAGCAAAGAGTTCGACCCTTGCTTAAGGGATTATATCTCGTACGAGGCCCGAGATGGAGGCAAAAAAAAGGGTGATTGACTCAACGAGGGAATCTTTTGTGTCTCATACAAAGCCTGGGAGAGAGGCTAAAAGGTTGTTTTGACTCCACTGGGGAGAATTTTGGTATCTCGTACGAAGGCCGAGATGGAGGCTATTGTAACTGTTTCAGTTGAGTGACAGATCCAATATACTGATTTAAAAGAGAAAATCAGTTCTTATATGAGTAACACTGTACACAGGGATTTAATTTGAGGATCAGGGATATTTCCTTTTCTTTGAGGAAACGGGAAATCCAAAGGGTATTGAGACTATCCGAGTCTGCGGGTTTCCTTCCTATTTAACGAAGGGTGCTTGAGAATGTCTTTGAGACTCAAGTAAGTTAAACTGTCCAAGTCTAGAGTTTTATCTTTTGTACTATGCTTCGAGAAACAGTAGTAGACTCTATGAAAGGACTGTTCTATGAGGATGACTAGTTTCTGTTCCTATACCTCTAGGAGGTCGTCGGGACAATTTGTACGAAGCCCAAGAGGAGGCTGGAATCTTTTAAGAAGCCGACGGGTCCTTGTACGAAGCCCAAGAGGAGGCTATCATTCCTGGAGGAAGAGATCATTATACGAAGCCTAAGAGGAGGCTGTAAATACTTCCAAGAAGCCGTAGGGTCCTTGAATAATGCCCAAGAGGAGGCTGATGCTTTTAAGAAGCCTGTGGGTCTATCATCTCCTTTCCATTAGGAGAGATAACTCTTTTAAAGATGAAAACCACTGGTAAACGTGCGAGGTTTACTATCCAGCGACTTTTATCTTTTAAAGAGGGTTCCTTAGTTAAGGTCCAAGATTATGACCGTAGTGGGTACCCAAACCCCGAGACATTCAAGGCAAGCTATCCACAAGGAATAGATCAAGTCAGGAAAGTTCGAGAATTGGGAAGAAACTCAAAGATGCCATTCACGGAGAATACATTCATCTTGGGGAGTAGAGCTTCTTGATGATTCCTAAGGAGGACAGCCGAAGAGAAGACTGTATCT
This sequence comes from Lathyrus tuberosus, assembly GCA_022829125.1. Taxonomy (NCBI): domain Eukaryota; kingdom Viridiplantae; phylum Streptophyta; class Magnoliopsida; order Fabales; family Fabaceae; genus Lathyrus; species Lathyrus tuberosus. The sequence goes on along the minus strand of JALAZF010000141.1, from coordinate 9,454,151 downwards.
GGTGCTCCTATTGGGGATCTAGGCGTCTATTTCTACGAATAAATGAAACAGCGTCACTTAGTTCTAGACGTAGTTGCCGGGGAAACTCGAAATATCTATACTATTATTACACAGTGGATATGAGTTTATGAAAGGAGACTTACAGTGAGCAGCCCCACAATACAGTTTATAATATGAAAGCAGTAAATGAAAGCGATAACCACTTACTCGGTTGTAGTGCTTCCATGCTGTTTGGTTAGTTGTTCAACAAAGAAAGATTAAAAACAACAGTATATTCAAAATCAAAGGAGAAAGTGCTTTGAAAAAGAAAGATTTGGGGCTTACAGCTCAAGGAGAGGCCCAGGGTTTTATCAGTGAGCGCACTGTTTGAATTTGTACAGAGGGACTTATACAAGTGACTGGGGCCCAAAAAAGGTTTTCTGTACAAAGGGATGGGTCTTACACTCTCTCAAGAGGCCCAAAAAAGGTTTAAAGAAAAGAGAGGGGCTTATAACACGAGGGTATGCCCAAATGATTTTTCGTTTAAAAATGGTGATCACGCCGAGGTTTTCTTTTAACGCAGAGGGACTTATACAATAAGTGAGGCCCAAAATGTTTTGGTTAAAAGGGGGATTGGGTCTTACACTCTAATAGAGGCCCAAAGTGTTTTGAATTTTTAAACGGGCGACGATCGCGCCGTTTACTTGTACAGAGGGACTTATTCAATGAGTGAGGCCCAAAAAGTTTTTGTACAAGGGGGGATGGGTCTTACACTCTCTCAAGAGGCCCAAAGAGTTTAAAATAAAAATAAATGGGTCTTACTACTCGAGGGTGGGCCCAGATGATTTTTGAAAAGGCGGCGATCGCGCCGTTTGTTTTTTGACGGTATCGGGACTTATACAATAAGTGAGGCCCAAAGATGATTTGGTCAAAAAAAAGGATTGGGTCTTACAATCTAATAGAGGCCCAAAGTGTTTGAAAAATGATTTATGAGGGTTGAATTAATCCAAAACCCTAATTTGTTTCCAAAAAATGTATTTAATTGAATAAAAATTCAATTAAATTGATCAAAAATTGTTTTACACATGGGAAACAAATTGTGATCTTGGATTAATGCTTCAAAAATTAAGTATTGACCTACAAAACAAATAGAAAGCATTAAAAGTTGCAAAATCATTGTGGAAATAATATTTCAAATGTTAAAAACAATTAAAATATTAATTCTTTGCAAAAATATCAATTATATAAAATAAATAATATTTTTGGGATTTTTTTGGTAAAATAAAATATTTTAACATTTTTGTGAATTATTGCAAAAAGAACCAATCAAAAATGATAAAAATTGAAGGAGTTATTAATTTTTCAAATCATTAAAAATAATAGTATGAAAAATAATAAAATAAAAAGTGATAAAAAGAAGTCTGGGGCGAGGGGGATTCGAAGCCCAGACCTCTCGCTTGCTAATACTCACAAAACCAGCTGATGAACCGCTGGGGCGCAATGCCAATTCATTAAATATATGGCAAGTGAAAATTATATAGAGAACTTGGTTGGTTTTCTGAAAATGGCGCCATGGCCATCTCCTTCCCCGAGCTCGTGCATGAAGCACCCTATCTCACTCATCTCTCAACCATTGGACATGATTCAAACACCAAACTCGTGCGTTTTTTCACAAGGAACAAGATGGCAATACCCAATTTTATTCATTTTCAGTGTGGAGTGAAATAATCATGATGAACACAGATGAACCCTAATTTGCAAAAGAAATCGTGCAAGCATGGTTATGAGGTCTATGATCAAATTTATTGAGGTAAAACAATCAGCATATGATGGTAATCAAATGGCAAAATTATCATGCGAGGAAATATGCGTGGATCATGGAGTTTGAGTTTGAAGCTCACCTTGATGCAAGCTGAAATGGAACTTTGCCCAGATGGTGTTCCAGTCGTGAATTGATGATCCCTACAGCTTCAATGGATGTTATAGAGTGTGTTGCAAGCTTTGGAAAACTTTGAAATTCTCTGGATCAAGCTGGAGACCTCCACCTGCAAAACTGAAGCAAAATGGCTTGGTTGAAGAGTGATTTTGAGCTGGGAGTGTTACAGGTGTTGTTTAAGCACTTGGACACCTCAAATACATCATATGTGATGTGTTTGAGCAATTGGAATTGATTGCTTATGGCTGCAACTCAAAACCCGATAGTGGTTACTCAAAAACAAGAAAACTTGAAGTTCAAGAAAGAATGAGAGAAAGCAGTGCTGTAATTGGCTTTGGGGTGAGTTGAGTGATCCATTGAGACCTCTATTTATAGGTGATCAACTCTTATCTTGGAGGAATATTGAATGGCAGCTGGATCAGATCACATTTGCTTAGATTGGCTTGGCATAAATGCCTCTTGCACTAGGCATAACAACTGCTCCAAATAGATCAGCTATGCCTTGACTGAAATCACATTCTTCAGATGTTTTTAATGTTGTTTAATCAGAGAACTTGACTGAGGAGAGTGAGAATCTTGACAATGCACTATTCCACATAAATGCATTTTGAATTCAAGGCAAAAAGTGCCAAAGTGGATGAATTTCAAGTTGGAAGGTTCTTTGGCTTTTTGACTCAGATTTATCAGTTGGATTAGATGCAATGTGATTGGTTTGAACACAAGTGGCATGTTGATCCTCAATCTTTGGCTCAAAATCGTGTGAGATAAGCAAACATGCAAACTGATTTTTCCAAAACAGCTTGCAGCAGCATGACTTTGGGCATGGATTTCTCATGGCTTGAGTTGAATCAATTCATGTTGTTGAGCCCTTTGAATTCTTAGCAACATATGCAACAACATTGATGTTTAACTTTGGGACTTTTTCAGCTTGCCTCTATGTGCAAAAATCCCACAAGTTTTGGTGTTTCAACAAAATTCTGTTTTAGGCAGAATTTTTCTAAGTGTTGGAAAATGGTATTTTTTCACATTTTCAGCCACTTTGGCTCACTCATAGCTCAAAATCCATAAGGAATTGGAGTTAGGCCTAGTTGAAGTTTTTGTAGAGGGCAGTGAGATCTACAAATCAAGCTTTGGATGGAAAAAATTGGCCTTGTGGTTTAGGAGTTATGGTCCTCCAAAGTTGGTACCTTTGCCACTTTATTTTTAACTTAGAAAAATTTCTAAGTTTTATGGTTACCCCTTTTACAAGTTATCTCACTTTTCTTGATTTTTCTTGATGAATGATGATTAAAATCATACATTAACATCATTTTAGGGTTAAAAATCCATTTTGGTGAAAAATCTCAAAAAGTCAAAGTTGACTTTTGTGCACAGTTGACTTTTTTATCAGATGAATTCCAAACTGTGCAATTCTTCAGGAAATCATGTTCTTGACCTAAATCAAACTTGATGGACATTGTTCCATGGGTGTCATAGGGTATATGCAATCATGTATTAGGGTTTGGGAGCATGTCTTGGTCAAAAGTCAAAGTTACAGTTGACTTTTCCCTTAAAACCCTAATTGTGGTGCAGATGAAAATGAAACTTGTTGCTCAAAGCTTCTTGGATCAATCCCATTATTCCAAATGGATCAATATGGTGTATTAGAGACCCTCAAATCATGTCTTGGCTCATGGTTTGTCCCAAAAGTCAACTTAGGGGTGAATTAGGTCAAGAAACCCTAATTCCTGATTTTTGATGAATGCATCCCCTGAGGCAAAATTGACTTGATGCATGGGTCCATGAGGTTCCATGAAGTATATTAGGTCATGTTTTGGATCATTGCCTTATGCCCAAATGAAAATTTCCATCTGGAGGCCCTGGTCGACCAAAAACCCTAATTTGGTGACACTGTCGATCTTGAGACTTGATCCACCTAGAAGGGAGCAGCCTTGTGCTTAATCCTTGAAGTGGGAGTCCTTTTTTATCCATTGTGGATGTTTAAGAGATTAGACAAGTTGAAGATCATGTCATTTCTTGATTGATCCTTTGTCTAAAGCTCAGAGAGGGCTTGAAACCCTAATTTTGATTGTATTGGATGCTCACCCCATCTTTTGGGAGACTGATGAAGCATAAAGGTACATCCATATTGTGATGATGATTTTCACAATGATGGGAAATCTAAGTGGTCAAAATTTTGGGGTATTACAATTGTGACCAGGTTGATATTCATCGCACGATATTTTTGTGGTTCTGAATGATATTGGAATTCGTATAGGCCATGTTAACCCCCACGAATTCGGTGTTGTTGGATCCATCAGAGATCTAACTATTCCTGTAGAGCAGATTGCACCACAAAATATCCTTGATTGTTTTTAGAGCAGATATCACACTGGTGATTAATTATGAGGTGGCACATGGCCGTATCCGCTCTGTCTACAATTGCATCTTGACTAAGTTGGCCCTTAATAAGAGTACATCGTGAATTTGATAGCTGTCGCTAGACTCTCCCTCTATCAAATTGACTGCAAGCTTTCTCGTGTTGAGGCAACGGGTTCGTGAGAACATTCGGATTCATATCTTTGAAAGATAAGACCCCGCTCCTAACAATCTTTTGTACGTCGGATTTGAAATTGAGACAGTTTTCTATGTTATTGCCCTGGTCATCCTTGATGATAAGGGCAAGTCTGATCCGTCTTGAACCAAAAAGGTGGATTCTCCGGTACTGTAAGAGGAGACCTTGTTTGGACGTGCCCCTTGACCAGTAAGAGTGGAAATAATTCTGCGTATAACATTGGTATAGGGTCGAACCCTGGAGGTCGCGTTGCACGGTTGTTGTTGTACGGAGGACGAGTCTGCTGAAGAGACTGTTGTGTCCCTTTATTGAAGTTGCTGTTGATTAGGTTGGCTCTGCGCAACCTGGGGTTGGTACGTAGAAACAGGCGCGGGATTGATAGCAGGAGTTACAACTGCTACTGGTTGGTAACGTCGCCTTTGCTTTCCGAGAGAGATATTCCCAATATCCTGCTCTTTTTTCTTAGGGAGAGCACTACCGTATCGTTTGGTACTACTTGATGATCCAGTGTCTTTCACTAAACATCCTTCTCAAACAGCTTTCTCAAGACGAACTCCCATGCCCACCATCTCGGTGAAGTCCACTGGGCGCACTGGCGACCATTATGTCATAGTAAAATGAGCTTAAGGTCTTTAAGAAGATCTTTGTCATCTCTTTTTCTTCAAGAGGGGGACAAATCTGAGCGGCAATTTCACGCCATATCTGAGCGTACTCCTTAAAGGTTTCCTTGTCCTTCTGTGACATTGATCTGAGCTGATCTCTATCTGGTGCCATGTCCAAATGTGTACTTATATTGTTGAACGAAGGCAGTGCCAAGATCTCTGAAAGTGGCGATCTTAGTGAGGTTTAAACCCATGTACCATTTCAATGCGGCACCCGGTTTAAACTATCCAGAAAGTGGTGGATCAGTAGCTCCTGGTTCTTTGTCTGAGCTGACATTCGCCGAGCGTACATCACCAAATGGCTCTGAGGGCAAGAGTTACCCTTGTACTTTTCAAAGTCGGGCACTGGAATTTGTGCGGGACTTTCACATTGGGGACCAAGCAGAGGTCCGCAGCGTCTTTTCCAAATAAGTCCTGACCACGAAGGGCTTGCAGTTCTTTCTGCATTTCCAGGAACTGTTCCTGGAATTCATTCATTCTATCAAACATGATGTCGTTTCCACCAGAAGGTATCTGGGGAATCTGTCCTTCCGGGACAGTGTGTACCACGGGTGGTGGTATAGTCATCACGGAAGAGACTCTTGGTGCCTCCCGAAGTTTGTAACCTTCAGGAGTTGCCGTCATGCCCCTGGCATCTTCGCTTTCCCGAAGTTTGTAACCTTCAGGCTCAGCGGCTTCTGCTGTGGTTCCCTGATCCTCAATGATCGGCGGAACATATCCTTCCGGGATATAGTTAGGCGGCATGCCCCAAGGATAATCTTTCGGCATTTTGTACCTAGGATCATACTTCTCCACTATGGGTGTTGATGTGATCTCTGAGATCACAGTCCTTTGTTGTTGCATCTAGCTTCTGCTAGAGCTTGCATGTCGTTATGAAGCTTTCTCAGATCCTCTTTCAGAGTGTCGATCTCTTCCCTCAGCTCTCTGTTCTCTTCCTCGAGATCATCCATCTTTTTCTAACGATTGGCCCGAGTATTGTACGAATAAGACAGTTTGACTCTAGAATTGAGACACAAACGTGAGATTTGTAGGTAAGAAGAATGCGTTTACGCAAGAATGATGAATGATATGCAATGATTATATTAATTGTATGTTTTTGTTTATTCAAAGTAAACTTTTACAATTGGATTGCAAATATCAAACAGTGGGGAAACCCCGTTTTATTGAATTCAAAGGATTGCGGAAACGGAAATACAGTAGATTACAAAGTGCTGAAAAAAGGAAACCTAAACTAATGGATCCCGAGTCCTCTCTGAGGGGAGATCAGGTGTTGGTTCTGGTGCTTTCCTTTTCTTTCACCGGGGATCTTGGGTCGTTGTTGGGTTGTCATTCCTTTGCCAAGTGAAAGGAGGGAGCAAATTCCTTTGGTCATCCTGATTTTCTACAACATGTTGCTCTAAAATCTCAATCAGAGCAACTTTTTCTCTTAACACCTGCTGTATATTCTTACACTCCACATTGAGAATACGGTACTTTTTCCTCCATGACCTCTTCTCCTGCTGAACTTTCCTGAGAGTAACCTAAAGCTTTTCTGTCTCAGACATAAAATAAAGGGCAGAGTCCCTTAATTGAAGAACTTCCTAACGAGGGTAAGGCATCCTCAGCTTGAGAGCTCTAGTTTGTACCCAATGGAGATAAGGCTCCACCGAGACACAGTCTGGTTTTCCTAGAGACTCTCGTCCTTTCCTATGAACGTGTTTCCAGGCATGCACTATTTCTGTCTTTAGTGCCCTGTCATTTTCTCCTTCCTTGAAGAAAAGACCTTCCAGATGAACATTGCGCGGGACATGCCTCATCGGGTATCCAAATTGACGACGAACTAAAATTGGATGATAGTTAATTCCTCCCTTAGTTCCTATAAGGGGTACATTTGGGAAATTTCCACAACGGTCAATGATTCTGATCCCATCGTAAATTTAATTGTACCAATCGATGTCGGAGTTGGTAAGAGACATGATTCTCTGTGACCAACGTAAAGTATTCTTTTGATCCCAAAATGCAGCAGACTTGGGTAAATGGGAAGTGAACCATTTGTAAAGCAGGGGTACACAACACGTGATCATTCCTCCATTGTATAAATTCCTTAAGTGCACCGAATGATACGCATTCGCGAGTAAGGATGGTACGGGGTTTCCAATCAGGAAAATCTTAATGGCGTTGATATCTACGAAGTTATCAATGTTGAGAAACAAAAATAACTCGTAGGTGAGCAAAACAAAGATGCTCTCGAAAGCAGCCACATTCCCTATACTAGCAAAGTATAGAGCCTTCTTTGTTAAGAACTGGGCTGGCAAACCTTGGATGCCACCCTTAGTGATCATGTGAGTCCTGACTTCTGACTCATCCAAATAAATTGCTCGTGCAACGGTTTGATCCTGTGGAATTTCTTCTAGTCCAGAAAAGGGAGCTTGATCAGTGATATGCAGATCAGTCAGGTGAGAGTACTCCCCCAGCGTTGGTGCTAGCTGATAATCCAGGAATGTGAAACAGTGATAGACCGGATCGTAGAATTGGATTAGCGTGGACAGGATTCCTTCAATTACATGGACCCTTAACAGAGATAGCAGTCCTCCATATTTAGCTCTGAAAGCCTCGTGGTTGGTGATTATTCTCGCCAAACCTCTTAAATCCTCTAACTTTGGAAGCTTGAAGGTGTACTTATGAGTTTTCCTTCTACCGAAATCCATTAGCGCAATCTCCTTTCTCTGGCATTTGCAATCATTGTCTTAGTTTAATTTGAAAAAGAGAGACTAGAAGAGAAGATTTTTTCTTTTTAATGTTTTTTAACGAATGTATGAATGCAGCACACAAAAACATAGAAAAAACATGGGGTCAAAGGGTCGGTGTCATGAAGTCAAGGCTCTACCCCCCCCCCCCAAAGGTTTATACTGGTATTTTTTGTACCTGTCCTCAAAATCATTGACCCCTCTGGAATAACAACAGCAAGCGGATCGCCAGCGAGCTGATGTACCCTAGAGTGATCTCAGATGAGGGTAGTATCGCGTGACAACTATTTCTGATAGCTTCCGCACTACAAAATGGCTTAAGTCTGCAAAAAATCTCAGCTTCTCAGATAACCCAGTCGACCACACTACTTTCAACAACCGAAGTCGTATAGGCAATGTATCTGCAAAGGGAGTCTCCACTGAGTTTTATGGTCGATTGGGAGCTCTTAACTGGAATTTACTCCCAGTAAGATTACCCGCATTGCCATCACCTATCTTAGGTGTATACTCAATCTTTCCACATGCGGCATCACACGCATTCCCATTAGCAGAAAAATAAACACAGATATCAATTAGGAAAAACAGTATATATATTTGTCTTAATCATCCTTGAATAAATGATTGACTCAACAAGAGAGTCGGGAGGTTGTTTGACTCAATGAGAGAGTCTTTTATACTCAACAAGAGAGTGTTTTCTATCTCATACGAAGCCCGAGATGGAGGCTGAAAGTGGTTTGGCTCAACAAGAGAGCCTTTTATACTCAACAAGAGAGTGATTTATATCTTGTACGAAGCCCGAGATGGAGGCTAAAAGGAGATTGACTCAACAAGAAAGTCTTGTATACTCAACAAAAGAGTGTTTTCTATCTCTACGAAGCCCGAGATGGAGGCTGAAGAGGTTTGTGGTTGACTCAACAAGAGAGTCTTGACCAGGTGATTGACTCAACAAGAGAGTGTTTTTATCTGTCTTATACGAAGCCTAAGACGGAGGCTAAAAAAGGGGTTTGACTCAACAAGAGAGTCTTTTATGTATCTCGTACGAAGCCTGAGATAGAGGCTAAAAGGTGGATTGACTCAACAAGAGAGTCTTTTATACTCAACGAGAGAGTGTGGGGAGAATCATTGTACAAAGCCCAAGAGGAGGTTGTCTGTGCTGGTGACTGTTTCAGTTTAGTGACAGGTCCAGTATGTTGGATAAAAGAGAAAATTAGTTCTTATAAAGAGACTGATTAAAGGTATGTTATACTTTGGTACTGATCGGAAGATCAGGGCTATTTCCTGTTCTTTAAGGAAATGGGAAATCCAAAACGTATTAAGACTATCCAAGTCTACTTGTGTTTTGAGAAATTGATTTTCGGATAAGTGAATGATCTTTGTATGATGCCCAAGAGAAGGCTGGTATGTTAAGGGATGAAGGTTAACCCATTAACTGGTCTGACACTTGACTCAGAAAGACAGCTCTAGCAAATTGATGACTAGGTTCTGTTCCTATACATGTAGAGGTCTCTGGGTCCTTGTACTAAGCCCAAGAAAAGGCATGAGAGCTTTTAAGAAGTCGAAGGGTCCTTGTACCACGCCCAAGAGGAGGCGGGGATGCTTTTAGGAAGCCGGTGGGTCCCCAAACCTCGAGAAATTCAAGACATTCCATTCACTGAGAATAGATCAAGCTAGGAAAGTTCGAGAATTTGGAAGAAACTCAAGAGATGCCATTCACGGAGAAAAGATCATCTCTGGGGAGTTAGAGTTTCTTTGACAATGTCTAAGGGTGACAGTCTGAGAAAGGGTTCACCGAGAATGCTGCCTTTCACGTCTCCATATTGTTTAACCTCAAGAGGAGGGAAGACTGTGTCTGGTAATCCTATGGGGATCTAGTTTGGACTGTATTTAAGAGTGACCAACAGGGCTTTACCTAGTGCTAGACGTAGTTGCCGGGGAGAACTCTAAATAACTATACTAGTATTACACAGTTGATATTTGACAAGTATATAAAAGTTTGTGAAAGAAGACTTACAGTGAGCAGCCCCACAATACAGTTATATATATATATATATATATATATATATATATATATGAAAGCGGATAAAGAAAGCGGGTAAACACTTACTCGGTTGTAGAGCTTCCATGCTGTTTTGTTAGTTTGTTCAACAAAGAAAGCTTTGATAACAATATTATATTCAAAATCAAAGGAGAAAGTGTGAGCAAGCCTTTAAGTTTTTGTATGATAGCAAATTGTGTGATAAATGCAAAGTGTGTGATATGCATGATATAAGATTAGTATGCATGATTAGCTGGTACATACATATGATTTCATACCTATACTATGCTTTAAAAGACAATGCAAATTGATTCATATTATCATTGAAATCATAAAAACAATTTTCCTTATGTATGCATCGATTCATATGTGTCTTGCATCGACACATACCTTTGATAAATTCACAAAAACAATTTTTCTTCAGTATGTGTCGATTCATACGAATCTCGTATCGATACATGCTCCTGTGTAATTGTGTTATGTATCGATTCATTCGCCTCATGTATCGATGCATGACTGACTTTACATTCTGGAAATTAATAGTTACAGTATGCATCGATGCATATAATTATGCGCCGACTCATGTATGTGTTATACCCACTATGTATCGACTCATACGATATTTGTATTGATACATAAAGCGGTTTGTTACTTTTAACCGTTTCTGTTTTTCACATATAAGATGTTATGACAGTTCAGTTTTGAGTTAAGAATTTTGAAAAAGTGAAAGGGGTGCAATCAAAGCAAAAGGAAAGTTTGGTGTGCATCAATTCTGCGAGCAGCTTTAGAGACCTGAAAGATACTTTATCTTCATCATCTTCTCAATCTCTTTAATTCAAGAACATCAACACATAATCATTTTTGTTCTTCAGATTAAAGGATCTTCGAGATAACGTTCAGTGGTACGATCAAGGATCTAGCTGAGTTGAAGATTCAAAGGGGGTTTTGAGGAAAAACCATCTGGTTTGTCCTTCAAGAACGGGTGTGTTCTTGAGGGTTTGTTAGTCACGATTGCAGAACATATTCAGCCGCAGCGTAGGGTTTGGAAATTTGGATATTTCGCAAACAGGTCGTGGAACTGGTGAATTGTTTGTATTTCTTGCAGGGAAAATTCTTGATCAAGCTCAGATCAAGTGAAGGTTCATACAATAGGAAGATCTTGGGGTTTAGATTTCTGGCTTTGTATTGTAACCTTGTAAACAACGAATTCAACATTATTGATATAACAGGTCTCAATTTCAGTTTGAAATTGAGAGGGAGACGTACCCACCCGCGAGGATGAAAGTGGGGAACTTCCTTACCAAATCTCTGCGTATTGCATTCTATCTTTAGCTCTTTACATTTTCAACAATTTTGTGATTCGTTTGGTGTATGGTGTATTAAAGTTTCAAGATACAATAGTGGTATGAAAACTCTTGTCAAAATCACCATTATTGTCAATCATTGAACACATACACACCAAGTGTTTGACAAAATTGTTTGCTGAGTTTTTGTTCATTGGAAATAGTATTTGTATGATAAGTGCATTTGATTCGATTCTAATCCGGTGTTAATAAATCTTTGTCATCCTAATAAATCCAGCATAAACTTGTGTGTCTGGTTTTCTAGTAGCTGGTTCAGAATAGACGGAAGTCGATTCGGGATCATATTTTTTCCGCTAACTTGAAAGACTCTGATAAGCATTTTTAAATCCCTGAATTCTAAGGAGGTGATCTATTCACCCCCCCTTTCGATCACTAGCCACACCGTCTAACAAGTGGTATCAGAGTACCAGTTCGCTGGTGCTTTGTGGCTGCTTGTAACGATATGGATTCTGAACCAAAGGGGGCGTATAATAGAGCGCCTATTTTCAACGGTGAAAATTATGGCTACTGGAAAGACTGCATGCGAGTTCACATAAATTCTGTGGATAGGAATGTGTGGGCTGCCATCCAAAATGGTCCTTTTCAAATTACTATGAGAAATGAGGCTGGTGCCATAGTTCCTAAACCAGAAGATGATTACGATGAGAAAGATGAGAAAAAGTGGTCGAGTGATTGGAGAGCTCGAAATATGCTAATCTCAGCACTTAGTGCTGATGAGTATTATCGGGTATCCCATTGCTCGACAGCTAAAGAAATGTGGGATGCTTTATAAATTGCCCATGAGGGTACTACTGAAGTAAAACAGTCCCGTATTAACACACTTAATCAAGAGTTCGAGCTTTTTCGCATGAAACAAGGAGAATCTATCTCTGACATGCAAAAGAGATTCGTTCATCTCATAAATCGGTTGAATGCACTTGGAAAACCTGTTTCCAATGAAATAGCCACTAATAAAATTCTGAGATGTCTTAGCAGGGAATGGAAACCTAAAGTAACAGCTATTAAGGAAGCCAACGACCTCACGACGCTTACGATTATAACTTTATTCGGCAAGCTGGAAGAACATCAGCAAGAACTGGAAAGTCTCGAAATATTTGAGAAAAAGAGCAAAAAGGAAAAGAATAAAGACAAAGAGAGTGAGAAGAAGCCAATAGCTCTTGTGGGCTCTAACTCAAAGTCCTCACAAAAAGAGCAAAGCGACAATGATTCAAGTAGTGACGAAGATTCGGGTGATGAAGAAATGGGACTTTTTGTTAGGAGATATAATAGATTCATTCGAAAGAATGGAATCCAGCATTCCGACAAAAATCTCATTAAGTTTCAAAGACAATCTATAGAGTCAAAACAGGAAGAGAATAAGAAGCATAAAGTAAAAGGATCGTGTTTTAATTGTGGTAAATCTGGACATTATAAAACAGAGTGTCCTATGAAGAAAAAGGACAAAGGAAAAGCTCCACCAAAAAGGTCAAATAAACAAAGAAGAGCTTACATAGCATGGGAAAGTGATAGTGATTCATCAAGCTCACAAAGTTCAAATGATAGTGATGAGACAGCAAATCTGTGTCTTATGGCTCACACCAAAAATCAGTCCTACCACAAGAAGAAAATCAACGATAAGAAAGTAAGACAAGCCTACTATAGTAATGTTTCCTCTATGTCTTTTTCTGAACTGAAAATAGCTTTTGAAAAACTGCATAACGAAGCTGTAGATGCTTTTAAAAGATTATCTTCCGATAAACAAATTTTTTCATTCTTGGAAGGTAAAGTATACAAAGCTGAAAAAGATTTAGAAAGCTTGAAAGCTAGTATTGCAGAAAATTCAAAAGATATTAATTTTAACGGATGCAGTAAAGTTAGGTATTGTGAAGCTTGTCATATTTGGCAACAAGAGGTTAAAACTCTTAAAGTCAAATTGGAAAAAGCTTTACAACCCAAGGTTACTTATGCCGTTGATTCTAGGTTGTTTAAGAAGTCATTAAATCCACCATATGCAAAATACTCTTTTATTCCAAAGGATTTAATGACCAAAAATAAACAAATACATCATCGTGGCTTTGTTGTCATGCTGGTCATACCATTGAAAAATGCAAGTTTAGGAGATTTCTTGTTCCTAAAGGCATTTATCAATGGAGGCCTAAAGGCAACCATGTTACCACTTACCCACATGGACCCAATGAAAATTGGGTACCTGTTTCTCTCTTTTGATATTGTAGGATGAGTGTCTTGCATCCGTAGATAGAAGATGGTTTCTAGACAGCGGGTGCTCAAGGCACATGACGGGTGACATATCGCTTTTTATAGACTTCAAAGCAAAGAAGAAGGGATATGTTACTTATGGAGACAATAACAAAGGAGCTATACTTGGCAAAGGTAGTGTAGGTAATCCCTCTACCACTACTATTTCTGATGTCCATCTAGTAGAGGGGCTTAAACACAATTTGTTAAGTATTAGTCAATTGTGCGACAAGGGTTACAAGGTTTCTTTCACAAAAACTTGCTGCATAATTGAACATACTGAACAAAATATTGTGTTTAAGGGTGTAAGAGTAAACAATATCTATATGCTTGATCTTTTTGATTAACAAGCTCTAAGTGTCTAGTTGCCTTGAATGATGATTCTTGGCTTTGGCACAGACGCTTAGCGCATGTTAATTTCGATTTGCTTAACAAGGTTGTATCTAAGGATCTAGTAGTCGGTCTTCCAAAAATAAAGTTTTCAAAAGACCACCTATGTGACGCGTGCCAAATGGGAAAGCAAACAAGGGTCTCTTTTAAATCCAAAAATGTAATTTCAACTTCACGACCCCTTGAGCTTCTCCATATGGATCTCTTTGGGCCTTCTAGGACAAAGAGTCTAGGTGGAAACTATTATGGTTTAGTAATCGTTGATGACTATTCTAGATTTACTTGGACTATATTCCTTCATAGCAAAGATGAAACGTTTTCCGCTTTTAAGAGTTTTGCAAAACTGTCCCAAAATAAAATGAATTCTAAAATAGTTACAATTCGAAGCGATCATGGAGGAGAATTTCAAAACTATCTCTTTGATAAGTACTGTGATAAGAATGGTATTGAGCATAACTTTTCAGCTCCTCGAACTCCACAACAGAATGGCGTTGTGGAGCGCAAAAATCGCGTTTTAGAAGAGCTGGCAAGAACAATGCTAAATGAGGGTGGATTGCCAAAATATTTTTGGGCTGATGCAGTTAGCACAGCTTGTAATGTTTTAAACAGGATTTTAATTCGCCCTATTTTAAACAAAACCCCTTATGAGCTTTTAAAAGGAAGGAAGCCAAACATGTCACATCTTCACGTATTCGGTTGTAAGTGTTTTGTTTTGAATAATGGTAAGGAAAAACTTGGGAAGTTTGATGCAAAAGAGGATGAAGGTATTTTTCTTGGTTATTCACAATCAAGTAAAGCATATAGAGTGTATAATAAGCGTTTACTTTCTGTTGAAGAATCTGTTCATGTCTCTTTTGATGAGTCTTATCCGAAAAATGTCGGAAAAGGTATTTCTTTTGATGACACAGGCATATCTACAGAAGACATACTCAAAGAAGCTGTTTCGGAAATTGATCAGTCCAAAACAGAAGACAATGAGGAGGAGGAAGATACCAGTCATGTAAAAGATAAGGAAGAAGGACAAGCTGAAGTGAATGATCTTCCACCAGCTTGGAGATCTTCAAAAGATCATCCTATTGACAATATCTTGGGAGACATTTCAAAGGGAGTAATGACTCGTTCTGGGATAAGTAATTTCTGCTCTCACTTCGCTTTTGTTTCACAAGTAGAGCCTAAAAATGCCAAAGAGGCCTTGATTGATGAATTTTGGCTAATGGCCATGCAAGAAGAGCTTAATCAATTTAAAAGAAATGACGTTTGGGAACTTGTTCCTCGTCTGCGAGATCATCATATCATAGGTACTAAATGGGTTTTTAGAAATAAGCTTGATGAAAACGGAGTGATAACTAGGAACAAGGCACGTTTAGTGGCACAAGGGTATAACCAAGAGGAGGGCATAGACTATGAGGAAACTTATGCTCCAGTTGCTCGCCTCGAAGCTATATGTCTCTTGCTTGCTTATGCGTGTTCTAAAGATTTTAAGCTTTACCAAATGGACGTAAAGAGTGCATTTCTAAACGGTGTCCTAAATGAAGAGGTATACGTCTCACAACCTCCTGGTTTTGAGAATGCTGAATATCCAGATTATGTTTACAAATTAAAACGAGCTTTGTACGGTCTTAAGCAAGCCCCTCGGGTTTGGTATGAAAGGCTTAGCAAATTTCTACTTGATCATGGATATTCAAGAGGTAAAGTGGATACCACCCTCTTCATTAAACACAAGGGAAAACACATTCTTTTAGTTCAAGTTTATGTAGACGATATAATTTTTGGTTCAACTAACATACACTTGGTCGAAGAGTTTTCAAATGTTATGCAGGGTGAATTTGAAATGAGTCTTATGGGGGAGCTAAATTACTTCCTCGGTCTCCAAATAAAGCAGCTTGATGAGGGTACAGCTGTGAGTCAAACAAAATACTGCAGAGAGCTGCTCAAGCGCTTTGGAATGAACGACTCAAAATCAATAGACACACCTATGCCTACCAACGGAAACCTAGATAAAGATGAACATGGTAAGAGTGTAGATGTCAAACAGTATAGAGGTATGATTGGGTCTCTCTTGTATCTTACTGCGTCTAGACCTGACATCATGTTTAGTGTCTGCATGTGTGCACGATATCAATTGAATCCTAAGGAGTCACACTTGAAAGCTGTCAAGCGCATATTTAGATATCTTCATGGAACATCTAAATATGGGCTCTGGTATTCCAAAGGAAGCGATTGTAGCTTAGTAGATTACTCCGATTCTGATTTTGCTGGCTGCAAATCAGATAGGAAAAGTACTAGTGGTACATGTCACTTATTTTCAAACTCTTTGGTCAGTTGGCATAGCAAGAAACAGGTGTCTGTCGCATTGTCAACTGCTGAGGCTGAGTACGTTGCAGCCGGTAGTTGTTGCGCTCAGATCTTGTGGCTAAAGCAACAACTACAAGATTTCGATATTCAACTCAAACGTATTCCAATAAAGTGTGACAACACCAGTGCTATAAATCTTACTAAGAATCCTGTTTTACACTCACGCACTAAACACATAGAGATTAGACATCACTTTCTTCACGATCATGTTGAAAAAGAGGACGTTGTATTTGAGCATGTTGATACTAAAAACCAACTTGCTGACATTTTTACTAAACCATTAGCAACGGAACCGTTCTTCAACATTCGTCGTGAATTGGGGATTTTAGATCTCTCCTCATCGATGTCTTAAGCATGTTGGTTCTTATTTATATATGTCTCACATTGGCTGTTGAGATTTGTTTTTAGACCTTAATCAGACTTCATAAGGTTACATCAACAGAGGTAATATCATTCCTTTCTAAATCTCTTTGGAACTTTGTGATTAGTGTATGGTAGAACAAATTCTTTAAGATCGTTTATATGTATTTCATTGCATATGTTGTTTGAACATAAATGCTTGATTCGTGAATTATACTTGAGCATCATCATCATGACATAATTCATACTGCATTAACTTAGAGCTGCTGACAAGTTTCTACACTCAACATATAGTCAAAAATTAGTTCAAATTTAGGTTAGCATCAGTATGTATCGATGCAACAAGTGCATGTGTCGATACATTAGCGTTTTCGGTCGATGCATTCGTGATATGAGTCGATTCATGTCCTTTTATTTCAAATTTTTCAAAACTTGTTTCAGTATGTGTCGATGCATCCGTGCTTTGTGTCGACACATAGGACATTTTCAAAACCAATCAATTCGTGAAATGAATCGATCTATATCCCCTTGTGTCGATACATACTGTCTCTTTTCCCATAAATGCATGTTAAATTAAGTTGTGGATCGACACATCAGCCATTTTTAAAGGGTTAATTCTCTCTAGACTCTCTTCTCCTCTCATACCCACACGGCTAACCCTAACTTCTTCAAGCATCTTCATCTCCAAAACCCTAACTCACTTCCTATCCTTCATCTTAACTCCTCTCCAATTCATCACCATGCCTCCAAGAATCATCCCGGCTAGACAAAGAGGAAGAGGAAAAGGAAAGGAACCCATTGGGACGTCTCGTCAGTCTCCACAACCTCCAGAAATCCCTCCTAGTGCTCTCACTCTTCTTCACCCTGCCATCGCTGAGGAGTTTGAGGCCTCTTTCAAGACAAGGTTAGTTATGAAACCCCATGTCTTTGATAAAACTGATGCATCTGCCCTCCTTCTCAAAGATGTTGTTGATTTGTTGAATGCACAAAAACTTGGTACATTTTTTACCATAAATGATGATTATCATGAGGACTTTATTCGTATATTTTATGCTGGTCTGCAATCTGGTAGAGGCTATATGTTTAAATGTTCTATTGGGACCAAAACTTATACCTTTGAAGCTACTGATTGGGACAAAGTGTTTCAAATCCCTTTTGGGTTGCCTGGATTGAAGAACTGGCATGACCAGAGTTATGATACAGAATTTAAAATAAGGGAATATGTGGCAACAATTTCAAAATTGGATAGACCTCTGGGTGAGGATGAATCACTCACATCTGGTATGATCACAAGCGTACCTAGAATACTTCACTGGATTGTCTCGCACATCTTGCGTCCAAAGTCCGGTGGTCATTCTAGGTTGGATAAATCAGATATTCATCTTGTGTATCTTCTTCACAATAGGGTTTCGTTAAATTGGCCAAACTACTTCGTGAAACGCATGTTTCTTATGCGTAACAGTGCGAAGAATATTACACTTGGATATGCTGCCCAGATCATGAGAATCATCAAATACTGGAATATAACCACACCCTTAATACCTCTCATATCTCCCTCTTCTGCTCAAGAGTTCAACACTGCCACGTTATCTCATATGGGATACCGGTGGGATAAGGAGCGTCAATGTTTCTATTTTCTGGAAAGAGGATCCAAAACAAGGGTATATAATTTTGATGTGCCTGCTGAACAAGTGTTTGTGCCTGAAGACTAGATGGATGAAGAAATGAATGATGCAAATGAAGAGAATCAGCCTGAAGCAAATACTAATGCTGGCTGGGGTGATTGGGTGCCACAAAGGTGGTCTCCAAAAAATTATGAACCCGGTCCAAATGTTCCTCCGTTCTCTGGTGCTGCTTCTTCTTCAATTACTCCTGCGTATTTGACTCAAATGTTTCAGCAAATAGAGCTTGCTAATCAAGCCCGTCATGAACAGGCGCTCGCTTGGCATAATCAGCAAAATGAGTGGCATAAGGAGCATCGTGAGTGGCATGATGAACACACACGGATGTATCATAATCAGCATGCTTGGCACACAGACTTGGCTAAATGGCATCAAGTCTTTTACAATGAAATGTCTGGTTTTATGGACGATTGCCATGCCAATCCTGGTATCATGGACAGATTCAGAAGTGTTGAAGTTCAGAACCGGTTCCGGCGATATAGTTTCATGGGCCATAATCCTGATGAGATGCCTCCTCCGCCGCCTCCACCAAGCTTCAGAGATCCTGACAGAAATGATGAGGAGTCCTGTGGAGGCCATAACCCTTTTTAAGCTATCATCATGTCATTTCATTACATTTCATTTCATCATAATGTTGCTTCAGTTTCCTTGTTAAATTGTCCAAACTTTATATGCTTTGGTTATGCTTATGTAAACTCTAAGTACTTTCTTAACAATTTAATGCTTATTTCTTTTAGTTTTGTTTACTTGTGTTAGTCTTGCCCTTTTCTTGTCATTCTTTGTGAATGATTCTTTTATGTTAAGCTTCTTTCTTGGTGATTGTGAGCTTCTATGTCAATATTGTTGTCTATTGTTACATCAATTTTGCTGTCTAGCTTTGGGACTGTCTGTTTCTTCTTTTTGATGTTGACAAAGGGGGAGAAGCAAGACACCAAGATGTTGACAGCCATGCACAAACTTAGGGGGAGTGTTCCATCACATCTTGCAAATTTGCCATCATCAAAAAGGGGGAGTTTGTGAGCAAGCCTTTAAGTTTTTGTATGATAGCAAATTGTGTGATAAATGCAAAGTGTGTGATATGCATGATATAAGATTAGTATGCATGATTAGCTGGTACATACATATGATTTCATACCTATACTATGCTTTAAAAGACAATGCAAATTGATTCATATTATCATTGAAATCATAAAAACAATTTTCCTTATGTATGCATCGATTCATATGTGTCTTGCATCGACACATACCTTTGATAAATTCACAAAAACAATTTTTCTTCAGTATGTGTCGATTCATACGAATCTCGTATCGATACATGCTCCTGTGTAATTGTGTTATGTATCGATTCATTCGCATCATGTATCGATGCATGACTGACTTTACATTCTGGAAATTAATAGTTACAGTATGCATCGATGCATACAATTATGTGCCGACTCATGTATGTGTTATACCCACTATGTATCGACTCATACGATATTTGTATCGATACATAAAGCGGTTTGTTTCTTTTAACCGTTTCTGTTTTTCACATATAAGATGTTATGACAGTTCAGTTTTGAGTTAAGAATTTTGAAAATGTGAAAGGTGTGCAATCAAAGCAAAAGGCAAGTTTGGTGTGCATCAATTCTGCGAGCAGCTTTAGAGACTTGAAAGATACTTTATCTTCATCATCTTCTCAATCTCTTTAATTCAAGAACATCAACACATAATCATTTTTATTCTTCGGATTAAAGGATCTTCGAGATAACGTTCAGTGGTACGATCAAGGATTTAGCTGAGTTGAAGATTCAAAGGGGGTTTCGAGGAAAAACCATCTGGTTTGTCCTTCAAGAACGGGTGTGTTCTTGAGGGTTTGTTAGTCACGATTGCAGAACATATTCAGCCGCAGCGTAGGGTTTGGAAATTTGGATATTTCGCAAACAGGTCGTGGAACCGGTGAATTGTTTGTATTTCTTGCAGGGAAAATTCTTGATCAAGCTCAGATCAAGTGAAGGTTCATACAATAGAAAGATCTTGGGGTTTAGATTTCTGGCTTTGTATTGTAACCTTGTAAACAACGAATTCAGCATTATTGATATAACATGTCTCAATTTCAGTTTGAAATTGAGAGGGAGACGTACCCACCCGCGAGGACGAAAGTGGGGAACTTCCTTACCAAATCTCTGCGTATTGTATTCTATCTTTAGCTCTTTACATTTTCAACAATTTTGTGATTCGTTTGGTGTATGGTGTATTAAAGTTTCAAGATACAATAGTGGTACGAAAACTCTTGTCAAAATCACCATTATTGTCAATCATTGAACACATACACACCAAGTGTTTGACAAAATTGTTTGCTGAGTTTTTGTTCATTGGAAATAGTATTTGTATGATAAGTGCATTTGATTCGATTCTAATCTGGTGTTAATAAATCTTTGTCATCCTAATAAATCCAGCATAAACTCGTGTGTCCGGTTTTCTAGTAGCTGGTTCAGAATAGACGGAAGTCGATTCGGGATCAAATTTTTTCCGCTAACTTGAAAGACTCTGATAAGCATTTTTAAATCCCTGAATTCTAAGGAGGTAATCTATTCACCCCCCCCCCTCTCGATCACTAGCCACACCGTCTAACAGAAAGTGTTTTGAAAAGATTGTTGGGGCTTACAGCTCAAGGAGAGGCCCAAGGTTTTATCAGTGATCACACTGTTGTTTTGAATTTGTACAGGGACTTACACAAGTGACTGAGGCCCAAAAAGGTTTTCTGTACAAAGGGATGGGTCTTACACTCTCTCAAGAGGCCCAAAGGTTTATTTTTATACAACTGGTGGGGCTTACAACTCAAGGAGAGGCCCAGGGTTTGATTTTGAACTGGCGATCGCGCCGAGATTTTTGAAAACATAGTGGGTCTTATACAACATCTGAGGCCCAAAAAGTTTTGTATTTACAAAGGGATTGGGTCTTACACTCTAATAGAGGCCCAAAGGGTTTTTTGTACAAGATATGGGGCTTACAACTCAAGGAGAGGCCCAAGGTTAAAAACAACGATCGCACCGTTATTTTGAAAACTGTACCGGGACTTATACAATGACTGAGGCCCAAAAAGGTTTTAGGTACAAAGGAGGATTAGGTCTTACACTCTATTAGAGGCCCAAAGGTGTTTAAAGAAAAGGAATAGGGCTTATAACACGAGGGTAGGCCCAGATGATTTTTAAAAAGAGGCGAAGATCGCGCCGTTGTTTTTGAAAATACAGTGGGACTTATACAATGAATAAGGCCCAAAAAGTGGTGTATTTACAAAGGGATTGGGTCTTACACTCTAATAGAGACCCAAAGGGTTTTTAAAATGATTTGTGAGGGTGAAAATCAAAGAAACCCTAATTTTGTTTTCCTTTAAAAGTAAATATTTAAAGAAAAATCAAATAAAATGATAAAATGTCAAATAATTTTGAATAAACCATTTGTGATTTTGTTTAAGGTTTGAAAAATGAGGTTTTAATCACAAGATGATTTAGAACTCATTTGGTTTTGATTTTCAAAGTAAATATTCAGTTTTAAATGTTTAAAAACAAATAAAAATGAATTTATTCACAAAAATACTAATTATATTAAATAACTAATATAAATTTGATTTTTTTGTGGAATAAAATATTTCAACATTTTTGTGATTTTTTTCAAAAAAAACCAATAAAAAATAATTAAAATTGAGGGAGTTATTAATTTTTCAAATCATTAAAAATAATAAGAAAAACAATAAAAAGTTGAAAAATAGCAAAAAAGAGGATCTGGGGCGAGGGGGATTCGAACCCCAGACCTCTTGTGTATAGGGCGCGCACCTTACCACGTGGGTGGTGATACATCCGTTGATTGAAACACAACCACAAATATACAAGGCTTGCCTTGTTTTTGGCCTGGCCCAAGGCAAGGCAAGGCAAGATTTTGGCTAGAAATGTGAAGGCCATAACTTTCTCATTTCTCCATGGATTGAGACAAAATTTAGGTCTATCCTGCCTAGAATTTCACAAGGAATCCAATGGTGCCCTTGGAATTTTCAGAAAATGTTTCCTCCTCAAAATCCGATAGTGGTTTTGAAATAGGCCTATTTTTGCATGTTCTATGCTATCTCATGGTACAAGCAAGAATTACATGGCAAATTAGTTCAAACACAACATATACAACATGTATAAGAGATGCATGATCAGTAGACATCAAAAGAAGGCATGATTCAAAAAATCCAAGTTGTGATGCTTACCTCTTTTTGGAGCTTTTGTGCAATCTGCCAAGCCTCTTGTTCCAAAAATGGTTTGATGCTTTGGACACCCTCAAATGATATCTCAGAAGCTTTTAGGAGGGTTGGAATCAGGTGGAAACCTCGGGAATGGAAATTGGCCCTTTCTTGCAAAAGGGGCAAAATGACCAAAATAGCAACTCCCTCAAATGATGTTCCAGATGTTTGGAACCATTTGGGACACTTCAAGGATGATATTTGGAGTGTGTTTGAGGTTTTATCTGGTTTGGAAAGTGGCTGAATCAAGACATGGCTTGAAAAATGCACAAAAAGGCCTATTTTGAGGTTTTGAGAGGTGACTTTGTGATTTTGGTATTACAGGTCACCTATGAGAGTTTGGACATCTTAGATATAACATATTGGATGTGTTTGGATCATAAGCTGTGGTGGAATTGCTCTCTAACTCAAAAACTCAGAGTTACCTTGCTAAAGAAGGTATTTTTGCCTAGAGAAAGAGATTTTGAGGAAAGCAAGTGTTGTAGTGCTTTGGTGTACTCAAACTGAACATAATTGAGCTCTATTTATAGTAGAGCAAGTTTTTTTTGGCTGCAATAGTAAATGGAAACTGCAGCAGAGGTTTGTCCAATGTTGAGCAATGAGAATCCAAGTCTCCTCTAGCCATTGACTAGAGGTTAGGGCACAGGCTGCTGGTCCCCTTGGTCTTGGATAAGTCTTGACTGAATTCAGTTGGGAATGGCTCATTCCATGCCACCTTGGTGCATCCATTAAATGCTCCAATCCAAAATTGGAGTCTTGTCCCTCTTTTAGGCATTTCTAGGTTTGGCATGCTATTTTTGGTTCCAAAGACTTGGGAGGCTTGGGATCAGAGTTGGTTCCTCCTTGGTCCCCCCTTGAGGTGTTCAGATGGATAGAGTTGCTTGCCCTTTGCAAAATTTGAGCAAATCGAGCAAAATGCACAAATTTGCCTTGCCTTGACAGTTTTCAGCAAGGCATATTACCATTGTCATATCTCATGGCTCAAATGGATTTTGATGAAGTTCTGGGACATTTTGGAAAACCCTCATATGATACAACAATTGTTTGATCATATTTGGTTTTTATACCTTTTGGATCCAAGTGAAAAATGCCCCTACATTTGGAAAAAAGTGATGGCAGATTCTGACTTAGTGAAAATTTCACTAAGTGTTGGAAAAAAGTACATTTTCACTTTTTGTGATTTTGATCATTCCATAACTTAAAATCCATGAGGAATTGGAATGAGTTCTGTTTGAAGCTTTTGTATAGGACCATGAGAGCTACAAATCCAGCTTTGAATGGGGAAAAATGGCCTTGTGGTTTAGGAGTTATGATCCTCCAAAGTTGGTACCCTTGCCACTTTATTCCATAACTTAGAAAAATTTCTAAGTTTTTATGGTTACCCCTTTTACAAGTTATCCCACTTTTCTTGATTTTTCTTGATGAATGATGATTCCAATCACACATTAACATCATTTTAGGGTCAAAGAACCATAATTGTGAAAAATCTTAAAAAGTCAAAGTTAACTTTTGTGCACAGTTGACTTTTTGTCGGATGAATTCCAAACTGTGCGATCCTTTATGAAATCAAGTCCTTGACCTAAATCAAACTTGATGGATTGATTTCATAGGTGTTATAGGGTGTATTGAATCATGTCCCAAGGTTTGGGAGCATACCTGGGTCAAAAGTCAAAGGCACAGTTGAATTTTTCCTGCGAAACCCTAACTGTGGTTCTGATGGATTTGAAACTTGTTGCTCAAGCTTCTTGGATCAATCCATTGTTGCAAATGGATCAATGTAGTGTGTTAGGGACCCTCAAATCATGTCTTGAGGTCTTGGCTCATGATTTGTCCCAAAAGTCAACTTAGGGGTGAATTTGGTCAAGAAACCCTAATTCTTGATTTTTTATGAATGCATCCCCTGAGGTAAAATTGACTTGATGATTGGGTTCATGATGTCCCTTAGAGCATATTAGGTCATGCTTTGAATCATTGGCTCATGCCCAGAGGAAAATTCCATCTGGAGGCCCTGGTCGACCAAAACCCTAATTTGGTGACACTGGCGATCTGAAGGCTTAATCCACCTGGAAGGTAGCAACCTTGTGCTTAATCCTTGATGTGGGAGTCCTCTTGATCCATTGTGGATGTTTGAGAGATTTAGACAAGTTGAAGATCATGTCAATTCTTGATTGATCCTTTGTCTAAGAGTTATGAGAGGGCTTGAAACCCTAAGTTTGATTGTAGTGGATGCTCACCCATCTTTGGGGAGACTGATGAGGCATGATGATACACCCATATTGTGATGATGATTTGCACAATGATGGGAAATCTTAGTGGTCAAAATTTGGGGTATGTCACAACCACCAAAACAACTGTTCCAGTTCCACTAACTCTCCCCACAATTGACGAGAACCACGTCACCCAGAGAACCTCCTCTGTAACTTGTGTAACGCATGCAGATGATCTAATCGTTCTGAAAGAGTTAGATGTTGACTTTGACAATCTTTGTGATAATGGTTTTAACCTAATTGATCAAGTGAATGTTCAAGGATTGAAAAGTTACTTCAAAAGACTAAGAGGTCCGAGTTTCGATGATCTAGTAAAAGAATTCTGGAGACATGCTGAAGCCGATGAGTTTCACGTTGTATCTTTTGTTCTGGAACAGAAGATTATCATTATCGAAAAGTCTATTTCAGAAGTGCTAGGAATGAAGTTCTTGGAAGGAAAGAGGGTCTATGGGAAAACTGAGAAATCCGATTCCGTCATCAACAAAGCTATTTTCAAAAGCGGTCAATCTAGGACGACGGAGTACAAAAGTAAAAACTTGCGTGACAATCTAAGGATCTGGCATAAGATCATTCTTGGATGTATAAATGCAAGACCCGCAAAGATTGCTACTGATTTCGCCAACACAAATCAAAAACACATGTTGTACTACTTGCACAAAAATAAGAAAATGTGTCTTCCCTCCATTCTATTCTACTACCTAAGAGATATGGTGCGCAAGACAAGAACAACAACATCACCAGACAAGAAGATCGTAAACTACATCCCTTTTAGAAGGCTTATCTCTGACATTCTGGTTGAAAGTGGACTAGTAAGTTATCTGATCAAGGAAGCAAAGTTTACAGCTTATCTAAAAGTAAGTGTTGGAGAAGTTTTCAATGTTGTGAATCTTAAGCATATGAAAATGATTACAAGTGTTGGTGTAAAACCAATACCTGTTCTTCCTGACACTATAAAAAGGATCAGAATTCCTGTAGAAAATTATCCCTTCTACAACAAAGAAGATAATGCCACAGCTATAGCCTCCTACATTGCTATAATGAGAGAAGCAGAGCATGATATAACTGAGGATGCTGCATCTAAGTTGAAATATGCTACCAGAAGTAAGAGAAAGATAACTGAAGAGGATGCAAAGGTCAAAAAGAAGAAAAAGGATGAAACTGAAACATCTAGAAAAGAATCTCTTCTTCTCGAGAAAATCAACAAGTCTGCTGCAAATTCCTCTACCTACATCAAACCTATTATTGCACCATCATCATCATTCATTCCTACCTCCAATCCACAAGTAAGATTTAAACCCTCATCCTTTTTAATTCCTCAAGTAACCACCACTGTTCAATCGACAATGAACTCATCAATCAACACCCCAATCTTGTCTCAAACTGTTTTTACCTTTACTTCAACAACAACTACCTCAACAATCCAACCAAATGAACCAGATCTTATGGATCCAATCTCTGAACCTCAAGTTTTTAGCATTGAATCTAGTTCTGAGGGAACTATCTCTGAATCCCTAGAAATTGTCCTACCTGAAAATCTCATAAGCCCGGGCACTCAAGAAGTACCCTCTCCTGTTGACCAACAACCACCACATGAACCTGCTCCTACTGAGATTGATGCATCTCAGCAAACACCACCAGAAATCAACCCTGTCAAATCCAATCTCGCTTTGGTCATCTATAATGCACCACCTCCATTATCTCTTGAAGAGTGCATAAGTCAGTTTCATGACAAAGCACTAGATACGTTTTCCAGGTTGAAAGCAGAGCTTAGTACTAGCACAAAGCTCATGGAGCTTGAAAATGCTTGTCAAAATTTTCAGAAATGGTTGGAAGTGGAACTTACAAGAATTGTAAGCCTCTCAAATGCCACCATAACTGATGGACTTGAGAAAGCTAAGGAAAGAGCAGAAGATGAAGCACGAGTCAGAGCACTCAGATTCTTGGCTGCCAAGCAGAAAGAAGCTGAAGAAAAGGCTGCTAGAGAAGCAGAAGAGCGGGATGCTGAAGAGGCTAGAAAGGCACAAGAACTTGCTGAAGTCGGAGATAGTGCTATTGTTGCTTCCACTTCTGATCCAGTTGTTAAGCGTCTGGAAAACGCCATCAATGAGATCAGAATCGAACAAAAGAAGTTCACAGAAAGGTTCGAGAAGCAAGACACTGTCAATGAAAATCTTCAGTTCATGATGAAGAAGATTTTGGACAAGATGTCTTCTGACAGCAAATAATCCTGTGTTTTTACTTTAGGTTTTAGTTCTGTGTTTTTCACCTTTGGACTACTCATCGTATTCTTTTTTATTAATGACAAAGAGGGGGAGAAAGTTTAAATGTTGATCATTTTGATTCCATAATCAATCTCTGAAAAACAATGTTGCTCACATGCTAACAGATACATCTATCACTTCTATTAGATTGTTTTTCTGTATTTTTTTCTCTATTACAGACATATCAGAACTCTATTGATAAAGAAAGATTCAAGATGATAATGAAAGCAGGGGGAGCCAAGCACAAAAATTCATCAATTCATCAAGTCTAACACTCAGGGGGAGCACTTCATATAAAGGATAAGCTATCCTAAAAACCTTTTTCATTTTCCCTGTGTTATATATATATATATATATATCAAAATTGTGTCATCAAAATATATAGTTTTGTCATCATCAAAAAGGGGGAGCTTGTGAGAACAAGATTTGGTTCTGCAATATTATCTCTAAGTTTTGATGATAACAAATGGATATTTGTATGAACAATTTTGTGCAACTAATGTTGTTATTTGTGAGAACCTAGCAAACAGGTTCTGCTTTCGTGAATTGGCACAATGCTTAATGAAAGATGCTTCGAAGAGCTGAACTCAATTCGAAGATAAGACAAGATTCACAAGACTCTGATACGTAAGGAAAAGAGAATGAGTTCTGAAGATCTGAAGACAAAGGTTCTGATGTAACGAGTCCAGATGCTGAAGACTCGTGCTCTCTAATCAAGGTTCCGAAGACCTAACCAAAGTGTACTCTCATGCTTCAATCAAATACTATCAGAAGCCTCTGAAGATGTGAAGGCAACGTACCAAGAGAACAAGGTTCTGAAGACTCTGGAAGCACAGAGCTGATGATTCAAAGACTTGAAATTCTCAGAACCAAGCGAAGTTTTCCCTTCTTACTCATGTTCACAAAAAGCCTCTGAAGTTAAGAAGCCAGGGAGACTAGCTACACTGTACAGCTGTACCACATTACAAAGTAAAATATCTTGGAAACTATGCAACGATACAAACGAAGATATTCTGACACAGACAGGACGTGCAGCATGCTAAAAGCTCTTTTCTGTCCTCACGCTTCTAGCCGCCAGCCTACCTAGCTATCATGATTACATTTCAACGGCTCTTTTCACTCGGCTATAAAAGGAAGCTCAATGACTTGAAGAAAGATAGAACAACACACGCGAACTGCAACAATACTTTCTAACTCTGTTCTTTCATAAGTCATTTTTGGTCTTAAACTTGTTTACGATTTCAGCTTGTCAAGAAGCAATTTTCTGTAAACTTTTTTCATTCAAACTTAGGTTTGTATTCCTTGAGAGAGTCTTAGTGATTAGATCTCTTGAGAAGTCTAGGACGTGTGTCTTAGAGTTTGTTCCTTGAGTAAGACCTGTGTGTGGTTGGATTACTTGAGAAGTCTAGAACTTACGGGTTCTAGAGGTTGTGTTAGTCACCAGCTGTGTTGGCTCGTGCATTGTATTGACTTGTTTGAATAGTGGATTAAGACCTCGAGTGAGAGAGGCAAAATCACCTTGGCGGGTGGACTAGATTAACTTGAGGGTTTCTCAAGTGAACTAGTATAAACATAACGTGTTTATCTTTTTTTGTGTCGAACTAAATTGTTTTTACTAGAAAAGAAGTAAGTCTTTTTGAAAAAGAAGTTATTTATAAAAGAAACGATTTTATTTTGAAAAACCAATTTAAACCCCCCTTTCTTGCGTTTTTCACACCTTCAAAAACATCCTTAAAAATCAAGCATATCAATCCATGGAAGTTAGAGGAAGAAAGCATGGCAAACACACTTGAAAAAAAAAACAAAAATGGTCATTCTGTACAGTGGTAACCGGTTACTCACCACAGGGTAATCGGTTAATTGCTTGAAAAATTGCGTTTTTGGTGGAAAATACACTGAGTAACCGGTTACTCACCATATGGTAACCGGTTACCACTGTGACAGTGGCAAAAACAGTTGCTGAAAAGGTACTTTTAGCTTTTAAATCACTTATTTAAACTACCACATGCTAGGGTATGTATTTGTGCAAGAAAATCAAGTTTGAAAATAGAAAATAGGCAGTGATGAAATCAATTTAACACATCAAGATCATGGATCAAATAATGCAAAATCAATTCACACACAAAAAGTATCGAAACTACATCGTGAATTATACGAAAATGCTCGAAATAGTAAAATTAGTGAGATCTACCAACCTACAAGCCAGAGATTTGGCTTGGTGATTGTTGCAAAGTGATCTTGATGAAGATAATCAAAGAAAACCAGAGGAATATTCAATGATAGCCGAAATGTATCGAAACCGATCAAATTGTGACGAAACTGCGAAATGCGAATTCGAACCGTTGAAACTTGATGAAAACACTTGAGATGAATCCAAAAGTCAATAGAATTCCAGAAACTCAAGTATAAATGCAATGTGAAGAAGGTTAAGCTCAAGAAATAATCACTTCCAATGTAGAAGTGATTATTCTTCAATGGAGAAATTGAGCTATAGTGAGGGTTCTGGGAAGAGAATTGAGATGAAGATGAAGAAGTAGCAGAAAAATTCAGAGAGAATGTGGGAGAATTGAGAGTGAAGTGTGAGAAATTTGAGAAATGATTGTGGATTCTTGAAAAATGAGTGAAGCTTTGTTTATATAGACTTTTGGTTTGGAGTGTGAGAGGTTTGGAATTTGGTTTGGACTTAGCTTTGGGTGGTTTGGAACTAGGCTAGGAGTTAATTGCACTTGACTCACCGAGTCAAGGTGGTTAACTCGGTTAGTTAGGATCAACTCGGTAACAATCCCAATGTGAGCTCCAACATCCAAAGGTTGATATGCTTGGAAAACAAGGAGCATGGTGCACTTAATTTAGGGTGAAGCATTAAAATAAATGCACTTGGAATGTCTTGAATAGTCTTGAAATGTCTAGAGATGTCTAGAATATTCCACATGCTGCTAGAACACTGTAGAACGAAAGACCAAAGAGTGTACACAACTGCTGTCCCAAAAATGCAGCAGGAACTGCAACTTTGTACAGGGTAACCGGTTACTCACCATAGGGTAACCGGTTACTTCAGCCAATTTTGCCCAAATTTGCTTGGGAAATGATACTGAAGTCCCGGTTTCGATTTTCCACCTCTTGTGTTGATGAGTAAGCATGAAAACCTTTATTTTGACCTTGTTTTGATGATATAATGACCTTGTGCAGATGCAATTAATCGGGCTTGTAAACCTGAATATTCCTGCAACCAAAAAACAAAGAGAAAAAGTGTGAATGCTTATGCTAGCGATGCGAATGCACATGCTTATACAAAAGGCAAAAGGGGAGGTCAAATTTCGGGTTACGACAGAACTGCCGCATTCAATTTGGGATTTTTTTTTACTAATTTACAATAGTTTCAACCCTCTATATGATTACCTATGCTCATTTCGATATTGCCTGTAGTTTTTTTGCTACATACTTCAATCATTCATTTATATTTTACTCCAGGTACCAAAGTACACAACCACTGGTTATCAGATGGATTCAAACAACACATCTATTGAAGGATTACAAAAACCTCAGGTATTCCAATGATTCTTTTAAGGTCAAGTTTTCAATGCGTAGCATTTTTCATGATTGCTTCTCTTTTTCTTTAATGGGCAATCATATAAAACACCGTATTTGCAACTTAATGGTAGAATTGACCATCACCACTAATTATTACTTTGCCTCCCAATGTTCCAATTTTACAGTTTCAAAACAATTAATGCATTTGCATTTTCAAAGTGGGGGGGTGGGGAGGGGGGGGGGGGGGGGGGAGTTGAAGAGTCACAAGCTTATTTTATATAAACCTGCCTCCTATTCTCAACAACACATACCAAACTTTAGAAACTTGGAACTATTTCTATGGCGTCCATGTCTTATTGATTAGTAGCAACAAACTGAAGTTAAGCTCATATTACCTCTTGATTAGCAGCACTAGAAGCTAGTTTTTCCTCTATTACTCATGCCTCTGACTAGAAGAAGCTACAGACTAAAAAGAAAAAATCTTCAGATTTTGCAAAACCGTATCCACAGAGTTTCTGAGAGTGTCCCACTTAGCATCATATGCAATAGAGTCAGATGTTGTGAGTCTCTCAGCAACAAGATCTTGTATCCTATCATGGATAACAGGTCTAAATTATTCCATTTGGGATGTGATGTGAGGTGGAGGGCTCAGATTATGAGTTGGTTGAGATGATGGAGGGATATAATCTTGTTCATGTTGGGATATGTCTTTAGAGAACGATAGTACTACTGCACTATATTCTGACACAATATCTTGTTCTTTTGAAGGGGTAGAATGGTGTTCAGATTGAGGAGGTTTTGAGATTTGCGGTACAGGGGATTGTGGTTGAGGTTGGTCTTTTGGTATTTGTGGGTCAAAGGTTTGTGGTTCAAGTTAGGCTTCATGTTCAGATTGGACAAGGTTGAATGGTTCTTAAATGACTTATTCAGGTTCAGTTTTAGATTGAAGTTGAAGTTGAACAAGTTGGTTTAGGTCTTGTGGTTGAGTAAGTTCAAATGTAGTGGTTTCTAAGGGTATGGCTTGAAGAGGTGTGACTTCTATAGGGTTAAAATACGATTCATAAGAATTAGAGCTTGACATTGGTGTGCGGGAATGTATGGTTATTTCGGGATCTTCTAGTATGGTTTCCCTGAGTTGATCAGGATCAGTTGGTGTTTAGAGGGATAGATTTTTCAGATTCTAAGACACATACTAGTTGGGTATATTCAAATTAATTTTCTGAAGAGAACTCACTAACTAGGTGTCTTAAAAGTTCGTCTATGACAGATGTTGTTTGGAAAGTTTGTAGAATCTGAGCAATGGTATGGGAATCTGATTCATCAGATGGTTTGGGGAAGGCATGACAGTTTCTAAAGGTATAAATATGTTATGTTTAGGTGAGGGTGTTTTTTCAGAGGACTGTATGGATGAATGGTGAGGGGTTGTTATTTTGGTTATGGAAGAATCTAAAATTGAATCTGAGATAGAAACCAAAATCATACTCGTGTTTTCAGTTTCTGTAGTAGGTTCTGATAAGGTTTTTACATCATGCTCATATGGTTTAGGTGTTGTTAATAAGACTGAATTCGCTGGTACATTGGTAATAAAACTGAATATGCATCGTGGATATGCTTGCTGGTTGGTATCTGCTTGCGGTGCTCTTTCAAGGAATACTGTTTCCAAAGTGTATCCTGCCATGTACATAGACAATTTTACCGAGCTTGCAACATTATACCATTACAATGATTGAGAGAACAAAATTCATCACATCTTCATACCCTAAATAGTTGCAGAACTCCGATTCACAAGAAGAAGTGAGTCAAATTAACATCACAGAGAAAAAGAAAAACATTAGTAAAAACAAAACAAGTGAGTCAATTTTTTTGTTTAAAACCAAACATGACTAGCCTTTGTGTTTCTGCAAGTATGTTTCAAATGTTTCAAAAAGCATATGGCAATTTCTCCTCCTATATTGAAAATATAAACAGAAATTTAATCAAATCAATGTTAATACAAATAATTTATACCATAATATAAAGGGAATTCCAAAAGTGAGTAGTAGTAATATTTTTGGCTTGACCATTTCTTTACAAAAGCATCCTTAACAATACATTTTTTTCTCAATTTAGTGTATGTTTGATTTCACGGTTGGAGCACTTAGAATTTAGTCTAGATATATAAAATTAATTTTCATATATTTGATTGCTCTCGACTAGAATTAATTCTATTTTTCGGAATTGATGATACTCAAAGATAGATATTATAAAACTCACAAAGTAATCTAAATTGAAATGAATACTACACAACAATAATAAAGAATGAAATTGTAAAAAATAAAAAATAAGACTTGAAAAATAAGTTACATTTTGTAGAAGTTGACTGAGAATGAGTTGGAGCTGTTGTGGACTATGTTCAGAGGTAGGTACGTAGGAGCACCAATAAGAGCTCCATCATGATGCATTAAAAAGGCACACTACGATGTTGACTACAGTACTCTGCTCCATTATTGTCCCTGTTTCACCTTCCTTTGTTCAACTTTTCATAGCTTCTGATTCTTCTCAATACTCGGCTAATTTTTGTTTCTTTGTTCAGTTCTATAATTATAGCTTGGTTATGGTGTGTATGTATGGGGCAATGGAAAGTAATCGCAGGTAGTGAAATGGGTGGTGAAATAGGTTTTAAACCGATAAACTTTAGGTGCTAAAGGTATATTATAACTTTGGATCAACTTTATCAGTAGATTTTCCATCTGCTTTCATAACAAATTAGTCATCAATAAAACTATTTATAAAATATAGTGGCAACAAGAATAATAGATATGAGAAAGAGTGTAAATGTTAATGAGAGGCAGAGGCAATACTTAGACCCCAAATCACAACCCGCAAATCAAAAATCCCAAATTGGAAAACCAAACACACAACAAATCACAATGGAGCATAAAACTAATCAATATACAATCATTCCCTTACTTTTATTGGAATTACAGGTTTAAAGAAACCTAACACCATGAGAAGGAGATTTGAATCAATCGAATAGAGGAATGAACATGGGGTATGTGAAAACACATAAATTCAAACAATCATGAATACAGTAACTAAAATCAACTAGAGAGCCGGAATCAAAATATAAAATCTAACCTTATTCACTTTTTTCTTCAACATACCTGGCATGTGAACGCCGAAGAAGTTGAACGATAAAATATGACCTACCTACCAATGAAGGAGGGTGGTTGGTTGAATGGAAAAGAATGGTCAGTTGAACGATGAAACTGTGGTCGAGCTAAATGGAGAAAGAATCTAGGTTTGAATAAGTTTTCCTCGTGATTTTAGGGTTCATGGTTTTAGGTTGAAATTTTTTCCAATTTCTGAGTTTGAAAGTTTGAGAAGAAGAAATTGAAGGAACATGTTTATCAATTTTTATTATAGGATGAATTGTGATTTGGATTTTGGTGAAAATGTTTACAAATATTTCTCAGACGAACTTGGGAGGGAAGAGAAATACGTGAAATTTTTTAGAGGGCAAATGAGCGCTTTTTTTCTTCTTTTACAAACTTAGTTAATTTTTTTGTCTCCTACCAAAGGAATAAAATGACGGTATTATTTTATAAATAGTTTATTAAAATAATAAAATAATATATTAGAATGACTTTTAACCATTGTGATAACCTTTGACATCTAAAAGAATGGTTTTCAGCCGTTGCATAACATTTGTCAAAAATATATAGACTACCGCAACAAAATATAAAATTTGTTGTGCATTATACTATACGAGAACAGTTTTTTAATTTCCCAAAAATTCGGCGTTGCTGTAGAACCAAAATGTGATAACAGGAAGTTGCAAGAAGGAGATCGAAGATTTCAAACATGACCTAAGTGAGGAGTTTGAAATGTCAGCCTTGGGAAATCTCTCATATTTCCTTGGCATCGAATTCTACAAAAGTGGCACAGGTTTGAGGATACACCAAAGAAGATATGCAGGTGAAACACACAAGAGATTTGAGATGCAAGATTGCAACCCAACTTCGACTCCAACTGAGCCAAGACTGCAATTGTCGAAAGATTCAGATGAAGATGATGTCGGCCCAACCCAATATAGAAGACTTATTAGGTCACTTCGATATATTTGTCACACAAGGCCTAACTTAGCATACAATGTGGGTAAGAAAATTAAATTCATGAAGAAGCCAAAGGTATCACACCTAGCAGCGGCAAAGAGGATACTAAGGTATCTGAAAGGAACTTTCGACTATGGCATTTTGTTTCTTGCAGCTGATGAAGGAAAAGAATGCAAGTTAGATGGATACACCAACTCAAGTTGGTGTAGTGATGTTGAGGATAGAAAATCCATAGCTGGCTATGTGTTTATGCTAGGTGGTGCACCAGTTGCTTAGAGTTCGAGAAAGGACTCAGTAGTGGCATTGTCGTCATGCGAAGCAAAATACATAGTTGATTCTCTTTGTGCAAGTCAAGAAAAGTGGATGGTGAATCTGATCTAAGAGATTACAGCGAAGAGTCATTGAGCAATTACCATGAATATTGTAACACCCTCAATCTATACCCCCAAATAGATAAAGCGATAAAAATTTCACCAGAGTATAATTAAACATTCATGGCATAGACTGAGGAGTCACATCAATTGAGACAAAACACAATAAAACTGCTCATAAAGATATGCAACAATCAGGTAGCAATTAACAGAGGAGCTTAGTTCCTACTACCCACAAATCAGATACAGAATAAAAGCGGAAAATCTGCAACTGAATCTCATATATATATCACATAAAGAGTTTGTCTGTCATACACAGATCCATACATATACAATCCATAAGGCATATACACATAAACACATAAATCACAACGATCTCCCCGACTACCCTGTGCTACATATCAGACCCGACCGACAAAAGAATGAAGACCTAAGCTTCACAAAAAGACCTCCAGCAATCTAATCTGCAATGCCTCATAGAGAATTAAAACAGTAGAAGGGTGAGAAACACAATCATAATATAATTGCATAAAATTATATAATAACACAAAATTATTCACGTAAAATATTCTAACCACAACTTACACTAGAATTCAAATACAAAATTACACAATACATATTTCATATATCCATCACCAATGCATATCAATCATGCACAATACAATTATCACCAACACAAATATATATATATATATATATATATATATATATATATATATATATATATATCTCAACTCATCAATTCCAATCATAATTCCACACAAAATCAATCCATTCATGATTTAAACAAATGCACAGAGATCGACACAACGACTCTATGCAATGTAATGCGGTACCACCCATCCTTTATCTCAACACTAGTTCACTCAGGAACTATTGGAATCATCGCTTGTTATTTAGTGTAACTCCCCGTCGGGCGAACGATATTCCCCGTCGCTTTAGGTCCTCTTGGTATAAGGCGCACGACGTTTATGGATTGCTTTAGGTCCTCTTTGTATACGGCGCGCAGTCTAATCGCTTTAGGTCCTCTTTGTATAAGGCGCACGATCGTCTATAATCATCGCTTTAGGTCCTCTTTGTATAAGGCGCACGATGTTATAGCGGATTCCCTCTGGAATCGTTTCGTCGCTCACACCCACTAGGGCACACGACATCACAAGAATGCATATCATGATGATTGGCATACAATGACTCATGACATTCAAATGCACACATATATGCAATCATCTCACTCAACAATAATCATGCTTTGCACTCAAGCCCAAAACAATGCATTTAATTGCCATAAGGCCACAAACCCTCGTCACAACATTTAAACACATGCATTCACCTCATATAATCAGCACACAAGTCATACAACAGATATCACCAGCACATTGCATGACAACACATCAATTACGCACAATTAAACCGGTAAAAGTCGACAACACGACACATTTCCAAATTCCCGACTTAATTAAATCGGTCAACAATCTCAAAACCTTCATCATAAGAAAGTACAGTTAAATAGATATTCAATGATACCAAGAATGTTAAAAACGGATAATCGGAGCACAAGTTACGGACTGAACAAGAAAAGTAATCGCGAAAAACACAATTCTGCAATCTTCCTGGCCATACGCGTATTGCCCTGAGCCATACGCGTATTGCCCAGCTCCCTCGCCCATTCCATACGCGTATTGCCCAACTTGATACGCGTATGGGCAGAGACCAATTCTTCCTAAAAATCCCTCTAAAAACTCCAATACGCGTATTGCCGCACTTCATACGCGCATTGCCCTCAACCTTACGCGTACCATTACGCAAATAGGATGATGGCCGAGAAAAATGGAACTCCATACGCGTATTGCCCTCACTCCTTCAATGCCATACGCGTATTGCCTTAACCAATACGCGTATTGCCTTGAGTGATACGCGTATGGGCAGTGGAAAAACCAGAAATTTCCTGCATAATTTTTCTGCGAAATTTGCCCAAAAATCACTCCCAATCTCACCTAAACACCAGAAAATTACCAATTGAATGCCTAACAACATGTATCTATCATGTATCAACAATAAGGGACACTAAAACATGATTTCAGACATAAATTATATCAATTTCTAACAATTCCAACATATTATGGGTTTTACTCTATATTTCAATTTCAATCCAATATCAACAAAAAACATACATACATAATCATACACAAGTATAAGATAATCGAGTTTCGCACCCTTACCTGATTTAATCGTGTTTTTGAAAGTCGGTTGATCGATTTCTTAATCCACAAGTTTTCTGTCTTTTTCTTCTCTTCTTTTCCTTCTTTCTCTTTTTCTTCTTCTCTTTTTCTTTCCTTACTATTTTTCTCTATTTTCTTTCTATTTTCTAACTTAAGGAAAATAAAGCAAAATGACCAAATTACCCCTACACTCAAATATCTCGCAAACGCTCCCAAAATGCGATAAAACATAACAACAATGAAAAATAATATATTTCCAAATAAAAGTAAAAAATAAAATAAAATAATATAATAATAAAATAATCAAAACGACTCGATTAAATAAAACTAACCAAAACTGGGGCGTTATAACTCTCCCCCACTTAGAAATTTTCGTCCTCGAAAATATTACCTGAGACGAACAACTCTGGATACGACTCCCGCATCCGACTCTCCAACTCCCAAGTCAAATTGCCCTCAGTAGCGCCTCCCCACGCTACTTTCACAAGTGCAATATCCTTGCCCCTTAACCGCTTCAACTCGCGATCCAAAATTCTCACTGGTAATGCCTCCACCGTAAGGTTCTCCCTTACCTCAACTTCATCCATCGGAATCACATGCGACGGATCCGGAACATACTTCCAAAGTTGTGAAACATGGAACACATCATGCAAATTCGACAGACTCGGAGGCAACGCCACCCGATAAGCCACAACACCCACTCTCGCGGATATCTGGTAAGGACCAATAAACCGAGAAGTAAGCTTCTTCAACTTCAATGCACGACCAACACCCGTTACCGGCGTAACTCTCAAAAATACATGATCGCCCTCTTGAAACTCAAGATCTTTCCTTCTTCGATCATGATAACTCTTTTGCCTACTCTAAGAAGCCTTCATTTTCTCACGAATAAGTTTCACCTTGCCTGTAGTCTGTTGAATCAATTCGGGTCCAACCACCGTACTCTCACCAGATTCATGCCAACACAACGGTGTTCGACATCTTCTTCCATATAATGCTTCAAAAGGTGTCATTCCAATACTTGAATGGAAACTATTATTATACATGAATTCCACCAACGCAAGATAACTATCCCACGCACCACCTTGTTCAAGAACACAAGCCCGCAACAAATCTTCCAACGACTGAATCGTTCTCTCCGTATATCCATCCATCTGAGGATGATAAGCAGAACTCAATCTCAATTTAGAACCCAACGCCTTTTGCAAACTTTCCCAAAATCTCGAGGTAAACTTCGGATCTCGATCCAAAACAATACTCAATGGAACACCATGCAGCTTCACAATCACACTGATATAAATCTCAGCTAGCCTCTCCAAAGAAAAACTGATGTCAATCGGAATGAAATGCGCCGATTTAGTCAGACTGTCCACAACCACCCAAATAACATTATGCCCCCTCAGTGTATTCGGCAACCCTATTACAAAATCCATAGAAATCCACCATTCGCATCTTTTTCTCCAACCAACATTAAATCCAAAAATTTCACATCCAACTTCTGTTTCTCGCTTACGGTCAACAGAAACTCATTAGTAACCTTTAGCATACCCAGCCTCACCCTGTCGGATGTCACTTCGCACACCAAACTCAAGTCTCTAAAAGCTTCCAAAAGTTCCCACTCTTTAACCATTAAAGCAGACATATGCAACGACTTCCGACTCAACGCATCGGCTACCAAATTAGCTTTACCAGGATGGTAATTCAAGCCAAAATCGTAGTCCTTCAAAAATTCCAACCATCTCCGTTGCCTCATATTCAACTCTTTCTGATCAAACAAATATTTCAAACTTTTATGATCACTAAAGACTTCGAATCTTGCTCCAAAGAGATAATGCCTCCAAATTTTCAACACAAAAACCACTGCCGCTAATTCCAAATCATGCGTAGGGTAATTTTTCTCATGTACCCTCAACTGCCTCGAAACATAAGCTACAACCTTACCTTCTTGCATCAACACACCACCTAGCCCAATCAAAGACGCATCACAATACACCACAAATGGTTCAGTAGGATTCGGCAAAATCAAAATCGGAGCTGTCGTCAATCTTCTCTTCAGCTCACTAAAACTTTCCTCACACCGAATATCCCAAATGAACGCTTGCACTTTACAAGTTAACTGGGTCAAAGGAAGTGCTAATTTGGAAAAACCTTCAATAAACCTTCGATAATATCCAGCCAAACCCAAAAAGCTTCTAATTTCAGTAACAGATCTAGGAGCCTCCCATTGTAGAACTGCTTCTACTTTAGATGGATCCACAGCGATACCGTTACCTGAAATCACATGACCAAGAAAACTCACTTCTGACAACCAGAACTCACACTTGGACAATTTGCCAAAAAGTCTCTTTTCCTTCAAAATTTGCAACACAATGCGCAAATGCTCCGCATGTTCCTCCCGAGACTTAGAATAAATTAAGATATCATCAATAAGCACAACAACAAATCGATCCAAATGCTCGTGGAAAATACGATTCATATACTCCATAAACACACCTGGCGCATTAGAAACCCCGAACGGCATCACAAAATATTCATAATGACTGTATCGTGTCCTAAAATTCGTCTTCTGAATATCTTCCTCTTTCACCCTAATCTGATGATAACCTGATCTCAAATCAATCTTACTAAACACACACGCACCTACCAACTGGTCCATCAAATCATTAATTCTTGGAAGAGGATACTTATTCTTAATCGTCACTTTATTCAGCTGGCGATAATCAATACACAGTCGCATACTTCCATCTTTCTTTTTCACCAATAAAACTGGAGCACCCCAAGGCGACACCCTTGGCCTCACAAACCTCTTTTCTAACAATTCACTCAACTGCTTCTTTAACTCAACCGACTCAGATGCCGACATACGATAAGGTGTCATAGAAACAGGTCTAGTACCAGGAATTAGATCTATAGAAAACTCCACCTCTCTCTCTGGCAGTACATCTGAAATATCCTCAGGAAACACCTTAGGAAATTCACACACAACTGGAAACACATCAAGTGAAACTTGACTATCCACAATCAACGATGCAAACAACCCAAACCACTGAGCTTCATCTGCCACAAGTTTCTTAAACTCTTTGGTAGATAAGAAACTCTAGTCCTCGTCTTCCTCAAGAGAAGGAAATCTTACCAGCTTATGATAACAATCAATATGAACCCGATTAAACTGTAACCAATTCATTCCCAGAACCACATCTAAACCCTCCAACAGCAAACACACCAAATCCATCTCAAAATCTTTACCATAAATGGTCAAAGGACAACTTAAACAAACCAAAGAAGTAGTTACTGACCCCATTGCTGGAGTATCAATAACCATCTCTCTACCCATCGAAGACAACACAAGATTTAAACGCTTCGCGCACTCAGACGAAATAAACGAATGAGTCTCTCCAGTATCAATAATAGTGACTAAAGGCGTACTATTAATAAAATAAGTACCTCTGATCAGACGATCTGCACTAGAAGTCTGAGTTCCTGCCAATGCAAAAACTTTCCCACCAGCTGGAGCTTGCTTCGGTTTCGGACACTTTGTACTAATATGACCAGGTTCACCACTGTTGAAACACATCGCCACATTCTTCCTCTTCCTCTTCGGGAAAATACTTTCTCAGAAACTCAACACTAAACAAAGCCCAAGTGACTTCTTCCCCTGCAGCTTCCAACACCTGACGAGTACTAACTCATCAGTCATCCGCTTCCTCCTGCAACATGTGAGTACCCAGTCTCACCTTCTGATCCTCAGCACAATCCATCACTCAGAAAATCCTTTCAATCTCCTTCAGCCAAATTTGAGCACCATCAGGATCATGTCTCCCTTTGAAGACAGGCGGTTTGTTCTTCCTGAACTCATCATTCCCAGCAGTATTAGGTGCACCCTGTACAGCCTGAGCCATAGATTTCATAGCAGCAGCCAAAGCAGCGTCATTCCTCCCAGCCATATTCTGTTCATATCCAATAACAGCAACTATGGTTAAACAAATAGCTCACCCAAACACAACGACCAACAAGGACTGACACAAACTGAAACGAACTGGCTCTGATACCACTTAATGTAACACCCCCAATCTATACCCCCAAATAGATAAAGCGATAAAAATTTCATCAGAGTATAATTAAACATTCATGGCATAGACTGAGGAGTCACATCAATTGAGACAAAACACAATAAACCTGCTCATAAAGATATGCAACAATCAAGTAGCAATTAACAGAGGAACTTAGTTCCTACTACCCACTAATCAGATACAGAATAAAAGCGGAAAATATGCAACTGAATCTCATATATATATATCACAAAGAGTTTGTCTGTCATACACAGATCCATACATATACAATCCATAAGGCATATACACATAAACACATAAATCACAACGATCTCCCCGACTACCCGGTACTACATATCAGAGTCGTCCGACAAAAGAATGAAGACCTAAGCTTCACAAAAGACCTCCAACAATCTAATCTGCAATGCCTCATAGAGCATTAAAATAGCAGAAGGGTGAGAAACACAATCATAATATAATTGCATAAAATTATATAATAACACAAAATTATTCACGTAAAATATTCTCACCACAACTTACACCAGAATTCAAATACAAAATTACACAATACATATTTCATATATCCATCACCAATGCATATCAATCATGCACAATACAATTATCACCAACACAAATATATATATATATATATATATATATATATATATATATATATATATCTCAACTCATCAGTTCCAATCACAATTTCACACAAAATCAATTCATTCATGATTTACGCAAATGCACAGAGACCGACACAACGACTCTATGCAATGCAATGCGGTACCACCCATCCATTATCTCAACACTAGTTCACTCAGGAACTATTGGAATCATCGCTTACTTAGTGTAACTCCCCGTCGGGAAAACGATGTTCCCCGTCGCTTTAGGTCCTCTTGGTATAAGGCGCACGACGTTTATGGATTGCTTTAGGTCCTCTTTGTATAAGGCGCACAATCCGATCGCTTTAGGTCCTCTTTGTATAAGGCGCACGATCGTCTATAATCATCGCTTTAGGTCCTCTCTGTATACGGCGCACGATGTTATAGCGGATTCCCTCTGGAATTGTTTCGTCGCTCACACCCACTAGGGCACACGACATCACAAGAATGCATATCATGATGCTTGGCATACAATGACTCGTGACATTCAAATACACACATATATGCAATCATCTCACTCAACAATAATCATGTTTTGCACTCAAGCCCAAAACAATGCATTTAATTGCCATAAGGCCACAAACCCTCATTTAAATAGCTTTGACAGGTGGGTCACATGCTCCTCTTCTGTTTTAGATTTTGCAATCATGTCATCGACATATACCTCGATTTCCTTGTGTATCATGTCATGAAACAGAGTAGTCATGGCCGTTTGATAGGTTGCCCCGGCGTTCTTCAAACCGAACGGCATTACCTTGTAACAAAAGGT
Source organism: Lathyrus tuberosus (assembly GCA_022829125.1). Taxonomy (NCBI): domain Eukaryota; kingdom Viridiplantae; phylum Streptophyta; class Magnoliopsida; order Fabales; family Fabaceae; genus Lathyrus; species Lathyrus tuberosus. The sequence goes on along the minus strand of JALAZF010000141.1, from coordinate 9,411,386 downwards.
ACCCCATGGGGTAATGAACGAAGTTTTCTCCATGTCTTTCGGCGCCATTTTAATCTGATTATTGCCCGAGAATCCATCCATGAAGGAGAAAACTTTGAATTTTGTTGTACTATCTACCAGCATGTCAATGTGTGGTAAAGGAAAGTCATCTTTTGGACTTGCTTTGTTTAGATCCCTATAATCTACACACATTCGGACCTTGCCGTCCTTTTTTGGAACTGGTACGATGTTGGCTAACCATTGAGGATACTCAGATGTAACAAGGAAACCCGCGTCAATCTGTTTCTGTACCTCCTCTTTGATTTTGATGGCCATGTCCGGGTGAGTCCGTCTCAACCTCTGTTTTACAGGCGGACATTCCGATTTCAACGGTAAGTGATGTTCCACGATGCTGGTATCCAACCCTGGCATATCCTGATAGGACCAAGCGAATACATCGGGAAACTCTCTGAGAATTTTCGTCAGACTTTCTTTGGCAGTTGGACTGAGCAGTGCCCCAATCTTGATTTCTTTTCTCTCTTTTTCTGAACCCAAGTTTACCGTTTCCAACGGCTCTTTGTGAGGTTCAATGGACCTTTCCTCTTGTCTAAGTAGTCGGGAGATCTCTTCTGGAATTTCGTTGTCATCTTCTTCTTCAGCCCCAAATACCGGGAACTCAAAGTTGGGAGAAGGCATCGGATCGTATGTTTCAACGGGGTTTAAAACAAGCAATCTGCATGACGGTATGATTCGTGTTTAGAAGAGATAGAGAGAATGCAAAAGTGTGTGCAGTGTATTATTTTTTTTCTACTGCTTGTTTTTATTATTTGAATTGTTTTTTAGGATTACCATTTTCTAAAAAAGTGAAAAGAGAAAACATCAATAAAATGCAGAAATTACAAAACGACGTTATTTTATTAATGAACAAGTCGATTCTTGAAACTACCGCCCTATAAAACAAAACTCAGTTGCTTTGGGCAAAGCGAAGAGGGATATTTACAGAAAGTAAGCCCTATCAAAACATCTGTTTCACCTGGGCAGGGTGAAAGGTTAAAGTAAAGATGGCAATTACTTAGACTTATGAACGATCTTCAGAACATCGACAGCAACCCATTGGCGGCGAACTCCTCGGTGAATCACAAAGTCCGGTACCTTCCTTGATTTGTCTTCAGAAATGACACTGATTTCTGGTGGAGCAGGATAATTGGAATCAGTCTCCTAGGAAGAGTTGTCGTAGGAGGATTCCTCAGTTGTATTTTGCGTAGTATTTGTACTCTCAGCTGTATCTCCCCATCCAGTTGGCTGGATGTCTTCGATCCTGATACGAGAGCCTTCAGGAGCGGTGTACTTGACCATGAAGTCGAATTTTCCACTCGGTTGTCCCAAGGTGTCCCACACTTCTTTGGAACTGGAGGAGTCATCTCTCTCGATGACGTTGACCTCGGGAAAAGCATAGTTAATGAATTCTAGTCATGCAAACATTGCAAATTCATCGTCGTACTGAGTATTTTTAGGATAACCTGGGTGTTGATCCCATGACATGGTGGGGACGCAGGTATTCTTTTCAATGATGCTCATCTGATTTTCATTATTCGGCTGATTTTCTTGCCCCAAGTCTCCTGGGTACGGCTGCCAGATAGGCAGGCCATCCATTGGGCCATAATAGCTGTGGTCAAAGTTACCTTTCATCAGAGTGTCCTCCTCTAATGAGTTTGGTGGAGCACGACATCCTTCCGGATCACAATCTCCATATATCATTTCGACATCTGACCGGGGTATAAATCTTGGGCTCTGTGCGGGAAAGCAAAAGGGAGTCTGCATTTCGTCCTGAGACATATAACCGTCCTCGTTGAGATAGAACTTCCATTCTTCCTCCGTATCGGAGAAATCACCTTTATCGATGATATGCACTTCTTGAGTCACTGGTTGAAGGAAACCTCCATTATGGAATAAGTTCTGAATGGGATGAAGACTTTCATCGTTAGCAACTGTCTGGGTACAGGTTGCAGAAAAACCAAGACCCTTCTTTGTTTTATTATCAGTAGGAATGACAAGCCGCCCCCATCCTGTTGTATTGGCACTCTCGATCGCTTTGATAGCATCTTTGTACGTGGAAATTAAATTTCTCCCTTCAGATTGATTGCCCTTGTGTAGCGAAAGCGTTTGGAACTAGGTTCCGATTACCCCCTCTGGTTCTACATAAGTGGATGACGATAAGTTGCTTACGAGCAAGGCCTGTTCTCCACAGACTATGACGAGTTGGTCATTCTGGACGAACTTTAGCTTTTGGTAGAGGGTCGAAGTGACCACCCCAACCTGATGTATCCAAGGTCTTCCTAATAAACAACTGTATGTTGCCCGGATGTCCATGACCTAGAAAGTGACTTGGAAAGTGTGAGGATCGATAGTTATGGGGAGGTCGACTTCGCCGATAACCGTTTTTTTGGATCTGTCAAATGCTTTGAAGACGACCTCGCTGGTTCTCATCAGAGGTCCTTTGAATGATAATTGCATCAAAGTGGACTTCGGCATAACATTCAGGGCTGACCCTGTGTCTACCAGTATGCTGGCTAAAGCATCGTCCTGGCAGTTGACTGTAATGTTGAGCGCCATGTTATGACGGCGACCTTCTTCAGGTAATTCCTCATCACTAAATCCCAAGTTATTGCAGGAAGTGATGTTAGAGACAATGCTATCGAACTGTCTGATTGTTACATCCTGTTCCACAAAGGCTTGCTCCAAGACTTTCTATAGAGCCTCCCTGTGCGCTTCTGAACTAAGTAACAGTGATAATACCGAGATCTTTGAAGGAGTTTGTAACAGTTGATCAACAATGTTGTATTCACTCCTTTGGATGAGCTTCAGCATCTCATCATTGTTTTTTGAAAGGTCGGGATCACTGGATTGACCGACTGGTGGATTGGGAACTTCTATCTGAGGTTCCTTTTCTCTGTTAGGTTCTCCAACTCCCCTGTTGAAGATTCGACTGCTCCATGTTATTCGACTGATGTCTGCAATATTCACGACGGAGGGTAATGGAATTTCCTTTCCATTCTTAATTGTTGTTGCACCGTACTTGTAAGGGATAACCTTAGTTGATTCATATGGTAGTGGTCCCGGTAGATAGATGACTATGGGAACGTTCTGATTTTTTTGACCATTGTAAGTAATTTCGATCCGTTCTTGGTTGGGAACTCTCAATTCGTGAAGTAGAGGGATGATGGCACAAACATCCCTAGCCCTCTGATGATCGGATATTATGACAACGTCCTCGATTTGATCAGTGAGGTAGTTGACTGATCCAGAACTTGACCATGGTTGAATCTCTTTGCGGTCCAACTGACTCTGAAGGGTTGCTCGCATGAAGTAGCATCCTTGATTATCCACTGAGCAAACCCCACACCGCTCATAGTTGTGTAGTGGCACCTGGCCACGTCCGCTTTGAATACAGTGTAACCTTACGAGGTCTGTTTCCATCGACCGAACACCCTGATTTTGATATCTAGTAGGATTCCCGTTAGTGATACTAATTTGCTGGGTGTCTTCATCCATATAGATTGGAAGCCACCAATGGTTCAACAAGTGCTGAAGTGTTTCCTGGACAAGGGCACAACCTTGGTCATTTTCGCAACCCGCTTTATAGCCCTGATAATCATGTGATACCAGGAACCCGAGCCGGACCTGTTTAGTATGTAACTCCACCAGGCTGGTATTCATCAAGCGAATATCGAAAATTTGAACCATGTTGATTTGATAATGATTCCTATCATGGTAGTCTTGGATTCATCCAAGATCCATCTGATGCTGGAGGGCCTCTTGTACAAAAGAGCATCCCTGTTTGTTTACCGAGCAAGTCAGACAGGAATTGTACTCATGCCGCGGCAGATTATGATACTGGCTTTGCCTTGAGTACATCGCCACCAAGTTGACATTCATCGTACAGATGTCGTGGTTTTGAATGATGTTGGAATTCGTATAGGTCATGTTAACTCCACGAACTCGGTGCTCCTGGATCCATCCGAGATCCATCTGTTCCTGTAGAGCTGATTGCACCACAGAACATCCTTGATTGTTTTTAGAGCAGATATCACACTGCTGATAATTATGAGGTGGTACATGGCCATATCCACTCTGTCTACAATGCATCTTGACCAAGTTGGCCCTTAATAAGAGTACATCGTGAATTTGATAGTTGTCGCTAGACTCTCCCTCTATCAAATTAACTGCAGCTTTCTCATGTTGAGGCAGCGGGTTTGTGAGAACATTCGGATTCGTATCTTCGAAAGATAAGACCCCGCTCCTAACAAGCTTTTGCACTTCGAATTTGAAACTGAGACAGTTCTCTATGTTATACCCTGGTCCTCCTTGATGGTAAGGACAAGTCTGATCCGCTTTGAACCAAAAAGGTGGATTTTCTGGTACTGTAAGAGGAGACTTAGTCTGGACGTGCCCTTTGACCAGTAGTAACGGAAATAGTTCTGCGTACGATACGGGTATAGGGTCGAACCCTGGTGGCCGCGTTGTACGGTTGTTGTTGTATGGAGGACGAGCCTGCTGAAGAGGTTGTTGTGTCCTTTGCTGATATTGCTATTGATTAGGTTGGCTCTGTGCAACCTGAGGTTGATACGTAGGCGCGGGGTTGATAGCAGGAGTTACAGCTGCTACTAGTTGATATCGACGCCTTTGTTTTCCGAGAGAGATATTCCCAATATCTTGCTCTTTTTTCTTAGGGAGAGCACTACCGTATTTTTTAGTACCGCTTGTCGACCTAGTGTCTTTGACTAGACGTCCTTCTCGAACGGCTTCCTCGAGACGCGCTCCCATACCGACCATTTCGGTGAAGTCGCTGGGCGCACTGGCAGCCATTCTGTCATAGTAAAATGAGCTCAAGGTCTTTAAGAAAATCTTTTTCATCTCTTTTTCCTCAAGAGGTGGACAAATTTGAGTGGCCATTTCACGCCATCTCTGAGCGTATTCCTTAAAGGTTTCCTTGTCCTTTTGCGACATTGATCTGAGTTGATCTCTGTCTCGTGCCATGTCCAAATTGTATTTATATTGTTGGACGAAGGCAGTGCCAAGATCTCTGAAAGTGTTGATCGTAGCGCAGTTTAAACCCATGTACCATTTTAATGCGGCACCGATTAAGCTATCCTGAAAGTAGTGAATCAATAGATCCTGATTCTCTGTCTGAGTTGACATTCGCCGAGCGTACATCAATAAATGGTTTTGAGGGCAAGAGTTACCCTTGTATTTTTCAAAGTCGGGCACTTGGAACTTGTGCGGAACTTTCACATTGGGGACCAAAATAAGGTTTGCGGCGTCCTTCCCAAATAAATCCTGACCGCGAATAGCTTGCAGTTCTTTCTGCAATTCCAGGAACTGCTCCTAGAATTCATCCATTCAATCGAACATATTTTCCTTTCTACCAGAAGGTATTTGTGGAATCAGTCCTTCCGGGATAGACTGCACCACAGGGGGTGGTACCGTTACTACGGCAGTGAATCTTGGTGTTTCCCGAAGTTTGTAACCTTCAGGAGTCCTTAATATGCCTCTGGCATCCTCGCTTTCCCGAATTTTGTAACCTTTAGGCCCAGCGGCTTCTGCTATGATTCCCTGATCTTCAGTGATCGGCGGAACATATCCTTCCGGGATATAGTTAACAGGCATGCCCCAGGGACGATCTTTCGGCATTTGATACCTAGGATCATACTTCTCCACTATGGGCGTTGAGGCGATCTATGAGATCACAGTTCTTTGTAGCTGAGCTTCTGCCATGGCTTGCATGTCTTTACGAAGCTTTCTCATATCCTCTCTCAGAGCGTCGATCTCTTCTTTCAACTCTCTGTTCTCTTCCTCGAGATCATCCATCTTTTTCTGAAGATTGGCCCGAGTATTGTATGAATGAGACAGTTTGACTCTAGAACCGAGACACAAACGTGATATTCGTAGGTAAGAAGAATATGTGTCGTGAGAATGATGAATGCAATGATTATACTAATTGTTTTTTTGTTTAATCAAAATAAACTTCGACAATTAGATTGCAAATATCAAACAGTGAGGAAATCCCCGTTTTATTGAATTCAAAGGATTGCGGAAATGGAAATACAGCAAATTACAAGGTACAAAAACATAAACCTAAGCTAATGGGTCCCGAGTCCTCTCTGAGGAGAACTTGGGTGCTGATTCTGGTACTTTTCTTTTCTTAGACTGGGGCTCTTGGGCCGTTGTCGGGTTGTCATTCCTTTGCCAAGTGAAAGGAGCGAGCAAATTCCTTTGGTCATCCTGATTTTCTACAGCATGCTGTTCCAAAATCTCAATCAGAGCATCCTTATCCTTCAGCAGTTGCTGTATTTTGGTACACTCCACATTGAGAATGCGGTACTTGTTCTTCCAAGACCTCCTCTCCTGTTGAACTTTGTTGAGAGTAACCTGAAGTTTTTCCGCTTCAGTCATGAAGTACATGACAGATTCCCTTGGCGGAAGAACTTCGTGACGAGGATAAGGTATCTTTAGCTTGAGAGCTTTAGTTTGTACCCAGTGGAGATAAGGCTCCACCGAGACACAATCCGGTTTTCCTAGAGACTCTCATCCTTTCTTATGAACATGTTTCCAAGCGTGCACTATTTCCATCTTTAGTGCCCTTTCATTTTCTCCTTCTTTGAAGAAAAGACCTTCTAGATGAGCATTACGCGGGACATGCCTCATCGGGTATCCAAATTGACGACGAACTAAAACTGGGTGGTAATTGATTCCTCCCTTAGTTCCTAAGAGGGGTGCGTTGGGGAAATTTTCACAACGGTCAATGATCTTGATCCCGTCATAAATCCTATTGCACTAATCTACGTCAGAGTTGGTAAGAGACATGATTTTTTGTGACCAATGTAAGGCACTCTTATGATCCCAAAAAGCAGCAGACTTAGGCAAATGAGAGATAAACCACTTATATAGCAGGGGTACATAGCACGTGATCACCCCTCCGCTGTACAAATTCCTTAAGTGTACAGAATGATACGCATCTGCGAGCAAGGTTGGTATAGGGTTTCCAATGAGAAAAACCTTAATGGCATTGATATCTACAAAGTTATCGATGTTGGGAAACAAAAATAACCCGTAGGTGAGCAAAACAAAGATGCTCTCGAAAGCGGCCACGTTCCCTATACTAGCAAAGTATAGAGCCTTCTTTACCAGAAACTTGGCTGGTAAACCCAGGATTCCTCCTTTGGTGGTCATGTGAGTCTTGACTTTTGACTCATCCAAATAAATTGCTCTTGCAATGGTCTGATCCTTTGGAATTTCTTCCAGTCCAGAAAAGGGAGCTTGATCAGTAATGGTTAGATCAATCAGATGAGAATACTCCTCCAGCGTTGGTGCGAGCTTGTAATCCGGGAATGTAAAACAGTGATAAACCGGATCGTAAAACTGAACGAGTGCCTCCATGATTCTTTCAATTACATGGACCCTTAACAGAGGTAGCAGACCTCCGTACTTGGCTCTGAAAGCGTCAGGCTTAGTGATTATCCTTGCTAATCCTCTTAAATCCTCTAGTTTTGGAACCTTGAAGGTATACTTGTGAGTTTTCCGTCTACCGAAATCCATTAGCGCAATCTTTTTCTCTCTGACATTTGCAATCATTGTCTTAGTTTAATTTGAAAAAGAGAGACTAGAAGAGAAAATTTTTCTTTGCTTAATGTTTTTAAAATGAATGCATGAATGCAGCACACAAAAACATAGAAAAAACATGGGGTCAAAGGGTCGGTGTCATGAAGTCAAGGCTCTACCCATCCCAAAGGTTTATACTAGTGATTTTTGTACCTGTCTCTCAAAATCATTGATTCTTGTCGAGATAACATCAGCGGGCCGGGAACCGTGCTAGGTGATGTATTTCGAAGAATCTCAGAGGAGGGTAGTATCGCGTGACAACTATTTCTGATAGCTTCCACACTACTAAAAGAGGTTTTTCCTAGGTGTATACTCAATCTTTCCACATGCGGCATCACACGTATTCCCATTAGCAGAAAAATAAAGACAGATATCAATAAGGAAAAGTAGTATATATATTTGTCCTAATGTCCTAGACTTTTAAGAGCTATGAATCCTATGTTCCTGGCAGAAAATGGCTCCCCGGCGGAGTCGTCATCCTATGGTACCTTCCCAATTTAAAGGTTTTGACCTAAGATCCTAGTGAGGGTCGATCCTAGCAATAATGACATTCCCCGATGGAACCGTCATGAAAATAACTTGTCCAAGATTTTCACCTTAAATTGTAAGAAAGAAAGAAGGGCCCCACGGTGGGCGCCACTTTTCTGTGGCGGCTACCGCCATGAAAATAAATTGTCCAAGGTTTTCACCCTAAATTATAAGAAAGAAAGATTAGGCCCCACGGTGGGCGCCACTTTTCTGTAGCGAGCGATTTTGGATGTGGTTCTTAAGCACTGTCGCTCTTGGGGGACTACAGGTCGATTCATTTTTTATCCTATTGAAGCTGATGAAGGAAGGGAAATAGATGTCTCCAACTAACCCTGCTTGCATACTGAGTTTAAACAGCGGTCTGTTAGGTTACGGATGCTATATGGAAGTGGGGCCTCTTTTTACTTATTTTGTTAAGACTGAAATGACGGGACTATGATATTGGTAGGATGTTAGGACTGATGCTTTTCGATTGATGTATGAAGGTACGGGATTTTGGGTTTTTGATTAGTGTGCTCGCTAAGATTTTTCTTTCAATCTTATGCCTACGTATTCCCATTTACCGAAACAGGGAAATCAGAGCGATCGTAGTTCCTCTTATTCTATGGGAGGAAATGGTGTTTTGGTGTCTTGTTCAAAGCCCAAGACGTGAAGCTAAAAGTGATTTGTATCTTGTTCAAAGCCCAAGATGTGAAGCTGAAGGGTCTATTTGTATCTTGTTTGAAGCCCAAGATGTGAAGCTAAAAGGTTTTGACTTTAGAGAGAATTTGTTATCTCTAAAGAGGGGATTTTTGGTCTGTTTGTCACAACTGTTGGGTGACTGGTTATAAAGGAGAATTACTTTAACTGGACATGTGAATCCAGCAATGCCATAATTTCCTTTATAGGGGTTTTTTAACCTGAAGGAGAAGACTTTAACTCAGTTTAGAGTAATGCCATCTTTCCTTAGGAATTTCTCATGCTAAAAGAGGGACAGTGGCGTGGATGTAAATAATCCAGAGGCTTGCCGCTTACAGCAATTAGATGAGGAGTTGTTGATGTTTGTATACTGTGATCCAGGCACACATTTTGATGCTAAAAGGTTAATTGTCTCAACCGGGGTTTCCTTATACAAAGCCTAAGAGGAGGCTAAAAGGTTGACTTTTCCGGGGAAAATGTTCTTTCTGTCTTGTACAAAGCCCAAGATTGAGGCTAAAGGGGTTTGACTCGACAAGAGAGTCTTTTATACTCAACAAGAGAGTGATTTGGTGTCTCGTATGAAGCCCGAGACGGAGGCGAAAAGGTGATAGACTCAACAAGAGAGTCTTTTTGTGTGTCTTGTACAAAGCCCAAGACGGAAGCTAAAAGTTTTTTGACTCAACAGGAAAGTCTTTTATACTCAACAAGAGAGTGATTTGTATCTCGTACGAAGCCCGAGATGGAGGTTAAAGATGTTTGTGACCTAACAAGAGGGTCTTTTATACTCAACAAGAGAGTGTTTTTGTATCTCGTATGATGCCCGAGAGAGAGGCTAAAAGGAGATTGACTCAATAAGAGAGTCTTTTATACTCAACAAGAGAGTGTTTTGTATCTCGTACGAAGCCCGAGATGGAGACTAAAAGGTTTGTGACCAAACAAGAGGGTCTTTTATACTCAACAAGAGAGTGTTTTGTACCTCGTACAAAGCCCGAGATGGAGGCTAAAAGGTTTGTGACCCAACAAGAGGGTATTTTATACTCAACAAGAGAGTGTGAAAAGGTTAGCTCCGCTAGGGAGGATCATTGCACAAAGCCCAAGAGGAGGCTAGGGTAACTGTTTCAGTTGAGTGACAGGTTCAGCATGTTGGTTAAAAGAGAAAATCAGTTCTTATATGGGTAATGTTGTACTCATGGATTTGATCTGAAGATCGGGGTTATTTCCCGTTCTTTAAGGAAATGAGAAATCCAAAGGGTATTGAGACTGTCCGAGTCTACGGGTTTTATCTTTTGTAATATGCTTAAGAAACAGTAGTAGTAGATCTAGACTCTTTGAAAGACTGTTCTATTAAGATGACTAATTTCTGTTCCTATACCTCTAGGAGGTCGTCGAGACAATTTGTACGAAGCCCAAGAGGAGGCAAGAAAAACTTTTAAGAAGCCGAGGGACAATTTGTACTAAGCCCAAGAGGAGGCTATCTTCCCGGAGAAATAATCATTATACAAAGCCTAAGAGGAGGCTGAGAAAACTTCTAAGAAGCTGACGGGTCCTTGTACAACGTCCAAGAGGAGGCGGGGATGCTTTTAGGAAGCCTGTGGGTCCTTACACTAAGCCCAAGAGGAGGCTGATGAATAGTTCCAGAAGGGGTTTCACTTGGAACATTGGCCTTCTGTATATGAACTGTTCAAGGGGGAAATTTCTTAGATCTAGTTATCTAAAATTGATGTAAAAGAAAGTTCTTATTGTTTGGGGTTATGTTGAAATATCTGGGAGAACGTCGGGAGACGAGGTTCTGTCTAGTTCTAGACGTAGTTTCCGGGGAAACTCTAATATCTATACTATTATTACACAGTCGATATGAGTTTATGAAAGAAGACTTACAGTGAAACAACCCCACAATACAGTTATATACATATGAAAGCAGTAAATGAAAGCGGGTAAACACTTACTCGGTTGTAGTGCTTCCATGCTGTTTGGTTAGTTGTTCAACAGAGAAATTGAAAATAACAGTATGCTACAAAATCAAAGGAGAAAGTGCCTTTGAAAGGAAAATTGGGGCTTCAGCTCAAGGAGAGGCCCAAGGTTTAATCAGTGATCGCACTGTCGTTTTGTACAGGGACTTATACAAGTGACTGAGGCCCAAGAAAGGTTTTCTGTACAAGGGGCTGGGTCTTACACTCTCTCAAGAAGACATAAAATGATTTTTGAATGGGTCTTATAGCTCGAAGAGAGGCCCAGGGTTTGTTTTATACGGGCGATAATCGCGCCGAACTTTTTGAAACACAACGGTACTTATACAATAAGTGAGGCCCAAAATAGGTTGTATTTACAAAGGGTTGGGTCTTACACTCTATTAGAGGCCCAAAATGATTTAAAGAAAAAGAATGGGGCTTACAACTCAAGGAGAGGCCCAATTGGTTTTATTTTAAACTGGCGATCGCGCCGAGATTTTTGAAAATATGTTGGCACTTATACAATGACTGAGGCCCAAATTATTTTGGTTTCAAAGAGGGGTTGGGTCTTACACTCTATTAGAGGCCCATGAGTGTTTGAAAATGATTTGTGAGGGTGAAAATCAAAGAAACCCTAATTTTATCTTCTTTAAAAGTAAATATTTAAAGAAAATCAAATAAAAATGATAAAAATACCAAATAAGTTTAAGTAAACCACTTGTGATTTTTGTTTTAGGTTTGAAAAATGAGCTTTTAATCACAAGATGATTTAGAACTCATTTGGTTTTGATTTTCAAAGTAAATATTCACTTTTAAATGTTTAAAAACAATTAAAAAAGGAATTTATTCACAAAAATACTAATTATATTAAATAACTAATATAAATTTGATTTTTTTGTGGAATAAAATATTTCAACATTTTTGTGATTTTTTACAAAAAGAACCAATAAAAAATAATTAAAATGGAAGGAGTTATTAATTTTCCAATTAATTAACAAAACATGAAAATATTGGAAAAAATAGCAAAATGTGAAAAAACAAAAAATGGCATGGGTGGGGTTTGAACCCATGACCTCAAGGTTATAGGGTGCGCGCCTTACCACTGGGGTGGTGATACATCCGTTGATTAAAACAAACCAACAAATATTCAAGGCTTGCCTTGTTTTCTAGACCTGGCCAAGGCAAGGCAAGGCAAGTTTTGGCAAGAAACGGGAAGGTCCATAACTTTCTCATTTCTCCATGGTTGGGGACAAAATTTATATGCATCTGGCCTAGAATTTCACAAGGAATCCAATGGTGGTGGTATTTTTCCCAGATCATGCTCCCTCCTCAAAATCCGATAGTGGTTTTGAAATAGGCCTATAATTGCATTTTCTATGCTACACTTTGGTACAGGCATGAATTACATGATGAATTGGTTCAAACACAACATATATAACATGTATAAGATGTGCATAATCAGTGGACCTCAAAGCAATGCATATTTTGGGAAGTTCAAGTCATGATGCTTACCTCTTTTTGAGCTTTTGGAGTTTTTTGTACAATCTGCTAAGCCACTTGTTCCAGAAATGATTTGATGATTAGGACACTCTCAAATGATCCCTTAGAAGTTTTTAGGATGAGTGGAATCAGCTGAAACCTGCAAAAACACAAATTGGCCCTTTCTTGCAAAAGGGGTTAAAATGGCCAAAATAGCAACTCCCTCAAATGGTGTTCCAGATGGGGGGAACCATTTGGGAGAGTTTAAGGGTGATATTTGGAGTGTGTTTGAGGTTTTATTTGGTTTGGAAAGTGACTGAATCAAGGCATGGCTTGAAAAATGCACAAAAGTACTATTTTGAGGTTTTGAGAGATAACTTTGTGATTTAAGGATTACAGGTCACTTGTGTCAGTTTGGACAGCTTAGATATGACATATTGGATGTGTTTGGATCATGAGTTGTGATGGAAATACTCTCTAACTCAAAAACTCAGAGTTTCCTTGCTAAAGAAGGCATTTTGGCCTAAAGAGAGGAATTTTGAGGAAAGCATCTGTTTGATGGCTTTGGTGTACTCAAACTGAGCACAAATGAACTTTATTTATAGTAGAGCAAGTTTTTTTTGGGATCAATAGTGAATGGCAACCACAGCAGAGGTTTGGCTAATGTTGATCAATGGGAAGCCAAGTCTCCTCTAGCCATTGACTAGAGGTTAGAGCACAGGCCTATGGTTCTTTGGTTCAGAGCTTATCCTCGACTCATTCAGTTGGAAATGGGGCTTACAGCTCAAGGAGAAGCCCAGATGATTTGTTTGAAAACAGCGATCGTACCGAGGTTTTCTTTTAACGCATAGGGGCTTATACAATATCTGAGGCCCAAAATGGTTTTGGTTAAAAGAGGATTGGGTCTTACACTCTATTAGAGGCCCAAAGATTTATTTTTGATGGGGCTTACAGCTCAAGGAGAGGCCCAGGTTTTTGTTAAAAAGGGCGACGATCGCACCGAACTTTTTGACAGTATCAGGACTTATACAATACACTAAGGCCCAAAAATGGTTTTCATTTATGAAAGGATGGGACTTACACTCTCTCAAGAGGCCCAAAGGTGATTTTAAGAAAAAAAATGGGGCTTACAACTCAAGGAGAGGCTCAGATGGTCTTATTTTAAATTGCCGATCGCGCTGAGATTTTTGAAAACACTGTGGGTCTTATACAATGACTGAGGCCCAAACTATTTTGGTTTTAAATAGGGGTTGGGTCTTACACTCTATTAGAGGCCCGAAAGTGTTTGAAAATGATTGATGAGGGTTGAATTAATCAAAACCCTAATTTTGTTTAAAAAGGAATTAATTTTGTTAAAAAATTAATAAAAAGTATTGAAAACATGTGAAAAATGAGTTGTGATCTTAGATCAATGTTTCAAAAACCATGTTTATATCCACAAAATGATTGGAAACCAATTAAATTTGGAAAATCAAGGAGAAAAAAATATTTTAAATGTAAAAATCAAATAAAAGATTAATTCTTTGCAAAAATATCAAGCATATGAAATAAATAATATTTTTGGGAATTTTTGGCAAAATAAAATATTTTAACATTTTTGTGAATTATTAAAAAAAGAATAAACTCAAAATCATTAAAACTCAGAGAGAAATTAATTTTTGAATCAATTAAATAAAATCACAAAATTCAAATATTCAAATATTCAAAAAATGGCGCCAAGAACACACCAAGAACACGCGCCCTCCCTCTGTTTATGCAGATTTGCGTTTTCTCACCAATCTCACTGAATACTTGATGAAATCACACAATCCACATATCAATCTGCTCGTTTTCACCTCACGATCATGTCTATGGTCTTTAATTTCATTTATTTTAAGCATGGAGTAAGAAATCAAGACAAAACCTCAAGAACCCTAAAATTTGCATGAAGGCTGAGAATTTTGATACACGATTCAAACAAAGCAATTAATTGAGGGGAAACATTCTATGCATGATTATGAACATTTGACAAAAGTATTGTGCGAGGAAATATGCATAGATTAAGAGATGATCAAGTTTAGGCTTACTTGGAGGTCGTGACAGCAAGAGCAAAGTGATTTTTGAGTTGGAGGTGTTACAGATGAGTTGTGATGATCTGAACAGCTTCCCTACACCATATGGAGTGTGTTTGAATGCCTGGACTTGATTGGAAATGGTTGGATCACTTCATGGCATCTCAACTGCAACTTGGTTAAAACCTTGAGCAATTGGCTGGTGATTTTGTGAAATTGGTGTTCCATATGTGGTTTAAGTGTTTAGATCACTTCTATATGATGTTTATGAGGTGTGTGTATGATTGGTTTGGTTGGAATGGCTCTCAAACTCAAAACCCGATAGTGACTTACCTTGGAAGGCAATTTTGGAGTGAAAGAAGAGATTTTGAGGAAAGCATCAGTTTGATGGCTTTGGTGTACTTAAACTGAGCACAAATGAGCTCTATTTATAGTAGAGCAAGTTTTTTTTGCAAGCAATAGTGAATGGCAACTGCAGCAGAGGTTTGGCAAATGTTGATCAATACGAATCCAAGTCTCCTCTAGCCATTGACTAGAGGTTAGAGGACATGCCTATGGTTCTTTGGTTCAGAGCTTATCCTCGACTCATTCAGTTGGAAATGGCTCAGTTCATGCCACCTTGGTGCATCCATTGAATGCTCCAAAAAAAAATTGGAGTCTTGTCCCTCTTTTAGGCATTTTTAGGCTTGGCATGCTACTTTGGGAATCTTGGACTTGGGAGGCTGATGGATCAGTGTTTGTTCCTCCTTGGTCTCCGCCTGAGGTGTTCAGATGGATAAACTTGTTTGTCATTTGCACAATTTGCACAAATCGAGCAAAATGCACAAATCTGCCTTGTTTTGACAGTTGTAGCAAGGCATATTGCCACTGTCATAACTCTTAGCTCAGATGGGATTTGATGGGGTTCTTGGCCATTTTGGAAAGCTCTCATATGATACAACACATGTGTGATCATAGTTTGTTTTGAAACTTTTTGGATCCAAGTGAAAAATGCCCCTACATTTTGAAAAAAGTGAAACAGATTCTGACTTAGTGAAAATTTCACTAAGTGTTGGAAAAAGTGATATTTCATGTTTTCAGCCATTTTGATCCAACCATAACTCAAAATCCATGATGAATTGGAATGAGGTATAGTTGACACTTTTAAAGTATGCCATGAGAGCTACAAATCCATCTTTGGATCAGCCCAAATGGTTGCTTGGATCTCAAGCTATGATCCTTGGAAGTTGGTACCCTAGCCACTTTGTTCCATAACTTAGAAAAATTCTAAGTTTTTATGGTTACCCCTTTTACAAGTTATCCCACTTTTCTTGATTTTTCTTGATGAATGATGATTCAAATCACACATTAACATCATTTTAGGGTTAGGGAACCATAATTGATCAAAAAATCAAAAAGTCAAACTTTGACTTTTGGGCATAGTTGACTTTTTATCAGATGAATTCCAATCTGTGCAATCCTTTATGAAATCAAGTCCCTGACCTAAATCAAACTTGATGGATTAATTTCATAGGTGTTATAGGGTGTATTAAATCATGTCCCAGGGTTTAGGAGCATGTCCTGGTCAAAAGTTAAAGGTACAATTGACTTTTCTCGCGAAACCCTAACTGTGGTTCTGATGAACTTGAAACTTGTGCACCAAGCTTCTTGGATCAATCCATTATTGCAAATGGATCAATGTAGTGTGTTAGAGACCCTCAAATCCTCTCTTGAGGTCTTGGCTCATGTTTTGTCCCAAAAGTCAACTTAGGGGTGAATTAGGTCAAGAAACCCTAATTCTTAATTTTTATTGTATGCATCCCCTGAGGCAAAATTGACTTGATGATTGGGTTCATGATGTCCCTTGGAGAATCTTGAGTTATGCTTTGAAGCATTGGCTCATGCCCAGAGGAAAATTTCCATATGGAGGCCTTGGTCGACCAAAACCCTAATTTGGTGACACTGGCGATCTTGAGGCTTGATCCACTTGCAATGTTGCAACTTTGTGCTTGATTCTTGATGTGGGAGTCCTCTTGATCCATTGTGGGTGTTTGAGAGGTTTAGATAAGTTGAAGATCATGTCACTCCTTGATTGATCTTTTGTCTAAGAGCTCTGAGAGGGCCTGAAACCCTAAGTTTGATTGTAGTGGATGCTCACCCATCTTTGGGGAGACTAATGAGGCATTGAGGTACATCCATATTGTGATGATGATTTGCACAATGATGGGAAATCTTAGTGGTCAAAATTTGGGGTATGACACTTATCTTACTGTAGCACCCCAAAATTTGCTCTCGCTTCTTTCTAACTTTAAGTGGCTTATGCTTCACGCTTCATTTGCATCTGCATATCCATTAGGTCATAACTCATAATCATATCATTGCATTGGTCTTCTAAGACATGGGATCAAAGGATTTTCTTGTTGGCCTTATTCATAAGTGATTCAGGCGGTTTATATTCCAAGTTAAGTTGGAGCAAGAGGTTGAATTCTCATCGTTGTAATCTTCCTGATCTGAGGTTTTCCTATTCAGATAAATCATCAGAGATATTGGATCAAGGCTTTCTCATGAGTATCAGGTCATCTTCTTCAAGACATTTCATCAGTGTACATATCAAGGAGGATCCGATTCTTATTCATGGGGGGTTTGATGGGAATTAGGCAATGTCAAGATTAATCGTGTGGGCCACATGGAATTCAAGATACAAGTCCATAAAATTGTATCCATATCCATTCCATATCATAAACCATTTTTCCCTCAAGTCGTTAACCATGTTCATTTGTTAAAACCATAATCCACTTTTATCCTTTTTTTCAAAATCCATATCCATTTCAACCGTAAACCATCTCATCCATACCTAAATCTATCTTCACGCCCATGTCCATTTTTACCCACATCTTAACCCAAAGCCATCATCTACCATTATCCAACATAACCATTTCTCTTTCCACATTCAAATTCATTTGTCAATATCCATGTTCATTTTCTATCATAGTCCATAAACCATTTTCATTCCAAATACCAAAACCCATACCAAAAAGCCATATTCAAAGTCTAATATCCAATTCCAAGCAAACCTACATCCATATTGTGTGCGAAAGCAAAATCATCTGGACATGGCTTTGGATAATAAGCTTGTAAATCTGTCCAATACTGCTTTGGAAAAGGGTCTTCTAGTATACATTGAAATACTAATCGTGCTATGGGAACTATGCTTAGCCACGAGGTTACTAAGAGGTAGCCTACTGTACTCGTAATGAATATTGTGAATCTGCTATTGATTTCATTGCAAGAAGAACCCGTCTTGTCTTTCTTGAAATCGATGCAGCAAAAAGGGAATTACCTCGTGTGATTGAAATGTTGGCAAATGAACACAAATGATACAAAGCTGTACACCACAGGAAGAAGAAAAAGCATAGCAGGCCCAAGTAAAGACCAAGTTTGTAGCAGAAAAAAATACAAAGCAATTGCAGGAACTTAAATTTGACAGTCTGTTACATTCAATAAGAGAATCCATAACAGAAACATGGAAACTAATTACATATCAGTAAAAATGTCAGCTACATAGCAGGTTAAAAAAAAACAGGTTTACAATTCCAATTGGATAACAGAAAAACTTCAGAAAATTCTAATCTCTTAACCTTCTAACAGAAACTGAATTTTCCTAACCAATTTTCTGAACCCATAATAGTTATAACAGAACCATAACTAACTTCTTCAAGGATTGACTCTCTCATTCTCTGAATCTCCATCACCTTTCTTCTCTTCAATTGATCTTCTTCAATCTTTAATCTTCACCATAACCAATCTCTAACTTCTCTAACAGAACTCAATAACAAAAAACTCTCTCTCCACCATTAACATCAACCTTCAATCAACACATTCATTCAAGCTTTCGTCGATCCAGAACCACCGCATCATCCTCAATCATCTTCTTCCATCCTCTTTGAAATCATCTTCAATCTTCATTCAAACCCTGCGACATCGTCTTCACCAATTCTGCAAATCAAAATTCAGAACCTAGCAACAAATTCACAACGCAGTTTCAATCAACGATCTGCAACAAATTCGATTCATATCATTCCAAAATTCATCAAATCAACAACTCTGGAATTCAACAAATTGCAACGACGCAAGAATGATTCAAAACAGCAATCACTGTGACTCCACAAAGCAACAACAGAAACGCGCAAGAAGAGTAGAAGAGAAGATTCGAATAAGCGGCAAGAGTGCATTGTTTCGAAGCACATACCTAAACGAACTCCAATTCGACGTAAGTCCCTCGATCATCCCTCATTCTTCTTGTGCGCGTCCAGATTCGTAGCGTAGACATTGTTGGAATTCTTTTTTGACTCAAAATATGAGAAGAAGATGAATATGAGAATCGGACTAGTGCTTGTTGTTTGCTGGTTGTGAGACGGAGAAGAGCGAGGTTGAGAGACGAAGACGACCAAGCTTGAAACAAGGGGAAGGCCGTCGAGAACACCGGCGGTGACAAAGCTGAAGGGAGAACGGCGCGGTGCAAACGGAGGGGATATAGTGATGCATGGGCATATATGGTTTGATGGAGAATGGCACGGATTTGTGAACGAAAAGAGGGTGACGACGCCGGAGAAGAAGAAGAGGGTGAGTTTGCTTTGTTAGGTCTCTTAGGGTTTCTTTAAGAAGACCCATTGCTTAATGTGATCCGAATCATGTCATAAGCCCAATGCTCCATGGAAGGCTGCTCACACCACCGAAATCACTTATGCACCCCCTGCGCATGGAAGATCTAGCATTGGGCCCATTGAATTTCTATTCACACCTCATCTCAAGTTTCTGCACTCCCCTGGTTTGGTGTTAACTTGTGATTATTTTTTAGATATTAGTTTAGGATAATTAATTTAGATTCTAATTTTAGCTTAGGATTAGTTTTAGAAGAGTAATTCCGATTAATGTTTGTTTAGAAACTAATATTGTCTCTAATTGACTTCTAACTTTGATTTTGTTGACTAATTGTAGCATAATTTCGATTAACTTTTGTTTGGGAATCAATTCTGATTTGATTTAGATATTAACCTTAGAACTTAATTTTGATAATTAGGTTTAGATTTTACTAATGGTCTTTGATTAATTGATTTTGGTTTAATCATTTTCTTAATTGTTTTTTACTTAGTTGTACTAGTCGTTTTTGCGTAATTGCACTAATAGGTTTTTTGGCGTAATCATATCCTAAATGATTTTGGCTTACTAGTTCACTAATGACCTTTGCTTAATCATTTCCTAATTGTTTTGTTCACTAGTTGCTCACTAATAGTTTCTAGCCTAATTGTTCATTAACTAATTTTTTGCTTAAGTGCACTAATTGTTTTAGCTTACTAGCTCACTAATTGTGTTTGGCTTAGTTGTCCATTAATTGTACACTAATTGTTTTAGAATTAGAAATTGATATGGAACTAATTGACATTGACTTAGTTCTAACATTGACTAAACATAGGTTTTAGTGTTAATATCTTTTTAGTAGTTTCATTTGTTAACTTTACTAATACTAGTTACATGTTAGTTTTTGACTAAGTGTTGTTTACATTTTAGTATTGATCTCACTTACTTCTTATTTGACAATTTCCATTTGAATTGTGACTAACTTTTGAGTTGTTTTGTAGTGCTTCTCACTTGACTTGATAAGTTGTTTAAAGGTAGGAGGTGATGCTGTATACATAGCTGCTGTGAACAAAGTGTGCTGTAGAATGTTGCTATTCTGTCTGATTACATACCTGCCCTGTTCTAGAAATAGTAGCTGTTATAGGTTGTTTTTATTTGTTGCTGGTTTTTACAGCTATGCAGGTGCTGGAGCGCTGTTGTTGCTGTTGTTTATGGCTTATGGCCTTGTTTTATTATTTTTTGAAGAGCATTTGGTTCCATGCCTTTTGTAACACCCCATTTTCCCAATTTGTAAAATATAAGAATATTACAGATAAAATCAGAGTTTTCAACTTTTACAAGTAGGATGCTACACCAATAAAATCAACATATAAACTTCTTTTCATTAAGTGAAATAAAACAGCGGAAATAATCATTTCATAAGTTCACGACACACTTGCCAACATACTCCAAAACTCCGCATTAAACTCGTGGTCCTCAAAAATATTGAATTTAAAAGAGATACGTAACAAAAATTCATTACAAAATAACAATTAATAAAATCCCCAAAATTCCCCGTGTTACGTATCAGAGCGACTCCTACGACTCGAACAGGCAACACGCACTCCAAGCAACTCAAGTACCTGGATTATCTGTACTTCCGAAGAAGCACAGACACAACAACTACAAAGGGGTGAGAACTACATTCAATAATAAATGGTGAATAATACATATTAAGGGTAGTTACTCACACCCAATCATACAATCACATAATCACGACCTACTTGTCACTCGCAACCATAATTCAATCAACATATAATAATAATGCAATCCGACTCAACAACAGACACAATGCATGCGGTACCAAAATCACCATGGTTCATTCAATCGAACCCGGATAAATCACATACACCCCTACTTGGCAATGATTTATCCCACCACACTCCACATTGGAGTTCGGATGAATCACATACACTCCTCCTGAGAATTGATTCATCACCACCGACACCATGAAATGCACAATAACGAATATGTACACAACACACCTGTATAATAAAATTACACATTCTCACGATCCTCCTGATCACACATAAAATAGTAATTCACCACAACACAATTTACACACAAAACACATATATAATAATCAGTTATACATTTACACGATCCTCCCGATCACACGTAAGCCATACACTTACCGTAATTCTCACCAGAATTACCTCCCCTACAACACAACATCCTCACACATAAATTATGCACACGAGACTATCCTCAAGTAAAATACACGATCCTCATTGATCCCAAGTGGGTTATGCGCTCAACGCAATTCACCAAGAATTACCTCTGCTACCCCAAGACAGCTCGCACCTCGCACAAACAGTGCCACACAGCGCATTCTGCGCGCCCCACACGGCACTCGTCCACTAATTGGCTAATTACTAATTAATTCACCAAAACTACTAAATAAATTATTTTTATCACCAATCCTACATTTCTCAAGGTCTTACATCTATCTCCAGCCTCTCAAACCAAAAGAAACCACTTCGGACGCGAAAACAGGAAAGAAATCGCGAAACGGCAAAATTCTGCACCCTCGCTGGCCATACGCGTATTGCCTTGTGCCATTCGCGTATTGCCCAGCTCGCTCGCCCATCCCTACGCGTATCCTACACGTACGACCTCTCCTCCCGCCCTGCCATACGTGTGTTGCCCTACCTATTACGGGTATGGGCAGAGACCTGTTTTCCATCAAAAGCCCATTCTCAGATCCAATACGCGTATCCCCTTCTCATACGCATAATGCCTCTCCCTTACGCGTAATTCCCAAGCTCCATACGCGTACCGTTATGCGTACGGGCAGAGGGTCGTGCCAATCCTCCTTTTGGCCCTCCTATACGCGTAATGACCATAGCCGTACGCGTATTGCCTTTCCTGATACGCGTATGGCCAGATCTATTACGCAAACTCAGTTTCCCCACACCAGTCTGGGTTCTGCTACGGGATCCTCACTTTTCCACTCTAATTCAGTCCTAAAATTAGTTCTACATCAGTTTTATAACCTACAATTTCACCCTACATATTTTACCTATTATGACTAATCGAAATATAGTCTTAGATCTAATTTCGTGCCCTCAACCTGCATCAAAACAGATCTGCAACCAAATGCATTCATACAGCAGCAACAATACAATTTATACACGAAAACCATACTATCATCAACGATTCAATACATACCAGACATCAAACATTCATATCATACTCAGAATTTCATCAACCAATCAGCATACAAAAATCCTACGAGGGAAAGGACCCCTCACTACCCTTTCATGTTATTATCACCTGTATTGAACCCATTCTCCCCCCTTACCTCAAATTTACTAATCAAATTCCTGCGAAATTGATGAAGATGAGTGCCCTAGCTCTTCCTTGTTCTCCCCCTATTCCTCTTTCTCTTTTCCAATTCTGATTATGGCTAACTCTCCCACTAACCCTCACTAATCTTAGCTTAATTACTAAACTGCCCTTAATTCATCCACTAGCCCATTATCAAATTAATTAAAAATCAGATTTTAATTTACTAATAATATTAATAATAATAATAACCATAATAATAATAATAATAGTAATAATAATATTAATAATCTTAGCCATATTAATAATAATACTATTCACCTTACTATCGTTATTAACTATGCCCACACATAATCCAACATTACATTATCGTTATCCCGACATCTCCAATTACCGGTTCCGCTAAGGACACTACGCCTACGCGCTCAACCACACACACCCTTAACAAGGCCAAACAAACAAAATAGCATTGACAACCAAATAATTTAAAATGGGGTGTTACAACTCTCCCCCACTTAAATTATTTTCGTCCTCGAAAATATACTGAGACGAACCAATCCAGATACGACTCTCGCATCCGACTAACCAACTATCATGCCAACAAATGGCACACCACGGATAACACACCGACAAGATGCAATGCCCATATAATGCACTTG
This sequence comes from Lathyrus tuberosus, assembly GCA_022829125.1. Lineage (NCBI taxonomy): Eukaryota > Viridiplantae > Streptophyta > Magnoliopsida > Fabales > Fabaceae > Lathyrus > Lathyrus tuberosus. Next base: position 9,388,460 of record JALAZF010000141.1, on the reverse strand, counting down.
ACAACTAGCTCACGACTCAAAGAATACCCAAGTTATGAACACCTAGGTTCACTCTAGAACCCGAACACAGCAGATCGTTACCCTCACCCTAGGTAACACTCCCCTAATTCCCCACATAGGAATTAGCTCCACACACTCGAACCATCATGATGGAAACGAGGCGACAACAAAAACAATAACATAGAGTTCCACGACCCAACATCGTTTCAGCAACCTCTACATAACCATAATACCAACATCCTTGTCATACAACATTATTACAACAATGTTACGTTCCACCAATCGAACATATAACCAAAACATCCATCTACATAGTAGCCCATGAATAATATTTAACCTTTCACCTAACACTTTCCATTCCGAAACGTCCAATGGTCTCATCATTCCCACGTGTTTCCAATGTTCAACCTATGAACCCTCATAAGTCACACACGCATAAGCGAAATGTACCACATCACGCTTTCGATGCGCACTCTGATTACTCGCCACAATCAACTCTACCAATTTTATATCCAACTCCTGACTCTCTTTAATATTCACTAGAAGGGTCACAGTTCATTTCTAATATACCCAACCTCACACTCTACTGTGTTCTCACAAACCAGACACAAGTCTCTGAACTACTCACATAATTCTAATCCGCTGACCATCAAAACAGACATGTATAAAACTTTCGACTTAACTCATCAGGCACGATATTAATTCCACCAATAGGGTAATTCTAGCTAAAGTCATAACTCATCAGGAATCCCAACCATCTTCGTTGTCTCGTACTCCATTATTTTCTACTAAACAGGTATGCAATGTCCTTGTGATTACTAAACACTTCGAACCCAAAACCTTAAAAATAATACCTCCAGATTCTCAACACAAAAGTAACTGCAGCCATCTTGAAATCATGAATCCTCAATTGTCGTAAAACATAAGCTACGACCTTACCATCTTGCATCACCACACTGGCTAAACTCATCATAGACACAGTCCACCACCTCATAAACTGTTTGTTAGGATCACGCAGAATCAGAACTGGAGCCGTAGACAAATCCTACTTCAGCCTTCTCAAACTTTCCTCACAATTGAACATCCAAAGCAACCGACTTACCCTTTGCAAGTCAGCTGAAGTAGCGAAAATGCTAACTTGGAAAACCTTCCATAACCTCCGGTAATAACCACTAAAGTCCAAAAAGTTTTTAATCACCTTAACCGACTTCGGAGCCTCTCATCGTAGAGCTGCATCTACCTCCGATGGATCCATAACAATACCATCGTCAGCAATAACACATCCGAGAAACTAACCTTTCTCGACCCAAAATTCTCACTTGAATAATTTAGCATAAAAATTCCTTTCTTTTCAACACTTGTAACTCGACTCTCAAACACCCTACATAGTCTCCTTCTGACTTTATAATAGATCCGAGTATCCCTAACGAACACCACTCTGAACTCATCCAATCTTGTCCAGACTCACATACAAGCTTAACCGAGTAAATAACAACTTATGCCGATGATAACAACCATAACCCGCCACATGAAATCGATCAGAGCCTCAACTCGCCCAAATTCACCACTCTTATCAAACGTTCCCAAAAATTGTAATTCCAATCAAACTCCACCACACCATTCCAACCATCTATTCTTGAAAGTGGACACTTATTCTCAATCTTACCTTATTCAACTGTCAGTAATCCATACCCAACTTCATTCTCTGGACAATCCAAATCCCACAAATTCCAACAGGTATCAGCAATCATCCCAAAAGAACTCTCAATCTCGATATTACATCCAAACCCAAGGGTTTTCTCAAAATTCCCTTAAATGCTCTAAAACTCTAAGAACTCCTAAAATCATCAAAACTCTAAGTTTTGCTCTCCATAGCCTCAATACCCTTATACACATCACGCTTGTTATTCCATCCGGAAACACATTTGGGAATCATGCACAACTAGCAGGCCTTCATTGTGGCTTTCCTGTCAATTCCATTACACTATTAATGCAGACATAACAAATATCTTAGTCTCATCTCCTAATAGTTCTTCCACTTACTTAGCAGATAAAAACTTCAACTATTCACCTTCGTCCAATTTAAGTTCACTTTCTGTACGGAGTCATTGGCATTAGACTCGTATCAAGTGCTGAATCAATAGCCACCTCTACCTCATTAATACGCTTGTGATTCACATATCTCGCCTGAAAATAAATTCAAAAATTCGCAAACCACAGGTAACTCAACACATGTAACTTCACTACTAACTCGCCACAACGCGAACGTTAATACATCGAGGCTTCGCCCAATAGATGTCCACCCATTCTCTCAGCACACAATGATACCAGTTCTCTACCATTACCCAACTCGGATCCACCCTCAGAACGACATCATGGATTACCCAACACTGGCATATCTCTAGCCATCACTTGTTCTCTACTCACTGAAAAGCAATCACCAACAATACCTGATTGTCCTCCCTTGGAGACAACCTTCAACCTGATCGACCGACAAGTACTTCTCTTCTACCTCTTCTTCAGATAATAAAGATCTATGCCGACTCAACACAACCATCTTCCACATCACATGCTATCTTAATTGTCAAGGCACATCTATCCATTCATCTTGATTCCGACTACTATCAACAAGAGATTGAGGGTGATCAGTTCCCTAATTTTTTCATAGACAGCCGGTCATCCTGATGAAGTATAGACCCTTCCTTACCAACCATGATAACACTCCATTACTTACCAATCCGTCCTTCCATAGTGGAAGTATCCTGGAGAAGCACCAGCTTCTCCCCCACTTATCTCAACCTCAACTCCTGCAACCAACGGTTAGAAGACAAGCACGTACCGACAGTGTTCTACACACATGTCGTATACCACGACACAACTCATACTAGACAACTTGGCCGGACGGACCGACCTGCTCTGATACCAATTGTAACACCCCACTTTCCCAACTTGTAAAATATAAGAATATTACAGATAAAATCAGAGTTTTCAACTTTTACAAGTAGGATGCTACACCAATAAAATCAACATATAAACTTCTTTTCATTAAGTGAAATAAAACAACGGAAATAATCATTTCATAAGTTCACGGCACACTTGCCAACATACTCCAAAACTCCACATTAAACTCGTGGTCCTTAAAAATATTGAATTTAAAAGAGATACGTAACAAAAATTCATTACAAAATAACAATTAATAAAATCCCCAAAATTCCCCATGTTGCGTATCAGAGCGACTCCTACGACTCGAACAGGCAACACGCACTCCAAGCAACTCAAGTACATGGATTATCTGTACTTCCGAAGAAGCACAGACACAACAACAACAAAGGGGTGAGAACTACATTCAATAATAAACGGTGAATAATACATATTAAGGGTAGTTACTCACACCCAATCATACAATCACATAATCACGACCTACTTGTCACTCGCAACCATAATTCAATCAACATATAATAATAATGCAATGCGACTCAACAACAGACACAATGCATGCGGTACCAAAATCACCATGGTTCATTCAATCGAACCCGGATAAATCACATACACCCCTACTTGGCAATGATTTATCCCACCACAATCCACATTGGAGTTCGGATGAATCACATACACTCCTCCTGAGAATTGATTCATCACCACCGACACCATGAAATGCACAATAACGAATATGTACACAACACACCTGTATAATAAAATTACACATTCTCACGATCCTCCTGATCACACATAAAATAGTAATTCACCACAACACAATTTACACACAAAACACATATATAATAATCAGTTATACATTTACACGATCCTCCCGATCACACGTAAGCCATACACTTACCGTATTTCTCACCAGAATTACCTCCCCTACAACACAACATCCTCACACACAAATTATGCACACGAGACTATCCTCAAGTAAAATACACGATCCTCATTGATCCCAAGTGGGTCATGCGCTCAACGCAATTCACCAAGAATTACCTCTGCTACCCCAAGACAGCTCGCACCTCGCACAAACAGTGCCACACAGCACATTCTGCGCGCCCCACACGGCACTCGTCCACTAATTGGCTAATTACTAATTAATTCACCAAAACTACTAAATAAATTATTTTTATCACCAATCCTATATTTCTCAAGGTCTTACATCTATCCCCAGCCTCTCAAACCAAAAGAAACCAATTCGGACGCGAAAACAGGAAAGAAATCGCGAAACGGCAAAATTCTGCACCCTCGCTGGCCATACGCGTATTGCCTTGTGCCATACGCGTATTGCCCAGCTCGCTCGCCCATCCCTACGCGTATCCTACGCGTACGACCTATCCTTCCGCCCTACCATACGCGTGTTGCCCTACCTATTACGCGTATGGGCAGAGACCTGTTTTCCATCAAAAGCCCATTCTCAGATCCAATACGTGGATCCCCTTCTCATACGCATAATGCCTCTCCCTTACGCGTAATTCCCAAGCTCCATACGCGTACCGTTACGCGTACGGGCAGAGGGTCGTGCCAATCCTCCTTTTGGCCCTCCCATACGTGTAATGACCATAGACGTACGCGTATTGCCTTACCTGATACGCGTATGGCCAGATCTATTACGCAAACTCAGTTTCCCCACACCAGTCTGGGTTCTGCTACGGGATCCTCACTTTTCCACTCTAATTCAGTCCTAGAATTAGTTCTACATCAGTTTTATAACCTACAATTTCACCCTACATATTTTACCTATTATGACTAATCGAAATATAGTCTTAGATCTAATTTCGTGCCCTCAACCTGCATCAAAACAGATCTGCAACCAAATGCATTCATACAGCAGCAACAATACAATTTATACACGAAAACCATATTATCATCAACGATTCAATACATACCAGACATCAAACATTCATATCATACTCAGAATTTCATCAACCAATCAGCATACAAAAATCCTACGAGGGAAAGGACCCCTCACTACCCTTTCATGTTATTATCACCTGTATTGAACCCATTCTCCCCCCTTACCTCAAATTTCCTAATCAAATTCCTGCGAAATTGATGAAGATGAGTGCCCTAGCTCTTCCTTGTTCTCCCCCTGTTCCTCTTTCTCTTTTCCAATTCTGATTATGGCTAACTCTCCCACTAACCCTCACTAATCTTAGCTTAATTACTAAACTGCCCTTATTTCATCCACTAGCCCATTATCAAATTAATTAAAAATCAGATTTTAATTTACTAATAATATTAATAATAATAATAATCATAATAATAATAATAATAGTAATAATAATATTAATAATCTTAGCCATATTAATAATAATACTATTCACCTTACTATCGTTATTAACTATGCCCACACATAATCCAACATTACATTATCGTTATCCCGACATCTCCATTTACCGGTTCCGCTAAGGACACTACGCCTACGCGCTCAACCACACACACCCTTAACAAGGCCAAACAAACAAAATAGCACTGACAACCAAATAATTTAAAATGGGGTGTTACAACTCTCCCCCACTTAAATTATTTTCGTCCTCGAAAATATACTGAGACGAACCAATCCGGATACGACTCTCGCATCCGACTAACCAACTATCATGCCAACAAATGGCACACCACGGATAACACACCGACAAGATGCAATGCCCATATAATGCACTTGACAACTAGCTCACGACTCAAAGAATACCCAAGTTACGAACACCTAGGTTCACTCTAGAACCCGAACACAGCAGATCGTTACCCTCACCCTAGGTAACACTCCCCTAATTCCCCACATAGGAATTAGCTCCACGCACTCGAACCATCACGATGGAAACGAGGCGACAACAAAAACAATAACATAGAGTTCCACGACCCAAGATCGTTTCAGCAACCTCTACATAACCATAATACCAACATCCTTGTCATACAACATTATTACAACAATGTTACGTTCCACCAATCGAACATATAACCAAAACATCCATCTACATACTAGCCCATGAATAATATTTAACCTTTCACCTAACACTTTCCATTCTGAAACGTCCAATGGTCTCATCATTCCCACGTGTTTCCAATGTTCAACCTATGAACCCTCACAAGTCACACACGCATAAGCGAAATGTACCACATCACGCTTTCGATGCGCACTCTGATTACTCGCCCCAATCAACTCTACGAATTTTATATCCAACTCCTGACTCTCTTTAATATTCACTAGAAGGGTCACAGTTCATTTCTAATATACCCAACCTCACACTCTACTGTGTTCTCACAAACCAGACACAAGTCTCTGAACTACTCACATAATTCTAATCCGCTGACCATCAAAACAGACATGTATAAAACTTTCGACTTAACTCATCAGGCACGATATTAATTCCACCAATAGGGTAATTCTAGCTAAAGTCATAACTCATCAGGAATCCCAACCATCCTCGTTGTCTCATACACCATTATTTTCTACTAAACAGGTATGCAATGTCCTTGTGATTACTAAACACTTCGAACCCAAAACCTTAAAAATAATACCTCCATATTCTCAACACAAAAGTAACTGCAGCCATCTTGAAATCATGAATCCTCAATTGTCGTAAAACATAAGCTACGACCTTACCATCTTGAATCACCACACTGGCTAAACTCATCATAGACACAGTCCACCACCTCACAAACTGTTTGTTAGGATCACGCAGAATCAGAACTGGAGCCGTAGACAAATCCTACTTCAGCCTTCTCAAACTTTCCTCACAATTGAACATCCAAAGCAACCGACTTACCCTTTGCAAGTCAGCTGAAGTAGCGAAAATGCTAACTTGGAAAACCTTCCATAACCTCCGGTAATAACCACTAAAGTCCAAAAAGTTTCTAATCACCTTAACCGACTTCGGAGCCTCTCATCGTAGAGCTGCATCTACCTCCGATGGATCCATAACAATACCATCATCAGCAATAACACATCCGAGAAACTAACCTTTCTCGACCCAAAATTCTCACTTGAATAATTTAGCATAAAAATTCCTTTCTTTTCAACACTTGTAACTCGACTCTCAAACACCCTACATAGTCTCCTTCTGACTTTATAATAGATCCGAGTATCCCTAACGAACACCACTCTGAACTCATCCAATCTTGTCCAGACTCACATATAAGCTTAACCGAGTAAATAACAACTTATGCCGATGATAACAACCATAACCCACCACATGAAATCGATCAGAGCCTCAACTCTCCCAAATTCACCACTCTTATCAAACGTTCCCAAAAATTGTAATTCCAATCAAACTCCACCACACCATTCCAACCATCTATTCTTGAAAGTGGACACTTATTCTCAATCTTACCTTATTCAACTGTCAGTAATCCATACCCAACTTCATTCTCTGGACAATCCAAATCCCACAAATTCCAACAGGTATCAGCAATCATCCCAAAAGAACTCTCAATCTCGATATTACATCCAAACCCAAGGGTTTTCTCAAAATTCCCTTAAATGCTCTAAAACTCTAAGAACTCCTAAAATCATCAAAACTCTAAGTTTTGCTCTCCATAGCCTCAATACCCTTATACACATCACGCTTGTTATTCCATCCGGAAACACATTTGGGAATCATGCACAACTAGCAGGCCTTCATTGTGGCTTTCCTGTCAATTCCATTACACTATTAACGCAGACATAACAAATATCTTAGTCTCATCTCCTAATAGTTCTTCCACTTACTTAGCAGATAAAAACTTCAACTATTCACCTTCGTCCAATTTAAGTTCACTTTCTGTACGGAGTCATTGGCATCAGACTCGTATCAAGTGCTGAATCAATAGCCACCTCTACCTCATTAATACGCTTGTGATTCACTTATCTCGCCTGAAAATAAATTCAAAAATTCGCAAGCCACAGGTAACTCAACACATGTAACTTCACTACTAACTCGCCACAACGCGAACGTTAATACATCGAGGCTTCGCCCAATAGATGTCCACCCATTCTCTCAGCACACAACGATACCAGTTCTCTACCATTACCCAACTCGGATCCACCCTCAGAACGACATCATGGATTACCCAACACTGGCATATCTCTAGCCATCACTTGTTCTCTACTCACTGAAAAGCAATCACCAATAATACCTGATTGTCCTCCCTTGGAGACAACCTTCAACCTGATCGACCGACAAGTACTTCTCTTCTACCTCTTCTTCAGATAATAAAGATCTATGCCGAGTCAACACAACCATCTTCCACATCACATGCTATCTTAAATGTCAAGGCACATCTATCCATTCATCTTGATTCCGACTACTATCAACAAGAGATTGAGGGTGATCAGTTCCCTAATTTGTTCATAGACAGCCGGTCATCCTGATGAAGTATAGACCCTTCCTTACCAACCATGATAACACTCCATTACTTACCAATCCGTCCTTCCAGAGTGGAAGTATCCGGGAGAAGCACCAGCTTCTCCCCCACTTATCTCAACCTCAACTCCTGTAACCAACGGTTAGAAGACAAGCACGTACCGACAGTGTTCTACACACATGTCGTATACCACGACACAACTCATACTAGACAACTTGGCCGGATGGACCGACCTGCTCTGATACCAATTGTAACACCCCACTTTCCCAATTTGTAAAATATAAGAATATTACAGATAAAATTAAAGTTTTCAACTTTTACAAGTAGGATGCTACACCAATAAAATTAACATATAAACTTCTTTTCATTAAGTGAAATAAAACAACGGAAATAATCATTTCATAAGTTCACGGCACACTTGCCAACATACTCCAAAACTCCACATTAAACTCGTGGTCCTCAAAAATATTGAATTTAAAAGAGATACGTAACAAAAATTCATTACAAAATAACAATTAATAAAATCCCCAAAATTCCCCGTGTTACGTATCAGAGCGACTCCTACGACTCGAACAGGCAACACGCACTCCAAGCAACTCAAGTACCTGGATTATCTGTACTTTCGAAGAAGCACAGACACAACAACAACAAAGGGGTGAGAACTACATTCAATAATAAACGGTGAATAATACATATTAAGGGTAGTTACTCACACCCAATCATACAATCACATAATCACGACCTACTTGTCACTCGCAACCATAATTCAATCAACATATAATAATAATGCAATGCGACTCAACAATAGACACAATGCATGCGGTACCAAAATCACCATGGTTCATTCAATCGAACCCCGGATAAATCACATACACCCCTACTTGGCAATGATTTATCCCACCACACTCCACATTGGAGTTCGGATGAATCACATACACTCCTCCTGAGCAATGATTCATCACCACCGACACCATGAAATGCACAATAACGAATATGCACACAACACACCTGTATAATAAAATTACACATTCTCACGATCCTCCTGATCACACATAAAATAGTCATTCACCACAACACAATTTACACACAAAACACATATATAATAATCAGTTATACATTTACACGATCCTCCTGATCCCACTTAAGCCATACGCTTACCGTAATTCTCACCAGAATTACCTCCCCTACAACACAACATCCTCACACACAAATTATGCACACGAGACTATCCTCAAGTAAAATACACAATTCTCATTGATCCAAAGTGGGTCATGCGCTCAACGTAATTCACCAAGAATTACCTCTGCTACCCCAAGACAGCTCGCACCTCGCACAAACAGTGCCACACAACACATTCTGCGCGCCCCACACGACACTCGTCCACTAATTGGCTAATTACTAATTAATTCACCAAAACTACTAAATAAATTATTTTTATCACCAATCCTACATTTCTCAAGGTCTGACATCTATCCCCAACCTCTCAAACCAAAAGAAACCACTTCGGACACGAAAACGGGAAAGAAATCGCGAAACGGCAAAATTCTGCACCCTCGTTGGCCATACGCATATTGCCTTGTGCCATACGCGTATTTCCCAGCTCGCTCGCCCATCCCTACGCGTACGACCTCTCCTCCCGCCCTGTCATACACGTATTGCCCTACCTATTACGCGTATGGGCAGAGACCTGTTTTCCATCAAAAGCCCATTCTCAGATCCAATACGCGTATCCCCTTCTCATACGCGTAATGCCTCTCCCTTACGCGTAATGCCCAAGCTCCATACGTGTACCGTTACGCGTACGGGCAGAGGGTAGTGCCAATCCTCCTTTTGGCCCTCCCATACGCGTAATGACAATAGCCGTACGCGTATTACCTTACCTGATACGCGTATGGCCAAATCTATTACGCAAACTTAGTTTCCCCACACCAGTCTGGGTTCTGCTATGGGATCCTCACTTTTCCACTCTAATTCAATCCTAAAATTAGTTCTACATCAGTTTTATAACCTACAATTTCACCCTACATATTTTACCTATTATGACTAATCGAAATACAGTCTTAGATCTAATTTCGTGCCCTCAACCTGCATCAAAATAGATATGCAACCAAATGCATTCATACAGCAGCAACAGTATAATTTATACACGAAAACCATACTATCATCAACGATTCAATACATACCAGACATCAAACATTCATATCATACTCAGAATTTCATCAACCAATCAGCATACGAAAATCCTACGAGGGAAAGGACCCCTCACTACCCTTTCATGTTATTATCACCTGTATTGAACCCATTCTCCCCCCTTACCTCGAATTTCCTGATCAAATTCCTGCGAAATTAATGAATATGAGTGCCCTAGCTCTTCCTTGTTCTCCCCCTGTTCCTCTTTCTCTTTTCCAATTCTGATTATGGCTAACTCTCCCACTAACCCTCACTAATCTTAGCTTAATTACTAAACTGCTCTTAATTCATCCACTAGCCCATTATCAAATTAATTAAAAATTAGATTTTAATTTACTAATAATATTAATAATAATAATAACCATAATAATAATAATAGTAATAATAATATTAATAATCTTAGCCATATTAATAATAATACTAGTCACCTTACTATCGTTATTAACTATGCCCACACATAATCCAACATTACATTATCGTTATCCCGACATCTCCATTTATCGGTTCCGCTAAGGACACTACGCCTATGCGCTCAACCACACACACCCTTAACAAGGCCAAACAAACAAAATAGCACTGACAACCAAATAATTTAAAATGGGGTGTTACACCTTTCACGGATCCATTCCAGTTTCTAACACCTTTGTTCATTTATGCTAGGTTACTAGAAGCTTTTCGGTTTGCTTATAGTTTGCTTGCGTTGCTACGGATTCATATCCATTTGGTAGGACTTCCTATCTCTTCACTTCTCTTTAATGCTTTCAAATGCCATGAGAAGTAGGAATAGTCGATTCCATGATAAGTAGGACTGTATGGAAAGCCCTCAAGTGAGGCCATGATTGTGCTTGTTTAATATTGTGCCTAAAGACCTCAAAAGAGGCATCCCATTCCCCGTTTCCCCTTGTAAGACCTCCAAGGAGGTAATTGACGGAAGGTAGGGTTCGCAATCGACCCCCGTTATTCTAGTTGAGTCGTTCTTAGCTCTCATTACATGATTGAAGCTTTAAACATATCTTACTCGTGTTATCGAGTCCGTCAGTGGAAGGAGGGTTTAGTAATCAAACCCCCACGCCTTGTCTATAGCTCGCATTGACCAATGCTGATGCTTATGTGATCTGATTCACATCTTCCCCTTTCTTACTCTGCTCTCCATGGTTCTTGATACCATTGGGTGAGCACCCCTACTTCCCACACCTAGCTTGTTTTCCTCGGTTGATATGACCCCTTGGCTAAAGCTCCCTCTTTCTTATTGTGATTGTGTGATATTATTGTTAACTCACATTGTTTACTCCTTAGTTACTTTTATTTCATTTTGTGATTGATTTATCATGTGTTTACTTGTCTGATGACATGATCTCGTAGGATTCCTAGCTCCACTTAATTTTTGATTAAGTTAGAGGTAGGAGAGACATTAGGATAGCAATCCATGCATGACAACATTAGGTAGACTTCCCTCTTGATCCTGACCTTAGGGCCACCTTTGCATGATAACATTAGGACATCTAGTTTCCCTTAGTGTTTTCTTTTCCTTGAGTCTTCTCTTCTCATCTCATAACTGTTTCAAAACACTTAATAAAGGTTAACATGTATTGCGCATGAGCCTTATATATGGGAAGTGAGGTATGGGGGGTCTCCATTCATCCTTCTAGGGTACTTAGTGTGCGTCCTGTTGGGGACGATACGCGACGTATTCGTTCCTATGTTGTAGACTTGGGTGCAATGCAAGTTACAAATAACTTCAAAAACACTTCTGTCTAAAAAACACAAAACAAACTCAAACCTTTTCTTCCTTCGGGACCGTTAAGTTTCAAACCTATTTTCAGAAAAGGGCACGTTACTTCCCTCTCGTCGCAAACAGGCATCGACCCTAACTGCCGGACGCGAATCTAACGTTGCTCATATAAAAAAATATCAACAAAGTCTTCCTTAGTGAGGGGAACTACGTCGCTCTGATTCTCGCGTGGGAGCGAGATATGTAGGCAGGAGATCGTGTGAGATCTCTCTAAGCACAACCTTTCTTTATCACCTCTTTGTCTCTTTTCGACCCGTAGGTCGAACTACGACTGCTCTGATTTTCTCTCTCTAGTCCGATTGAGGATACCTAGGCACAAGACGGCGATGTCTTGGCGAGCAACCTCCCCCCTTAGTTCATGTCCGAACTACGTTGACTCTGATTTTCCCGCACCCGAGGGAATACGTAGGCCTAGGACTCCGAGGACGTCCTATCGAGTCACTTCTTTTTCTTTTCTTCTTCGTTTCTTTGTTCTTTTCCGTTCTCGTTCCTTCTCCGTTCCAGTAGCAGTGGAGCTCCAGATGAGGACACCCTTTGATCGAGACAATAAGCGTGGATCCCATCGAGTACGATGGACGCGTGGGGTGCTAACACCTTCCCTTCGCGTAACCGACTCCCTTACCCATTTCTCTTGGTCGCGAGACCATGTTCTTTTCCTTCCCCCAGGTTTATGCAGTGCTTCCTTTCCCTCTCTTGGGATAAATACACATTGCTGGCGACTCTATTTCCGTGCCACTTTAGCGTTTGTACTTGGATGAAAATCTCGGGAGCGACAGCTGGCGACTCTGCTGGGGATCGAACCCAGAATCTCTGGTTCCCTAAGTGAGTCAGTCCTAGCGCTTATTTGTTTTCGATTATAGGGTGTTTTATCTGCTTGCTTTACTCGCTTTATTTATGGCATTATTGCATGTTTACTGTTTATTGCATTACGTGTTTTTCATTTACTGTTGTCATATATTATACTGTGCTGGACTGTGCTGGATTTTTTCTATTTGAGCGTACACATAGGTATTAGAGTGGATAGTCGTGACGCTTGCGTGGTGGTGACCACGTATTGTTGTTCACGTGACCCACAACTAGACGAGGTTCTATCAGGAGCTATCTGCTACTGTATGTTTATACAGGCCAGTAGTTATTCTCTTGAGGAACTGTCGACTCTGGTGACCATTCCCGAGGACTCAGTTGCGACACTCCTCCCGAGATGTGATAATGGCATACCAGAAATGGCAAACGCATTACGCATTCTTGATCCGAGGACCCAATGCTGGGAACTTGCTATAGGATATCCTTTTTGAAAGAGAATCAGTGGAGGCACTCCTCGATTGGCGATAGTACTGTACCCTAAGGGATGAATGTACTATTGCTTCTCGACCTCAGTGCCAGAAGCTGAGGACCTTTCGTTTTGAGGGGAGTCAGTTGAGGCCTCCTCGATTGATGATGATGCCAAACCAGAAATGGTGAACGTATCATCATTTCTTGACCTGAGAGCTCGGGATACTGAGGATCCTCAGTTTTCTAGTACCCACATGTAAGAGGGGCGGGTTGTTTACAGGTTTGCAGGTAACCTTGACTTTCATCCTACCTGGTATTCTGGATTTCTTATCAGTGCAAACTTATCATCCTGGTATTCTGGTATTTTGAATGAGCCGTTACTCTGGATTTTTGGGTTTATGATATTCTGGATCTTATCCATTCAGCAGCACAGCAGTACAGAGCTTTATGGAAGCCTTGATCCCATGTCTGTTGCATCTGCATCATCATTTTTGCACACATGTTCTTATATTTCCAAGGATATTAACTTTGAGACTCGCTGTTGAGCATTTCCATCCATTTCTTATGGTTCTTCTGTGAAATTTTTTTGAATCAAAGCAGAATGATTCCTTGGAAATATTCAAACATGGCATTCTGCATTGCATTCTCATACTCATATGCATAGCAGGTGTTCCGGAGCAGATTTCTCATTCTGACTTGGTATTATCTTCAGGACAGCCAGCTTGACCTACCACCACTACTCGGCCTGTGATAATCAGAGGATAGCCATGGAACAACTCTGTACAGAAATGACCGAAATGAAGATTCAGATGGGGCAGTTGTCCCGGGACAAACGCGAGAGTGGCGCGGAAAACAGAGTCGCCAACAATGTGTATTTATCCCAAGAGAGGGAAAGGAAACACCGCATAAACCTGAAGAGAAAGGAAAGAGCATGGTCTTGCGACCAAGAGAACTGGGTTCGGGAGTCGGTTACGCGTGAGGAAGGTATTAGTACCCCCACGCGTCCATCGTACCCGATGGGATCCACGCTTGCTTGTCTCAATCAAAAGGTGTCGTCAACTGGAGCTCCACTGCTACTGGAAAGGGAAAGGAACGGGAAAAAGGAAAAGGAAAAGGGAGAGGAAAAGAAACAAATGTAGGGAAAATAAAAGAAGTGCTCGCATGGGCCCTACCCCACTGCCTACGTATCTCATCGGGAGCATGATAATCAGAGCGATGTAGTTCCCCTAACTAGGGACGTCTTGTTTGTGTTTTTTGGGAACAACTTACATTCTAGCTCAGGTGTTGCAGGCTCACTGGTCCGAGTGCGTTACCATCTTGCAAGAGAACGAGTAGGAGCACGTTCGTACGCTAAGAGTGAGTGAGATGAGAAAAGAATTCCCGAAGGAAAGACGTTATTGTTGGTTTGAAGTTTTTTAAACAAGAAGTGTCTTTTTCAGTTGTTTGCAACTTGCATTGAACCAAAGTCTTAAATACAGGAACGAATACTTTCGCGCATCGTCCCCAACAGGACGTACACTAGGTATCCTAGAAGAATGAGAGGAAGCCCCTCGTTCCCCACTTTCCACATAGAAGGCTCAAGCGCAATACACGTTAACCTTTATTAAGTGTCTTTTACTTTTATTCTGAGATGAGAAGAGAAACGGCACAAGGGAAACTCTAAAGGGAAACTAAGAGTCCTAATGTTATCATGCATGGATGTCCTAAGGTTAGTGAGGTTTAGGAGAAAAGACTACCTAGAACCTAACGCTAATCCTACTCCAAGCTTAATAAAAAATTAAGTTGGACTAGGTAGCTCTAAAGGGAGGGAATCCAAGACTTGAACAAGTCTTGAGATTCATGGGATGAGAAAGAGTGAAAGAGAAGAAAAGAGAAGGAGAAAAAGAGAGATGAGATACAATAAGTGGCAGCAAGCACATCATATCATAAATGTCCAACTCAAATCAATCAACATGTTTCAAAGATCAATGCAAAACAAATCAAGTAATCATGCAAAGAAGGACATGAAAGAATGCAAACATACTTGTATGAGATGTGCAAATAATCACCAATAAACTTCTTATCAAGATGAAATGAAGGAGGGAAGATGAAGAGGAAACAAAACCAGAACTCATATCATAACATCATCAACAATTCACATGTGCAAAAGAGATTCACATTATGTAATATTATGCACCAAAGAAGTTACAAAGCAAAAGGGATGATATGCATCACATAATTCAAACCAAGATGATCAAGTGAGATGAAAATCAAGTAATGAACCCAAAGGGAAGTAACATACACACTAGCATCATGCCAAGATCAAACTCAAGTCATACAAGATTAATCATCAAGCAACACATTCAAAACAAGTATCAAAACAAAGTACAAAAGGAGAATGAAGTCCCAACACTTAGGCATACTCAAGCATGATTCAAACATGATCCTCAAAGTGTAAAATTAAGTCCCAAAGGACCTCAACCAGGGGTAGACATCATATTAAAAGCACATGCAAAGAACCAACAAGAAACTCAAGCAAATGGACATGGCAAGTTAACTTGTGTAAAGAAAGGTCAAGAGATGAACATGCATAAGTCACATAAGCACAAAAAAATCAAACATGCATCAAATGACATTCCAAAATTATGAAATTTAAACTCAAAAGATATAGATCAGAAGACAATCACATGCTAAAAGATCTCACCAAAATTCACAAGTTAAACCATTCAAACAAATAAGCAAGGATCAAGTGAGAAACATGTATCAATATGCAAAAGAGGAGGACCAAAATACAATATAAAAAAGTTTTAAAAATGAAACAAAAATGTTTTCATGCAATTCAGAATGTTATCTAACAAATGCAAAAATAATGGATTGAAAATGATGTATAAATGATGAGAAAGAAATTCAACAAGTTGAAGTGTGTAAGTGAAACAATTCAAAAAAAGAAAATCAATTAAACAATTAATTAAAATGCCAAAAATAAAATTAAATGAGAAAATAAAATATGGAAAAATTTTATAAAACTAAAAAGAAGCTTCATGAATTTTTTTATGATTTTTTAGATGCATAAAAATGATTTTAGAAAATAAAATGCAAATGCTACATGAAAAATAAAATAAAACAAATGAAATAAACCAAGGGGGTGCCATCAGCAAAGAAAACACGTTGGAATTAATAAAGGCCCAAAAGGTGGGGGTGCAATCAGCAAGGCCCAAACAAATAACCCATCAGCGAAAGTCAAAGAGAGGACAATGGACTTCAGTCAACAATCAGGTTCAATGCCAACCTCAGGATCCATCTAACGTTCACCATTAGTCAATGCAGTCAACATAGTAGGCAAGATCAACAGCTCAGATTACGAGTCCACCACAGCAATGATATACGCGCATGTAACAAATCAATTAGCATACCATGGAAATCCCACGTGACAAGCACATGCACTCATTAATTTGTTGGCACACTCACAACCACATGATCACACCAACGCACCAGATTACATCACACAATCAAAAAATAATTCAAATCAACAACCAAGATATGATGGACACAGTAACAAAGATGGTCTAACACACACGCAAACAGAAAATTAAAAACAAAATTAAAGCAACGTGGAAGCATAAGGGACGTAGGATCTAACACATCAACGGCCACGATTGCTTCTTCTTCATTAAAACCTTCCACCGGACTGAACTTCTACAGCCGCTGGAGCTAGGGCTCCGGTCACCCTCTCCGGTGAGCTGTAACCACATTTTTGCCAGAAAATGCTCATGCATACATCATTCGAACCAGAAAAACACAAGGATCATGGATGTCATATTCATTTTATCAAACCACAAACACATAAAGAGAATCGAATGAAAACACATTTAGATCCAAAACTTTAAACTCACAATACACACAATCTACACGTCCAAATCACAAACAAAATAGATCAGAGTGATCAGTGAACATCATAACTCATTATGCACATCAAAAATTCAAGTTCTATGATGTTGAAAATACGTCAAGAAATCCCTCCAAAGACTGCAGATCTACTCCTTGGAACCTCTAGTTGCAAAATAAATGCAACTAGAGCTTGAAATCGTGCTGGATCTTGAGATTTGAACTTGAACCCTCTTGAATGGAACTTGGTGAAATCCTTCCTTTCAGCTTAAAACAATGGGTGATTCGTGCTCCTTTCAACTCACTGATCAAGAATATGCCAAGAAATTTTCCAAAACCCTCAAGGAATGAGAGATTCGAAGGAGAGAAAGTGAGAGTGATTTTTTGAAATTCTAAGCCAATGAGAGTGCATGACCTAATTTTGGAGGCATGAGTTAACTTATATACTCTTCATTAGTCCACTGATTGTGATTAGCAAGTGGTTAATCCTTTGGTTAGTGAGATTTGGGTGAAATTGCAAAAATGCATTTTGTACCACCACCACTAATCCACACGTGCCACACCCTTGTACTCAGCATGATTCATTTCCAATTCACTCATGGATCACTTCTGAATTGATTTTGGGCCTTGTACTTTATTGGTTTGCAAGTTTTGAATCAATTTGCATTTTTGCACTTTGTGAAAATAATGAGAAATATGGCATGAAATAATTTGATTCCAAGGCCAAAAATACTCCTCTTGACTTGCATTTTTATGTTGTAATATAACATGAAGCAAAAAGATTAATTACAAGTCCATTTATGCCAAAATGCAAAAGGTGGAAAATTTGACATATAAGAAATCCAAGAAATGCACCTTCCATTGTTTTGACCATAACTTGAGTTCTACAAATGGTATGGAAACCATCTAGTACTTTTTGGAAATGGGAGAGAAAGATATTCAACTTTCATGTTGGAGGAAAATTCAGTTGGAGTTACCTTGATGATGAAAAGTCAAGTTGAATGTGATGGAAAAGTTGCCAAAAATGGAAAGTTTTCATTATAGGTCATTTTCCAAATTTAGTTATTTTTGCACAAACTCTTGATTCTTGATGAATGACATGAAACTTGGAATTTGAAGACCATAAGAGGATATGAGACCTTGAAAACCATGAAAAGAAGCTCAAAATTCCACAGTTGACTTTCTCCTTTTGAACTGTTGACTTTTGCTTATTACACAAGTAACTGATCCATTGAACATCTTCCTCAAAGAACCAATGGCCAAGATTCCCTCCATGAACACTTAAGAACATAAGGAATGCCATGAGATCAATTCTTGACCAAGAAATCAGAAATAAACTGATTTTAGGTCCAACCCTAGTTTTGGCACCCTCTGGTTAGGAGGAAAAAGCACATCCTCCAAATCTCAATTCCTCTGAATATATTGTGTATCCTCTCAAACAAAGATGAGATATGTCCTTTGGAGATGATAAAAACTCAAAGAGCTTGCCCATTTGAGGGTCAGATCCCAACTTTTGACTGCCTTATGTAGGAGATCATGCACTGTCCAATCTTCTTGGTGAACTCTCCTCTCCCTATGACTTGTGAGGGCAAATGGAGATGACACATGATGTAAGAGGTCCTTGAAGCTTGTGAGAAACACTTGGTCTTCTTCTTTAACTGATCAACACCTTAGAGAATCACCTGATCACATGCCCTTATGCAAGATGCAATGCTAAATGCTTGATGTTTCATTTTTCTATGCTTGAATGCAATGCAATGCAATGAAAGCTCATGCTAAGAGACATGAAGAAAAGAAAGGGCAAATTTTGGGGTATTACAGCAGTTTATGGGGAAGATGCAAGCTTTGGTTCAAGACCAGAAAGTGCTGAAGGAAGAGGTCAACCAACTGAAGACTCAGATGAGTCTGGTTATGGAGGTCGTGAGAGGTGTGCTAAGCAAAAATAATACTCTCATGCCTGAAGCTGCGGCTGAAATTGTCTCTCCTCCATTGTTTAAGGGGTCCCTTCCAAAAAGAGAGCAGATTGCCATTGTGACCGTCCCGGCTGTATCTCAACAGCAACAGAATCGTGCTCCACGCCAGCAGCAATTTACGCCTAAGCAGAATAGGTATTTTGAGACTCCACCAGTGCCATATTCTCAGCTATTCCAGCATCTCCTTCAGTTGCAACTGGTACAGAAAAGGACTTTGGCTCCTCTCTCTGGTACTCCCCCACCGGGTTATGACGCAAGAGTCCATTGTGACTTCCACTCTGGTGCGCTGGGGCATAATGTGGAAAATTGTAAGGCCTTTCAGCATGTCGTACAGGATCTGGTCAATTTGAGGGAAATTGAATTCACGTCGGGCGGCGTAAGCTTTCATGGTGGTTTCATTCCTACTTCAGAAAAAGAAGTGGATATCCCTGTTGCTTCTCCCAAAGCTACATCAAGTCAGGGGCATTTCTTGCAGTCCTTGGTCTTAGAATCCCCACGTCCGCAACTGCTGCCTACTCCTTGATTAAGTATGAGGGGGAAAGCGCCTGAGCCAGATGAATATGCAAATCAGAATCAACAGCAGAATAGTTTTCAAGCGGGGTGGCGGAAGCCAAGAAACAGATAGTTTGCTGTACTACCAAAGCTGTATGGTCAGATATTGCCAGAGTTGGTTAAAAGAGGGTTGATTGTGCCAAGGAAATCAGATCCGATCATTCCTCCATATCCGCCAAGGTTTAATGCCAATGCTCGATGTGGGTACCATGCTGGGGCACAGGGGCATTCAACTGAGGATTGTAAGGCGCTCCCGCACATGGTGCAAGATCTGATTGATGCAGGGGTCATTACTTTCACTGCAGAGGGCATGCACTTCAACTGAAGCTTCCCAAGTGGGCACTCGGGACTGCAAGAATGTTATCAAGAGTAATAAGTCCAGACGGAGTCAAGTCTCCTCAACAATGGCAATCATCAGTTTCTTTACTGCATTTTCATTTGTTTGTTTAAACAGTGTTTGCATGAAAAAGCTTGTTTGTGTTTTGAATGTTGACATTAATGCAATGAATGTGTTGTTCTTGAAGTAATTTACTTTTATGCACTCATATCATGTTTATATGCACTGCAATACCAACTTTCTTGCTTTAAACTCTTGAGGGAGGATGATGGGGTAAAAATGCAAAATATTTGGTTGTGTGCTTTTGGATAAAACCCTGTTGATGATGTACAGGTGTTGTTTCAAATCCCTAAACACTGGAGATATAAGGGAGACAGACCCTCGTTAACCCCTTTGAGCCTTGAAGTAGGAGTTTCTTTCGAACGAAAAAACCCTCATACTTAACCCGGGGCAGGGTAGGCGTCAGTTAGTTTGACCGAACATTCAAATTTCAAAAGGAATGTGCATCTGAGGATCCATTACTTTTATTCCACACCGTCAAGAGGTCAAAAGATGCGAAACCTCAATGGTTATCCATCAACAACCAAGGAGTGAGGCAGTCACAACCCTTTCAAGCAAGTCAGACCAAACGGTGTCACATGATTTGTTCCAAAAAAATATAAAAGAGAAAGCCCGCTAAGTCAAAACTTGAAAACAAGTGACTTAGCCAAAAGTTAAGGCATCCCGCTGGACTTCAAAATCGAAAAGCTCAAAAGAGTCAGTCCAGGCAAAAATTAGGGAACGAAAATCAAAAGAATGAAAAAGCAAAAAGCGAAAAAAAAAAGAGAAAAAATCTCGATAGAGAACAAGTCATGTGGCTACAGACACAACAGACAAAAGGGGTGACTGTTGCTCCAAAACCTCATTAAGTGTTAAACCATCAGTTGCATGGGTTCCTTAAAGATCATGAAACCTTTTGAGAGATGAGCGCTTGTGTCAGATTAGCTGAACGTAGGACCTGAGAACATCTTGGAGAATGGGTGGGCACCGATAAACTTTGAGCCTTAAATCCATTTTCTCAAAACTGCGAACCAGGCCACGATACAACCTTAAAAGTCGTAATTGAAGCAGGGTTAGTCCGAAGGCGTACTTCAACGAGATAGCGTTCCTGACTCCTATGGGTTATGCTAATAAGATTTTTCATTGGTATTGCATGTGCGTATTGTTTTCCATTCAAAAATCAATGTCGCATCCCAGCTAGTGATTCGTTCATAGGCTTGGCGACGCATTTTCAATAAAACTTCAAGGTTAACACAAGTGTTGCATTAGAATTTTCATTCTCATAATAAACATTTTCTGCTTGCATGTGTTTGACATCAAAGAAGCTTACATGATGAACATCAGTTGGGAAGCTCGATCACACCAAGTTGAGATGGAGAAAACTCCGAAGGACAGTCGTGTCAAGGGGTATGTGGCCAAGAGACTGTGCGCAGCCTGGGGGTTTCCGATAAATGGTGATAAGATGCAGCCAATCTGGAGCAGTCACATTGAAAACTCTCCCTAAAGCAGCCAAACTGGGGAAATTATGTCGAGATTTAATAAATCTCTCCACAAGCGTTTAATATGGGGCAATCATTTGAAGATCAGGGGCAAAATCACTTCAAAGTTCATATTGAGGTGGGCCACCTCCGGAGCATGAGAATTTATCCTCTCCAGAAGACAGTTAATCGAAAGCACCTCTTCAAAGTTCAGAATAATGGGTCAGGGTATTTTCAAGTCATTACAAATCTTTTCGAGGTAATTTATTTCATGGATTATGAAGTCTGGGGCAGTTGCGTCGAGATCTGATAAATCTCTCCAAGAGTTTGAAGACCCTGGGGCAGTGTGAATGCCCGGTCTTCTATAAAATCCTCTTGAGATGATTTCTTCCTTTAGACCTGGTGGTCTGGGGCAAGTGGAGAGTTCAAAGGGCCGCTTATGACCATAGAGACAGGTCAGGCTGGGTAACAAGTTTATTTTTCCCCAGTAGAGTTACTCTCCCCAGCGCTGAAAGTTCACCGTCCTCACCAAAACATATTCTCCCCAGCAAGAGTACAGAGGATTGTGTTCCCCAGTCGAAGTCAGGGTTGGTTTATTATTCCCTAGCAAACAGTTTGAAGTGGATTGCTCCGAGGTGAATGTGGTGGTATCTCCGGCAAGAGATGTGGTGGATGTCTTTGAAAAGACTTTATTTTCCCCACAGAGTATGGTACTCACTTTCCTCAGCAAGTCAGGAAGTGTAATTCCGTCAGCAACAGCACGCTCTAATCCCCACTAGGGTAAATTCTTTCCTGCAACAGCAGGTTAAGCTCAATGATATCCCTCGGCAGGTTTCGTTGACTTTTCTCCCCAGCAGAGTTATTCTCCCTGGCATTGAGGTTTCATCATCCTCATCAGACTGTCACTCTCCCCAGTCAGAGTACAAAAGATTATTCCTCAGCCAGCTGTAGCACTCCAAAATTTGCCCTATCTTTTTTCTGGCTTATGCTTCTTTTTTTCATTTGCATCTCATTTAGGTCTTAACTCATAATCATGCATTGCATTGAGCTCTCGAGACATCGGATCACGGCATCCTTGTGGCTAAGGACTTCTCTTATTCTAAGCAGCAAGCATTAGAGTGCCCCAACATTTATTTTGCTCGGTAATTTGGTACCAGATCATTCTTTTTCCAACAGGGTATTTTGAGAGTTCACAGCTTATTCCAGGCGTTTTTAATATTTTCATATTTTCATTCATCTGACTGTATTTCCACTCTGCATCATCTAAATAGCATAAAATAGTGCTTTTCATCTCGCATACTGCCTAAAATATTGGTCGGAATAATTTCTCGGAAATTTACAGACAGAATGGTCAAATTGAATTTCAGCGGTGCTTAAAATCAAGGGACGGAAAATTTTAAGATCGAACTTGCAGACGTCAATTATATTATTCTACGGTTCGCGTAGTTTAATTCGACGTGTTCGTTTCAATTTTTTGTCATATTTTGATCAATTTGAGCATTTTTACGGATCAAAATTTATTTTAAAATCTGACCAAATGCTGTATTTTTTCGAGTCATATATTTCGTACTAATCATTTTAGTGTACTCGATTTATTTTTTTCGATCACTAGGGTATTCGATTTTTATTTATTTGATGTTTGTTTATTTTACTTTTTTAACTAATATTGTTTAGAATAGATAAATAGGATAATTAGTATTGTTATTTTACTTTTATTTTAAATGTTTATTTTATTGTGAGTCTAACTAATTATTTAATTTGGACTTTAAAATGGACATTAGGGATATTATTGACAATTTAGAGATAACCCTAATTTGGTCCCTATATATTGTTGTTACTGTTAAAAAAAAAAGGAGGGAGGAGACCGGAAAAGAGAAAAAAGGACGTGTTAACGGTGGCTTCCGAGAGAGATCTGCTGGTACATTTATACACACGTTAAGTTATATATAGTTTTCATATACATAGTTTTCATATTGATATACGTTTCGATTATAGTTTGCATATATATTTACTGTTGGTTTTTTTTCTTTTATACACGTCCGCCGCACTGTTCAACTTACATATAGTTTTTATAATATTCAATTTGCTATCATTTTTTGTTATATATAGTTTTATAATATACACGAGCATTGTAAGCCGTCGTACCGTCATTAAAATGTACACGGTGAGTGAATTATATATGGTGGTGCTTACTGTTTGGTTCCTTTTTCATAAGCATATAACCCGTTTCATCCATACAGTAAGTTTGTTCAATAATTTCTTTTTGTTATTACGAGTTTTTTTTCAAAATATATATAAAGTTTTCAATATAATAAGTTTTTTTAATGTAATATAAACAATATAATATTTTAGTTAGATTTGATTTTTTATATAAGACCGTTATATTTTGGTTGAATGTTAATTCTGGCCCTCGTTGAATTTTAGAATTAGACCTTAATTCTGGTTTAGTTTTGATCTTAGTTTTATTGAGCTTTGATTAAATTTCAATTTTGGTTTTGATGTAAGGTCTTATTAATTTTTGATTAATTCTTGTTAAATCTTTGATTAAAAATTCTTATTAGTTTGTGATTGGTTTTGATTAGATTGTTCTTAATTTTCTTGAGTTAATTCTTACTTGGATTTAATTTTCATGACTTTCTTGGATTAATTTTGTTTAGCTACATCGATGATTTTTTATAAGATTTTTTCATGAGTTCCTTGATGCAAGTGTGTTTAATTTTTTGGTATTAATTTTGACTAACTCTAGATGTATCATGCTAAGTTTGGTTGATGTAGAAATTCTGTTACATACACTGTTGTTCTGTGCATGAGCGTTGTTAAATGTTGTTATTCTGTCCTGCTACCTTTTACACCTGCTGTCTTGCTGAGGATAGGAGCTATTGAATGCTGTCTTGTTCATTTGCTGGGTTTTATTGCTGTTTTGGTGCAGGAGCGCTGTTGTAGCTGCTGTTTTTGGTTTATTTTCTTTGTTTTGGTTTGCTTTTGCATGTTCCCTTAGGAGTTCCTAGTCCAACTTAATTTTTGATTAAGCTTGGAGTAGGATAGACATTAGGAGCTAATCCTTTGCATGATAACATTAGGATAGATTTCCCCTTAGCGTTTTTCTTTTCTCTTGAGTCACTCTTCTCATCTCAAAACTTCTTGAAAACACTTAATAAGGATAAAGTGTATTGCGCACGAGTCTTAAGCGTGGGGAATGAGAAATGAGGGGCTTCCTCTCATCTTTCTAGAGTGCTTAGCGAGCGTCCTGTCTTGGGACGATGCGTTAAGTATTCGCCCCTGTGCCCTAGACTTTGGTGCAATGCAAGTTATGAACTAACTCAAGTCACTTCTGTCCTAAAAAAATACAAACAAACTTCAAACCTTTTATCCTGCGGGATTATCAAACCAAAGGCTATTTTCAAAAAGGGCACGTTACCTTCCGTCTGAGACGCAAACAGGCATCGACCCTAACTGCCGGACGCGAACTTAAATCGCTCATAAAAAACACAAAAAGAAGTTGGTCCGAACTACGTTGACTTTGAATTCCCCATTGCACAAGGGGGTATGTAGGCCTAGGACGTCGATGTCCTACCGAGTCTGTCTTTGTCTTCCCCTTCCCCGTTCTAGTACAGCCATAGATGATAGGATAACTCACCCTTAGATTAGACAACAAGCGTGGATCCCATCGAGTACGATGGACGCGTGGGGTGCTAGCACCTTCCCCTCGCGTAACCGACTCCCGAACCCAGGCTATGGTTGCGATGACCATTCCTTTCCCTCTTCCTCAGGTTTATGCGGTGTTCCCTTTCCCTCTCTTGGGATAAATTTACACGGCTGGCGACTCTGTTTTTTCTGCGCCACTCTCGCGTTTGTACCTGGATGAAAATCCTGGGAGCGACACCAGCATCTAAAGTGAATTGACTTAGGATAGATGTTGTTTTGCTACCACTGGAGATTTGTGGAGCATATTCACGTAACAAAGATGTTGTCTTCCCCGCAGAGTATTGGTGTCTATTCCCCTCGGCCAGTCAGGAAACGTGCTTTCACCAGCAACAGCAGGATAAGAGCGAATTCATTTCCCCAACAGCGGGTTAAGTCCAATGGTGTCCCTAGCGGGTCTAGTATTGGTGATTTGTCTCCCCGAGCAGAGTTTGGTGGTAATCCTCGCAGCGGTTTGTTCAACGATGGTTGATATCCCCAGCAGGTTTTAAGTCCAAGTGATATTTGGCACTCTTCTGATTCAGGTTTTGGTTTCCTTTTCAAAGAGTTATGCATAATCCCTAGTAGAGTAGATGTTCTTTTGGGATTTCATCTCCAGCAGGAGTTGTTGATCAAAGGGGTTGCTCAGTGTGATTCTTCTCAGCAGAGTTCTTGGACTCAGAGGACAATTTATTTTGTCATCCCTGGTGGATCTGCCTTCGTTTTCAGCATTTCTTTTGTGGGAGAGCTTCTTTTTGCATTGCATAAGCATCGTCTGCATGGCATCCTCCCAAACGCGTAGCATTTGCATTTTTTATGGAGCATTACGCAATAGAAAAATTCAAACATATGCATCGAAGCATAAGCCATGTTTGATACTTTGTTTGCCAGTTCTCTTTCTCAGCAGAGATGGCATAATTCTGGATATTTTGTTTGCCAGTTCTCTTTCTCAGCAGAGATGGCATAATTCTGGATATTTTGTTTGCCAGTTCTTTTCCTCAGCAGAGATGGCATAACTCAGGAGATTTTGTTTGTCAGTTATCTTTCTCAGCAGAGATGGCATAACTCATGATATTTTGTTTGCTAGTTCTCTTTCTCAGCAGAGATGGCATAACTCAGGAGATTTTGGTTTATCCTCGGTGAGATCGCCGAGGAATGTGTCCATCCTACCTGTGCTCCCTGGCAGAGTCTTTTATTTAGACTTCTCCTTTCCCCAGCGGAGTCATCTTATCTGTGGGTTGTAAGTCCGTTGATTTTACCTCTCACCCTTTCGG
Organism: Lathyrus tuberosus; assembly: GCA_022829125.1. Classification (NCBI taxonomy): domain Eukaryota; kingdom Viridiplantae; phylum Streptophyta; class Magnoliopsida; order Fabales; family Fabaceae; genus Lathyrus; species Lathyrus tuberosus. The sequence goes on along the minus strand of JALAZF010000141.1, from coordinate 9,361,683 downwards.
TTCACGACCGTATCTTTGCTAGGAGTTTGCCTTGGATTGGCCAATCTCTTTTGTAAACTCAGTTCTCGTCAGGTAGTCAGTTCTCGTCTGACTTATTTGGTGAAATCCAGTTCTCGCCTGGTAGTCAGTTCTCGTCTGACTTATTTTCGTGAAATCTAGTTCTCGTCTGGTAGTCAGTTCTCGTCTGACTTATTTCGTGAAATCCAATTCTCGCCTGGTAGTCAATTCTCGTCTGACTTATGTCGTGAAATCCAGTTCTCGTCTGGTAGTCAATTCTTGTCTGACTTATTTCGTGAAATCCAGTTCTCGCCTGGTAGTCAATTCTCGTCTGACTTATGTCGTGAAATCCAGTTCTCGTCTGGTAGTCAGTTCTCGTCTGACTTATTTCGTGAAATCCAGTTCTCACCTGGTAGTCAGTTCTCGTCTGACTTATGTCGTGAAATCCAGTTCTCGTTTGGTAGTCAGTTCTCGTCTGACTTATTTGGTGAAATCCAGTTCTCGCCTGGTAGTCAGTTCTCGTCTGACTTATTTCGTGAAATCCAGTTCTCGCCTGGTAGTCAGTTCTCGTCTGACTTATTTCGTGAAACCCAGTTCTCTTCCTCAACAGAGATGGCATGACTCAGAAGAGTTTATTTCACTTTATCCCCAGTGAAGTCCACATTCGGCTTGGTCTTTCGTTTTGAGTTTGCCTTCGGTCGTCCTCGTATTATTTTGTTGGGTAGAGCGCATGCGGTCGGTCTTCCTTCTCGAGTTCGTCTTCGGTCGTCCTCGTATTATGTTTGTTGGGTAGAGCGCCTTCAGTCGGTCTTCCTTTTCGAGTTCGTCTTCGATTGTCCTCGTTTTATTTTGTTGGGTAGCCCGCCTTCGGCTGGCAAACACTCCATTCCATTATCCCCACAGTTTGCAAGTTTCAGGGTTCTTTTGGTATTCAATCTCCGTGTATCCTTGAATGTCTAAAATCCGTTGCTATCATACCTTCAGATCCAAGTTGATCGAAAAGGGGCAGCTGTAGCACCCCAAAATTTGCTCTCGCTTCTTTCTAACTTTAAGTGGCTTATGCTTCACGCTTCATTTGCATCTGCATATCCATTAGGTCATAACTCATAATCATATCATTGCATTGGTCTTCTAAGACATGGGATCAAAGGATTTTCTTGTTGGCCTTATTCATAAGTGATTCAGGCGGTTTATATTCCAGGTTAAGTTGGAGCAAGAGGTTGAATTCTCCTCGTTGTAATCTTCCTGATCTGAGGTTTTCCTATTCAGAGAAATCATCAGAGATATTGGATCAAGGCTTTCTCACGAGTATCAGGTCATCTTCTTCAAGACATTTCATCAGTGTACATATCAAGGAGGATCAAATTCTTATTCATGGGGGGTTTGATGGGAATTAAGCAATGTCAAGATTAATCGTGTGGGCCACATGGAATTCAAGATACAAATCCATAAAATTGTATTCGTATCCATTCCATATCATAAACCATTTTTCCCTCAAGTCGTTAACCATGTTCATTTGTTAAAACCATAATCCACTTTTATCCTTTTTTCAAAATCCATATCCATTTCAACCGTAAACCATCTCATCCATACCTAAATCTATCTTCATGCCCATGTCCATTTTTACCCACATCTTAACCCAAAGCCATCATCTACCATTATCCAACATAACCATTTCTCTTTCCACATTCAAATTCATTTGTCAATATCCATGTTCATTTTCTATCATAGTCCATAAACCATTTTCATTCCAAATACCAAAACCCATACCAAAAAGCCATATTCAAAGTCTAATATCCAATTCCAAGCAAATCTACATCCATATTGTGTACGAAAGCAAGATCATCTGGACATGGCTTTGGATATTAAGCTTGTAAATCTGTCCAATGCTGCTTTGGAAAAGGGTCTTCTAGTATACATTGAAACACCAATTCAAAATACTATTCGTGTTGTGGGAACTATGCTTAGCCACGAGGTTACTAAGAGGTAGCCTACTGTGCTCGTAATGAATATTGTGAATCTACTATTGATTTCATTGCAAGGAGAACCCGTCTTGTCTTTCTTGAAACCGATGCAGCAAAAAGGGCATTGCCTCGTGTGATTGAAATGTTGGCAAATGAACACAAATGATACAAAGATGTACACCACAGGAAGAAGAAAAAGCATAGCAGGCCCAAGTAAAGACCAAGTTTGTAGCAGAAAAAATACAAAGCAATTGCAGGAACTTAAATTTGACAGTCTGTTACATTCAATAAGAGAATCCATAACAGAAACAGGGAAACTAATTACATATCAGTGAAAATGTCAGCTACATAGCAGGTTAAAAAAAAACAGGTTTACAATTCCAATTGGATAACAGAAAAACTTCAGGAAATTCTAATCTCTTAACCTTCTAACAGAAACAGAATTTTCCTAACCAATTTTTTGAACCCTTATCAGTTACAACATAACCATAACTAACTTCTTCAAGGATTGACTCTCTCATTCTCTGAATCTCCATCACATTTCTTCTCTTCAATTGATCTTCTTCAATCTTCAATCTTCACCATAACCAATCTCTAACTTCTCTAACAAAACTCAATAACAAAAAACTCTCTCTCCACCATTAACATCAACCTTCAATCAACACATTCATTCAAGCTTTCGTCGATCCAGAACCACCGCATCATCCTCAATCATCTTCTTCCATCCTCTTTGAAATCATCTTCAATCTTCATTCAAACCCTGCGACATCGTTTTCACCAATTCTGCAAATCAAAATTCAAAACCTAGCAACAAATTCACAACGCAGTTTCAATCAACGATCTGCAACAAATTCGATTCATATCATTCCAAAATTCATCAAATCAACAACTGTGGAATTCAAAAAATTGCAAATACGCAAGAACGATTCAAAATAGCAATCATTGTGACTCCACAAAGCAACAACAGAAACGCGCAAGAAGAGTAGAAGAGAAGATTCGAAGAAGCGGCAAGAGTGCATTGTTTCGAAGCACATACCTAAACAAACTCCAATTCAACGTAAGTCCCTCAATCATCCCTCATTCTTCTTGTGCGCGTCCAGATTCGTAGCGTAGACACCGTTGGAATTCTTTTTCGACTCAAAATCTGAGAAGAAGATGAATATGAGAATCGGACTAGTGCTTGTTGTTTGCTGGTTGTGAGACGGAGAAGGGCGAGGTTGAGAGATGAAGACGGCCAAGCTTGAAACAAGGGGAAGGGCGTCGAGAACACCGGCGGTGACAAAGCTGAAGGGAGAACGGCGCGGTGCAAACGGAGGGGATATAGTGATGCATAGGCATATTTGGTTTGATGGAGAATGGCGCGGATCTGTGAACGAAAAGAGGGTGACGGCGCCGGAGAAGAAGAAGAGAGTGAGTTTGCTTTGTTAGGTCTCTTAGGGTTTCTTTAAGAAGACCCGTTCCTCAATGTGATCTGAATCATGTCATAAGCCCAATGCTCCATGGAAGGCTACTCACACCACCGAAATCACTTATGCACCCCCTCCGCATGGAAGGTCTAGCATTGGGCCCATTGAATGTCTATTCACACCTCATCTCAAGTTTCTGCACTCCCCTGGTTTGGTATTAACTTGTGATTATTTTTTAGATATTAGTTTAGGATAATTAATTTAGATTCTAATTTTAGCTTAGGATTAGTTTTAGAAGAGTAATTCCGATTAATGTTTGTTTAGAAACTAATATTGTCTCTAATTGACTTCTAACTTTGATTTTGTTGACTAATTGTAGCATAATTTCGATTAACTTTTGTTTGGGAATCAATTCTGATTTGATTTAGATATTAACCTTAGAACTTAATTTTGATAATTAGGTTTAGATTTTACTAATGGTCTTTGATTAATTGATTTTGGTTTAATCATTTCCTTAATTGTTTTTTACTTAGTTGTACTAGTCGTTTTTGCGTAATTGCACTAATAGGTTTTTTGGCTTAATCATATCCTAAATGATTTTGGCTTACTAGTTCACTAATGACCTTTGCTTAATCATTTCCTAATTGTTTTGTTCACTAGTTGCTCACTAATAGTTTCTAGCCTAATTGTTCATTAACTAATTTTTTGCTTAAGTGCACTAATTGTTTTAGCTTACTAGCTCACTAATTGTGTTTGGCTTAATTGTCCATTAATTGTACACTAATTGTTTTAGAATTAGAAATTGATATGGAACTAATTGACATTGACTTAGTTCTAACATTGACTAAACATAGGTTTTAGTGTTAATATCTTTTTAGTAGTTTCATTTGTTAACTTTACTAATACTAGTTACATGTTAGTTTTTGACTAAGTGTTGTTTACATTTTAGTATTGATCTCACTTACTTCTTATTTGACAACTTCCATTTGAATTGTGACTAACTTTTGAGTTGTTTTGTAGTTCTTCTCACTTGACTTGATAAGTTGTTTAAAGGTAGGAGGTGTTGCTGTGAACAAAGTGTGTTGTAGAACGTTGCTATTCTGTCTGATTACATACCTGTCCTGTTCTAGAAATAGTAGCTGTTATAGGCTGTTTTTATTTGTTGCTGGTTTTTACAGCTATGCAGGTGCTGGAGCGCTGTTGTTGCTGTTGTTTATGGCTTATGGCCTTGTTTTATTGTTTTTTGAAGAGCATTTGGTTCCATGCCTTTCACGGATCCATTCCACTTTCTAACACCTTTGTTCATTTATGCTAGGTTACTAGAAGCTTGTCGATTTGCTTATAGTTTGCTTGCGTTGCTATGGATTCATATCCGTTTGGTAGGACTTCCTATCTCTTCACTTCTCTTTAATGCTTTCAAATGCCATGAGAAGTAGGAATAGTCGGTGTCATGATAAGTAGGACTGTATGGAAAGCCCTCAAGTGAGGCCTTGATTGTGCTTGTTTAATATTGTGCCTAAAGACCTCCAAAGAGGCATCCCATTCCCCGTTTCCCCTTGTAAGACCTCCAAGGAGGCAATTGACGGAAGGTAGGGTTCGTAATCGACCTCCGTTATTCTAGTTGAGTCGTTCTTAGCTCTCATTACATGATTGAAGCTTTGAACATATCTTACTCGTGTTATCGAGTCCGTCAGTGGAAGGAGGGTTTAGTAATCAAACCCCCACGCCTTGTCTATAGCTCGCATTGACCAATGCTGATGCTTATGTGATCTGATTCACATCTTCCCCTTTCTTACTCTGCTCTCCATGGTTCTTGATACCATTGGGTGAGCACCCCTACTTCCCACACCTAGCTTGTTTGCCTTGGTTGATATGACCCCTTGGCTAAAGCTCCCTCTTTCTTATTGTGATTGTGTGATATTATTGTTAACTGACACTGTTTACTCCTTAGTTGCTTTTATTTCATTTTGTGATTGATTTATCCTGTGTTTACTTGTCTGATGACATGATCCTGTAGGATTCCTAGCTCCACTTAATTTTCGATTAAGTTGGAGGTAGGAGAGACATTAGGATAGCAATCCATGCATGACAACATTAGGTAGACTTCCCTCTTGATCCTGACCTTAGGGCCACCTTTGCATGATAACATTAGGACATATAGTTTCCCTTAGTGTTTTCTTTTCCTTGAGTCTTCTCTTCTCATCTCATAACTGTTTCAAAACACTTAATAAAGGTTAACGTGTATTGCGCATGAGCCTTATATATGGGAAGTGAGGTATGGGGGGTCTCCCTTCATCCTTCTAGGGTACTTAGTGTACGTCCTATTGGGGACGATATGCGACGTATTCGTTCCTATGTTGTAGACATGGGTGCAATTCAAGTTACAAACAACTTCAAAAACACTTCTGTCTAAAAAACACAAAACAAACTCAAACCTTTTCTTCCTTCGGGACCGTTAAGATTCAAACCTATTTTCAGAAAAGGGCACGTTACTTCCGTCTCGTCGCAAACAGGCATCGACCCTAACTACCGGACGCGAATCTAACGTCACTTATATAAAAAAATATCAACAAAGTTTTCCCTAGTGAGGGGAACTACGTCGCTCTGATTCTCGCGTGCGAGTGAGATACGTAGGCAGGAGATCGTGCGAGATCTCTCCGAGCACAACCTTTCTTTATCACCTCTTTGTCTCTTTTCGACCCGTAGGTTGAACTACGACTGCTCTGATTTCCTCTCTCTAGTCCGATTGAGGATACGTAGGCACAAGACGGCGATGTCTTGGCGAGCAACCTCCCCCCTTAGTTCGTGTCCGAACTACGTTGACTCTAATTTTCCCGCACCAAAGGGAATACGTAGGCCTAGGACTCCGAGGACGTCCTATCGAGTCACTTCTTTTTCTTTTCTTCTTCGTTTCTTCGTTCTTTTCCATTCTCGTTCCTTCTCCGTTCCAGTAGCAGTGGAGCTCCAGATCCCATCGAGTTCGATGGACGCGTGGGGTGCTAACACCTTCCCTTCGCGTAACCGACTCCCTTACCTATTTCTCTTGGTCGCGAGACCATGTTCTTTTCCTTCCCCCAGGTTTATGCAGTGCTTCCTTTCCCTCTCTTGGGATAAATACACATTGCTGACGACTCTGTTTCCACGCCACTTTCGCGTTTGTACTTGGATGAAAATCCCGGGAGCGACATTTACGATGATGCGCCACAACATCAACTAAGACCCTGAAGTTTCTACTTGATGTCATGACATCTGATCAGACATCAAGCTGAAGAATTCAGCCCTTCCTTCTGCCACTTAGAAGAACCTCCTCCCTATAACAGAACAAGAGTTCCATGTTCTCATAGACTTGATCAATGATATTAAATTAGAGTAGACAACCTCCATCTTGCTTTGTTGTACAACAACACTCACCTCATCTTCAGACATTCCAAACCTGCCAAAGCTTGATTCTTCAGAAGACATTAGTCACTCAAGATCTTTACAAAAGGAATCCCACCTTCCTTAAGTAGAGACTTCTGCAGAAAGTCAAAGATAACTGTCACTTATCCTTGACCTCCAAGATGTGCAAGATCACATGCTTCTATGTACCTAGATCAGAATTAAACTGACCCAAGTTGTGCTATCACCAGCACCATATTCTGGACAATTCTCTTGCCAGGACACTTTCCAGATAAAAATCAAATGCTTCTGTCGCTCCTAGGATTTTCATCTAGGTACAAACGCGAGAGTGGCGCGGAAAAACAGAGTCGTCAGCCGTGTAAATTTATCCCAAGAGAGGGAAAGGGAACACCGCATAAACCTGAGGAAGAGGGAAAGGAATGGTCATCGCAACCATAGCCTGGGTTCGGGAGTCGGTTACGCGAGGGGAAGGTGCTAGCACCCCACGCGTCCATCGTACTCGATGGGATCCACGCTTGTTGTCTATTCTAAGGGTAAGTTATACTATCATCTAGGGTTGTACTAAAACGGAGAGGGAAAGCAAAGACCGACTCGGTAGGACGTCGACGTCCTAGGCCTACGTACCCCCTTTGTGCAATGGGGAATTCAGAGTCAACGTAGTTCGGACCAAGTTCTTTTTGTGTTTTTTATGAGCGACGTTAAGTTCGCGTCCGGCAGTTAGGGTCGATGCCTGTTTGCGACTCAGACGGAAGGTAATGTGCCCTTTTTGAAAATAGCCTTTAAGTTTGGAAATCCCGAAGGACAAAATGGTTTGAAGTTGGTTTGTATTTTTTAGGACAGAAGTGGCTTAAGTTAGTTCCTAAGTTGCATTGCACCAAAGTCTAGGGCACAGGGGCGAATACTTAACGCATCATCCCAAGACAGGACGCTCGCTAAGCACTCTAGAAAGATGAGAGGAAGCCCCTCATTTCTCATTCCCCATACTTAAGGCTCGTGCGCAATACACCTTATTCTTATTAAGTGTTTTAAAGAAATTTGAGATGAGAAGAGAGAAGACACAAGGATAACTCTAAGGGAGACTATGAATCCAAAAGTGATCATGCATGGGTGACCTACGGTTAGTGAGGTTTGACGACAACCTAAATCCTAAAGGAAAGAGATGAGAGAAGGAGAAAATAGTAAAGGTGAATATGGATGCTTATCCACACCCTTAAAGAAGTTACCTTAGACCCTGCATAAAAGATTAGTACAAAATAGACATAAGTAAGAGAGATGAGGTGAATGGAAATCAAACAATGGCAAACAACAATGATTATCATCCAAACATGAATCAAAGAAACAAAGAAACAACCCCAAAACAAATGGCACAAGTGCCTTTTCAAACAGATAATCATACAAGGTCAAAGATGCGCCTGCAAGAAAATCTCAAGTGAAAACAAATCAGATAATTAGAAAAATGACTCCTAAAATTCCCAAATTAAAACATTAAGGTTCCTCAACCAGAGGCAAACAACATATCAAAAGTCCCTGCAAAAAATCAAGATATTAGTCATTCAAATAATTAGGCAGAGTTCAGGTGGGAATTAGGGCTCAGTGTGCCAAAGGGAAGGACCAAAATGCAATATGAGATAAATTTAAAAATGAAAGAAAAATATTTTTATGCAATTTAGGATGTCAATTAACAAATTCAAAAAGAACGGATAAAAAATGTTTTATGATTGCAGAGAAATAAAATAAAGAAATTGTGTATGCATGAGATGTGTGATGCAAAAAGAAATTGAATTAAACAATTAATTTAAATAATGAAAATAAAATAAAAATAAAAAATAAAATTTTTGAAAATTTTATAAAATGATAAGAATGATGTATGAATTTTGTGATGATTTTTAGATGCAAGATAGTATTTTTAAAATTAAAATATGAAATATAATAACTAAAATAAAATAAAATGAAATAAAAGAGATGGGGGTTGCAGGGAGTAGAAAAAACACGTTGACATGATGGTTGGGCCAGAGGATAGGGGGTGCGAATAGTGAGCCCATGCGTTAAATCCATCTGAAAATAAAAATAAAAAAATGCCTGGGGGTGCAGAGAGTAAAAAAACCACGTTGAAATGATGGTTGGGCTAAGGGGTGGGGGGTGCGTATAGCAACCCAGCCCATCAGCAAAAAAAATAAAACAAAGAGACCACCGTGGGGTGCCATGTGACTGGCACATGCGCATTTTAATGCGCTGTCTTGATCCTGCTCGCACGATTCATCAAACGGCCCAGAGTTAGTCAATGCTATAGAAAGTAAGCAAAAGGGAATAACGTAATTGGGTGTGCATGGTAACTGCTGTGGGTGAATAAACACCTGATCATTAATTAAAATCAGCAAAAAAAATAAAAGAAAGAAATAGGTGGCGCAACGGTAGCCCTCGGATCGTGACCATGGACGGTCACGATTGTCTCTCCTACCTCCAGCCACCTCGCCGGACTGAACTCGTCGTCGCCGCCGGAGTTAGGGTTCCGGCCCCCTACTCCGGCCACCTGCACTCAAAACTACACCAAAACGCACGTACGAATATACTATTCCAACCAGAAAAATGTCAGGAGTCCAAATACGCACTCAAAAATTTCAAATGACCAACGTATAATGAAAAACGCATGTAATTATGTTAGGGCATCAAACTTTAAATCAACATAGCAAGCCATACATGCATCCATATTCAAAAATAAATAGATCAGAGTGATCACCATTCATCACACATCAATATTCATATAAAAAATTGGAGTTTTAAGAGCATGAAAAAACCTCCCAACCTGAGATGGAGCAACTCCAATCCTTGCCTTTGGCTGCGAATGGTGGTTAGGTTATGCTCCATAAATCACCAGGAAGAGACTTGTGGAAGAACTCTTGGCAAAAACCTTGTGGATCGTGAGTTTGAATGAGAAATCCTCTTTTAGGGTTTTCTTGAGAACTCCTCCAAATGCACGTGAATGAACCCTAACCAGTGCATGGATGGGTTTATAAAGACTAGGGTTTGCCTCTGAATATGAATTGGGCTTGGGTAATCCATTGTTTAATGATTTTTGAATTATTTTGGAATTTTGCATTATGTGGAATATACCTCTCTTCATGCATGTTCACTTAAAAATTCCATGATGGATCACTAGCATTTGGATTGATAATTACACCCATATGGAACTTGGGCCTTGAAAATAATTGATTCCTGAGTTTTAAATAATTTAGGAATTTTGAATAATGGGAGAAAGGTGAATAATAATCCATGGAATTTCTTCATTCTTGGGCACAAAATAATCCTCAAGGAATGTCTTTTAATATTGGAAAGTGGCATGACACAATGGAATTGGTTATAGGTCATTATGCCCAAAGTTGTGAAAATGGCACCATGAAAAACCCTAAAAACCACTTTTCCTTCTTTTGACCATAAGTTGAGTTTCACAAATGATATGGAGACCCACTAGTACTTGTTGGAAAGTGGAGAAAAAGATCTTCAACTTTCATGTTGGAGAAAAATTTATTTGAAGCTTTCTTGATGGTGAAAAGTCAAGTTGAATGCAGTGCAGAAACTTGCCAAAAATGGAAACTTTTCATTATAGGTCACTTTCTAAATTGGGAAACTTTGCACCAACTCCTGATTCCTGATAAATATGTATGAAACTTGACCCTTGAAGACCATATAAGGATGTGGGACCCTGAAAACCCTGGAGAGAACCTCAAAATTCCACAGTTGACTTCTCCTCTCATTGTTGACTTTTACCCAAATTCAACTGATTTTCAATCCATTGGCTAATTGAACTTCTCCAGAACCAAGCTGATGGGCAATCTTCCACCCCTAGGTATTTATGGACCCAAGGAATACCATGTAACCAAGTCTTGCCCAAAAAATCAGAAATAAACTGACTTTATAGCAAACCCTAGTTTTAGTACCCTCAGTCTAGGGGGAAATAACACAGTCTCCAAATCCAAATTCCTCTGAATATGATGTGTATCCTCTCCAACAAAGATAAGATATGCCATTTGATGATGATAAAAACCCAAGGAGCTTGCCCATTGGAGCAATAAACCCAAGAATCTCAAAAACCCTAATCTATGCACTGGTTAGGAAAGGATGATCCGCCTGAGCTCTCTTGGACAATACCAGGAGTCTTGCTTGACCCTCTGAAGCACTGCCTCAGGCACCTTGACCCCATGCTAAGAACCAATGATATGCACACATGATAATGCAAAATGCAATGCAACATAAGCCAGTTAATAATAAAGTAAGGAGGGCAAATTTTTGGGTGCAACAGCTGTCCCTATTCAATCGACTTGGTCCTGAAGGTATGATAGCGACGGCTCTCAGACATTTGGGATGCACAGAGATTGAATACCAAAGAACCCAGAAATTTGCAATCCTCTGCTGGAGAATTATCCATAAACGTTGTACTGTCGCAACGCAGACGAGTGCTAGCTACGCTGGGTATAAAGTCATCTCTGCTGATAAAGAGAATTGACAAAGGAATCTCAAAATATGCCATCCCTGCTGATAAAGGGAAACTGACGAAGAACTATCCAAAAGATCGCTATCTCTGCTGATAAAGAGAAACTAGCAAACTGATGCCATCCCTGCTGATAATGGGAAACTAGCAAAATAAATGCCATCCTTGCTGATAAAGGGAAACTGACGAAAGAAAATCTTCAAAGGATTGCCATCTCTGCTGATAAAGAGAAACTAGCAAACTGATGTCATCCCTGCTGATAAAGGGAAACTGACGAAAGAAAATCTTCAAAAGATTGCCATCTCTGCTGATAAAGAGAAACTAGCAAACTGATGTCATCCCTGCTGATAAAGGGAAACTAGCAAAATAAATTCCATCCCTGCTGATAAAGGGAAACTGACGAAGAACTATCCAAAAGATCGCTATCTCTGCTGATAAAGAGAAACTAGCAAATTGAATGCCATCCCTGCTGATAAAGGGAAACTAGCAAAATAAATGCCATCCCTGCTGATAAAGGGAAACTGACGAAAGAAAATCTTCAAAAGCTTGCTATCTCTGCTGATAAAGAGAAACTAGCAAGAGTAATGCCACCCCTGCTGATAAAGGGAAACTGACGCAAGAAAATCTTCAAAAGATTGCTATCTCTGCTGATAAAGAGAAACTAGCAAAATAAATGCCATCCCTGCTGATAAAGGGAAACTGACGAACGGAATCTCCAAAAGATTGCTATCCCTGCTGATAAAGAGAAACTAGCAAAATAAATGCCATCCCTGCTGATAAAGGGAAACTGACGAACGAAATCTCCAAAAGATTGCTATCCCTGCTGATAAAGAGAAACTAGCAAAATAAATGCCATCCCTGCTGATAAAGGGAAACTAACGAAAGAGAATCTTCAAAAGATTGCTATCTCTGCTGATAAAGAGATACTAGCAAACTGATGCCATCCCTGCTGATAAAGGGAAACTGACGAAGAACTATCCAAAAGATCGCTATCTCTGCTGATAAAGAGAAACTAGCAAAATAAATGCCATCCCTGCTGATAAAGGGAAACTGACGGATGAAAATCTTCAAAAGATTGCCATCTCTGCTGATAAAGAGAAACTAGCAAACTGATGCCATCCCTGCGGATAAAGGGAAACTGACGAAGAACTATCCAAAAGATCGCTATCTCTGCTGATAAAGAGAAACTAGCAAAATAAATGCCATCCCTGCTGATAAAGGGACACTAGCAAAATAAAATCTTCAAAAGCTTGTTATCTCTGCTGATAAAGAGAAACTAGCAAAATAAATGCCATCCCTGTTGATAAAGGGAAACTGACGAAAGAAAATCTTCAAAAGATTGTTATCTCTGCTGATAAAGAGAAACTAACAAAATAAATGCCATCCCTGCTGATAAAGGGAAACTGACGGACGAAAATCTTCAAAAGATTGCTATCTCTGCTGATAAAGAGAAACTAGCAAAATAAATGCCGACTTCACTGGGAATAACGTGAAACAAAACTTCTGGTAAGAACGGGATTTCACAAAAGAGAGAGGTCAGACAAACTTCTAATGGACCCATGATCCACAGATAAGATGACTCCGCTGGGGAAAGGAGAAGTCTAAATAAAAGACTCTGTCGGGGAGCACAAGTATGAGGAACGTATCCCTCCAAAATCTCCTGAGTTACGCCATCTCTGCTGGGAAAGAGAACTGGCAAAGAAAGTACCAAACCTGTCTTATGCTTCGAATGCAAATGTTTGAATAATGGCGTAATGCTCCATAAGACATGGAAATGCTACGCGTTTGAGGATGCAATGCAAATGCTTATGATATGCAAAAAGGGTCTTTCCAGCAAAATAAATGCCGGAGAGAAAAAAACCAATTCATCTGGGGATGACAAAAATAAATTGTCCTCTGAATCCAGGAACTCTGCTGAGAAGGGTCATACTGATCGACTCTTTGGGTCCACAACTTCTGCCGGGGATGAAATCCCGAAAGAATTACCGAGCGCCACACCTGTCTTTCACTGAAGGTAACATCCAAAACCTGAGATTTCTCCTCTGCTGAAGATTGCTAATATCCAATTGGGCTCAGAACCTGCTGGGGAAAATAGTCCATGATACTAGCCTGCTTGGGGGTACTGTTGAACTTAGCCTGCTGATGAGGAGGATGACTTTACTCCCTTCTTGCTGGGGACTAGAATATGACATTGTCGGCGACAACACGCTTCCTGACTGGATGGGGAAAATGAACACCCTGATTCTGTGGGGAAATAACGTCTTGATCCGGAGAAAATGCTTCCCAAGTCTCCTGCTGGGGAAAGTCTGCTCTGCTGAGGAAAGTTTATCCTGCTGGGGGAAGGAGCAATCCCAATGCTGGGGAGAGCCAACTACTGGGGATGTATAATCTGTTGCCCTGCAACCTGACTTGTCTTTATGGTCATAAGCGGTTCTTTGAACTTTTCATCTCAAGAGGATTTTATAGAAGATCGGGCGCTCGCACTGCCCCAGGTTCTTCAAACTCTTAGAGAGATTCATCATATCTCGACATAACTTCCCCAGTCTTCATAATCCATGACGTACATTACCTCGAAGGGGATCGTAATGACTTGACAATACTTTGCTTTAGCATCTTGAACCTTGAGGAGGTGTTTTCAATCAACCATTTTCAGGAGTGGACGATCTCTCACACTCTAGAGGTGGCCTACCCCAATATGAGCTTTGAAATGACTTTGCCCCTGCTCTTAGAATGAATGCCCCAGAATAACTGAATTTCAGAGAGATTTCTCGACGTGACTGCCCCAGATTGGCTACATCTTAACACGACTTACTGGGGAGAGCCCACTCTATATTGAGTCTCTTGGCAGCATGCCCCTTGATATGATTTGTCCTTCAGAATTTTCAAGTATCCCAACTTGGCAGGATCAAGCTTCTTGATTGACGTTCACTGTGTAGGCTGCATTGATGCTTAGGCACGTGTATGCAAACAGAACAAGTTATTTATGAGAATGACAATTCTAATGCAACACTCATGTTAACCTTGAAGTTTTTTATTGAAAATGCGTCGCCAAGCCTTGTGAACGAATCACTTGCCTTGATTTTTGAATGGCAAAAATAATGCGCACATGTAAGACCAACAAATCTTATTAGCACAACTCATAGGAGTCAGGAACGCCATCCGGTTGGAGTACGCTTTCGGACTGAACCCTGTTTCAATTAGGACTTTTAAGGGTTGTAACGTGGTCTGGTTCACGGTTTCAGAAAAAAGGATTTATGGCTCAAAATTTATCGGTGCCCACCCACTCTTCGTGATGTTCTCCAGTCCTATGTTCAGTTAGTCTGACCCAAACGCTCATCTCTCAAAAGGTTTACGGTTTTCAAGGAACCTATGCCACTAATGGTTTGGCACCTAAGGGAGTTCTGGAATGACGGTCGCCCCTTTTATCCTTTGTGCCCGTAATCACACGAATTTGTTCTTATCGAGGATTCTCTTGGACAATACCAGGACTCTTGCTTGACCCTCTGAAGCACTACCTCAGGCACCTTGACCCCATGCTAAGAACCAATGATATGCACACATGATAATGCAAAATGCAATGCAACATAAGCCAGTTAGTAATAAAGTAAGGAGGGAAAATTTTGGGGTGCAACAACTTCTAGTAACAACTGGAACACACCTGCTGTACTCCAATACTCCTAGGTCAGAAATAAACTGAACTAAGAGAATTATCTTCATCATCACTTCCAACAGCACTACATTATACTCAAGCTTCCTGCCACGAAACTTCCTAGTCTGAATACATGCCTTGTAATAAAGACTGATTCTACCACACACACGTGTATAATCCCAAGATCATCAACTACAACTCCTTTGCTCAAGAGATTCACCGACTTCTGCATATACTCCACTGTCAAGATGTTTCAACATTTAATAGAACATCAGTTCCTTATCTTAACTGTACTCATTCACCTGAGAACATATCTTTGAGCAGCTGCAGCAAGAGATGTTGTACTTCCTGATGTACCACTTGACATCAGTGATCTTGTACTCCAACATACAAGGATAATCAATTAAATACTTGTAAATTCCACAAATAGAAATTGATCTTAAATCCTTGTTTAGTAACCCTATCATACTATTGTAGATAAACTCCAACAAATCACTTCATACAAGTATTTTACTTGACAAAAAAAGTGTTGAGATATCAAGGTTGCCACCCTTGACTCAAGTAACTAAGATTTTCTCTGAACAAACCATATTTACCTCAATAGATCTGAAATCTCCTTTCAGATTGGATTCATTCTTAGGATTAAGAAAGAAGAATCCTTCCTTGCACATTTGGATGGTAAAAATAAATCACCTCCACTTTCTTCAGATTTATGTTTCACAGAAACACCCTCTAGTCAGAAGAGTAACTAGAAGTCTCTAGATGCACGATTGAGATGCCTTTATGAGTGGACTTGAGAGAAATCTCAAGAATATTTGACAACTTAGCCGAAAAATAATTTACCAAATTCCTAGAGCATGAACTTGATAAATCCAATCTCAACTCACCTTATCTTCAAACTGACTTCAGGATACAAGATGGAACCAACCTTCCAAGTACTAAGTCACCATGGCAGAAATCAATCAACAACTCTCTTTATTCCATCGCTCCTGACTTTGGAATGAAAAGATGCTAATATCTTCAAAAGAAGAAGCCGACAATTAAGATCTTCCACTATCTGTCTTCAGTCACAACTCCAGAATCCCATAAATACCAGAGTTCTTCCATCACAAACATATGCAGCAGAACCACCAAGGAACATCTTCAACATGCCCTAATAAGATGTCAGAACATCTTATATGACACCCCAACAAGAGAACTGGCCACTTCTCCTGCATTTGTTGTAGAAACTCCTCAGAAAACATGAACAACCACCAGTAGTTGTTACCTTAAATCCAGAACATCCATCCCATCCATTAATGCCCTTGAGTATGTCTGAGTGAATGATCTGATCTCTAAAACTCCTCCTTGTTTAACGCGCCAGAAAGTATCTCCCAAGATCTCATCCAGAAACAGACAGGATGCCTGCTTTGAAACCAATTGAAATTCTGGCATATCAGATAGCAGATGTCCTAACACATGTCAAGACATTGTTCTCTGCACAACTTTAAAACAAGAACAGAACAACAAACTGATATTCAGAATATCAGCAGCCGCAACAGGACAGATGTTTCGACATCTGTTACAACATGTTAATCAAAGTTGAACTGTAAATTGCAGAATGATAAACAACACAGAATATGATAACCCAGTTCGGTGCAAATCACCTACATCTGGGGGCATACCAAGCCAGGAAGAAGAATCCACTATCAGTAGTATAGTTTTATGTAAACAACCGCTGGTTTATAGTAAACAACCTCTAGTTTACCTATCACTACCCAATGAAAACTTTATCTAAGAACTCTACCATAGATAAGCGAAACCCATCTCACTCCCTAAATCACAACCTGTGATTATCTAACAGTTATAGTCACAATAATTGTATCATCCTACTTGAAAGACACCCCTTTTAATATAAAGTTCAGTCAAGCATTCTTGACTAACAAGTTAACTTGGATTTTCTTAAAAGCTTCATCCAAGAACAATACACGATTCATTACCTACAGGTTTCTGAATCTGTACAAGTACCTATGTCTTCCACAATGTATCAAATCGATACAGAGGGAGACTTACAAGAGAAACCTATGACTCTCAAACCCTAAACCCTACTTTAGGAAATAGGGTTCCTAAGTCTATGGCGTTCTCTCTCTCTTTTCTGCCTAGGTCTTGGTCTTCTTTTATAGCCTTCTGCTTCTTTGGGCTTCAAATCTTCTGTTGGTTGATTCCTTGATCCACGTTCTGATTGCTCCTTAAATCTTGGAACTGATCTGCAAATATCCTGCTGTTAGTAACAGACACGATGTCCTAACATCGTGTTGGGACATCTTATCCAACATGTCTTCTTTTAGTAGAATTCTTCTTGTTGTTGGAACATCTTGTTCAATAACCTGTTTTACCAAAATTTGCTCAAATCTTTAGAGTCTTCAAGTTTGAAAATACATTTTGGATGAACTGATTCTAAATTCAGACTTTCAATAAAAACATACTACAATTGAAGAAGAGTGTTGAATCGTACCATAGATTTATTAATTTGTGATACGATTTTATGTTTGTCAATCTAAATATGTTTTAATTGAAAATCTTTTATAAAAAACCCGAATTCATAAATAAATCACTTTCTTAAAAATATATATACTAAATCCTATAGACGGTACTAGTCCCATTTTACTCTGTTAAGATAATTATTTTGATTTATTTTTCAATAATAATTTGTAGGATAAGAGAAAATTATAATTTCAAATTCATTTAATTTCTTTTTCATCCTGCTATTAACATTTTGTTGATTGGGAGTTTGAAGAAAAAGGGAGAAAAGAACTTTAAAAAAAATCAAGTGAAAAGAATAGAAAAATTTAAATGGGGAGAGTTTTGAAAGATTTATTTTTATTCAGAAACCAATCTTTCCCTAATTTGAGAAATAAAAAAATATATATTGGATGAGCGATTTGAAGGGATATATGTTGTTATACTATTCTAAAAATAAGAAAAAAATATTAATGATAAACAATCTTTTATCATTCTATAAAAAAATTAAAAATTGTTTTTTTAAACCCTTTATTCCCTTCCTTCCTCATACTAACATTATTTAAAGAACCATTCCATCAATCACGTTAACATGTTAATTTACAATAAATTCTACCAATTAAAACAACTAAGTCAACATAAGAAAAATTTGGAATTTTCTAAGAATAAAGATGTTGTAACGCATTTCTTATTACACAAGTTAGAGATACTACATATGTAGTATTATAATTATCTCTTTTCAACCCAACCAATTACACATCTCATCTATAAAAAAAACAAAGAAAACAATAATGAAATACCTTATTAGACTTAATATCCTTTTTAGTCCCTTATTTGTATCTCTAAGTTCATTTTGGTCCTATTTCTTTTAAAACGTCAAATTTGGTCCCTTACGTTGTCAAACAGAATTAAACAAGTCCTTTCTGTCAAATAATGATAAACGGAGGTAGACAGAAAGGACGTGAAAGCTGAGGTAGATTGTCATCTTCATCACCTTCTTCGTTGATGAAACATAGTTCATTTTACACCAATCTAAACCTAATGCGAGTAGTGTAAGAAATCCAAAAATTGAAACCTAATTCGTCTACATTAGTGCACTAATTATGAGTGCTGCCCGCGGTTCATCATCATCGAAATCATAAGTGATTTGCAGGTATTTAATAGCTTTAATCTTCCATGGAAGCCTTTTTGTCGCTGTGGAGACACTGCTGTACTTCGAAGGGCAATAACTGTCAACAATTATGGATATCTTTTTTGGGGTTGTCAAAATTTTAAGGTAATCTTTAGTCTGAACATTCTAGGTTGAAATATTGGTGAAATGTATTTTTATTACATTGTAATTTTCTTTCTTAATCTCTACAGGGATATAGTAATACTGGTTGTGGATTCTTTGAATGGTTCTATGAAGAAGCTAGAGATGAAAAGGAGCGAATCATGCTGAAGCAACTAAGTAAGATTGATGTGATAACTCGAGAGATAGAAGAAGCCAAAAAAGGAGGTTGAAGTATTCAGGCTCAGTAATATGGAATTAGAAGCTACTTTGAAGAACACCATCAAGTGGAAAAAAATTTGGAAGTTTATGTTCTATGTTGTGTTCTTTGTTTTACTATTCAAGATGTTGTAATACTCACTATGTACCAGTTCAGTTATTTTACATGACTGTGTTATGCAGAAGTTTAATTTGTATCATGAATTTGTTGTACCAATTCAGTTATTTTACAAGAATGTATTATGTAAAAGCTGATTTTGGAATTATTTAGTTGCACCAGTTCAAACTTGCAGTGTTCAAACTTGAACGTTATTTTACATGAATGTTTTATGCAGTGTTCAAACGTGAATAAACTTGTATAAATTGAATGATTAATTTGCAAAACAAATTATAATTGAATAATTGAATGGTAAACTTCCACTTGATTAAACCTTGTTCAAAATAACATTGTTCAAACCTTGCATAAACATTGTTCAAAACAAACATGACATAATTTGTTACAGACATAACATAAACCTTGTCTAAAAAACAAACATGACATAAACCTTTTCTCAAAACAGACATGACATAAACCATGTTCTTAAAACAAAAATTATATAAGATTGTTACAATACATACATGACTAAATGTTATTCTTTGGATTGTTTATTTTTGTTGGAGTGGTCCTCCTAGTGGTAGGTCAAACTGCATTTAGTGATGCACTTAGCCTGATAGTTGAACCCTTTGTAACAGATAAATGATCTGGTTTCCTAATAGGTAACTTCTTTGGCTTCCCTCCTTGCTGAGATGACTGTGTAACAGGTGACTGATTTGTTTAAGATGGTGGCTGAGATGACTATGTAGCCCTTGCTTGAGTGGTTTGACTTGGTGGCTGCACATCTGGGTACTTTGTTCTAACCCATCAATTGGTTCCATTAATGGGATAAATGATAGGTTCATAAACAGCTTGATACCTTGATTTCTTATAAAACTCTGGGATGTAATCATTAATACATAGACTTCTACTTTTCAATGCAGAAATTGCATGAACACATGGGAGAGCTGTCAGTTGCCATTTTCTGCATGAACATTCATGATCCTTTAAGTTGGCAGAAAACATATCAGCTTGATTCTCAATGTGTCTGACTTCAAAGATGAACTCAGATGATATCCTACAAAAAATTCACAAACTATATAAGTATTGAACACAAAGTTGATAATGCCCAAAGTAAGAATTGAACTAAAATGAACTCAGATCATAATATTGATAATGTACCTTACTATACAGTAGTTTGTGTAAGTATTTGTTTTCTCCATTTTCTTCTTAATGTTTGGCAAAACACCCCTATCACTTAATTGTGGGAATCTCACCCTATTAGTTTCCCATTTTTACATTATGTAGCCCCTTATTTCTTCTAGCATGGTAACAACATTCAGCAATCCAGCATTAGTATCTATATCATCATGCACCTCACCATCATTGTTCAAATCCTCAGGACCTACATTCACACCCTTAACACAATCTTTGTTCAAACCCTCAACACCATCACTGTTCAAACCTACAGGACCTGCATTCACACCCTCAACACCATCTATGTAAATATCAACTGTCAAGTGTACCATACAGAGGTCAGCAACCTCTAACGCACCCTTGTCATCATTAAGAACATTCACCCCAAAAGTGGGGTCATTATAATAGATGGTGTCTACCTCATTATAACCTAGATCTTTCAGTATACCAACCAATTCAAAGTAACTCCACCTATCCACATGTACTTTTAAATCATAGCATTTTCCCCCCACATACACAGTTTTTCAGAGTCCGCAAACTCACTGCTATGATGAATTTTCATCCATTTATACCTAAGACAAGAAAATGCAAAATTATAAAACAAATTACAAAAGGGGCGAAAACCCTAGATTTCTAAACCCAGTTAACGAAACAACGAAAGGGGGACGAAGACTATGAACATACAGTGATAATGCGAAAACTAAATCCAGATAAATACATGGTTAGAACTAACCTCAATTAAGACCTTCGTCATCTTCAACGCCTTCGTCATATACAGTGCCTTCTTCGTTCCCACAATTGTCTTCTCTCTGTTAGGGTTCCTTTTTCAATTTTTCTGAGAATGAGAAATGAAATGTAAAAGATAATTGTGTAATCTTCATTGTATGCATTCCTTTCGTGCAACCTAAGTAATAACTTACCACGTCAGCAAAGTTTATGAGGCTAATCTAATGTTTCTAACAGAAAGGATAAACATGGTACACTTTTGATAACGTAAGGTACCAAATTGGACGTCTTAAAAGAAAGAGGACCAAAATTGACCTAATGGTATAGTTAAGGGACCAAAAAGGATATTAAGCCTACCTTATTATGACTTAAAATCTAAAGAGTTTGGAGAGATTGACAATGATGGAGAATACTTTATTGATAAATATAATTTACAAAGAAAACAAGCTTTTGACAATGACATTGTTTTCCTTCTAAGTTACCATTTGGCAAAAAATACCTTATTCCTCCATCAATGACAATCTTCTCAAACTCTCTAATGTTTTTAATATAGTAAATTTTCAATATTATATAAGTGGGATTCAAGTTATTCTATGAATAATTTTTTTAACTTAATCCAAATCATAACCTTTAAATTAAATTAAATTTAATGGTTTAATTAACATTTTATTTAATTAGCCATTCGATTAAATCTAATTTAAGGACTATGATTCCCTCAGAGTCTCTTTGATTCTTGCGTTGACTGACCTTAGAGTCTAAGAACTTCAGAGGAAATTGACCTTCTCCAGAGTCCGAGTCTTCAGAGTCTAGATCTAAAGTTTTGATCCTTCAGAGTCTGAGTCTTTAAAGGTTGACTTTCTTTAGAGTCTGGTCTTCATAAGTTTACCTGCTTCTGAGTCTTTAGTGTCTGGTTCTGATCCTTCAAATTCTGGATCTTTTAGCTTTTCTTTAAATGTTCATTTTTAGTATCAGAACTGACTTTATATCATAAATTTTAGTCTATGGTCATGCACACTTAAACATATGTTAGTATACGAAATTGTTCTTTAAATACTTTGTTATCATCAAAATCTTAGAGGTATGGTACAAACCAATTTTGTTCCAACAATCTCCCCCTTTTTTATGATGAAAAACACAAGTACTTAGGAATAATGGTTGTTAATTTAATTAACAATTTTACTTCAGAGTTTGAGGTTTGTAAGCTCCCCTTGAGTCTAATAGTCCAAAATGTGAGGTTTGTAAGTCCCCCCCTTAGTTCTATACAGGTTAATTAAATTTGATCTTTAAAGCACAATAAATAATTCTTCAGATTTAAGCAAGAAAAAAGTTCTTAAATATCATATTCAAGTGCTTAAATACTTATTTATATTACTCCCTATTTTGTCATCAACAACAAAATAAAGGAAATAAGAAAATATACTGAAGAAAAATACTACAAAACCAAGAAGATAATTGTCAGATTGCAAAAAAAATTAGAAAGAGTATAAAACAATAAAAGGGTTCAAGTCCTAAAGCCTAGGGCTTCTTCATAATCTTCAGGGTGACTTTGATGTCTGAACCCATATCATTCTTCCTAGAAACCATTGAATTTAATTGAGCGTCCATGTCTTCTTGATTAGTAGCAACAGACTAAAGTTGAGCTCACGTTACCTCTTGATTAGCAGCAATAGAAGCCAGTTTTTCCTCTATTAATCATGCCTCTGACTAGAAGAAGCTAAAGACTCAAAAGAAAAAATCTTCAGATTCTGCAAAATTGTATCCACAGAGGTTCTGAGAGTGTCCCACTTAGTAGCATATCCAATTGAGTCAGATGTTGTGAGTCTCTCAGCAACTAGATCTTGTATCCTATCATATATAACAATTATAAATTATTCCATTTGGGATGTGATGCGAGGTGAAGGGCTCAGATTATGAGTTGGTTGAGATGATGGATGGATGTAATCTTGTTCATATTATGATATGTCTTCAGAGAACGATAGTACTATTGTGCTATATTCTGACACAATATCTTATTCTTTTGAAGGGGTAGAATGGTGTTCAGATTGTGGAGGTTGTGAGATTTGTGGTACAGAGGATTGTGGTTGAGGTTGGTCTTTTGGTATTTGTGGGTCATAGGTTTCTGGTTCAATTTGGGCTCCATGTTCAGATTGGACAAGGTTGAATGGTTCTTAAATGACTTATTTAGGTTCAGTTTTAGATTGAAGTTGAAGTTGAACAAGTTAGTTTAGGTCTTGTTGTTGGGTAGGTTCAAATGTAGTGGTTTCTAAGGGTATGTCTTGAAGAGGTGTGACTTCCATAGGGTTAAAATACGATTCATCAGAATTAGAGCTTGATATTGGTATGGGGGAATGTATGGTTGTTTTCAGGATCTTCTGGTATGGTTTCCCTGAGTTGATCAGGATCAGTCATGGTGTTTAGAGGGATGGATTTTTCAGATTCTAAGACACATACTAGTTGGGTATGTTCAAATTGATTTACTGAAGAGAACTCACTAACTAGGTGTCTTGAAAGTTGTTATATGACAGATGATGTTTGCAAAGTTTGTAGAATCTAAGCAATGGTATGGGAATCTGATTCATCAGATGGTTTAGGGAAGGTATGATAGTTTTTAAAGGTAGAAATATGTCATGTTAGGTGAGGGTGTTTTGTCAGAGGACTGTGTGGGTGAATGATGAGGGGTTGTTGTTTTGGTTATGGAAGAATCTAAAATTGAATCTGAGATAGAAACTAGAATCATACTCGTGTTTTCAATTTCTATAGTAGGTTCTGATGAGGTTTTTACATATTTCTCCATTTGCACAACAGCTTCTAGAGCTTGAGTCTCTGTAGAATTTTCATATACATTCTTCATAATTGCTTTTGTAGTAGCTTTTACTTGATGATCTTTTTCCTTATGAACCTCAGCTTTAGAAGGATATTCCATGGCTTTATCCCTCAAGGCAGATACTATCAATTTAGCTCTTTCTTCAACAGATTCCTTCAATAAATCTTGAGCCAACTTTTTCACTTCCTTGGTCTTCCTAACCAGATGATGATTATCTTCCTCTTCTTCTTCTACTTCTACTTCTTCTTCTTTACCAGGTAGAATCATCTTCCTCAGTTTCTTTGTAGGTGTTGCTGAGATAGTTAAAATAGTTATCTTCTTAGGAGTTTTTCCAATGGATTCACTCCTTATGTTGGTAGGCATAAAGATAGTGGAAGAAACTACCTCCTCACCTCTTTTTGAACATATGTTAAAGCCTTTTTCTTGGGTGGCTTCTGAGTCTTGTTCTGAGCTTCAAAAGTAGCAATTTTCCTCTTCCTATAAGGCTTATACACATTTTTGGTGCATTTGGAATGTCATCCATTGTCAGAATTACATCGGCTTCTTCTTTTTCCCTATTGATATACTCATGAATTACTTTAGTGTTGTCTAACTTAGAGATGATATGAAAATCCTCAATATAAGCAGTCTTGGCACTTCTAATTCTTAGACTATCTTATGGCTTCATCACATCCTTCTTTTTGATGATTTTTATATGGCCCAGAACAACAGCATGCAGGATGTTTCCAAAGGGCTCTTTCAGATCCTGAGTGGCACCAGTTGCCTTCAGATATTCAATCAGTCTGCTTTGATGAAATAGTTTAGACAAAAGTCTAGCATATGGCACATTTTTCTTTTCATACTTGTAAATTTCCTTGATAACTTCACAAAGATGATTGAATATGTATGCATCCATATTGATCTTCTCTCCATTCACTATAAACTGAAATGTCTATGAACCTATGAGATCTGATAAGTATTTCCTTCCATGAGGATCAGACATCGAATGAGAATTTTGACAAGAAACCTCTAAGGAATCTTCATATTCTCCACCTTTCCAAAGCCATCAAAATTGAGAAACAAACCTGAGTTGATCAAATTTGCTCATTTTCTAATTTCTTTGGTTTTCAAAGAAAATATTCCTTTTATCAGATACACTAAAGAGCTGAGCAATGTGGCTCTAGGTGATGTTTACTTCAACTCCCATCACTGCAGAACTAATCTCAACTTCTTTGAACTCTTCCAATCCCATTTCAATTTTACTCTTTTCCCTTTGTTTGCTCCATCTTTAGCAATCTTCTGTCTTTCCTCAGAAGTAGCAGCTTCTTCATCAAAAACTTCTTCTATAACCTAGAAAGGCATCCAACCTTAAACTTTAAAATACTCTCTCAGTGGATACCCATTTACACTAAAAGATTCAAAATCCATTATTTTCTCCAGAATCAACCTGAGTGCATTCTCTCCGGCCTTCATCGTTATGGGTTTGATGTGAGGACTTTTTCCAGTAGCTGCTTCCATGGGAGTTTGTTAAAAATAAGTCACCATTGAAATGATGTTTATGGTTCTAAAGTTTTTTTTAATTATAAAAATGGGTTGTTTTTCTGAGAAAGCTTGAGAACGAAAGTGTGGGTTGTGAAGTGAGAGAGAAGTTTGTGAGTTATGAGCTTTTGAATGCTTTGAGTAAAAAATAATTTTCAATTTTTCTTAAAAGAAAACTTAATGACAAAAGAGGCGTGATACACATCATTCAAAGCAATTCATCACTATCTAAATATTATTAATCAATAGTTATTATCTACATGTTAGAAAACCTTTCATATACGTGACACATAAGTGGGACAAGTGTCAAAAGAAGTTAAAAAGATTTTCCACTTATATGCTATTAGAGGAAAATGATCATATTCTCAGCATTAAAGGCTGAGGTCCTTCAGAGGCTACTATTCATGAGAGGTTAGTTCATAGCCTATGATCATATTTGCTTATGATCATCATCAGACTCAAATTCTCCATTCATACGCAAGCACCTTTCTTTTACAAAATGCATGTTCAGATTCTTTTTAATAAAATCAAATCTCTTTATAGCAAGAGGCTTAGTAAATACATCAACTCATTGATGATCAGTATCAATAAATTGTATATCTATCACACCTTTCTGAATATAGTCTCTAATAAAATGATGTTTTCTTTCAATGTGCCTGGTTCTTGAATGTTGAATAAGATTCTTCGTCAAACTGATAGCAGCAGTATTGCCACAAAAGATTGGAATACTGCTTCCACATATTTGATAGTCTTCTAACTGATATTTCATCCAGAGTAGTTGTGTGCAATAACTTGCATCTGAGGTGTATTCTACTTCTACTGTAGATAGAGCAATATTTGTTTGTCTTTTACTAGCCTGGGATATAAGGTTTTCATCTATGAATTGACAGTTTTCGCTAATGGATTTCCTCTCAAGTCTATCCCCAGCATAGTCAGCATCACAGAATCCTAGGTTAGTAGTTTCTTTCATATACCTAAAGATTCTCTTAACAACAGTTAAATGAGTCTCTCTAGGATTTGACTGAAGTCTTGCACACAGACATACACTGAATAAAATATAAGGTCTAGGAAAAGGTTTTAAAGAACTTTCATTCTTTAAAGAACTTCCAAAACTAAAGTTTTCTATTAATCAATTTGTTTCTACACCAGCTTGGGTTAAAAGACTAAAGTTGCTCCTACTAGTAAAAAATTGATTGATTGCATAATGAATCATGTGGCTTTCAAGGTGGATGTATCCAACAGTGAAGTGGTAAGGTATGAATGACGATGGTTCTATAATAATAGAGGATGTAATCGTGAAGTAGTTGTATATATTTACTTTGCCTCAAAGATCAATGATTGTATCTTCATGAGGGAAATTCGGCATCTCTCCAAATTCTTCTACTGAAAGATTTATCCTATGCCTCTTAACCTTGCTTTGAAGTAGTCCATCAATAAGATGAATATTTGAGAAGTACATCTTCACAAGGGATGTATAGATCCTTTTTGAAGGCATGCAGAGAAAGTTAGAGAGGTTGGGTTCTTCAAAGGTTTCAAAAAACTTACATCATTTGAAGTCTTTTGGCTCTAGGGTACGAACTCTTTGAATGGTTCGATTGGCAAAGTGTTGAAAGAACCTTATTTCTTATTATTTGATTATGAAGTCATCAGTAAGGGGGCTAGAGGAGAAGCCCAACCCTTTTGGATACATGATGATTTTGTAGGAATAATCTCATAATCATAAGTTTAGAATAGAAAATATGCAATGCAAAAGAGTGAGAAGAGAATACCTTTTTATAGCTTGCCATCTAAGGATTTGATAGTGTATTCTTGGCAAGCATTTAATGCAGATTGTACTGATCGAAAATAAAATACAAATCTTTCCTTTTTGAGTCTCCTAATCGATTGGGTAAGTGATCCAATCTGTTAGATTTTATAATTTCTCATGATTTTATGAAATCTTCATTAATGTTGGGATTTAATTTGCTTGAGGCATAAGTTAAGCTTGGATTTTATCTCAAAATCTTCGTGTCAAGCTTTTCCAATCGTTTTTCATTGCCTGTTAACTGGTTGGGCTTACGTAGTTCAACCTCTTTAGTGCATGTTGGGTCTTATGTTAGATTTTTTGTTTTTACTTTTTAGCACCCTCGTTTTTCATTTTTGCTCCTCTTTCGCTATAAAATTCTAAAATGTCCATCTTATTGGTTATAAAATAATTTATTTAGATGAGCGCAAATCAAAATCATTGTTTGAAAGGGGTTAATCATATTTTCCTAACCATTTCAACCTTAAAATAATTTGTACCTCTTAGTCTTGATAAATATTTTCCCAAAATGGGAAAAACACTAAATGGTGTATCCTCCTCTACACATCATTTGATGTGAGATTTGGTAATAGCCACAAAATGAGTAGGTCCATTACAGACTTATCCATTCAATGATCAATAAGGATCATACACTTTGAGATATTCTCAAATAATTTTCTTTGATCACAAAAGTTGACATTTTCCATCATCGTTCATCCTCAGATCAGAGACTTCATAAGTATGTTATACATTGAAAGTATAATGTTGCTTTGCACAACTTTATTAATAATCGTTAAAACTCCAAGCTGCAAAGCTTACCTGCAAAACACTAAGATTTCACCTTTGGTGCCCATATTTTCATGGGCCCAGGTGCATTAGATACAGAATATCTAATGTTGTTACCTTTAGATTTTTTCAACTTATAAAAATAAAAAGGTTCTAAGTGACCTATTCTTTTATAGTGTGTGCAATTATACACACGACGTTTCTTTCCCTAATTATTTACATCATCTCTAGTCGTTCTTTCCGTTTTTAAATCCTAGACTGTTTTTATTAATGGAAGACTTTTGACTGGATAAAATTAAGTCAAGTTTCTTTTTACCTTGGGTAGACTTTCCTAGGGTTTCACAGTGATCAATTACTTCTTTTATAGGGGAGTCACACCGCTTACATTCTTCTTTCGAATTTCTAAGCTTAGTTATTTATATTTTGAAAGAGTTGTTGATTTCTGTAAGATATCTTAGGGATTCCTTAAGACCTACGTTCTCTTAGTTTATCATTTTTTTTCTTCTAATTGGCTACTCATTCTAAATAGTTGAGCGTAACATGGTTTGGTACCTAGAATAGTATCTCCCTCGTACGATACCTTTAGGTGGATTTCATCTTCTTCGTTGGAAGAAGATTCTTTAATATTTCTCCTCGAGTTTTATGTCTCTCATCTTCTTCTTCGTTTGAATAATGAAGAAACTTCTACATATTCTTTGTCATTCCTTGAACAAGAGGGTCCTTAATTGGATGTTGAATTTTTTGAGGATTGTTCGACTACTGAATATGTTCTTTCGGAAGATTGCATAGGAGTTGTATGATAGGAGTACAATAAGGATGGTGATTTTTCAGTTTGGATTCCTTCATCATTAAGTAATTGAACTAGATCATTCAACTTTTCTACAATTTCCTTCTTTCTTGATATTTTCTAAAACTCATGAAGGCTCCTGTTGTACCCCAAATTTTACCCTTAGATTCTTTGATCTTTTGCATATCATTCCATGTCATTCTTGATTTTGGCTATTATTATTATTATTTTTGTATTTAGTTGAATATTCATTTTAGATTTGTTTAGAATTTAGGTATTTAATTTCAATTTAGTATTTTGGTTTTATCATAGTTTATATTTAATTTAGTTTATTGTCAATTATAATTTTAGTTTTAAATTTAATTTAATTCTAACTTTAGTCTAGCTTCTATTTTATATTGTAGTTTAATTTTAACTTAGATTAATTTTAATTTAGTTTAATTAGCTTATTTTTTTATTAATTTAGTCTAATGTTAATTTAAATTTAATTATGATTTGAGTTTAATTTTAAGTTTAATTTTTATTTTTTAGTTTAACCTAGTTTAGTTAATTTATTTAGTCCTCATTTATTTGTTTTCTATTGTTAAAAAAATCATAAAAAATATTCATAGATTCTGATTTCTTTTTATTTATAATACTAAAAATACAAAAAAAAATCTATTTATCCATTTTTCTCATTTTTATTTGTTGCAACAAAAGAAAGCCTTTTTTTTTTTTACACGGATGTGTGACTTGCTCTAAAACTCCACAATACCCCACTTTCTCCTAAGCCTTGACCAACAGAGCTTACACTGCTGAACATTGCACCAACGTAAACCTGCTATGAACCGTGACAATAACATGACCCTGTACCATCTGCTACCACTGCTACCTGGCCTTTGACAACAACTTCACAAGTTGTACCCCTGCAACAACACTCCAAATTTCATCAGCCAAAACCTGTCAACAAAAAGAGGGATCTGATCCTTTCCAAAAGAGAAGGGTGGTTTGAATTTGTTTTTAAAATAGGAGACCAAATGAAAGATAAAGGGAGGCGGGGAAGAGATAAGGGGAGGATATTCAAACAGTGAAAAGAGGCATTAGGGAGAAAACGGGAAAACATCTTCTTGATACTATTAGCTTTCAGCCAAGCCTCTTTCCTCTGAGACAAAACGATTCAAATCCACCTTCATCATTTTGTTAACTTTTCTTCACTGTTTACAAACCGTCACCACCATAAATCCACATTCTAATCTGCAACGTTTTAACCCACTTTCAACACTCTTCAGCAAGAACAAGTTTCTGAAAAAAAACTCACAACAAATCATACTCACCTCCATCAATTAACTTGAAAAAAGCTGTATCTTAACTTAGATACAACATAAACACATCGCTAGCCCTCGTTCCTTCCGACAACATCCATTAGCTCGCCACAAATTGCGTCACCGACAAAAGCTTTCTTCAGCAACCAGTTCATACCGCTCACCAGCTCCAGAAACGCAGATCCGCTACACCGACGAAACCGACGTCAACACCACGATTTCTCTGAGTTTTACCTTGTCGGTTAGCATTGCTTTCCTTTCCCTTTTATATTCATGTTTGGCTATGATATTGTTATGTAGTGCATTGAATTTTAAGTATGTTATATTATGATGTTGTATGTGTGTGATTAACATGTTGTATGTGGTTGTTTCAATATTACTGTGGCTTGTGTGTGACGATGGATCTTAAGTAAGAGGGATACAAACTTTTGTATATGTTGCTGCTACTTTCTGTCAAGAGCCTCTTACATGCATGTAGATAAGTTTTTCATTTTTAAGTATACATGTATATTTATCTTTGTTTTAGTTTTATATATATATACTGTATGTTTTGGGTTTTTTTTATATATTTATATATTTACTTTATGATTTCAGTTATATATATGTATATATATTTTACGTTCTGGTTTCTACACTTTACATGTATTTGTTTTTTTTTAGTTATGTTTAAAATTTTGTTAGAATTAATAATGATTATTTAATTTAAAAAGTTTAGTTATTTTCAATTAGAAAAAAAGAAAGAGAAGAACATAGGTTGACTTTTCAGATTTTGTTTATATCTCGTGTGGACATCATTTGCGTGTTAGTGTATCTGTCTATGCAGTAGTTGTTTGTTACTGTGAAATCATGTGGAGATCTTTATGATTGGTTTGGTTTAGTGCATGTTATACTTGAAAAATGAAAAATAGTTCTTTCTGTGCATGATTTTCTTTTTAGATGTTATTGTTGAGTAGTTACTTTTAATAGTTAATCTTTAGTTAGTGATAGTTATTCAAATTATTTATATTAAAAAATTCAAAATATTTCTCTTAGAGTTTAGTTTTTAAATTTAATCGAACTTAATTTTATTAGTTGTTGGTGGAGCACTACCTGAACGTATGAATGTATACTCTTTAATAATTTTTGTATATTCAAATGACATTGTAAATATTTGTAAATGTTCTATCTTGTTTTATAGTAAATAAATTTGACCCTTAAAATCTTGATCTAGATTCTAAAAATGTATATAAAAAAATAAAGTCTTTTTTTTCTTACACATTTTATTACTAGTCTTTTTTAGGTTTCAATTAGTTTTTATTTAATTTAATTTAATTTACTTTTTTGTTAGACTTTAAGTTAATTAGTTTTAATCAAGTTTTAATTAATAATTAGTAATTAGGCTTTAGTTTGCTTAATACTTTATTTAACTTCTTCTTGTTAATTCCTAATGTTTATTTCTCATTTAACTCTCATTGCACTTGCTGTATATTCCCATTTTGATTCTTATTGCATTTTACTGTATATATGTTGTTGTTCATTCTATTCTGGATACCGGAGTTTTCCTCCTCGTTCCTCTGTTTACCCACATTCCAAAGAAAAAGTCTCTCTATTGACTTCATGTCATAGATAGCTCAAATACCCTGTTAACCTCAAACCATTTTACAAGAGATAGCCATTAATCTCTTCTCCCTTCTAACCTGGCCTTCCCAAAGAGATAGCTATTAATCTCATCTCCTTTAAGACGGTCCAACCTTTCACAATCCTTTCAAGAGATAGTCATTAATCTCTTTCTCCTAACCAATCCATCCTTATAAGCTTTGCTTTCAAGCTTTTCACCCCTTTTACCCCCATTGAGGGGAACTACGATTGCTCTGATTCCATCCCCGTCAGGATACGTAGGCACGAGATGCGATGTCTTGGCAAGCATACTTAGTGTATATACTTTAGGTCTTTACCTTGACCCTTAGTACAGATTATCTTTAGCACATTTCCTTAGCAATCAACTTTAATATAACACAAATACTAACAAGAGGTTCCCGTAGAGTACTACGGATACTTAGGGTGCTGATACCTTCCCTTTGTATAACCAACCCCCGAACTTTAGATCTCCCCCCTTTAGGTTTTTTTTACGATCTTGAACCTTTCCTTTGGATAAATCAAAGTCGGTTGTAAAAGAAATATGATGCAAGTTAATTAATAGCTTGTTATCCAATTTTCACCGCAACAGCTCCTATATTTTGTTTTAAGAATTAGATTAAATTTCCCATTTTTAATTCTTAGATATTTATTAGTAATACAGTTTCCAACAAAATTTCTAATATTTCTACAGTTAGAAAGATATTCATGATTGGTATCTTCACCTTCTCCGACTTGTATGTTCATCTTCTCTTGTTCAATACTTAGAGAAATTTCATATATCATTTCAAGAGTATCCCATATTTTCTCGGCGGTACTACAGTGATGAACATAGTAAAATTTGTTATCATCTGGAGACATTGTTATAAATATCTTAGTTTTGAAATTTACCTCAATTTTTTTCTTTTCCTCTTCGGTCCGAAGGGACTCGGATTAATATACTACTTCATCATTTACTTGATGAGTAGGGGTAAACAAACCATCGACTATTGTTTTCCACAATTCATGATTTATACTTTGAAGAAAAATTCTAAACCTAGCTTGCTGAATATTAAATTTGCTATCATTGATATGGTGTGTTTAGAGAAAATCTCTAGTCAAAAGTCATCTTCCTCTTAAGACGATTACTCCTTAAATAGAAGTTAGGCTCTGATGCCAATTGTTTGAATTGAGACTTCACACATAAGAAGAGGTGAATTGTATGGTTCATAAAAACTAGGTTTTGAAAAACTTTGGGCAATAAAGTCAGAGTTTAAAAACATTTTTAAATACTTAGCAGTGGATATAAAAATTAGAATATAAATTGCAAAAACTAAAAGAGTATGGAAAAGAAGAACACTCGAAATTATAGAGGTTCAGTCAAAACAAAAGGACATTCTCCTCTCCCCAAAAATTGGTCTTGAGAGTATCAAATAAATATTGAGAGCTTTTAGTAGGAAAAACTCACATACTCCCTTATACAAGGAAATATTGTTGACTTCCAACCAAACAATACAAGACTTTGAAATATGGCAGTTTTAAGTCTTCTCTTTCAAACAGAAGATCGAGGTGGTTAGTCTCCTTTCCAAATGGTTGATTGAAGCAGGTGATTTTCTCTCCACAAATAAGAATCTTGGAGCGGCTAGTCTTCAATTTCCTTAAACCTTATAAGCTTTTATCACAAGCTGAGCTCACAAATCTTAAATCTTAGTTTTATACAGGCTGACAAATAACCTGTGAGATTTTATTACCGAACTAATCTCGAACCTTCTAAACTTTTAATATCGGACTAAGCTTGAATGTAACCTTGGTTTTATCACAAACTAACTAAAAACATGATGAAAGCTTTTATACTGGCTAAACTTTCAAATATAAGACCAAATCACACAATCCCCATCCAAACCTTTTTCGTGTTTAACTTCTAATCCACACCAATCTCTAAATGGATAATATTCACCTAAGTGTATACAAAATATTTATTTGGCGAATTTTCCTTCCAGAATTACAAAATATTCTCACTCACAAAAGAATTTTTCTCACAAATATACTATACCTAAAATATTAGTGAGAGAAAATATATAAAAAAAAAAAGAAAATCTAAAAAGAGAAAGAGAGAGAGGTAAAAGAACATAATGCATTTTAACTGGTTAAGGAAAATAATGCCTTTTGACATAGTTTGACATAGTCATATTTTTGCCTCTAATATTTTATATTCTCTTTTATTTTTATTTTAATTTATTTAGAGTGTTGTAGAGGAATTCCCCTCAATCACTCAATTTACTTAAAAAATTTGTACAAATGTTAGCATTTTCATACACTCCATTAAAAATCACTAGCATTTTCCTTCTAAAATAGAAAAATTGCCAATTAAAATATCGAAGTGTGAGTCTTTAAAAAAATATGTAAGTGACAAGTAGCTTTGAAAATTGAAATCCAAAACTTCATTAACATTTCCGAATACCACCACCTAAGTAGCTCAAAGAACATTAAGGATAAACACAAGCAACAAACCCAAATATTACACCCTCATAACAGAGGAAAATAAAAGTATAAGAGATGCCACCACTACCCATTAAAGCCCCAAAACCTCACCTAACCAAAGACCAAGGAAATAATCTATAATATAGGAACATTAGTGGCTCTGGAAAACCACTTTTTAACCCTCTTCATTAGCAAGCCATGTCAGCAATTTAGGGGCATTTAGTGTCTAAAACTAACTATTTTGAACCAAATCATGACTTAGTCAATTCCTAATTACACTCTTTGTGATAGTTACTCTTAATTTTGGAGAAACATTTGCCCCTACCATTTGTTTCCAACTATTACAAACTGCAACGTCTACATCACCTTTTTCACAATTTCTTTCTCTCTCAACGTCCTTTCCTCCTTTCCTTCGTTGTCTCTTTCTCATTCTCTTTCCCTCTCTCTCACCGTCCTTTTCTTTCTCTGTGTCTCTCTTCATCTCCTTCTCCGTCTTTCGTCTTCCGTCTTCCGTCTTTCTCATCTTCTTCCTTCTTCCTGTTCCTTCTTCCTTCTTCCATTGTCGTCGTCTTTTTCTTTATGCGTCTTCCGTCTTCCGTGTTTCCTCGATGCATTGTTGTATACGAAATATTGGAATGGGTTTTTTGCTTTGGGATTTCTACCTGTGTTATTTGGTGCACACTTCAGATCCCTTACAATGGGTTGTTCGAGGGTTTGTTCTACAGGTGCAAAATTTGTTTCAAGGTTTCCCGGAGAGGTTGAAATAGGTAGTTATTCAAAACCATTATCTACTAGCTATAACTGTATTTATTTTATATAGATTCTGCTACTAACGAACATGTTGATGTTGCTGTAGATGTTGTTAAAAGACCCTTTTCCAGAAACAAGGGTAGAGATTTGTCTGCTGCTTCTGGCTCTCTTCGTCGTCGGTATCGTCGACCCATTGTTGGTAAGGTCCTAATTTTTACAAATATTTATGTTGTTCAATTAACATCTTCAGCTACATGTGGTTTTAGGTTATAATTTTGATTATTTGAACATTTAGGTCACAAGTTAAAGAATCTTACTGATTTGTGAGTGAAATGATAAGATATGATACAATTTTTCCCTTTTTTACTTTATGTATTTGTTAAATTCTGAAGTTACTTCAATATTATGTAGTAGGATAGATGGAAGCAGTTTATCTGGGAAGATTCTGAGTTTTATTGGAAACTGGACGAAACTTGAAAGATTGTGAGTATACATTTTGGTTCTTCCATGGCATTTTATTTGTTGAAGAATTAAACAAGGATATATCATGCTTAAGTCTGAGTAAGATTATGTTTTGTAGGGATTTGCAAGGCACGTCGATGGAAGGTCTGATTCCTCCTGCTATATCTCTCTTGAAAAACTTGAAGGAATTCTGAGTACATTCGTGTTGCATTTGTTTTAAACCTGAACAAGTTGAGAATTGAATTCAAGGAAAATTTTGCACTTATCTGCTACAAGCGTGGACTGTTTCCTTCGACTTTTGCTTTGTTTCGTTGTCTGAGCACACTAATGTTGTTACAGGTTAGCACTTAATGATAATTTTGTCTTTTTTTAACGTTCCCAACTTTCTTTGTTATTGTCACCAAGATGGTGGTGTGCTATTGTCACCAAATTTTGATAATGATTAACATAGACTGATGATTGTTTGCAGGGAGAAACAAAACCATTCAAGCCTTTTTCTCACTCATACCGTACTCCTTATAAAGCATCACAAAGTACTTCACCCTTTTGGTATTCTATCAAAAGAGCTTCAGCACACATCATTGTCTTGGCCTCATATTCAGCATACGGTATTGCTAGATATCTCTTCTGCCCCGTAGATAATTAGATATAAGCTTAGCCATCTTTGGTCACCGAGTCCCTGTTTTCAAAATTTGTTTATCTGACATTATAATGATCTTTATTTTTCTCAGGAAAATATACACCGCAATACAAATAGCTTGAACAGGAGCTACCAAAAGTTAACACAACAGAATAATCTTTAGCTTGGTAATTAAGCTGCCATGGGATATTAGTTCTCAATGTTTTGTATTTATAATGATACCCAATCTAATTACATTAGTGATATTTACAATGCTATAGGGGATGATTAAATAGAAGGAAATTTGATATTTTATCTCATTAAATTACAAAATGTGCAGGTGTTTGGTTTTTTTAACATGTCATGTGTTTCCATGTGTGTTTTATCAATTATTACAGAAGTACTCTTTGTTTTCATATTCTCTTAAAAAGAAAGATTCGGCAAAAAAATTGCAGTTCTCTTTATCTTGATTTCTATATAAGGTCATAGTTCATCTGTCACTTTGTTTCCTTTTAGCTCATCTTCATTTGATGTCAGGTTTATTTCACAAGTGGACGCGTACCTCAGTCTGTTGCAGAAATAAGAGGGCAATGAAAAGTAATTCTGAAAAATTGAATTTTTAATATGCTTTGACATATTACATTTTCCTTAAATCCTTGCTTTCATTTGTTTAGGCTGGTATGTGAGGATATCACTGGAGGTCAGGAAGCTATTCCCATTCCAGCTACAAATTTGGTTGATGACCCTCATGTTCCACCCACAGGTATGTTGAGTTAGTTGACAATATAGTGGGTGACCTGTTAGATATAGGATAAACTCTACTAATTATACCCTATCATTATCTCTTTAGGGAGCCTTTGAACACTCCCATACGCCTAGAATTGGACATCTAAAATATAATCTTGGTCACCCAATAACGTGTGGCTCAACTTATCTAGACTAGACTTTGATACCAGTCTTTCATTTTTTCTTGGAAAACTTGAATTCTTATTATAGTTTTTAATGATATATCTACCTATTTCTTATATGT
Organism: Lathyrus tuberosus; assembly: GCA_022829125.1. NCBI lineage: Eukaryota > Viridiplantae > Streptophyta > Magnoliopsida > Fabales > Fabaceae > Lathyrus > Lathyrus tuberosus. Next base: position 9,324,864 of record JALAZF010000141.1, on the reverse strand, counting down.
ATCACTGTTTTGAACATTACATAGGTTTCAAATATTTTAAGTCTCTGAAGGTTGCAACAAGTGTTACGCTTCCTGTGAATGCCTCTGGGTGTAAATGTAAAGGCAATTGTACTGATCATAAAACATGTGAATGTGCAAAGTGCAATGGCTCTGAATTTCCCTATGTATCTAGGGATGGTGGAAGGTTAGAAACTCTGGTGAAATGTCATTTATATCATGTATGCTGCAATAATAATAATGCCATCTTTAATACATTGACAGATTAGTTGAAGCTAAAGATGTTTTGTTTTCGATATTTTGTTATTATAAATAAATCATTTCACTATAAAAAAACGCAGTTTGAGGTTTTGAGTCCTATCACCGGAGTTTCTCAAGCTACGATTTCAAAGGCCAACGATTTACATGTTCAGTCTGAAGAGAATAATGTTATTGGTTTGCATCTATTTGCAAAACAAAATCTTGACATCGATTCCAGGTATTTAAACTGTGGCCTTTTTAACAGTTTAAGATTATTTTTCATTCTTATTATCGTTTTTGTATTTTGACCTTTTCCTCAATAGAGAAATTACCGCAATATAATTTTTCTATGAATAATTGAATTGCCTTGCTCTTTGTTTGTGCAACCGTGCGAATGCAACAGCATATGCACGGGAGTTTTGTGTTATTTTTAGGTTGCTTTGTTGGCAGGTTTCATGTCTGATCCGTCTTGATAGTTGTTACAAAAATTTCTGCTCATCCAATTCTTTTCCAAGATAGCATGGCATTTGTCCTGTTATATGACTCAACAACCTTTCTTGGTTTCTATTTACATTGCTATAAGCCTATAACAAATTAATGCACAAAGGATAATGAACTGTTTATGCATCAGGGGTGACCTCTGCAAGAACACTGGCCATCCTTAAAGAAATGGAATCGTTTCCTATCCCTCACAATTATCTCCCTACCAACCACTTTGGTGGAAAGCATTATAAAAGTATGGCAGTGAGGGCAGATCAGTGAATTCTTGTATATGCGTATTGGAGCCTGTTAGAAATATAGTTTCAGTGAGGGTTTTTGTTATCGTCTCCACAGGGATTGTCGGATATTTGATGCTAGCCGTTCAATAGTTGTGATATTCTAAGTTAAGGTTTTCAACAGTTTCACTTGTTGTTATCATTCACTTGTAGCAAAGATTAATTAGGTCACAAAGATTTTTATAAAAGCATGTTAAGGTTAGGTTTCATCAATCCTATTCATGTATAAACAATTAATCAAGCATATGAACTCAGTTTCCAACCAATATAACCGCGTATCCTCCCGACTACGTTTATGTCTAAAGTGGAATCGTGAGTACCGTTGTTTAGACCGTTAGATGATGTCTCACGCTAACAATCTAAGCAACGATCATTAAGATCAATACAATGCGAATAGCAAATCCCAAATCTATGTCTAGAGTTTGGTTTTTAAGAGATGAAATTGTTAGGTCAAGAGTTGTAAAGTCTATGTCTAGAGCAAAACAATTCACAAATGGATCATTAAGAGAAAACAACATCATCTATATTGATCAAAGACTTTGTTCATATACAAAAGATCAATATCAATACATAAAAACAGAATCAACTACCTCTAACCTCAACATTGAGTGATTAGCTACCACTTCTCATGGTAGCTTGGATGACAAGTAAAGAGAGGAGATGAATGAGCATCCACAACGAATAATCGAGAATGGATGCAAAATCAGCTTCTCCAATGAAAATACAAGCTTTTCTGAACAAAATACTGTAAACACTTAATTCTATTGTAAAAATGAGCAAGATGCCTGGTCCAAAAAGTAACAATTCTATTTATACACTTTTCCAAACAGCACCATTCGCCCAGCGAAGCCTTTCATTCGCCTAGCGAATGCCCAAAAATATGGCACATTTAAGTGCCTCAGACTTAAACCGCCCCTCAGAATTATCGTGGGTTCGCTAGGCGAACCAAAACATTCGCTTCGCGAGCATTCGCTGCAACCTTCGCCCAGCGAAGCTTGGGTGTTTTCAAAATGGAAAGTTTCTGCCACCCTTCGCTGGCACATTCGTCCCACGAGCATTCGCTGGCCTACTCGCCCAGCGAATTTACCCAGTTTTCCTACTGTAAGTTTTGCACACTTTCTGCCACCATCTCGCTGGCATGCTCGCTGACGTTCGCTAGGCGAACCTTCGCTGGCACCTTCGCCAACACTCGCCTAGCGAATACTGTTGTTGATTTCAATTCCTTTGGCAGCTTGCACTATTTCTTTGGGACTTCAAACTTTGATCTTTTCACTCCTATTTCTGCACATTTAGCACACAAATTACAAGCACCACAAGTATATTTCAAATAATGCATAACAACATCAATTCACACTAAAATCAACCTATTCCACATGAAAAGTCATGAAAAATGCCAAATAACTCATACTTAAATATATCATGATTGACATCTAACAAACTCTCCCCAACTAACTCATTGCTTGTCCTCAAGCAAAGTATGCCTCTCACGAGGATTTGCTCGAGGATTAAATCCAACCAAGATACGAAAATGGCTCAGCTAAACAGTGATCACAACAATGCAACAATTACACAATTCAAGAACCAATCATGAAAAAGAACTTGACTCTTAAACAATTTCAACAATGCTTCAAGAGACAACTAACTTATCATACACATGTCATTCTACACTCCTCTTCGAAATAGGATTGAAGGCAAACGTGCATACAAGCACGGGACAATTAAACTCTCTTGACAAATGATGCAATACTAAGCAATTCATATCATATCTCAATGATCATAACAAAAATTATGGAAGTAAAAGATCACTAAGGACTTCAAGGGTTGTAGCTTGGTCGGGTGAACAAAAAAGGGACATATCTAAAGGTCTTTGAAACGAAAATGCCGACGCAAAAGAACATTCACTATGTATATATTTACACAACACACTTCATTTCACCAAATTGTCATTCCACCTTCACCAACTACCGTGCACACTCTTTGATTCTATTATTTTTTCTCGTTCAAGCAAGCATTTTCTCTTTTGTACAATATATTCACACTCTTCTTTTGACATGCTTGCTTGAAAAATGTTTTCTTTTCATAATTAGGAGTAATGCACCTATCTTCCTTTTTATTCTCTCCCCAACTCATTTTCAACTCCACCTAAAGTGAATGTTCCTTGCTTTTTAGGGCAAGGAAGTCAAAATAAACAATTTACAAAGGTTCAAGAAGAAAATGTTAGAAACTCATTAAATTCAATGATGAACCAAACTAGCAAATTATGTACATAAAACAAATTCATCATTCAACTGAGTTCTAAACTGTTTAGGCTCAAAGGGGCTACCGAATGCTCACTACTCACAGGTAAATTAATATTTGGGCATAGTTGTGCTCTCTAACAAAAAAAATTGCCTTGATCACTTCTCCTACTTCCACAAAATCACACGATCACAAGATAAGGCATGAATTAAAAATAAAGACAACATTCATCAACACTCCTTGACATATAATACAATTTTGAGGCTTCTCACTTTACTAGTTTCAGATCCTAAAATGACATATGTATTCAAAAGAAGTTGTAACATGAAACACATTTACACTTGCCCAAGACACAAAATTCTAAAACATAAAAAATTCTTGAATCAAGGTAACGATATACCTTGTCGCAACACAATGCTTACGGTACTATCATCGCCCTCACATCTTGGAGGAATTTCTCTATAATCCCAAGAGTCCAACCTACTTCCCAAAGTTCACCATTAAAGAAGAAAAATCAAAATAACACATACAAAAACACACTTACTACTATAATTAAAAACCAACAATTATTAGTAAAGCGAAACAAAAAAAAAATTTTTTTACTACAAACCATAATTATAACTAATAATGTCATAAAGTGCCTGGTGTATACAACACCTACATAATTCCAAAAAGTACCACACGGGTACGAGTACATTAATACTTGACTAGTAAAAGCTGAAAAATACATAATATAAGAAAACTTCACTTTGGAGACCAAAGGAAGTACACAAGTCTAAGATCACACAAAAAAAAAAATCAATCCTCCTCATCATCATCGTCCAAGTCCTCCTCCTCACCTCCAGCAGAAGTAGCCTCATTATCATCAACATCGTCATCAGCATCGTCCTCACCCCCTCCAAATATTGGCCTGGCCTCAGGCCAACCAGCATGCACTAGGAACTGCTCCCTAGTCATCATAAGATGCTCAGAAGAAGGGTCACGGATCTGCAACTGAAGAGCCTGCAAGGAATCATGAATATCCGTCATAGCACGCTGCTGGGCAGCCATCCAATCCCAGTTATAATTGCAGATCTCCTGCTGATATGGATAATAGGCCGGCGTTGCCGGCTCAGAACCCTCCTCAGCTTCAGCAGCATCATCAGCACCAGCACTAGAAGAGGCTCCAACCATTCCTCTAGCCTTACAGAACTTATCCACATACCGATCATCAATAGCAGATGGAATAGTGACCTGCCTGCGGGCTGGCATATCAACACCAGCGTGAGCACACAAGGACATGATCAGGCATGGAAAAATAAGCGGGGCATTCTTGCGCGCCACCGTACCTCCCGAACCACTTAACACAACTGCCCTTATTTCATCCGCGATGATGCGGGCCACGTCAATCTGGACATTCTGCTGAATGCTGTGGATAAGATGAGCCAGAGCAATAGGAACTGTACTATGATGCGACCTGGGACAAATGTTAGTGAGCACAAACAATAAAATAACCTGAACCAAGGGCAGCATGTCCACCCTTCTGAACCTAACCGGCACCCCGGAGGAATTTCGCGCAACTTCTTTACCTTCAAGAAGCAAATCCCGAGTCATCTTCTCAATATCACGATGAAGATGCAAGTCTCGATGATAGGCATCGATCTCAGTCCCAACCAACGGTAAAGGATCTCCCAAAACAGTGCTGATCGTCCTACGATCAAACCTCACAACAGTACCTCTAACCCAAGAGGCCCAACTGAATCTTTCACCATCATCCGGTAATGCATTCGCAAAAAATTCCCGAACAATTTCAATGTTGTACCCATCCAGCGGCATCATTAGACGATCCCACTTCTTTGCCACAAAAAGCGCATCAATAGTTCGGTAACTTCCTCGATCACTAAGAAGGAATCTTTTCTCCGACAGGATGGTCTTTCTTTCAAGGGTCTCGTACCTGGCAGCCTGCTTAGCTCCCCTGAATCGTTCTTCGTCAAATAGCACGGGCACTTGCCTGGAGGTTTGAGCCTTTCGCTTTTTAGCCGCGTGCATCGCCATTTTTGGTGCCATCTGCACATAACAAACAATGAAACCAAACAAGGGCAACAAACGCATTAGCAACTAAAAACAACCAGCCAGAGCTCAGCATTGACAAGCAAAAAATTAAAAATCTGCTTCTGTTCGCGCCAGACTCGCTAGGCGAAGTCTGGCGAATGCTCGCGCATACTCGCGAGGCGAACGAACCAGCGAAGGCACGATTTTTCAGAAAAACACAGTTATAAACAGTCCCTCTCCCATCTCCTAATTTCAAATACCACTCTAGTCATATTGCTTATGTAGTTTCTAACATGCAAGACAAAAATAACATGACAGAGCATACCAATTTTTCACCAAACCCATATTGATCACTTAAGAACATAAACAATGCTTACAGAATTAAATTGTAAAGAGTAAACAAACCTGACTTTCGCACTGTTAATGGTGGAGTAGGGCAATTGGAAAGTAGAAGGAGATGAGTGTTGAAGTGTACAAGAGGAAATGAAAGGAAAAGAATGACACGGAGGGAAATGATGAAGAGGTCAAGAGGCTAGGGTTTTTCCCCCCTCTATTCTGAGTTCAAAGTGGGTCTTGGGCCCAATTTGGTGGCCCACCCACAATCCATTTTTTTCTGATGTGGCAGGAACTTGGGTTGGTCTGCCTCGCTGGGTTCGCGGAGCGAAGGCCAGCGAATGCTCGCCCCAGCTCGCTAGGCGAACACCAGCGAACAAGACCAAAATTTTCAACATTTTTCCAAACTGTGCCACAATTTTTTTTTTAAGCATCATAGTGATATCTAAACATTCTCAAAACAGAAATAACAGAAATACTTACAATGTTGGGGTGCCTCCCAACCAGCGCTTGTTTAACGTCGGCTAAGCTCGACGGCCCACCGCAATCTCACGGATCGCGGAAGGGAACAATGGCGGGATTCCGCTCGAAATCTCCTCCAAGATAAACTTTCAGCCTCTGTCCATTGACAGTCCAACTTTCCTTTGACTTTGTGTCCTCAATTACAATTGCTCCATAGGGCTTGATTTCCACAATCCGGAAAGGTCCGGACCATTTAGATCGTAATTTTCCGGGAAACAATTTTAATCGAGAATTGAACAATAAGACCAGCTGTCCGACCTCAAAATGTTTGATGACAATTCTTTTGTCATGGTAAGACTTGACACGATCCTTATACAATTTATTGGAATCGTACGCCTGAAGGCGCAATTCATCCAACTCGTGCAATTGTACTTTTCTTCTTTCCCCGCTTAGAGTTGGATCAAAATTCAAAAATTTTAAGGCCCAAAACGCCTTGTGCTCCAACTCTACCGGCAAGTGACAATTCTTACCATAGACCATTTTAAACGGTGTGAGACCGATCGGAGCCTTAAAAGCGGTCCGATACGCCCACAAAGCATCGTCAAGTTTATTCGCCCAATCCTTTCTCGAGGCTGCAACAGTTTTCTCTAAAATCCGTTTAATTTCACGATTAGATACCTCTGCTTGACCGTTAGCTTGTGGATGATATGGTGTAGCAACCTTGTGCTTCACACCATACTGCTCCAAAGCTTTGTCAAGCTGAGTGTTACAAAAGTGAGATCCTCCATCACTTATTAACACTCGAGGAGTACCAAAACGTGCAAAAATATTTTTCTTCAAAAATTTTACCACCGTTTTTCCATCGGCTTTAGCGCAAGCTATCGCCTCTACCCACTTGGAAACGTAATCCACAGCGACCAAAATATATTCATTAGAAAACGAAGATGGGAATGGACCGACAAAGTCGATCCCCCAACAGTCAAAAACTTCGATTTCTAACATATTTTGTAATGGCATTTCTTGCCGCTGTGAAATACCACCGCTTCTCTGGCACCTGTCACAACTAAGGGCATGCGCATGCGCATCTTTGAATAAGGACGGCCAATAAAAGCCCGATTGTAGGACTTTAGTGGCCGTTCTCAACCCATTAAAGTGTCCTCCGTAAGGAGAGTTATGACAGTGCCACAGAATACTCGTGGCTTCCTCCACTGACACACACCTTCTGAGGAGGTTGTCGACACCAAGTTTAAATAAATGGGGTTCATCCCATACAATTGACTTGGCATCAGACAAAAATTTCCGTTTTTGGTGGTGCGTTAGACCGTCCGGTATCAATCCGGTGGCTTTGTGGTTAGCCATGTCGGCGAACCACGGTCTAACTTGCACTCTAAAAAGTTTTTCATCAGGGAACTCCTCTTTTACCTCAAATTCATTCTTCGTCACCTCAACGTTTACCAAACGAGATAAGTGATCTGCTACCAAATTTTCGGATCCCTTTTTGTCACGAATTTCAAGATCAAATTCCTGTAACAAAAGGATCCACCTAATAAGCCTCTGCTTAGAATCAGGTTTGGTAAGCAGATACCTTATAGCGGTATGGTCTGTGTAAACGATGACTTTCGTACCAATCAAATAAGAACGAAATTTCTCCAACGCATACACTATGGCGAGCAACTCTTTTTCAGTTGTCGCATAATTAATTTGAGCCTCATTTAGCACCTTGCTCGCATAATGTATAGCGTGGAAAACCTTCGTTTTTCTTTGACCCAAAACAGCCCCCACCGCATAATCGCTAGCATCGCACATTAATTCAAAATCCATTTTCCAGTTTGGTGCAACGATTATCGGTGAAGTTGTTAAACTGTTTTTCAGAAAATTAAAAGCAAAAAGACATGACTCGTCAAAGTCAAAAACCTTACCTTGGACAAGCAAGTTGCTCAACGGCTTCGCGACCTTTGCGAAGTCCTTGATGAATCTCCGGTAGAACCCGGCATGTCCAAGAAAGCTCCGTATTCCTTTGACATTCATCGGCGGTGGTAATTTCTCGATTAAGTCCACTTTAGCCTTATCAACTTCTAGGCCTTTTGGAGACACCTTGTGACCGAGCACAATTCCCTCTTTAACCATGAAGTTGCATTTCTCCCAGTTAAGAACCAGATTAGTTTCCACGCACCGCTCCAACACCGTATCCAGATTTTTCAAGCACAAATCAAACGATTGCCCAAAAACTGAGAAATCATCCATAAAGACCTCGATTGTCTTTTCGATCAAGTCCGCGAAGATAGCTTGCATACACCGCTGAAAAGTAGCCGGTGCATTACATAATCCAAACGGCATCCTCCTATAAGCAAAGATTCCGAACGGACATGTAAAAGCAGTTTTTTCGTGATCATCCGGGTTAACAATGATTTGGTTATAACCCGAATAGCCATCCAAAAAACAATAAAATTCTTGACCGGAGAGACGTTCGAGCATTTGATCCATAAAAGGTAAAGGAAAATGATCTTTTCTCGTAGCTTTGTTCAACCTACGATAGTCGATACACATCCTCCACCCGGTAACAGTCTTTGTTGGAATAAGCTCATTTTTGTCATTTCGAACCACCGTCATTCCACTTTTTCTTGGAACCACATGCACCGGACTAACCCATGGGCTGTCGGAAATAGGGTAAATCATTCCGGCGTCCAACATTTTCACCACTTCTTTTCTGACCACTTCTTTCATGATTGGATTAAGGCGGCGTTGAGGTTGAGCAACCGGTTTAAAATCCTCCTCCATAAAAATACGGTGCATGCAATATGACGGACTAATGCCTTTGAGATCGGACAATGTCCATCCCATTGCATCTTGATTCTTTTTCAGCACTTGAATTAATCGGTTTTCCTCACTTTCAGACAAAATATTACTTATGATCACCGGTTTATTCCCTCCGTCATCAAGGAAAGCATACTTCAAGTTGGAAGGTAACATTTTTAATTCAATTTTGGGTGGTTCATCATCATTAACTAATTTTTTTAGAATCTCCTCTTCATATTCCCATGGTTGCATTTCATCCAAAGCTTCAAGTTCTAATAAGCACTCTTCTAAAGCTTGTTCTTCTTCAACCGAGAATATTTCCAAGGACTCATCTAAAGCTCTTTGTAACGGTTCAATGACATGAATTTGATTTTTCACCCCCGAACTTGCCTCTTCAGTTACATCAATTCGAAAACAATCACCCTTATCCTTCTTGTGCTTCATTGCATCATAAAGATTAAAACAAACCTCTTCATCTTGGACTCTCACTTTCATGAGACCATCGTCCATGTCAATTGCCATACGGGCAGTTTTCATGAAAGGCCTTCCAAGAATCAAAGGTGCATCCTCATCCTCATCCATTTCAATGACAACAAAATCAATTGGAAACAAAAATTTGTCCACCTTGACCAACACGTCTTCCGCTACACCGTGAGGACGGGTAGTGGATTTATCGGCGAGTTGCAAAGTCATTTGAGTGGACCTTAATTCCATATGGCCTAAGCGTCTCACAATTGATAATGGTATCAAGTTGATGCTAGAACCCAAATCAATCAACCCATTGCCCACATACATGTTTCCAATCGTAACCGGCAATGTAACTCTTCCCGGATCACATTATTTCCGAGGGAGAGTCCGTTGAATGATTGCGCTACAACTCGCATCCACCATAATAGTTTCTTGATCTGTGTATCTTTTCTTCTTCGTAAGGATTTCCTTCATGAATTTAGCGTATTTGGGCATTTGTTCCAAGGCCTCGGAAAATGGGATATTTATTTGTAACTGTTTAAAAATATCCATAAACCGAGTATAATGCCTTGCACTATCTTTCCTCGTAGGAGCATGTGGATAAGGTAAGTGTTGTATCGGAATATTACTCACTGGCTCTTTTCCTTTTTTCGTTCTTTTCACTCTTTCCTCATTATCAATTTTTCTCTCATTCTTTTCTATCTCTTTTTCAACTACAACACCCTCGACATTCTTTTCTACTTCTAATTCCTCACTCACATGTTCTTTTTCAACCACAACCTCCTCCATTACTCTTTTACCCACATTCATGTCAATCTCACGTCCACTTCTTGTAATAATCGCTTTACAATCTTTCGGATTTGGAAGAGTAGTTGTCGTAAAGGGACCTTTTTGTTGATCGGCCAATTGTTTAGATAATTGCCCGACTTGTGTTTCGAGGTTCCTAATCGCAGCATCTGTATTCTTTTGATTAGACATGGATATTTGCATAAATTGTGTTAGAGTATCTTCCATCTTTGAATTTCTAACGGGAGCTTGCGAAGGTTGGGTGTAATTTTGGTAAGGTTGACTGTTTGATGGCCCGACTTCTTGCGGTCTCCATGGTTGTTGATAACCTTGGTTACCACGTTGTTGGTAACCTTGGTTGCCTTGTTGATACGGAGGACGGGGTTGGTAACTTTGATTTCCCGCATAGTTCGCTTCCTCCACAACCGGAGGACAATAACCGGTCAAATGGTCACCTCTGCATAACTCACACACTAACACTTGCACCTTTTTACTTGAAGATTCATGCATCTCCTTGAATTATTGAGGCAGCTTAGACATTTGCTTTGTTAACAGCTCAACCTGTTGTGATAACAATTTGTTTTGTGCAAGGATAGCGTCACTTGTTCCTAATTCCAACACACCCGGCGTTCGTTGAGCAGGTCCACGATTGTGACTGCCTTGATGATCATTCAAGGCCATTTTATCAATGATAGCAGTGGCTTCCGCAACAGTTTTGCTTAACAAAGACCCACCCGCGGTGGCATCCAACAAGGTTTTGTGTACTAGCTGCAGCCCATTTCTGAATATATGAATCTGTGACAATTCATCGAAACCATGGCCTTTGCACTTTCGTAACATTGATTTGAACCTCTCCCAAGCTTCGTTGAGAGATTCGTTAGCTCCTTGTGTGAATACAGCTATAGCTGTCTTCGCTTCCATGAACCGAGTGTGCGGAAAGAATCTTTCCAAAAAATTTTCTTCCAAAGCATTCCAATCAGTCATGATGGCAGTTGACTGATCAAGGTACCATTCCTTGGCCTTCCCAATGAGGGAATGCGGGAATAGTCTCTTGAACAGAGACTCCTCTTCTGCTTCCGGCGCACCCGTCGCTCCAGCGATTTCATAAAATTTTGTCAAATGGGTGAAAGGATCTTCATGATCCATACCCGTAAAGGGACTTTGGTATAACAGTTGGAGGATTCCGGTCTTCATCTCAGCATGACGACCGTTGTTTGCATGACGGGCGAACTGAGCATTATGCCTCGGACTGTTTGTACAAGGCCTAGAAGCAGGTGGTGGTGGTGGTGGTGGATCTCCCTCCATAATTGGAAGTATGTGTGGAAATGGTGGTGGTGCAGATGTACTCTCCTCTTGTTCTCGCCTCTGTTTCACTAGCTGCCTCCTTCTTCTAGTTCGGCTATTGATTCTACGAGCGGTTCTTTCAATCTCAGGATCGAAAAGAAGTTGGTCCGCCGGTAGTTTCCCTCGCATAAACTAAGTCTGCACACTAACAAACAGATTAACAGGTTCAAGATAAAGCGGTAACAGCTTACAATAACTCAACTATCACAATGCTTGCAATATCAACTAACAATCCCCGGCAACGGCGCCAATTTGTTAGAAATATAGTTTCAGTGAGGGTTTTTGTTATCGTCTCCACAGGGATTGTCGGATATTTGATGCTAGCCGTTCAATAGTTGTGATATTCTAAGTTAAGGTTTTCAACAGTTTCACTTGTTGTTATCATTCACTTGTAGCAAAGATTAATTAGGTCACAAAGATTTTTATAAAAGCATGTTAAGGTTAGGTTTCATCAATCCTATTCATGTATAAACAATTAATCAAGCATATGAACTCAGTTTCCAACCAATATAACCACGTATCCTCCCGACTACGTTTATGTCTAAAGTGGAATCGTGAGTACCGTTGTTTAGACCGTTAGATGATGTCTCACGCTAACAATCTAAGCAACGATCATTAAGATCAATACAATGCGAATAGCAAATCCCAAATCTATGTCTAGAGTTTGGTTTTTAAGAGATGAAATTGTTAGGTCAAGAGTTGTAAAGTCTATGTCTAGAGCAAAACAATTCACAAATGGATCATTAAGAGAAAACAACATCATCTATATTGATCAAAGACTTTGTTCATATACAAAAGATCAATATCAATACATAAAAACAGAATCAACTACCTCTAACCTCAACATTGAGTGATTAGCTACCACTTCTCATGGTAGCTTGGATGACAAGTAAAGAGAGGAGATGAATGAGCATCCACAACGAATAATCGAGAATGGATGCAAAATCAGCTTCTCCAATGAAAATACAAGCTTTTCTGAACAAAATACTGTAAACACTTAATTCTATTGTAAAAATGAGCAAGATGCCTGGTCCGAAAAGTAACAATGAAATTTATACACTTTTCCAAACAGCACCATTCGCCCAGCGAAGCCTTTCATTCGCCTAGCGAATGCCCAAAAATATGGCACATTTAAGTGCCTCAGACTTAAACCGCCCCTCAGAATTATCGTGGGTTCGCTAGGCGAACCAAAACATTCGCTTCGCGAGCATTCGCTGCAACCTTCGCCCAGCGAAGCTTGGGTGTTTTCAAAATGGAAAGTTTCTGCCACCCTTCGCTGACACATTCGCCCCGCGAGCATATCAGCGAGCATTCGCTGGCCTACTCGCCCAGCGAATTTACCCAGTTTTCCTACTGTAAGTTTTGCACACTTTCTGCCACCATCTCGCTGGCATGCTCGCTGACGTTCGCTAGGCGAACCTTCGCTGGCACCTTCGCCAACACTCGCCTAGCGAATACTGTTGTTGATTTTAATTCCTTTGGCAGCTTGCACTATTTCTTTGGGACTTCAAACTTTGATCTTTTCACTCCTATTTCTGCACATTTAGCACACAAATTACAAGCACCACAAGTATATTTCAAATAATGCATAACAACATCAATTCACACTAAAATCAACCTATTCCACATGAAAAGTCATGAAAAATGCCAAATAACTCATACTTAAATATATCATGATTGACATCTAACAGAGCCATAGCTGGTACATTAAGAACACCATATGCAACTGCCATTTGCTCTGACAGGTATAACTTATCTTCGTTCTCTTAATATTGATACCCTCTATTCCTACATTCTGTTGTAAGAAACTCCAGCTTTTCATTAATCTCATCATTAATCTTGTCTCCTGCTGAGAAATGATGAACTCTGCTTATTATCTCCATCCACCACTGCCCGGGACTTCTCTTTAAACCTCTTTCTCTCATCAGCCGACGTGTCTTCTCTCCAAAATCAGAGAGTCCGGCGTTGTCATATAAGTTTTCGGTAAATGGAGAAGTGTTCGGTAAATAGTGGTTTTCTAATTGTATATAAATACTTCATTCCTTAATCTGTCATTAATTAAACTACTATGTAATTTTAGTGCATTTGTTATTTAAAGTTCTTTTGTAAGCGTTGTGATTTCTGCATGGTTTTGTTAGATGTGATTCATTGAGATTTTGAACATGTTGGTTGGGTGTATTCTTTTGTCAGGAGTTTCACTGTATACTAATGTGGTGTTTGTTAATAGATATAGTACAATGTGTTTATGAATTCTTCTCAAAAGCAGGCTTTGCCAGTTTATTTTCATTAATTTATTAATTGTTTTTACTTTTCAAAATTTGTGAGGTTGAACTGTGAAAGAAGACTCATGGTGCTGTTCTGAAATTGGGATGGGATCAATTTATCTATGTGACAAAGTTACCAAAATACCTTGGAAAATGTAGATTTTGCAGCATTTTTTCTCCTTCAATGGTTATAATTATACAGCTGTTGATTATGTGATATTCCAAGGCTAATTTCATCTCAAAGAAGCTTCTTTTCAGCTACTTGTGTGTTTCATCTTCATATGTAGCAACCAAGCTTGGTTTATTATGAAGTTAAATAACAATAATGTGATTATCCTTTTCCATTATGAATAATTCTTGCTTTACATATAGCAAAAGTGTGATCTACACACTGTCATAACAATCTCAAGTTAACTTAACAGAAAATCGTAATGGTTTAAATAATGATACAATGCTTATCTCAAGAACAAATTAGAGGCATCGGATGAATGCAGTCCTTATTTCTTCCATTGTTGCATCAACCTTCAATGCACAATTAGAGGTATGGGAACCCCTTGAGGAACCATTTGATGGAATATTCAAGTAATTGATTGGTTATGTGATTTCTCAGTATAATATTTTAGTTTAAAATATATACTAATGTTTTAGTATATGTTCTTTTGACATACTCATGGACCAATCCTGTTGAAAATGTGCCGGTAATTATGTTTCCTTTCTAAATTGTTTAGGTTTGAAACATTTGATACAAATGCACAATCACCGTTCGGATTAGGCAAGAGAATTCGAGTTTCTGCAACAAGCATCTTGAATGTAAATGTCAGTGCAGCAAATCTTGAATCCTTTGTGGGAAGTGTTCATTCATGGAGAAGACAGTTACAGTTTGAACAGAAAGCATCCAAGCTAAATGCGGTCAATTCTTAATCCATTATCCATATTTATCCCTTAAAGCTACTAACTTTTAAAAGCCTTGCTAATTGTTTGGTTTGCAGGAGGCTGGTGGTCAACACAAAGGAGAAAGTACAACTTTTTCTGCTCTATGAAATAGGATTAGTTGATCCCTTATGTTAAATTTTAAGTGGCTGTTTACATTTTTATTTGGAACTGTTTATGTTTCTATACTACAAAGGCTTTATGAAATAGGATATGGCTTCTTTGCATCTATTTTAACGTTTATAATAAATATCCTATCAACTTTAACAACCAATAGGAAATGCTTTCATAATTGATGAAATAGTTTGCAGTGACTTTTATAGAATTTTTTTTTTCTTCTATGGATGGTGTTGCAAATATATTACTTTGCTAACTTCCTAGAAATTACAATGCAAAGCAAATTTATAGCTAAGTTCCTCACTTTGATTCATCTGAACCTGAAGTTTATTTTTGTGAATAGACGTTTAACAGGTAAGCGAAGGAATATATTTTATAGATCATGCCAGTAGAGCTGTGGTAATTACTGGTTTACCATTTGCCACAAGCATTGATCCTAAGGTTTGCTTATCTTTTCCCATTCTCTTATTAAAAATCATTTACCAATCTAAGTTTTGCATTGCAAATTTGTATGTTATTGCACTTATTAAGCATCCTGATACTAAATAGTCCTATTACTGGTAGTTATGTTACTCATGTTTGTATACACATTATTGTTATTAAAATTCAGTCTTCGGATTCAATCACTTAACAGGTTTGTCTAAAATGTGAATACTTTAGTTATTCAACTTCTGCCGGTGATTATTAAATTCTCAGACTAATTTACAGGTTTGCACAACCTCATCACCAATCCCAATTCTCAAAATGGATACAACCTCACATCAAGGTGTTGGTCTATGCTGTTGTTTGAGATGGACGAACTCGAAGTTTTACAAAACTATTGGAAGCTAAAAATGGTGGTCAGTGTCCTCTACAAATATATTTTGTTGGCTTTATTTGTGTTGTATCGTGGTCTCTCCATAGTTTGTAGCAAATTAGATTGGACTTTTGTTATTTCATAGCGGGTTGGTGTTGTTATTAAAACATGGTTAACTGCTTTCATCGGTGAAGGATAAGGAGGGAAATAAGTTGCCTACAACTTAATAAGTTGAACAAAGTTGATTTCAACAGACTGCTTTCTCTATCAGATAACTTTCTAATTCTTTGGATACCATTTTTCTATCATGACCAATGATTTTAATTATTTAATCATAATAGCTAAAGAATTAATTTTCTTTATTCAACTTAGATTATTATATATGTTTCATGAACATTACAATTGTCGATAACTGAATTTGCATTTCAGGTTCCAAATCCTCTGTTTTACCTCGCTGCTATCATGAGTGGACAATTTGGCATTCCTTTTTGGAAATTCTTTCTCGCAACTTTCATTGGAAAGACTCTTCCCTTATCCAAGTCCTCACGACCTGATGGTACTTTTGCATTTACTGACGGGAAGAGATTTGGTTATAGAAAAATTGTATCACTAATTCAAATATATTTAAAATATATATATTTTTTTTATTATGATCATTATAAATGATTATTAATTAACATTCAAACTGATTTTTATATGTGTCCCTTCCCATTCTAATTTTTTTTCATGAGTTTCTAATATTTTAAACATCCACGTATAAAAATAATTCAATTATATTTAACATAAATTATATAGTATTTTAAAATTTGTGTGGATGGAACAATAACATGTGAGCAAATTAAAAGTGCTTATAACAGAGGAGGGAGTGCATATTTTAATATTGTATTATATTGATTTCTTTATAATAACATGTATTATATCAATTCAAAAATAATTAAATTATTTTTAAGAAAACTTCAAATGAATGACTAATTTAATGAAACATTAAATATTTTTTATTTTTGAATTTCAAGGATCATATGCATAACTTTGAATTCAATAACTTTATTATGCATTAAAGATAAATAAATATAAGCTTGATAAATATTAAAAAAATACTAAAAATATTTGTTTTTTAAAAATAAATATAAAACAAATGTTATTACGGGTAAATAAACAAATGGAAAATATATTTTTAAAAATATGAACTTTTTGGTTTAACAATATAATTTTTTTAATGTCATTTATATTATATTTTAAAAACAAATGTCCATAACACACCCGTACCCGTGCAAACCCACGGGTATCCAAACCAAAATCCGGGCGAACGCATGAGTTTTAATAGTTTTTGTATAATTAAACAAAAAATAAACATAAATATCTTTAAAATCATATACGAATCCAAACACACAAAAAATGTATATCAGTGTATATCAATTTCAGAATGAACAATCTTTTGTACTAATATCTTTCACCCACTATGGTGGTATCTTTCACCCAACATTATACATTATACATGATTTTAAAATACAATTTTTTTTAAGAAAATAATAATAATTTTTTACTTTAAAAAAATCATTAATTTTTTATCAAAATAAATTATAAAATATTAGTATATGTGTATGTTATTGATCAATACTGATATTTATCTACGGGCAAAAACACATTGTTGATTCAAATTTGTTATTGATTGTAGCCACTAAATTATTATATCTTTTAAAAATAATAAATTATTTGGTTGAAAATGTAAATTTTTTATTTTTATTTTTATTTTAATTTGAAAAAAATGCGCGTACCATACCAGTACCCCTGCGAATGCACGGGTCTCCCACTAGATTCAAATATTATAAGTAATGTCAAAACAAATTTAATATTTATATACGGGGTCAAATTCGTTGTTGATTATAAGCACTAATTTATTATATCTTTTAAAAATAATAACTTTTTTGGTTGAAAATTTAAATTTTTTATTTTTATTTTTATTTTAATTTGGAAAAAATGCGCGTACCATACCTTTAATATTTATACGGGACTAAAAATTATTAAGCCTTTTTATAAGTTAACACAAATTATAAACGGTGGACAAATATAATTAATTAAAATACGTTAATTTACAAATACTGAATAATCACATTAATAGTTTTATCAATAATTTCAAAATAAATTAATATTTATGCTCCAAATATACCGTTCTTTTTAACTTATTAACATAGGAGAAAACTATATTTATGTTTCAAATATAAATAAAAATATTATTTTAATTCAAAAATTTAACTTTATTGGTAAAATAAAATTGTTTTTCTATTTTTTTCATTCTTATTATATTTTAAAAACTAATCTGTGTAACACACCAGTTTTCGTGCAAACGCACGAGTATCCACGCCAGCATCCGTGGGAATCCATATGTTATTATACGGGTTCAAATTCGTTGTTGATTATACCTACTAAATTATTATATCTTTTCAAAATAATAACTTTTTTGGTTGAAAATTTAAATTTTTTTAATTTTAATTTGAAAAAAATGCGCGTACTATACCAATACGCACGGGTCTCTCACTTGTTATGCTAAAAACACAACCACTACATCTCTGCTACTACCAGTACAGAACTATTACCTACTACTGTATCGTCCCTACCCCACTACCCTCAACGACTATTTTATTATTGGGTTAATTATACGATTCCCCCCTGCCATTAGGGCGAGATTTGATATTGCCCCCCTAAAGTTTTTTTTTTTGAACTCCCCCTTATAAAATCAAAAACCTACTTTTACCACACCCTTTTACTACATCCTTTGTTTATGTGTCATTGACCAATCTATGTGTCATTGACCAATCTATGCGTGGACCCCACCCTTCACCTTCCTTCTTCCTCATATTAATAAGCTGCTATTTTCTTTTTTCTCCACCATATAACTCCCTCCGTCGTGGCTTTGTTTAAACTTTTTTTCCACCATAAAATATCTCTGCATTGTTAGCGTTGTGCAATAAGGCTATATTACCTTGTAGATCTATATGTTTTACAAATCATAGTACATATTAAGTAAGTTGCTGACAAATATTAAATATATTTACTTGTTTTCCTTTTAAGTGACAATTGATATTGTTAAGTAATTTGTTGGTGTGGTTACTCAGATCCTAATATGTTTCTGGTTACTTCATGTATCATTGTTTATTAATGGCAACATGAGAAACTGCAGTTATTTTTTGTTTTCTAAGATCATAGTTATGATTTATGTTATGTGAAATCATTAGCATGTTTGTTAAATTGTCTAAGGTGCATGAATGTCTTATTGTCTGCGTCAACTCTGTTGCAATATATACATAATTTCAGTAACTGTAAGTTGTAATAACCCAGGCGTATTATTACCATAGCCTCTAGTTTTTGTACATGATTGCATTTGCTTTACTGAGGCATTTTGTTTAATCTATTGGGCTATCTTTCAGTATTGCAAAAAGATCATTTTGCCAATTTTGCCAATCACACAGACCATTTTATCACTATATCGCAACAAGATGAGGTATCCGAAGCAAATGTGTTTATGTTAAAACAGAGAAAATCATGACTGAATGGCAAGGCAGCTTCTTTGCTGAACAGTTTGAGGACCAGCCAAACATTAGTGTACAGGACCTGGGATTTAAGAACAATCAAATGCAAAGTTACAAATTTGGTATGGTGGCTGGTATTTTTATGATTCTTCAGGTTCATCTCATTTTTTTTCTTCATATTTTAAATAATATCCTTTGAATTGTGAATGTTGCCTCTAACTAAATCAGTAATTTCTCTGCTGTCTTCTCCAAGCAAGATAAGTGAGATCTCCAAGCAGTTCAGGGACACACATTTTGATGTTGTTATCACTGAGATCAAGAATCTCCAATTTCTTCAGCATCCCTATGCTCGCCGGGACCCCGCCGGAGAGATTGTTTCTAGAAAGACTAAGCTCTTCCAGATCATGAAAACCACTAATATGCAACGGAAGTTCACCGTAGAAACCGTTTCCGGTCAAGACGAGTTTCTTGAGAGAGGTGAGGTTGCGGAGAAAAGGTTCAAGAAGTGAAACGACAGAGGGGTTGTCAATGAAGATGAGTTCTTGGAGAGCTGGAGGAAAAGAGGAAAGTGTAAGGAGGTCCAAGAAATGGTCAAGGTCCTTGCCCAGTCATACCCTAATTACACAGTCAGCAGGTCCAGTCACCAACACCAGTAAAAGGGTGTGGTAAAAGCCGGTTTTTGGTTTTATAAGGGGTGGTTTAAAAAAAAAACTTCAGGGTGGCAATATCAAATCTCGCCCTAATGGCAGGGGGTTTCATATAATTAACCCTTTATTATTTTGAGTGATATTCCAAAATTTCTATTTTCTTTACTTTTTTATTTTTCCATTTTTAGCTTCAAACCATATCACAGCCTGCAATTTTGTAATATAAATATGAACAATAAATCAAAGCAAAGTAAGAAGAAAAAAAAATAGAAAAGGAGAATGGTTGAGTCTAGAATCAGAGAAAATAGAAGAGAGTAGTTTTTATGAAGTAGAATTCTATTCACCTTGCTCTTCGGTACTGACTCCTGCTACCACCATGCACAACCTCCCTCACATTCTAACTGGTTCTTTCTCTCAACCTCATTTCTTTGCTTTGATGTTAGACATTCCGATTGAATTGTGAACATGTTTTTTTTTTTAATTTGTTTTCTTTCATTTCTTGTATTATAGTACTTTCTCTTGTTTCTTTAGGAATTTGTGTGTTGATATGCTTTTCTCTGGTTGTAGATATAAGACTTTCACACCACCATATTACGGGCCTGTTTGTTTTAGCTTTAAAAAAATAAATGTTTTTTTTGTATTTTCAAAAATTGATTTTGTGAAACCGTTTTTCAAAATATTTCAAGTTTTTCTATATTAGTATTTTCTAAATTGTAAGACTAATTTTAATATCATATAACATAAACATATATATTGAAGATCAAAATATAGTCAAAATCTTAATTTTTGAAAAAAGTTGTATCTCAAAAATGATTTTTATGAAAAGCTATTTGACATAGCTTCAAAATTAAGTGATTCTTCGAAAATTTGATATCCAAAATTTTTTTCGATAAAATGTTGATATATTTAAAATAACATTTTAAGAATAACTATTTAAACCAAATTTTTATTTGAAACTTTTATGAAAAGTTTCTTTGTAAATTTTTTTTTCACAAAATTTTGTTACGCTATAAATTTTTTTTTAAAAAAATGTTAAAACAAACGGGTCCTACATTACATGTAGTGTCTTAATCTCTTTTTCACCGTGCAATAGTATATGAGCATTCGGATTGTCATTGGTGAGGAAATATTAACTATTTAACACAATTAAGTTAATATAAAAAAAAGGAGGAATCTTCTAGGAATGAAGGTGTTTGAGTGCACCTGTTATTTAATAGGAAGTGGAATTAGTTTCTAAACAACTTAATTGTTTAAGTTAAAAGAAGAATTTATCTTATTTGACTTTTAGGTTAATTGATCTTTAGTTGGACTTTTAAGTCCTTTATCTTATTATCTATTATTGGTACTATATATGTACTCTCATTGAGAGACTTAGAATTATCAAATGAATGATTTTTTTTTATTTTATTAATTAGTTTTATTTATCTTTCTGAGTATTCTCTAGTTTTGTTAGGGTTTATTAGCATCCTAACAATTGGTGCTTTCATTTTCGATCTCACTTTCTGCTTTAAATCATGACAATATTATTATTGTTTGATGGAGAAAAAGATGCCTATTGGTGGATTCTTTGTTTTGAGAAATTTTTCAAAGAGCATGGAACACATGAGTCATTGAAGGTGTTGAAAGCTGTAGGAGCTTTGAGAGGTTCTGCTCTCAAATGGTGGATATGGTAATCTCGTGTTCATCGCAAATATAGTTGGGATACATTTACAACAACTTTGTTATGGAGATTTAAACCAGAATGGAGAGAAATTTTATCAATAGAAGAAGAGGATGAGCCAGATCTAGAATCAGTGAAATTCATTGAGAAACCATCCCTTTGTGAAGACTTTGTTGTCGAACCAGACACTCCATTTGTTGGTGAAAAGGGTCTAAAGCCTTATCCAAATTTCAAGCATCAGCCGGTTCGATCCCCTTCAATTCCACCAAAACCACCTGATTCTACACCACTTAGGGTTTCCACTACATCTACTTGATTTCTCTCAAAACA
Organism: Lathyrus tuberosus; assembly: GCA_022829125.1. Lineage (NCBI taxonomy): Eukaryota > Viridiplantae > Streptophyta > Magnoliopsida > Fabales > Fabaceae > Lathyrus > Lathyrus tuberosus. Next base: position 9,303,122 of record JALAZF010000141.1, on the reverse strand, counting down.
ATTTGACTCCACATTTTCAAAGGTTACTTACGAAATCAGATCTAATTCCATGTCGTATCAGCAACGCATTCAGTCTAGCTCTGATCGCACAACTCAACTCACATCAGTCTTCGATTCTTCATCAGTGCTCATGGCCAAGGCTCCATTCGACGGAAACGAGTTTTGGGATGATGCGGTCTTTTCCATTCCACCAAAACCTCCAGATCCAAGCTTCTTAAAGACGACAATGAAATCTCACGACGCAACAAAAATAACCCATCCCTTACCACGATCTGGTTCCCTCGTTTTGAAGAGGTTTAGAAGAACCAAGGGTAAAATTCTTAGGGTTTTGAAGAACTGGCCAGCAAGGAGTATTCAAGTTATTGTTGTAACCGATGGTGAATGGATTTTGGGACTTGGGGATCTCGGATGCTAGGTTATGGGAATTCCTGTTGGTAAATTGGCTTTGTACTCTGCACTAGGAGGAGTTTGTCCTTCAGCATGTTTGCCGATTACGATTGACGTAGGGACAAATAATGAGAAATTACTGAATGATCAGTTTTACATTGACCTTAGACAAAATAGAGCAACTAGGAAGGAGTATTATGATATTTTGCATGAGTTCATGTCTGTAGTGAAGCAAAACTACAAAGAAAAAGTTCTTGTTCAGTTTGAAGATTTTGCAAATCACAATGCTTTTGAGTTGCTTGCGAAATACGGTACAACTCATTTAGTTTTCAACGATGATATACAAGGGACTGCATCCATTGTTTTAGCTGGAGTTGTAGCATCCTTGAAGCTAATTGGTGTTGCCCTACCTGAGCATACATTCCTCTTCCTCGGTGCTAGAGAAGCGGGAACTGGTATAGCTGAGCTAATTGCTCTTGAGATGTCAAAGCAGACTAAAGCACCTATTGAAGATAGTTGTAAGAAGATATGGCTCGTAGATTCAAAGGGTTTAATTTTTAGTTCGCGGGTGAATTCACTTCAACACTTCAAGAAGCCTTGGGCTCATGAACACGAATTTGTTAGCACTCTCATTAAGGTCGTTAAGGTCATCAAGCCTACAGTTTTGATTAGATCATCAGGAGTGGGGAAAACCTTCACGAAGGTAGTAGTCGAGGCTATGACATCAAACAATAAAATTCCTCTCATTTTGGCTCTTTCCAATCCAACCTCACAGTCTGAGTGTATAGCCGAAGAGGCATAGAAATGGAGTGAGGGTCGTGCAATTTTCGCTAGCGGAAGTCCATTTAATCCTGTTGAATACAAAGACAAAGTTTATTATTTTGGGCAGGCCAACAATGCTTACATTTTCCCAGGCTTTAGTTTAGGTTTAGTAATGTCGGGAGCGATCCGAGTACACGATGGCATGCTTCTAGCAGCATCCGAAGCGTTGGCGAAGCAAGTGGCCGACGAGAAGCAGGGCAGTTTCGTCCATGTGTTGACTAATTACCAAACCGACACACGACAGGAGCCACTAGGGGGAGAAGGTATGGGATTAAGGAAGACTTTAACACTGCTTTCATTGATTGCTTATGTTAAAATGAAACTGAAAGGTGGAAAGAAAAGAGGTTTGAGTGTCTTCGAGATAAATGCTACATTGATTGTTTGTCCTCCTTCTGTTATTTTAACTTGGATTACTCCATTGGAAGAGCATACTAACTGTGGTGCAATGAAGGTTTACATATATTATGGCGATAGAAGAACTCAAGATGCCGATGAAATGCAAACCTATGATATTGTGTTGGCTACTTATGTTACTTTCGAAGTTGAAATACTAACTGTATTAGAGAAGCTTGCAGCTTCAACCCAATCATTTGTACCGATATCCATGCTTCTTTTGGATATGCTGGAGATGAAAGAGTTGAGACGACCCCCTATAGGAGGTGTTGGCAAAGCTGTTGATTTATGTAGCATATTGAAGGTTAGTAAGCCGACTCTAAAGACACGAGCATTTCAAGAGGCTTGTGTTTTTTCTGGGGTTGCGGAACTTTCAGAACACCTAGCACTGTGCAGTTATTCTGTTGCATTCATGGAGTTGTCTTTTATTCCAATTGTGAGGTTGCGTAGCTTTTTCAAATCGACCAAAGTTCAGAGGTTTCTGAGAGAAATGAGGCAGCTTTTACGTGAGATTGAAGCTAATGTCCAGTTTGTGAACAAAAAGCCACATCAGTTCACCATTTTAGTTCACAGTATTCCAACTTCGGTCAGTTGCAGTATTAGTGACAGTGTTAAAAGTTTCTTTAAAGAGTTATACCCGTGGACATATCTCTCACATGTTGTTATTCGCCGAAACGGCGTGTCTGCATTAGAAGATGCCTTGGCAGCGAGGAGTTGTAGAATTTCCTACAAGGTGGGAATCAAATTTGGAGATGTTGCTGATAGAAATGAAATTACCAATTTGTTTGTGAATATGGCGCTAATGGAGTCTCGGGTTATCATTGTCCATGCCCATTCGAATTCTGGATTTATGATATTTAAAGTGGCGCATTATCTTGGAATGATGCAGGAGGGTTATGTATGGATAACTACTGATTGACTTTCCACTGTTCTAGATTCTGTTTCGCTTCCTTCGGAGATAATGGATACTCGACAGGGTGCACTTGTTTTGCGCCAACATATGTCGGATATTGATAGGAAGAAAGCGTTTTTCTCGAGGTGGAATAAGTTAACTGATGGTTCCTTAGGGTTACACTCTTATGGCCTTCATGCTTACGATTCTGTTTGGCTCGTTGCACAAGCTATTGATAAATTTTTCAATCAAGGTGGGGTCATTTTGTGGACCAATTACACAAGTTTGCATGATGGTAAGGGAAAGGGTGGTGGTCTTAATCTTGATGCAATGAGCATATTTGACAACAGAACACTTCTGTTGAACTCCATGTTACTTGTCTACAACCTTGAGGACAAGGTTGTTCTTGAAGGGGTGAGTAATGGTAGGAAGTGGAATTAGTTTCTAAACAACTTAATTTTTTAAGTTAGAAGAAGAATTTATCTTACTTGGGCTTTTAGGTTAATTGATGTTTAGTTGGGCTTTTAGGTCCTTTATCTTATTATCTATTATTTGGTACTATATATGTACTCTCATTGAGAGACTTATAATTATCAAATGAATGAAAATTGTCTATATTTTATTAATTTGTTTTATTTATCTTTCTTGGTATTCTCTAGTTTTGTTAGGGTTTATTAGCATCCTAACATTATTGCATAAGTTAAATGACACTACATATGGAGTTCTCTCATATGACATATTTTTTGTGTGCGTAGAAATTAGGTATTCTCTATGCGCAACTGAAAAGATTAATTGTTATCGTTAGAAATTTAACACAACAGAATAATAGAGTTGTAGAGAATGATTTCACTAAATTGTATAAATGAGGTTACAACTTAAAAATATCTCAGTGCTACATTCAACAAAATATGGCTAAAATGTCATTTGAAGGAATTCAATGAAAGGACAAGAAGGAAAGATAATGGTGAGTACTACTCCACCAATAAAATTGCAAGAGAGAGAATTGATTACAAAATTTTCCACATCCACTGCTCTCTTTGTTGTTCCCTTTTATGCTCACTCAAGAAGAATATTTTCTGTTTTCCTTTCTCTCTCGTGTGATTTGCACCAGGGGTTAATTGCCACCTGTCTATTAGTGTGATTTGCCTATAATTCTTGTATTTTGTCCTTTGTGCCATCACGATTAAACTCAATCATAACATTCCTCTACAGTTAAAACTAACCTTTTTCTGAATGCTAAGAATGTGTTTGGATGAAGCATTTTAATAGGGGAAAGTAATTTTTTAAGAGAATTTAAAATGACTTACTCAAAATTTATTATTTGAATAAAAAATATGGAGAATTGTTAAAATGGTGTAAATTTATGAAGTATTTTATTCATGTTAAATTTAAGAAATTTAAAATGACACTAAAAAGTAAGAAATTTCAAATTAATTCTTCACTCTATATAATACAAATGTTAAATTGTTTGTTATTAATTTTACAAATTTAGCAAAATGGTCCTCATATTTTATGAAAATTTCAAGTTCACTCCCAAAATTTTCAAAAAAATTGCAAATAAATGTCTAATAATTTTCAAATTTTACAAATTGATCCCTTCAAATTTTCAAAAATGGCAAATTGGTCCATATTTTAAATATTTAAAATTTGACCCAAATATTTTAAAATTTATGAAAAATGACCCCAAAATTTAACAATGAATCATTTTAATATTCCATCCAAACAAAAAAATTTAAAAATAAATGAATTTCAATTGAATCATTTGAATTACTTAGAATTTTAAATTTCTTAAAAATTCTCAATTACCTCGTCCAAACACATTCTAAGGTTTGGATAATTGTCCTGAAATTCAGACCAATTTTCCCATGTTACAGCTCACCTAAGCAAGCCCTCACACTCTACCAGCACCTGTGGGATCTGTTATTGCTGATGCACAATCGCACGGGTCTGAATGATAGTCTGAGGCATGAAAGTAGGACCCAACTCATTAATAGTCAAGGGTAGAGGCAAATAGTGGACACTATGCACACCCTTGCAGGGTTTCAAAGCCAACATGTGAAAGACCGGGTGAATCTTTGCTGTAGGTGGTAGCAGTAACTTATAGGCAACATGACCAATCTTGTGAATGACCTGAAAAGGACCAAAATAGCGCAACCCCAATTTTTGATTCTGTCGTAAGGCAATGGAATGTTGACGGTATGGTTTGAGCTTAACCAACACGTGGTCACCCACTTGGAATTCCAACACCCTTCTCTTGGAGTCTACAAACTTCTTCATGGTTTGTTAAGCTTTGGACAATTTTTCTTTGAGCAAAGCCAAGACCGTATCACGTTCTTGTCGTACTAGCGTTTGGAGTGAAGGGGTATCTAATGGGCTGCTGTCATACTTCATTCGCATAGGAGGATATATGTCGTATACTGCTTTGAACGAACACATACCGATGCTGCTGGGAAACACTGTATTATACCATAGTTTGGCTCAAGGAAGTAAATTGGACCCAGCCTTAAGATTTAGACTCGTAAAGCAACGTAAGTACATCACCAAGCATTTGTTGACAACTTCAAATTGTCCGTCTGTTTGAGGATGATATGTCATACTCATGGCAAAAGTAGTACCACTTAACTTGAAGAGTTTTTGCCAAAATTGACTAGTAAAAGCTTTGTCCCTATTCGATACAATTGATTTATGGAACCATGGAGCTTAACAATTGTGTTCATAAAAATTTCAACAACTTTGGCAGCTGTGAAATCACTTCTAAGAGTAGTAAAATGACTATACTTGGACAGACGATAAAAAACAACAAGAATAGCCGAGTATGAATTTGAATTAGGCACACCAGTTATGATGTCCATAGAGATATCCTCCCAAATTTGAGTCGAAATAGGAAGAGGGTGCAGCAGGCTTGCTGGACGTGCAGTTGATGCTTTAGCTAGCTGACAAACCAAGAATTGGGATACAAAATCCTTGATGTCACAGTTCATGGTTGGCCAATAAAATTGTGAGGCTAATCTGGCCTTGGTAAGGCTGATGCCAGCATGTCCATCGAGAGGGGAATCATGAAACTCTTGGAGTAACAATTCAATAATTTGTCTATCTGCAGGAATGACCAACATAGAATTCCAAAACAAGTTGTGAACTACTTGGTAATTAACATTCGGACAATGCCCCGAGATACACTGATTTCTTATGTTAACCAAATGAGGATCGTGATTGACAACGTCATTAGTTAAAGTTAGCACGACAGCGTGGGGGTAGAGAAAGCCAAGAAGAATGAACGAGACAAGGTATCTGCAACAAGGTTTTCACAACCCGGTTTATATTAAATAGTAAAATCATACCCCGAGAAATTTGTGCAACCAATGTCATTGTTCCGGTGTTTGGATGGTTTGATTCGTCAAAGCCTTCAAGCTTTTTTGATCCGTCTTGATTGTGAACTTTTGACCAATAAGATAATGACGAAATTTAACCATAGCTTCAGTGATAACATAGAGTTCTCGCACATAAGCGGACTGTTACTGCATCCTTAGGGACAACTTCTTAGAGAAGTATGCGATTGGATGTTTAGCTTGGCTTAGCACTGGACCAATACCTGAAGCACAAGCATCCGTTTCGAGAATAAATTGCTGATGAAAGTCTAGAAGAGCAAGTATTGGAGCTGCTGTAATGGTTGTCTTGAGCTACTTAAAAGCAATGGTTGCTTGGTTATTCCATTTAAAAGCATCCTCTTTCAGTAATTATGTCAATGGTGCTGCAATAGAGGCATATCCTTTAATAAAGCGACAGTAGTAACCGGATAACCCAAGAAAATCACATAATTATTTAATACTTGTGGCAACAGGCCAATCTAAAACCGCTTTGATCTTGGAAATATCCATTTCTACGCCTTAACTAGAGATTTTTTGACCCAAGTAATTTACCTTTGTCAATCTAAAACAACATTTAGACAATTTAGAAAATAAGGTATGATGTCTCAGCAAGGTGAGGACCACTTCCAAGTGTTCAAGGTGGGTTGCCCAAGAGGGACTGTAAACGAGTATATCATCGAAGAACACCAATATTGATTTTCTGAGTTGCTTTTCAAAAACTTGATTCATTAAGCTCTAAAATGATGTTGGGGCATTAGACAACCCGAACACATAACTAACCATTCATACAATCCTTGATGAGTGCGAAAAGTTGTTTTAAATAGATCCTTGGACTTGAATAAAATCTAATGGTATCTAGAACATAGATCTAACTTAGAGAAGTGAGTGACACCAAATAATTCATCTAGTAGTTCATAAACAATAGGGATGGGAAATTTTTCTTTAACCGTGATAGCCTTAAAAACACAGTAATTGGTGCAAAAATGCCACATACCATCTTTTTTTCTTAACGAGTAAAACATGTGAAGAAAAGGGGCTCGAGCTTGGTTGAATAATACCCTGGTCCGACATGTCCTTAACCATCGTCTCTATTTGTTCCTTTTGACATTGTGGGTATCGATACGGGCATACCTTAACTAGTTCACTGCCCTCCAAAATAGGTATAGTGTGGTCCTTTTCACAGGGTGGCGATAGGCCCTTAGGTTAGCCAAACACATCCATAAACGATTCAAGTAAAAACTACAAGTATGTTGGCAGACCAGAGGGCAAGGATATGGTAGTTGGGTCATGAAGAGCAATAATATTAAACTGCAACATGAATGAAGTATCGATGGAGTGTGTGTTATTAAGACGACAAATGTGATGAAACTGAGCTTGACCTACAAAGGGTGATTTATCACCATGGAGTGTGATGAAAGAATTCTAAAAATAGAATCTAATAGATAAGGCATCATAATCGGCAATGTGTGGACATAATGTTTTCAACCACGGTGCACCCAAAACCAAATCAGCACCGGTAGAAGAGAGTACGTATACCAGAACATGTAACATATGGCCTTGGATAGAGATTGGTAAGTCTGGAATATGTCCCTCTGAATTTAATTTACTACCATTACCCATAAGGATTGGAAATTTACCTGCAGAATGAATTGGAATTTTAAGCCAGTGAGCAATCCTTGGTTGCAGGAAATTTTCTGAAGTTCCGTTATCCAATAAAATTTGAATCTCAACACCCTGAATATTCCCTTTGAATCACATCATACCAACCCCAATAGATCCATGTAGAGAATTGAGCGAGAGATGATGTTCCATGGATGAACTTAGCTCGTCCATATAGAGTAAGAGTTGTTAGACGATAGGCTTCAATATATAGGGGTGAATAGAAAGTCTTGGGACAAGGGGTGCCTTGTAAGGGAGTAGCTTAAGACGGTGGATCATATTGGTAAATCTTGTCCAAAACCTTCAAACCCTAACGATCTTAAAAGAAAACCCCAGTTTGGTTTTATGATTTGAAATCCTCAAATTTCTCAACCTAATGTAAATGGTACAATCAACCTAATTGGACATTATCAACCCTAATCTAAATGGCACCCAATCAAAAAATGATTATGTGTAGTTTGATTGTGTGTATGCTTAGAAGAGAGGTTGAAGATGACGAGAATGCTTTGAAATTCTGATTTTGTATTGGTTTTACTCACTAGAAACCTTACAAGACAAAGATGCATGAATGAAGTGTTTATATGCATGCATGTTAGGAAGCAAAAGGAATGCAAAAAACTTGCAAAAATTATGAATTTAAAAAAAAAATTCTTTGCATAGGTCAACCTATGAAAGTCATGTGCTAACATGTTCAACGCATAGGCCGACCTGTATAAGGTCATGTGTCAAACTGTGAATGTCATGCGTTGCCTATGTGTCGACCTGGAGAGGTGGCACATGGAAAAGAATGTACATACTTTAATATTGCAACATGGGTGTCGACCTATGGTATGAATGTGTCGACCTATAGATGAGAAACTTTTTCTATAGGTCGACTTGTAGACGTATGTGTCGACCTATGATGTAATTTTTCTCTAAAAATTATTTCTCATACATTTTTTATGCATGAGACCTTTTCCAAGTTGTTTCCAAATGCTTTCACGCTTCCTATTGCTAAGATGAACATATAGAATCAGAGGATACCATCCAATATACATTAACGTTAAAATATCCTAGTTTTAACATCATGAAAAATACATCTAACGGAAGATGCACTCACATACTCCCCTTTTTTTATGATGGCAAAAATTGAGACGTTGGGTTTCGTTTTCGTGTTTTCAATGAAAGGCTCTCCCTAAATATATGCATCCCATTTTCATCTTGCTTCTCCCCCTTTGACAACATAAAAAAGAAACGAAGCAATCCATGAGAAGTATCCTAAATCAAGCATAAACCAATATAACACACATAGGCGGTTTGCCAAGATAAGAACATCAATACAATAACACTTACATAGAATGATTTTCATATTGAAAAAGAATTCCTAAACATAAATACAAGCATATAAAGCAACAATAAAACATGATTATCACAACTTATAATGTAACACAACATGAAACATGAAGGGGACAATGTAATCCAGAACTCTTGAGTTGTTAAAAAGCGACACGATTACGTGACATATGCCTATGGTGCTCCTGAAATGCTACACACGCATGTGTTATAGCAAGGTGTTATATGAATTTATCACCACTCAAACAAAAAACATAGATGTTATCATAACAATGACACATAACAAGAATTTTGCTAACATTATAACATGTTCAATCATATTTCATGCAAGAATACATAACAAGCCAATGCACCAAGAGCATATTTCAAGCATATAAAAAGAATAACACATAGTCACTATAAACATATAATTTACATAAATCAATAGAGATTTTTGGAAGTGAATGTTCATGAACTATTTGATATATCAAGAATATCAACCATTAGGAACACAATGAATATGCAAAAGTAAAAGCTCACTTATGAACTGATGAATGATGCATTCTTATGTGATTGAACTTCCAAGGAAGGTTAGAGAAAGTGTATATAAAGTGCATGCAACAAATCATATTTAGGCAAGATTTGAGATATCAAGTATCCCCAATTCCCATCGAAGGTTGAAAAATGGTTCAGTCGCAAGAGGTTTTGTAAAGATATCCGCAAGCTGATTTTTACTATCAACATGCTTAAATACGACGTCTCCTTTTTCAACATAGTCACGTAGGAAGTGGTGACGAATCTCAATATACTTAGTGCGAGAATGTAACACCGAATTTTTGGTTAGATTAATAGCACTAATGCTATCGCACATTATAGGAATACGTTGTAGTTTTATATCAAAATCAAGTAGTTGTTTTTTAAACCACAAAATTTGAGCACAACAACTACCGTTCGCTACGTATTCCACCTTTGCAATTGACAAAGCAACAAAAACTTGTTTCATGTTATGCCAACTTACTAAGAATTTGAAAACATGTCGCATTTTCCACTATTACTCTTCCTATCCGATTTGCTATCGACCCAATCGGAATCGGTATAACCAACCAAATCGCAACTGCTTCCCTTAGAGTATCAAAGCCCATACTTAGAAGTACCATGAAGATACCTAAGAAGCGTTTTACAGATTTTAAGTGAAATTCCTTAGGAGTTGAAAGATGAGAAGCGCACATACACACGCTAAACATAATGTTCGACCTAGATGCAGTAAGATATAGAAGAGAACCAATCATACCTCTATATTTCTTGACATCTACATCCTTACCAGTTTCATTCTTTTTCAAGTTTCCGTTTGTGACCTTATGAGTGTCAATAGATTTTGCATCTTCCATACCAAATCTCTTTAGTAAGTCGTTGCAATATTTGGTTTGACACACAAATGTACCTTTATTAAGTTGTTTTATTTGAAGACCAATGAAGTAATTTAACTCCGCCATGAGGCTCATCTCAAACTCACCCTGCATAAGCTTAGAAAACTCATCTACAAGTTGCATGTTAGTGGATCCAAAAATAATATCATCGACATAAACTTGAACTAGAAGAGTATACTTTCGTTGGCGCTTAATGAAAAGGGTAGTATCTACTTTTCCCCTAGAGTATCCTTGGTCGATTAAAAACTTACCTAGGCGCTCATACCAAGCCCTAGGTTCTTGTTTGAGACCATACATAGCTCGTTTGAGTTTGTAAACATGTTTTGAAAATCATGAGTATCCAAATCATGTTTACAAGCTCAAACGAGATTTATATGGTCTCAAACAAGAACCTAACACTTTGTATGAGCGCCTAAATAAGTTTTTAATCGATCAAGGATACTCTAGGGGAAAAGTACATTCTACACTTTTCATTAAGCGCCATAGATGGAAACTTGGAAAAGAATGAAAGAGGTAAGGATGTAGATGTCAAGAAATATAGAGGTATGATTGGTTCTCTTCTATATCTTACTACATCTAGGCCGAACATTATGTTTAGCGTGTGTATGTGTGCTCGTTATCTTTCGACTCATAAGGAATTTCACTTAAAATTTGTAAAACGCTTCTTAGGTATCTTCATGGTACTTCTAAGTATGCGCTTTGGTATTCTAAGGGAAGCGATTATAATATTGTTGGTTATACTGATTCTGATTTTTTCGGTTGCAAATCAGATATGAAGAGTACTAGTGGAACTTGCCACATGTTTTCAAATTCCTTAGTAAATTGGCATAATAAGAAACAAGTTTTTGTTGCTTTGTCAACCGCCGAGGCGGAATACATAGCGGCAGGTAGATGTTGTGCTCAAATTTTGTGGTTTAAACAACAACTACTTGATTTTGATATAAAACTACAACGTATTCCTATCATGTGCGACAACATTAGCGCTATTAATCTAACCTAAAATTCGGTGTAACATTCTCGCACTAAGCATATTGAGATTCGTCACCACTTCATACGTGACCATGTTGAAAAAGAAGATGTTGTATTTTAGCATGTTGACAATAAAAATCAACTTGCGGATATCTTTACAAAACCTCTTGTGACCAAACCATTTTTCAACATTTGAAGGGAATTGGGGATACTTGATATCTCAAATCTTGCCTAAATATGATTTGTTGCATGCACTTTATATACATTTTCTCTAACCTTCCTTGTAAGTTCAATCACATAAGTGTGCATCTTTCATCAATTTATAAGAGAGGTAATATTATTCCATTTTCGTTTTCCTTTAGTAAGTGAGATTTTACTTTTGCATGTTGCTTATGTTCCTAATGATTGATATTCTTGATGTATGAAATAGTTCATGAACGTTCACTTCCAAAAATCCCTTTTGATGTATGTCAATTATATGCTTGAAATATGCTCTTGCTGCATTGGCTTGTTATGTATTTTTGCATGAAATATGGTTGAACATGTTATAATGTTAGCAAAATTCTTGTTGTGTGTCATTGTTATGATAACATCTTTATTTTCGGTTTGAGTGGTGATAAATTCATATACCGCCTTGCTAGAGCACATGGGCGTGCATCATTTCGGGAGCACCAAAGGCATATGTCACATAATCGTGTCGCTTTTTAGCAACTCAAGAGTTCTTCATTACATTGTATCCTTCATGCTTCATGTTTCATGTTGTGTTATGTTATAGGTTATGACAATCATGCTCTATTGTTGTGTTATATGCTTGTATTTATGTTTAGGCTTTTTTTTTTCAATTTGAAAATCATTCTATGTGAGTGTTATTGTATTGGTGTTCTTATCTTTGTAAACCGCCTCTTTGTGTTATATTGGTTTTTGCGTGATTAAGATACTTCTCATGGATTGTTTCGTTTCTTTTTGAAGTTGACAAAGGGGGAGAATCAAGATGAAGATGGGATGCATATATTCAAAGGGAGCCTTTCATTGAAAACACGAAAATGAAATGCATCGTCTCGATTTTTTCCATCATAAAAAAATGGGAGTATGTGAGTGCAGCTTCCGTTAGATGTATTTTGCATGATGTCAAAACTAGGATATTTTAGCGTTAATTTATATTGGACGGTATCCTCTTATTCTCTATGTGCATCTTACCATTTAGATTCATGAAAGCATTTGGAAAAGGTCTCATGCATCAAAAAAGCATGAAAACATTATTTTTAGAGAAAAATTGCATCATAGGTCGAAACATAGGTCTACAGGTCGACTTATAGAAAAATTTTCTCATCTATAAGTCGAAACATCCATCCCATAGGTCGACACCCATGTAGCACCCCCAAAATTTGCTCTTCTTTTCTTTAACATTTTTGGCTTATGCTTCATTTCATTGGTGGTATTATCATAGAAATGAGAATCAGGGTATCTTTGGTGGTCCTTAAGATGGAGGATTAGTTCTCATAGAAATGAGAAAGAAGATATACTCAACCTTGTGGTATTATCAAGCTTCAAAGGTCTCATATTCATCAAGGCATTCTTAACAATCTCACCTAGTTATCTGAGGATTAGGGTTACAAGGACTTCAAGGGTTTCATCTGATCAAGCTCCTAGTGGCTCTGAGCTAGGGTTATGGTCAAAGGAAACTTGTGATTTATTCTTGGAGTTGAGAATGGTTCTAAGGTTCAACACACATCTCAAATGTTATCTACATCTCTTATGTTTCACCATAAGTCACTTCAAGAGGTTCCTAATTAATTGCATAGAGGAAAGTTTGAACTCATCTGGTAAAAAAGTTAACTGATGCCTTACCAAAGTCAACTCTTGAGTTCTTGGGTCATATTTGGGCATTTCAAGTCATCATCTATGATATTATGGGGTTTGATCAAGAGAAATCATAAAATCATGAGAAGTTACTAAATTAGGGTTTTTCTTGAATTTCACTAAATATGGAGAATTTGTGTTTATGGGGCTATCTTGCAACATTCATAACTTTCTCATCCTTGTTCTAAATGAGGCAAACTTATAATCAAATTAACGAGGACATCACATACTACAAGTTTGTAGAAGAAAGTAACTCCAAAAGATTCATAGATCAAAAGTTATGGTGGCTTAAAGTTGAGAAAAATTAAGATTCATGTTTTCAATACTTAGAATTTTCTATGTAAGGAATTTCAGCTTGGAGGGCATGTTTTCAAAGGCTATTTTCTTGATGATCCAAGCTTCTTCTCACTTTTCCTCCAACATGAAAGTTGTTCCTCATTCTCCAAGCTTTCTTTTGATAAGAAGAACTCTCTAATTGGTTGTGTAGAACTCAAGTTATGGTGTTCCAAAGTTAGGGATTTCAAGTTATCATATTTAGTAAGTATTTGATGAACTTCATGAAGCCAACTTCAAGGCCAGTTTCCAAATGGTTCTAAGCTCCATTTCAAAATATTTTCAACATAAAAGTTATTAAGCACATTCTAAGCTTTCCAAGGATAATGAGAACTCTCCAATTGGATTTGTCCATCTCAAGTTATGGCCTCCCAAAGTTAAGACATTTTCATGTTTCATGTTAATTTCAGAACATAGAATTTTTCAAATATGCTTAGGCATATTTTGGAGCAAACTTCAAACTATGTTTTCTCATTGATCAAGGTCTCATTTCACTTTCTTTCCAACATCAAAGTTGTTCATCTCATTCCCTAGTTTCATGCAAGCTCAAACTCTCATTCATCTAAGCAATATTGATCAAGTTATGCTCACCTTAAAGGTGGTACATGATTATGTTCACAAGGAGGGTCATTATCACTTTCTTGGCACATTTGGTATTGTACTCATGCAGCATGACCATAGTACATTATGTCCCACGCATACATCACCATTTGGGTTGCCAAATATGTCTAAACATTACCATGCATCCCATGTACCACATTTTCTTTTTGTGGCAAGATTTGTAATTTGGAATTGTACAAAAACTTTCTTCATATGCTCTCCCTCACGTGCCTTTTTTCCACCCTCCATCAGGCTTTTTGTTCATTCACAAAATTCACAATAATAATAACACCTCACCATAGTGCCAAAACCGTGTACTTTTTTTCCTCCAAACAAACTTTTCCATTGTGGGTTGGGCTGAAAACTTGTTCTACCCATCATATTTAAGGAATACAAACCCTAAATGATGACCTCAACCTGATTTCTAAAGGATTCATATCAGAAAAAGATTCATTCTCTCTCAAGAATATCAAACACGAGTTGGTTTTTTTTTCAAGGGATTTCTGCCATTTTCTTACCCCATTAGCACTCACTGAGGTCATTAGAAGCAAGAAGAGAAGTTTTCCAAAGTTTTTACACAAGAACAAGAGCCAACAGAGCTTCTCCATTAGGTACTTTTCCTTAACTTGTTATCATCATTTTAGATACATTTTAAGGTCATTATTGTTGCATGTGAAGTCCCATATTTGGTAGGAATTGTTTGCACATCTGGTTGTTTCATTTTGTTGAAGTTTCAGTTTAGATGTCAAACTTTCGTCCTTTGTTTTCATCGTGTTTTAGTGGACATAAATGATTTTTGAGGGTGGATTCGTGATCTATGTGAAACTCTCTTCAAAATGATGTCCATTTTTTTATTTTTGACAAGGTTTGCAGCTCGCTCCGGTGAGGCTCACCGGAGAAGACGATCGGAGCTAGGGCTCTGGCGTCTCTGGTTTGCATGCATGGCAGGTTGACTTGGTTTACTGCTTATGTGTTGGTGAGGTGGAAGCCACTTGGATTAGTCATCCCACGCATTTTGATTTATCTTTCCAGTCTGTTAAATTAAAGTGGATCATATTTGACCTTGGATCCTAAGCGTCCATTGTGGTTAATTTTGTTTTAATCAGATCCAAGGGTGGAGCGAGTTTCTGATAAAAAAAACCATGGGTACGTCTAATTCTGATCAGATGGTTATGATGTGCTGAGAGTGCATCACATGGATGCCAGATCTGGGGTTGTGAGCATTGGGTTTCAACATGTTGGGCTTGATTTTTTTTTTATATTCGCCCCCTGGTCTTGGCCCAAGCGTTTTTAAAACTGATCTTATTTACTGGTTGCACCCCCTTGATTTCTTCATTTCTTCTATTTTCTTCATTTTCTTCTTTTTATTTCAATTTTATTTTTGATATTCCATTAATGATAAAAATCCCCAAAATAATTTGTTTCTGATTGTTCAACATCTTGAGATATTTTCCATTATTTTATTTTATTTTTCATTTATTTTTGCTATTTTATTTTTAATTAATTTGTGAAGTGTTTTTACATATTTGTCCTTGGCTAGGGTTTGTGCTTTTGTTGCATTGTGCTTATCTTTTGGACTCAATCTCTTGATCATGTTTTGACATATCATTTATGAATATTTGATTAATGTTTTGATGCCTTGATGATGAATGTTTGATTGTTTCTTAATTGGTTTTAATTCATCCTCGATGCATGCTCGATTAGTGACCTAGTTGAGTTTTGTTTGACTTGATTTTGTGATGCATTTATGCAATCCTTTTGGGATCTTTTTCATGGTTAATCTTGATTGTCTTAACTTGAATTAGATCTTTGGATCCACATTTATTTGGTCATTTATCTATTTTTGATTGAATTTTCAACTTGATGATGTTTTGAGCATGATGCTTGGCTACCTTTGACCTAGTTTCTTGAGATTGTTTTCTTGCATGATCCTTTGATGCCAATGACTCTTGTATGCCTTGGTTAACTTATTCGAACTTTTGACCTTCATGCTTTATGTCCATTACTATGATGCTTACTGTTGCGGTGAAAATCGGATAACAAGCTATTACTTAACTTGCATCATTTTCTTTTACAACCGACTTTGATTTATCCAAAGGGAAGGTTCAAGATCGTTAAAAAACCTAAAGGGGGGAGATCTAAGGTTCGGGGGTTGGTTATACAAAGGGAAGGTATTAGCACCCTAAGTATCTGTAGTACTCTACAGGAACCTCTTGCTAAGTTTGTGTTATGTTATGTTTGCTTGCTAAGAACACGAAATAGAATTAGTCTCGTCCTAATCATGATTTAATCGAGGAATCGATAATCAATGATTCTTGACTTTCATCGACTAAAAAGTGAATGAAACTGAAATAAAAAGAAAGCGGTCTCATATTGATCAAAGTTTTGTTGATTCAATGAAGTCAACCAAACCATGAAGTTTGTTATGTCATCGACCAAAATAAAGATAATGAAACCGGAATGAAAAAATAAGGTTGGTCTCGTCTTAATCAAGATTTAAATCGATAATCTTAGATTTTTGACTTTCATCGACCAATAAAAATAAGTAAAAAGTGGCCTCATATTTATCAAGACTTTATTGATTTGAAATAATCAAAGTCAAGATTTGTGCAATGTCATCGGCCTAAAGTAAAGAAAATGGACTCGAAATGAAGAATAAAGTTAGTCTCGTCTTGATCAAGATTTAATCGGAGGATCGATAATCTTTTGATATTCGACTTTCATTGACCAAGAAAAATAAAGAAATGAGCCTCATACATATCAAGACTTTTTAGTCATTTTGCATAAATCAACTAAGTCATGATTTTGTAATATCATTGGCCCTAAAATCGAAATAAAGATCGTAAGCGAAAAATAAAAATCAAAACAAAATTCGAAAGAAAAAGTTATGAATTCAAGAAATAACATGATAAATTGAAACTAAAAATTCAAAGTGCTCCTAAAATAAAAACTAGAGAAACAAAATTAAGAAATAAATGGAAAATAAAATAAAAATAGTATGAAATAATAAAAGGGTGGTGATGAAGCATGTTTTTTGTCTTTTTGAATTTTTATCTTATCTTTTAAACATCATTCATAATAAAACCAAACAAAAATTATAGGATATTACAATACTTTTTCCAGAAAAATATTAGCATGCTAATGAACTTGATAACATCATAGATAAATTGATCATGGTTCTTTGAAAACGGAGAAATAAAAGAGGTGAATGCTACCTAGTGAAGACGGTCCACTGCCCCTTCAATGACACGAGTTATGGAAAAATGAAGACGAGCCTTCTCTCTAGAAAATTTGCAAGAATAATAGAGGGAGAAAATTAAGAGAGTATTCAGCCTTTGTGTTGGGTGAATCTGGTGTGTCAAATGAGAGAAAGAGAGATCTTATTTATAGTGTGAATAAAGTGGGAGTGTTGATGTGGCAATCCATGTGACTTTATGAGAATGATTCTTGGTCATTGATGAGTGAAGTGTAAGAATGCTTTTTGGCCATTGATAAATCCAAGTTGGCAATCCATGTGAAGTGTTAGAATGATTGAGTGGTCCCCACTTACCATGAAGGTAAACAAAATAAAAGTAATAATAATAACAATAATAAAGCTTAGTAATAATAAAACTAATAATAATAAAACTAATAATGATAATAAAACTAATAATAATAAAATTAATAATAATAATAATAATAATAATAATAATAAAGAAATAATAATAATAATAAACTAAAAATAATAAAAAAGATAATAATAATAATAATAAAAAAAGAAATAATAATAATAAAACTAAAAATAATAAAAAAGATAATTGAAAATAGTTAGTGAAAAAAGAAATAAAACAAATTAAATTCTAACAAAAATGCATGATTATTGATATGTTTACTAAAATGCAAAAACAGAGACCAATGAAAAGGATATGCAAACGATCAGAATATCGGAGGGTAAAATTTGGGATACAACAGTTGCCCCTATTTAAATATCTTCACCGGATGACATGAGTGATGATAGTCTTCATGAAATCATGGTGGAAGATATTTAAATATAGATAACCGAAAATTTTGTCCTCAGACGCACTGACATGCAATGCTATGGACAAAAATGCTGACATGCAATGAACTCTAATATGATGAAAATGATAGAATGCTAAATGCAGAGGGGCAAACAAACAAAACACCAAGGATGAAGGGCAATCCACCACAGGTGAGCTTACTACGGAAGGATAAGGTTAGCATTTACGAGAAAGACTCACTGGGGATACAGACTGTCCAACGATAGACTCACTGGGGAGACTCTAAGGATGCACCGGGGATAGAAAAATAAAGAGGAAATCCTACAGGCCCTCACTGGGGATGGGAGCCAGAGAGGGGCTCTCCACTAGGGAAAAGTCCAAGGAGATGGACGACAGGTTTATAGGTGACCGGACGACACTGGGGAAATGAAAGTACACTCTTTACTGGGCATGGAACCAGAAAGAAGACATGATCTCCCCTGGGGATCAATTTGGAATAAAAGGATAGACACCAACAAAAGATTTTCTGGGATTTTCTTATACTGAAGAGTTCAAACGGGATCTTCAAGAAAAACCAGAAAAGACAGAGAAAGCACATCCGGAAAAACATCAGATGGCAAAAAAAACCAGTCATCCAATAATGGTTGTGAATGAAGGGTACAAATCATAATATCTAATAATGGCTTTAGATGAATGTGAATAGAGACTACATTCAAGAATGGCTTTGAATGCAAAGAAACCAGTCATCCAATAATGGCTTTGAATAAAAGGTATAAATCACAATATCTAATAACGGCTTTAGATAAAGTGAACAAAGACTCTATCTGAAAAATATCAGAAAGAGAGACACATCCGGATAGGCATCAGATGGTAGAGAAATCGGACATCCAATACTGGCTTTGAATGAAAGGTATAGATCACAATATCTAATAACGGCTTTAGATAAAGTGAACAAAGACTCTATCTAAAAAATATCAGAAAGAGAGACACATCCGGATAGGCATCAGATGGTAGAGAAACCGGACATCCAATACTGGCTTTGAATGAAAGGTATAGATCACAATATCTAATAACGACTTTAGATAAATTGAACAAAGACTTTATCTTAAAAATATCAGAAAGAGAGACACATCCGGATAGGCATCAGATGGTAGAGAAACCAGACATCCAATAACGGCTTTGAATGAAAGGTATAACTCACAATATCTAATAATGGCTTTAGATGAGTGTGAACAAAGAGTACATTCAAGAATGACATTGAATGTAAAAAAAAAACACCAGTCATCCAATAATGGCTTTAGATGAAAGGTATAACTCATAATATCTGAGAAGGCATCATATACGAATGAGACAAAAGGTGAAATCTAAGAAGGCATTAGATAAAAGGGATCACAGTATCCAAGACAGCATTAAATGATTGTGAACTTTCAGGAATGGCACCGAAAGTAAAGGTAAATCACTATATTCAGGAATAGTATCAAATGATAGTGAGAAAGACATCCAGGAATGGCACTGGAGTGAAAGAATATAAAGATCCAGGAATAGCACAGGAATGAGAGAAGATAAATATCTATCAACAGGATTAGATGCGCAAGATAATGACAACATTCAGGAATGACACTGAATGAAAATGACAGGTAACATTTTGGTAAGGTAAGACATGGATAATGATACGACCTCGGGAGAAATGCAAATGAGGATGAAACACTCATGATATGCATACGTATATGAATTATGCAGATGAAGATGCTGACGACACAGCACGACTCTTTTGTGGAGAAGATAAAACTGGAAGACTGATTCCTCCACACGGAGATCACTGCCATTCCGCTTGGGACTAGAGATGCAACTGCTGAACACATCATTGCCACACTGGTAAACTATATCGAATGATGGTCCTTGTAGGAAGGATAAAGAGTTTCTTGGGGATTCTTCAGGTAAACTGCCCCAGATTAGCTGATTATTGTAGATGAGCTGATCATTGCTTCGGCTTGATTGATTCTGGAAATGACTGTTTCATGGTGCTCTTGGAAAGCTTGCCGCAGTCTGGGTCTTGAAAATGATTGTTTTACTGTACACTGGGAAAGCTTGCCCCAGTATGAGTCTTGAAAAATCTTATGTATAAACCGATTTTGAGAAGTCGCCATTAAACCTCACATCTTGAACTGATTCTCAACAGGATATGGAAGGAACTTGCCCCTGATTGGATCACCGACCAAGTTTCTCAATTGTTTGAAAATTCCTTAAGAAGAAAGCTAGTTTGCAAACAAAAGTATTTGTACAAACATGGTAAATGCAAAGTTCATGCAACTTTTGAAATCAAAATTATTTTGAAAGAGGTGCAAAGTATATGGGATACTGGTCACAACACGGTGGTTCAAGACATTAAAGTGAAACGTTTAAGCAAAGGGTGTAATACCCAAAATAGGTGACCTGCAAAAATCTTTTGGAATCAATTTATGCAACCTTGCTGTAGTATACTTTCAAAATAACCTTGCTTCAGTTAGGTCTTTTGAGGGTTATAACGTGGCCTGGTTCACGGTTTAAGAAACAAAGGATAAAGGCTCAAAGTTTATTTGTACCCACCCAATCTACGTGATGAACTTCAGTCCTATGCTCAGTTAACTCAAACTATGCACTCAAATTCCCATGAGTTAGGAATTGCACTGATGATAGCGATGATGGTTCAAAATTCAATGGACTTGAGATGGCGATCACTGCTTCCTTACAACTTTTGGTTGTCATACAAGCTTGTTCTTTCTTCTTTTCTTTTCTTTTTTTTTGTCTTTTTTTTAGTGACTGTCTGGCTTAAGGATTACAGTGAATCATCATTGGCGTTTGACTTGAAAGACATCTTCGACACTTGCTTGCTGTGTGCGAAGGAACATTTGTGAACTTTGTTGAGAGGCGTCTTGAATGTTGCTCTTGTAATTGAATGCACAACCCTGTTAAATGAGAACTACCCTGCCCCAGGTTAAAATTGCGGGTTTTTATTTGTAAAGAAAGAAACTCCTACTTCTAGGCTCGAAGGGGTTAAAGAGGGGTTAACTTCCTTATTTCTCCAGTGTTTGGGGAACTGAAACAATGCCTTACATTGTCAGGAAAGTTTTGATTTAAAAGCATACCAACAACAATTGTGGGTATAACGTTTTCATCATCCTCCATCCAATCTTTGCATAATCAACAGAAAGTGGACAAAAAATTTTTTTATTTTATTTTTCATGAAAGAGGAAGCAATAAGAAGTAAATAGCAAACACAAATGAATTGAATCAAAAGTTGCAGTGCTCATTTCATTAATTGTGAAAGTACAAACAAAATTTGAAAGCAAACACCCATTACAAAATAAAGAAAGTGAAAACAACAAGAAACAAAGGCCTAGTGACTAATCAACACAAGGATGAGCTGTCCTGTCTGAAACACTGGCTTTTAGGAGGATAGCATGCTGAAGTCGACTGAAGCTTCACTTGGCGTGCCCTGGCAGAGGGTTGTTCTGAACATTGGGATTGTCCTTAAAGGAGAGGATTTTGTTCCTCATCAGCTCTTGTACTCTAGCCTTCAACGTAAAGCAACTTTCCAAGTTATGGCCTGCACCACCTTGAGGTATTCACAATGAAGATCAGCCCTATAGCCGGCTGGAAGAGGATTTGGAGGAGAAGGCAGAGGCCTTGTGGTAATCAAACCTTGTTGAACCAAACCAGGATAAAGTTCAGTGTAAGTCATGGGAATGGGATCAAATTGACCCCTATTACGATACTGGCTCTGTCCTGCAGCCGGACGTTGGAAAGCTTGAGTTGGTCGTGGTGCAGCAACCACAGGAGTAACAGCAGCAACAACAGGGTGAACAACATACTGAGGTCGGGGACGAGGCCTTCTTGCTTCAACCATGACAGCATTAGTCTGATCTTCCTTCTTCTTCTGAAAGTTCCTGTAGGATTTCTTCACAGCATTAGAAGATTCAACAGCCTTGGATACTTTTCCTTTCTTAAGACCTTCCTCTAATCTTTGGCCAATAGTAACCAAATCAGTGAAATTGGAGGAAACACTTCCAACCATCTTCTCCCAATAGAATGGGGACAGGGTATCCATGAACATTCCGGTTAACTCTTTTTCAGCCAAAGGAGGTTCAACCTGGGAAGCCAACTCTCTCTAGCGTTGAGCATACTCCTTGAAAGACTCTTTATCATTCTGAGACATGTTTTGCAGTTGACGGTGATCAGGAGCCATGTCGAGGTTATACTTATACTGCTTCATGAAGGCATTTGTGAGGTCTTGGAAGCTATGGATAGAGTTTTGCTCGAGACCCATGTACCATTTGAGTGATGCTCCACTCAAGCTGTCTTGAAAACAGTGGATAAGCAACTTCTGATTCTTGGCATGAGCAGCCATCTTGCGAAGATACATGACCAAATGAGCTCTTGGGCAAGAGTGACCCTTGTACTTCACAAAATCTGGAGTTACGAACTTAGCAGGTATAACAAGGTCTGATACTAAGCACATATTGTCTGCATCCACATTAAAGAAATCAGTACCCTCAACGGCTTTGAGTCTCTTCTCTATGCTCTGAAACTGCTCTCGGACAACTTCAGGTTCAACAAAGTCTTCACGGTCTTCACCTTGAACACTGGCAGCATTGTACTCATAGAGGGGATTCTCGAAAGGAGCTCGAACAGTCTGTGGAATAGCATGGACCACAGGTCTGGGCTCGGTGAAAACAGGAGCTTGAAAGACAGGCATAGCAGTCTGACCAACCATAGCAGTAGATGCAATCGGTGGAGAGTAGTTGCGTGGCAAACCAAACTCTGGCCAAGTTGAAGGTGGCATCTGAACTGGTGGAGGATCAGCGCTTGAAACTTCCTGGATGACAGTCCTTTGGGGTTGCTCTCCCCTAGCAATCAAAACTTGGAGCATCTCAGTGAGTTTAGTCATGCTCGACTTAAGGTCATCGATCTCCATTCGGACCTCAGCATTGTACGTCTCTTGCTCTAACATCTTGCGTCTGTAGTTAGCTCTAGTCCGGTATCGGTGTCGAGGAATCAACTTGACGACTAACAGACAAACACTAGTGGATAGAGACAATTGGAGATGAGTATCTGGGTTAACAGATGCATGCAATGAATCATGCAAAAATGCAAATGATATGCAATGCAATGCAATGCAAACAGGATGCAAAACACATGCAACAGGATCAAAGGTTCGAGATCACAACATGGAGTCTGGGTAAAGAACCAACCACAGGGTGTGTACTAGGGTTCTTGTATCTGCAGAGCAAGGGTCTAAAGAGTTCCCAGAGTCGACAACCCATCTTTCGGATATTATCAATTTCCCAATTACTTGGTAGTCAAGAATATTCTCAAGAGAATCTCGTCTGAGTGTAGTATCGCGTAGCAATCATTTAGGATTACTCCCTCATAATCATCGCACTACATCCTAAATAGGCCAGGTGGGGTAAAGGGTAACTAATGGTCATCAGTATCCCTGGAACCAAGGTTGAAAGTGGCAACGCATTCACGATTGCTCGTTCAGCATATACCACCCCCAAGAGGGCCTCAACTGAGTATGGAACCTCAAGTCAACTCCTTTGGGATTTCTCCCTCGAAGTCTCCTTGACTATGTCCACGATCTTATCATATGTGTACGCTCAAGTCCGGGTTAGGACTTATCCTCACCACTCAAGGTAGCAACCCTGCACACAGAAAAACCCAAGCACAACAAGTATATATATAGATATAAATATGTATAGATATACAGGCAAACAAACATGTAAGATAACACAAATACAAACAAGATAGGTTTAACCCTCTTAGGTGTATGAAGAATCCCCAGTGAAGTCGCCATTTCTGTTGCGGTGAAAATCGGATAACAAGCTATTACTTAACTTGCATCATTTTCTTTTACAACCGACTTTGATTTATCCAAAGGAAAGGTTCAAGATCGTTAAAAAACCTAAAGGGGGGAGATCTAAGGTTCGGGGGTTGGTTATACAAAGGGAAGGTATTAGCACCCTAAGTATCTGTAGTACTCTACAGGAACCTCTTGCTAAGTTTGTGTTATGTTATGTTTGCTTGCTAAGAACACGAAATAGAATTAGTCTCGTTCTAATCATGATTTAATTGAGGAATCGATAATCAATGATTCTTGACTTTCATCGACTAAAAAGTGAATGAAACTGAAATAAAGAGAAAGCGGTCTCATATTGATCAAAGTTTTGTTGATTCAATGAAGTCAACCAAACCATGAAGTTTGTTATGTCATCGACCAAAATAAAGATAATGAAATCGGAATGAAAAAATAAGGTTGGTCTCGTCTTAATCAAGATTTAAATCGATAATCTTAGATTTTTGACTTTCATCGACCAATAAAAATAAGTAAAAAGTGGCCTCATATTTATCAAGACTTTATTGATTTGAAATAATCAAAGTCAAGATTTGTGCAATGTCATCGGCCTAAAGTAAAGAAAATGGACTCGAAATGAAGAATAAATTTAGTCTCGTCTTGATCAAGATTTAATCGGAGGATCGATAATCTTTTGATATTCGACTTTCATTGACCAAGAAAAATAAAGAAATGAGCCTCATACATATCAAGACTTTTTAGTCATTTTGCATAAATCAACTAAGTCATGATTTTGTAATATCATTGGCCCTAAAATCGAAATAAAGATCGTAAGCGAAAAATAAAAATCAAAACAAAATTCGAAAGAAAAAGTTATGAATTCAAGAAATAACATGATAAATTGAAACTAAAAATTCAAAGTGCTCATAAAATAAAAACTAGAGAAACAAAATTAAGAAATAAATGGAAAATAAAATAAAAATAGTATGAAATAATAAAAGGGTGGTGATGAAACATGTTTTTTGTCTTTTTGAATTTTTATCTTATCTTTTAAACATCATTCATAATAAAACCAAATAAAAATTATAGGATATTACAATACTTTTTCCAGAAAAATATTAACATGCTAATGAACTTAATAACAGCATAGATAAATGATCATGATACTTTGAAAACGGAGAAATAAAAGAGGTGAATGCTACCTAGTGGAGACGGTCCACTGCCTCTTCAATGACACGAGTTATGGAAAAATGAAGACGAGCCTTCTCTCCAGAAAATTTGCAAGAATAATTGAGGGAGAAAATTAAGAGAGTATTCAGCCTTTGTGTGAGGTGAATCTGGTGTGTCAAATGAGAGAAAGAGAGATCTTATTTATAGTGTGAATAAAGTGGGAGTGTTGATGTGGCAATCCATGTGACTTTATGAGAATGATTCTTGGCCATTGATGAGTGAAGTGTAAGAATGTTTTTTGGCAATTGATAAATCCAAGTTGGCAATCCATGTGAAGTGTTAGAATGATTGAGTGGTCCCCACTTACCATGAAGGTAAACAAAATAAAAGTAATAATAATAACAATAATAAAGCTTAGTAATAATAAAACTAATAATGATAATAAAACTAATAATAATAAAATTAATAATAATAATAATAAAAAAGAAATAATAATAATAAAACTAAAAATAATAAAAAAGATAATAATAATAATAAAAAAAGAAATAATAATAATAAAACTAAAAATAATAAAAAAGATAATTGAAAATAGTTAGTGAAAAAAGAAATAAAACAAATTAAATTCTAACAAAAATGCATGATTATTGATATGTTTACTAAAATGCGAAAACAGAGACCAATGAAAAGGATATGCAAACGATCAGAATATCGGAGGGTAAAATTTGGGGTACAACACTTACCTAGTTTTAATGCATGTCTTTAACTTGATCCTTAATGTTTCTTCTTGTTATCATTGAGTTGATTTTGAATTTATGTTCATGTTAATGCTACTGCCTCTCCTTGGATTCATGCTCTAATTTCATTGATTGATCTTTTGTGCATTGTTTATTATGAAATAATTGTTTGCAAATGCTTAGTCCTTTGTTATGATTCATGTTGAATGATATTGTGCTTCTTCTTTCATCTTTGAAATGTGTTAATCATGATATGTTATAGGTTCTGACCTTACTTGATCCACACCTTGCTTGATCCATTTTGTCTTGGCATGATGATTAGTGATGTGGATTTTGGATTTAAGACATGTTTTCTTTGTGCACTTCTTTGATTGCATTTGCTTATCCATTTGAACTTGAATGAATAAACACTTTGATCGTGGTTTGTGTTGATTGAGAATGTGTACGGTGATTGTGTGCTTTATCCATCTTTGATGTTTTGATTCATATGGTAAGCATGTTTTGACCTTAGCCTTGGTGTTTGGAACTTAAGAATTGTTGGTTGATTCTTCTTACCTTGTGTTGCCTTGACATCTTTTTCTCTTCATATCTTTGATTCTCCTTTGAGTTTTGGATTCCTATTTTTTGTTTGAGATTGAGTTGTATAATGTTTACTTGTGGTTGATCACATGCTCCCTTAAGGCTCCTAGTCTAACTTAATTTTTGATTAAGTTTGGAGTAGGATAGACATTAGGTAGACTTTCCCTTCAATCCTTTGCATGACAACATTAGGTTAAAATCTCCCTTCAATCTCAACCTTACGTCCATCTTTGTATGATGATATTAGGTAGACTTTCCCTTTTCTCATCCTCAACTATAGGGCCATTTTGCATGACAACATCTAGGTGAGTTTCCCTTAGATTTTCTTTTTACCTTTTGAGTCTTCTTTCTTCTTTCTCAAAACAAAATCAAAACACGTAATAAATACGATGAGTATTGTTCCCCCACGAGCCTTAAGTATATGGAAAATGATGAGTGGGGAGTCTCTCCTTACTTCTTCTAGAGTGTTTATCATACGTCCCTGTCGCAACTGCGAAAAAACAACCGGCGAGAAACGAGAATAGAAAAGTCGCCACCGAACGTTATTTATCCCGGCGAAGGGAAAGGAAACGACCGAAGAAAACCTAAAGAAAGGGAAAGACGTGGTCATCGCAACCATAGTCCGGGTTCGGGAGTCGGTTACGCGAGGGGAAGTTATTGGCACCCCCACGCATCCATCGTACTCGATGGGATCCACACTTGTTATCTAATCAAAGGGTGAGTTATCTAAAGCCTACTGCTAAGCAGAGAGGTGGCACAGAAAGGGAAAACAAAAATGAAAAAAAAAAGACTCAGTAGGACATCGTCGTCCTAGGTCTACGTATTCCCTCGGGAGTGGGAAAGTCAAAGTCAACGTAGTTCGGAGGACTACGGGTGGATGGGGGGAAGGTTGCTCGCCAAGACATCGTTGTCTCGTGCCTACGTATCCTCAATCTAACCAGAGAGAGGAAATCATAGCAGTCGTAGTTTGACCTACGGGTCGGTAAGTGTTTTTTATGAGCGACGTTAGGTTCGCGTCCGGCAGTTAGGGTCGATGCCTGTTTGCGACTGAACGGAAGTAACGTGATCTTTTTTGAAAATGATTTGAAACCCAACAATCCCGAAGGATAAAAAAGATTTGAATTTGTTTTTGTGTTTTTTAGACAGAAATGAATTAAGTTAGTTTGTGACTTGTATTGCACTAAAGTCTATGACATAGGAACGAATGCGTCGCATATTGTCCCCAATAGGACGTATGCTAAACACCTTAGAAGAGTGAAGGGAGGCCCCCTATTCCTCATTTCCCATGTACTTAAGGCTCATGCGCAATACGCGTTGCCTTTATTAAGTGTTTTAGACTTGTTATGAGATGAGAAGAGAAGACTCGAGGGGAAAAGAAAACACTAAGGGAATTCTATCCTAATGTTATCATGCAAAGATGGCCTTAAAGTTGAGGTAAGAAGGGAAGATTCTACCTAATATTAGCATACATGGTTTGAATCCTAATGTCTACCCTATTCCAAGCTTAATCAAAGATTAAGTTGGACTAGGGAACCCTAAGGGAACATGCAAACCAAACCAAAATAAAGAGAAACAAGCCAAAAACATCAGCTACAACAGCGCTCCTGCACCTGTACAGTAGTAAAATCCAGCAAACACACGAAACAGAATTCAATAGCTCAAGTTTCCAGCACAAAACATGTGTAAAAGACACCAGACTAGCATGAATGCATAATGGACAGCATATGAAAATCCAGAACAGCAGGTGTGAAAAGTCAGGCAGCATGTGTTCATGATCATTCAGACAAATGCAACATGCAAGCGATGATTGCCAATGGATATGTATAGCAAAACAAACCAAGCATAGGAATTGCAATCATTAAGAATGAACAACAAATGAACATGTTGACAATTCAAAAACAAGTATGCTTAACAAAGTTGCACAACTTAAGCGTTCACCAAAACATCATGCATAAACGAAAGCGGAAGCAAAAAATGATCATGCATCACGACTCCAGCAAGTTAAGCATTAATCAACCACCAACATGAATCAAGTATGTATGCAACATGTTCATCACATCAAGTAGACAAAATGACAATTATAGGTGTTCATCAACAAAACCAAAAGCCGTGTGTCGGAAAACACGAGGATAATATCAAGGATGATGAAAAAGGTCAAAAACAAGTCACATAAATGTATCACATCAATCCATGAAGTTTTAGAATGGAAATGAATCGAAATAAACTAAAAAATGCACAAAAATCACACTCTGCATCAGTGTTAATCGATTAACCATTTGCAATTCAAATTGGTTAATCGATTAACATTTCAAAAACAGCAAAATTACACTGGTTAATTGATTAACCAATTTGCACTGCAAACGGTTAATCGATTAACCCTGTACCATCAGCAAAAAATCAGGTTGAAAAATCACTTTTCAGCAGCAGAATCACTTATGCAATCGTCCCAATGATCATGTAAACAAATATGCACGAAAATTACATTGAATTGCAATATTCAAACATCAATTAGATCCAACAAACATCAACATTACGAATCAAATTCAAGCAAATGGATCAAATCACATTGAAAACCATGGATCTACATTGTATAAGTTGGAATTAAGGTAGATTAAGCATTGATCACAGAAAAACCAACCTACAAAGATGAGAATTGCTTTGGTAAGTGTTACAAACGAAAATTGATGAATCCAAGCAAGAAATCCAAGATCCTAGCAAGAAACTTCAAGATCCAAGCAATGTGATGAACTTACTTCAAAATCAACTCAAATAATCACTTCTAAAATTTTAGATCTGAATCCAAACGAAAATCACCAATGAAATCATGTAATGGAATGGTAATGAGAGGCTTTAGCTCAAGAATTAACAAGTTCCAATGAAGAACTTGTTAATCTCTATGGAAGTGCTCTAAGTGAGGTTGAAAATGGAGGTTGAGAATGAAAATGTGAGAGAGAATTGAGAGAGAATTCTGAAAATTGATGGTGAATAAGGGTGAAAATGATCAAGGTCCTTTGAGGTTTGGATTTAATCTGATTAAATAACCCCTAGGTTAGGAGTTAAGATTGGGTTTGGAATGAGGTTTAGAGAGTGGAAATGGGAGTGAAAAATGAACTAGGAAAGGGAAAGTGGAATTAGAGTGGAAATTGGATGGAAAATAAATCAAATTGGAAACCTCTCTAGATCCTTCTAATGGTGTGAAAGTTGAATTGGTGATTAAAATTTGGAATTCAAAAATGCAGCGCTGAAAAATGAGGTATCTGGGCAAATTTTGCCTTGGTTAATCGATTAACCATTTTCAGTACAAAATGTGTTAATCGATTAACACAAGGGAAATTTAAATTCTGGAGCTTTTTGGAGGGAAACTTTGATATTCTCCTGATTCCACTTGTTCTGAGCCACATTAAGCGTTTGAAATTTGTCATTTGATATTACCACTGAATCGTGCCTGCAATATGCTGTGAATTCCTTTCCACACTCAAAATAACCTGCTGAAATTAACTGTCCGGTGCTGAATTATTGATCAAAAGTAATTGTTGGAGTTTCTAACCATCAAATCATCTAGTGAGCAAAATAAATGCTCAAAAAAACTTGGAAAGCTATCTGTTTGGCTCTGACTATTGCTGAGAATAAACCCTGAACTGATGACACAATGAACTGCTGGATAATACTTTGATCCCATGCCCAAAAGAACCATGCAAATGCAAAATGACGATGCAGAAGGAAATGAAACATAAGCCAGTTAGCACTAGAAAAATGAAGGCAATTTTTGGGGTGCTACAGTCCCGTTTGGGGACGATCTTGCGAAGCATTCGCTCCTATGTCATAGAATTTAGTGCAATACGAATCTCAAACAAAATCAATTCACTTCGGTTAAAAATCTCTTGAACAAACAGCAAATCATTTTGTCCCTCGGGATGTTTCGTCAAACATTTTCAAAATAGGGCATGTTATTTCTGTTCTACCGCAAACAAGCATCAACCCTAAGTGTTGGAACGTGAACTTAGCATCGCTGATAAAAGACAATTAACAATTCGTAGGCTGAACTACGAACGCTCTGATTTCTCATTCCCGTTGAGAATATGTAGGCACAAGACGGCGAAGTCTTGGCGAGCACTCTTCCTTTTTTTTTCATTCGTAGACCAAACTACAAACGCTCTGATTTCGTCGTTCTCTTCCGAATGAGGATACATTGGCATAAGACGACGATGTCTTGGGGAGCAACCTTCCCTCCATTCACCCGTAGTCCTCCGAACTACGTTGACTCTGACTTTCCCATTGCACGAGGGAATACGTAGGCATAGGACAGCGAAGTCCTATCGAGTCTCCTTTTGTTTTTCCCTTTTCGTTTCTATTAGCAAGTAGGCTTTAGACAAACACACCCTTTGATTAGAACAGCAAGAGTGGATCCCATTAAGTACAACGAACGCGAGGGGTGCTAACACCTTCCTCTCGCGTAATTGACTCCCGAACCCAGGATTTGGTTACGATACCATGTTCCTTTCCTTTCTTTGAGGTTTCTTTGATCGTTTCCTTTCCCCCGTCGGGATAAATAATGTTCGGTGGCGACTCTGTTTTTCCGCCGGTTGTTTTTCAAGTTGCGATAACCCATGTTGCAGTATTAATACTTGTAACTTATGTTCCATGTGCCGCCTCTTCAGGTTGACACATAGGCAGCGCATGACATTCACAGGTCGACACATGACCTTATACAGATCGGCGTATGCATTGAATAGGTTGGCACATGACTTTCATAGGTTGACGTATGCGACAAAAAATTTCAAAAATTCATAAATTTTTCAAGTCTTTTGCATTCCTTTTGCTTCCAAACATGCATGCATTTAAATACTTCATACATGTATCTTTGAATACTAAGGTTTCTGGTGAGCAAAACCTACACGGAATCAGGATTTCAAAGCATTCTCATCATCTTCAACCTCTCTTTTATGCATACACACAATCAAACTACACATAATCAATTTTTGATTGGGTTCCATCTAGATTAGGGTTGATAACGTCCAATTAGGTTGATTGTACCGTTTAAATTGGTGTTGCGGTGAGAGTCGGATATCAAGCTTTTGATTAACTTGAATCACAAATCTTTAAATATTCACCACCGAACTTTGTTTTATCCAAGGGAAAGGGAAAAGATAGTAAAAAACCCTAAGTTTGCAATGTAACAACAATGATAAGAGATTGTAAGGTTCGGGGGTTGGTTATACCTAGGGAAGGTGTTAGCATCCTAAGCATCTATAGTACTATAATGAAACTTCTTACTAGTATTTGTGTTATTGTTTGCTATTAGCTTGAAATGTCTTATGTTTGGGTTTTATGGGTGAAGATATGAACCTAACGGTTTATTACTAAGTATGCTCGCCAAAACTTCGCGGTCTTGTGCCTACATATCCTTACAAGGATGGAATCAGAGCATTTGTATTTCATCTCACTAGGGATGAATGAACACTTGATTATGATCAAGGTTCAAAGAGGGAAGGTAAGTGTTATGGCTTTAACACTTACATGACTTTCACAAAGTCAAAAGAGTTGTAAATTCTACCCTAAGTCTAAGTTGTAAGACCTAATGACTCTAACAAGGTCAAAGGGGAATTGGGTATTGCTAAAATTCTTATGACATTGAGTCAATGAAGTATTCTTTCCCTTGGATTTGGGAACAAAAGGCAACAAAGGGTATGAATAACTTGATAAATTTAAAAGAGTATGACTAATGTGGATGAGATGAACAAGTATGATATCCAAACATGATATCAATTGCAAGCAATTTAGTAACATTCAAACATGATGTTAATTGTAGTATGAAAAAATTAAAGCATGTGGTAACAACCAAAGTGTAAGAGTAGATGTGACAACATCTAAAGAAAAGACTTGACAAAGTCATAAAACAAACAAGGTAACAACCAAGAACATATCCAAAGTTTAATGAAGTTACAAGTCAACATGGTGACAACCAAAGTAAGTAGATACAAGAAAAGATGTTACATCACTTAAACATACATGAGGTGTAGTTCTAGCAAGACTAAAGTATCATGGATGACAAGTTCAAGTACATAATTAGGGCAAACATGCATTAGGGTTTACTAACATCACTTAATCATGAATACAAGACAAAAATGGATAAGTTGTAACAACACTTAATCATGAATACAATTTAAACATTCAAACATGGATAAGTCATCACAACACTTAATCATGAATACAATTTAAACATTGACAAGTTATAACAACACTTAGACATGGTAGGATTCAAAGATTTAATAGAACATGTGTGACAACATTTATACAAGGATTCAATTCAAAGTTCAAGTATGACATGCATAAGTTATAACAACACTTAACCATGGATGAGAACAAAGTTCAAAGTTAGCATGTATAAGTCAAGACATCACTTAACATGAAGAAGATTCAAAGTTGAAATGAGGCTTGTATAAGTCAAAGCATTACTTAACATGGTAAAAATTAAGATTCAAGGTAAACATGTATAAGTTAAAACATCACTTAATCATAAATACAATTTAAGACATTTAAGACAAATAAAGATAACAACCAAAGCATAATTGAGCAAAGAGACATGTTTATGACAATAACATGTGGATGGATGATGCAAACATACTACGTAAATACCAATTAACAACGATTGGGAAAGGTATATAATGACGCAGGCACAGGCGTTGTTATGTAGAGTGTCGTTGTAAATGGATACTTATAATCACATGCCATTAACCGTTGTAATTACCTGGAAACAGTGTGCCCTATCACAACGGTTATTAAAACGAACCGTTGTGATAAATATAATGCTCCTAGGTTCGATTCTCAGTCGTGCCGTTATGATATTTATTTTTTTCTGTGCAGCGCGCGAGATATTATTACGGTTATATTTTATACCCGTCGTTATATATTCTGCAGACACAAATATACAACCATGACTTGGTTTTATAACCACAGTCAAAACTTCCTATATTTTAAATATGCATTTCTCAACAATTCAAATTCATCCCATTATTGAACTTGTAACAATTTTAAATATGCATTTCTCAGCAATTCAAATTCACTCCATTTTTTAACCTGTAACCATTTTAACCATAACAGATAAGCTAACATTGTTCATTTGTAATTATTGTAACTATTATAACCATAAAATACAGCTAACATTGTAACATTGTAAGTATTTGTAAGTATACAATCTGTAAGTATTGTAACTATTATAACCATATTTACACCAAACACTATATTCATGTCATCAATACAAAAAAGTGTTATTCACATCATCTCTACAGAAAAAAGTCATTGACATCATCAATCAGCAGGACCCTTAAGAACATTGTGGATATATGCCCAACGTTTGCGAAGATCTACGAAGTCCTCAACGGGGAATGGGGTTTCGTCGTTAAACATATACATAAGAAAGAGGCAATAACATGTATGATAATAATTCAATAGTCAACTTATCTGTTAATATATGTAAACATTTTATGACATGTATACCTTATCCCATGAATCAACAATGCCGGTAAGGACAATGTTTAGCATGTGTTTCATGACATAATAACCACACTCGTAATTCCCGGGTTGTTTCCTTGTCTACAAATTTAAGCAAAAATCACATGAATACAACCACAATGAATGTAAATGAAAGAAACATAGACATGCCACTTACTTTAGGACAGATCCATCTGGGCTTTCTTCTAACATTGTTCATCATATTCACTTGCTCCACAACACTGTACATTGAATTTGAATTAAACATATTACATGATAAACTAATTACAATGTCAAAGAAAATGAATTAAGCATACACTTACGAATTAATCACATCTTTCATTTTGTTTTGCAGTGGATCATGCAAGGAACACAGAAAAGTTATCGTATTCGTTCGTAATGATATGATGATCAATTGCCAATGACCACTGAATAAACAAGAGCATATATATAGGTTAATGGTATTTGCTAAAACAAAACTAAATATAGAATAAAAATCAATTCAAAAAATAATTACGTGCAGAGGAATGGTGCTAAGTAACATTATTTTCCTCCCTCATTTAACCGTGTTATCAAGTACTCTCGGATAGCTTTTGGTTCATTAAAAGTCCAACGAATAAAAAGTGGATCCGAGATTCCGTATGTACTCGATTTATTCAACTCTATACAAAGACAGTGAGTGTACCTAAATGGTTAAAGAAAATGAATAAATTAGGAGTGATGTTTTATAAATGATAATGTTCTATAAGGATATGTATATTCAACTATATATACTTACGTGCACCAAACTTGCAATATCCCGATTTCCATCCACTTATACCCACCAAGAAAATCTCTTACATCATCAAGATTATAATAGAATAAACCCAAACGTGGACAATGTTCTAGCGGGCTGAACAATTACTTTCTTTTGTAGAAGCATGACGTACAACACTTCAACTAGGAGTTCGATCATCATCATCACCATCAACATTACAACGATCTTCATTTGTCCGTTGTTCCAAGTTTTCACTTAATCTCTACATCATAATATTCAATTAAAACATAAAACAAAAACAAGCACAATATATATCATACATCTTTGATAAAAACACTAACATCTCAAGTAAAGTACATACCGAATACATCTCTTAGAACCTTTCCGTAGCTTTCTCTCTTTTTTCCTTCTCCTCTTCTAACATTCTGCGCTGTTCTTCTAATTGCTTCTCAAAATTTTCAATCTTTTGTCTTTAAGCAATTATTTTTGGGCTTTCGATTCCTTTTCTTTGAGACCCAAAGAATGACCTCAAGCCGACACCTTCTCCAACAGCACGGACACGCCCACCATGCTCACCTGTTCCGATAGCTTCTACTAATATATCATGTCGTGCTTGTGGAACAAATGTGCCTTCACGGGCTCCCTCAACCAACTTATCCTACACAACATGAGAAACATACATATATTAGTTATGAATGCATTTAACTAAAAAATAACAAGCACCACAAATCATACTTATAATTTTTTCGACAACTACTCTTGAAGCCTCAGAGATGTACTCTCTATCTGGTCTTAATCGAGCCCTCTTCCATTTTTCATGTCTTGAAGGTGGAGATGGGATGCGATCATCTCCGGTTTTTGATTGTCTCTCAAGCATGATCTTTTTCTCAAGATTCCTATAACCCCCACGAGACGATCTATGGGGGTACATGTTCTTGGCTTTATTGAGTATCCCGACTTCGCTTTTAACCTGTTATGAACATAGTGAAAAAATATATGATTAGTATCTACAACTCATTAGCATAACATTATCGGTTACATGAGAATAATACTAACCTTAAATTCCTCAGAACGACGTATCTTTGCAAACCTTTTCCATTGCTTCTTCGATATAAAACTATATCGAATCCATAGATGAGCATGACCACTCTTAGGCCTCCTAATGTAGTCAGCCGTGAGTTGTGCCTTAAATCCCCTCCAATGAGTACCAGCATATGATATCCACTTTTTTTTTTCAAATTTGAGTCATCGTCGGTTAACTCAAAATTCAACTACATTTAAATCAATATATAAGAATGTATTAGAAATTATAGATATTGATATCGGCGATATATAAAAATTATAGTATGTAATACCTTAACATCATTCCATATGCTTTCTTTGACCTTATTATCAACTTGTTTCCAATCATCAATCAATATACTGACCTTGCTGCGTGCAAGGAATGAAACATAACTCTTAAAAGTAGAGTAGTGTTGACAATCCACTACTCTGTACAAAGAATCAAATTGGATAGGAATTTTTTCACCTGATGTGTTCCAGAAAAATGTGAATTGGGGCATCATTGTGACGCCTCTTTGTGATCTTTTCATTTGACTTTTAGTTGTTTGAGTATCATTGTCAAACATCTCATTTGTTTGAGTTTCTTCGCTGGTTTCTGATGAAGAACTCAACAAGGTCGACATCTAAGTTCAAAAACAACAACAACAACATAAACAACAAGAACATAAACATCAACCACAAAATAAAACAACAACAACCACAACAATGGCAAATGAAGTTTACTGTAGATGCATGGGGAAAAATATTTTACGTACTCTAAACGTGATGATTAAGCAAATGATGTTGGTGTTGGTGATAGTGTTGTCTTCCTTCCTTGTGGTGACGACGGTGTTGTTGTTGTTTTCCTTCTAGACGGTAACAACTTGGTTGATCGTGATGGGCTTGTCAACTTGGTTGACGATGATGATGACAATGGAAAATACACAATAAAGTAGGAACGATGGTGTTCTGGATGAAATCGTGTAATGTTTCACAGTAATGAACGTTAGGGTTTGGGTTGAAATCGTGTATTGTTTCGTCTAATTTCTATTTGCAATGGAAAAAGGATACTGAAGAGACAAGCTAACTAGGAGTTTATAATATTATCACGCTACCACAACAACCAATACTTGTAACCGTAGTGATATTTTACTTTCATGGTGAAATTTCATAAAAAAGTGCCAGAGTATTAAAAATAAAAAATTTTAAATAAAAAACAAAATATAACACAACGGTTGTAAACATCAACCGTAGTCATAAACTTTAAAGATTTTTATCTAAAAATAAATAAAAATGAAAAGGCGCAACTTAACAACGGTGGAACTATTGAACCGTCGTCATAAATTTTAAAGTTTTTATTTAAAAATAATTAAAAAAGAAAAGGCGCCACTTTACATTAAAGGAATAACATATATGAGGGCCCTGAGGTTCGAACCCATGAAAGCTTGAGGTTATCACAACGGTTGGCTGATTAACCGTTGTTATATACAAATAATTTTTAATAAAAAATAATATTATGATAGATCCTTAGTTTAAAGATGTCACAACGGTGTAGGGAATAAGCGTGGTGACCATGGCGTTGTTGTTTACGCGTTTTGTAGTAGTATAATGGATACCATATGAGCATACACATAGATGGCAAGTCATGATTTACACATCATATGAACAAGTTAAGACATTACTTGAATATTCAATCATGGATACAAGTTGAACATGTTTAAGACAAATAGGTAACAACCAAACATACATGTTGTGAATTCAAACATGGTCTTAAACAAAAGGGAAATATCACAAAGAGTTTGACATTCAAGCATGCATACAAAGTCACATTTTTGGAAAAAAATCAAGTGTTTAAGAACACCTAAACATGGTATGATCCATACAAAGCAAACATGCACATCAAGATTCATATAAATATGGAGGAAAATCACATGTCAAAGGCAAAAGACCAAGCAAAAGTCACATGGTATGAACAAAGTTTCAACATACATTTACATGTAATCATACACTTAAAAATGTATCAAAATCAAATTAAAACAAGGATGTACAAGTTCACAACATCATATAAGGTTTATAAAAGGTGTAGGAGATTCATACAATTCAATATTCACAAAGAAAATCAAAGGGATCAACCAAAGAATCAAGAGAGAGTCTTAAGAAATCCTAAAAAGGCATCCACTTTAAGCAAGCATAAGTGCAAGAAAAATAAATGTTTTTGGAAATTTATTTTTATGAACAGAAAATATACATTTTCATGAGCATTTAGCAAAAAGAATGGGTAAAAAAAGGTTTAGGGATGAAAAAGTTATTAAGGTTATAATTTGTGAAGAAAAAGAGAAAAATAAAGTGATAAAAATAAGGAAAGGGTCCTAATGGGATTTGAACCCATGCTATTGAACTAGCCACTCAAAAATATAGCCACTGAACCAAAGCGCACATTATGAAATGATGATAGAAACATACACATATATTTAAAGAAAGCTTCAGAAATGCAAAAATAACACAAAAATACAAGAAAGGACAAAAAGGGGAATCACTAGGACTCAGACCCTGGTCAGGAGAGGCAAAGGGACTTGAAGCGCGCATGCTGAACCACTGGGGTGGTGATACATCCATTGTATCACCCCATCAAAATAAATATAAACCAAATTATGACCTGGAAACTCAACCAAATGCGATATGGCTGAACATCATCATCTTCATCACTTTTCAGTTTGCAAAAGCTACCATAACTTCCTAAATACTCCATGAAATTTAATGAATAAAAACATAAACTTGCCTATTTTTTTACAAGGAATTCAGTGGTACAATTGAAATTGTCTAAAAATGCCTCTAATTTAAAACACGATAGTAAAACCTCAACTAGCTCAAATTTGTAATTTCTATGGCACAGTCACACACAGTCATGATAAGCAACAAACAATGGATCAAAAACATCATATACATCATAACAAACAAGTTTATACTCAGTGTACATCAAGATATGGCATGGTGTGAAAAGTTCAAGATTGTAGTGACTTACCTCTTGAAGCAAACTTGAAGTCTTCACAAGAGCAGTTACAGAAATGCTTTGATGACTTGGACAACTTCAATACACCTCTAAAGAAGCTTTAGAATGCTTATGAGCCCTTGGAATCATTTGGAACAGAATGTACCTTCCTTCTTTCCAATGTGTGAAAATTCTCAAACTAGGAACTTCAAGTTATTGAAGTTACAGATGCCAAGTAATGTTTGGAATAGTTTAGGGATGATTTATGGAGTGTGTTGGAAGGGTCAAAGTGATTGAAACTGATCAGAATCAGGTTTTGGGTAGCAAAGTGCAAAAAGTCAACAGTTTAAGGTTTTGAGGGTTGAATTTTTGATTTTGATTGTTTCTAATGGAGATGAAGGTTTGGAAACCTTCAAGGGATGATTAGTGATATGTTTGAACATGTGTTTTGGTGGTTTGGGTGTGGAGGTGAAACTGGTTGTGTTTGTGCAAGTTGTGGTTTCTTGGCACAAAGGGAGACTTAGTTTGCAAGATGCTGAGTTTAGGAGGTTTGAGAGATGTTTTCTCTAGTTTTTGTTGTCTTTGAGGCTTGAAATATGCCTCTATTTATAGGAAAAGAGTGAGGCTCAATGTGCTGCAAAATTGCAACTTAAGGAGTTCATGGTTTGGTTGAAATGTAACTTGGCAATTCATGGAGTTTTGTAGTTCCAATGCCTAGTACCAACTTGTTGTACCCCAAATTTTACCCTCAGATTTTTCTGATCATTTCATATCATTCTGAGTCAGTATTATTTTCGCAATTTTAGTAAACATCTCATTAATCATGCATTTTCTTCTTCATGTCATTCTTGATTTAAATTATTTATTATTTTTGTATTTTTAGTTAGATTCTCATTTTAAATTTGTCTAAGATTTATTTTAGTTAATTTCAATATAGTTTATCTTTTACTTAGTTCATATTTAATTTAGTTTAATGTTTCTTTTTAATTACAATTTTTATTTTAAGCTTAATTTAATTTTATTTTAGTTTAGCTTTTATTTTTAGTATAGTCTTATTTAGATTAATTTTGATTTTAAATTTTAGTCAATTTTAATATTAATTAGTTTAAGTTCACTAACTTAGTGTAATTCTTAATTTTAATTTTCCACTTTAATTTTGATTATAATTAGTTTCATTCAATCAATTTCTTGTCTAAAAAAACTCATAAAAATATTAATACTTAGAGTCATTTTATGATTTAATACAAAACAAAAATGAAAAAAGTTACTACCAAAGTCCCTCTTCCACCAACTTTTCACAACACTATGCCTTGCAACTAGACAAAATCTAAAACAAGGATATGCCCAATACATATATGGTCGACTTTTCATTGATAGCCAACGTACAACTTTTCCATCAACTTTTCACTACACACTAGCCGCTCGCGAACCAACTTTGCTGCTACCTCCACTTTTTCCTCCAAAACCGTACAATTTTATCAAGCTTTCCGCCAAACTTTCTGCTGCAAAACCAATTCACACCTAGCCATCTACTGCTACTTAAACCATAAAATGGGCAACCACTAATCTTCTCACTTGGCTCAAGAAAGGCAGTAAGGAAGCATGCGCATAGGATCTTGGCTAGTGATCTTTCTCCCTTAGACAAAGCCTCAAACCACTAAATGTTTGGACTGTAAACCAGCTGCCTTGTGCTATAAAAGGACTCCATTCTCCCTTGTGAACGACAACAAGATCAGATCATCAGAATACTACACACCAACATCATCACCAGAATACCATCCGGTAAAACAGCAATCCACCATCCTCATTTCACCTTCTTGCAAAACCGTGACCTCACATAACCATCCAAACAAACCTTCTTGATCTTCACGGTTCAAACAACAACTCGACTTACCACTTCAACAAAATTTCCAACCTCCATTTTCAACCACCACCGATCCACAACCGCTGTGGGAGAGCAGAGAAAGAAGAGAGTCACCGATGAACCGATTTTGATGTACACAAGTGACTACCGCTACTACTTTTTATTTGGTAATGGTTTCACATTTCTCCGCATTTCAATTACTATGTTACATGTATATATATTGTACAATGTTTGGTATTTCCTTTCGATTGGGTGCATAACTCGCGGTTCGTGTTATCGTATTTGTACTCTGATGTTGTGTGTCGTTCAGCTTATGTGTTGATATTTCATGATTATGATGTTTGTTCTTTGGTTCTTCCATGCGTATGGTTGTGTGTCTTGGTTTTGATGTGTTATTTCTTGGTCATTAAAGTTGCTGCTAATCACTCCTATTTTTAAGCTATGGATTTGGTTAATGATATGTGAATATGTAACTATATGTTGTGTTGTAGTGTGTGTGGAATGTGTTAACAGTATGTTGCTTGCAATAGTAGAGTGTGGAAACTTGTGGTGTTCTACGTCATGACAGTGTGTTTCTGAATGTGTATATGAGCTTTGTTATTATACTTTGTTTAGTATAGTGTGTTGAATATGTGTGCTAGCGATTAGGTTTGTGAATAATTGCAAGGTGGAATACGTTGTGAAGTAAACTTGTTTTTTGCTGATGGATTTATATACAGAGAGAAAGGTGTGAGTGTCAGTGTGTGTGTTGTAGTTGATTATATCAATGTCATGTTGTTACGTATCATGGTGTAATTTCAATTTGTTTTGTCAGTTTGCAATGTGTTGGGTCTTCTCTAATTATGTTGTGTAAGCATATTAGTATAGTGTTTTGCCATGCTTAAGAATTTTTGACAGTGGTGATGATGTTGTAAAAGTAGTAAGGAGATTTTTGCTTTATTGATGAAAGGATATTTACAAGTTGTTTGAAGCATAAAATCTATCATGCTGCAGTTTTGTTCTATGAGTATAGGTTTACTTAAAGAGTTATCATGAATGTGACAAATGAGAAGTGTATGGACGGGTGGATCGTAGAAGTTGTTTGTGTTGAAATATAATATTGTGTTGAGATAAATGGTGCACCGTGCATGATCGTATTTACGTCTTGTTGCTTACATGCAGTTCTTGTTATATGTGTATTTGTATTTGTATGTTTGTTAGTGATTAATGATATATCCTTACTATGCTTGGATCCATGTTTCTTGTAAGTATATTGTCATGTTGTTTTACTGTTAGTATTCATCATAATGTTAAACATGTGCATGATACTATTTTTGCTTAAATTTGTGATCATTCCAACTCACTTTTTATATGTATTTTTAATTCCTTTTGTTTCAATTTTTTTATGTTGTATATTCTAAAAATCTAATAAAAAACATTTTATTTAATTTTTTTTATTTTTAGTTATTTTTTTAAAAATGTAAAAAATATATGTGGTAATTATTAATTAATATAAGCATTTTTATTTAATTTGATTAATTAAATTATTAGTTAATTTTATTAAATATTGATATTTAAATTAATTAATAATTTCTTGTGGCTCTTGGACCTCTTAATTGTGTATACCCTCATTCCAAAGGAAAAGTATCTCTATTGACTTCATGTCATAGATAGCTCAAATACCCTGTTAACCTCAAACCTTTTCACAAGAGATAGCCATTAATATCTTCTCCCTTCTGACCTGGCCTTCACAAGAGATAGCCATTAATCTCTTCTCCTTTAAGACGGTCCAACCTTTCACAATCCTTTCAAGAGATAGCCATTAATCTCTTTCTCCTAACCAATCCATCCTTACAAGCTTTGCTTTCAAGTTTCTCACCCCTTTTACCCCTTAGTCAGGGGAACTACGAATGCTCTGATTCCACTCCCGTCAGGATACGTAGGCACGAAATGCGATGTCTTGGCGAGCATACTTAGTGTACATACCCCTAGGTCCTTAGCTTTAGCATTTATCTTAGCAAGCAAACATAACATAACACAAACTTAACAAGAGGTTCCTGTAGAGTACTACAGATACAGAGGGTGCTAATACCTTCCCTTTGTATAACCAACCCCCGAACCTTAGATCTCCCCCTTTAGGTTTTTCTAACGATCTTGAACCTTTCCTTTGGATAAATCAAAGTCGGTTGTAAAAGAAAATAATGCAAGTTAATAAATAGCTTGTTATCCAATTTTCACCGCAACAGAAATGGCGACTTCACTGGGGAAACTTATCTATTTTTGAGGGTTAAGCCCACCTTGTTTTGTTTATGTTATTTATGTTTGTTTGCTATACTTGTACATATCT
This sequence comes from Lathyrus tuberosus, assembly GCA_022829125.1. Taxonomy (NCBI): domain Eukaryota; kingdom Viridiplantae; phylum Streptophyta; class Magnoliopsida; order Fabales; family Fabaceae; genus Lathyrus; species Lathyrus tuberosus. Next base: position 9,260,322 of record JALAZF010000141.1, on the reverse strand, counting down.
GTATATATCTGTATACCTGTATATATCTCTGTCTGTACTGGATTTTCTGTGTGCAGGGTATTACTATTGAGTGGTGAGATAAGTCCTAACCCGGACTTGAGCACACTTATTATAGGACGATGGTATATTCAAGGAGGCTTTGAAGGAGTCGATTCCTGAAAAAGTTAACTTGAGACACCATCACTCAGCTTAGGCCCTCTTGAGAGTTTAGTCATGTTGAACGATCCTTTTCGTGAAAGCGTGCTATTCTCAATGTATGTGCCATTGAGGCTGAGAATCGTAGTTTCCAAACCCCACTTAAGCCTTTTAGATGTAGTGCGGTGACCATGATGGAGTCTATTTCTGAATTGGTTGTCACGCGATACTACACTCAGACGAGATCCTCTTGAGAATTTTATTGATTACCAAGTCATCTGGGAAGTCGATAAAATCCGAAAGATGGGTTGTCGACTCTGGGAACTTCTTAGAACCCTGTTTTGCAGATACAAGAACCCTAGCACACACCCTGTGGTTGGTTCTTTACCCAGACTCCATGCTGTGATCTCGAACCCTTGATCCTGCTATGTGTGTTTTGCATCCTGTTTGCATCGCATTGCATTTCATTTGCATCCTTGCATGTTTCATTGCATGCGTTTGTTTGTCCAACAACTCATCTCTAATTGTCTCTATCTTCCAGTGTTTGTCTGTTAGTCGTCAAGTTGATTCCTCGACACCGATACCGGACTAGAGCTAATTACAGACGCAAGATGTCAGAGCAAGATATACACAATGTTGAGGTCCGAATGGAGATCGATGAACTTAAGTCGAGCATGACTAAACTCACTGAGATGCTCCAAGTTTTGATTGCTAGGGGGGAGCCACCCCAAAGGACATTCATCCAGGAAGTTTCAAGTGTTGATCCTACACCAGTTTAAGTGCCACCTTCAACTTGGCCAGAGTTTGGTTTTCTGCACAACTATTCTCCACCTCTTGCATCTAATGCTATGATTGGTCAAGCTGTTAGACCAGTGTTTCAAGCTCCTATTTTTACCGAGCCTCAACCTATAGTTCAGACTACTCGAGCTCCTTTTGAGAATCCCCTCTATGAGTACAATGCTGCCAGTGCCCAAGTTGAGGACCATGAGGACTTTGTTGAACCCGAAGTTGTCCGAGAGCAGTTTCAAAGCATAGAAAGAAGACTCAAAGTCGTTGAGGGTACTGATTTCTTTAATGTGGACGCAGACAACATGTGCTTAGTGTCTGACCTTGTTATACCTCCTAAGTTTACAACTCCAGATTTTGTGAAGTACAAAGGTTATTCTTGTCCAAGAGCTCATTTGGTCATGTATCTTCGCAGGATGACTGCTCATGCCAAAAATCAGAAATTGCTTATCCACTGTTTTCAAGACAGCTTGAGTGGAGCATCACTCAAATGGTACATGGGTCTTGAGCAAAACTCTATCCACAACTTCCAAGACCTCACCAATGCCTTCATGAAGCAGTACAAGTATAACCTTGACATGGCTCCTGATCGCCGTCAACTACAAAACATGTCTCAAAATGATAAAGAGTCTTTCAAGGAGTATGCTCAGCGCTGGAGAGAGTTAGCTTCCCAAGTGGAACCTCCCCTGGCCGAGAAGGAGTTAACTGGAATGTTTATGGATACCTTGTCCCCGTTCTATTGGGAGAAAATGGTTGGAAGTGTTTCCTCTAATTTCACTGATTTGGTTACTATTGGCCAAAGATTAGAGGAAGGTCTTAAGAAAGGAAAAGTATCCAAGGTTGCTGAATCTTCTAATGCTGTGAAGAAATCCTACGGGAACTTTCAGAAGAAGAAGGAAGATCAGACTAATGCTATAATGGTTGAAGTGAGAAGGCCTCGTCCTCAACCTCAGTATGTTGTTCACCCTACTGTTGCTGCTATTACTCCCGTGGTTTCTGCACCACGACCAACTCAAACTTTCCAACGTCCAACTGCAGGACAGGGCCAGTATCGTAATAGGGGTCAATTTGATCCCATTCCCATGACTTACACTGAACTTTATCCTAGTTTGGTTCAACAAAATTTGATTACCACAAGGCCTCTGCCTCCTCCTCTAAATCCTCTTCCAGCCAGCTATAGGGCTGATCTGCATTGTGAATACCATCAAGGTGGCGCAGGCCATAACTTGGAAAGATGCTTTGCATTGAAGGCTAGAGTACAAGAGCTGATGAGGAACAAAGTCCTCTCCTTTAAGGACAATCCCAATGTTCAGAACAATCCTCTTCCAGGGCACGCCAAGTGAAGCCTCAGCCGACTTCGGCTCAGCTACTTCTTAAAGACAGGACAGCTCATTCTTGTGTTTGATTAGTCACTAGGCCTTTGTTTCTTCTTGTTTGTACTTTCCTTATTTTGTAACAGCTGTTTGCTTTCAAATTATGTTTGTACCTTCAAGTTTAATGAAATGAGCATTGCAATTTTTGATTCAATTCATTTTTGTCTACTATTTACATCTTTATCTTTCGCAAAATATTTTATCTCTTTTCCATTTTCTTTTGATCGTGCAAAGATTGGAGGGAGGATGATGAAAACAAGATACCCATAATTGCTGTTGGTATGCTTTTAAATCAAAACTTTGCTGACGATGTAAGGCATTGTTTTAATTCCCAAACACTAGAGAAATAAGGAAGTTAATCCCTCGTCAACCTCTTTGAGCCTAGAAGTAGGAGTTTCTTTTCTTTACAAATAAAAACCCGCAATCTTAACCTGGGGCAGGGTAGTTCTCAGTTAATTGGATTGTGCATTCAATTACAAGAGCTTCATGCGAGACGCCTTTCAACAAAAGGGTGCATTCACAAATTTTCCTTCGCACACAGCAGGCAAGTGTCGAAGATGTCTTTCAAGTCAAACACCGATGATGGTTCACTGTAATCCTTAAGCCAGGCAGTCACTAAAAAAAAAAAGTTTGTAGTACAACCATAGGAGGAAATCTTTAAATCCTTTATCCTAAAAATGGCAAACAATTTTGTAAGGAAGTAGTGACCGCCAATTCAAAGTCTCTTAACTTCTGGACCATCATCATTACTATCATCAGTGCAATTCCTAACTCATGGGAATTTGGGTGCATAGTCTGAGTTAACTGAGCATAGGATTGAAGTTCATCACGAAGATTGGGTGGGCACAAATAAATTTTGAGCCTTTATCCTTTGTTTCTTAAACCGTGAACCAAGCCACGTTATAACCCTCAAAAGACCTAATTGAAGCAAGGTTATTTTGAAAGCATACTACAGCAAGGTTGCGTAAATTGACTCCTAAAAGATCTTTGCAGATCACCCATTTTGGGCATTACACCCTTTGCTTAAACTTTTCACTTTAATGTCTTGAACCACCGTGTTCAGTCCAAGTGACTCATATACTTCGCACCTCTTTCAAAATAATCGATTTCAAAAGTTGCATGAACTTTGCATTTACCATGTTTGTATAAATACTTTTGTTTGCAAACTAGCTTTCTTCTTAAGGAATTTTCAAACATTTGAGAAACTTGGTCGGTGATCCAATCAGGGGCAAGTTCCTTCCATATCCTGTTGTGAATCAGTTCAAGATTTTTGGTTTAATGGCGACTTTTCAGAATTGGTTTATACAGAAGATTTTGCAAGACTCGTACTGGGGCAAGCTTTTCCAGTGTACCGTAAAATAATCAGCTTTCAAGACTCAGACTGGGGTAAGCTTTCTAAGGGCACCATGAAATAGTCATTTCAGGACCAATCAAGCTGAAGCCATTATCAGCTCATCTACAACAGTCAGCCAATCTGGGGCAGTTAATTTGGAGAGTCCCCAAGCAGCTTTTCATCCTTCTTACAAGGATCAACTTGATACAGTTAACCAGTGTGACAGAGATGTGTTCAGCAGTAGCATCCCTAGTCCCAAGCAGAACGGCAGTGATCTCCGTGTTGAGGAATCAGTCTTCCAGTCTTGTCTTTTCAGCAGAGTCGAGCCATGTCGTCAACATCTGCATTTGCATTTGATCATATATCATCTGCATAATTCATATACATATGCATATCACGAGTGTTTCATCCTCATTTGCATTTCTCCCGAGGTCGTGTCGTTATCCACGTCTTACCTACTTGGCACCTTACCAAAACGTTACCTGTCCTTTCATTCAGTGTCATTCATGAATGTTGTCATTCTCTTGCGCCTCTAATCTTATTGATAGATGTTGGTCTTCTCTAACTCCAGTGCCATTCCTGGATGTCTATCTCTTGTGATCTCTAGTGCCATTCCTGGATATCTTGTTCCTTTTGTTTCTCCCAGTGCTATTCCTGGAGGTTTTACCTATCTTCTATAACCACAATCAATTTTGCTTGGATACCTTTTAGTGTTATTCCTGAAAGTCTTATCTGTTCATTCAGTGCCATTCCTGGATGTCTTTCTCACTATCATTCGATACCATTTCTGAATATAGTGATCCACCTTTACTTTTGGTGTCATTCCTGAAAGTTCACAGTCACTTAATGCTTTCTTGGATTCTTACTATTCACATTCATCTAAAGCTATTATTAGATATTGTGAGTTATACCTTTCCTTCAAAGCCATTATTGGATGTCTGGTTTCTTTACCATCTGATGCCTATCCGGATGTGTCTCTCTTTCTGATGTTTTTCAGATCGAGTCCTTGTTCAATTTATCTAAAGCCGTTATTAGATATTGTGATTTATACCTTTCATTCAAAGCCATTATTGGATGACTGGTTTCTTTGCATTCAAAGCCATTCTTGAATGTAGCCCTTGTTCACTTTATCTAAACCCGTTATTAGATATTTTGATTTATACCTTTCATTCAAAGCCATTATTGGATGACTGGTTTCTTTGCATTCAAAGCCATTCTTGAATGTAGTCTTTGTTCACTTTATCTAAAGCCGTTATTAGATATTATGATTTATACCTTTCATTCAAAGCCATTATTGGATGACTGGTTTCTTTGCATTCAAAGCCATTCTTGAATGTAGTCCTTGTTCACTTTATCTAAAGCCGTTATTAGATATTGTGATTTATACCTTTCATTCAAAGCCATTATTGGATGACTAGTTTCTTTGCATTCAAAGCCATTCTTGAATGTAGTCTTTGTTCACTTTATCTAAAGCCGTTATTAGATATTGTGATTTATACCTTTCATTCAAAGCCATTATTGGATGACTGGTTTCTTTGCATTCAAAGCCATTCTTGAATGTAGTCTTTGTACATTTTATCTAAAGCCGTTATCAGATATTGTGATTTATACCTTTCATTCAAAGCCATTATTGGATGACTGGTTTCTTTGCATTCAAAGTCATTCTTGAATGTAGTCTTTGTTCACTTCATCTAAAGCCGTTATTAGATATTGTGAGTCGTACCTTTCATTCAAAGTCGTTATTGGATGTCCGGTTTCTCTACCATTTGATGCTTATCCGGATGTGTCTCTCTTTCTGATGTTTTTCAGATCGAGTCCTTGTTCACTTTATCTAAAGCCGTTATTAGATATTGTGATTTATACCTTTCATTCAAAGCCGTTATTGGATGTCCGGTTTCTCTACCATCTGATGCCTATCCAGATGTGTCTCTCTTTCTGATGTTTTTTAGATAGAGTCTTTGTTCACCTTTATCTAAAGCCGTTATTAGATATTGTGATTTATACCTTTCATTCAAAGCCATTATTGGATGACTGGTTTCTTTTGCCATCTGATGTTTTTCCGGATGTTTCTTTCTCTGTCTTTTCTGGTTTTTCTTGAAGATCCCGTTTGAACTCTTCAGTATAAGAAGATTCCAGAAAATCTTTTGTTGGTGTCTATCCTTTTATTCCAAATTGATCCCCAGTGGAGATCATGTCTTCTTTCTGGTTCCATGCCCAGTAAGAGTATCTTTCATTTCCCCAGTGTCGTCCGGTCACTTATAAACCTTCCGTCCATCTCCTTAGACTTTTCCCCAGTGGAGAGCACCTCTCTGGCTCCCATTCCCAGTGAGGACCTGCAGGATTTCCTCGTTATTTTTCTATTCCCAGTGTTTCCTCAGAGGCTCCCCATTGAGTCCCTTTTGTTGGTCAGTCTGTATCCCCAGTAAATTTTCCTTATGAATATTAACCTTCATCCTTCCCTAGTAAGGCTCACCTGTGGTGGATTGCCTTTCTTCCTTGGTGTTTTGTCTGTCTGCGCCTTTGCATCTACCATTCCATCATTTTCATCATACTAGAAGTTCATGCCATGTCAGCATTTGCATGTCTGTTAGATGTCCTTGGCATCTGCATTCCATCTAAGGGCAAAATTTTCGGTTTGCTATATTTAAACACCTTTCACCTTGATCTCTCGAGGATTTCCATCCCTCGTGCCATCCGATAAAGCTATTTAAATAGGGGCAACTGTTGTACCCCAAATTTTACCCTCAGATTTTTCTGATCATTTCATATCATTCTGAGTCAGTCTCTGTTTTCGCATTTTTAGTAAACATCTCATTAATCATGCATTTTCTTCTTCATGTCATTCTTGATTTAAATTATTTATTATTTTTGTATTTTTAGTTAGATTCTCATTTTAAATTTGTCTAAGATTTATTTTAGTTAATTTCAATATAGTTTATCTTTTACTTAGTTCATATTTAATTTAGATGTTTCTTTTTAATTACAATTTTTATTTTAAGCTTAATTTAATTTTATTTTAGTTTAGCTTTTATTTTTAGTATAGTCTTATTTAGATTAATTTTGATTTTAAATTTTAGTCAATTTTAATATTAATTAGTTTAAGTTCACTAACTTAGTGTAATTCTTAATTTTAATTTTCCACTTTAATTTTGATTATAATTAGTTTCATTCAATCAATTTCTTTTGTCTAAAAAAACTCATCAAAATATTAATACTTAGAGTCATTTTATGATTTAATACAAAACAAAAATGAAAAAAGTTACTACCAAAGTCCCTCTTCCACCAACTTTTCACAACACTATGCCTTGCAACTAGACAAAATCTAAAACAAGGATATGCCCAATACATATATGGTCGACTTTTCATTGATAGCCAACGTACAACTTTTCCATCAACTTTTCACTACACACTAGCCGCTCGCCAACCAACTTTGCTGCTACCTCCACTTTTTCCTCCAAAACCGTACAATTTTATCAAGCTTTCCGCCAAACTTTCTGCTGCAAAACCAATTCACACCTAGCCATCTACTGCTACTTAAACCATAAAATGGGCAACCACTAATCTTCTCACTTGGCTCAAGAAAGGCAGTAAGGAAGCATGTGCATAGGATCTTGGCTAGTGATCTTTCTCCCTTAGACAAAGCCTCAAACCACTAAATGTTTGGACTGTAAACCAGCTGCCTTGTGCTATAAAAGGACTCCATTCTCCCTTGTGAACGACAACAAGATCAGATCATCAGAATACTACACACCAACATCATCACCAGAATACCATCCGATAAAATAGCAATCCACCATCCTCATTTCACCTTCTTGCAAAACCGTGACCTCACATAACCATCCAAACAAACCTTCTTGATCTTCACGGTTCAAACAACAACTCGACTTACCACTTCAACAAAATTTCTGACCTCCATTTTCAACCACCACCGATCCACAACCGCTGTGGGAGAGCAGAGAAAGAAGAGAGTCACCGATGAACCGATTTTGATGTACACAAGTGACTACGGCTACTACTTTTTATTTGGTAATGGTTTCACATTTCTCCGCATTTCAATTACTATGTTACATGTATATATATTGTACAGTGTTTGGTATTTCCTTTCGATTGGGTGCATAACTCGCGGTTCGTGTTATCGTATTTGTACTCTGATGTTGTGTGTCGTTCAGCTTATGTGTTGATATTTCATGATTATGATGTTTGTTCTTTGGTTCTTCCATGCGTATGGTTGTGTGGCTTGGTTTTGATGTGTTATTTCTTGGTCATTAAAGTTGCTGCTAATCACTCCTATTTTTAAGCTATGGATTTGGTTAATGATATGTGAATATGTAACTATATGTTGTGTTGTAGTGTGTGTGGAATGTGTTAACAGTATGTTGCTTGCAATAGTAGAGTGTGGAAACTTGTGGTGTTCTACGCCATGACAGTGTGTTTCTGAATGTGTATATGAGCTTTGTTATTATACTTTGTTTAGTATGGTGTGTTGAATATGTGTGCTAGCGATTAGATGTGTGAATAAGGTGGCCGTGTGTATGTTTGTGAATAATTGCAAGGTGGAATACGTTGTGAAGTAAACTTGTTTTTTGCTGATGGATTTATATACAGAGAGAAAGGTGTGAGTGTCAGTGTGTGTGTTGTAGTTGATTATATCAATGTCATGTTGTTACGTATCATGGTGTAATTTCAATTTGTTTTGTCGGTTTGCAATGTGTTGGGTCTTCTCTAATTATGTTGTGTAAGCATATTAGTATAGTGTTTTGCCATGCTTAAGAATTTTCGACAGTGGTGATGATGTTGTAAAAGTAGTAAGGAGATTTTTGCTTTATTGATGAAAGGATATTTACAAGTTGTTTGAAGCATAAAATCTATCATGCTGCAGTTTTGTTCTATGAGTATAGGTTTACTTGAAGAGTTATCATGAATGTGACAAATGAGAAGTGTATGGACGGGTGGTTCGTAGAAGTTGTTTGTGTTGAAATATAATATTGTGTTGAGATAAATGGTGCACCGTGCATGATCGTATTTACGTCTTGTTGCTTACATGCAGTTCTTGTTATATGTGTATTTGTATTTGTATGTTTGTTAGTGATTAATGATATATCCTTACTATGCTTGGATCCATGTTTCTTGTAAGTATATTGTCATGTTGTTTTACTGTTAGTATTCATCATAATGTTAAACATGTGCATGATACTGTTTTCGCTTAAATTTGTGATCATTCCAACTCACTTTTTATATGTATTTTTAATTCCTTTTGTTTCAATTTTTTTATGTTGTATATTCTAAAAAACTAATAAAAAACATTTTATTTAATTTTTTTTTATTTTTAGTTATTTTTTTTAAAAATGTAAAAAATATATGTGGTAATTATTAATTAATATAAGCATTTTTTATTTAATTTGATTAATTAAATTATTAGTTAATTTTATTAAATATTGATATTTAAATTAATTAATAATTTCTTGTGGCTCTTGGACCTCTTAATTGTGTATACCCTCATTCCAAAGGAAAAGTATCTCTATTGACTTCATGTCATAGATAGCTCAAATACGCTGTTAACCTCAAACCTTTTCACAAGAGATAGCCATTAATCTCTTCTCCCTTCTGACCTGGCCTTCACAAGAGATAGCCATTAATCTCTTCTCCTTTAAGACGGTCCAACCTTTCACAGTCCTTTCAAGAGATAGCCATTAATCTCTTTCTCCTAACCAATCCATCCTTACAAGCTGCGCTTTCAAGTTTCTCACCCCTTTTACCCCTTAGTCAGGGGAACTACGAATGCTCTGATTCCACTCCCGTCAAGATACGTAGGCACGAGATGCGATGTCTTGGCGAGCATACTTAGTGTACATACCCCTAGGTCCTTAGCTTTAGCATTTATCTTAGCAAACAAACATAACATAACACAAACTTAACAAGAGGTTCCTGTAGAGTACTACAGATACAGAGGGTGCTAATACCTTCCCTTTGTATAACCAACCCCCGAACCTTAGATCTCCCCCCTTTAGGTTTTTCTAATGATCTTGAACCTTTCCTTTGGATAAATCAAAGTCGGTTGTAAAAGAAAATGATGCAAGTCAATAAATAGCTCGTTATCCTATTTTCACCGCAACACAACTCCTTTAGAGTTGTTGAGTGATTTAGAGGGTTTGCTTCTGTGAAAAGAAAGAGGTTTCTGCAGAAGCAATAAGTTAGAAGCTCAAGACAAGTTGACTTTGTAATTAAAGTCACTTTTCCAAAATGGCATTGTAAGCTTTCTTCCAAAAATGGCATAATCACTTGGTTAATGCCTTAATTCAATGTATAATGCCTCTAATGCTTGTATAAAATTATGATTATGGATGGATTGGCAAGTCTCAAGACCTGTAATCAAGGGATTTGCAGATTTGGTTTGATCTTGCAACTTGCATTTATCATGAAAATGACCAAAACTTCAAGTATGGAGGGCCAACTTCCCCTCTTCGAAAATCCTAGCTCAAAAATGCTATGGATGAATTGTTGTACTTTTTAAAAATCCCCAAGCATGCTCTATAACTTTCATGTTTGATGAATTTCTTGATTCACAATGGATCATAGTGAAAATTGGCTCCAAAGTTTGGTACTTTTTTAGAACAAAAACTGAATTGAAATTTTTCTAAGTGTGGAAATATTTTCACTAACTTGATGGCATTATAACTCAAACTCAATTCACTTTTTGGAGATTGACCCTCATTGAAAAAGTTGTAGTATGTTGTGAGGGCTTCATTTTGATCTTTGGAACACAAAAAATGGTGGTATAGATTGAAAGTTACGACCTTTCAAAGTTTGCACAAAATTATGGATTTTTCTCCATACTTGGAAAATTTTCACTTCTTCCATTTTGCCCCTTTTACAAGAAGCCTCCAAATTCTTGTTTTTTCATGATCAAACTCATTTATCAAACATGTTTTCATGAAATTTATCTTGAGGACTTCAATTTTGACCAAAAATCCCAAAAGTCAAAGAGTTGACTTTGCAGTTAAAAGCTTGTGTATCAGATTAATTCAACTGTGTGATCTTCAATGATCTTACATTCTTGAACCTTTCAAACATCATGGATGGACTACAAGGATGTATTTGAGCATCTTGAATCATGTTCTAAGGCTTGGGATCATGTCTTGATCAAAAGTCAAAGGCACAATTGACTTTGTCTGATAAAACCTTAATTTAGGGACTAGATGAAGTTGAACTTCATTGGAGTTGTAACAAGATTAATTTGCACTTGATTCTTGATGGGGAGAGGCCTCTTGAGTGTATGCACACTTGGTAGGTTTATGATCAATCCAAGACATTGACTGATCAAATAAAGACCCTCTTGATTCCCTTGGTTCAAAACCCTAATTCACATATGAAACAAACAAAAGCAACTTGTACTAGGTTAGGGTTAGCAATGCAATGTGTGATACTCCTAGAATGATGATGGAATCTAGGGTCAAAATTTGGGGTATGACAATTGGGTTGAGAACTTTGAGGATTTTAAATCAGAAAACTAAGTTGGAGTTTTCCTTCAAGATTGTTAGGGTTTGAAGGTTTTGGACAAGATTACACAATTCGGATCCGATCGAGTGAAAACCTTGGGACAAGGGGCGCCTTGCAAGGGAGTAGCATGAGACGGTGGATCGTATTGGTAAATCTTGGTTTTCAACAAGTTTGCACTTGGAATTAATTCGACTGAGTGAAAGCTTTGAAGAACGAGGGGTTTCGTTCAAAAAAGTAGTGTGAGACAGTAAATTGAAGCGGCATTGTTGGTTTCTTGATCAATCTTTGATCAAGGGTTTTGGAGGTGTCAGAATCAACCTCAAACTTAAGGTTTATAGGGTTGGATTTCTACATCTCTTGTATACATACTTTTGCAAAGTAAGGATAATTGCAATTATCTCAATTCAAATTTGAATTGAGGGCAGACGTACCCATATCGAGGTTGATTGGGGAACTGCCTAAACAAATCCTTGTGTACTCTCTCTCTCTCTCTCTCTCTCTCTCTCTCTCTCTCTCTCTCAATCTCTTTTAATTTGTGTTTACAAATTGTTGAATTCATTGTTCGTTCGATTAATTCGTTTAGAAATTATTTTTGATCAAATTTTGAAATATGTGTTGTTGAGTTAATCTCAATCCGCTCGATCGTGATTAGATTTTAAGATCAACAAAACCAAACAAATTTCCAAACGACATCGATTGCACACAAGGTGTTTGTTAAATTTCCTTATTGTGTTTTTGTGTGTTTTTATGTTGATTATGACACCTCCAAAACCCATGAACAAACATTGATCAAGAAACCAACAATTCCGCTTCAATTCACCGTCATACGCTACTTCTTTGAATGAAACCCATTATTCTTCAAAGCTTTCACTCGGTCGAATTAATTCCAAGTGCACACTTATTGAAACCCAAGATTTACGAATAGGATCCACTGTCTCACGCTACTCCCTTGCAAGGCACCCCTTGTCCCAAGGCTTTCACTCGATTGGATCTGAATTACGTAATCTTGTCTGAAACCTTCAACCCCTAACAATCTTCAAGAAAAGCCCCAGCGTGGTTTTCTGATTTGAAATCCTCGAAGTTCTCAACCCAATGTAAACAGTACAATCAACCTAATTCGACATTACCAACCCTAATCTAGATGGTACCCAATCAAAAAATGATTATGTGTAATTTGATTGTGTATATGCATAGAAGAGATGTTGAAGATGATGAGAATACTTTGAAAACTTGATTTCGTATAGGTTTTACTCACTATAAACCTTACTGGTCAAAGATGCGTGTATGAAGTATTTATATCCATGCATGTTTGGAAGAAAAAGGAATGCAAAAGACTTGAAAAACTTATGAATTTTTGAAAATTTATGTCGCATGGGCCGACATATGAAAGTCATATGCCGACCTGTTCAATGCAGAGGCCGACCTGTATAAGTTCATGTGTCGACCTGTGAATGTCATGGTGAATTTAGTATCACAATAGTAACATAAATCTTTCTCACGACGGAGGAGGATTTCTGTAGGTGTGATTTGTTTGACATTGGGTTTTTTGGTGGGATAAATGGTGGTTTGGTTGGTGGTGATGGAAGCAAAGAGGGTAGGGTCATGATTCTGGGGTTGAATGAGGGGTAAGGTTTTATGTTTTGGGGTAGGGTAAGCGTGTTTTGTCTGTGTATTGTATTTTTCCTCAAATAATTTGGCTAGGGAAAGGGCTTTGGAAATGGAATTAGGTGTTTGGGCTATAACATCTCTTTTAATGTCTAGTTTGAGTCTACTAAGGAAAAAATCCAAAATGGAATATGGGCTAAGGCCATGTACACGGTTAGCTAAAGCAGTAAAGAAGGTATAATAAGCATATATAGTATAGGGGTGGTAAACGGGCATGCCCGCCCCGTTTAGATCCGCCCCGTAAATGCCCGCAAAAAAACAGGGCAGGGCGGGGCGGGGCGGTCATAGTTGAGGATGCGGGCCTAAAACCTAGGTCCACCCCGCAAAAAAGTGAGGGCGGGGCGGGAAAAGCCCGCGGGCGCTATACATTTTAAGCCTAAAAACGCAAAATTTTATGTAAATGTTTGTGCCCGCAAAAAAAAAAACGGGGCGGGGCAGGGCGGACACATTAGAGGGTGAGGGCCTAAACCCTTAGCCCACCCCGCACTAAAGTGAGGGTAAAACGGGCATGTCCAACGGGCCGGTCCCCTTTTTGCCACCCCTAGATATAGAGGTGGATTGGGTTAATTTGAACTAGGCTTGGCTAGGAGATTCATATGGGGATGGCCCAAATTTGAGTTCTAAGGCCCTAGTAAAAGCAGCCTAAGATTGGAAAGGATTGTTACGTGCCATCAAATAGAACCAAGGCACAACATCCTTATCTATGTGTGTCACAACAACGGTGAGACGTTGAGGATCTGGTGTTGCATAATAATCGAAAAATTGCTCCAATGTAAAGATCTGGTTCAAAACATCAGAGCCATCAAAATGGGGAAAATCCAATTTAACATTTCTGACCTGAAACGGTGGGTTCGACGTCAACGCCCAAGATCCCACGCGAGTTCCTTTTAACTAGCGAGACATTACCTAGTTGCGGTGAACTCAATTGTGCTTCAATGCATTTCATTTGTGCTCGATCATCACTGCGATCACGAGATGCTTCTTCGCAGATGGCTTCGAGCATGGCAACGAGTGTTGCGATGGATGTTTCCATGATCTTTATACGCGTGTTTTCTGCCAATGAAGAGGTAGTCGATGAAAGCACCAATTTCTATGGAATAACCAAAGAATGTCAATCGTGCTCACTTGACAGCAGAAGAATAGAGGTGCAGAGACTGATTTCACTAAATTGTATAAAAGAGGTTATAACTTAGAAATATCTAATTGCTACATCCAACAAAATGTGGCTAAAATTCCATTTGAAGGAATTTAATGAAAGGACAGGAAGAGAAGATAATGGTGAGTACAATTGAGCAATATTATTCACCATTATTAAACAATCACGTGGTTTTCTTGGGTTATCCGGTTACTATTATCACTTTATTAAAGGATATGCCTCTATTGCAACACCATTGACATCATTATTGAAAAAGGATGTTTTTCAATGGAATAAACAAGCAACCATTGCTTTGAAGCAGCTCAAGATAGGCATTACAGAACTCCAGTTCTTGCCCTTCTAGATTTTCATCAATAATTTATTCTCAAAACGAATGCTTCGGGTTCTGGTATTGGTGCAGTACTAAGCCAAGCTAAACATCCAATTGCATACTTCTCTAAGAAGTTGTCCCTAAGTATGCAAAAACAGTCTACTTATGTACGAGAACTCTTTGCTATCACCGAAGCTATGGCTAAATTTCGTCATTATCTTATTCGTCAAAAGTTCACAATAAGACGGATCAAAAAAGTTTGAAGGCTTTACTGAATCAAATCATCCAATCACCGAAACAACAACATTGGTTGCAAAAATTTCTCGGGTATGATTTTACTATTGAATATAAACCGGGCTGTTAAAACCTTGCTGTGGATGCCTTGTTTGGTTCATTCTTCATGTCTTTCTCTACCTTACATGTTGTTGTGCTAACTTTAATTAATGATGTGTTCAATCATGATCCTCATTTGGTTAACATACAGAATCAGTGTATCTCGGGGCATTGTTTGGATGCTAATTACCAAGTAGGTCACAACATGTTGTTTTGGAATTCTAATTTGGTCATTCTTATGGATAGAAAAATTATTGAACTTTTACTCCAAGAGTTTCATGCTCCCCCTCTTGGTGGACATGCTGGCGTCAGTCGTACCAAGGCCAGATTAGTCTCACAGTTTTATTGGCCAACCATGAACCGTGACATCAAGGATTTTGTATCCTAGTGCTTGGTTTGTCAGCAAGCTAAAGCATCAATTGCACGTCCAGCGTGCCTGTTGTATCCTGTTCCTATTTTGGCTCAAATTTGGGAGGATCTCTAAGGACTTCATAACTGGTTTTTCTAAATCAAATTCATACTCGGCTATTCTTGTTGTTGTTGATCGTCTGTCAAAGTATAGTCATTTTACTGCTCTAAGAAGTGATTACACAACTGCCAAAGTTATTGAAATTTTTATGAACACAATTGTTAAGCTCCATGGGTTCCATAAATCAATTGTATCGAATAGGGACAAAGTTTTTACTAGTCAATTTTGGCAAAAACGCTTCAAGTTAAGTGGTACTACTCTTGCCATGAGTACGATATATCATCCACAAAAAGGTGGACAATCTGAAGTTGTCAACAAATGCTTAGAGATGTACTTACGTTGCTTTACGAGTCAAATCCATAAGGCTTGGTCCAAATTACTTCCTTGGGCCGAACTATGGTATAATACAGCTTTTCACACAAGCATCGGTATGTGTCTGTTCAAAGCAGTTTACGGCAAAGATCCTCCTATGCTAATTCATTATTAAAGTAACCCATTAGAAAGCACCAATTGTTATGGTCACAAAATTAACACAATAGAATAGTAGAGGTGCAGAGAATGATTTCACTAAATTGTATAAATGAGGTTACAACTTAGAAATATATCACTGCTACATTCAACAAAATATGGCTAAAATGCCATTTGAATGAATTAAATGAAAGGACAGGGAGGAAAGATAATGGTGAGTTCTACTGCACCAACAGAATTGCAAGAGAGAGAACTGATTACAAAATTTTCCACACCCACTACTCTCTTTGTTGTCCCATTTTATGCTCACTTAAGAAGAATATTTTTTGTTTTCCTTTCTCTATCGTGTGTTTCTCCTTAACTTGCACCAAAGGGGATCAATTGCCACCTGTCCATTACTGTGATTTGCCTTTAATTCTTGTATTTTGTCCTTTGTGCCCTCATGATTAATCTCAATCATAACACTAATTCCTTGAGGGTAAGACTTCAACGGGCGACAAAGTTTTACCTCAAAAATTTTTAACATTTTTGCTTCTTTATGGTGAAGTTTGAATTCAGGACCTATGATTAAACTGAATGAAATTCTTTACTATCTCATCCAAGTGTTCTTGGCTACCAATGACACATTTCATTCGTGGAGAGACACAATATATAAAGAAGTACTTTATAATGATTTTAAAACCGGAGACTTTTAGGAGATACATACTCCCTCCGTTCCAAATTATAAGACGTTTTGGGTTTTTTACACAAATTAAGAAACTTAATTATTATTTTATGGGAAAGACAAATTATGTATAACTTTACAGTAATGCTCCTCATAATTATATAGGAGAGAGAAATTAAAAAAGTTGAAAGAATAAATAATAATAAATATTTGAGGGTATATTGGAGAAGATGTCATTTATATTGCATTGGGAATGTAAGGTGACTTATAATTTGGGACAAAATTTTTTGGCAAAGTGACTTATAATTTGGGACGGAGGGAGTATTACGGAGGAATATGATATTGTTAAATAGTAGTAATTGACAAGCAAAACAATTTTAGCTAGATGAGAATTGTTTTACTTGTATACTAGTGGGATACCCGTGCTTTCGCACGTGTATCCGTCGGGGACGCGCATTTGTTTCTCATTTTAACAGTAGTTTCACCTAATTACTCTCTTAAGTCATAGAAGTCTAAATTTTTAAAGAATCTGCATCAAACCATATTGCATAATTCAATATTTGAAAATGTTGCATCAAAACCTTTTTATTTAACACAGATCCTGCATCAACATTTAACAATTTAAAAAATCTGCAAAAATAAAAAACAGAAGGCACGCAAAAACAAATTAAGTTTATGACTTCTATCACCCTTACATAATATATCACTTCCTTGCACCTCATGCTAGATATGACTTACTTCAACAAAATAAAACAGCAAGCATGTCCTAAAAAATTAAATGCATCCAGGTTCCAAAACATGTGTGAAACACAAGATTTTCATCTGTTCAATATTGAAACATACATCTGATCTGGAGGATAGCCTATGGTGAAGCCAAGTTTTTCTCCAGTTTTCAGGTTCTTATTCTTCGCATACTCATACCACCCATGACCGATGAACTTCTCGTTGTGGAGAATTTGGTTTTTACGCCTTGCAGTGTGTATTTATGCAGCATAGAGTTTTCCCGTGTCTGAATCAATCAAGTCAATCGTCCTCTGGGTCCAGTATAGACATCCCTTTGTAACCACTTTGGGAAAATGCTATTGAAATTATGGATAGAAAACTATATCAGTAGAAATATTGAAATCTGACAATTTTAATGATATACTGCTAATTATGCGACATACCATGACATTCTTTTTGGCTGTATATCCAGAGATGATGATTATTTCCCAGTAAAACTTCTCATCATACGACTCCTCACTAGAATCGTCATCCGAATCCTCACCTGAGTCATGATGCTCCTCAGAATAATCTGCAGTCAACTGTATGCCCAACATACCTGCCCCAACAACTGTGGTCGGTTATTCATTTGGTTTCTTCATTGTTTCAGCAATAACTTGTGTTAGAGGTTCGACCCTATTATAAAAACAATTAACCACATAGAACTTAATTACAGCACACATATTCTATCTCTTTGCACAACATATATGTCACTAAACATGTATCACTTTCATGCATGTTCTATAAGACCAAAGAAAAGACAGAAAAAGAACTTGGCTCAAATTCTAAATTTAATATAGTTATTAACCTCAACAAAATCGGGCTCAGAACCTTCATAGTATAACAAATGTGAAACTAATGTTTAGCAAATAGAACATGAATCAAAACTTAGTTAAGACATCATCATTCATTACTATATATATCACTAAACAAGTTTTCATCTTCAAGCATGTTCCAAACCTATTACTTCAAACAATTATTTCTTGAAATTTGTTCAATCATGTCAGATTTGTATATTATTAGTTGGATTTGAAATATTGGTGTTATAATAAAATAATGTTAGATTATTATGTTAACTTTAACTCAGGAACGCATGCGCTTCATGACAATGCTTCGAAATATGCCATATGAAAAACAACCACACTATTTGCTGACCTTGGTTTTTTTCACCGCTGGTATGAAGAATCGGACGGTTAGCTGGTTTATCAGTGGTCATACCCACCAATCCAACATCTTGTTGAACTCTCTCCATACATTTTCCTCTCTGTTTTTCATTAGCCTTCGCTTCTTCCACATACCACTGTTGGAGTTGATCATCCATCGTCTTCCTTTCCCTCAGCCATGCTTCACAATCCCTGAAACGCATAAAACACGGTTAACAGTCTTTTTAATCAAACAACATGCATGAAAGATTGTTTTTTTACCGCGACTTGCAGGAAGACCCTTTGTCGTTTCCCATTCTGAGAAAAATGTTGAGTTGAACACCACCTTTGTCACTTTCGGAAGAATGAGTTCCTGCTTTTCCAATCAGAAATAAGACCTAGACTTACTTATTGTGTTATTAAATTCCCAATCTCTCTTTGCTTTCCAATTCTACACAAACGTTTCCACTTTCCACATTTTCTGACTTTACAGCTTCTTTTCCAATTTCAAAGCTCATTCCACTGAAGTTTAATTAATTATCTCTTTTTCAATACTACACGAACGTTTCCACTTTCTAGACTTTATAATTAATATTAATAATTTCTTTATGCTATATTTATTTGATATTGGTTAGTCAAAACGTTTCTCCTCATTCCACTAAATTTTAATACGCTTTTTTCTCTTTTGGTTGTTTCCCCAAAAAAAGAAGTTAAGATTTTTTTTAACGCCCAATATTCTATGTCATTTTCATTTTGTTTTATCCTATTATAAATTTTTCTAAACAATTTCATTTGAATAAATATTCATATATTCCCATTTTGGGTAATTTTTTTATTAAATATTTTATTTTTAATTTCATTTTAAGATATAGCACATTGATATTTTTTTAAACCGTTAAATCATATTATATGGAAGTTAGTATATATATTTGGTAAGTTAGTATGATAATAATTCATAATTTAAATAATTAAAGTCAATATTGAAAATTAAATACCTAATGTGTGCAGTGGCGGATCAAGGATGACAACTACTGGTTGGTTGTCTTTTGCTTCTGTGAAGATGCTCCAGCTGCAGCTGGTGAAGAGGTTCTTTTCTGCATGGTGTTCTCTAAGATGTCTTGACATCTTGACTGGAGCATGTTGAAGATGTGTTGGTGTTCCGCTGCATGTGTTTCTAATAAAAGAATTTTGGTAAGGCTAGATTGAAGACTCTGTATATTCTTTTCAACTTGTTTGTCATGAAGGTGTCAGCATTTATGAAAGTTCTAGCCGTTCTAGCCGGGAGTAATGGAATGGAGAGAGTTGTCTGTAGTTGTTTGCCGTTGATGTATTGGTACTTGGAAGGTTGGTTCCTTCAGGTATCTTGAAGTTGTTTTGAAGGGAAGATGAGTTGAGTTCTAGGTTATCAAATTCATGGTCTATGAAATTGGCAAACTACCCTTATCATGAATAAGTTGCCAAAGATACTTGAGATTTCTCTCAAGTCCAATCATAAAGGCTTCTCTGTCATGTCTCTGGAGTTCTTTGGTTACTCTTCTGGATCAAGGATGTTTCTGAGGATCATCAATCTGAAGATAATGGGGGTGATTTATTTTCACCATCCATGACTTGCAAGGGTTTCATCAGCAAGAGAAAGTCATAGAAAGGTTGAGTCAAGGGTGTCAGCCTTGATGTCTTAACATTCTGCTTGGCTAGGAAGATACTTGCACTAAAGAATACTTATTGGTATAAATATTTGTTATATGGCCTTCTCTACAAGATGTGTGGTTTGTTGAGCAAGGATTTAAGATCAATTTCTATTTTTGGAATGAACAAGTATTTAATTGGTTATCCATGTTCTTGAAGCTCAATATTGTTGGAGTTCAGATGGTTCATCAGGAGGTGCAACATTTCTCGTTGCAACAACTCAAGGACTAACATCAGGTGGATGATCCAAGTTATTTTTTTGAAGAAGGATTTCTTATAAGGATTTAAGATTCATTTCTATTTGTGATATTCACAAGTATTTAATGGATTATCCTTAGTTTATGATCAAGGAAGATGATGTCAAGGTGTCTCATAAGTGGTTGCATCATCAATGCTCAAGTATCTGGTTCTTGGATCTGTTTGGAATGCTTCAAGGAACTGATGTTCAACCATATGTTGGAACATCATATCAGCATCATGTGGTCTAGGTCTAGACAAATGTAAAGGAGTCTCTAGAGATTCAGGTTTTCTTCAAGGATCTTAAGGTACAGGTGAAGGAGGAGCATCAACTACTTGGGTTAGTTTATTTCTGATCTAGGTACATAGGAGTGCAACTACTGGGAGAATGACATCTCATTCATCTTGAAGAATTCTCTTCTTAAGGAAAGCTGGATTTTCCTTTGGTATAGTTGTTGGCTACTCTTTCTTAAAGAATCAGGCTTTGGCATGTTTGATTCTTTTGAGGATGAGTTCTTGAAGCTGATTCTCTTCAAGGTATCCGGTCTTAAGGTTGATTGTGGTTCATAAATAGAATATAGGTTGTCTACTCAAACTTGATATGTTAATCAAGTCTATGAGAGCATGGAACTATTGTTCTGTAGAAGTGGAGAAGTTCCTCACGATGGTATGTCTGAGGGGGAGTTGATCAAGACTATATCAGACAGACTTGAGCTTATCAGCTGGAAGTCATGACATTGTTGTCAAAATCAGACGTTATGACATCAGGATTAGCATCTGGATCTTCTTTCTGAGAGACTTGGTTGTAGTGAAGATACATCATCTTGAGAGAAGTCGATCTTCACAGATGTTATTGGAATGGATGCTTCAAAAAGCCTATGCAGCTTATGGGAGTTGCAGAAGCTAGTAGAGGCTACATTTCATTGTCTTAGTGTATCTAAGATGTCTTGCTTTGGAGAAAGTATAATGTTTGCTGAAGACCCAGTTTCTTGGTTGAACCAAGAGTATTCTGTCACTTGGGAATCTGGAGGAAGCAAGATGTGTGTTTCATCTTGTTCTTGGAACAAATTACCTTTGCTGAGAAGGGTGGTTGTTTGCAGACCAAAGGAAGAACTGGTCTTGCTCTTGGCTTGCTGAGAGTTGAAGGGATCTTCGCTTAAGAAGATATCTTTGGTGGGAGTTTGAGATTTTATTTCTCTCTACAGTTGTCTGAAGTTCTTATTGATCAAGCTGGTGGAGCTGTGTTCTCTGAAGACCTTTAGATGGATTACTATGCAGATATTAAGTCCAATTGTTATTGTATCAACAACCATAATGTTTGGTGTCTGTGATATGATAAGGATGTCCTAACTGATGTTAGAACATCATCATGTTTTCTGGACTTAGAGTTCAGGTTGTGGAAGCTGATATTCACTAGTTAAATCAGGAGTGTTCTAACTTATCATACGGGAGAATGATGAGGTGAAGACTGTCTTGGATTATGGGGTGTCTATCTGGTTGTCTGAATCTTACAGAGATCAGAATGCTTGTGGAGAGGTGGTTTC
The DNA here is from genome assembly GCA_022829125.1 of Lathyrus tuberosus. Classification (NCBI taxonomy): domain Eukaryota; kingdom Viridiplantae; phylum Streptophyta; class Magnoliopsida; order Fabales; family Fabaceae; genus Lathyrus; species Lathyrus tuberosus. The sequence goes on along the minus strand of JALAZF010000141.1, from coordinate 9,238,762 downwards.
TACTGCTGCAAGTAATTCTAGAAAGAAGTGGATCAATTTGGTGCTTGTGAAGCAAGTAAGCTGGGGATTTCTGGAGCATGTATAGCTAACAAACTAAAAGATTCTATATGTCTCTTTGAGGAATGTGAAGCATTCTAGGTTTAATTGGATTTTTTCTCAAGGAACATGGATATTTATGGCTGTAAAATTCAAGGTGGATTTGTACAGGGTATGGATGGGTTCTGGGTGAGACGGATCAATGTCGATTTTGATCTCAATCCAAGAGTTTGTTGGTTATGGTACAAGGAGGTGATCCTAGTACTTTCTCACTATATGATAATGAAGTTGGTCATGTATGATCATGTGGTGATTTTGGGTGTTTCTTGTTGGAAGAAGCATCGTTTCTGAAAGATAGGGGAGAACTTCTGTCTGATAGGTGTACTAGTGTGGTACATAGATTGCTTGTGGATCAAGCTTTGAGTTAATGCATTCAACATGTGTGTTGAACAGGGAGTGTGCTCTTGAATACATGAAGACGAGTCTTATGTTTTCCATTCATTTTAAGGTGTTCTTCTTGCAAAGGAGCATTGGTTATCCTTGATAGGGGGAGTTGGACTTATGTCTAGGATCTGTTGCTGCAGCAATGCAGTTGTTTATCAAGATTGCTTGTGGTCTCAAGCCGTTTATGATAAGATACCTCTGATGAGGGTGCAATGTCAGATAAGATGTCGTGACATTGTGTTACTGGTGAAGTTCATGGTGGACTTGACAAGTTGTTTTTTTTTTTGTTCTGTCATTGGGATATCAATGGACTGAATCAGAGTTGTACAAGCTTCCTGGGAGTGTCCTGAGAGTCACTGGTTTTATCTGGGAGAATTTATTTTTCTTTGCAGATTGAAGTTCATTGGAATTTTTTTGGTGATATGATGAAGATGTCATGATCAAGTCTACTAATTCTATATTAAAGAGTGATTTAGAGTAAAGTAAAGAGGATCTCTGGTTCATCCTTGAGAAAATTGACAAAGTCTGATAGGGAGTTAGGACATTGTTCAGAATCTTTTTTACCTAAAAGACAATCCAAGGGACGTGGTTTCAAGTACATGTCAGAAAGGCATGCTTTTGACTACTTATTGGTACTACCATACTCAGTAGCAACAGTCCTAAGTGGTTTGAATGATTCTTATTGTAGTCTTTGCCTAGTAGTTTGTTTCTTCCAACGGATCGTCACTTCCTATGTAGCTACTTCAGTATTTAAGGGAGTCCTTGCTATTTGAGTTTCAGGACATCTTTCTTGTTGAATTGAGAGCTAATGGGATTTATCTGTGTTTGGGTGAGTATAGTCTGGATATGGGTCTGTATTGGTCATTTTTGCCAATTTTTGGCTAAAAAGGGGGAAATGGTTACATGTTACTGCTTACTGTTGTGATTTATATGTGTGTTTTTTTTACTGATGGTTTGAAAAATGTCTCAAAGGATGTTCTAATATTATGGGTTCTAACATCCTGAGAGCTCGTGTTTTGTGATCAGAGTTATGAAGCAGGTTGTGTTTTGTGATCGGAGTTACATGATCTGTGTACTCTGTATCACAACATGGTTAAGGAGGGGGTCTAGAAATTATTTTCTCCCTCCAACATGATTGAGGAGGGTGTCTAAAAATTATCTTTTCCCTCCACTCTAACTTCAGCATTCTCCACTGCATGCACCATCGAACTGAAGAATGTTTTAGCCAAAACTTGTCAAAAAGGGGAGATTGAAAGCTCCATGGATTTAACTAAATTTTGGTAAAACATAATGTTGAAGATATCTGCCCCAGAACAAAGATGTCAGATGAGATGTCCCAGCATGAAGACTCAACATCTGGACTGACTCAGCAAGTTTTGTTTTTAATTATGTTCCAAGATTCAAGGCGTGTTTTGCATTGGATCAAGGACAGAAGATTTGAAGCCCAAGGAAGTCGAAGACTATAAAAGGAAGACCAAGACCTAGGATAGATAGACACATAACTAATCTCTTGTAACACTTTTGTAAAGCGAAATAAGGGTTTAGGGTTTTGAGAGTTGTAGGTTTTCTTGTGTTGTAAGTCTCCCTTTGTATCGGTTGGATACATTGTGGTAGACATATATGTTTACACAGATTCAAAAACCTGTAGGTAATGAATCGTGTATTGTTCTTGGATAAAGCTTTCAAGCAAATCCAAGTGGGTTTGTTAGTCAAGAATTCTTGGCTGAACTTTGTATTGAAAGAGGTTTCTTTCAAGTAGGAGGATACAGTTATTGTGACTATAATTGTTAGATATTACAGGTTGTGATTTAGGGAGTGAGATGAGTTTCTCTTATCATTTATATGTGACTTCTAGTGATAAAGTTTTCATTGGGTAGTGATAGGTAAACCAGAGGTTGTTAACTGTAAACCGGCAATCAGCTTCAAGCATCCTGCTTGAACGCACAGTAAAGATCAACCAAATGCCACTGTTTGACTGATCTCAATCTTCTTCAGAACCCCCACAAGATACACTGACCCACCAATGAAATCTGATCTTCAAGTCACATGAACTACTTGCTCCATAGTAAGACATCTTGGATTCACCAAGCCTCTTAGACATGTAACATCTTCTTAACCCACAGCTCCCGCAAACTATATGAGATAGACCTTTTTGAAGCATTCATATCTTTCATTCCTGTAGATCACCTTTATCTTAAGCTAATGTGCCACATCACCAGCTGAGATTCTGATGTTAAGTTAGATGTCAGAACATTCTGATACAACATCCAACTGCTGAATTCAGCTCCTCCTTCTGCCACTTAGAAGAACCTCCTCCCTATTACAGAACAAGAGTTCCATGCTCTCATAGACTTGATTTAACAACCAAGTTTGAGTAGACAACCTCCATCCTATTTAAAAACTCCAAAGACTTCACACCTGCCTTGTCTGAATCTTCAAAAAATAAGTAGTCCAAGACTACACCATAGCCATACCAAAGAATGCCACTTTCGTTAGTAGAGTTGTCAGTAGAAAGCCAGAGCTAACTGTCACTTATCCTTGACCTTCACAATGAGCAAGATCTATGCTCCCAAATACCTAGATCAGAAATAAACTGATCCAAGCACTACCCATCAAGATTATGATGTCTTCATCTTCATCTTCAACATCATCAAAGTCCAAACCAGTTTCTTTCCAGGAAACTCTCCAGAGAACACATGCTTCTGTCACACCCGACTGAAGTTCATTCTTAGGTCACCACCTAAGATAAAAAACAGATGCTAAAGCTTATGCAGTACCCCTCCCATGATTCTACACAAACTCTGATGATGAGATGTTCCAACATCTTGTTGAACATCAGCAATCTTGACTTTCAAGAATAATCAATTAAATACTTGTGGATTCCACAAATAGCAATTGATCTTAAATCCTTGTCCAATAACCCTTCTTCACTACTGTAGCTAAGCTCCACCAGATCACATCATGAACACTTATCAAGTATTCAATCTTTTGCAAGTATCTTCCTTGAAGAACAATGTTGAGATACCAAGGAAAGTGGCTTTTTGAGTCCAGATGCACGACTAGTCAGAAGAATAACTAGAAGACTCCAGATGCGCGACTAAGATGCCTTTTTGAGTAAAAACATCTAGTCAGAAGAATAACTAGAAGACTCCAGATGCATGACTAAGATGCCTTTTTGAGTGGACTTGAGAGAATTCTCAAGTATCTTTGACAACCTAGCTGATCAATAATTTATTAAACTCCCAGAGCAAGAACTTGATAAATTTAAACTCAACTCCTCTCCTCTTCAACTGACTTCAACTGCACCAAGAAACCAAGCTTCCAAGTACTAAGTCACCACACCAGATATCTACCAACAACTCCCTTCACTCCATCGCTCCCGACTTTTAAATAAAAGAATGCAGATATCTTCATATATAGAGGCCGACAATTGAGATCTTCCACCAACTGTCTTCAGCAACAACTCCAGAATCCCATAATTCTAGAGCTCTTCCATCAGAAACACATGCAGCAGAACCACCAAGGAACAAATCCTGCTTGCCCTAATAAAATGTCAGAACATCTTATAAGACACACCAACAAGAGAATTAGCCACTTCTCCTGCAGTTGTTGTAGAACCTCCTCAGCAACATGAACAACCTCCGGGTTGTTACCTTCGATCCAGAACATCCATATCATCCATTAAATCCCTTGAGTATGTCTGAGTTGATTGATATGATCTTCAAAACTCCTCTTTGTTTAAACGCCAGAAAGTATCCCAAAGATCTCATCCAGAACCAGACAGGATACCTACTCTGATACCAATTTAAATTCTGGCAATATGCAGACAGCAAATGTCTTAACACATGTCAAGACATTGTGCTACATAAACATTTAAACTCAGAGGCGCAACAGTAGACTGATACCTTGTATATAAGAACTGCAGGATCATAGATGTCACGACATCAGATCCAACATGTTTATCATGAACCCTAACAGAAAATGTAAATTTGCAGAATGATAAAGAACACACAAAAATTGTTAACCCAATTCGGTGCAACTCACCTACATCTGGGGGATACCAATCCAGGAAGAAGACTCCACTATCTATAGAACTTTTCTGTAGCGAGCGATTTTGGACGCGGTTCTTAAGCGCTGGTCGCTCTCTGCGGTTGAGCTTAAACTACAGGTCGATTCATTTTTTATCCTATTGTGAGCTGATGAAGGAAGGGAAATAGATGTCTCCAATTAACCCTGCTTTGCATACTGAGTTTAAACAGCGGTCTGTTAGGTTACGGATGCTATCAATGTGGGGGGCCTTTGTACTGGTTATTTGTATTTTCGCCAATACGATTCTCTTTCTTTCTTTTTTATCTGGGCAGAAGGTTTCTGGCGGGGAACAAGGATTAGGATGTCAGGACTGGTGTCTTTTGAATTACTGCTTTTGAGTGATGGGATTTGGTTTTTTTGTTGATTGTGCTCGCTAAGATCTTTTCTTTCGATCTTATGCCTACGTATTCCCGTTTACCGAAACAGGGAAATCAGAGCGTTCGTAGTTCCTTCTATTCTATGGGAGGAAATGGTTTTTGGTGTCTTGTTCAAAGCCCAAGACGTGAAGCGAAAGGTGATTTGTATCTTGTTCAAAGCCCAAGATGTGAAGCTGAAAGGTCTCGGCTTTAGAGAGAGTTTGTCATCTCTAAAGAGGGATAAAGGAGAATTACTTTAACCGGGATATGCAGATCCTAGCAATGCCATAATTTCCTAGGAAAAGGTTTTAACCTGAAGGAGAAGACTTTAACTCAGTGTAGAGCAATGCCATCTTTCCTTAGGAATTTCTCATGCTAAAAGAAGGACAGTGGCATGGATGTAAATAATCCAGAGGCTTGCCGCTTACAGCGATTAGATGAAAGAGAAGGAGTTGTTGATGTTTGTGTACTGTGAACGAGGCACAGGTTTGATGCTAAAAGGTTGATTGGATCAACCAGTGGTTTTCTTATACAAAGCCTAAGAGGAGGCTATAAGGTGTCTCATACAAAGCCCGAGAGAGAGGCTAAAAGAGGTTGATCCTACAAGAGGATCTTTTATACTCAACAAGAGAGTGTTTTTGTATCTCGTATGAAGCCCGAGATGGAGGCTGTTGTTTGTTTGTTTGGCTCAATAAGAACCTTTTTGTATCTCGTATAAAGCCCGAGATGGAGGCGAAAAGGTTTTTGACTCTACATGAGAGTCTTTGTATCTCGTAAGAAGCCTGAGATGGAGGCGAAAAAAGGTGATTGACTCAACGAGGGAGTCTTTATATGTGTCTCGTACGAAGCCCGAGATGGAGGCTAAAAGGTTTGTTCTGCTGGGGAGAATCATTTGTACAAAGCCCAAGAGGAGGCTATTATGCTGGTGACTGTTTTAGTTTAGTGACAGGTCCAGTATACTGATTTTGAAAGAGAAAATCAGTTCTTATGTGAGCAACACTGTACTCATGGGTTTGACCTGAGGATCGGGATTGTTTCCTTTTCTTTAAGGAAACGGGGAAATCCGAAGAGTATTGAGATTGTCCGAGTCTGCGGGTTCTCTTCCTATTTAACGAAAGGGTGCTTGAGAATGCCTTTGAGACTCAAGGAAAAGAGACTGTCCAAGTCTGGATTTTTATCTTGTGTACCATGCTTTGAGAAACAGTAGTAGACTCTGGAAAGGACTGATCTATGAAGATTACTAAGTTCTGTTCCTATACCTCTAGGAGGTCGTCGGGACAATTTGTATGAAGCCCAAGAGGAGGCTGGAAACTTTTAAGAAGCCGACGGGTCCTTGTACTAAGCCCAAGAGGAGCCTATCATTCCCGGAGGAAGAGATCATTATACAAAGCCTAAGAGGAGGCTGGGGGGTTGCTTATAGGAAGCCTGAGGGTCCTTGTACTATGCCCAAGAGGAGGCCGATGCTTTTAAGAAGCCCGTGGGTCCATCATCTCCTTTAGGAGAGATAACTCTTTTAAAGATAAAAACCACTGGTAAACGTGCGAGGTTTACTATCCAGCGACTTTTAACTTTTAAAGAGGGTTCCTTAGTTAAGGTCCAATATTATGACCGGAGTGGGTCCCCAAACCCCGAGACATTTAAGGCAAGCTATTCACAAGGAATAGATCGAGTCAGGAACGTTCGAGAATTTGGAAGAAACTCAAAGATGCCATTCACGGAGAATACATTCATCTTGGGGAGTAGAGTTTCTTGATGATTCCTAAGAAGGACAGCCGAAGAGAAGACTGTATCTGGTGCTCCTATTGGGGATCTAGGTGTCTATTTCTACGAATAAACGAAACGGCTTTACCTAGTGCTAGACGTAGTTGCCGGGGAAACTCTGAATATCTATACTATTATTACACAGTTGATATGAGTTTATGAAAGAAGACTTACAGCGAAACAGCCCCACAATACAGTTATATACATATGAAAGCAGTAAATGAAAGCGATAACCACTTACTCGGTTGTAGAGCTTCCATGCTGTTTGGTTAGTTGTTCAACAAAGAAAGATTTAAAACAACAGTATATTCAAAATCAAAGGAGAAAGTGCTTTGAAAAAGAAATATTTGGGGCTTACAGCTCAAGGAGAGGCCCAATGTTTTAAAGAAAAAGAATGGGGCTTATAACACGATGGTAGGCCCAGTTGGTTTTTCGTTTAAAATGGCGATCGCGCCGAGGTTTTCCTTTAACGCAGAGGGACTTATACAATAAGTGAGGCCCAAAAGGTTTTGGTTAAAAGGGGATTGGGTCTTACACTCTAATAGAGGCCCAGAAGAGTTTTGAATGGGTCTTATAGCTCAAGGAGAGGCCCAAATGGTTTATTTTTTAAACGGGCGACGATCGTGCCGTTTACTTGTACAGAGGGACTTATACAATGAGTGAGGCCCAAAAGGTTTTGTACAAGGGGGGATGGGTCTTACACTCTCTCAAGAGGCCCAAAAAGTGTTTAGAAAAGAAATGGGTCTTACTACACGAGGGTAGGCCCAGATGGTTTTATTTTGAAAAGGCGACGATCGCGCCGTGATTTTTGAAATACAACGGGACTTATACAATAAGTGAGGCCCAAAAATGGTTTTCAAAAAAGGATTGGGTCTTACACTCTATTAGAGGCCCAAAAAAGTGTATGACAAAGTTTGTTAAAAGGGAAAATCAACAAAACCCTAATTTCATCATTTTAAAATAATTATTTAATGAAAAATTAATTAAAATGATACAAAATCCCACATAAGTATGAATAAACAACTTGTGATTTTGGTTTTAGGTTTGAAAAATGAGGTATAAATCACAAGAGATATTAAAACTCATTTGGTCTTGATTTTTCAATATGGATATTTATTTTTAAAAGGTTTAAAAACAAATAAAAAGCATTTATTCACAAAAATACTAACTATATTAAATAAATAATATAAATCTAATTTTTTTTTGGAAATAAACATTTCAATATTTTTGTGATTTTTTGCAAAAAGAAACAATAAAAAATAATTAAAATTGAAAGAGTTATTAATTTTCCAATTAATTAACAAAACATGAAAATAGTTGGAAAAATAGCAAAAATGTGAAAAATCACAAAATGGCATGGGTGGGGTTTGAACCCACGACCTCAAGCATACAAGGCGCGCGCCTTACCACTGGGGTGGTGATACATCCATTGTTTGAAATGAAACAACAAATATACAAGGTATGACATGGTTTTGGCTTGCCCAAGGCAAGTTTTGGCTCAAAAACGTGAAGGTCATAACTTTCTCAATTCTTAATGGTTTGAGACAAAATTTATATGTATCTGGGCCAGAATTTCACAAGGAATCCAATGGTGGTGGTAGTTTTTCCAGATCACACTCCCTCCTCAAAACCCGATAGTGGTTTTAAAAATGACCTATAATTGCATGTTCTATGCTACACTTGAATACAGGCATGAATTACATGATCAATTGGTACAAACACAACACATATGACATGTATAAGAGATGCATAATCAATGGACTTCAAATGCACACATGGTTTGGTGACTGCAAGTTGAGATGCTTACCCTCCTTTGAGCTTTTGGAGTTTTCTTTGCAATCTGTCAACTCCCTTGCTCCAGATATGATTTTATGCTTTGAACAACTTCAAATGATCCCTTGGATGCTTTGAGGATGATTGAAATCAGCTGGTACCTGCAAAAACACAAACTGACCCTTTCTTGCAAAAGGGGTTAAAAGTGACCAAAATAGCAACTCCCTCAAATGGTGTTCCAGATGTTGGGAACCATTTGGGACAGTTCAAGGATGATATTTGGAGTGTGTTTGAGGTTTTATCTGGTTTGTAAAGTGACTGAATCAAGACATGGCTTGAAAAATGGAAAAAAAAATGCTATTTTGAGGTTTTGAGAGGTGACTTTGTGATGTTGTGATTACAGGTCACTTTTGATGGTTTGCACAGCTTACATATGATATATATGAGGTGTGTGTGTGATTGGTTTGAGTGGAATTGCTCTCTAGCTCAAAAACTCAGAATTACTTGCTTTTGAAGGCAAAATTGGAGTGAAAGAAGAGATTTTGAGGAAAGCATCTGTTTGATGGCTTTGGTGTACTTAAACTTAACACAAATGAGCTCTATTTATAGTAGAGCAAGTTTGTTTTGGGATCCACAGTGAATGGCAACTGCAGCAGGTGTTCCCTCAATGTTGGCCAATGAAAATGCAAGTCTCCTCTAGCCATTGACTAGAGGTTAGGGCTCAGAGTTGTGGTTCCCTTGGTCTTGGATAAGTCTTGACTGATTTCAGATGAGAATGGCTCAGTACATGCCACCTTGGTGCATCCATGAAATGCTTCAATCCAAATTTGGAGTCTTGTCCCTATTTTGGCCATTCTAGGTTCAACATGCTATTCCTTGTTCCTTGGACCTTGGAGGCTTGGCTCAGTGATTGTCCCCTTTGGATTCAATCCTCAGAGGTGTCCAAGTGGATAGGAGCATTTGCAATTGGCTGATTTTGGCAAATCGAGCCAAAATGCAAATTCTGCCTTGCCTTGACAGATTTCAGCAAGGCAACTTGTCAATGTTGTATCTCATGATGTAGGTTGAATTTGGCAATGTTCTTGGCCATTTTGGAAAGCCCTACATGATACAACAACTGTTTGAACAAGTTTGGTTTTGATCTCTTTTGATTCAAAGTGAAAAATCCCCCTACATTTGGCCAAAAGTGAAGGCAAATTCTGACTTAGTGAAATTTTCACTAAGTGTTGGAAAAAGTAACATTTGCACTTTTCAGCCACTTTGATCACTCCATAACTCAAAATCCTTAATGAATTGGAATGACTTGTAGTTGAAGCTTTTGTATATGATAATGAGGGATACAAATCAAGCTTTGGATGGAAAATTTTGGCCTTGTGGTTTAGGAGTTATGGTCCTCCAAAGTTGGTACCCTAGCCACTTTATTTTTTAACTTAGAAAAATTTCTAAGTTTTTATGGTTACCCCTTTTACAAGTTATCTCACTTTTCTTGATTTTTCTTGATGAATGATGATTCAAATCATACATTAACATCATTTTAGGGTTAAAAATCCATTTTGGTGAAAAATCTCAAAAAGTCAAAGTTGACTTTTGTGCACAGTTGACTTTTTGTCAGATGAATTCCAAACTGTGCAATTCTTCAGGAAATCATGTCCTTGACCTAAATCAAACTTGATGGACATGTTCCATGGGTTTCATAGGGTATATTTATCCATGTATTAGGGTTTGGGAGCATGTCCAGGTCAAAAGTCAAAATTACAGTTGACTTTTCTCGCGAAACCCTAATTGTGGTGCAGATGAAGTTGAGACTTGTTACTCACACTTCTTGGATCAATCCATTGTTCCAAATGGATCAATATGGTATATTAGAGACCCTCAAATCATGCCTTGAGGTCTTGGTTCATGATTTGTCCTAAAAGTCAACTTAGGGGTGAATTAGGTCAAGAAACCCTAATTCCTGATTTTGGATGTATGCATCCCCTGAGGTCAAATTGACTTGATGAATGGGTCCATGAGGTTCCATGGAGTATATTAGGTTATGTTTTGGATCATTGGCTTGTGCCCAGATGAAATTTTTCATCTGGAAGCCCTGGGTGATCAAAACCCTAATTTGGTGACACTGTCGATCTTGAGGCTTGATCCACCTGGAAGGGAGCAGTATTGTGCTTAATCCTTGAAGTGGGAGTCCTTTTGATCCATTGTAGATGCTTGAGAGGTTAGACAAGTTGAAGATCAAGTCATTCCTTGATTGATCCTTTGTCTAAGGCTCAGAGAGGGCTTGAAACCCTAATCCTGATTACAGTCAATGCTCAACAATTCCTTGAGGAGATTGATGAGGCATGATGATTCATCCATATTGTGCTGATGATTTGCACAATGATGGGAAACTTTAGTGGTCAAAATTTGGGGTATTACAGATGCCCCTATTTAATCTTCTTGGACCCGAAGGTATTCGGGCATTCGGGGTGCAAGAGGATTAAATATCGGAATATCCGAAATTTTGATGGCTATGAATGGCAGCTTGCGCATTCATCTTCTTTTGCTAAGCAATGATGCTTAGAAAAGGTAAACTTCCCCTCGATCCTGGTTTCCAACCAAGGAACTGGTCTTAGTTTCTGAAATAAACTTCCCCTCGATCCTGGTTTCCAACCGAGGAACTGGTCTTAGTTTCTGAAATAAACTTCCCCTCGATCCTGGTTTCCAACCGAGGAACTGGTCGTAGTTTCTGAAAAAAACTTCCCCTCGATCCTGGTTTCCAACCGAGGAACTGGTCTTAGTTTCTGAAATAAACTTCCCCTCGATCCTGGTTTCCAACCGAGGAACTGGTCTTAGTTTCTTTTGTCAATAAACTTTATTGACAAGGGACGCTACTCGTAGCGGTTTTCCTCAAACTTCTCGCCGAATTTTCCTGGAGAGATGCCATTTGAAGGAAAAAGTTTTGATGTCAGACTTGCTGGGGAATCCAGCGTCTGAGTTGTAGAGTTGCACAAACTTCTCTGTTTTGGAGACGCCATTTGTTTCTACTGGGGAAAGCGAGTCTCTTGAGAAACTGCTTCGCTTGGGGATATCGCATCATACTTTTCTTGGGACCTTCCCAGAGAAACGCCATATGATGGGATCTAAATTTGAGGTGTCGATGACCTTTTCATCAGCGGATTTTCGGAGAAACACTGTTGTACTGCCGAATCTCTGTTTAAGAGGCTTTCTCTGGGGATTTTCCTTAATCCGGGAAAGCGAGGATATCATCTTCAATGGCGAAGAGTGACATCTGTTGAAGGTTCTCTGATGCTTCAGAGGTTCAAGTTATCAAAGTGGTCAAGCGCCGACTCTGATCTAAAGATACACTGGAAACGAGATTGTTCAAACGAAGCAATTCCTGACGAGGAAAGAATTGACAAACTCGATGTAGCGAGCGATTTTTGGACATGGTTCTTAAGCACAGGTCGCCCTCTGCGGTTGAGTTTACTACAGGTCGATTCATTTTTTATCCTATTGTAAGCTGACTAAGGAAGGGAAATAGATGCCTCCAATTAAACCTGCTTGCATACTGAGTTTAAACAGCGGTCTGTTAAGTTACGAATGCTACAATGTGGGGGGGGCCTTTGTACTGGTTATTTGTATTTTCACCAATACGACTTTCTTTCTTTTTTTTTATCTAGGCAAAGGGTTTCTGACGGGAATTAGGATTAGGATGTTAGGACTGATGTTTTTGAATTACTGCTTTTGAGTGATGGGATTTGGGTTTTTTGTGGACTGTGCTCGCTAAGATCTTTTCTTTCGATCTTATGCCTACGTATTCCCGTTTACCGAAACAGGGAAATCAGAGTGTTCGTAGTTCCTCCTATTCTATGGGAGGAAATGGTTTTTGGTGTATTGTTCAAAGCCCAAGACGTGAAGCGAAAGGTTGTTTGTATCTTGATCAAAGCCCAAGATGTGAAGCTGAAAGGTCTCGACTTTAGAGAGAATTTGTCGTCTCTAAAGAGGGGAGAAGGAGAATTACTTTAACTGGGATACGCGGATCCGAGCAATGCCATAATTTCCGAAGAAGGGGTTTTTCAACCTGAAGGAGAAGACTTTAACTCTGTGTATAGAGCAACGCCATCTTTCCTTAGGAATTCCTCATGCTAAAAGAAGGACAGTGGCATGGATATAGATGATCCAGAGGCTTGCCGCTTACAGCGATTAGATGAAAGGGAAGGAATTGTTGATGTTTGTGTACTGTGAATGAGGCACAGGTTTGATGCTAAAAGGTTGATTGGATCAACCAGTGGTTTTCTTATACAAAGCCTAAGAGGAGGCTAATTTCCGCTAGGGAAAATCATTATACAAAGCCTAAGAGGAGGCTAATTTGTGTCTCGTACAAAGCCCGAGAGAGAGGCTAAAAGGGTTCGACCCAGTGGGGGATATCATTATACAAAGCCTAAGAGGAGGCTAAAAAAGAGTTGACTCAGCTGGAGAATATTTTATAGCTCGTATGAAGCCCGAGATGGAGGCTGAAAAAGAGTTTGACTCTTGCTTAAGGAATTTGTATCTCGTACGAGGCCCGAGATGGAGGCAGAAGGGTGATTGACTCAACGAGGGAGTCTTTTATGTGTCTCATACAAAGCCTGAGAGAGAGGCTGAAATTTGTTTGGTTCAATAAGAACCTTTTTGTATCTCGTATAAAGCCCGAGATGGAGGCTGAAAAGGTTTGCTACGCTAGGGAGAATCATTTGTACAAAGCCCAAGAGGAGGCTATCTGCTGGTGACTGTTAAGTGACAGGTCCAGTATACTGATTTTTGTAGAGAAAATCAGTTCTTATATGAGCAACACTGTACTCATGGGTTTGGACCTGAGGATCGGGATTGTTCCCTGTTCTTTAAGGAAACGGGGAAATCCGAAGGGTATTGAGACTGTCCGAGTCTGCGGGTTTCTTCCTATCTAACGAAAGGGTCACTTGAGAATGTCTTTGAGACTCAAGGAAAATAGACTGTCCAAGTCTAGAGTTTTATCTTTTGTACTATGCTTTGAGAAACAGTAGTAGACTCTGGAAAGGACTGCTCTATTAAGATTACTAAGTTCTGTTCCTATACCTCTAGGAGGTCGTCGGGACAATTTGTACGAAGCCCAAGAGGAGGCTGGAAGCTTTTAAGAAGCCGATCGGTCCTTGTACAAAGCCCAAGAGAAGGCTATCATTCCCGGAGGAAGAGATCATTATACGAAGCCTAAGAGGAGGCTGTCAATACTTCTAAGAAGCCGACGGGTCCTTGTACTATGCCCAAGAGGAGGCCGATGCTTTTAAGAAGCCCGTGGGTCCATCATCTCCTTTCCATTTGGAGAGATGACTCTTTTAAAGATAAAAACCACTGGTAAACGTGCGAGGTTTACTATCCAGCGACTTTTAACTTTTAAAGAGGGTTCCTTAGTTAGGGTCCAAGATTATGACCGTAGTGGGTTCCCAAACCCCGAGACATTCAAGGCAAGCTATTCACAAGGAATAGATCGAGTCAGGAACGTTCGAGAATTTGGAAGAAACTCAAAGATGCCATTCACGGAGAATACATTCATCTTGGGGAGTAGAGTTTCTTGACAATTCCTAAGGAGGACAGCCGAAGAGAAGACTGTATCTGGTGCTCCTATTGGGGATCTAGGTGTCTACTTCTACGGATAAACGGAACGGCTTTACCTAGTTCTAGACGTAGTTGCTGGGGAAACTCAAAATATCTATACTATTATTACACAGTTGATATGAGTTTATGAAAGGAGACTTACAGCGGGCAGCCCCACAATACAGTTTATATTATATGAAAGCAGTAAATGAAAGCGATAACCACTTACTCGGTTGTAGAGCTTCCATGCTGTTTGGTTAGTTGTTCAACAAAGAAAGATTGAAAACAACAGTATATTCAAAATCAAAGGAGAAAGTGCTTTGAAAGAGAAAGATTTGGGGCTTACAGCTCAAGGAGAGGCCCAGGGTTTTATCAGTGAGTGCACTGTTGAATTTGTACAGAGGGTCTTATACAAGTGACTGTGGCCCAAAAAGTTTTTCTGTACAACGGGATTGGTCTTACACTCTCTCAAGAGGCCCAAAAAGTTTTAAAGAAAAAGAGTGAGGCTTATAACACGAGGGTAGGCCCAGTTGACTTTTCGTTTAAAATGGCGATCGCGCCGAGGTTTTCTTTTAACGCAGAGGGACTTATACAATAAGTGAGGCCCAAAATGTTTTGGTTAAAAGGGGATTGGGTCTTACACTCTAATAGAGGCCCAAAGTGTTTTGAATGGGTCTTATAGCTCAAGGAGAGGCCTAGATGATTTTTGAAAAAGGCGACGATCGCGCCGTTTGTTTTTTGACGGTATCGGGACTTATACAATAAGCTGAGGCCCAAAAATGGTTTGGTCAAAAAAGGATTGGGTCTTACACTCTATTAGAGGCCCAAAGTGTTTTTGAAAATGATTTATGAGGGTTGAATTAATCCAAAACCCTAATTTATTTCCAAAATGTATTTAATTGAATAAAAATTCAATTAAAATGATCAAAAATTGTTTAACACATGGGAAACAAATTGTGATCTTGGATTAATGCTTCAAAAATTAAGTATTTACCTACAAAATAAATAGAAAGCATTAAAAGTTGCAAAATCATTGTAGAAATAATATTTCAAATGTTAAAAACAATTAAAATATTAATTCTTTGCAAAAATATCAATTATATAAAATAAATAATATTTTTGGGATTTTTTGGTAAAATAAAATATTTTAACATTTTTGTGAATTATTGAAAAATGAATCAACTCAAAATCATTAAAACTCAGAGAGAAATTAATTTTTGAATCAATTAAACAAAATCACAAAATTCAAATATTCAAATTTGGAAAAATGGCGCCAAGAACAAGCTGAAGAACACGCGCGTGTTCTGGGATTCTCAGATTTGCATTTTCTATCCAATCTCACTGAATACTTAATCATATCATGTAATCCACATACCAATCAACTCGTTTTAACCTCACGATTATGTCTATGTACTTTAATTTCATTTAAATTAAACATACAACAAGAAATCAAGAAGAATCCTCAAGAACCCTAATTTCTGCATGAAGGCTGGGATTTTTGATACACGATTCAAACAATGCAATTAATTGAGGGAAAACATTCCATGCATGATTATGAACATATGGCCAAATTATTGTGCGAGGAAATATGCATAGATTGAGAGATGACCAAGTATGTACCTACCTCCAAGTCGTGACAGCAAGAGCAAATCAAATTCTGGGTTGGAGGTGTTACAGATGAGTTGTGATGATCTGAACAGCTTCCCTACACCATATGGAGTGTGTTTGAATGCTTGGACTTGATTGAAATTGGCTGGATCACTCTGTGGTACCTCGGCTGCAACTTGGTTAAAACCTTGAGCAACCAGCTGGTGATTTTGTGAAATCTGTGTTCCAGATGTTGTTTGAGTGTTTGGATCACTTCTATATGATGTATGTGAGGTGTGTGAGTGATTGGTTTGATTGGAATTGCTCTCAAACTCAAAACCCGATGGTGACTTGCCTTTGAAGGCAAAATTGGAGTGAAAGAAGAGATTTTGAGGAAAGCATCTGTTTGATGGCTTTGGTGTACTCAAACTGAACACAATTGAGCTCTATTTATAGTAGAGCAAGTTTGTTTTGGGATCCACACTGAATGGCAACTGCAACAGGTGTTTCCTCAATGTTGGCCAATAAAAATGCAAGTCTCCTCTAGCCATTGACTAGAGGTTAGGGCACAGAGCTGTGGTTCCCTTGGTCTTGGATAAGTCTTGACTGATTTCAGATGAGAATGGCTCAGTCCATGCCACCTTGATGGTTCCATTGAATGCTTAATTCCAAATTTGGAGTCTTATCCCTATTTTGGCAACTCTAGGTTCAACATGCTATTTCTTGTCCCCATGGACTTTGGAGGCTTGGCTCAGTGATTGTCCCCTTTGGATTCAATCCTCAGAGGTGTCCAAGTGGATTGGAGCAATTGAAATTGGATGATTTTGGCAAATCGAGCCAAAATGCAAATTCTGCTTTGCTTTGACAGATTTCAGCAAGGCAACTTGCCAATGTTGTATCTCATGATGTAGGTTGAATTTGGCAATGTTCTTGGCCATTTTGGAAAGCCCTAACATGATACAACAACTGTTTGAACAAGTTTGGTTTTGATCTCTTTTGATTCCAAGTGAAAAATCCCCCTACATTTGGCAAAAAGTGAAGGCAAATTCTGACTTAGTGAAAATTTCACTAAGTGTTGGAAAAAGTGACATTTTCACTTTTCAGCCACTTTGATCACTCCATAACTCAAAATCCTTAATGAATTGGAATGACTTGTAGTTGAAGCTTTTTTAGATGATAATGAGGTCTACAAATCAAGCTTTGGATGGAAAAAATTGGCCTTGTGGTTTAGGAGTTATGGTCCTCCAAAGTTGGTACCCTAGCCACTTTATTTTTAACTTAGAAAAATTTCTAAGTTTTTATGGTTACCCCTTTTACAAGTTATCCCACTTTTCTTGATTTTTCTTGATGAATGATGATTCAAATCATACATTAACATCATTTTAGGGTTAAAAATCCATTTTGGTGAAAAATCTCAAAAAGTCAAAGTTGACTTTTTGTGCACAGTTGACTTTTTATCAGATGAATTCCAAACTGTGCAATTCTTCAGGAAATCATGTCCTTGACCTAAATCAAACTTGATGGACATGTTCCATGGGTGTCATAGGGTATATTCATTCATGTATTAGGGCTTGGGAGCATGTCCAAGTCAAAAGTCAAAGTTACAGTTGACTTTTCTCGCGAAACCCTAATTGTGGTGCAGATGAAAATGAAACTTGTTGCTCAAGTTTCCTGGATCAATCCATTGTTCCAAATGGATCAATATGGTATATCAAAGACCCTCAAATCATGTCTTGAGGTCTTGGCTCATGATTTGTCCCAAAAGTCAACTTAGGGGTGAATTAGGTCAAGAAACCCTAATTCCTGATTTTTAATGTATGCATCCCCTGAGGCAAAATTGACTTGATGATTGGGTTCATGAGGTCCCATGAAGTATATTAGGTTATGTTTTGGATCATTGGCTTGTGCCCAGATGAAATTTTTCATCTGGAGGCCCTGGGCGATCAAAACCCTAATTTGGTGACACAGTCGATCGGGAGGCTTGATCCACCTAGAAGGGAGCAGCATTGTGCTTAATCCTTGAAGTGGGAGTCCTTTTGATCCATTGTGGATGTTTGAGAGGTTAGACAAGTTAAGGATCAAGTTATTCCTTGATTGATCTTTTGTCTAAGGCTCAGAGAGGGCTTGAAACCCTAGTTATGATTGCAGTCAATGCTCAACAATTCCTTGAGGAGATTGATGAGGCATGATGATTCATCCATATTGTGATGATGATTTGCACAATGATGGGAAATTTTAGTGGTCAAAATTTGGGGTATGACACTCGATTGAGAGGACGGTTATCACGGCAGGATAAGACCGACTCAAGTGATAGTGATGCAATATGAAATGCGAATGCAAATAAAATGCATGATGTATGTATGTCTATGCTGACAAAATAGATGCGACATACGGAGTAAAAGATGAACACGACTGAATACTCGGCCATCACGGGGCGAAGCAGTACCGTTGGTTCAAAATAGCAATTCCACCTTGCTTAGGAGAGATAGTCCCTGTTGGGAGCTATGTTGATCGGGCTTAGGAGATGAGAACTCGGCCAAAGGTATCAGACGGGAACACCACATCTGATACAGTTGATCCTTCGTTCAGGCGCACTGGCTTAGAAGGAGTACTTTGATTCTGCACTTCGAAGTTCGCTTACTTCTGGAGAAGCGATCGATGTTCTTCTGATGTTCAACAGTCAAAAGAAATGCCATCTTTAATTAAAAGCAGAAAAAGTTTTAACAAGTAAATTCATTTTGTTTCATTTCAAGAATCGCTGATTAAATTAAACAACGTCGTTCTGTAAAGCTAAAACAAACAAGAATTACAAACAAAAGCACAAGGGCTCAAATTTTATTGATAAGATGGAGATCAGCCAAACGCGTGATTCCAAAGAGTATATACAAAGTTAGAAAATGGTAATTTACAGGGAAAAGGGCTACGTTGAAACATAACGACCACTATCCTTCTACCAACTTTGAGTTCGGGACATCCTGAGCTTCCGTCGAAGATGACCTTTGACTGGAGATTTCCTCTGATGGGTGATGTAACTGCTGCCAAGGGACTTGCCTCTGTTGAACATAGTTACTTGCCATTATCCCTAATTTTTGCCTGGATTGTACTATGATATTTCCAATCCATCGGGATGATTTTTTTTCATGTCTCTAACTTTTGCCTGGACCGCTCTTTCGGGTTTTCAATCCACCGAGACGTTTTTTTTTTTTTTAAGTTTAGGCGAAGTATTTCTTGACTACATCAACATTCGTGGGGTAGGCAAATTCCTCTCCGTCCATGGTTGCAAGTCTCAAGGCACCGCCTGAGAAAGCTTTCGTGACCACATAGGGGCCATCATAATTCGGAGTCCATTTGCCTCGCGAATCAGAGAGAAATGATTGTATCTTCTTGAGCACGAGGTCTCCTTTTCTGAAGACACGAGGTCGGACCTTTTTGTCGAACGCCCTCTTCATTCTTTGTTGATACAACTGACCGTGGCATAGTGCCGTTATCCGTTTTTCTTCGATCAGATTCAACTCGTCGTGTCGACTTTGACACCACTCAGCTTCGGTGAGCTTAGCTTCCATCAATACCCGGATTGATGGGATCTCTACTTCTATGGGGAGCACTGCTTCCATGCCATACACTAGAGAGAAATAGGTAGCCCCTGTTGAAGTGCGGACAGATGTACGATAACCGTGAAGCGCAAAGGGTAGCATCTCGTGCCAATCTTTGTAGGTTACAACCATCTTTTGAACAATCTTCTTGATGTTCTTGTTAGCCGCTTCTACCGCTCCGTTCATCTTGGGTCGGTAGGGAGATGAGTTATGGTGTTTAATCTTGAACTCTGCGCACAACTCCTTCATCATCTTATTGTTCAAGTTAGATCCATTATCTGTAATGATCTGGCTCGGAACACCATAACGGCAGATGAGATTGTTTTTGATAAATCGGACCACCACTTGTCGGGTTACATTAGCGTACGACGCTGCTTCGACCCACTTTGTGAAGTAATCAATGGCTACTAGAATGAACCGATGTCCGTTTGAAGCCTTAGGCTCAATCAAGCCAATCATGTCGATTCCCCATATGGAAAAAGGCCAAGGGGAAGAGAGAACTTTGAGATACGATGGCGGTACATGAATTTTGTCGGAGTATATCTGACACTTGTGACACTTCCTCATGTACTTGTAGCAGTCGGATTCCATGGTCAACCAATAGTACCCTGCTCTCAGGATTTTTCTCGCCATTGTGTGTCCGTTAGCATGAGTGCCAAAGGATCCTTCATGAATTTCTTTCATAAGCATGTCTGCTTCTGGTCTGTCGACGCATCGGAGCAAGACCATGTCAAAGTTCCTCTTATAAAGAGTGTCACCGCTCAGGAAGAAGCTTCCAGCTAGCCTTCTGAGGGTCTTTCTGTCTTTTCTGAGTGCCCCAGGTGGGTACTCTTGTTTCTGAAGGAATCACTTGATATCGTGATACCAAGGTCTGCCGTCGACGACGGCTTCGATTGCGAAGATGTAGGCGGGCCGTTCAAGGCGTATTACGTCAATATTAGGTAGGTTATTCCATCGACCTACGCTAATCATGGAAGAAAGAGTGGCTAAAGCATCAGCCATGTGATTCTCACCACGAGGGATGTGATGAAACTCAACTCTGTTGAAGAAAGGTAGCAACCTTCTTACATAGTCTTTGTAAGGAATCAATCCTGATTGGTATGTATTCCAATCTCCTGTTATCTGATTGATAACCAAGGCTGAATCACCGTATACGTCCAAGTTCTTGATCCTTAAATCAATTGCTTCTTCGAGACCCAAAATACATGCTTCGTATTCGGCCTCGTTGTTCGTACATTTGAACATAAGTCTGGCAGTGAAAGGAATGTGGGTACCCTGAGGGGTAACAATGATTGCCCCAATTCCGTTTCCGTAATGATTAACTGCTCCGTCAAAGATTAGTCCCCACTGGGAACCTGGTTCTGGCCCTTCACTGGGTAGCGGTTCATCGCAATCTTTCATTTTGAGATACATGACATCTTCGTCTGGGAAGTCAAACCCGATTGATTCTTGATCGTCAATCGGTTGATGAGCCAAATGATCGGCTAAAATACTTCCTTTAACGGCTTTCTGAGCGTGGTACTCTATGTCATATTCTGATAGTAACATCTTCCAACGGGCAATCCTTCCCGTGAGAGCAGGTTTTTCGAAGACGTACTTGATTGGATCCATCTTGGAGACCAACCAAGTAGTGTGGCGAATCATGTACTGACGAAGACGTTTGGCTGCCCAAGCCAAAGCGCAACAAGTTTTCTCAAGCATCGTGTACCGAGTTTCACAGTCGGTAAACTTCTTGCTCAGATAGTAAATGGCAGACTCCTTCCTTTTGGTTTCGTCTTGTTGGCCAAGTACACACCCCATTGAGTCCTCAAGAACTGTGAGGTAAATGATCAGTGGTCTTCCTTCCACTAGAGGTGATAGAATCGGCGGATTCAACAGATATTCCTTAATACTGTCGAATGCGGTTTGGCAGTCTTCTGACCAAACGCAATCCTGGTTCTTTTTCAGTAACCTGAAAATCGGCGAACACGTGGCGGTCATAAGGAATATTAATCTGGAGATGTAATTCAAACGTCCCAGGAATCCTCTGACTTGTTTTTCAGTTTTTGGAGAAGGCATTTCTTGAATGGCCTTGACCTTGTCAGGATCAACTTCAATTCCTTTCTGGCTGACGATGAACCCTAGTAGTTTCCCCGAACGGACACCAAAGGTGCACTTGTTGGGATTCAAGCGGAGCTTGAATTTTCTTAGACATTCGAACAATTTTGACAGATGTTCAACGTGCTCGTTCTCTGTTTTTGATTTTGCAATCAAATCATCGACATACACCTCGATTTCCTTGTGTATCATGTCATGAAACAGAGTAGTCATGGCCCTTTGATAGGTTGCCCCGACGTTCTTCAAATCGAACGGCATTACCTTGTAACAAAAGGTACCCCATAGGGTAATGAACGAAGTTTTCTCCATGTCTTTCGGCGCCATTTTGATCTGGTTATAGCCCGAGAATCCATCCATGAAGGAGAAAACTTTGAACTTTGTTGTGCTGTCTACCAGCATGTCAATGTGTGGTAAAGGAAAGTCGTCCTTTGGACTATCCTAGTTCAGATCTCTGTAATCAACACACATTCTAACCTTTCTGTCCTTTTTGGGAACGGGTACGATGTTGGCTAACCATTGAGGATATTCAGATGTAGCGAGGAAACCTGCGCTAATCTGTTTCTGTACCTCCTCTTTGATTTTGATGGCCATGTCCGGGTGAGTCCGTCTCAACCTTTGCTTTACTGGCGGACATTCCGATCTCAATGGTAAGTGATGTTCCACAATGCTGGTATCCAACCCTGGCATATCCTGATAGGACCAAGCGAATACATCGGGAAATTCTTTGAGAAGCTTTGTCAAACTCTCTTTAGCAGCTGGACTGAGCAGTGCCCCAATCCTGATTTCTTTTCTCTCTTTTTCCGAACCCAAGTTCACCGTTTCCAACGGCTCTTTGTGAGGTTCAATGGACATTTCCTCTTGTCTGAGTAATCGGGAAATCTCTTCTGGAATTTCGTTGTCAACTTCTTCTTCAGCCCCAAATACCGGGAACTCAAAGTCGAGAGAAGGCATCGGATCGTATGTTTCAACGGGGTGTAAAACAAGCAATCTGCATGACGTGATGATTCGTGTTTAGAAGAGATAGAGAAAATGCAAGTGTGTGCAGTGTTTTGATTTTACTGCTTGTTTTTTATTATTGAATGTTTTTTAGGATTACCATTTTCTGAAAAAGCAAAAAGAGAAAATAGCAAATAATGCGGAAATTACAGAACGACGTTATTTTATTAATGCACAAGTCGGTTCTTAAAACTACAGCCCTATAAAACAAAACTCAGTCGCTTCGGGCAAAGCGAAGAGGGAAATTTACAGAAAGCGAGCCCTATCAAAACATCCGTTTCACCTGGGCAGGGTGAAAGGCTTAAAGATGGCAATTACTTTTACTGGTGAACGACCTTCGGAACATCGACAGCAACCCATTGGCGGCGAACTCCTCAGTGAAACACAAAGTCTGGCACCTTCCTTGATTTGTCTTCAGAAATAACGCTGATTTCTGGTGGAGCATGATCATTGGAATCTGTCTTCCAGGCAGAATTGTCGTAGGAGGATTCCTCAGTTGTATTTTGCATAGCATTTGTGCTCTCAGCTGTATCTCCCCATCCAGTTGGCTGGATATCTTCGAGCCTGATACGAGAGCTTTCGGGAG
The DNA here is from genome assembly GCA_022829125.1 of Lathyrus tuberosus. Classification (NCBI taxonomy): domain Eukaryota; kingdom Viridiplantae; phylum Streptophyta; class Magnoliopsida; order Fabales; family Fabaceae; genus Lathyrus; species Lathyrus tuberosus. The sequence continues at coordinate 9,215,858 of JALAZF010000141.1, read as the reverse complement.
CGGTGTACTTGACCATGAAGTCGTATTTTCCACTTGATTCTCCCAGAGTGTCCCAAACTTCTTTGGAACTGGAGAAGTCATCTCCCTCGATGACGTTGACCTCAGGAAAAGCATAGTTGATGAATTCAAGTCCTGCGAACGTTGCGAATTCATCTTCATGTTGAGTAGTTTCTGAATGACCTGAGTGTTGATCCCATGACATGGTGGGGACACAGGTATTCTGTTCAATGACGGTCAGCTGAGTGTCATTGTTCGGCTGACCTCCTGGCTCCAAGTTTCCTGGATAAGGTTGCCACATTGGCAGACCATCCATTGGGCCATAGTAGGTGTAGTCAAAGTTGTCTTTCATTAGAGTGTCTTCCTCTAATGAATTTGGCGGAGCGCGGCATCCTTCCGGATCATAATCTCCGTAGATCATTTCAACATCTGATCTGGGTATAAATCTCTGACTCTGTACGGGATAGCAAAATGGAGTTTGCGTTTCGTCCTATGACACATAACCGTCCTGATTAAGATAAGAATTCCAATCCTCATCTACGTCCAAGGGATCCTCTTCATTGATAGCATGGACTACTTGAGTCACTGGTTGGAGGAAGCCTCCACTATGAAAGATGTTCTGAATGGGATAAAGACTTTCATCACCAACAGCTGTCTGGGTACAGGTTGAAGAAAAACCAAGACCCTTCTTTGTTTTATTGTCGATAGGAATGACAAGTTGTCCCCACCCTTTTGTATCGGTACTCTCGACCGCTTTGATAGCATCCTTGTATGAGGAAATCGACGTTCCTCCTCCGGATTAATTGTTCTTGATCACCGATAGTGCTTGGAACTGTGTCCCAATAACCTCTTCAGGTTCTATACCAGCAGATGATGACAAGCTACTCACGAGCAAAGCCTGTTCCCCACAGACTGTGATAAGTTGATCGTCCTTGACGAACTTTAGCTTTTGGTGGAGAGTCGAAGTGACCGCTCCAGCCTGATGTATCCGAGGTCTTCCTAATAAGCAACTGTACGTTGCCCGGATGTCCATGACCTGGAAATTGACTTGGAAAGTATGAGGACCAATAGTTATGGGAAGATCAACTTCGCCGATAACTGCTTTTCTGGATCCGTCGAATGCTTTGACGACGACCTCGTTGATTCTCATCGGAGGGCCCCTGAATGATAATTGCATCAAAGTGGACTTCGGCATAACATTCAGGGCTGACCCTGTGTCTACCAGTACGCTGGCTAAAGCATCGTCCTGGCAGTTAACTGTAATATTGAGCGCCATGTTATGACGGCAACCCTCTTCGGGTAATTCCTCATCACTAAATCCCAAATTGTTGCAGGAAGTGATGTTAGAGACAATGCTATCGAATTGTCTGATTGTTACATCCTGTTCCACAAAGGCTTGCTCTAAGACTTTCTGTAGAGCCTCCCTGTGCGCTTCTGAACTGAGTAACATTGATAAAACTGAGATCTTTGAAGGAGTCTGTAATAGTTGATCAACAATGTTGAATTCACTCCTTTGGATGAGCTTTAACATCTCATCTTTGTCTTTCAAAAGGTCGGGATTATTGGATTGACCGACTGGTGGATCAGGAATTTCTGTCTGAAGTTCCTTTTCTTTGTTGGACTCTCCAACTCCTCGGTTGAAGATTCGACCGCTCCGTGTTACACGACTGATGTCTGTAATATTCACGACGGAGGGCAATGGAATTTCCTTTCCATTTTCAACTGTTGTTGCACCGTATTTGTAAGGGATAGCCTTAGCTGATTCATACGGTAATGGTCCCAGTAGATAGATGACTATGGGAACCTTCTGATTTTTCTGATCATCATAAGTAATCTCGATCCGTTCCCGGTTGGGAACTCTGGATTCATCAAGCAAAGGAATGATAGCAAAAACATCCCCAACTTGATCGACAAAGTAGTTCGGCGACCAATCGATGGGTCCAGAACCTGGATATGGGCGAATCTCTCCGCGATCCACTTGACCCTGAAGAGCTGTTCTCACAAGGTAACACCCTTGGCTACTTTCTAAACAGACGTTACAACTGTCATAGTTGTGTGGGGGCACCTGGCCACGCCCACTTTGAATACAATGCAACCTTACTAAGTTAGTCCCCACTGATCGGACATCCTGACTTTGACGCTGAGTGGGATTTCTGTTACTGATACTAATCTGCTGAGTATCTTTATCCATATAGATGGGCATCCACCAATGATTTAACAAGTGCTGAAGTGCCTCCTGGACAAGGGTACAACCCCGATCGTTTTCGCAACCTGCTTTAAAGCTTTGATAGTCATGTGAGACCAGGAATCCGAGTCGGACCTGCTCGGCATGTAACTCTACCAGGTTGGTATTCATCACACGAATATCGAAAATCTGAACCATGTTGATTTGATAGGGATTCCTATCACGGTAGTCTTGGATCCATCCAAGATCCATCTGATGCTGGAGGGCCTCTTGTATGAAAGAGCATCCATGTTTGTTTACCGAGCAAGTCAGACAAGAACTGTAATCGTGCCACGGCAGATTATGATACTGGCTTTGCCTTGAGTGCATCGCCACCAAGTTGACATTCATTGCACAGACATCATGGTTCTGAATGACGTTGGAATTCGTGTAGATTATGTTAACTCCACGAACTCAGTGCTCTTGGATCCATCCGAGATCCATCTGTTCCTGTAGAGCTGCTTGCACTACCGAACATCCCTGATTTCTTTTAGAGCAGATATCACACTGGTGATAATTATGAGGTGGCACATGGCCATATCCACTCTGTCTACAATGCATCTTGACCAGATTGGTCCTCAATAAGAGTACATCGTGAATTTGATAGACATTGTTAGTCTTTTTCTCAATCAGGTTGACTGCAGCTTTCTCGTGTTGAGGTAGCGGGTTCGTGAGAACATTAGGATTCGTATCTTTGAAAGATAAGAGCCCGCTCCTAACAAGCTTTTGCACGTCAGATTTGAAATTGAGGCAATTCTCTATGTTATGCCCCGATCCTCCTTGATGATAAGGGCATGTCTGATCCGCTTTAAACCAAAAAGGCGGATTTTCCGGTACTGTAAGAGGAGACTTAGTCTGAATGTGCCCCTTAGCCAGTAGTAACGGAAATAGTTCTCCGTACAACATGGGTATAGGATCAAACCCTGATGGTCGTGTTGTATGATTGTTGTTGTATGGAGGACGAGCCTGCTGAAGAGGCTGTTGAGTCCTTTGTTGATTAGGTTGGCTCTGCGCAACCTGAGTTTGATACGTAGGAACAGGCGCGGGGCCGATAGCAGGAGTCACCACTGCTACTGGTTGATAACGACGCCTTTGCTTTCCGAGAGAGATATTCCCAATATATTGCTCTTTTTTCTTAGGGAGAGCACTACTGTATTTCTTAGTACCATTCGTTGATCCAGTGTCTTTTATCAAACGTCCTTCTTGGACGGCTTCCTCAAGACGTACACCCATACCGACCATTTCGGTGAAGTCACTGGGCGCACTGGCGACCATTCGGCCGTAGTAAAATGAGCTTAAGGTCTTTAAGAAGATCTTTGTCATCTCTTTCTCCTCAAGAGGTGGACAAATTTGAGCGACAATTTCACGCCATCTTTGAGCATACTCCTTAAAGGTTTCCTTGTCCTTTTGTGACATAGATCTGAGTTGATCTCTGTCGGGTGCCATGTCCAAATTGTATTTGTATTGTTGGACGAAGGCAGTGCCAAGATCTCTGAATGTACTGATCGAGGCACGGTTTAAACCCATGTACCATTTTAAGGTGGCACCGGTTAAACTATCCTGAAAGTAGTGAATCAGCAGGTCCTGATTTTCAGTCTGAGCTGACATTCGTCGAGCGTACATCGTCAAGTGACTTTGAGGGCAAGAGTTACCCTTGTATTTTTCAAAGTCGGGCACTTGGAATTTGTGTGGAACTTTCACATTGGGGACTAGGCAAAGGTCTGCGGCGTCTTTTCCAAAAAGATCCTGACCGCGAATGGCTTGCAGTTCCTTCTGCATTTCCAAGAACTGTTCCTGGAATTCATCCATTCGGTCAAACATAGTCTCCTTCTTCCCAAAAGGTATCTGTGGAATCTGTCCTTCCGGGACAGAGTGCACCACAGGGGGTGGTACCGTAACTACGGCGTTAAATCTTGGCGTTTCCCGAAGTTTGTAACCTTCAGGGGTCTTTAATATGCCTCTGGCATCTTCGCTTTCCCGAAGTTTGTAACCTTCAGGACCAGCGGCTCCTGCAGAAGTTCCCTGATCTTCCACGATCGACAGAACATATCCTTCCGGGATAAAGTTAGCAGGTATGCCCCAGGGACGTTCTTTCGGCATCTGATACCTAGGATCAAACTTCTCCACTATGGGCGTCGAGGTGATCTCCGAGATCACAGTCCTTTGTAGCTGAGCTTCTGCCATGGCTTGCATGTCGTTACGAAGCTTTCTCACATCCTCTCTCAGAGCGTCGAGCTCTTCTCTCAACTCTCTGTTCTCTTCCTCAAGATTATCCATCTTTCTCTGACGACTGGCCCGAGTATTATACGAATGAGACAGTTTGACTCTAGAACCGAGACACAAACGTAAGATTCATAGGTAAGGAGAATACGCGATGTGAGAATGATAAAATGTAATGATTATATTAATTGTTTTTTGGTTTAATCAAAATAAACTTTGACAATTAGATTTCAAATATCAAACAGCGGGGAAACCCCTTTTTATTGAAATTCAAAGGATTACAGAAATGGAAATACAGTAGATTACAAGGTGCGGAAACAGAAACCTAAACTAATGGATCCTGGTATTTCCTCTTCTTTGACCGGGGCGCTCGGGCCGTTGTCGGGTTGTCATTCCTTTGCCAGGCGAAAGGAGCGAGCAAATTCCTTTGGTCGTCTTGATTGTCTATAACATGTTGCTCTAAAATCTCAATCAGAGAATCTTTCTCCTTCAGTAGTTGCTGTATTTGGATACACTCTATGTTGAGGGTGCGGTACTTGTTCTTCCAAGACCTTCTCTCCTTTTGAACTTTGTTGAGAGTAACCTGAAGCTTTTCCGTTTCAGTCATGAAGTACATGACAGATTCTCTCGGCGGAAGAATTCCGTAACGAGGAAAAGGCATCTTTAGCTTGAGAGCTCTAGTTTGTACCCAATGGAGATAAGGCTCCACCAAGACACAGTCCGGTTTTCCTAGAGACTCTCGTCCTTTCTTATGAACGTGCTTCCAAGCATGCACTATTTCCATCTTCAGTGCTCTGTCGTTTTCTCCTTCCTTGAAGAAAAGACCTTCCAGATGAGCGTTCTGCGGAACGAGCCTCATCGGGTATCCAAATTGACGAAGAACCAATATCGGATGATCGTTGATTCCCCCTTTAATTCCTATGAGGGGTACGTTGGGGAAATTTCCACAACGATCAATGATCCTCATTTCGTCATAAATCATAATGCACCAATGTATATCAGAGTTGGTAAGAGACATGATCTTCTGCGACCAGCGTAAGACACTCTTGCAATCCCAAAAAGCAGCAGACTTAGGCAAATGGGAGATGAACCATTTGTAAAGCAAAGGTACACAACATGTGATCTCCCCTCCACTGTACAAATTTCCTAAGTGTACAGAATGATACGCACCTGCGAGCAAAGTCGGCACAGGGTTTCCAATGAGAAAAACCTTGATGGCCCTGATATCGGCGAAGTTATTAATGTTGGGCAACAAAAATAATCCGTAGGTGAGTAAAACAAATATGCTTTCAAAAGCAGTCCCGTTCCCTATATTAGCAAAGTACAGAGCTTTCTTTGTTAAGAACTGGGCTGGCAAACCTTGGATGCCACCCTTGGTAGTCATGTGAGTCTTGACCTCAGACTCGTCCAAATGAATTGCTCTTGCAATGGTCTGATCCTTTGGAACTTCTTCCAGTCCAGAAAATGGAGCTTGATCAGTAATGTGTAGATCGATCAGATGAGAGTACTCCTCCAGCGTTGGTGCGAGCTAGTAATCCGGGAATGTGAAACAGTGATAAACCGGATCGTAGAACTGAACGAGTACATCCATGATTCCCTCAATCACATGGACTCTTAACAGTGGTAGCAGACCACCGTGCTTGGCTCTGAAAGCCTCTGGGTTAGTGATCATCCTCGCTAACCTTCTCAAATCCTCAAGCTTTGGAACCTTGAAGGTATACTGGTGAGTTCTCCTTCTACCGAAATCCATCGGCGTAATCCTTTTCTCTGATATTTGCAATCACAGTCTTAGTTTAATTTGAAAAACAGAGAGACTAGAAGAGAAAAATTTTTTTTTTTGAATGTTTTAATGTTTTTTAGATGAATGCATGAATGCAGCACACAAAAACATAAGAAAAACATGGGGTCAAAGGGTCGTTGTCATGAAGTCAAGGCTCTACCCATCCCCAAAGGTTTATACTAAGGTGATTTTTGTACCTGTACTCATTATCATTAGCTCCTCCTAGGAAGGCAGATAACAAGCGGATCGCCAGCGAGTTGTGTGCAATCTTAGAGTAAGTGCTATTCACCGAGAATAGATCACCAGCCTCAAATGAGGGTAGTATCGCGTAACAGCTATTTCCGATAGCTTCCGCACTACGAAAGGGTTGGCTTTTCTAGGTGTTTACTCAATCTTTCCACATACAGCATCACCCGCATTCCCATTAGCAGAAAAATAAACATGTATAGCAATTAGGAAAAGCAGTATATATATATATATTTGTCCTAAACATCCTAGACCTAATGAAACTAAGGATCCTAAGTTCCTGACAGAAATGGGTTCCCCGACGGAAGCCCCAATCTGTGGTATCGACACAAGTGAAGAGAAAAAGGATAAGACGAAAACCAAAGAGAACGGCCCCACGGTGGGCGCCACTTTTCTGTTGGCGGCCACCGCCATGAAAATGACTTACCCAAGGTTTAAATTGTAAGAAAGAAAGAACCGGCCCCACGGTGGGTGCCACTTTTCTGTAGCGAGCGATTTTAGACGCGGTTCTTAAGCGCTGGTCGCTCTCTGCGGTTGAGCTTAAACTACAGGTCGATTCATTTTTTATCCTATTGTGAGCTGATGAAGGAAGGGAAATAGATGTCTCCAATTAACCCTGCTTTGCATACTGAGTTTAAACAGCGGTCTGTTAGGTTACTGATGCTATCAATGTAGGGGGGCCTTTGTACTGGTTATTTGTATTTTCGCCAATACGGTTCTCTTTCTTTCTTTTTTATCTGGGCAGAAGGTTTCTGGCGGGGAACAAGGATTAGGATGTCAGGACTGGTGTCTTTTGAATTACTGCTTTTGAGTGATGGGATTTGGTTTTTTTGTTGATTGTGCTCGCTAAGATCTTTTCTTTCGATCTTATGCCTACGTATTCCCGTTTACCGAAACAGGGAAATCAGAGCGTTCGTAGTTCCTCCTATTCTATGGGAGGAAATGGTTTTTGGTGTCTTGTTCAAAGCCCAAGACGTGAAGCGAAAGGTGATTTGTATCTTGTTCAAAGCCCAAGATGTGAAGCTGAAAGGTCTCGGCTTTAGAGAGAGTTTGTCATCTCTAAAGAGGGATAAAGGAGAATTACTTTAACCGGGATATGCAGATCCTAGCAATGCCATAATTTCCTAGGAAAGGGTTTTAACCTGAAGGAGAAGACTTTAACTCAGTGTAAAGCAATGCCATCTTTCCTTAGGAATTTCTCATGCTAAAAGAAGGACAGTGGCATGGATGTAAATAATCTAGAGGATTGCCGCTTACAGCGATTAGATGAAAGGGAAGGAGTTGTTGATGTTTGTGTACTGTGAACGAGGCACAGGTTTGATGCTAAAAGGTTGATTGGATCAACCAGTGGTTTTCTTATACAAAGCCTAAGAGGAGGCTATAAGGTGTCTCATACAAAGCCCGAGAGAGAGGCTAAAAGGGGTTGATCCTACAAGAGGATCTTTTATACACAACAAGAGAGTGTTTTTGTATCTCGTATGAAGCCCGAGATGGAGGCTGTTGTTTGTTTGTTTGGCTCAATAAGAACATTTTTGTATCTCGTATAAAGCCCGAGATGGAGGCGAAAAGGTTTCTGACTCTACATGAGAGTCTTTGTATCTCGTACAAAGCCCGAGATGGAGGCGAAAAAGGGTGATTGACTCAACGAGGGAGTCTTTGTATGTGTCTCGTACGAAGCCCGAGATGGAGGCTGAAAGGTTTGTTCTGCTAGGGAGAATCATTTGTACAAAGCCCAAGAGGAGGCTATTATGCTGGTGACTGTTTTAGTTGAGTGACAGGTCCAGTATACTGATTTTGAAAGAGAAAATTAGTTTTTATATGAGCAACACTATACTTATGGGTTTGACTTGAGGATCGGGATTGTTTCCTTTTCTTTAAGGAAACGGGGAAATCCGAAGAGTATTGAGACTATCCGAGTTTGTGGGTTCTCTTCCTATTTAACGAAAGGGTGCTTGAGAATGCCTTTGAGACTCAAGGAAAAGAGACTGTCCAAGTCTGGATTTTTATCTTGTGTACTATGCTTTGAGAAACAGTAGTAGACTCTGGAAAGGACTGATCTATGAAGATTACTAAGTTCTGTTCCTATACCTCTAGGAGGTCGTCGGGACAATTTGTACGAAGCCCAAGAGAAGGCTGGAAGCTTTTAAGAAGCCGACGGGTCCTTGTACTAAGCCCAAGAGGAGGCTATCATTCCCGGAGGAAGAGATCATTATACAAAGCCTAAGAGGAGGTTGGGGGTTGCTTATAGGAAGCCTGAGGGTCCTTGTACTATGCCCAAGAGGAGGCCGATGCTTTTAAGAAGCCCGTGGGTCCATCATCTCCTTTAGGAGAGATAACTCTTTTAAAGATAAAAACCACTAGTAAACATGCGAGGTTTACTATCCAGCGACTTTTAACATTTAAAGAGGGTTCCTTAGTTAAGGTCCAATATTATGACCGGAGTGGGTCCCCAAACCCCGAGACATTCAAGGCAAGCTATTCACAAGGAATAGATCGAGTCAGGAACGTTCGAGAATTTGGAAGAAACTCAAAGATGCCATTCACGGAGAATACATTCATCTTGGGGAGTAGAGTTTCTTGATGATTCCTAAGGAGGACAGCCGAAGAGAAGACTGTATCTGGTGCTCCTATTGGGGATCTAGGTGTCTATTTCTACGAATAAACGAAACGGCTTTACCTAGTGCTAGACGTAGTTGCCGGGGAAACTCTGAATATCTATACTATTATTACACAGTTGATATGAGTTTATGAAAGAAGACTTACAGCGAAACAGCCCCACAATACAGTTATATATATATATGAAAGCAGTAAATGAAAGCGATAACCACTTACTCGGTTGTAGAGCTTCCATGCTGTTTGGTTAGTTGTTCAACAAAGAAAGATTGAAAACAACAGTATATTCAAAATCAAAGGAGAAAGTGCTTTGAAAAAGAAAGATTTGGGGCTTACAGCTCAAGGAGATGCCCAGTGTTTTAAAGAAAAAGAATGGGGCTTATAACACGATGGTAGGCCCAGTTGGTTTTTCGTTTAAAATGGCGATCGCGCCAAGGTTTTCCTTTAACGCAGAGGGATTTATACAATAAGTGAGGCCCAAAAGGTTTTGGTTAAAAGGGGATTGGGTCTTACATTCTAATAGAGGCCCAGAAGAGTTTTGAATGGGTCTTATAGCTCAAGGAGAGGCCCAGATGGTTTATTTTTTAAACGGGCGACGATCGTGTCGTTTACTTGTACAGAGGGACTTATACAATGAGTGAGGCCCAAAAGGTTTTGTACAAGGGGGGATGGGTCTTACACTCTCTCAAGAGGCCCAAAAAGTGTTTAGAAAAGAAATGGGTCTTACTACACGAGGGTAGGCCCAGATGGTTTTATTTTGAAAAGGCAACGATCGCGCCGTGATTTTTGAAATACAACGGGACTTATACAATAAGTGAGGCCCAAAAATGGTTTTCAAAAAAGGATTGGGTCTTACACTCTATTAGAGGCCCAAAAAAGTGTTTGACAAAGTTTGTTAAAAGGGAAAATCAACAAAACCCTAATTTCATCATTTTAAAATAATTATTTAATGAAAAATTAATTAAAATGATACAAAATCCCACATAAGTATGAATAAACAACTTGTGATTTTGGTTTTAGGTTTGAAAAATGAGGTATAAATCACAAGAGATATTAAAACTCATTTGGTCTTGATTTTTCAATATGGATATTTATTTTTAAAAGGTTTAAAAACAAATAAAAAGCATTTATTCACAAAAATACTAACTATATTAAATAAATAATATAAATCTAATTTTTTTGTGGAAATAAATATTTCAATATTTTTGTGATTTTTTGCAAAAAGAAACAATAAAAAATAATTAAAATTGAAAGAGTTATTAATTTTCCAATTAATTAACAAAACATGAAAATAGTTGGAAAAATAGCAAAAATGTGAAAAATCACAAAATGGCATGGGTGGGGTTTGAACCCACGACCTCAAGCATACAAGGCGCGCGCCTTACCACTGGGGTGGTGATACATCCATTGTTTGAAATGAAACAACAAATATACAAGGTATGACATGGTTTTGGCTTGCCCAAGGCAAGTTTTGGCTCAAAAACGTGAAGGTCATAACTTTCTCAATTCTTAATGGTTTGAGACAAAATTTATATGTATCTGGGCCAGAATTTCACAAGGAATCCAATGGTGGTGGTAGTTTTTTCAGATCACACTCCCTCCTCAAAACCCGATAGTGATTTTAAAAATGACCTATAATTGCATGTTCTATGCTACACTTGAATACAGGCATGAATTACATGATCAATTGGTACAAACACAACACATATGACATGTATAAGAGATGCATAATCAATGGACTTCAAATGCACACATGTTTTGGTGACTGCAAGTTGAGATGCTTACCCTCCTTTGAGCTTTTGGAGTTTTCTTTGCAATCTGTCAACTCCCTTGCTCCAGATATGATTTTATGCTTTGAACAACTTCAAATGATCCCTTGGATGCTTTGAGGATGATTGAAATCAGCTGGTACCTGCAAAAACACAAACTGTCCCTTTCTTGCAAAAGGGGTTAAAAGTGACCAAAATAGCAACTCCCTCAAATGGTGTTCCAGATGTTGGGAACCATTTGGGACAGTTCAAGGATGATATTTGGAGTGTGTTTGGGGTTTTATCTGGTTTGGAAAGTGACTGAATCAAGACATGGCTTGAAAATGGAAAAAAATGCTATTTTGAGGTTTTGAGAGGTGACTTTGTGATGTTGTGATTACAGTTCACTTTTGATGGTTTACACAGCTTACATATGTTATATATGAGGTGTGTGTGTGATTGGTTTGAGTGGAATTGCTCTCTAGCTCAAAAACTCAGAATTACTTGCTTTGGAAGGCAAAATTGGAGTGAAAGAAGAGATTTTGAGGAAAGCATCTGTTTGATGGCTTTGGTGTACTCAAACTGAACACAAATGAGCTCTATTTATAGTAGAGCAAGTTTGTTTTGGGATCCACAGTGAATGGCAACTGCAGCAGGTGTTCCCTCAATGTTGGCCAATGAAAATGCAAGTCTCCTCTAGCCATTGACTAGAGGTTAGGGCTCAGAGCTGTGGTTCCCTTGGTCTTGGATAAGTCTTGACTGATTTCAGATAAGAATGGCTCAGTCCATGCCACCTTGGTGCATCCATTAAATGCTTCAATCCAAATTTGGAGTCTTGTCCCTATTTTGGCCATTCTAGGTTCAACATGTTATTCCTTGTTCCTTGGACCTTGGAGGCCTGGCTCAGTGATTGTCCCCTTTGGATTTAATCCTCAGAGGTGTCCAAGTGGATAGGAGCATTTGCAATTGGCTGATTTTGGTAAATCGAGCCAAAATGCAAATTCTGCCTTGCCTTGACAGATTTCAGCAAGGCAACTTGCCAATGTTGTATCTCATGATGTAGGTTGAATTTGGCAATGTTCTTGGCCATTTTGGAAAGCCCTAACATGATACAACAACTGTTTGAACAAGTTTGGTTTTGATCTCTTTTGATTCCAAGTGAAAAATCCCCCTACATTTGGCCAAAAGTGAAGGCAAATTCTGACTTAGTGAAATTTTCACTAAGTGTTGGAAAAAGTGACATTTTCACTTTTCAGCCACTTTGATCACTCCATAACTCAAAATCCTTAATGAATTGGAATGACTTGTAGTTGAAGCTTTTGTAGATGATAATGAGGGCTACAAATCAAGCTTTGGATGGAAAAATTTGGCCTTGTGGTTTAGGAGTTATGGTCCTCCAAAGTTGGTACCCTAGCCACTTTATTTTTTAACTTAGAAAAATTTCTAAGTTTTTATGGTTACCCCTTTTACAAGTTATCTCACTTTTCTTGATTTTTCTTGATGAATGATGATTAAAATCATACATTAACATCATTTTAGGGTTAAAATCCATTTTGGTGAAAAATCTCAAAAAGTCAAAGTTGACTTTTGTGCACAGTTGACTTTTTGTCAGATGAATTCCAAACTGTGCAATTCTTCAGGAAATCATGTCCTTGACCTAAATAAAACTTGATGGACATGTTCCATGGGTGTCATAGTGTATATTTATCCATGTAATAGGGTTTGGGAGCATGTCCAGGTCAAAAGTCAAAGTTACAGTTGACTTTTCTCGCGAAACCCTAATTGTGGTGCAGATGAAGTTGAGACTTGTTACTCACACTTCTTGGATCAATCCATTGTTCCAAATGGATCAATATGGTATATTAGAGACCCTCAAATCATGCCTTGAGGTCTTGGTTCATGATTTGTCCCAAAAGTCAACTTAGGGGTGAATTAGGTCAAGAAACCCTAATTCCTGATTTTGGATGTATGCATCCCCTGAGGTCAAATTGACTTGATGAATGGGTCCATGAGGTTACATGGAGTATATTAAGTTATGTTTTGGATCATTGGCTTGTGCCCAGCTGAAATTTTTCATCTGGAAGCCCTGGGTGATCAAAACCCTAATTTGGTGACACTGTCGATCTTGAGGCTTGATCCACCTGGAAGGGAGCAGTATTGTGCTTAATCCTTGAAGTGGGAGTCCTTTTGATCCATTGTAGATGCTTGAGAGGTTAGACAAGTTAAAGATCAAGTCATTCCTTGATTGATCCTTTGTCTAAGGCTCAGAGAGGGCTTGAAACCCTAATCCTGATTACAGTCAATGCTCAATAAGACCTTGAGGAGATTGATGAGGCATGATGATTCATCCATATTGTGCTGATGATTTGCACAATGATGGGAAACTTTAGTGGTCAAAATTTGGGTTATTACACTGTTACAAAGCTAAACTCCCCCGTTTATAACTTTATCCTAACATCTACCCAATGAAGATCTTTACCAAGGTTAAACTCTAACGTTTATAACCCTGATATGAGATACCCCACTCACTTCCCTTAATCACAATCTGTGATTTCTACATCATCCCTATCAATACAGAAATCTGTCAAGCTTTCTTGACAACCAAGCTAACTCGGATTTGCTTAAAAGCTTTATCCAAGAACAATACACAATCCAATACCTCAAGGCTTATGGATCTGTGCGACACCTATATCTGCCACAATGTATCAACTGATACAAAGGGAGACTTACAACCTAGAGAGCCAACGACTCTCAAAACCCTAAACCCTTGTTTCTTACGCAAGAGAACTAGGTTACAAAAGGCATACAAAGGCATATTAAATCCTAGGTTTAAGTCTTCTATTTATAGGCTTCTGCTATCTTGGGCTTTTTAACTTTAGTCCTTGATCCATGCACGTTAATTCTTGGCAGATTGTTACAGGTTTACCCCTGCTAAATCAGTGCAGTACTTCAGGATGTCATAACATCTTTTTCGACATCTTTGTTCAGTCCAGATTTCTTCATCTTAATCATCAGTGTGTTTTACCAAAATTTAGTCAAACCATAGGAGCTTTCAATCTCCCCCTTTTGACAAATTTTGGCTAAAACACTTTTTGAACGTCTCTTCACCCTGAGTGGCGGATATGACTGGAATACTGTGCAAACCGAGTCTTTGTTGGTGTACATGAGGAAGAAGATAACTCAGGCTCCCCCTTAACCAATGAAACGGTACTACCACACTTGAAGAAGGTAGTAAACCGGGATAAGCAAATAAAAAAATGTCCAGGCAATAGAATCTTCTAAAGAAGTTAGTAAAGAGTTTAAAACCGAAGAACAAAGGGATCCTTTTCAAACACACTCCTCCTCCAGAGATCAGTTGTAGTCTTCTTGAAACTGAGTACATAAAGTATGTAACTCAGGTCACAAGACACAACTTAATTCTTAACTCAAGTCACAAGACACAAAGGACACTGACACACATACAGGATGTTATAACATCTTGTTTATCATTCTTACAAAGCAACTGCAAGAACAATCCATGCATCCCCTGACTTAGTGACCTATACTCCCCATTTTTAGCCCAAAATTTGCAAAAGAAATCAAGACATTCCCATATCCAACCAACACTTATCCAGACTTGAACAAAAGACATTTTGACCACACCATAAAGAATAACACATTCTGAGGCAACCTGCTCCAAGAGCGCCCTTAAATAACCAAGAATTTTCCTTCGAATGTAACAACCTATTGACAATTTAATGTTGTCACTACTCTAAGGTTGTAACTTCACCAAGACCCAATGCGCACTGGCCAAGAATGCTTTGATTGTTTCTTTTTCAAGGAAACCGTTCAACAATAACGTAAGTAACGATGAATATGTTTAGCACGCGCATGTTCTTCACTATGTAAGGCCCACTGACCAGAAGACCAAATGAACTTGAAACATATCTGTAACAATGTTCTGACATCATGTCAGACACTGTCCACCAAGAGAACTTCTGTATTGATCAATAACTTCACAGTTTTGTGATCACAGCTTGCAGAGAAAAATAAATTCCCCCAGACTCAACCAATGATTCTTAAGCATCCAAGAAGAACCATGTTACTAGTATTGCCAAGTCTCCCCCAACTTGCAATAATACAAATGACAAGACATCCTTCTTGACATCTCATCCTCCCAGGATGTACACATAATCATAGCTTGCTTGATGCACAATACAAACTGGAACTCCACTGCACCCTCGCAGTAAAACATCTTAGATCAAGGAGCAACTCCCCATATCTAAGGTAACTAGTACTCCTCCACAGAACACCTAGCTGATGAATGGAAAACATAAGACGCATCTTCATGTCTTTAAGAGTGCACCCTCAGTTCAAGCCACCTGCTGAACATAATCAACAACTCTCTTATTGCTTCTTCTGACAAGAACCAATAACCACTCACACATGATCACCATCATACTACCCGTGAGGAAATATATAAGGATCACAATCCTACCCTAACAAATTCTTGGCTTAAGATTAAAGTCCCATTGATCCCCCTCATCCTGCAACCATCTACACACCACACGAACTCCTCCTGAATTCTCATGCATAGACCTCCAGCTGCTTGAGGCACAAACCAATTGAATCATAATGCTTCACATTCCTCAAAGAGACGCACAAGGCCCCTTAGTTTGTTACAACGATGTCAGATATCATATGCATGCTCCAGAACTTCACCGCTGCCAAACTGATCCACTACTAGCATGACTTGCAGCCAGGGGCAGTATCCCCTTCGCAAGATTTTCTACTGACCTTACCAAGTCCAGCAACTGAGATAAACACCCCACAATCCAAGACAGTCATTCCTTATTATTCTCCCGTATGATAACTTAGAATACTTCTGATTTTCTAGTGAATATCCACTTCTGAATGCATCAGAAACTAGACCTTCATGCAATCAACCCGTGATCCACTCAAGTCTTCTCCACACCATCCTCCCAAGGCAGTTCTTCTACTTCATCATTTTCCCATATGACAAAATAAATACTCCTTAGACATGATGTAGCCAACAAGTTCCTAGACCAGAACTTAAGAATCCTCCACCAAGGATAACCAACCTAAAAATGTTCTAACATCAGTTAGGACATCTTCCACGCATCATAGACACTACACACCATGGTTCTTGATATGCTTCCACCACTGGACTTACTATCACCATAGTAATCCAAACTGAAGATCTTCACACAACACTGCGCCACCAGCTTGAATAAAGAAAATTTCAGAAACCCATAGAGAAATAAACTCTCATCCACCAAAAGAAGGTAATCTTCCATAAACTGAGAACTTCTGCCACAAGCTCCAATATGAACCAGATCCTCCTTACATTTTTCAACTAACTACTCTTCTACACAAGAGCAATCAGCTTCAAGCATCCTGCTTAAAAGCACAGTAAAGATCAACCAAATGCCACTGTTTGATTGATCTCAATCTTCTTCAGAACCCCCACAAGATACACTGACCCACCAATGAAATTTGATCTTCAAGTCACATGAACTACTTGCTCCATAGCAAGACATCTTAGATTCACCAAGCCTCTTAGACATGTAACATCTTCTCAACCCACAACTCCTGAAAATTGTGTGAGATAGACCTTTTTTAAGCATCCATATCTTCCATTCCTGTAGATCACCTTTATATTAAGCTAATGTGCCACATCACCAGCTGAGATTCTGATGTTAAGTTAGATGTCAGAATATTCTGATACAACATCCAACTACTGAATTCAGCTCCTCCTTCTGCCACTTAGAAGAACCTCCTCCTTATTAGAGAACAAGAGTTACATGCTCTCATAGACTTGATTTAACAACCAAGTTTGAGTAGACAACCTCCATCCTGTTTAAAAACTCCAAAGACTTCACACCTGCCTTGTCTGAATCTTCAGAAAATAAGTAGTCCAAGACTACACCATTGCCATACCAAAGAATGCCACTTTCCTTGTCAGTAGAAAGCCAAAGATAATTGTAACTTATCCTTGACCTTCACAATGAGCAAGATCTATGCTCCCAAATACCTAGATCAGAAATAAACTGGTCCAAGCAGTACCCATCAAGATTAGGATGTCTTCATCTTCATCTTCAACAGCATCAAAGTCCATACCAGTTTCTTGCCAGGAAACTCTCCAGAGAACACATGCTTCTGTCACACCCGACTGAAGCTCATTCTTAGGTCACCACCTAAGATAAAAAACAGATGCTAAAGCTTATGCAGTACCCCTCCCATGATTCTGCACAAACTCTGATGATGAGATGTTCCAACATCTTGTTGAACATCATCAATCTTGACTTTCAAGAATAATAAATTAAATACTTGTGGATTCCACAAATAGCAATAGATCTTAAATCCTTGTCCAATAAGCCTTCTGCACTGCTGTAGCTAAGCTCCACCAGATCACTTCATGGACACTTATCAAGTATTCAATCTTTTGCAAGTATCTTCCTTGAAGAACAATGTTGAGATACCAAGGCTGCCACCCTTGACTCAAGTAACTAAGATTCTCTCTGAACGAAACTTATTTACCTCAACAATTTTGAACGCTCCAATAAGATTGGATCCACTCTTAGGGTTAAGAGAGATGAATCCTTCCTTGTTTTTTTTGGATGGTGAAAATAAATCACCTCCACTTTCTTCAAATTGTGTTTCAAATAAACACCTAGTCAGAAGAATAACTAGAAGACTCCAGATGCACGACCGAGATGCCATTATGAGTGGACTTGAGAGAATTCTCAAGTATCTTTGACAACCTAGCTGATCAATAATTTATCAAACTCCCAGATCAAGAACTTGATAAATTTAAACTCAACTCCTCTCCTCTTCAACTGAATTCAACTACACCAAGAAACCAAGCTTCCAAGTACTAAGTCACCACACCAGGTATCTACCAACAACTCCCTTCACTCCATCGCTCCCGACTTTTGAATAAAAGAATGCAGATATCTTTATATATAGAGCCCGACAATTGAGATCTTCCACCAACTATCTTAAGCAACAACTCCAGAATCCCATAATTCTAGAGCTCTTCCATCAGAAACACATGCAGCGGAACCACCAAGGAACAAATTCTGCTTGCCCTAATAAAATGTCAGAACATCTTATAAGACACACCAACAAGAGAACTAGACACTTCTGCTGCAGTTATTGTAGAACCTCCTCAGCAACGTGAACAACCTCCGGGTTGTTACCTTCGATCCAGAACATCCATCTCATCCATTAATACCCTTGAGTATGTCTGAGTTGATTGATCTGATCTTCAAAACTCCTCTTTGTTTAAACGCCATAAAGTATCCCAAAGATCTCATCCAGAACCAGACAAGATACCTGCTCTGATACCAATTTAAATTCTGGCAATATGCAGATAGCATATGTCTTAACACATGTCAAGATATTGTGCTACATAAACATTTAAACTCAGAGGCGTAACAACAGATTGATACCTTGAATATCAGAACTGCCAGATCACAAATGTCGCGACATCTGATCCAACATGTTTATCATGAACCCTAACAGAAAACATAAATTTGCAGAATGATAAAGAACACACAGAAATTTTTAACCCAATTCGGTGCAACTCACCTACGTCTGGGGGATACCAATCCAGGAAGAAGACTCCACTATCTGTAGAACTGTTACAAAGCTAAACTCCCCCGTTTACAACTTATCCTAACATTTACCCAATGAAGATCTTTACAAAGGTTAAACTCTAACGTTTACAACCCTGATATGAGATACCCCACTCACTTCCTTTAATTACAATCTGTGATTTCTACATCATCCCTATCAATACAGAAATCTGTCAAGCTTTCTTGACAACCAAGCTAACTCGGACTTGCTTAAAAGATTTATCCAAGAACAATACACAATCCAATACCTCAAGGCTTATGGATATGTGCAGCACCTATATCTGCCACAATGTATCAACTGATACAAAGGGAGACTTACAACCTAGAGAGCCAACGACTCTCAAAACCCTAAACCCTTGTTTCTTATGCAAGAGAACTAGGTTAAAAAAGGCATACAAAGGCATATTAAATCCTAGGTCTAAGTCTTCTATTTATAGGCTTCTTCTATCTTGGGCTTTCTAACTTTGGTCCTTGATCCATGCACGTTAATTCTTGGCAGATTGTTACAGATTTACCCCTGCTAAATCAGTGCAGTACTTCAGGATGTCATGACATCTTTTTCGACATCTTTGTTCAGTCCAGATTTCTTTATCTTAATCATCAATGTGTTTTACCAAAATTTAGTCAAACCATAGGAGCTTTCATTGTGCATTATTGTGTTTGAGAATATTCATTATTGTATTATATTGCTTTTAAAAAAATTTATCTGCATGTTTTTAAAATGTTTTCTACTTCATATTTGGATGCTATTTCTAAAATTTCTGTTTTTTTGTTATGTTTCACTATGTTATGCGTTTTCTTTACTTTTAACATATTTTCATATCAATTTTTTTTCTAACTTCATTTCAGTCACAACACCTTTGCCAAAACATAGTTTGATACATCTGCAGATTCCTGCCAACGCTTTATACTATAATGCTATATGCCTCATACCTAATGTAACAAAAACACACACGCACTGAACTCAATACGTAAATGTATATTACACACACAACATGGATAATAATCATAATTTTACAATTGAAATGCAACAGAAGAAAACCAAACATGGCAAACAAAAAAATGGATGATATTAAATTTAGCAAATTAAATACCAGCATCCAGAAAGATCAAAAACTGGCATGCCCAAGTCAGGAGTTGGAAATGCATCAAAACATAATCTATAATTTTACACATTAGGTATTGCAATCATACCTAACTACATTTGTAGCATTTGACATGTAGCATTCTACATGAGCACCCAAATTAAAAGATAAACCCATAATACAACATACCAATGGGATAAATGAAACCAAGATCTACTCCAGCTTCTTTAACTTAATAATCTTCTTAACCTTATTCTTAACCTTAGTTGAAGAGAGTTCTCCATCACAAACATTCTGCCTCTTCAATGTCGGTATGACGGGTTCAGGGCCACACGTGGATATAATCTCCACGTCCTGGAAGCATAGAAAAAGAAAAAACACATCAAGATATCCACTAGCAATAAGTTTGTAATAAATTTGTATCGCCTAGTTGATATGCATACCAAAGCCACCCCCGAGACTTTCACCGAACCAGACTTGATCTTATCAACACAATTTGCATTCTGCCTCTTCAAAGTTGGTGCGACGGATTGAGGGTCACAAATGGTTGTAATATCGACGTCCTAGCACCATAGTAACAGTGTAAACACCAAAAAAATACAGTGGCAATAAGTTTGCAATAAATTTGTGTAGCCTAGTTCATATGTATACCACAACCATCCTTGAGGCCTCCACGGAGCCGGATTTGACCTCATCAACAAAATCTGTATTGTTCCTCTTCAGAGTCAGTGCGACGGGTTCAGGGTCAGAAATGGATGTAATTTCCACATCCTGGCGCCATAAAAAAGTGAAAAGCAATTAAGATTTGAGCAACATAAATTTTCTACAAATTTGTGTAGCTTAGTTGATATGCACACCGCAGGCACCCCTGAGTCCTCTACCGAACCGGAACTGACCTCATCAACAGAATCTGCATTCTGCCTCTTTGAAGTTAGTGTGATGGGTTCAGGGTCACACCTGGATGTAATCTCCACGTCCTGGAACCATTAAAATAGCGAAAACACATAGAAAATGCAGTGGCAATAATTATTTGATAAATTTGTGTTGGTTTGTTGATATGCATACCACAGCCACCCCTAAGTCGTCGACTGTACCGGATTTAACTGCACCAACACTCTCTTTGATCTAAATAGTAAAACCGACATCAGTGTAATAAAGGAAGAAATTCTAAAGGCCATAAGAATTAGGTATAATTGCATAGATAACCAGAAACAACACCTGCGACAACTGTGACGCAGCTGCTGGCTGAGAAGTTGTAGCCTTTGTGCGAAAAGAACAGAAGCATCAAATTCTGTTTGATGAAAGTAAACAAGACATTCATAGTAAAATAAGATACAAGATACCTAACTCGCTTCCCACGGGGACTTGAGATGTTTGATATAAGCATCATCCCGAAGAAGCATCACAACAGAACAACTTTCCCACCGCGGCTACCACTTAACCTTAAATGCAATTTCCAAATCCAGCAATGCATCAAGCGCCAACGGGAACTCTAGTGGATCAGTAATTCCTTTCTACATCATGAAATATTATAATTCGCACCGAGGGAAGCACTCAAAACCATTCATTCAAAATGCAAGTTTATATAGAGGATCAAACCATCACAAGTGTATCACGCATCTGAGTCGCTGATACTCCCAACAACTGGAGGCATTCCCTATCCCAGAAAACGAATTTACAACACTTCCCATCATAAGTAACCTCTATCTCAATCTTGTGCCTAACATAACACCATGGAAAGGGTTAAAATTGAATAATACAATAAAGGATTCAACCAAGCTTTAATTTAGCAGACTTTAAAAGAATGAGCCCTATAAATCTCAGCCTCTGTGGAATGTCCGCTGTCACACATAAAAGGTGGCTTATCCCCGCGAGAAACCCTTGGGCATTCATGGCATGCCTGATAATACCAGTCATGTTGTGACGCAATGATTTTTTTCGTAGTTGCAACAGTCACACAGAAAGTAATCTACGTTAATTTAAAAACAACAACACCAGTGAACGTTAAGAAACCATACAAGCATGAGCAAACTGTCAATGTCATTTAGATAATAGACAGAGACATAGTATACCTCAGGAAGTTTACATATTTCATTTAGAGGCAAGATAATTGCTATGGAAAGCAGTTTCTGAAAGGGAGTTTGATGGGAGCTGTCTGCGTTCTAGGAATAATGTGTCGCAGTGAGAATTAGATATCAAGCTATTATATTAACTTGAATCACAAATCATTTATTTCACCACCGTCTTTGCTTTATCCAAGGGAAGGTAGAAAGATCGAATGTCCCACAGTATGCAATGCAAATGCAAAGTTAAGAGTCTAAGGTTCGGGGGTTGGTTATACCTAGGGAAGGTGTTAGCATCCTAGATATTTGTAGTACTCTACAAGAACCTCTTGTTTTATTATTATGTTATCTATTGATTGTTATCTGTTTCTAAGGGTAATGGGGGTAGGAAGACCTAAAGTTCTATTCCTAAGTGTGCTCGACAAGATATCACATCTTGTGCCTATATTTCATGTCGGGAGTGGAATAAGAACACTTGTAGTTCCTCTCAAAGGGATACTAAAGATTGTTTGAAAAGTCTAGGAGAAAAGATGAGTCATCATCTTAAGAAGATAAGTTTAGACCATCACAGTTTTGAGAATGGACCTTTGCTTCATCTTAGGAGAAGGGCTCCAACTCGGATATATAATCGACGAGTATGCCTCATACCTCTCCTAATTGGAAAAAGAATCCACATCTTGTTTGTATTGTGGGGTATGAGATTGTATGTCTCTTCTTTGAGATGATTCACATCTAATTCTCTTGTGTGGAGAATTAGGTGAGCTAAAGTTTAATTGTCTAATCAGATTAAGGGGGACTAACTTAGGAAAATCTATCCTAAAGTTGTCTAATTAATTCTTATCTTTAAGGGTATGAGAACCACTAAAGAGGAATATGAAATTGTCATACCCCAAATTTGTCCTACCTGTATGTTTTTCATCTGTACATTCCATCCACAAACCGTTATCCAGAAAATCCAAAAAATGTGTTGTCCCTGCTCATGGTACTGCTAGGGTGAATCGAGTTGCAGACAAGGTTGTCAGGTTGTTTATGGATCAGGATATCAGATGGTGCTGGGTTTAGATGTTACATGATGATCAGGGTTTCTGAGACAAGTTGTGATACAATTTAAGTCATGTTCTCATGTTTTATGATGGTACAAATGGAAAAATTCAGAGGATTCATGGTCGATTCCATATTTCAAAATTAGTTCAAGTTGCATTTGTTTCAAGTCAAGAATTTTGGAAGTTAGTTCTAATTGGCAATTTAAGTCTCAATTTTTATGGTTTCTTTCTAATCAAGTTTGCAATTCATGGTTGTATCATCCAAACAATTTTCCATTAGCCAATTTCAAAAGGTTTCAAATCCAAGATGCAAATGGAAATTTATAGCCCAATAACCAATTTTAAAAATTCAACAAGAGTCCCTTTCATGTACCAAAAAGCCCATTTGCATAAGTCCAATGTATTACAGTTATTATCATCTAAGAAATCTCTCTCCAACACATATCGCCTGCTACGTTTCAAACCTTTGACCAAAACCTCACTGCAAACACGACAATGCTCCAAAACCTGTGAATCATGCGACCATTTTTTCTGCAGCAATGAAAAAGAAGTCTGCACGCAACAGCAACTACACCAAAACCGACCTGCAAGGGAGAACAACAATTCAATGACAACTTGCAACTCTATTCACACAACACCAAAGCCATATGCCAAAGACAACCTAATGACAAACATTCTGCACAAACATGCACTGAGAGTGATGTCTCATACAATATCAGACAAAAAAATGGTATCAGAAACTTAATGAACGAGTTGCGGATTTGTTTTAAAAAGAGAAGAGAGGAATTAGAACAGGGGGGAATTTGAACCTTAAACTCTTCACAGCAAAAACTCACAGATCCCTTCAATCCCTTTCCCGTCTCAGCAAGAACCCCAATAACAACAGCTTCCAACAACAACCTTCAACTAACCAAGAAAACACCTTCTCAAATCCAAAATTTTTTCTGAAGCAACATCGACCCTTCTTCTGCAACCTCTAACACAAACCCTGAACCGTAAACAACCACACTCAAACCTTCAAAACCCATTCTTTTCCTCAGCTCCATAACCCATTCGCAAACCCTTCTTTAAAAATTCTTTTCAACACAATAACCAACTTGAATCAGAACCAGAAATTAGATGGGAAAGAGAGATTGAGACAAGAAACCAAAATCTGATTTGAGCGAACGAACCTGAATCGTGTTTGATTTGAGACGGAAGCAAGGAGCGAGAAACTGAGTCGAGTAAAGTCAGAAAGAAGAGTAGGAGCGAGATGAAGGGAACCGAACCGTAACTCGAACGCGAGAGAGAAGAAGTAGTGAAGAAGGTTGAATTGTAGTCATTGGCCTTATTTCTTTCTTGACTCGTTTTCTTCTTCTTGTAAAGTGAATCGCGATGAGGGAGAGAAGATATTTTCTTCTTCTTCTGAGCGTGTTGTTCAGTTTTAATGGGAAGCCATTTATTGATGAACCAACTATGCATCTTCAATTTGTTTTTGAAAACTGGAAAATGGGTATTGACCGAAATAGTGAGGAGGCTAGGTTGGATTTTATCCTTATGCTGATGATGCTCTCTTACACCGTGACCTTGTTTTTTTCATTATTTTTATTAGTTACTAATAGCTTGATTTGTGGGCTTGAAAGCCCGTGTTGGTTTTTTCCCAACCATATCGTTTAAAGGTCTGTAGTACCCCAAAATTTGCCCTACCTTTTTCTAACTTTTTTTGGCTTTTGTTTCGCATCATCTGCATTTTCCATTAGGCCATAACTCATTCATTCATTTGCATTGGGTTCCTAAACATGTGATCAAGGCATCTTCCTTTGGTTTGAGCTTTCCGTATTCAGAGGAGTATCAGTGTGCATTCAAAGTGGTTATTTCTCAAGTGGTGTATAAGGTCAAGTTTTTGTAGGTGAAAGTCCTCAGGTCAACAAACAGGGGGCCATGTGAGGTGTAGGTTCAGAAAGTCAGGTTTCCATTGGTCAGAAACGCAGAGGATGTTTGATTCAGATGTTTTATTTCAGTAGCATGGGTGAAAGAGTCAAGATTGGTTTTTATCCATAGTCCATTTTTACCTTTTCTATTATCCATTTAACCATATTTCATTTCAAATCCATTCTAATCCAAATTATTAAACCACTTTTTTGGTCCATATCCATTTCATTTTAATATCCCTTTTTCTAAACCAATTTATCCATTTCATCTCATAACCGCATTTCATTTTAAAACCATTTAAAACCATTTATCCATTTCTAACCAAATATCCATTTTTCTTTTTATCCAATTTAAACTAAATCCCATATCAAAATCAATCAATTTTAGATCCAATTCACATTTCCAATTCCATTTCAAATTAACTTTTTCTTAACCTTTATCAAACTCATAATTCCAAATATCCACTCTTAACCCATTCATATATTTTTAATCCAATCTAATCCATCAAACCATTTGTCCATTATTTTTCTTTTCATATACATTATTTCATTTTAATTAATTTACTAATCCCATTAACCAATTACCCAATCCAATTAACCATTTCGCATCAACCAATATCCAAATCCCTTCAATTGTCCCATAACAGTTTGTTTTGTTTTATTGGACTCAATGGCACGCTCATGATTCTCTGCGGATGGATTATTAATCGCTCGAAAGGAAAGTAGCAGAGAAATATGAGACAATAGGAGAGCAACAACATGTACAGGTCATCATCTCTTGATAAACCATAGATAAATGCAAATTTCACAGCGCAACCACGTCACAAGGTTGGCCCAACACCAGCTTTTAGCAGAAAGAACTACATGGAAAAAGAATTCAAAATAAAGCTTTTAGTTTACAGCAAAATACAAAGCCAGGTGAATAACGCGCGACGGGTTACAAATTTCCCAACAGAAAGAGAGTTACACCAGTTTCACGATTCCAATCAAAACTCATAACCAACTCATAACAAACTCTAACCGATTTTTCACCTGTAAATACCATTTTGACCCTCCCTGATTCCTGCTATAAAAACTTCATCCTCTTCATTCTTCGCTCACTTCTTCATTCTGTAAATTTCTCAATTCTGATTCTTCCACTCTTCTTCATCAATTCTCAAATTCTGCTCACACTCCACACCATAATCGTCTGAGTTCAACGATTCCCATCCAATCTTCAACACAATTGATAACCTGCAAGCAATACGTCTTCATCAACATTCGCGATTCAAGATTCAACAACTTGCAACAAAATTCAAGGAATTGTTCATAGCAGCACCACACAACACAGAAAGAGGAGAAAAAGATCGAGAAATTGAAGTAGAGCGGAAGTTAGAAAAGCAAGCTTACTTCGTGGAATTCCTTCTCATCGCTCGCAATCGAAGAAGCACCAGACTGTCTCCGGTAGGTACGTTGATCTGTCTCCATTGATTCTATGAAATTATCATCTCAGCGTTGTGTCGCTCCCGGGATTTTCATCCAAGTACAAACGCGAAAGTGGCACCGAAACAGAGTCGCCAGCAATGTGTATTTATCCCAAGAGAGGGAAAGGAAACACCGCGTAAACCTGAGAGAAAGGAAAAGCATGGTCTTACGACCAAGAGAACTGGGTTCGGGAGTCGGTTACGCGAGAGGAAGGTATTAGCACCCCCTCGCGTCCATCGTACCCGATGGGATCCACGCTTGCTTGTCTCGATCAAAGGGTGTAAGGAAAGGATACTGGAAAAGGAACTGAAAGAAAGAAAGAAAGGAGAAAGAAAAGAAAAGGAACGGGAAACAAATGTAGGGAAAATAAAAGAAGTGCTCGCATGGGCCCTACCCCACTGCCTACGTATCTCATCGGGAACATGAGAATCAGAGCGACGTAGTTCCCCTCACTAGGGATGGATTGTCTGTGTTTTTTAGAGAACGGCTTACGTCCTAGCTCAGGTGTTGCAGGCTCGCTGGTCCGAGTGCGTTACCATCTTGCAAGAGAACGAGTAGAAGCGCGTTCGTGCGTTGAGAATGAATGAGATGAGAAAAGAATTCCCGAAGGAAAGACGTTATTGTTTGTTTTTGTCTTTTAGAAGGAAGTGTTTTGGATTTGTTTGCATATGATAGTGTATCTGAATCTTAGTCATTGGAATGTATACCTTCTCACATTCCAAGATGGAATGGGTAAGAAAGCATACTAAGAGTGAAGAAGACCCCCACACCTAGCTCCAATTGTCAAGGTTCAAACACACTAGCATACTTGTGTTTATTGAGTGTTTTTGTTAATTAAGAAATGAAGAAGTGTTTTTTATTATTTGCACCTTCAACAAGCATTGCATTTAAGTCCCTCATACAAGATCAAATGTTTAACACATTGACCCAAGATGGGCTATATGCTACACATTCTAAGATTACAAGAGAAGACCCCTTATAATCTTTTCTTTATATGAAAGGCCTAAATGCAATAAATGCCTACCTTTATTATATGTTTTGAATTTTCTTTGAGATGAGAAGATGAAAGACTCAAGAGAGGGTAAAGGTAAAAATCTATATGGACTAAGACTCAATCCTAATTGATTAGTTAAGGGAGTGATCCTAAAGTTTGTGAGGTTTCAACCTAAAGTCTAAAGAAAGAATGAATTAAACAATTCACTTCTAAAGTAGAAGATGAATTGTAATTCACAAGGGGAAAGTGATGAGTTATTAAAAGAAAGCACATAAGTGCTTAACAAAACACAAAATGGAATTGTAAAAAAGAAAGGATAGAAGTTGAATGTGGATTCCTTATCCACACTCAATTGAAACTTACCAAAGCCCCTACATGGTTAGTAAACATGTACAAGAAGTATAAGAAGTAAAAGAACATGTAATGCATCATAAAACTCAAAAGAATTAAATGAGAAAACAAATCCTAGAACCACAACCAGAATGGGCATCATATGGACAACAAGTGAATATCATCATACAAGTGCAAGTGAATAAGCAATAATCATCACCCATTAGCATTTAAACATGTTACAAGAAGAAGGGGTAGATGAAAGATGGAAAGAAATGAAGAGGACATGCATAAATGGAACATGTAAATCAACAACCAGAATTGAAACTAAATGAAAAATGGTTTATAAACATCTCAAAAGTATTTATGAATCAACCATCAAGACATTCAAGAAGTAATAGAAGAAGAAATGAGATGAAAACTCAAAAAGAAAAAGCAAACAATACATGTTAATGATGCACAAAGTTCAAATTGAAATGAACATGTAAAGATGACCTATAATGTGTATCAAAGACCTATAATATCATATGAATGGCTCACACAACTATGCAAATGCTCATACAAATATGCACAAAAGAATTCATGCAAACATGCACTAAAGATTACAATGATATAACATGTCATAATGCCTTAAATGAAATGCATCAAGCAAAAATCAAATGTCCTCATGAAAATTATGAAAACATGGTATTGGAGTTCACTAATCAGAGATGAATCACATATCAAAATAGCATATCAAAATTCAAAGCAAAATGACTTCAAACAAAGCAATTAGGTCAAATTGAAACATCATGCAAAGTGGTACAAATATAGGCATCAAGACATGTAATAAAGTGACCTAAAAAATCAAACAAAAATCATCTAACATGCTTCAATGTATTAGTGAATCAATGCAAAAAGAATCATGTCAAAACAGTTGGTAATGAGCAAGAACAAAATTAAACAAATTCAAGTATCACAATTAGAAAGCACACAAATGGAAATTCAAAGAAAATTATGGAACAGGGGTAAAAAGGTCATAAAATCATAAAATAAAATCATGAAAAATTTCCTAAATGTTTTAAGAATACACATGAATTTTTGTAGAATTTTCCAATATGTTTTGGTATTTTTAAAAAATAATTATCAAACGTGTAGAAAGAAATAAAAATGAAAAAATAAATGCAAAATGCAGGGGGTATGAACATAGCAATTAGGCAGTGCAAATTCATTGGGCTTCCAAACAGAGGGGGTGTGATTATCAATCTGCATATGTCCATTAAGCACGCAGAACATACTAACAAGCATGAACCCTCAGTCAACAATCTTGACTCACTCACAACCATTAGATCAAGTCCAAGTCAAACCAAAGTCAAAGTACTCAAAATCAACGCATGCACGTGAGGACACATGCCACTTACCATGTACCAGGCCACACAAGGTTTAAATAAAATTCAGAAAAATGCACGTGAGTGGCATGTGATTTTTAATGTGCTGTCACATTTTGGAGCGTACGATCATGAAAAACACCCGGCTGAGATTAAAACGCACACAAACCCTAACAGTTAAAGTCACCGGCCGGAGATGACCTCCGGTCATCTTCTCCGGCCAGCAGCCACCACCTGCAACCTCAATTCTTCCAGAAATTCACAATCCACATACCAAATGAAAGCTAAACTTACGTACATCAAGAATTTAGCACTGAAATCACCAAACAATGCACACACAGCAAGAAATGATCACAAACATTTTGCCCTAAGTTTAGATCTACACCTCTGAGAGGTCTATCAACTAGCCAGAAATGTTTCATTGCTTCTAATAAGCCATAATCAACATGAAACAAGCTTAAAAATCAATGAATCGCACCAGATGAGTTAAGAAATTCCAAACCTGAAACTTGAAGATTCTTTGTTCAAAAGAAAACCAGAGATGTTGCCTTGAGTTCTTGAGCTCCAATGTGGCCAAATAAAGGCTTAGATACAAGAGTGGATGATACTTCAGTGAAGGAGAGCTGAAATCCAAGATTCAAAACAGTTGCAATGTGATGAAAATGGGAGAGAGAATCAGAGAGATTCTGAGAAGAAGATGAGGGAGATGAAGTGGAGCTCGAAAATCAGTTGAAATGTGGAGGAATTGAGAGAGAAGAAAGAGTTTCTCAATTGAAAATCAGAAAAATGAAGCTCCCCAATTCGTGAAGGGAAGATTTGTTTTATATGTTGAGCTTAACCATGGTTAACTGGGTGAATCAACTGAGTCATGGTGGTTTAGGTGAGTCATCCCTAACTAACTGAGTCAAGTTAGTTAGGGAGAGCAATGATAAGGTGATGATAGTTCATGGTAAGCTATGGTGATGGTGACGAGAGAAATGGAATGGCAAGGCTGTGTAACACAAAACTTGTTCAGCAAGCTTGTCATTTCTACTTTCATGCATAGCACGTGCTATGGTGTGTATGCAATGTGTTTGGTTTAAAAAGGCAATGGATAGCTGGTATGAATAAAGCACGTGCAAGCTTGTACCAACAACATCAACAACATTGGTTTTTTTTCTGGTTTTTTATAACAGTTTGCAGACATGGGTGTTTAATGGTGATTTTCTCTTTGCATTGTGGATGATTTGATGAGTTCTTGGAGTTATTGGCAAGAGGGATTGTAGTAGAACTACTTTGGCATGAAAATTGAATAGAAATGATGCTTGGGAGAGGTTGAAAATGACTTAGAACAATAAGGTTTGGAAACTGGTTATGGGCGAGGAAATGAGGTTGGTTGGCAAGGTGTGCATGGCATGGATTTTCAGTTGTGTTGACCAATCTTTGGGCTATCATAACTCCTTGTCCTTTGATCAAATGAAAAAATCATGAACATCAATCTTGAAGATCTCACATAGGGGAACAACTTTGATGTTGCAAGATTTTTCATTTGAAGCCTTTAACCATGAGTAAAATGAGTGGACATTTGGCCCACCACATGTTTGTTAAAATGACTGCGCGCGTGCCCTGAAAATCTTGGTCATGACCTAGTTTTAAACCTACTTTGCTCAAACTTTGATCAATCATATCTCCCTCATTTTTTATCCAATGGAGATGTTCCACACATGGATTTGAAGCTTAAAGCAAGGCCTTTCATTGAGGCAGAGTGGAATTTTCATTTGGTACTCCAAATTTGAATGGCCTTGGTTCAAATTCTGATGCAAAATGGCCAAAACTTGCTATTTTTAGTAACCCTTCCTCTTCCAAAAATGGCAACTTTCCACATCTTGATTTTTTCATGATTCCTTTGGAGTTTCTTGACCAAATTTTGTACATTGGACATATGTAACATGAATTTCATGATTTTGGGCTCAAAAAGTCAAGAGTTGACTTTTTCCTCTGATTATTTGACTTTGCCCCAATTTCTCTGATTCTTGATCTTTCTTCCAATTGAACCACTTCTAAAACCAATTGAGATGCAATTTTCCACATACATACACTTAGGGACATATGGAATACCATGACATCAAGCTTTGTCCAAAAAATCAGAGATATCCTGATTTTATTAGAAACCCTAATCTTGACCCTCTCTGGTTAGGAGGAAATTGCACATCTTCCAAATCCAAATTCCTCAGAGTATGTTGTGTATCCTCTTAAAGGATGATGAGAAATGCCACTTGAGAATGATTTTGAATCAATGAGCTATCTCTTTTGAGGGTTTTCCTTCAATTTTTGAACCTCTTGCATAGTGAAAGATGTAGTGCTTCAATCTCCCATTGAATCTCACTTCCTTGAAGTTTTGGAAGATCAATTGAGATAGTATGAGACATGAAAGGCTTCTTGGCTTGCCTTGAGGCAACTTGACTAACCTTTTTGTGCTTTGAATGATCTCTTGATTGTCCATCCCCACCTGATCACATGCCCTGATGGTGAGAAGGATGCCATGCTTCATTTTTCTATGTTAAATGCAATGTAATGTTAATGAGGTGGATATGATATGATAAATGATAATGCCATGCTATGATGACAAAGGGGAGAGCAAATTTTGGGGTATTACAGCTGCCCCTATTCAAGCGCTGTAGACCTGAATGCCTGAAAGCAATTGCTTTCGGACTTTCAAGGTATATAGTGATTGAATACCAAATATAACCAAAAATTTGCTCTGGGTGAAGAAGAAAAAGGATATAAACCCAACGAGACTGCTGGATTGAATCCTCGATGAAACGTCGGAGAGATCTGTCTTTTGAACGATGCCAGACGACTACTGGCTTGCCACACTACTGGTGGACTTTAATAATGTCTTTTGAACGACGCCAGACGACTACTGGCCTGCCACACCACTGGTGGACTTTGATAATGTCTTTTATGCAATTCCAGACGACTACTGGCCTGCCACGCTACTGGTGGACTTTGCAGCTTCGTGCCACCCGAAGATGGACTTTTGCCAATCCACTGTTGGACTTTTAGAATATGCCACCCTTAGATGGACCTTTCGCCAATCCACTGTTGGACTTTTGGAATATGCCACCCTTAGATGGACCTTTCGCCAATCCACTGTTGGACTTTTGCCAATCCACTGTTGGACTTTTAGCTGCTTTGCCACCCGAAGATGGACTTTTGCCAATCCACTGTTGGACTTTTGCCACCCGAAGACGGACTTTTGCCAATCCACTGTTGGACTTTTGCCACCCGAAGACGGACTTTTGCCAATCCACTGTTGGACTTTTGCCACCCGAAGACGGACTTTTGCCAATCCACTGTTGGACTTTTGCCACCCGAAGACGGACTTTTGCCAATCCACTGTTGGACTTTTGCCAATCCACTGTTGGACTTTTGCCACCCGAAGACGGACTTTTGCCAATCCACTGTTGGACTTTTGCCACCCGAAGACGGACTTTTGCCAATCCACTGTTGGACTTTTAGAATTTTAAAATCGAATTACTCTCTGCCTCTGCGCCAGACATCTCGGCCGACTCTGCTGAGGAACCACAATCAATGATTTAATCTCGGAGACTCCTAAAAGGATAATATCTCTGCTGGCGAATGGATGAACAATCCATCTGCTTCGAATTGTCAAGCTTGCCAACAATAAATTGGACTTTAAGATATGAGGGAATGACGACTCTGCCAGGAATTATTCCATCTGTTTGGGGGAATGAATTCTGGTCACAGCGATTCCGCTGGGGATGATAATTTTTAAATGACGTCCTGCTGGGGAAATGAGCCATTAAAACTCTGCTTGGGGATTTATTCAACCCAAGATCCTTTATAGGGATTATCAACCTTCTGACCCGGCTGGGGAGTATTGCTGACAAGATTCAATGCTGACCTCTGTGGGGAATCATTACCAGAGACACAATCTTGTTGGGGATCATGGCTACTCTGCCAGGGATATGCGAATCCTGGTTAGAACATTCCGCTGCAACTTGCTAGAAAGAGTCCTTAGAGATCTGTTGGGGAAACCCAAAGCAAATCCACAGTAGTCTGCTGAAGAATATGACTGTCAAGCTTAGGATAAGTACCACAATGCCCCATGTTAGGCGAGCTTCCCTTTAGACAATTCCGTTAGGGATGACGGGTTTATAACAAACTCTGCTGGAGAAAACTGCTTTAAAGCGTCTTGTGTTGGGGAATGCCTTTTGAGAGGATTTTACAGAAGACCAACTGTCCTCAAACTCTACTGGGGATGATCAACACTTCATGCTGGGGAACCAAACAATTTGTCCCCGAAGAGGATGTCATAAGAGGATCTTACAGAAGATTTAGCTTCTTCAAACTCCTGCGACTTCGCTGGGGATAATGACCATCAAACTCTACTGGGGGGTGATCAACACTTCATGCTGGGGAAACAACATGCCCCATGCTTAAGAAAACCAACAATTTGTCCCCGAAGCGGATGTCATAAGAGGACTTTACAGAAGATCTAGCTTCTTCAAACTCCTGCGACTTCGCTGGGGATAATGACCATCAAACTCTACTGGGGGGTGATCAACACTTCATGCTGGGGAAACAACATGCCCCATGCTTAAGAAAACCAACAATTTGTCCCCGAAGCGGATGTCATAAGAGGATTTTACAGAAGATCTAGCCTCTTCCAACTCTTGTGACTTCGCTGGGGATAATGACCATCAGTTTCGGTGTCGACGAGACCACCCTTTTGGGGAACCTGTGACCGTTATTGACACAGAAAAGCTTGTAGTTGTTGGAAGTACTGAATGAGAGAATCGACTTAATAAGATACAACGGTACCCAGTTGAACTTAATTCACCGAGATCGACCCGATGAACGCCGATCTCCTTACTCATAATTGCCCCAGTCTTTTGCGTGGGGTGATTTATTGCTAGTCTTGTGCTTAAAATCATCTGCACCTGCTACCTGCAACAAAAGAATATGCCCACATGTCCCGAATATTGCGTGGCTAGAATCCACCATCCGGGAGTATTCAACATTCGAAGTAATTTCAAATATTTTTTCTGCGCATGTTATTGCAAGGCTGCCATGTTTTCAAATGCAATGTTTTATCAACACTTAGGACGTTTTTGCAAACAAAGCAATAAAACAAAAATGGAAAGCTTTTTACTGAAATTCAATTTATTGACTGAGAGCCCAGAATAGGCAATTACATCTGGAAGCAATCCCTGGAAAGAGGTGATCGCTGAAAATTGAGAAAAGAAACTATCCTAATGGCAATGTGAAAACGGAATTCCACTGAGTTTCCATTCTGTTATGACCAGTATGTCTTCAAAACTCCCCGACCTTGCCTTCTGAGGAATGATCAGACCGATTCCTATTCTTCAGAACGTCAGTTGTTCAAACGGTAATGGGTACAGATAACTCAGACTGTAGTCATTCGCTTAAATCCCTCTTTTGTGTGGACCGCCCTTTCAGGTTTTCGATCCACCAGGATACCCTTTTTTGCCTAAGTTGCCCTTTCGGGTTTTCAACTTACCGGGTGTACAATTTTTTCAATTATATCCCTAATTTTTGCCCGAACCTTATTCTGTTTTTGGTTCGCCGGGATGCCCTTTTTTGCCTGGATTTTTTTTTTATTTTTATTATCCAGCGGGTCTATTCATGCGAAGTATTTTTTGACTACGTCCGAGTTGACAGGGGATGAAAAGTCTTCGCCATCCATGGTTGTAAGCAATAAAGCTCCGCCCGAAAAGACCTTTTTAACCACGAATGGACCTTCATAGTTAGGAGTCCATTTGCCCCTGTGATCTGTATTGGGAGGAAGGATCCTTTTAAGTACCACATCTCCGACTTTGTAAACCCGAGGACGCACCTTTTGGTCAAATGCCTGCTTCATTCTGCGCTGATATAATTGCCCATGACATACAGCCGCCAATCGCTTTTCCTCAATAAGGCTCAGCTGATCAAATCTGGCTCGTACCCATTCAGCCTCCTCTAGCTTAACATCCATCATGACTCTGAGGGACGGAATCTCTACTTCAACCGGTAGCACTGCCTCCATACCATATACGAGTGAGAATGGGGTTGCCCCAGTGGACGTGCGTACCGACGTTCGATACCCATGCAAAGCAAATGGTAACATCTCATGCCAATCTTTGTACGTGACAACCATCTTCTGTACAATCTTCTTGATATTTTTGTTGGCCGCTTCGACCGCGCCATTCATCTTTGGGCGGTACGGAGAAGAATTGTGATGTTTGATTTTGAAGTCCCGGCATAACTCAGCCATCATCTTATTATTCAAATTAGAACCATTATCAGTAATGATTCTTTCGGGAACTCCATATCGGCAAATGATATCCCGTTTTAAGAAACGAGCGACCACTTGCTTTGTAACATTGGCATAGGATGCGGCTTCAACCCATTTGGTGAAGTAATCAATTGCCACCAAGATGAAGCGATGACCATTGGAAGCTGTAGGCTCAATCTTTCCGATCATATCAATGCCCCACATGGCAAACGGCCAAGGCGACGACATGATACTCAACGGATTTGGAGGCACATGCACCTTGTCTGCATAGATCTGGCATTTATGGCATTTGCGGGCATATTTGCAACAATCTGACTCCATAGTCAACCAATAATATCCCGACCTTAACAACTTTTTAGCCATTGCCTGCCCTCCGGCATGAGTACCGAAAGAGCCTTCGTGCACTTCAATCATCAACAAGTCTGCTTCATGTCTATCCACACATCTAAGCAGGACCGTGTCAAAATTTCTTTTATACAGCACGCCATCTTTGTTCAGGAAGAAACTACCCGCTAACCTTCTCAACGTCTTCCTGTCTTTGGACGATGCCCCGGACGGGTACTCTCGACTTTTCAAGAAACACTTAATGTCATGAAACCATGGCTTGTCATCAGACGTTGCATCGACCGCAAACACAAATGCTGGTCTGTCAAGGCGGGATACCTCAATCTTAGGTACATGGTTCCATCCTTGCACTTTGATCATGGAAGACAAAGTGGCCAAGGCATCAGCGAACCTATTCTCATCTCGAGGAATGTGGTACAGTTTCACTGTTGTGAAAAATGTCAGCAATCTCCTCGTATAATCTCTATATGGCATTAGATTTGCTTGGTGCGTGTACCAACTCCCTTTCACTTGATTGATTACCAAAGCTGAATCACCGAATATATCAAGGGTTTTAATCCGTAGATTAATCGCCTCCTCGATCCCCA
Organism: Lathyrus tuberosus; assembly: GCA_022829125.1. Lineage (NCBI taxonomy): Eukaryota > Viridiplantae > Streptophyta > Magnoliopsida > Fabales > Fabaceae > Lathyrus > Lathyrus tuberosus. Next base: position 9,179,901 of record JALAZF010000141.1, on the reverse strand, counting down.
TTATACAAGCTTCGTACTCTGCTTCATTGTTGGTGCACCCGAAAGTTATTCGTGCAGTGAAAGGCATATGAACACCTTCCGGCGTGATAAGAACTGCTCCAACTCCGCACCCATTCATATTGACAGCCCCATCAAACATCAGACTCCATTTGGATTCAGGGTCTGGCCCCTCCTCCGGAAGTGGTTCCTCACAGTCTTTAGCTTTGAGAAACATGATGTCTTCATCAGGGAAGTCAAATTTCATGGGTTGGTAATCATCAATCGGCTGTTGCGCAAGATAGTCGGACAAGATACTTCCTTTGATGGCCTTTTGTGAAGTGTACTGAATGTCATACTCTGTCAAGACCATTTGCCACCGTGCAACTCTGCCTGTCAATGCTGGTTTCTCGAAAATATACTTGATAGGATCCATTTTCGAAATCAACAAGGTTGTGTGCCTAACCATATTTTGCCTCAATCGCTTAGCGGCCCATGCAAGTGCACAGCATGTCTTTTCAAGCATTGAGTATCGGGACTCACAATCATTGAACTTTTTGCTCAGGTAGTAAATAGCATGCTCCTTCCTACCTGTCTCGTCATGTTGACCAAGAACACAACCCATGGAACCTTCAAGCACTGTCAGATACATTATCAGCGGTCTCCCTTCAACTGGAGGCATTAAAATCGGAGGTTCCTGCAAGTATTCTTTTATCTTATCGAATGCCAATTGGCAATCGTCATTCCACCTGACCGTTTGATCTTTCCTTAACAATTTAAATATTGGCTCACACGTGGCTGTTAGGTGAGATATGAACCTCGCAATGTAGTTCAATCTACCCAAGAAACCACGAACCTCTTTTTCTGTTCTCGGTTCAGGCATTTCTTGTATTGCTTTCACCTTGGCAGGATCAACCTCGATTCCTCTTTCGCTCACAATGAAACCTAACAACTTTCCAGAACGCACCCCAAACGTGCACTTGTTTGGATTTAATCTCAGACGGAACTTTCTCAACCTTTCAAACAGCTTTTTCAGGTTAACCAGATGTTCCTCTTCTGTTCTCGACTTGGCAATCATATCATCTACATAACATTCGATCTCCTTATGAATCAAGTCATGAAACAATGTCACCATCGCCCGCTGGTACGTTGCCCCTGCGTTTTTCAACCCAAAAGGCATTACTTTATAACAATATGTACCCCACGGAGTAATGAACGTGGTCTTCTCCATGTCTTCAGGTGCCATCTTGATCTGGTTGTACCCGGAGAAACCGTCCATAAATGAGAACACTGAAAACTGAGCTGTATTATCGACCAGCACATCAATATGAGGTAGTGGAAAATCATCTTTCGGGCTAGCTTTATTAAGATCTCGATAATCCACACACATTCTCACTTTTCCATCTTTCTTCGGTACTGGCACGATGTTGGCTACCCATGGAGGATACTTTGTCACAGCAAGAAACCCAGCATCCCACTGCTTCTGGACTTCCTCCTTAATCTTTAAAGCCATGTCGGGGTGAGTCCGACGAAGTTTCTGCTTGACTGGCGGGCATTCTTCTCTTAATGGCAGCCTGTGCACAACAATATCTGTATCCAACCCCGGCATGTCTTGATACGACCAGGCGAAGATGTCAACATACTCGCGCAACATTTCCATCAAAGTTTGCTTCACATCTGCTTGCAAGCTGGCACCAATCCTGATCTCTTTCTTGGCGTCCTTGGTACCAATATTGATGATTTCTACAGTCTCCTGATGAGGCTGGATGACCCTTTCCTCTTGTTTCAACAATCTGGCCAGTTCTTCAGAAAGTTCACAATCTTTCTCATCCCCTTCTTCGGCTTGATAAATCGGATTGTCAAAGTCATACATGGCCATATCAAAATCGTTATCAGTGGTATCCGGAGGATCAAGTCTGCATGAACGGGTTCATGCCTTATTTTAGAATTTATTTTTAAGCGAAACAAAAGAAAATGAAACATTGCCATTTTATATTTTTTGTGCAAAAATAAAAACTGAAAGACAGAGAACAAAATTTGATTGCAAAACGTCCTTTATTAATGATTAAACATTGCAAATGCAACCATGGTGGCCCTACAAATGAATCTATACGCCTTGGGCAGAGCGCAAGATTTTGTCATGCATTATGGTTAGAAAAAACAAAGAAAAATTACTCTGTCTGAAGAGTAACCCGGATGACTTCTTCAACGAACCAGTTCTGCACTTGTTGTCCCGGAACATGAGGGTGTACCCAGTTGTCCAGGTCACAATCACTGTCAACACTATCCTCCGTGGCTGCACAAGACTGGTCCATGTAGATAATTCCCCCACTATTGAAAGTAATGGGTCCCTTGCTCCCCGCATCTGAAGTTGTAGAGGGATGATAACCAATACCAAATTTGTCTTCCTTCATTGGGATCTCTATCGACCTGCCCCAACCTTGGGCGTTGCCTGCCCTGACGACTTCGACAGCTTGTTTGTAAGATGAAATGGAGGTACCAGCCCCAACTGGTACAGAAGAAGACTCAGGTGCATCGTCAATATTGACTGCTTCAAATGATTGGCACAGCATCTCATGAATTTCCCCATCAATTTCAATGTACTTGAACGTAGACAAGTGACTCACAAAGATGTCTTCTTCCCCACACACTGTCACAACCTGCCCTTCAAACTCATACTTCAGCTTTTGATGTAGAGTAGAAGTAACAGCCCCGGCTCCGTGAATCCAAGGGCGTCCCAATAGGCAGCTATATGCAGGTTGTATGTCCATTACATGGAACGTGGATTTGAATACCTGTGGTCCAATTTGTACGGGCAATTCCACCTCACCAAACACAGATCGTCTAGTTCCATCGAATGCTCTGACCACCAATTCACTAGGCCTTAAGATCAAACCGTCAACTTCCAGCTTCATTAATGCCTTCTTGGGCAAGACATTGAGTGATGAACCAGTGTCTACCAGTACATGAGATAACACTGCGCCCTTACACTCCATCGTGATATGCAAAGCCTTATTATGGTTTCTTCCTTCAACAGTCAAATCTCTACTTGTAAAGCCCAAGCCATGGCTAACATTAACATTGGAGATTACGCCCTCGAGCTGATTAACAGTAATTTCTTGTGGCACGTACGCACTCTTCAACACTTTCAACAACGCTTGCCGGTGCGCATCAGAGCACATCAATAGTGACAAGATTGAAATCTTTGAAGGGGTCTGATTCAGTTGGTCCACAATCTTATAATCGCTTTTCTTGATTATCTTCATAAATTCTTCCATTTCCTTATCAAAAGTAATCTTTGTCTCTGCTTCAGATGTAGGCGCACTTTCAACCACCTGTTTACCCTTAGCCTTTGCTGCAGCTTCTACCTCCTTATCACTTCTCAAGGTTTGGGGAGCGAACAACCTTCCACTCCTTGTAAAGCCCCCTACACCCCCTACATTATCAATATTTGGGCTGACTGACGGCTCAACTTCCTGCTTTTTACCTCCGTAATATACATCTGCCCCATAGTGCCATGGGATAGCTTTCGTAGATGTGAACGGAATTGGTCCTGGCACCGTGATAGTGACAGGACTGGGCCCTTCTGGCGCAACACTCGCCACGGGAACTGCATTGACCGGCATTTGAATCTCAGCGGGAGTGTAATAGATGGTCACGGTTGATATCTCATCAGTGTCTTTCACGACTCTGTCGAACTGTAGACATCCTTCATCGATCAGATTCTGTAAACCCATCTTCAACTTAGCACAGCCGTTCTCTTGATTCATACACTCGGAGCAATCTTGATTACATCCCGGGAACACCTGTCCCTTCAATAAACGATCTTTTACAACCAACAAAGAAGTTTTCACTTGATGAACGTCTAACACCAAATTCAATCTCCTCCCATCTTCAATAGCGTACACATTTGCTGCACTATGATCAGGCATGGGATGCTGAGTAATATTAGGAGCGGGAGAGAAATTGATGGCTTTAGCATCAATCAAATCTTGTACTTTATGATGGAAAGCCCAGCATTTTTCAATGGAGTGCCCCTGAGCACCTGAGTGGAACTCACAACGAGCATTAGCATCGAAGTTAGGTGGCAGGTTTCCAGCAACCGGAGCTTTCATAGTACGGAGTTCTACCAACTTTAACTCGAGTAGCCGGGGCAACAGCGCGGCATAAGTCATAGGGAGAGGATCCATATTACGATCCCTCTGTCTAGACCTTTGCTGGAAAAAAGGTTGTTGCTGTTGAACTTGTTGTTGGGGTTGTTGTTTCTGAACAGACGGTGTGGGGATTGTTACAGCATCTACCTGATAATAAGCTCGAGAACGCCCTCTGCCTCGTCCTCTAAACACAGCATTCGTATCACCTTCTCTTCTTTTCTGGTTACTAGCGAACGGTTTCTTCGTCCCCGAAGAGCCAGCCCCACTCACATCCTGGATCTTTCCAAGCTTTAACAGACTTTCTATTCTTTCTCCCGCAATCACAATATCAGCAAATCCAGTCGACGGACAAGCAGCTAATCTGTCAAGATAGGCCCCTTGCAAGGTGCCCATGAACATATCTGCCATTTCTCTGTCTGACAAGGGAGGTTGGACCTGGGCAGCCATTTCCCTCCACCTCTGTGCATATTCTTTGAAACTCTCCTTGGCATTCTGGGACAATCCCTGCAATTGGGTGCGGTTGGGCGCCATGTCAATATTATATTGGTATTGCTTCAGGAACGCTTCTGCCAGATCTTTCCAATTCTTCACAGCAACTCTATTCAACTTCATGTACCAGGTCAAGGACGCCCCAGCCAGACTGTCCTGAAAATAGTGCATCCATAGCTTCTCGTCATCCGTATGGGCTGAAATCTTCCCAAAGTAAGCTTGAAGATGCGTTTGGGGACACGCATTGCCGTGATACTTATCAAAAGTAGGAGGTTTGAATTTAGGGGGAATTCTGACTCCTGAGACCAGCCCCAAGCTGGTAACATCAATACCCATAGAGTTCTTGCATTCTATGGCCCTGATCTTTTCTGCTAACTCCTCATACCTTCGATCACCTTGATTACCCACATCAGCGTCGAGTAGAGTAAATTGGTCTTCCAGAGTATCTTCAAGAGTAACACCAGCATGCCTACCATTTCCATTACCCCGATTGTTACCACCAGGAGGAGGGTTGCCACCGGGAGGAGGGATGTCGTGTCCCTGTGAATTGTCATGTTGGTCACCTTCGGGCCCATTGTCTGGACGCTCGACCAGAAGCCTCAACCTCTCCTGATTTTGCGCCATGCCAGTCATGAGGGTCATGAACTGGTCCATACGTGCCCTCATTTCCGCCAAATCACTTTGCACTTGATCCATGATTCTTACTTGATTCCTTCTCGTCGAATATCGGTGAATATGACTCTCCGCTATACTGCCTGAAACCAAATAAAGGTTAGAGACCCTGCAACGAGTACCTGAAAAGCAAGTAACAAAAATGCAAAATGATATGCAATGCCATGCAATGCCATGTTTGTCATTTCCGAGGTGCTTTATACCCTGATTCCAATCCCACCACAGAAATCTGAAGACCAGAAATTGTGATATAAAGAGACGTGTCGTGGTCATGTGCTTGTGTGCAGCTATCTGATAAGGAATAATTCTGAATAAAACTGCTCATACTCATTCAACAAAGTATTCAAGTACATTTAAGAAAGGTTCAACCGCAAATGCAATACAAGGAAAAATGGATCCATCAACAAGCCTGATGGTAACCATTAACAACAAAATATAAGGAAAAGAACATCAGTCTGACAATTCCACACCCTTCAGCTTATCACTTGAGTATTTGATCTCCTCAAAAAGTATACGGGTACGCTGGTGATTCGGCTTTTCAATCATTTCTTTGATCAAGACATCCCTTTTCTCAAGAGCTTCAGTTAAAGAACCCATATGCAGCATCAGAGCTTCGTCATCACACACTCCTTTGTGTCTCTTTATGCCGGCTTGCGTCTTGAGTATCTCCCTTTCTATCATGACTTCTTCAAGCTCTTTCTTGGTATTCTTCAGCTCACCTCTAGCTTCTTCTAGCTGCTCTTGACTTTTATCGAGACTTTCCCGATACTTTCTCCTCTGCTCATGCGCCTTTTCAAGCTCTTCGTTCTTAATCTGCAACTGTTCCTGTAATTCAGCATTCTCTATCCTAACTTCGTCCCAAGCGTGCTGAAACTTTGTTAACTTTTCTTTGGTCTGTGCTAACGCCTGTTTGGTTTGCTTGTGGGCTTGAGTAGCATCATCAGCACCTTTACTAATCTTCCGGAAATGTTGGGCTCTTCCAGCAAAGTCTTTTTCTTTTGCAGTTAGGATTTGTTCAGCATCTTGGGCTTTCCGCTCCAGCTCTTTGTTGGCATGTAGAGCATTCTGAAGACGGCTACTCAACTCGGAATTCTCTCCTTGGAGCTTTTTCACCAAGGCTTGCAACTTGTCAACTTCTTCCACCGTAGCAGTGCTTTTTGCTTTCTCATTCTCCGGATACAAAAGGGGTGCCTTACCAAAAGGCAAGAGAAAATCTTCAACTCTTTTCTTCACCCACTCTTCATATGCTGGATAAACCCGGTTGTTAGGCTTGCCTAGAGTAACTTTCCCCTTTTTCAGTATGCTACCCCAGCTTTCAGAAGCTTTCTGTGCTGCTTCCCATCCCTCTGATGTATGAAAATAGAGGGACTCCTCCACATCTCTCTTGATAGGCGGACCTGTCAGGGCATACCCAAATTGTCGAATGGCCAAAGAAGGATTGTAGTTAATCCCACCCAATCTTCCTATCAGTGGAACGTTAGGGAACTTACCACAACTGTGGATAATATTCTTGCCAATCAGCCCATGATCTACCCATACGATGTCCTTGGCCACCAATCCCATTAAATGCTGTTTCCACTCTAGAGAATCTTTGGAATCCACAAAAGCCCCTGATTGTGGTAAACGGCCCGCAAACCACTTATAGAACAAGGGTGCACAACAACGAATTATCCCTCCTCTTTTCTTTTCATTTCGGTTGTACAACGAGTAGTGAAGATCTCCCAGTAGCGTTGGCACCGGGTTCTTCATCATGAATATTCGTATAGCGTCCGTATCAATAAAATCCGGCTCGTTGGGAAACAACACTATGCCGTATATACAAAGGGCTAGCAAAGCATTAAAAACAAGCCAATTCTCGCCTTTAGCTGCTTCCTGGGCCTTCTTAATCAGATATTCCAGCTTGTAACCACGAATCTTTCCTTTGTTGGAGACATTGTCACTTAACTCTGATTTGCTCAAATAAAGAGCACCAGCCAACTTCCCAAAGTCAAGATCCCCCACTGATCCAAAGAAAGGGGGCTCCTCCTTGATAGCAATCCCCAACATGTTGGAATACTCCTCCAGGGTAGGAACCAACACATAGTCTGGAAATACAAAACATCTCAGAGGCGGATCATAGAACTGCATCAACGTATGGAGACCTCTGGCTTCATAATCACTGACATTACGGACCATAGATAAAATCCACCCATATTTCTCTTCAAAAGCTTCTCGTGCTGCCGGGCTCGCCATTCCCTTCAGCACAACAATAGGGCCCAAAGTAGGCGTAAGGAACTTATAGCTGATGATATTCTTCCTCTCTTTAGTGTTCATCTTTGCAGGGACCTGATGACTGGAATCAAGGGTAATATATGCACCTGGAAATGAACAAACATGTATGTTAAAATATGATAATGCAATGCAAAGGGCAATGTGATCAGGTAATCAGGTGTCTGTGCTGAACTGTGAACGGTGTCAGTGTAGCTCTGAGACTAATATAGAACCATAGATAAGAACCATCTGAATACAATAGGATGAAACTTCCTTTTTGTGCAATGATGATAGAAAACCGGGTATGTAGGAGGTCATGGTTACCTGCAAACCTGTAAACAACCCGCCCTTCTCACATGTGGGTACTAGGATGTTCAGTATCCCGGGCTCTCAGGTCGAGAAATGATGATACGTTCACCATTTCTGGTTTGGCATCATCATCAATCGAGGAGGCCTCAACTGATTCTCCAAAACAAAAAGGTCCTCAGCTTCTGGCACTGAGGTCGAGAAGCAATAGTACATTCATCCCTCAGGGTACAGTACTATCGCCAATCGAGGAGTGCCTCCGCTGATTCTCTTTCAAAAAGGGATGTCCTATAGCAAGTTCCCAGCATTGGGTCCTCGGATCGAGAATGTGCAATGGGTTTGCCACGGAATGTGGTCTGCCACTGTCACAACTCGGGAGGAGTGCCGCAACTGAGTCCTCGGGAATGGTCACCCGAGTCGACAGTCCCTCAAGAGAATAACCACTGGCCTGCATAACATGCAGTAGCAGAAAGCTCCTGATAGAACCTCGTCTGGTTGTGGGTCTCATGAACAACAATACGTGGTCACCACCACGCAAGCGTCATGACTATCCACTCTAATACCTATGTATGTACTCAAGCCTTGGTAGTGAGCTTATCTCTCAGAACACCCATCCCGCCAAACAGACAAAACAGTGCAACACAATATAATATATGATATGTAATGCTAACATGCGGTAAATACAGTAAAATAAATAAACAACAACATATAGCACAACAGTAAACACCCAATGAAAGAAAAGCAGACAAGCGCTAGGATTGACTCGCTAAGGAAACCAGAGATTCTGGGTTCGTTCCCCAGCAGAGTCGCCAGCTGTCGCTCCCGGGATTTTCATCCAAGTACAAACGCGAAAGTGGCACCGAAACAGAGTCGCCAGCAATGTGTATTTATCCCAAGAGAGGGAAAGGAAACACCGCGTAAACCTGAGAGAAAGGAAAAGCATGGTCTTACGACCAAGAGAACTGGGTTCGGGAGTCGGTTACGCGAGAGGAAGGTATTAGCACCCCCTCGCGTCCATCGTACCCGATGGGATCCACGCTTGCTTGTCTCGATCAAAGGGTGTAAGGAAAGGATACTGGAAAAGGAACTGAAAGAAAGAAAGGAGAAAGAAAAGAAAAGGAACGGGAAACAAATGTAGGGAAAATAAAAGAAGTGCTCGCATGGGCCCTACCCCACTGCCTACGTATCTCATCGGGAACATGAGAATCAGAGCGACGTAGTTCCCCTCACTAGGGATGGATTGTCTGTGTTTTTTAGAGAACGGCTTACGTCCTAGCTCAGGTGTTGCAGGCTCGCTGGTCCGAGTGCGTTACCATCTTGCAAGAGAACGAGTAGAAGCGCGTTCGTGCGTTGAGAATGAATGAGATGAGAAAAGAATTCCCGAAGGAAAGACGTTATTGTTTGTTTTTGTCTTTTAGAAGGAAGTGTTTTGGATTTGTTTGCATATGATAGTGTATCTGAATCTTAGTCATTGGAATGTATACCTTCTCACATTCCAAGATGGAATGGGTAAGAAAGCATACTAAGAGTGAAGAAGACCCCCACACCTAGCTCCAATTGTCAAGGTTCAAACACACTAGCATACTTGTGTTTATTGAGTGTTTTTGTTAATTAAGAAATGAAGAAGTGTTTTTTATTATTTGCACCTTCAACAAGCATTGCATTTAAGTCCCTCATACAAGATCAAATGTTTAACACATTGACCCAAGATGGGCTATATGCTACACATTCTAAGATTACAAGAGAAGACCCCTTATAATCTTTTCTTTATATGAAAGGCCTAAATGCAATAAATGCCTACCTTTATTATATGTTTTGAATTTTCTTTGAGATGAGAAGATGAAAGACTCAAGAGAGGGTAAAGGTAAAAATCTATATGGACTAAGACTCAATCCTAATTGATTAGTTAAGGGAGTGATCCTAAAGTTTGTGAGGTTTCAACCTAAAGTCTAAAGAAAGAATGAATTAAACAATTCACTTCTAAAGTAGAAGATGAATTGTAATTCACAAGGGGAAAGTGATGAGTTATTAAAAGAAAGCACATAAGTGCTTAACAAAACACAAAATGGAATTGTAAAAAAGAAAGGATAGAAGTTGAATGTGGATTCCTTATCCACACTCAATTGAAACTTACCAAAGCCCCTACATGGTTAGTAAACATGTACAAGAAGTATAAGAAGTAAAAGAACATGTAATGCATCATAAAACTCAAAAGAATTAAATGAGAAAACAAATCCTAGAACCACAACCAGAATGGGCATCATATGGACAACAAGTGAATATCATCATACAAGTGCAAGTGAATAAGCAATAATCATCACCCATTAGCATTTAAACATGTTACAAGAAGAAGGGGTAGATGAAAGATGGAAAGAAATGAAGAGGACATGCATAAATGGAACATGTAAATCAACAACCAGAATTGAAACTAAATGAAAAATGGTTTATAAACATCTCAAAAGTATTTATGAATCAACCATCAAGACATTCAAGAAGTAATAGAAGAAGAAATGAGATGAAAACTCAAAAAGAAAAAGCAAACAATACATGTTAATGATGCACAAAGTTCAAATTGAAATGAACATGTAAAGATGACCTATAATGTGTATCAAAGACCTATAATATCATATGAATGGCTCACACAACTATGCAAATGCTCATACAAATATGCACAAAAGAATTCATGCAAACATGCACTAAAGATTACAATGATATAACATGTCATAATGCCTTAAATGAAATGCATCAAGCAAAAATCAAATGTCCTCATGAAAATTATGAAAACATGGTATTGGAGTTCACTAATCAGAGATGAATCACATATCAAAATAGCATATCAAAATTCAAAGCAAAATGACTTCAAACAAAGCAATTAGGTCAAATTGAAACATCATGCAAAGTGGTACAAATATAGGCATCAAGACATGTAATAAAGTGACCTAAAAAATCAAACAAAAATCATCTAACATGCTTCAATGTATTAGTGAATCAATGCAAAAAGAATCATGTCAAAACAGTTGGTAATGAGCAAGAACAAAATTAAACAAATTCAAGTATCACAATTAGAAAGCACACAAATGGAAATTCAAAGAAAATTATGGAACAGGGGTAAAAAGGTCATAAAATCATAAAATAAAATCATGAAAAATTTCCTAAATGTTTTAAGAATACACATGAATTTTTGTAGAATTTTCCAATATGTTTTGGTATTTTTAAAAAATAATTATCAAACGTGTAGAAAGAAATAAAAATGAAAAAATAAATGCAAAATGCAGGGGGTATGAACATAGCAATTAGGCAGTGCAAATTCATTGGGCTTCCAAACAGAGGGGGTGTGATTATCAATCTGCATATGTCCATTAAGCACGCAGAACATACTAACAAGCATGAACCCTCAGTCAACAATCTTGACTCACTCACAACCATTAGATCAAGTCCAAGTCAAACCAAAGTCAAAGTACTCAAAATCAACGCATGCACGTGAGGACACATGCCACTTACCATGTACCAGGCCACACAAGGTTTAAATAAAATTCAGAAAAATGCACGTGAGTGGCATGTGATTTTTAATGTGCTGTCACATTTTGGAGCGTACGATCATGAAAAACACCCGGCTGAGATTAAAACGCACACAAACCCTAACAGTTAAAGTCACCGGCCGGAGATGACCTCCGGTCATCTTCTCCGGCCAGCAGCCACCACCTGCAACCTCAATTCTTCCAGAAATTCACAATCCACATACCAAATGAAAGCTAAACTTACGTACATCAAGAATTTAGCACTGAAATCACCAAACAATGCACACACAGCAAGAAATGATCACAAACATTTTGCCCTAAGTTTAGATCTACACCTCTGAGAGGTCTATCAACTAGCCAGAAATGTTTCATTGCTTCTAATAAGCCATAATCAACATGAAACAAGCTTAAAAATCAATGAATCGCACCAGATGAGTTAAGAAATTCCAAACCTGAAACTTGAAGATTCTTTGTTCAAAAGAAAACCAGAGATGTTGCCTTGAGTTCTTGAGCTCCAATGTGGCCAAATAAAGGCTTAGATACAAGAGTGGATGATACTTCAGTGAAGGAGAGCTGAAATCCAAGATTCAAAACAGTTGCAATGTGATGAAAATGGGAGAGAGAATCAGAGAGATTCTGAGAAGAAGATGAGGGAGATGAAGTGGAGCTCGAAAATCAGTTGAAATGTGGAGGAATTGAGAGAGAAGAAAGAGTTTCTCAATTGAAAATCAGAAAAATGAAGCTCCCCAATTCGTGAAGGGAAGATTTGTTTTATATGTTGAGCTTAACCATGGTTAACTGGGTGAATCAACTGAGTCATGGTGGTTTAGGTGAGTCATCCCTAACTAACTGAGTCAAGTTAGTTAGGGAGAGCAATGATAAGGTGATGATAGTTCATGGTAAGCTATGGTGATGGTGACGAGAGAAATGGAATGGCAAGGCTGTGTAACACAAAACTTGTTCAGCAAGCTTGTCATTTCTACTTTCATGCATAGCACGTGCTATGGTGTGTATGCAATGTGTTTGGTTTAAAAAGGCAATGGATAGCTGGTATGAATAAAGCACGTGCAAGCTTGTACCAACAACATCAACAACATTGGTTTTTTTTCTGGTTTTTTATAACAGTTTGCAGACATGGGTGTTTAATGGTGATTTTCTCTTTGCATTGTGGATGATTTGATGAGTTCTTGGAGTTATTGGCAAGAGGGATTGTAGTAGAACTACTTTGGCATGAAAATTGAATAGAAATGATGCTTGGGAGAGGTTGAAAATGACTTAGAACAATAAGGTTTGGAAACTGGTTATGGGCGAGGAAATGAGGTTGGTTGGCAAGGTGTGCATGGCATGGATTTTCAGTTGTGTTGACCAATCTTTGGGCTATCATAACTCCTTGTCCTTTGATCAAATGAAAAAATCATGAACATCAATCTTGAAGATCTCACATAGGGGAACAACTTTGATGTTGCAAGATTTTTCATTTGAAGCCTTTAACCATGAGTAAAATGAGTGGACATTTGGCCCACCACATGTTTGTTAAAATGACTGCGCGCGTGCCCTGAAAATCTTGGTCATGACCTAGTTTTAAACCTACTTTGCTCAAACTTTGATCAATCATATCTCCCTCATTTTTTATCCAATGGAGATGTTCCACACATGGATTTGAAGCTTAAAGCAAGGCCTTTCATTGAGGCAGAGTGGAATTTTCATTTGGTACTCCAAATTTGAATGGCCTTGGTTCAAATTCTGATGCAAAATGGCCAAAACTTGCTATTTTTAGTAACCCTTCCTCTTCCAAAAATGGCAACTTTCCACATCTTGATTTTTTCATGATTCCTTTGGAGTTTCTTGACCAAATTTTGTACATTGGACATATGTAACATGAATTTCATGATTTTGGGCTCAAAAAGTCAAGAGTTGACTTTTTCCTCTGATTATTTGACTTTGCCCCAATTTCTCTGATTCTTGATCTTTCTTCCAATTGAACCACTTCTAAAACCAATTGAGATGCAATTTTCCACATACATACACTTAGGGACATATGGAATACCATGACATCAAGCTTTGTCCAAAAAATCAGAGATATCCTGATTTTATTAGAAACCCTAATCTTGACCCTCTCTGGTTAGGAGGAAATTGCACATCTTCCAAATCCAAATTCCTCAGAGTATGTTGTGTATCCTCTTAAAGGATGATGAGAAATGCCACTTGAGAATGATTTTGAATCAATGAGCTATCTCTTTTGAGGGTTTTCCTTCAATTTTTGAACCTCTTGCATAGTGAAAGATGTAGTGCTTCAATCTCCCATTGAATCTCACTTCCTTGAAGTTTTGGAAGATCAATTGAGATAGTATGAGACATGAAAGGCTTCTTGGCTTGCCTTGAGGCAACTTGACTGACCTTTTTGTGCTTTGAATGATCTCTTGATTGTCCATCCCCACCTGATCACATGCCCTGATGGTGAGAAGGATGCCATGCTTCATTTTTCTATGTTAAATGCAATGTAATGTTAATGAGGTGGATATGATATGATAAATGATAATGCCATGCTATGATGACAAAGGGGAGAGCAAATTTTGGGGTATTACACGTTGTAGTTGCGATAAGCATGTTTTCGTTCCTTTTGATCATCACGTCGATTTTGAGTTGAGTATGGAGAATTTGATTCCAATGCGGTATCGTTTCTCGGCGCTGGTTTGTGAGTTGAGTTGTGATAGAAGAAGCATAGAGCATTAGATCTGGAGAAATTGTGAAGTGAGTTTTGGAACTGTTGAAGGTGTTTGCGATGTAGATTTGTGGAAGAAGACGCGGCGGAGAATGTCCCTGACGCGGCCGAGCGCGGCGATTTGGAATCATTTTGAGGATGGCAAATTGATTGACGGAAGAATCATGATGCGGAGGAGATGTTCATGTGAGGCGAAAAGAAACAAACAAAGTTTGACGGCGAAGAAAGATGAACGCCGATGACGACGTGTCCGCGGCGGCGCCATTGATGGAGGAATTGTTGTGGTCGTTGAGGAAGAAGAGAGCTCCTCGTGGTGGTGTGTCTTTCCGGCGATGTTGCTTGCGAATGATGGCGAGAAATTGTTGTGGTGGAGGCGTGGTTGAGAAGCGAGGGGAGCAATGTGTAAAAGAAAACGGTGATGGTGTGACGGCGTAGCATTGAGGAAGGTACGAAGTGGAAGGAGAAGAAGACATGAAGGGGAGCGTGAAGCTTGAGGATGAGGAGAGGTCACGGCGCTGCAAGGCTGAGGAGTGCTTCCGAAGAAGGTGTTTTTGCGGCGGCTATAATTGAGAAAGGTAGAAGGTAAGGATGAGGGTATTAAGAGGCAAACTTAGGGTTTCTCAACAATGTGGATTGGGCTTTGTTGGCCCGTGCTGAATTTTCCTATCCCCACACCCTATTCCGCTCGCACCTCCCTTTGTTTCCATGAGAAAATCTATAGGCCATTGGGCCTGATGTCTGAAGGCCCGAGTCCGAAATACTGCTCCACATGCCCTGTTTCCCAGCGCACCCCCTAGCTGTAAGAAGAGGCTTCTTGGGCCTATGGCAAAGCCTATACGACTGGGATTGCTTTCTACCCCTCCTGATTCATCGTTTGGACCCCCTCTAATTGGTATTTGTTTTTTTACTTTTATTAATTAAATTTAGATTGTTAGTTTCATTAGCAATTAATTTTTTGACTTAGGTTGTAGTTTAGTTAGATTTATTTTAAGTTTAGAATTCAGTTTTTAGACTTAGAGATTAATTTTAGAATTAGATTTTTAATTAGAAATTAATTAGGAATTAGTTTTAGGATTAATATTAGTTTTGATTCTAGATTTAACTTTTGGATTGATTTTCTTTAGATTTAGTTTAGAATTAGCTTGAACTAATTTTAGATTTAGTTTTTAATTTCAAATCAAATTTTCTTGTTAGAATTTAATCTTGATTTTTACTTGGCATTTTAAGTGTTGACCATAATTTCAATTGCTCATTGTTGATTAATTTCTGATTTCTCTTTTATGAATAGCACGATATAATGCTATGTGTAAAATTTTCTCACATCCCTTTGGGATCCTAGCTCACCTTTAATCTTTGATTAAAGTGAGGTAGGATATGCATTAGGTAGTGTTATCCCTCTTTTCCTTTTAGTTTAAGAGTTCTCATACTACACTAAACCTTAGGACCTCCAAGCATGCTAACTTTAGGGTTTGAGTCTTAGTCCCCTTTAGTTTTTACCTTCACTCCTCCTTTTGAGTCCCTTCATCTCATCTCAAAACAAAAGTAAAAAAATACTTAATAAAGGCATAACATATATTGTATTTGAGCCTTTCATGTGAGAATAAGATAACGAGGGGTCTTCTCTCGCTTTCTTAGAATGTTTAGCATACGTCCTGTCTTGGGTCGATATGCGAGGTATTCGATCTTACATGAAGGACTTAAATACAATATGCGTTGTCAACACAAAAACATTCAAAACACTTCTTGCTTAAAAGATACAAAAACAAACAATAACGTCTTTCCTTCGGGAATTCTTTTCTCATCTCACTCATTCTCAACGTACGAACGTGCTTCTCTTCGTTCTCTTGCAAGACGGTAACGCACTCGATCCAGCGAGCCTGCAACACCTGAGCTAGAACGTTAGCCGTTCCCTAAAAAACACAAACAATCCATCCCTAGTGAGGGGAACTATGTCGCTCTGATTCTCATGCTCCCGATGAGATACGTAGGCAGTGGGGTAGGGCCCATTCGAGCACTTCTTTTATTTTCCCTACATTTGTTTCTCTTTCTCTCTCCTTTCCTTTTCCAGTTCTTCAGCTAGCAGTTCTTTTTCCAGTATCCTTTCCTTACGCCCTTTGATTGAAGCAGCAAGCGTGGATCCCATCGGGTACGATGGACGCGAGGGGGTGCTAATACCTTTCTCTCGCGTAACCGACTCCTGAACCCAGTTCTCTTGGTCGCAAGACCATGTTCTTTCCTTTCCCTCAGGTTTATGCAGTGTTTCCTTTCCCTCTCTTGGGATAAATACACATTGCTGGTGACTCTGTTTCGGTGCCACTTTCGAGTTTGTACTTGGATGAAAATCCTGGGAGCGACAGCTGGCGACTCTGCTGGGGATAATACCCAGAATCTCTGGTTTCCTAAGCGAGTCAATCCTAGCGCTTGTTTGTTTTATTTCATTGGGTGTTTACTTGGATGCTGTATTTTGCTATATTTACTGTTTTACTGTATTGTTATTTATCGTATTACTGCTTTATTGTACATTACTGTAGTTACCGCATTTTAGCATTTTTATTTCATATGCTATATTATGCTATACTGTGCTGTGCTGCTTTTTCTGTTTGGCGGGATGGGGTACTCTGAGAGATAGGCCCAATACGCAGGCCTAAGTGCACTTATGTTTAGTGTGTTTCATATCCTCTCGCGTTCCATTTCGGTTCGAGGAAGGAATATGAAACACAATCTGGATGTGGTTCTCTCTAGAGAATTCTGCGTTGTGGATCTCCCACAATGGTAGATCTATCTGGAAGGGTTGTTAAGTCTGGATGACCTTTTAGGATGACCCCTCTTTATTTTGAGGTGAATCAGATGACGATCTCTTTGTTTGGCGATAGCATTGTATCCTTCGGGCTGAATGTGCTATTGCTTCTCATTGCGGGATCCGAATCTGAGGATCCTACTTTTTAGTACCCACATGTGAGAGGGATGGGTTGTTTACAGGTTTGCAGGTAACCTTGACTTTCATCATACCTGGTATTCTGGTTTTCCTATCAGTGTGGACTCATTAGCCTGGTATAATGGTATTCTAACATTCTGACCATCCCAGTATTCTGAGTAGGTTGGCGTTCTGATTATGCTGATATTCTGGCATTCTGGTATTCCGCTTATGCCGATATCCCGACATCCTGGTATTCTGATTAGTCGGATATTCTGGTATTTCTCTTCAGAACAGACCTGTGAACTTATTCAGTCAGCAGCACAGCAGTTATTCAGAATATATGGAAGCTTTGATCCCATGTCTGTTGCATTCATATTGCATTGCATTTGCATCTGGCATCATTTTGCACATCCTTCTTCAGGCCAGAACAGTGAGCTCATCCATCCTTTGTCATCGACCTGCAGTTGATTTCCCGACTTTCATATTGGACTTGAATCAGCTTGTGGAAGAATCATGAACTCTGGGGAACAGAATCAGTTTGTGACTAGGGCCGATGTCGATTTAATGAAGCATCAGTTGGACCAACTTATGGAAGATATGGCCGCCATGACAAGGGGAGAGGCCAATGTTCACAGAAATGAGAATGTTATTCCACCTTTGGTGAACAATGTTGCTCAAGCTCAACCTGTGCAGATCCCGCTTGAGAATCATGCTATACACGAGCGTACCATCTTCCGAGATGGACATTCTTCTTCTCTTGATGCCACAGACTATCAGAGCTTTGCCTTCTCTGTGCCAGATGTGCAAGGGGTAGTATCAAAGATGAACCCTAAGGATCCACGATCTGTTGATGATGAAAGATACCGTGTGTTGGACGAGAAAATTAAAGCCCTGGAGAGGCGTGATATTCTTAATTCGAATGCTTCGAGCATGTGCCTGGTACCTGGCCTTGTGTTGCCACCAAAGTTTAAGATGCCGAAGTTTGAGCAATACAAAGGAGACAGTTGTCCGAGGCTACATTTGGTGATGTTCTGCAGAAGAATGACCTCACATGTCGACAATGACAAGCTCATGATCCACTGTTTCCAAGACAGTCTGAGTGGGGCATCACTGAATTGGTATATGCTGTTGGAAAGTGGTAGCATCCGATCATGGACAGATCTAGCCCACGCCTTTGTGAAGCAGTACGATTATAATCTTGACATGGCTCCCAGCCGGATGCATTTGCAAGACTTGTCTCAAGTAGATAATGAATCATTCCGAGATTATGCTCAGAGATGGAGAGAGTTAGCCGCTCGTGTTCAACCACCACTTTCGGATAGAGAATTGGTTGATTTGTTCATGGATACCTTACAAGGGTCGTACTTGGAAAAGATGATTGTCAATAGGGCAGCAAAATTTTCTGACATGGTGATGGTGGGAGAACGTATCGAGAGTCTGATCAAGTGTGGAAAGCTCCAAGGTGTCTCGAACTTCCAAGCTAATGAATCAGTTGTCAGTTCTCAGGAAGAATTCGAGGAAGAAACTAGTTCTCGGTGTTCAGACATATCAACTGTTCAGAGTCAACAATCTTATGGGTCTGCATATCAGGGACAATATTCTTCTGCAAATCAAGGTATTCCTAAGAACCAACGGTCATATCACCGTCAGCCGCGTCAGCACGCCCGACAAAGACCAAGGAAGCCAGAGAGGCATTTCGCTCAGTTGCCAATGTCGTACAGTCAAATGTTGCCAAATTTAATCAGAGGTGGACTTATAGTGCCGAAGGAATTGAAGCCGGTACCTTTTCCATATCCACCAGGTTTTGATGCCAATGCCCGTTGTGACTACCATGCTGGGGCACAGGGGCATTCAACTGAAGACTGTAAGGTGCTCAAGAGCAAAGTTCAGACACTTCTTGACTCCAATATGTTCTCATTCACGCCTCAGGGTATTCAGATCCATGACTCTCCTTCGTCCAGTTATGCGGGTTCATCAGTCCAGGTTATGGAAGAAGTCACCGAGAGCAGTGGTGTAAATGATTGTGAGACTGACTTCGACGAGTAATACTGAAGATGGCTAGGTCATTAGCAAATCAAGCTTGGAAAGCCCAGTTCCTCAAAGCTGGCGACCATTTAGATCATGTCATTTCTTTGCATTTGTAGTTTCTTTTCTGTTAAAATGTACAAACTCATTTGTAAAACTTGTTGTTTTCGATTGATAATGGTAATGAAATGAATATGCATGTTTTGATTAAATCCAGTCGTGTTCACTCATACTTTTTATCGATATCATATGCTTGTTTAAGCAGGATCTTAGGGAGGATGATGAAATTCAGAGACGCAGAACTTCTGATTGTGTGCTTTTGAACAAAACCCTGTTGATGATGTACATGCATTGTTTCAATTCCCAAACACCTGAGACATAAGGAAGATAATCCCTTGCAAACCCCGTTGAGCCTAGTAGTAGGAGTTTCTTTCTGAAAATGAAAAACCCTCAATCTTAACCCAGGGCAGGGTAGGTGTCAGCTAATTTGACCATGCGTTCAAATTTCAAAAGGAGCGTTCCGTTTGAGGATAAATTACATCTACGGTTATCCCTCACCAACTGAAGAGTGAGGCAGTCACAACCCAAACAAGTCAAACAAGCCAGTGTCACACGATTAGTTCAAAAAAAAAATATAAGAAAAAGGAAAAAGCCCGCTAAGTCAAGACATGAAAACAAGTGACTTAGGCAAAAGTTAGGGCATCCCGCTGGACTTCAAGAATCGAAAAAATCAAAAAGAATTCGTCCAGGCAAAATCAGGGAAAAACAAAAAGGAATAAAAAGTGAAAAGAAGAGGAATAAAAAAAAATCCTCAAGCAAAGAACAAGTCATGTGACTACAGACACCAAAGACAGAAGGGTGTGACTGTCACTCCGAAAATCGTTTGGGTTCATTCTATCCTCCTACCTTTCATTAACCTTTGTGAAAGGAGAGCGCTTGTGTCGAGTTAGCTGAACGTAGGACTGGAGAACATCAAGGAGAATGGGTGGGTTAAAACAAAACTTTGAGCCTTATATCCTTTCTTTCTTAAACCGCGAACCAGGCCACATTACAACCTTCAAAAGACCTAATTGAAGCAGGGTTGTTTCGAAAGCATACTTCGGTTAAAATCGCGTCAGTTCTGACTCCTAAAAGGGTTTTTCTTACCATTCATGTTGGTATCGATGTGACATTCTGATCAGTGATTCGTTCACCACATGTCATAACATTTTTCTAGTGAACAGACTTGGATTTCAAAACTGTCATAGGCATTGCATTAGAGTTATCTTTTCAAAATGAACTGTTTTACTTGCAAGTAAGTGCTTGATCAGGAAAGTTTCTACAATGGAAAGATTGATTAATCTAAGACACAAAGTTCCTGAATACTCCGTTGAGCAGGGGAAAGTCATATCAAATGGGCGGTCCATTCCAAGATTCAGTTAATCTGGGGAAATCAAGTCGAGATTTGACAAATCTCTCAAAGTTCAGTTAAAGGTACTCCTTCACAGATCAGCCAGACAGGGGCACAAATCATTTCAAAGCTGGGGCAGACCACCCCAAGAGCACAAGAAGTTATTCTCTCCGGAGGAGGGTTAATCAAAGTCATGGGGCAAGATATGTCGGATCTTGAAGACATGTTCATTTTCAGGTTGTGCTGCATCATAGCACCTCTTTTGGTCATATCACATCTGCAGGGTTCATGGTGATAGTTAACACGTGACGTCCCCAGTAGAGTTTCTCTCCTCGACAGAGATGGCTGAAGTGTTATCACTCAGCAGAGCATTATGAAGATTATACTCCCCAGCAAGATGTCAGAATTTTGCTCTCCCCTAGTTAAGTTGGTGAAGTTCATTGATTGTCAGCAAAAGTTCATATGCCGGTACAGATTAAGAGTGTAGGGTTTGTGCTTCCCCAATCTGCGGCAAAGTTGCCTCCGTCTCCCCAACGGAGTAAGGGTAGAAGGTAGATTCCCAACAGAGGACCAAGTATTATTTTGTCCCTTAGCAGAGCTGATATCATCAATCATTATCCCCAAGCATGTTTTTGGGTGGTGGTTAGCTTTCCCCAGCAATTCAAAGACTTGTCATGGGCATTTTTCTCCAACAGATTCCTGAGATGTTTCTCCAGCAGACGTTTGTGATGCGTATTTTCCTGCCGAATGGAGGTTTAGTTGGGATCTCAAGTACAATTTATGACACTGAAGGCGATTCAGTTTGTTATCCCCAGCGGAGTTGGCCTCGTCTCTTCAGCATTTATTTTGCTGGAGTAGTCCTGTTGCATATCATAATCATCATGGCATAATCATCATCGCATATCATCAGCATAACATTGCATGAAGCCTTGTAAAACCGAACAGGAAATCCAAAGTCCCACCTTGCTCGGCTCTTTCATCCACAACCCACTTTGCTGGCATCTTTCAAAAACCTGAAGCCCTATCCCTATTGGCGTCCCCTTTAAAGCAAAGTCCAATCCCTATTGGCACCTCATTTCAAAGTCCAATCCCCATTGGTACCCCAGAAAGACTTCGTTTTCAAAAAAATAGTCACCATCAGGTTTTACCTGTCATAGCTAGCAAAGTTCAATTATACTAGGCATCCTCCTTTTCCCGGTAGCCCGAGCATGCGTCGGCATCTTGCATATAGTAATCATTGCATCCTCAAATCGCGTAGCATTTCCATTTCGTATGGAGCATTACGCCATAGAAAGAAAATTCAAACATATGCATGGGAAGCATAAGCCAGATTTGGTACCTTGCGCGAAAGCCCAAATCAATTTCCAGTCAAGACGCTGACATATCCCCAGCAGACATTACAATTAACCCTCTGTTTACCTTTCTTTTGGGGTCGTAGATCATACGTCGATCTTACCCTCGACCAGTCATTGTCCATCAACCCCTTGATGACGACATTTCGGTCAGGTTCCATTTCCATCAAACCCCTTTGATGATTCGTGTTCTTCAACCGAGTCTTCTTTCTATCATCCCCATGGAAATGTGTTCCCTCGGTCGGGTCTTCTTTCTGTCATCCCCATGACAATGTGCTTTCTTCGGTCGGGTTTTCTTTATGTCATCCCCATGACAATGTGTTCCCTCGGTCGGGTCTTCTTTCTGTTATCCCCATGACAATGTGCTTTCTTCGGTCGGGTTTTCTTTCTGTCATCCCTATGACAATGTGTTCCTTGGGTCGAGTCTTCTTTCTGTCATCCCCATGACAATGTGTCCCTACGGTGAAATTTTCTCCCTGTCATCCCTATGACAGTGGTTTATCTTCAGTCAGGTTTTCTTTCTGTCATCCCTATGACAATGTGTTTCCTTCGGTCGAGTCTTATTTCTGTCATACCTATGACAACGTGTTTCCCTTGGTCGAGTCATCTTTCTGTCATCCCTATGACAACGTGTTTCCCTTGGTCGAGTTGTCTTTCTGTCATCCCTATGATGATGTGTCCTTTCAGTAGGGTTCCATTTTTCTTCCCGTCCAATCCCTTTGACGATGTGGTTCGCTGGGTATGTTGTTTTTCCGTCAGGTTCCTTTGCGAAGTGTGACTGGGCTCCGGTATTATTTTCTCTCCTCGCGGTTAGCAAATTTTACGGTTCTTTTTGTATTCAATCACCTTGTACCTTGAATGTATGAAAGCAGTTGCTATCATCCTTTCAGGTCCAAGTTGATTGAATAGGGGCAGCTGTAGTACCCCAAAATTTGCCCTACCTTTTTCTAACATTTTCTGGCTTTTGTTTCGCATCATCTGCATTTTCCATTAGGCTATAACTCATTCATTCATTTGCATTGGGTTCCTAAACGTGTGATCAAGGCATCTTCCTTTGGTTTGAGCTTTTCGTATTCAGAGGAGTATCAGTGTGCATTCAAAGTGGTTATTTCTCAAGCGGTGTATAAGGTCAAGTTTTTGTGGGTGAAAGTCCTCAGGTCAACAAACAGGGGGCCATGTGAGGTGTAGGTTCAGAAAGTCAGGTTTCCATTGGTCAGAAACGCAGATGATATTTGATTCAGATGTTTTATTTCAGTAGCATGGGTGAAAGAGTCAAGATTGGTTTTTATCCATAGTCCATTTTTACCTTTTCTATTATCCATTTAACCATATTTCATTTCAAATCCATTCTAATCCAAATTATTAAACCACTTTTTTGGTCCATATCCATTTCATTTTAATATCCCTTTTTCTAAACCAATTTATCCATTTCATTATCCATTTCATCTCATAACCGCATTTCATTTTAAAACCATTTAAAACCATTTATCCATTTCTAACAAAATATCCATTTTTCTTTTTATCCAATTTAAACCAAATCCCATATCAAAACCAATCAATTTTAGATCCAATTCACATTTCCAATTCCATTTCAAATTAACTTTTGCTTAACCTTTATCAAACTCATAATTCCAAATATCCACTCTTAACCCATTCATATATTTTTAATCCAATTTAATCCATCAAACCATTTGTCCATTATTTTTCTTTTCATATCCATTATTTCATTTTCATTAATTTACGAATCCCATTAACAAATTACCCAATCCAATTAACCATTTCGCATCAACCAATATCCAAATCCCTTCAATTGTCTCATAACAATTTGTTTTGTTTTATTGGACTCAATGGCGCGCTCATGATTCTCTGCGGATGGATTGCTAATCGCTCGAAAGGAAAGTAGCAGAGAAATATGAGACAATAGGAGAGCAACAACATGTACAGGTCATCATCTCTTGATAAACCATAGATAAATGCAAATTTCACAGCGCAACCACGTCACAAGGGTGGCCCCACACCAGCTTTTAGCAGAAAGAACTACATGGAAAAAGAATTCAAAATAAAGCTTTTAGTTTATAGCAAAATACAAAGCCAGGTGAATAACGTGCGACGGATTACAAATTTCCCAACAGAAAGAGAGTTACACCAGTTTCACGATTCCAATCAAAACTCATAACAAACTCTAACCGATTTTTCACCTGTAAATACCATTTTTACCCTCCCTGATTCCTGCTATAAAAACTTCATCCTCTTCATTCTTCGCTCTCTTCTTCATTCTGCAAATTTCTCAATTCTGATTCTTCCACTCTTCTTCATCAATTCTCAAATTCTGCTCACACTCCACACCATAATCGTCCGAGTTCAACGATTATCATCCAATCTTCAACACAATTGACAACCTGCAAGCAATACGTCTTCATCAACATTCGCGATTCAAGATTCAACAACTTGCAACAAAATTCAAGGAATTGTTCATAGCAGCACCACACAACACAGAAAGAGGAGAAAAAGATTGAGAAATTGAAGTAGAGCGGAAGTTAGAAAAGCAAGCTTACCTCGTGGAATTCCTTCTCATCGCTCGCAATCGAAGAAGCACTAGACTGTCTCCGGTAGGTACGTTGATCTGTCTCCATTGATTCTATGAAATTATCATCTCAGCGTTGTAGTTACGATAAGCATGTTTTCGTTCCTTTTGATTATCACGTCGATTTTGAGTTGAGTATGGAGAATTTGATTCCGACGCGGTATCGTTTCTCGGCGCTGGTTTGTGAGTTGAGTTGTGATAGAAGAAGCATAGAGCATTAGATCTAGAGAAATCGTGAAGTGATTTTTGGAACTGTTGAAGGTGTTTGCGATGTAGATTTTTGGAAGACAGCGCGGCGGAGAATGTCCCTGACGCGGCCGAGCGCGGTGATTTGGAATCATTTTGAGGTTGGCGGATTGATTGACGGAAGAATCATGGTGCGGAGGAGATGTTCGTGTGAGGCGAAAAGAAACGGACAAAGTTTGACGGCGAAGGAAGATGAACGCCGATGACGACGTGTCCGCGGCGACGCCATTGATGGAGGAATTGTTGTGGTCGTTGAGGAAGAAGAGAGCTCCTCGTGGCGGTGTGTCTTTCCGGCGATGTTGCTTGCGAATGATGGCGAGAAATTGTTGTGGTGGAGGCGTGGTTGAGAACCGAGGGGAGCAATGTGTAAAAGAAAACGGTGATGGTGTGACGGCGTAGCATTGAGGAAGGTACAAAGTGGAAGGAGAAGAAGACATGAAGTGGAGCGTGAAGCTTGAGGATGAGGAGAGGTCACGGCGCTGCAAGGCTGAAGAGTGCTTCCGGAGAAGGTGTTTTTGCGGCGGCTACAATTGAGAAAGGTAGAAGATAAGGATGAGGGTATTAAGAGGCAAACTTAGGGTTTCTCAATAATGTGGATTGGGCTTTGTTGGCCCATACTGAATTTTCCTATCCACGCACCCTATTCCGCTCGCACCTCCCTTTGTTTCCATGAGAAAATCCATAGGCCATTGGGCCTGATGTCTGAAGGTCCGAGTCCGAAATGCTGCTCCACACGCCCTGTTTCCCAGCGCACCCCCTAGCTGTAAGAAGAGGCTTCTTGGGCCTATGGCAAGGCCCATACGACTGAGATTGCTTTCTACCCCTTCTGATTCATCTTTTGTACCCCCTCTGATTGGTATTTGTTTGTTTACTTTTATTAATTAAATTTAGATAGTTAGTTTCATTAGCAATTAATTTTTTGACTTAGGTTGTAGTTTAGTTAGATTTATTTTAAGTTTAGAATTCAGTTTTTAGACTTAGAGATTAATTTTAGAATTAGATTTTTAATTAGAAATTAATTAGGAATTAGTTTTAGGATTAATATTAGTTTTGATTCTAGATTTAACTTTAGGATTGATTTTCTTTAGATTTAGTTTAGAATTAGCTTGAACTAATTTTAGATTTAGCTTTTAATTTCAAATCAAATTTTCTTGTTAGAATTTAATCTTAATTTTTACTTGGCATTTTAAGTGTTGACCATAATTTCAATTGCTCATTGTTGATTAATTTCTGATTTCTCTTTTATAAATAGCATGATATAATGCTATGTGTAGAATTTTCTCACATCCCTTTGGGATCCTAGCTCACCTTTAATCTTTGATTAAAGTGAGGTGGGATATGCATTAGGTAGTGTTATCCCTCTTTTGCTTTTAGTTTAAGAGTTCTCATACTACACTAAACCTTAAGACCTCCAAGCATGCTAACTTTAGGGTTTGAGTCTTAGTCCCCTTTAGTTTTTACCTTCACTCCTCCTTTTGAGTCCCTTCTTCTCATCTCAAAACTAAAGTAAAAAATACTTAATAAAGGCATAACATATATTGTATTTGAGCCTTTCATGTGAGAATAAGATAGCGAGGGGTCTTCTCTCACTTTCTTAGAATGTTTAGCATACGTCATGTCTTGGGTCGATATGCGAGGCATTCGATCTTACATGAAGGACTTAAATACAATATGCGTTGTCAACAAAAAAACAATCAAAACACTTCTTGCTTAAAAGATACAAAAACAAACAATAACGTCTTTCCTTCGGGAATTCTTTTCTCATCTTACTCATTTTTAACGTACGAACATGCTTCTCTTCGTTCTCTTGCAAGACGGTAACGCACTCGATCCAGCGAGCCTGCAACACCTGAGCTAAAACGTTAGTTGTTCCCTAAAAAACACAAACAATCCATACCTAGTGGGGGGAACTACGTCGCTCTGATTCTCATGCTCCCGATGAGATACGTAGGTAGTGGGGTAGGGCCCATTCGAGCACTTCTTTTATTTTCCCTACATTTGTTTCTCTTTCTCTCTCCTTTCCTTTTCCAGTTCTCCAGCTAGCAGTTCTTTTTCCAGATCCTTTCCTTACACCCTTTGATTGAAGCAGCAAGCGTGGATCCCATCGGGTACGATGGACGCGAGGGGGTGCTAATACCTTCCTCTCGCGTAACCGACTCCCGAACCCAGTTCTCTTGGTCGCAAGACCATGTTCTTTCCTTTCCCTCAGGTTTATGCAGTGTTTCCTTTCCCTCTCTTGGGATAAATACACATTGCTTGCGACTCTGTTTTGGTGCCACTTTCGCGTTTGTACTTGGATGAAAATCCTGGGAGCGACAATGTCCATACACGCACCCAATTTCCTGCGCCCCCTTTTCTTGTATATTTTTAATTTGTTAATTTATTCTTGTTTTTTAAGCTTTTATTTGTTTGGGTTTTACTAATATCTTAATCTATTATATTTTACTTCTTTTAATTTTCGATTTCGACTTTCATTTTTGTGGGCCAATGATATAAAAATAATCTTGATATTGGGTGATTTTTTAAAATCGGTACCAAATCTTGATTTATATGAGGCCTACCACCTATTTATTTTTACCCCGATTTATTATTTTATTTCTATTCATTTTGGGTCAATGAAAACCAAATATCAATGATTTATCGATTTCTCGATTAAATCTTGATAAAGGTGAAAGCTTTATTCTTTTTCCTATCTTTCTCGATTTTATTATTTCTTTCATTATTTTTATTCATTTTGGGTTAATGAAAACCAAATACAAAAGATTATCGAGTTTTCGATTTAAAATCTTAGTAAAGGTGAGACCTTTTCTTTTTTTTTTTTCGATTTAATTTTTATCTCCATTTAGTTTTTGTTAGTTCTTGTATTGGCTGGAATTTTGGTAAAACAAAGCTGAACAATGTTGATGTCATATGTCTGATGTCATAACATTGGTTCTTATCATTGTTGTTGCATGGTTGCAGTTTTGTGGTCTGATGTTATACATGATGTCTTGACATCAGTTGACAGAACATCAGAAAACCATCTGTTGTGGTTTTTGTATTGCAGAATGTTAAGGTACTGAAGAGTTAAAGTGCTGAAGAGTGATGTCACATGCGATGTCTTGACATCACTATACCAGAACATCAGTCTGCTGTATTATTAGGGCTGCGCGTGTTTCTGTTATTGGAGAGATATTCTGCTGAAGAGAGTGAGAGATTGTAGGCGAATATCTTGGTAAAGATATATTCTGGTGCAATCATAAGTGGAGCAGATCTTGTTGCTATTTTTATGGCTGAAAGATATGAAAAGATTTGAAGATATAATCTGGTTTTAAATTCAAATCAAATCAGATATTTGGAGAAGATCTTGCAGCTGAATAGTGAAGATTTAAAAGATACATAATATCCTGGAAATATTATGTGGAGCTGAAGTTAATAATTGAAGATTTAATTGAAGATTTGATTGAGGAATTAATTGAAGATCTATTTAGTAGCAGAATCTTTTGGAGATTTGGAATAGAAGATTTGATATGATTTGAAGGCCCAAATCCAGTTGGGAAATAGGTTATAAATAGAAGCATTGTAACCTAGTTTTAGTAAGCCAGCCATCATGTAGATTATAAGGGCTGTGTTGGTTGATGAACCACCCGGTTTGTGGGATGGTCATCGTGTTTATCTCGAAGCCTGTAGGTAAGAGATGTATTGTACTTGGAGGAAGCTGTTAAGCAACTCTAAGTATTGGTCTTAGTCATGAGGGTCATGTCTAGGTATTGTCATGGAAGTGTGTCTTCCAAAGTCTATGTAATAGAAAAGTTTAGGAAAACAAGCTATTGATGCAGTGATGGTGTAGTTGACTGCTAGACATCATCGAGATGATTGGAAGTGAGATGGATTCTCTTACCTAGGGAGGACTTAGGTAGAAGGGTCATTGGGTAGTGATTGAATTAGGTAGATTGTCAACTGGTGTGTTGAGTCTGTAATTTGATACTACTAATAGTGGACTTCCTTCCTGGCTTGGTATGCCCCCAGATGTAGGTTGGTTGAACCGAACTGGGTGAATAATTGATTGTGTTCATTTACTGTTTCTATTATTGCCTTGTTCAGCAGATTGCGATGTTGTGACATTGCACAAGACATCACACATATGTACCAGAATTTCAGTTTTCGTATATTCTTTCATTTGGTCAATGAAAGTCAAATATTAAATATTATCGATTTCTCGATTAAATCTTGATTAAGACGAGACCGATTTTATTTTTATTTCGATTTTTATTTTTCATTATCTTATGTCTTTTCATTTTTGGTCCATGAAAGTCAAAAATCGTTGATTATCGATTTGTCGATTAAATCGTGATTAAGACGAGACCAACTTTATTTTATGTCAACTTTAATTACTTGTCAATATTATTCCTATTCATATTGTCCATACCATATTCATATTTATTCATCTAACCATTTCATTTGTTCACCATTAATCAAAAAACACTAAAAATATCAAAATCCTAAAACAGTAATTGATGGACTGTTGGTTGCTTGGCGACTTTCGATCAAGGCTTAGGTTAGGACACCTTGCACACACACGGCTTTCTCTTGGGCTACCTTACAACGAGACCCTTTATTTCATGTCATCCCTTGTAATTTACATGTACCCCCGCTCCCCATTCCGATGTACGCATTTAGTTTTCTTTGATTGTGGTTTGTTTACTATGAGCACCCCTAGGGACTAGCATAGACAACCCATTTTCAAACTAATTCTCGATTCGTCGTCGAGCCATTTTCAAACGAACCCCTTTCAACCAAACTCTCGATTCGTCGTCGAGCCCATTTTCAAATTAACCTCAAAACCAAATCCTTTTTCAAACTAAACTCTTTTCATAACAAATAAACCCTTGATCCAACGTCAAGCGGATTTTCATAATCAAACTTCAAAAACAACTAACAACTATCGCAACTCTTTTAAGGTGAAAAATGGGGGTTCAAGTCTTTGATATTCCTTCGATTGTTTGGGTGCGAGTTCTCTTACTCGTGTGTGAGCAATTGACGCCTCTTTAAAACAAACCAACTCCTCCTGTTTCGTGGGCGTACCACGAACTACGACTGCTCTGATTCTTTATTCTCGTCCGAATAGAGATACGTATGCACAAGATTGCGATGATCTTGGCGAGCACACTACCATCTTTTTCCGTCAAACCCCGTAGTCGAACTACGATTGCTCTGATTCCTCATTCTCGTCCGAATGAGCATACGTAGGCCCGAGGTCGCGATGATCTTGCCGATCACCCTATCCTTAAACCACCTCATTCCCCCTTAGTATATTTTCCCTTTTATCTTACCTTTCCGCATTTATTTTTGAGAAGAAAACAAACAAACTTAGCTAACGAGCATTGCGATTCGAATCAAGAGGTTCCCGTTGAGTACAACGGACGTGTGGGGGTGCGCGTACCTTCCCCTCACGTAACCGACTCCTGAACCCAGAATGTGGTTGCGACGACCATGTTCTTACCCTTCCTTAAAGGTTTTCTCGATATTTTCCTTTCCCTCTTTTGGGATAAATAAAGTTCGGTGGCGACTCTGTCGAACCATGTTCCGTGCCTTTCGCGCGAAGGGTCGTGTCTTCGATTAAGCGATTTTTTCGAGGTGCGACAGATGGCGACTCTACTGGGGACGTTTTGCTCCATGCAAGAGAGAGTCAAGCCTATCTTGATTCGAATCGCGAGCTCGCTAGCTTTGTTTATTTATTTTCTTCTCGTTTGCTTATTTACTTGTTTTCCTATTTTCTTATATGTGTTACCTTTTGTGACATTGTTGGGTTGTTCTGACATTGGGGAACTTTGTGAGATGGCTCTACACTCGAGTCGAGAAAAACCCTAGGATTAGGATGGTGGTTGTGTAGTGTAGGCTTGCGTGGTCTCTTTCGCGTGAGTTGAAGCGAAAACCCCGCTTGGAGTAGATTCCCTTGGAGATATTATTGTTGTGGTGAATCTTTGCCATGGCGGTAATATTTTCGAGGTGAGTCGTTGATCCCAAGGACCATTAACCCATTTATCCATGGTGGTTGGTGGTGTTAACTCTTTGTGATTTAATGCGAACGCCCCAATAAGATGAGATCCCTCGAACGTATTACTTCCTGACAATAATATTTTTGACCTCGATCTAGAATTCTGAGAACCTTGTTTAGAAACCGTGTATCGATGGTTGTGTAGCGGGCGCCTCCGAGGAATCTTTCTCGTGGGGAAGAAGTGAAGACCTCACCTAGACGAGATTATTTTGAGAATATTATAGTTGGATGTCTATTCGTCTTGGTTATAATGTTTTTGAAATATATCCATAACTCTAGGCACCTACCCCGTTTTAGAAACCTACCCGTGGGCTTTCTTTAATCTGAGTTGTGGTTCTTGACCCGTTCCTCCAGCTAACCTCAGAACTGTTTGAAGCTGTTTGATTCTGCGATCCTGGATCTTGCATTGCATCTCATGTCATTATTGCATTGCATCTGTTATGCATCTTGCATTGCATTTTCAACCTCAGAATCTCACTTCAACTTCCTTCCTTCTCCAGTGAATC
The DNA here is from genome assembly GCA_022829125.1 of Lathyrus tuberosus. Classification (NCBI taxonomy): domain Eukaryota; kingdom Viridiplantae; phylum Streptophyta; class Magnoliopsida; order Fabales; family Fabaceae; genus Lathyrus; species Lathyrus tuberosus. The sequence continues at coordinate 9,148,757 of JALAZF010000141.1, read as the reverse complement.
AAGCTGATTCCTCGACACCAGTACACAACTCGAGCCAATACTAGATGTATGATGGAGCAGATTCAACAAGAGCAAGCCGCCTTCAGAGAAGAGTTGGACTCTATGAAGGGAAAGATTGATCAGATTCTTGAAGCCATCATGATGGCCAGAAGAGAAGAAGAACTGCGTGAAGCCGCTGGTGCCAACAACACTGTGCCTGTGCAAGGGTCACCCTCAAGGCTCTCAGTTCCTGTTCCCAACCCTATCAATTATGGGATACCAATGAACTTCACGCCTGCCGCTGAAGGAGCCATTTCTCAACCACTTCCAACATCTGGAGTCGCTGTTGGTGCTATTCTGTAAGCCCAACCTGTTGTCACTCATATTCCTGTTCCTCATGCTGAAGAAAATCTGGTAGATCAGTATGATGAGGTACAGAACTACCAAACTGCTATTCCAATTGTCAATCCTACTGCTGCTCAGGATTCTGAAGCCATCAAAATGTGTCGCGATCTAGCTGAAAAACTCTGAGTCATGGAGGGACGCAACTCAACTTCTCTGAATGCTCTGGAAATGTGCTTGGTGCCAGATGTTGTCATTCCTCCCAAGTTTAAAGTACAAGAGTTCCCGAAGTACAAAGGCCTCAGTTGTCCCCACATGTATCTAAGGATGTACTGCCGCAAGATGGCTGCCTATGCCAAAGGCGAAAAGCTGATGATCCATTGCTTCCAAGACAGTCTGTCTGGGGCATCTCTCGAATGGTATATGCAGTTGGAGCATAGCAGTGTGCGCACTTGGGATGAGTTAGCTGATGCATTTGTCAAGCAATACAAATACAACACTGACCTTGCTCCGAATCGTACTCAGCTTCAGAGTATGGCACAGAAGGACAACGAATCCTTTAAGGAGTACGCGCAACGCTGGAGAGAGCTAGCTGCAAGGGTGCATCCACCTCTTGTTGACCGTGAACTAATTGACATCTTCATGGGTACTTTGCAAGGCCAATACTATGAGAAGCTGATTGGTAATGTTTCTGCTGGATTCTCTGATTTGGTAATTGTCGGTGAGAGAATTGAAGAAGGTCTGAAAAATGGAAAAATCCAAGGGGGTTCTAGCAGCCAGACTCAAGCCAAGAAACCTTTCAACAATGGATACAAGAAAAAAGAAGGTGAAACAAATACCATCTCTGCTCAAAAAGGGCTAGCTCCACAAGCTCCCCCTCCAATGCCTTTTCAAATGCCATACTTCCAGTATCCGTATGTTGCTGCTGCGCAATATGCTCCGATGCCTTATCAGCCAACTGTTCAAGCTGTTCAAACTCCAATGCCTCAGCAACAGGCTCCTCAGCAACAATCACACAACCAGCAAGGGTATCAGTATCCTCCTCAACATCAACAACAGAGAGCTGCTCAACAACGTCAGCCCAATCAACAAAGGACAAGAAGGTCTGACAGAGACTTTGATCGTCTGCCAACGTCATATGCTCAGATCTTTGCTCAATTGCTGGAAAAGAGGACTGTTACTCCCAGAGACTTGGATCCTCCAACTGTCATTCCCCCAGATTATGATGCTAATGCTCATTGTGAGTTTCATAAGGGTGCTCCAGGGCATACGATCGAGGACTGCCGAGCTTTCAAACACAAGGTTCAAGACATGATCGACTCAAAGTTTCTCACGTTCAATGGGAGGGCTCCAAACTTCATCAACAACCCTATGCCGCCACCACGCTAATGCCAGCATCAAGTCAAGTCAAGTCAAGTTCATTCCCCGAAGAAGGCAGTCATGTTGCCATCCCATCATTTGCATACTTGTATTTTGTCTTTATTTGTTTAAGTATTGTATGCTTTGAACATTGCCTTTTGTGTGTGGGTTTCTTAATGTAATGACTATGCATGTTTTGAATCAGTTATGTCATATTCACTCTTTCTTTCCATTTACTGCAAATCACCGACACATTTATCCATTTCACTTTCTATATCAAACTGTTGTTAGCAATGATTGGAGGGAGGATGATGACAACGAAATACCCATAATTGCAAATCGTATGCTTTCAGACATAATCTCGTCGATGATGTACATGCATTGTTTCAATCCCCAAACACTGGAGAGATAAGGAGTTAATCCCTAGTAAACCACTTCGAGCTGAGAAGTAGTAGTTTCCTTCGGATATACAAACCCTTACGCTCAACCTGGGGCAGGGTAGTGTTCAGTTAACCTGATTACAAACTCAAATCACAAGACAAAATCTAAAAGACATGACGGTTGTTCATCAATACCCATGACTTGGCAGTCACAATCCTTCAACAAAAACAAAATCAAAAACAAAAATCAAAAGCCTGCTAAGTCGAACACCTCAAAAGGAGACTTAGGCAAAAAAAAATCAAGGCTACCCTGATGGACTCGAAAAGTAAAATCAGTCCACGTAAAAGTTAGGGATCGAAAACAAAATCAAAAGAGGCCATCGAATCCTCAACAAAAACAAAATAAGACCCAGTGATCACCATGTCAAAAGCCAAAAGGTCACTGACATTCATCAAAAAAACAAGACAAAGGTGACTGTTATTTCAAGCATACCTTGAACCGTCAACCCTTTTGGAATACAAACATGTGCAGATTTAACTGAACGTAGAACTGAAGATCATCACAGAGAAGGGGTGGGTACAAATCAAGCTTTGAGCCTTATACCCTTTGTTTCAAATAACCGTGAACCAGACCACGTTACAACCCTCAAAAGACCTAATTGAGGCGAGGTTTATTCTGAAAGCATACTATTGCAAGGTTGCGTAAACTGACTCCTCACTTATTTGCTAATCCTCAGCATTGGTGTCACTCTCCTTGCTATATCTTTCACACCACCAAAATCAGCACAACGTCTGGACTAACGGTTCATTTGTTTCACTATCACGACACTCAGATTAATGACTCTTTTTCAAAACTTGCATGAGCATTGCATTAAGATTACCATTTGTGAATGTGCAATTTTAACTGCAAATCAGTGTTAGACATCAAAGCAATTCCAACAAGGGGCAATAAAAAAGGAACTTGAACTTTCAGTGGTGCCGACCCGAAGCAAGACTCCCTCAAAACCCTCAGGCTAGGGCAAATCCTTCAACAGCTCAATCAGGGGCAAGCTATCTCAGATCACATCAAAGTTTAACCTCCAAAGGTCAGACTGTTTCAGAATTGGTTAATCAGGGGCAGACCATTACCATGTTCAGACTGGGGCAAGACTCATTGCAGCAGGCATATCCTGTCTATACTTTCAAGCAGTTCAGAGCAAGAGCATAATCTTCATGAGCTGATCACCATCAAGTCATCAAGTCATCTTGACCATCAAGCACAGAGTTGTGGTTCTCTTGGAACGAACACCATGACTTATCAATCATGTGATCAGATTCGAGGCTTCAAGAGCATCTTTGTCTGCTTTAATCATGGCGTCTTCAACGAATTGAGTGTCGAGGAAATTAAATCCCTCCCTCCACCCAAAGTCCAATTCGCATTGGCAACTACCAAAATTCCACCATGCTGGCACCTCCAAACTTATTCAATCACCCGTCTGCATCATACACATCATAAGCATCGCATTCAACATCATCTGCATCATATGCATTCCAAAAACCAAATCATACTCCCCTAGCACTTGCATCTCCGTGCGTCAGCATTTGCATTGCACATCATTATAAAATTAAGCATTCGTACGTGCATGTCAAGGTCCAGGATCGATCTCAAGACTCCAAGGCGATCCTCATCCCAGCCGGGGGCATCTTCTTCAAGTCCGCGGGCGTTCCTCACGAAGTTGTTCAACCTTTTGTTGATCTCAAACTCAAGCAATCTTCAGCCCAGTCAGGGATATCTTCTTCAAGTTCATGGGCGTTCCTCATGAAGTCTTTCAACCTTTGTTGACGAAGTTGTGATCTCCAAGCAAATTAGTGGGCGTTCCTCGTTGAGTTGGGTCTCTTCAACCTTTTGTTGATGTTTCAAAAAAGCTTCACTCATCATATCCCCAGCAAACTCGACCTTTGATTAATTGCCTCACTATCATCCTTTTGGTGATAGCCAAACCTTGTCAATTCAACCTAACCTGCATCCTTTTGGTGTTGGTAACCCTCAAAATCAAAAATTCACTATCATCCTTTTGGTGATAGGTCTGTCATCCTTTTGGTGTCAGATAGTTGTGTGTGTGCCCTATTATCCTTTTGGTAATAGCAGGCTTTGACCTCATTTTCATCCTTTTGGTGGAAGGGTCTGTGTGTGTGTGTGCCCTATTATCCTTTTGGTAATAGCAGGCTTTGACCTCATTTTCATCCTTTTGGTGGAAGGGTCTGTGTGTGTGTTCCCTATTATCCTTTTGGTAATAGCAGGCTTTGACCTCGTTTTCATCCTTTTGGTGGAAGGGTCTCTGTGTGTGTGCCCTATTATCCATTGGTAATAGCAGGCTTTGACCTCATTTTCATCCTTTTGGTGGAAGGGTCTGTGTATGTGTGCCCTATTATCCTTTTGGTAATAGCAGGCTTTGACCTCATTTTCATCCTTTTGGTGGAAGGGTTTGTGTGTGTGTGCCCTATTATCCTTTTGGTAATAGCAGGCTTTGACCTCATTTTCATCCTTTTGGTGGAAGGGTCTGTGTGTGTGTGCCCTATTATCCTTTTGGTAATAGCAGGCTTTGACCACATTTTCATCCTTTTGGTGGAAGGGTCTGTGTGTGTGTGCCCTATTATCCTTTTGGTAATAGCAGGCTTTGACCTCATTTTCATCCTTTTGGTGGAAGGGTGTGTGTGTGTATGCCCTATTATCCTTTTGGTAATAGCAGGCTTTGACCTCATTTTCATCCTTTTGGTGGAAGGGTCTGTGTGTGTGTGCCCTATTATCCTTTTGGTAATAGCAGGCTTTGACCTCATTTTCATCCTTTTGGTGGAAGGGTCTGTGTGTGTGTGCCTTATTATCCTTTTGGTAATAGCAGGCTTTGACCTCATTTTCATCCTTTTGGTGGAAGGGTCTCTGTGTGTGTGCCCTATTATCCTTTTGGTAATAGCAGGCTTTGACCTCATTTTCATCCTTTTGGTGGAAGGGTCTGTGTGTGTGTGCCCTATTATCCTTTTGGTAATAGCAGGCTTTGACCTCGTTTTCATCCTTTTGGTGGAAGGGTCTGTGTGTGTGTGCCCTATTATCATTTTGGTAATAGCAGGCGTTAACCTCATTTTCATCCTTTTGGTGGAAGGGTCTATGTGCGTGTGTTTACTATCATCCTTTTGGTGATAGGTCTGTCATCCTTTTGGTGTCAGATTTTCTTATTGTCATCCTTTTGGTGATGACGACCTTTGCAAGCTATCTATTATTCCACCTCCCAAACATTTTCTTTCTTGTCGAACAAATTTACGGTCTTCTTTATATCTAATTATCTTCTACCTCGAAAGATGGAACACCATAGTAGCTCATCTTACTCGGTTTAAGCCATTTAGATAGGGACATCTGTCATACCCCAAATTTGTCCTACCTGTATATTTTTCATCTGTACATTCCATCCACAAACCGTTATCCAGAAAATCCAAAAAATGTGTTGTCCCTGCTCATGGTGCTGCTAGGGTGAATCGAGTTGCAGACAAGGTTGTCAGGTTGTTTATGGATCAGGATATCAGATGGTGCTGAGTTTAGATGTTACATGATGATCAGGGTTTCTGAGACAAGTTGTGATACAATTTAAGTCATGTTCTCATGTTTTATGATGGTACAAATGGCAAAATTCAGAGGATTCATGGTCGATTCCATATTTCAAAATTAGTTCAAGTTGCATTTGTTTCAAGTCAAGAATTTTGGAAGTTAGTTCTAATTGGCAATTTAAGTCTCAATTTTTATGGTTTCTTTCTAATCAAGTTTGAAATTCATGGTTGTATCATCCAAACAATTTTCCATTAGCCAATTTCAAAAGGTTTCAAATCCAAGATGCAAATGGAAATTTATAGCCCAATAACCAATTTCAAAAATTCAACAAGAGTCTCTTTCATGTACCAAAAAGCCCATTTGCATCAGTCCAATGTATTACAGTTATTATCAGCTAAGAAATCTCTCTCCAACACATATCGCCTGCTACGTTTCAAACTTTTGACCAAAACCTCACTGCAAACACGACAATGCTCCAAAACCAGTGAATCGTATGACCATTTTTTCTGCAGCAATGAAAAAGAAGTCTGCACGCAACAACAACTACACCAAAACCGACCTGCAAGGGAGAACAACAATTCAATGACAACTTGCAACTCTGTTCACACAACACCAAAGCCATACGCCAAAGACAACCTAATGACAAACATTCTGCACAAACCTGCACTGAGAGTGATGTCTCATACAATATCAGACAAAAAAATGGTATCAGAAACTTAATGAACGAGTTGGGGATTTGTTTTAAAAAGAGAAGAGAGGAATTAGAACAGGGGGGAATTTGAACCTTAAACTCTTCACAGCAAAAACTCACGGATCCCTTCAATCCCTTTCCCGTCTCAGCAAGAACCCCAATAACAACAACTTCCAACAACAACCTTCAACCAACCAAGAAAGCACCTTCTCAAATCCAAAATTTTTTCTGAAGCAACATCGACCCTTCTTCTGCAACCTCTAATACAAACCCTCAACCATAAACAACCACACTCAAACCTTCAAAACCCATTCTTTTCCTCAGCTCCATAACCCATTCGCAAACCCTTCTTCAAAAATTATTTTCAACACAACAACCAACTTGAATCAGAACCAGAAATTAGATGGGAAAGAGAGATTGAGACAAGAAACCAAAATATGATTTGAGCGAACAAACCTGAATCGTGTTTGATTTGAGACGGAAGCAAGGAGCGAGAAACTGAGTCGAGTAAAGTCAGAAAGAAGAGTATGAGCGAGATGAAGGGAACCGAACCGTAACTCGAACGCGAGAGAGAAGAAGTAGTGAAGAAAGTTGAATTGTTGTCATTGGCCTTATTTCTTTCTTGACTCGTTTTCTTCTTCTTGTAAAGTGAATCGCGATGAGGGAGAGAAGATTTTTTTTCTTCTTCTGAGCGTGTTGTTCAGGTTTAATGGGAAGCCATTTATTGATGAACCAACTATGCATCTTCAATTTGTTTTTGAAAACTGGAAAATGGGTATTGACCGAAATAGTGAGGAGGCTAGGTTGGATTTTATCCTTATGCTGATGATGCTCTCTTACACCGTGACCTTGTTTTTTTCATTATTTTTATTAGTTACTAATAGCTTGATTTGTGGGCTTGAAAGCCCATGTTGGTTTTTTCCCAGCCATATCGTTTGAAGGTCCATACACGCACCCAATTTCCTGCGCCCCTTTTTCTTGTATATTTTTAATTTGTTAATTTATTCTTGTTTTTTAAGCTTTTATTTGTTTGGGTTTTACTAATATCTTAATCTATTATATTTTACTTCTTTTAATTTTCAATTTCGACTTTCATTTTTGTGGGCCAATGATATAAAAATAATCTTGATATTGGGTGATTTTTTAAAATCGGTACCAAATCTTGATTTATATGAGGCCTACCACCTATTTATTTTTACCTCGATTTATTATTTTATTTCTATTCATTTTGGGTCAATGAAAACCAAATATCAATGATTTATCGATTTCTCGATTAAATCTTGATAAAGGTGAGACCTTTATTCTTTTTCCAATCTTTCTCAATTTTATTATTTTTTTCATTATTTTTATTCATTTTGGGTCAATGAAAACCAAATACAAAAGATTATCGATTTTTCGATTTAAAATCTTAGTAAAGGTGAGACCTTTTCTTAGTTTTCTTTTCGATTTAATTTTTATCTCCATTTAGTTTTCGTATATTCTTTTATTTGGTCAATGAAAGTCAAATATTAAAGATTATCGATTTCTCGATTAAATCTTGATTAAGACGAGACCGATTTTATTTCTATTTCGATTTTTATTTTTCATTATCTTATGTCTTTTCATTTTTGGTCCATGAAAGTCAAAAATCGTTGATTATCGATTTGTCGATTAAATCGTGATTAAGATGAGACCAACTTTATTTTATGTCAACTTTAATTACTTGTCAATATTATTCCTATTCATATTGTCTATACCATATTCATATTTATTCATCTAACCATTTCATTTGTTCACCATTAATAAAAAAACACTAAAAATATCGAAATCCTAAAACAATAATTGATGGACTGTTGGTTGCTTGGCGACTTTCGATCAAGGCTTAGCTTAGGACACCTTGCACACACACGGCTTTCTCTTGGGCTACCTTACAACGAGACCCTTTATTTCATGTCATCCCTTGTAATTTATATGTACCCCGCTCCCCATTCCGATGTACGCATTTAGTTTTCTTTGATTGTGGTTTGTTTACTAGGAGCACCCCTAGGGACTAGCATAGACAACCCATTTTCAAACTAATTCTCGATTCGTCGTCGAGCCATTTTCAAACGAACCCTTTTCAACCAAACTCTCGATTCGTCGTCGAGCCCATTTTCAAATTAACCTCAAAACCAAATCCTTTTTCAAACTAAACTCTTTTCATAACAAATAAACCCTTGATCCAACGTCAAGCGGATTTTCATAATCAAACTTCAAAAATAACTAACAACTATCGAAACTCTTTTAAGGTGAAAAATGGGGGTTCAAGTCTTTGATCTTCCTTCGATTGTTTGGGTGCGAGTTCTCTTACTCGTGTGTGAGCAATTGACGCCTCTTTAAAACAAACCAACTCCTCCTGTTTCGTGGGCGTACCATGAACTACGACTGCTCTGATTCTTTATTCTCGTCCGAATAAAGATACGTAGGCACAAGATTGCGATGATCTTGGCGATCACACTACCATCTTTTTCCGTCAAACCCCGTAGTCGAACTACGATTGCTCTGATTCCTTATTCTCGTCCGAATGAGCATACGTAGGCCCGAGGTCACGATGATCTTGCCGAGCACCCTATCCTTAAACCACCCCATTCCCCCTTAGTATCTTTTCCCTTTTATCTTACCATTTCGCGTTTATTTTTGAGAAGAAAACAAACAAACTTAGCTAACGAGCATCGCGATTCGAATCAAGAGGTTCCCGTTGAGTACAACGGACGTGTGGGGGTGCGCGTACCTTCCCCTCACGTAACCGACTCCCGAACCCAGAATGTGGTTGCGACGACCATGTTCTTACCCTTCCTTAAAGGTTTTCTCGATATTCTCCTTTCCCTCTTTTGGGATAAATAAAGTTCGGTGGCGACTCTGTCGAACCATGTTCTGCGCCTTTCGCGCGAAGGGTCGTGTCTTCGATTAAGCGATTTTTTCGAGGTGCGACAGAAATGCAAATGAATATGCACCATGCGCGATAAATGATTATCATGCTTGGGGTTTTCCCTTGGATATAATGCAAACAATATAAATAAATATTAAGAATATGCAATAAGGCATAAAGCATAAGGTTATGATAGACGTCAACGATTAATCAAAACAAAGGGGTTGAGTTTTAAACGTGTACACTAGCAAAGTGGGCTAGCCTCGTGTATAGTGACCAAAGGGTTTATGGCGATGCTTAGAGGCAATCGACTTACATGGGTGAAAAATGGCTCGACGTTGGATCGAGAATTTTACTTCTTTTGAAGAGGTTTAGAACAAAATCAAGACAAACAAGTAGAGTGCATACATCACATAAAAATTATCTACCAAAACACAAGCCACTAAGGAGAAGAACTAGGAGAAACTTAAAGGATGAAAAATGGTCTATCCTAGTTAAGAAGAAAAGTTAAATTCAGAAAGTTTAATTCTAATTATGAAAAAAGTTTTCATTATTTTAAATGAATGAGAGGTTTTGTTAATTTAAAATTTTTTATTATTATGCTTTTATTACTATCTAATAACGGGTAAGAAAAAGTTTATACTATGTGTAAATTCTTTTACTATTAGTTATAAGAAGAAAAAACATTTGTTATAAAAAGCTACATCAAATAATCATATTTATTATAAAAAGAGTTATGTCGTATTTGTTATAAAAAGCTAAATTATTATTATTGTTAAAATGGAAAAGAGCTATATTATTATTTTTAAAAAATGGTTTACTATATTAACAGGTTATTACTAATTTTAAAAGATTTATTAAAAAGGTTCTTATTCTAAATACAAAGAGGTTTCTAAAATTTTACAAAAGGTTATACATTAATAAAAGGTTCTATACTATTTTTTTTAGGAAAGGTTATGTTTTATACTAAAACTAAATTTAACAATATTATTTAAAAAAAAAAAAAGACTCTGTTTTAAAAAAAGGATTATGGTTATTTTGTTAAGAAAATGGTTAAATCAAATTAAAAAAAAAGCAGATGGGTGGTGCTAAAGTAAAATGGAGGAATATCGTGTGCGCGAGGGAGAGAGGGTCCACCATGGATCCTCAAATCATGATCGTTGATCAGGGTGCACTGAGATCTAACGCACGAGACGTGAGGCTGCACGTGTGTACGGTGTGCATCAGTGTACGCGATAAAAAAAAGGATCAAAGGGGAGTGAGGTTCAGACTCATCCCTCTCTCGTCTCTCTCAAAGTCTCTCGCTCCCTCTGTTCTCTCTACTCCAAAAGGGGTGATGAAAACCCTAGATCGCCGCCGTCCTCTCCCTCGCCTTCATCGTTCGAAACCTAATCATGGCCACAAGCCCTAGACACGATTGGAAAACAGAAACGAAGCCCCAATCCATTATATCTCAGAGATTACAAACGTTACAATAATTTAGAGCAAAGAACAAAGAAAGAAACGGGCTGCCGACGATTGTAGGCGATGAAGAGTGATCGCGACCTCAAGATTGTTGTCCCAGATAAGCCTCCTTCTTCTTTCTTTGAGTGTTCTGAAACCTTTTTGAAAATCCTTCTGGTGAGAATGCTGGTGTCTATTCGTGTGGGTTTCTGTTGTGCACGTGTATGAATCTCACTGTGAGGTTGTGCTGATAAGTTGTCGTGTGTGTATTCTCTTCCTATATTCCCCCCTTTGTGTGTTGTTTGTGTATTGGTCCCTGCTCTGTTGTTAATTTTTTAATATTGTTATGATTTGTGAATTGGTTGTGAGTGTATATCGGATGAAGTGGCTAGTTTTCGTATGATTTGATGAACTGATAAGATTTGTGAATTTTGTTTTGGTTTTGTGAATTGTTGATGTTTAGTGGTGAGGATTCGTTGAATTGGTATGTAAGGATTTGATATTTGTTTTGGTTGATTAATGGTATACGATATGGCTGGGTATTTGATATGAACTTGGTTATGTTTACTGATATGGAATTTCTGGTTTCTGATATGATATTTCTTGTGTGATTTGGTATGATTTGATCATTGGGCTTGGTGTAAGATGATTGGTGGTTTGAATGATTTGGTGTATGGTTTTCTCTGTGATGGTTGTCGGTGAATACTTCGCCTCCCTCCTTTTATAGACTTTGTGCTATTAAAGCATTGGTTCACTTTAATTTCTCGCCATTTCCGATTCAACATGTTTGCGAACAAATTGAAACACATTCCTTTTTCATTTAATCTTGTCCTAGATATGTTTGATTATTGATTTGGAAAGTAATCAAGTGGTTTTGGACATGTTTGGAACCGGTTTATGAATAGGCCGATTATGTCTTGCGTTGTTTTGGAAACTATGAATAGTGATGTTTTTCCTTTCCATTTGAATTGATTGGTGTTCTTTAATGTGTGTGACTGTCTGATTTTTTTGCTTAATGAGCATGTCGAATTCCTTTCCATTTCTCTTGAATTTTGTACGAAACAGGTCTGAACATACTTCAATCCCTTTATTCAAATCAATCTCTTTTGAATGCTTGATTTAATGATGGAGATTCTATTTCTTTGATTTTTATTTCAGACGGGTTATTGATGAGCTTTCAATGGTTGAACCGTGATATTCAAGAAATTCTCAAATGAGCAGACTGTTTTGGCCATTCCAATTGAGGACATCACCACTTCTGTCTCCAATGCATTTGCTCCTACAACAAAGAGTTTTGAAAGAAAGCTGGAGTATTACTATCGCATGTTCTTGAAATCACTTGTTGGTCAACCAAATTCTGGTCCTCCAATAGCTATTGGGGTGAGTTTCCATCCTCTAATCTTAAACTCTCCAGCGGCTGAGTTATATTTCTCTCTTCCAATATTGAATTATATTTCCTGTGTATGTTTGATCATGGATGGCTTGACTTGATTCTGTACCTCTGTTCTTTTTTTTTTATTAACTTGGTCTGAAACCTGCAACCTTGCAAATGGTCTGTATTGTATGTAGAATACTGAGAAAAACATTTAGTACTGAACCTGAGGTAGGAAGTTAATGTGACTACTATACCATTATCTACTTGTAAATGTATCAATTAGCTTGCTGCAATCTTCCTCTCCTCTTGTTGTAGGTTTATGCGAGCCAAGTGAACCGAGTTTCTTATGTATTTGACTTTTTCTTTGGGCAGGTTTGGGTTTACGTGGAAGTCACTCCCACTTTTCTTGTTTGCTAGCTGCAAGTGTACCTTTGAAACTTTTGTGAGTCTCTTAAGCCAAAACATATATTTCCTTGTTTTTTCCATTTATGAATCGATTGAATTTATCATTGGAAAATGATTTGCTTTGTAGGATTGACGTCACGAAGGTACGAAGTATGGAGCAGTTTGAAGGACGAATCAGTTTGCGGAGGAAGAAGTTAAGAAGCTTAGGGTTTAGGATTAGGATTAGATTGTATTTTCCTTGTAAATTTTGATGCATGAATACTGGAGTATTGTGATGGCTCTTGATAGTGTAAGATTTTGGTCCAATCTCTTAATTTCATTTTGAATTCTTGGATCATGTAAATGATATTGAAACTTTGTGTACTTGAAGGTGTTAAACTGTTTGATACTTCTAGCTTGGAATTAGTGCCGTGTCATGAGATTAAGGAATAAAATTTGAACGTTTGGAAATAGCCTTTCTCACAAACTTGGTTTTACAATAGAATTTTGTAACATGTGATAATTGGGACCTAAAAACTTTGGGTCTTATAACTCCTTCAATCTTTGTCTCTTGTAAAAGTTTTGAAACTCAGTCTCTTTTGGGCTTGACGTAGAATTTGCCCTTGAATTAGGATGAATTTAGAAATGAGGAGATTGGAAGCAAATACAAACTCAAAGCCTAAGACCAAATAAGGTTTGGCAATAATTCTTACTTGAAACCAAATATCAATTTAAGCACGTCATTCTAATCACGTCTCTTAAATGGGCTCGGAATAATCTTGAATCGTTCGAAAATGACTTAAAATCAAATGGAAGCTAAATGGCAATACCTTAAGCGTTTATGATGGATAAAACTTTGGAAATTCAATATAAATTGAACTCAAATTGAACCTTGCATGCCTTGACTTTAAACTTAGAAACTTAAGCCTTTGGTGATAAATTCCAAATGAAACTCTCTCGATCACAATTCCAATAAAACTTGGCGCTTTAAAAGGGAGATGATGTAGGGGCTTTAAGTTAATCTTGTAAACCTGTGACACAATGGACTTGGTTTTGTACTTTGAATTCCGAACTTCCAATTCCTTCCGAATTGAACTTTCCCTGATGGACCATTATTTAAAACACAGAGCAGACACACTTCTTAACCTTGAAGAGCTTACAGAGGGCGAGAAGATGCCATATTGTAATATAACTTTACCATACAATCAGTGACCAGTCTTTAGGGTGCCAAATTCCGTATCCAGTATTCTGTGGGGGGAAAACTGAGGAGTCTTGAGGGAGAAAAGGCTTGGTAGTGGTTTAGGGACCAAAGGGAAAGGGAACAATCTCACAGGAATCCACACACATCTTGCAAGGACCAGGGAACCTCCACAAACACACACACAACACAGCCTTCAAGTCTTTGAGTCTTCTGCAGCAGCACCTGTACTCATAAATGAAACAAACAGACAACAACTAGGTAAATCGGTTAGTTATGCCCGAATGATCAACCTAATATGTTATGCAAAGGGCAAAGCGGGGATCTTAGGGTCAAAAATTAGGGTGTGACAGATGCCCCTATTTAAGTTTCTTCTATCCGGAGATATGGAGATCGAAATCTCCGTCTCAACGAGATAGGAGGGACTTAAATACAAACATGCACAATTTTTGGCCCTAAGATGCCACCAAATGCACATGTTATGGTGTGAAATGATATGAAATGCAAGACAAAGGTCCTGTGAGAAATAATGTCACAGGGGATAACTAGTTGAAACGTTGGAACACGGCTAAAGAACGGAAGACCTGACGAAGACGACTCGACAAGACAAGACTCCACGGGGAAGAGACTCAACTCCAATGGGGAAGAAACTACCAACTGACAATCACATGAATCTAAACACGGGGTGATGAACTGGTGACGAAAACTTTGACAAATTCCACTTGGAGAAACTGTTGTTATGGTCAACCGTGGAAATTTCAAGAGATATCAATTGGAGGAGTCTATTATTGAGACTTAGAACCTCACTTGAGAATACATTCTGCCAAGGCTTTATTGAAAAATGGTGTCTATTATCAAAATACTGGGGATTTGTTGAGAAAAAAATGACTGTCTGTCAAAGTTTAGAATTAACCAGAGGGTTTACTGCCGAAATCCTGGAAATGAAGAAACATCTTTTGTTGAAGTCCATTGGAGATCTACTGTCGAGAATAACCAGAGAATTTACAAATGAAATACCTACTGCCGAGGTCTACTAGAAATCTTCTGCCGATACTTGCCAGGAAATAAAAGAGAATACCTACTGCCGAGGTCTTCTGGAAATCTTCTGCCGAGATTTGCCAGGAAATACCTTCTGGTGAGGTCTTCTGGAAATCTTCTGCCGAGATTTTCCAGGCAATACCTTCTGCCGAGGTCTTCTGGAAATCTTCTGCCGAGATTTACCAAGAAATAAAAGAGAATACCTACCGCCGAGGTCTACTAAAAATCTTCTGCCGAGACTTGTCAGGAAATACCTTCTGCCAAGATCTTCTGAAAATCTTCTGCCGAGACTTACCAGGAAATAAAATAGAATACTAAACCTCCACTCGCCTCGTGTCATAAGCCACAGACTGGTCTCAGTTTCTTCTTTTACTTGAAAAGGGTAAAAATAAACCTCCCCTCGTACCGGGTCTTGGACCGTGGACTAGTCTCAGTTTCTTCCTGGAATGGTGAATACTTATGGGAGAGTATCTTTCACAGGGAATTGGAACTTCACTGGAGATCTATGACTTCAACAGGAATCCATAACTTACTGGAGATTTGGAAGTTTCACCGGAGATCTTCAAAGGAGATGCAGGTCGACTGACTTGTAAAATATGTCTTCTCAAATAAAGAGAAAGATCATTTGAATCTTCACCAAACTTCTCGAAGAGATGCCATTTGATGGAAGCAAATTGAATTGTGGACTCACTGGGGAGAATACCACTGAGAAGTAATATTGTTGTAGCTGAAAATTGTGTTGAAGCTAGTAAAATTCTTGTAATAGGGATTCTCAAAATAAAGAGAATACTTGGAAAGTCTTCAATGAGCCTTTCTGACGGATTTCCGGCGAGATAATATTTGATGGAGAATGAGTTGATAATCTCGATAACTTCACCGGGGATTTGATAAGTTGTCTTGAGGAGACTGCCATTTGTCATCCAGATAGAAAACTGAGCTCAAATAAAGAGCTACCACTTGTTGTCTGGGTTTAAACCCCGTAATACTGCTGGAGGAATAATTTACGTCTTTTTTAAATATCCTTCCTGGGGAGATAGAGTGCAAAATAAATGCACGCTCAGTCTAGGTTCAAAAGCCTAGAGATATTCAAAATTGTGATTGTCAGGGGCTAAAGTTCAATTCAGGAAATAACTGAAAAGAAACGGTCAAGCAAGACTCCATCCATTGAGGAATGAGCCCAATTGGAGTTTATCTTTATCCAAAAATGGAAAAAAAACTAAAGAAACCATCTTCCACGAGGATCGAACTCAGTGGGGAATTAGAAAGGATGTGCTCTTTCTGCTTAGGGCTGATGACTCTACTTGGAGGGAGAAGACAAACTCGATCACTTGGGGATAAACGCAACCAAAGTGAAAGAACCAAACAAACAACATAAAATGCAAGATGCAAAATGCGCACATGCCATGAGTCTATATGAATGAATGTATGTCATGCTATGTTTATGCTGATAAAACCAAACAAGGGGAAAGGATGGAGATTAAATAAACATCTCGATACGGATACTCGGCCAATCTTCGCAGGATAGAAGCATCACTGGGGATGGAGAGCCGCGTATGGGACCACAATTCTGTTTCAAGGCTTCAACCTTCTCTGGGGAAAGGAGGGAACTCCACTTGGGGATAAACATCATGACTTCACTGATAGGATTGTCAAGATGAGTCTGGCTACTCTACTGGGGATGAGAAAGATCCACTGGGTAAAGAATCAAACTCATGATTGGAGAGACTTTATAGGGGATAAAATAAATATCCACTGCGAACTGAAGTAGTCTGAAAGGAGGTTGTAACTGGAGATGCCAGAGCTGAGGTCACACAGGGGATAAAATAAATATCCACTTCATTCGGGAAACTTAGATCAAAGTAGCTAAAGATGCCAGAGTCGAAACTTCATGGGGATGAAGTAAATATCCACTTTGCTGAGAAAGATTGAAGTTGTAAGAAATCCGCTGAGGAGTGAAATAGCATTCACTTCGCTTGGGGAAGGTTGAAGCTAAGGAAATTCACTGGGAATTCTTAGGTCACCGACTGGGGAAATCTTGCGTCAAACCTGCCATAACTGCTTGGAGTAGGGATTCACCTGGGAATTGTTACGACCGCCGTAGTATGGACTTTCTGGGGAATCATCACACCACTTGAGACAGAAGCTCTTTGGGGCATGGGTGAAGAATTCTATGAGAAAAAGGTAGTTCTGCATTGATGAACTGCGTAGTAGTCGGCATTTTGGACAACAGTTGTTGTGAATGGATAAAGAGTCTTCAATTCTCAAATGCCCTAAGTCACATGGTTTATGAGAAAAAGTCATCTCAAGAGGATTTTACAGAAAACTTGGCATCCCACTGTTCCAATGTCTTCCAGCTCTTTGAGAGATTTGTTGAATCTCGACGTAACTGCCCCAGATTGACTGTATTATGTAGCACTGAGTCTTCAAACTTGCCCCCTGAGGGATGGTCAGACTATGGAAGCAGCAACTGAACTTGCCCCTGCTCAACAAAGTCTTCAGGTGACAATGCCCCTGGATATGATAATTCTGTGGAGTTATTTGTCATTTTCACCAGAGTATCAAGTCTCAAAAGATTTGGCTCCTTATTGCCACTCGTGTGCAAGTTTCTATGATGTTAAGCGATGTTAACACGCAGAAAAAATGTTAGGTTTGAAACCGCTAATGCAACATCATGTTTGTCTTGAAAATTTTATTAAAAGATATTTTGTGGTTGACTTACTGATTTTATAATGCCAACACAAATTTGAGCATAACTCATAGGAGTCAGGAAACGATATCTCAATGAGTATGCTTTTGAAATAAACCCTGTTTTAATTAGGTCTTTTGAGGGTAATATCGTGGCTTGGTTCACGGTTTAAGAAACAACGGATATAAGGCTCAAAGTTTGTTTGTGCCCACCCAATCTTCATAATGTTCACTCTGCTTTTTTTTTTGTTAACTGAAAATTACCCTGCCCCAGGTTAAGAATAAGGTTTTTTTTATTTGGAGAAGAAAACTCCTACTTTAAAGGCTCAAAAGGGTTAACGAGAGTCTATCTCCCTTATAGCTCCGGTGTTCGGGATTTTGAAACAATGCCTTATATCACCATCAGAGTTTTATTCAAGAGTATACAATAGGAGATGTTGCGTTTGTGATTTCGTCATCCTCCATCCAATTCTGTGCCAAGGCAAGAGATTGGGGTAGTATTGGCATTATAAAATAGAAAGAGCATTTAAAATGAGTGAAACGAATGGATTTCTTCAAGATAAACATTATTCATTGCATCAATTATTCAAAATAACAAGTTCTTACACGCAAATAACAAATGCATTAACAAACAAGGAGCATTACATGCGAAAAGCAGTAAATTAACTAAAGCTTTGAGGAGACTGTCTCAGTCTGAGCTTATGGTTTTCACATTAGGTCTAGAGTCTCCAAAAGACAAGACACCACGTCGCATTAGCCTTTGTACCTCATGTTTCAAAGGAAAACAGTCTATGATGTCGCGTCCGGATGCCCCTTGATGAAAAGCACAACGAACCTCGGGCTTATACCACCACGAGAGATCCTTCGGTATGGTCGGCGGTTTCCTCGTTTGCACCAGATTACTTTGTATAAAAAATGGCTACAATTTCGAATAAGTCATCGGGATCGGATCAAACTGTCTTTGAACACGATTTTGATTATTGAACGATATACGAGCCCGTGGTTGATAAGCAGGAGTGTTGGTGATGGGAGATATATCAGCGATATGTTGAGGTTGTTGATACCTTCTTCTAGATCGGCCATGATGCACGACACTTACTTCCTATTCCTTCTTCTTGAGAAAATCCTCTCTAAGATCCTTAGAGTTGTTAGGAAAGTTAATGGGAACCATAGAAATGTGCATTGGCGTGACTTCAAAAGTCTCGGTCCCTTGAAACGGAGTCTGAGAAATACGAGGAGAAGGTTGGCTTTGAGTAGCAATTAAGGTTTCAACCAAAGCAGAGAGCCTTTCCACACTAACCCTCAAAGTAGTCACTTCCTTGCGGAGTTCATGGCTTTCTTGCTCAATATTATCCATCTTCTTCCTTTGTTCGGCCCGAGTATCCTATCGATGATTCAGCTTGTCTGAGAAGAGAAACACGAATGAGAACCTGGAATTTAAAGGAATGCAAATGCAAATGATGAGTATGATGCAGCATGAACTTCAAGGAACTTGAAAGTGTATTTGTAGACATCATAATCAGAGACTCGTTTTATTTATTAAATTTGAAAAGTCTTACATAAAGGCCAGTACACCTTCAAGGTTTATTATATCAGCAATAGAATACGAAAGGAACTAGGAATCTAATCCACCAGATGACGACCCCTCCCTTCCACGAAGTTGTTTCGTCAGCTAGTCAATCTGTTCTTGCATCCTGGCTTTATCGAGGGTAAGCTTCTCTATTTCTGCCTTCACTTGAGTCATTCACAGGAGGCTTGGGACGAGGATATGGCATCATCGAGGTGAGAGCCTTTTCACGTGCCCATGATAGGCAGGCTTCAGTGACTGTGCAATCAGGGTTCGTTGTCACGGTCATTCCTTGCTTGTTTATGCGGCGCCACGCGTACACAATTCCGGTTTTTAACTCAAGATTCTCTCCTTGATAAAGGAAAATTCTAGTCAGATTTTCTGGATCAGGTACTTCCTCCATTGGATGACCGAGTTGTCGACGAGCGAGCACATGATTATAACTAATGCATCCCTTTGTGCCAAGAAGAGGCACATTGGGAAAGTCTCCGCAGTTATGAATCATGACAATTCCTCCATACATCGGATCGTGCCATTCAACGTCCGAGTGAGTGAGAGCCATGAGTTTCACGGGCCATTCTGTACCATCATTCACATCCCAAAAAGTTGTAGACATCGGTAGGTACAAAATAAACCACCTATAGAGGATAGCAGTGCAGCATGTTATCCGTCCTACCCCTTTTAGAACCTTCGAATGAATGGCATGATAAGCGTCAGCTAATAAAGTAGGCACTATATTTTTGAGCATGAAGATTCTGATTGCGTGGACATTGACAAAATCTTCGATGTTGGGAAATAAGAACAAGCCATAGGTCAGCAGTGCGAAAATGTTCTTGAAGGCTTCGGTATTCCCCATGTTAGCGAAGTGTCGATCTTTCTCGAACAAGAACTGGGCAGGAAAACCATCGATTCTCCCTTTGACTGTCATGTGAGTTCGGACATCGAACAACTTTATGCAGGACACTCTCACAATATCTTCTTGGCTGGGTCTTCCTTCCGTGCCGGAGAATGGAGGTGAGTCGTTGACGGGGATGCCCAACAAAGCAGAATACTCTTGCAACGTTGGCATCAGCTGGAAATATGGGAAAATGAAACAGTGATAAATCGGGCTGTAGAGCTGAATAAACGTCTCTAATAAACCAGCAGCCACTCGAATCTGCAGCAGTGGGAGGATCCTTCCATACTTCTCGGTGAAAGCCTCAGGATCTTTGATCTGATTTCCTAGTTCCCTTAACTGTTCAACATCAGGAACCTTGAAGGTGTATGGCAAAACTCCTTTCTTTCAGTAATCCATCTTACGATGCCTAGCAAAACAACTTTTAAGTTCCTTGAAAGTGGGAGGATGCAAATGCAAATGCGATGCAACAAGTTTCATGGAACTCAAATATTTATAATCGTCATGGAATATCAAAAGACTCGTTTTTATTAAAAAACGGTTACAACCATTAGTATCGGGATACTAAAAGATTGATTTATTACAAAATTGATTACAAACGCGTCTGTACGCCTTACAAGAATCATGACATAAAAGCTAGTAATGATGGATCTAAGGAGACTCTTCCAACGGTCTTGTCTTAAGTCTCTTTCTTCCTGCATCTGAGCTTTTTCAGAATGAGTAATAATCTCCCATATCTACTCTTGAATCTTTCTTTATCTGTCACCAAGGTCTCCAATCTCCTTAGATCGTCCAGGTTAAGACTCTTGTAAGTGTACTTCATTGTCTTATTTCTTCCAGAGTCCATGATATCCCTACGATGTTTACAAACGACGCTAAGTTCCATGAAACTTTATGAAATGATGCTTATGAATGCATGGATGCAAACACACAGATAAACACATAACACAAAGGCAAGAAAATAGACAAAGAGTCCTAGGTTTGAAATGCCACAGCATGGAACCAAGGTCTACCCATCCCAAAAGGTATGTACTAGAGTTTATGATCTGCAGAACAGGGTTCTAAAAAGTTCCCAGAGTCAACAACCCATATTTCAGATATTATCGATTTTCCAAATAACTTGGTCGTCAATAATACTCTCAAGAGAATCTTGTCCGAGTGTAGTATCGCGTATCAACTATTTTGGGAATCGACTCCCACATAGCCACCGCACTACATCCTAATAGGCCATGTTGGGTTAAAGGTAACTACGATTCTCATTCTCACAGGCTCCTAGGTCTAAAATAATATCGTCTTCACGAATAGACTCGTTAAACAACATTAAGTTCGAGAGGGCCTCAACTGAGTGGTGATGTCTCAATTCAACTTCTTCGCGAATCGACTCCCTAAAAGTCTCCTTAAATGTATCACCGTTCTATCATAATTTGCACTCAAGTCCGGGTGTAGGACTTATCTCACCACACAAAGTGACAACACTGCATACAGAAAAACTCAAGCAAGCAAATATAGCAACAAATACAAATATACAAGTATACAATAAATAACATAAGAAAACAAGTTAGGGGGAACCCTCAAAGATTCCCCAATGAAGTCGCCATTTATGTCGCGGTGAGAATTGGATATCAAGCTATTATATTAACTTGAATTGCAAATCATTTATTTCACCACCGTCTTTGATTTATCCAAGGGAAGGGAGAAAGATCGAATGTCCCATAGTATGCAATGCAAATGCAAAGTTAAGAGTCAAAGGTTCGGGGGTTGGTTATACCTAGGGAAGGTGTTAGCATCCTAGATATATGTAGTACTCTACAGGAACCTCTAGTTTTATTATTATGTTATTTATTGATTGTTATATGTTTCTAAGGGTAATGGGGGTAGGAAGACCTAAAGTTCTATTCCTAAGTGTGCTCGACAAGATATCACATCTTGTGCCTACATTTCCTGTCGGGAGTGGAATCAGAGCACTTGTAGTTCCTCTCAAAGGGATACTAAAGATTGTTTGAAAAGTCTAGGAGAAAAGATGAGTCATCATCTTAAGAAGATAAGTTTAGACCACCACAGTTTTGAGAATGGACCTTTGCTTCATCTTAGGATAAGGGCTCCAACTCGGATATATAATCGACGAGTATGCCTCATACCTCTCCTAAGTGGAAAAAGAATTCACATCTTGTTTATATTGTGGGGTATGAGATTGTATGTCTCTTCTTTAAGATGATTCACATCTAATTCTCTTGTGTGGAGAATTAGGTGAGCTAAAGTTTGATTGTCTAATCAGATTAAGGGGGACTAACTTAGGAAAATCTATCCTAAAGTTGTCTAATTAATTCTTATCTTAAAGGGTATGAGAACCACTAAAGGGGAATATGAAATGCAAATGAATATGCACCATGCGCGATAAATGATTATCATGCATGGGGATTTCCCTTGGATATAATGTAAGCAATATAAATAAATATTAAGAATATGCAAAAAGGCATAAAGCATAAGGTTATGATAGACGTCAATGATTAATCAAAACAAAGGGGTTGAGTTTTAAACGTGTACACTAGCAAAGTGCGCTAGCCTCGTGTATAGTGATCAAAGGGTTTATGGCGATGCTTAGAGGCAATCAACTTACATGGGTGGAAAATGGCTCGACGTTGGGTCGAGAATTTTACTTCTTTTGAAGAGGTTTAGAACAAAATCAAGGCAAACAAGCAGAGTGCATACATCACATAAAAATTATCTACCCAAACACAAACCATTAAGGGAAAGAACTAGGAGAAACTTAAAGGATGAAAAAGGGTCTATCCTAGTTAAGAAGAAAAGTTAAATTCATAAAGTTTAATTCTAATTATGAAAAAAAATTCATTATTTAAATGAATGAGAGGTTTTGTTAATTTAAAAAATGTTATTATTATGCTTTTATTACTATCTAAAAACGGGTAAGAAAAAGTTTATACTATGTGTAAATTCTTTTACTATTAGTTATAAGAAGAAAAAACATTTGTTATAAAAAGCTACATCAAATAATCATATTTATTATAAAAAGAGCTATGTCGTATTTGTTATAAAAAGCTAAATTATTATTATTGTTAAAATGGAAAAGAGCTATATTATTATTTTTAAAAAAGGGTTTACTATATTAACAGTTTATTATTAATTTTAAAAGATTTATTAAAAAGGTTCTTATTCTAAATACAAAGAGGTTTCTAAAATTTTACAAAAGGTTATACATTAATAAAAGGTTCTATACTATTTTTTTTAGGAAGGGTTATTATTTATACTAAAACTAAATTTAACAATATTATTAAAAAAAAGACTCTGTTTTAAAAAACGGATTATGGTTATTTTGTTAAGAAAATGGTTAAATCAAATAAAAAAAAGCAGATGGGTGGTGCTAAAGTAAAACGAAGGAATATCGTGTGCGCGAGGGAGAGAGGGTCCACCATGAATCCTCAAATCACGATCGTTGGATTAAGGTGTGCTGAGATCTAACGCACGTGACGTGAGGGTGCACGTGTGTACGGTTCACATCAGTGTACGCGATTGAAAAAAAAGGATCAAAGGGGAGTGAGGTTCAGACTCATCCCTCTCTCGTCTCTCTCTCGTCTCTCGCTCCCTCTGTTCTCTCTACTCCAAAAAGGGCGATGAAAATCCTAGATCGCTGCCGTCCTCTCCCTCGTCTTCATTGTTCGAAACCTAACTATGGCCACAAGCCCTAGACACGATTGGAAAATAGAAACGACTCTAATCCTCATAAACCCTAAGCCCCAATCCATTATATCTCTGAGATTACAAACGTT
Organism: Lathyrus tuberosus; assembly: GCA_022829125.1. Lineage (NCBI taxonomy): Eukaryota > Viridiplantae > Streptophyta > Magnoliopsida > Fabales > Fabaceae > Lathyrus > Lathyrus tuberosus. The sequence continues at coordinate 9,125,172 of JALAZF010000141.1, read as the reverse complement.
ACAATAATTTAGAGCAAAGAACAAAGAAAGAAACGGGCCACCGACGGTGGTAGGCGATGAAGAGTGATCGCAACCTCAAGATTTTATTGTCCCAGATAAGCCTCAGTCTTCTTTCTTTGAGTGTTCTGAAACCTTTTTGAAAATCCTTCTGGTGAGAATGTTGGTATCTATTTGTGTGGGTTTCTGTTGTGCACGTGTATGTATCTCACTGTGAGGCTGTGCTGTCAAGTTGTCGCCTGTGTATTCTCTTCCTGTATTCCCCCCCCCTTTGTGTGTTGTTTGTGTATTGGTCCCTGCTCTGTTGTTAATTTTTGAATATTGTTATGATTTGTGAATTCATTGTGAGTGTATATTGGATGAAGTGGCTGGTTTTCGTATGATTTGATGAACGGATAAGATTTGTGAATTTTGTTTTGGTTTTGTGAATTGTTGATGTTTAGTGGCGAGGATTCGTTGAATTGGTATGTAAGGATTTGATATTTTTTTTGTTGATTAATGGTATACGATATGACTGGGTATTTGATATGAACTTGGTTATGTTTACTGATATGGAATTTCTGGTTTCTGATATGATATTTCTGGTGTGATTTGGTATGATTTGATCATTGGGCCTGGTGTAAGATGATTGGTGGTTTGAATGACTTGGTGTATGGTTTTCTCTATGATGGTTGTCGGTGAATACTTCGCCTCCCTCCTTTTATAGACTTTGTGCTATTAAAGCATTGATTCACTTTAATTTCTTGCCATTTCCGATTCAACGTGTTTGCGTACAAATTGAAACAAATTCCTTTTTCATTTAATCTTGTCCTAGATATGTTTGATTATTGATTTGGAAAGTAATCAAGTGGTTTTGGACATGTTTGGAACCAGTTTATGAATAGGTCGATTATGTCTTGCAAAGTTTTGGAAACTATGAATAGTGATGTTTTTCCTTTCCATTTGAATTGATTGGTGTTCTTTAATGCGTGTGGCTATCTGATTTTTTTGCTTAATGAGCATGTCGAATTCCTTTCCATTTCTCTTCAATTTTGTTCGAAACAGGTCTGACCATACTTCAATCCCTTTATTCAAATCAATCTCTTTTGAATGCTTTTTAGACGGGTTATTGTTGAGCTTTCAATGGTTGAACCGTGATATTCAAGAAACTCTCAAATGAGCAGACTATTTTGGCCATTCCAATTGAGGACATCACCCACTTCTGTCTCCAATGCATTTGCTCCTACAACAAAGAGTTTTGAAAGAATGCTGGAGTATTACTATCGCCTGTTCTAGAAATCACTTGTTGCTCAACCAAATTCTGGTCCTCCAATAGCTATTGGGGTGAGTTTCCATCCTCTAATCTTAAACTCTCCAGTGGCTGAGTTATATTTCTCTCTTCCAATATTGAATTATATTTCCTGTGTATGTGTTGGAGCGGTAAAGCGGCAAGCAAAAATATTATTTTCGGAAGAAGTCCCTCCGGGATTTATGTCGTGTCCATAAAGATCGGTGCTATTGAACTTCCGTTCGACAATTTAAATGTTAATGAGTTTGGGTTTAAAATGGTTTTGAGGTAAATGCGGGAAAGTAAATAAGAACATAAAAAGTATACATTCTTCGGAGAAAAGAAATTTATCAAGCATACATATAATCCACTTATCATAAACATAAATTTATCGATCATTTTCACTATACTACAATATTATGATCAACAAAGATACATATGTTCATAGTAAATATACAAACACCAAACAAGATAGAGTTTACAAAAAGAGGAAAAAGAGATAAACCAACACTTCTCGAGTTGTCAAGACGATTGATGAGAATCCACCTCCAATTCGACAAGATGCAAGCTCCATTTGTTGTTTTCAAGCTCTCCTATGAAGAAATGAAGTTTGATGGAGTGGGAGCAAAAAATACCCAAACCATCCTCTAAAAATTGTGTTTTTGGCCCTTAAATGGTGTTTCTGTCCGTCCAGTTTCTCCCGACGGAATTCTGGGTCACTCGGCGTAGTAAGGTGGCTTATTCTGTAAGTTTTCCACACTTTTGGAGTGTCCGGCCCGCCGCTGCTTCGCCTGGCGGAGCAGAGGCGCAGCTGACAGTAGACAACAAAAATCCAGCACTGTTTTGGCCATAACGTTTGAACTGTAACTCCGTTTTTCGTCTCGTTTGAAGCGTTGGAAAGCTTATTCAATGCTCTTTATGAATATGACAAGATATCCTTGGTTGAATGCCTAAAAAAATAAATGGAAATCAAATAAAATCAATGATATTTACACGATAGCGCAATATATACACTATAACGTAAAGTAAACGTATTTACAAACAAAGTAGGGTTTATTCGAACATTTTTAACAAAAAGTATCGATAAGTGCAACAAAGTTTATATACAAAAATAGCTACAATTTGCACTTATCAAACTCTCCCCAACTTACATAATTGTTTGTCCTCAAACAAAAGTGAACATCTAAAGGAACAAAAGCGAAATCCAGGAAATCACGCAACAACAAGTTTTGACAAACAAAAACAAATGCAATGGTTCAATCGAAAATGGTACACACAAAGTGATCAACTCACAAAGTTTCAAACACCAAAATTTCAATCAAACTTTTTCCAAAATCCCAAGTGTTACATAAAACACAATACTTATTTAGCACAATATTTGAACTCTTTTTGTTAGGATCAGATGACTTCTAACAGTAGTGTAGGGTTGTAATTGTTGCTGTAATCTGAGTTGTAATGCTTATATGGGTTTTAGCCAAAATTAGCCAAAGGGGGAGATTGTAAGTTCTTGTGATTGGCTGAAATTTTGGTAAAACAAGGTTAATGTCATGGTTGATGTTTCAACATGAGCTTCTAACATTATTGTTATGTTTGGTTAACATTCTGGTTTTGTGAAAGTAGTTAAGGTGTTGAAGAGTTAAAGTGCTGAAGAGTGATGTCACATGCGATGTCTTAACATCACTATACCAGAACATTAAAACATCAGGTTGTGATGGTTTTAGGGCTGCGCTCATTATGTTGAGATCTGTTAGTTAGATTGGATGCGGATTTCTTGGTGCAATCATTAATGAAGAAGATTAGTTTGTTGCTAATTTAATGCAAAAAGATACGGAGAATAATTAGAGTTAATTATGAAGATTTAATTGAAGATCTATTGAGGAGAGAATCTGTTGCAGATTTGGTGCAGAAGATTTGAAGGCCCAAATCCAGTTGGGAAAAGGTTATAAATAGAATGCTTGTAATCTAGAATTGGTAAGAGTCCAAGATGTAGATCGTTAGGGCTTAGTCTATGTGAACCACTCGGGTTGTGAGATTGTCACTGTGTTATTACTCAGAAACCTGTAGGTAATGAGTATTGTATTGTTCTTGAAGGAAGCTTTGAAGCAACTCCAAAGGGTGTCAGGGAAGTGTGACTTCTAGTTATCTGTGTTTGAAAAGTTGTTGGTAATCAAGCTGTTGATGCAGTGGCGGAGAAGTTGACTGCTAGACATCATTGCGATGATTGGGAGTGAGATGAAGTCTCTTATCTAGGGAGGAGTTAGATAGAAGGGTCATTGGGTAGTGATTAAATTAGATAGATTTTTAACTGGTTTGTTGAGTCTGTAATTTGATAATGCTAATAGTGGACTTCCTTCCTGGCTTGGTATGCCCCCAGATGTAGGTTGTTGAACCGATCTGGGTGAACAATCCTTGTGTGTGGTTTATGCGTTTCTGTTTCTATTATTGACTTGTTCATACAACAGATATTGATGTTGTGACATTGCACTTGACATCACATGTCTGTACCAGAATTTCAAACCACATCATCATGTTAATACTCCCTACTTTCTAAGGCAAGGTAAAAATTCATACAACAACACAAAGTTGAGGGTTCAAGAAAAAAATAATCAATCAAAATCCATACAAAAAGTAAATTTGACACTCATAGACAAGCATCAAACTCAAACAACATGGATGATAATGACCAAAGGCTCAAAGGGGTTACAAATGATCACACACTCACAAGGTGAATTGACTATTTGGCTAAGGTAGTTGTGCTTAAAATGAAACAAAAATGCCTTGATCCTTTTCATGCTTTCATATAATCAACACAAATAAAAGATTAAGCATAATAAAATCCAGTTAAAACAAGAATGTCGGTACTCCGTGCATATATGAACAATAGAAGGCTTCCTCACAAAAAGGGTGGGAACTAAAGTGATTCACATATGAACAAGTATACAAAAGAATGAATGGCATAGAAGTTGTAAAAAGCCTAAGTATCATGAATATGCTAAAGTCTAGAAAGCGATAAACACATACCTTGGACGCGTACCAAACTTTAAACACTATCATTACCACGCATTCGCAAGTTGAAACGATAAAAAATGGACAAACACCTAATGTGACTTCAACTAGTCGGACCAAAATTGGAGTCTAAACAACAACCAAAAACATTAAAAAGACCGAGTGAAAATGGATTAAACAAGTTGTAAAGTGAAGATTTGAGAATTTTACGAACAATCCGAGTACAACTTGTTTAATGAATGTTCACCACACTACCTAAGCAAAAATGAAAAAGTAATAACGAAACAAACAAAAAATAAAAGAAAACATGCTTGTTTTATGTCGTAAGCTCGACGCCTTTACTGTGCTTAGCTAGTAACTTCCTCCCTTAATGCCATGGTGATGTCTCACCGCGCAAACCAAAAGCAAGTGTCCTAACCAACCACTTGAACAAACATTAAAAAAAAACAAGTATATACATCGCGGGTAAAATGTACAAGTATCGAAGTATGCTTATGCACAAGTATAGTAACAAAATTTAAAACAAGATTATACACAATATGGACATTATGTGCAAAACTCAAAAACAAAGAAACTATCGCAATGCGATTCAATAAAAACAATAATCCTCGGTAACGACGCCATTTTGTTGGAGCGGTAAAGCCGCAAGCAAAAATATTATTTTTGGAAGAATTCCCTCTGGGATTTATGTCGTGTCCACAGAGATCGGTATTATTGAACTGCCGTTCGACAATTTAAATGTTAATGAGTTTGGGTTTAAAATGGTTTAAGGTAAATGCGGAAAAGTAAATAAGAACATAAAAAGTATACATTCTTCGGAGAAAAGAAACTTATCAAGCATACATATAATCCACTCATCACAAACATAAAATTTATCGATCAATTTCATTATACTACAATATTATGATCAACAAAGATACATATGTTCATAGTAAATATACAAACACCCAACAAGATAGAGTTTACAAAAAGAGGAAAAAGAGATAAACCAACACTTCTCGAGTTGTCAAGACGATTGATGAGAATCCACCTCCGATTCGACAAGATGCAAGCTCCATTTGTTATTTTCAAGCTCTCCTATGAAGAAATGAAGTTTGATGGAGTGAGAGCAAAAAATACCCAAACCAGCCTCTAAAAATTGTGTTTTTGGCCCTTAAATCGTGTTTCTGTCCGTCCAGTTTCGCCCGACGGAATTTTGGGTCGCCCGGCGCAGTAAGGTGGCTTATTATGTAAGTTTTCCACATTTTTGGAGTGCCCGGCCCGCCGCTGCTTTGCCCGGCGGAGCAGAGGCGCAGCTGACAGTAGACAGCAAAAATTCTGCACTGTTTTGGCCATAACTTTTGAACCGTAACTCCGTTTTTCGCCCGGTTTGAAGCGTTGGAAAGCTTATTCAATGCTCTTTATGAATATGACAAGATATCCTTGTTTGAATACCTGAAAAAATAAATGGAAATCAATTAAACTCAATGATATTTACACGATAGCGCAATATACAAAAAGTAAACGTATTTACAAACAAAGCAGGGTTTATTCGAACATTTTTAACAAAAAGTATTGATAAGTGCAACAAAACTTATATACAAAAATAGCTACAATTTGCACTTATCAAACTCTCCCCAACTTACATAATTGTTTGTCCTCAAACAAAAGTCAACATCTAAAGGAACAAAAGCGAAATCCAGGAAATCACGCAACAACAAGTTTTGACAAACACAAACAAATGCAATGGTTCAATTGAAAATGGTACACACAAAGTGATCAACTCACAAAGTTTCAAGCACCAAAGTTTTAATCAAACTTTTTCCAAAATCCTAAGTGTTACATAAAACACAATACTTATATAGCACAATTATTTGAACTTTTTTTGTTTTTCTTTTTCAAAACTTTTCTTTTTCCTTCTTTTATTTATTTATTTTTTTTCATATTTGTCTTTTTTTTCTTTTCTTTTTCAACCTCATAGAAACCAACCAATGAGTAAACAATCGTTCTCTCCCCAACTTGAATTCAACCACATCATCATTTGAATACTCCCTACTTTCTAAGGCAAGGTAAAAATTCACACAACAACACAAAGTTGAGGGTTCAAGAAAAAATAATCAATCAAAATCCATACAAAAGGTAAATTTGACACTCATAGACAAGCATCAAACTCAAACAACATGGATAATGACCAAAGGCCCAAAGGGGTTACAAATGATCACACACTCACAAGGTGAATTGACTATTTGGCTAAGGTAGTTGTGCTCAAAATGAAACAAAAATGCCTTGATACTTTTCATGCTTTCATATAATCAACACAAGTAAAATATTATGCATAATAAAATCCAGTTAAAACAAGAATGTTGGTACTCCGTGCATATATGAACAATAGAAGACTTCCTCACAAAAAGGGTGGGAACTAAAGTGATTCACATATGAACAAGTATACAAAAGAATGAATGACATAGAAGTTGTAAAAAGCCTAAGTATCATGAATATGCTAAAGTCTAGAAAGCGATAAACACATACCTTGGACGCGTACCAAACTTTAAACACTATCATACCACGCATTCGCAAGTTGAAACGATAAAAAATGGACAAACACCTCATGCGACTTCAACTAGTCGGACCAAAATTGGAGTCCAAACAACAAACAAAAACATTAAAAAGACTGGGTGAAAATGGATTAAACAAGTTGTAAAGTGAAGATTTGAGAATTTTACGAACAATCCGAGTACAACTTGTTTAATGAATGTTCACCACACTACCTAAGCAAAAATGAAAAAGTAATAACGAAACAAACAAAAAATAAAAGAAAACATGCTTGTTTTATGTCGTAAGCTCGACGCCTTTACTGTGCTTAGCTAGTAACTTCCTCCCTTCATGCCATAGTGATGCCTCACCGCGCAAACCAAAAGCAAGTGTCCTAACCAACCACTTGAACAAACATTAAAACAAAACAAGTATATACATCACGGGTAAAATGTACAAGTATCAAAGTATGCTTATGCACAAGTATAGTAACAAAATTTAAAACAAGATTATACATAATATGGACATTATGTGCAAAACTCAAAAACAAAGAAACTATCGCAATGCGATTCAATAAAAACAACAATCCCCGGTAACGGCGCCATTTTGTTGGAGCGGTAAAGCCGCAAGCAAAAATATTATTTTCGGAAGAATTCCCTCTGGGATTTATGTCATGTCCACAGAGATCGGTATTATTGAACTGTCGTTCGACAATTTAAATGTTAATGAGTTTGGGTTTAAAATGGTTTTAAGGTAAATGCGGGAATGTAAATAAGAATATAAAAAGTATACATTCTTCGGAGAAAAGAAACTTATCAAGCATACATATAATCCACTCGTCACAAACATCAATTTATCTATCATTTTCACTATACTACAATATTATGACCAACAAAGATACATATGTTCATAGTAAATATACAAACACCCAACAAGATAGAGTTTACAAAAAGAGGAAAAAGAGATTAACCAACACTTCTCGAGTTGTCAAGACGATTGATGAGAATCCACCTCTGATTCAACAAGATGCAAGCTCCATTTGTTGTTTTCAAGCTCTCCTATGAAGAAATGAAGTTTGATGGAGTGGGAGCAAAAAATACCCAAACCATCCTCTAAAAATTGTGTTTTGACCCTTAAATGGTGTTTCTGTCCGTCCAGTTTTACCCGGCGGAATTCTGGGTCGCCCGGTGCAGTAAGGCGACTTATTCTGTAAGTTTTCCACACTTTTGGAGTGCCCGGCGGAGCATAGGCGCATCTGACAGTAGACAGCAAAAATCCAGCACTATTTTGGCCATAACTTTTGAACCGTAACTCCGTTTTTTGCCCGGTTCGAAGCGTTAGAAAGCTTATTCAATGCTATTTATGAATATGACAAGATATCCTTGTTTGAGTACCTGCAAAATTAAATGGAAATCAATTAAACTCAATGATATTTACACGATAGCGCAATATATACACTATAACGTAAAGTAAACGTATTTACAAATAAAGCAGGGTTTATTCGAACGTTTTTAACAAAAAGTATCGATAAGTGCAACAAAACTTATATACAAAAATAGCTACAATTTGCACTTATCAGTATGATTGATCATGGATGGCTTGACTTGATTATGTACCTCTGTTCTTTTTTATTTATTAACTTGGTCTGAAATCTGCAACCTTGCAAACGGTCTGTATTGTATGTAGAATCCTAAGAAAAACATTTAGTACTGAACCTGAGGTAGGAGTTTAATGTGACTACTATACCATTATCTACTTGTAAATGTTTCAATTAGCTTGCTGCAATCTTTCTCTCCTCTTGTTGTAGGTTTATGCGAGCCAAGTGAACCGAGTTTCTTATGTATGTGACTTTTGCTTTAGGCAGGTTTGGGTTTACGTGGAAGTCACTCCCACTTTTCTTGTTTGCTAGCTTCAAGTGAACCTTTGAAACTTTTGTGAGTCTCTTAAGCCAAAACATCTATTTCCTTGTTTTTTCCATTTATGAATCGATTGAATTTATCATTGGCAAACGATTTGCTTTGTAGGAATGTTGTCACGAAGGTACGAAGTATGAAGCAGTTTGAAGGACGAATCGGTTTTCGAAGGAGGAAGTTAAGAAGCTTAGGGTTTAGGATTAGGATTAGATTGTATTTTCCATGTAAATTTTGATGCATGAATTTTGGAGTATTGTGATGGCTCTTGATAGTGTAATATTTAGGTCCAATCTCTTAATTTCATTTAGAATTCTTGGAAAATGTAAATGATATTGAAACTTTGTGTACTTGAAGGTGTTAAACTGTTTGATACTTCTAGCTTGGAATTGGTGTCGTGTCATGAGATTAAAGAATAAAATTTGAACATTTGGAAATAGCCTTTCTCACAAACTTGATTTTACAATAGAATCTTGTAACATGTGATAATTGGGACCTAAAAACTTTGGGTCTTATAACTCCTTCAATCTTTGTCTCTTGTAAAAGTTTTAAAACTCAATCTCTTTTGGGCTTGACGTAGAATTTGCCCTTGAATTAGGATGAATTTAGAAATGAGGAGATTGGAAGCAAATACAAACTCAAAGTCTAAGACCAAATAAGGTTTGGCAATAATTCTTATTTGAAACCAAATATCAACTTAAACACATCATTCTAATCACGTCTCTTAAATGGGCTCGGAATAATCTTGAATCGTTCGAAAATGACTTAAAATCAAATGGAAGCTAAATGGCAATACCTTAAACGTTTATGATGGATATAACTTTGGAAATTCAATATAAATTAAACTCAAATTGAACCTTGCATGCCTTGACTTTAAACTTAGAAACTTAAGCCTTTGGTGATAAATTCCAAATTAAACTCTCTCGATCACAATTCCAATAAAACTTGGCGCTTTGAAAGGGAGATGATGTAGGGGATTTAAGTTAATCTTGTAAACCTGTGACACAATGGACTTGGTTTTGTACTTTGAATTTTGAACTTCCAATTCCTTCCGAATTGAACTTTCCCTGATAGACCATTATTTAAAACACAGAGCAGACACACTTCTTAACCTTGAAGAGCTTACAGAGGGGGGGAAGATGCCATCTTGTAATATAACTTTACCACACAATTAGTGACCAGTCTTTAGGGTGCCAAATTCCGTATCCAGTATTCTGTGGGGGGAAAACTGATGAGTCTTGAGGGAGAAAAGGCTTGGCAGTGGTTTAGGGACCAAAGGGAAAGGGCACAATATCACAGGAACCCACACACATCTTGCAAGGACCAGGGAACTTCCACAAACACACACACACAGCACAACCTTCAAGTCTTTGAGTCTTCTGCAGTAGCACCTGTACTCATAAATGAAACAAACAGACAACAACTAGGTAAAGTGGTTAGTTATGCACGAATTATCGACCTAATATGTTATGCAAAGGGCAAAGCGGGGATCTTAGGGTCTAAAATTAGGGTGTGACATAATGCGAAGATGTTTGTCCAGAGAGTGTGACGACAGAATCATCAGGGATGCTGCATTAAAACACATAAACAAAAGAGAAAATGAGTAAATATAAATAGAAGACAGTGGAACCTAAAGATTCGGCATAGATACAACCTCTTAATAAAGTTCTTGCTTGAAGAAACATCAGCATTGATCGACGATTTAGTCACATTATATGTATTTGTAACTGAGAGTGGGTGCCTGCCTGCATCACATGCAATAAAGCAAAACATGATAATCCAAGTTAACAAAACAAATTTAACCCAACATAGTAACACAACAACAGAAGGAATAACCTTCTTCTTTCACTTTTACGTATTGCAGCAAAACAACGGTTGGTCCAGATACACCAACATGTTCCTTGTTAAATTTAATGAACCGAGTTGCATACGTCTCCCACAGAGTACAGTTAATCGCGTGGTTCCTACAAAAAGGGTAAAAATTTCATGGCATTCACATACAGAACAAAGAAACACCAATTACTTTAATATATAAGGATGCGCTAATCGCGAAACCCACACATTATCCCTGATCATCAAATTGATCTACTATTTTCTTCCTCCACCATGAGCTTGCATAAATCCTATACTCTCCACCATACCGACGACATCTGGTACAAAAATCAGCAACAAATAGGTATAAAACATATGGGTAGATAAATAAATAATAAGCATGCGTCGAATGAAACATTATAACTTATGAGCATATCCTTTTTGAAACTGCCAGTCATTATATCCCAAAAACTGGTAAGGCAGATTGGCATCAGCGGAATCTCATGCCAGCCAACATCACTAACATAGGTCCCTCCGGTGAATCTGACCATAAACCGGTGAGAGGAAGGCTTGAAGACCAAATCATTTGGCACAACCTGGAAATTTGATATGGTATACGTGAGATCCATCTTCAAAATGGCATCAAAAGTCTTTTCCACCGCTGCAGGAATGACCACATGTATCTCGGTCCCCTTGCAAAGGAAAAAATAGGGAAAAAAAATTGAAAGGCATGTAATAGGATAGAATATTAAAACAACATGATTCAATCAAATAACAAACAACTAGAAATAAAATCTGCAGGAAAAACCAAACGTCTGTAAAAGATAAGCTGAAAGGAATGGACCACAAACGATTTTTAGGTCAAACCCCATAAATTCCAAAAAACACAACTAAAATACAACACACCACACTACAACCGTCCGTAATAGTAAGAAAACTTAAAAACTCACATTTTTATCAATGACAACTATTTCAAAGTGTTGTTTGTTATTTGTGAGAACAGACCACCGATGATGAACACGGACAACAACCTTCCAAATGTCATTCGCGTCATTGAGTTCAGACAAAGGTGTGAAAGGACGAGCCATGAAGAAGTTCCACGAACAATGGAAAAAAGAGAAGGAAGTTAAAACCGGAGAAGGATTAAGATTTTTTGTGGAAAGATGAGAGGCAAGGTGTAACACCTCAAAATTTGCCCTCTTATTTATACCCTCATAAGTGGTTTGTGCTTCACATTCGTCTGCATCTTCATTAGGTCACAATCATCATTATTCATTTGCATTGGTATTTTAAGGTGTGGGAACGAGGTAGTATGTGCAAGCTCAGGGTTTCCTTTGGCTGTGAGATTCTTATCTTCATTCAGGTTTGGATTCACATTACCACGAATATCTTCTTAGTCAGAGGTTTATCAGACTTCAGGGTTTTCCTATTTAGAGGAGCCGTTAAAAACATCGGGTCAGGATTTCATTGGTGTGAATCGGGGTTTGGCTTCTTCTCATTTCAAATCATCTTCTTCAAGATTTCATCAGTGTATCTTAAGGAGGATTAGGGTTTTGTTCATGGTTGAGCTCGTGGACTGTTATCAGTTGAAGATAATGAGATTAGGGTTTCATGGCAAAGATATCTTGACATGAGATCCATTTGTGGATTTATATTGTGGTTAGGACAGTGTTATTCTCTCAGTTGCTTTTCTCTCGCCCGATCGAGATGCGATATCTCGGCGAGCACACTAACAACTGACTTCCCTTTTCTCTCGCTCTCGTACGATCGAGACGTTAACTAATCAATCAATCAAAACTTTTCTCTCGCCCGAGTGCGATCGAGACTCTTTCACCAAATAATCAAAACCGACCCTGTTAGGTCGAACTACGACTGCTCTGACTTCCTCTCTCTCGTCCGATTGAGGATACGTAGGCACAAAACGGCGATGTCTTGGCGAGCAACCTCCCCTTATTAGTGCGTAGTCCGTCGAACTACGTCGACTCTGATTCTTCGTTCGTCCACGAAGATATGTAGGCATAGGATTGCGACGATCCTTGCGAGTCCATTTTGGTTTTCACCTTCCCGTTTCTCTCGTTCATTTTCCAGTTAGCAGTTGAGCTTTAGATAACCTACACCCTTTGATCGATAACAACCAACGTGGATCCCATTGAGTATGATGGACGCGAGGGGGTGCTAATACCTTCCTCTCGCGTAACCGACTCCCAAACCTAGGCGATGGTTGCGATGACCATTCCTTTCCCTTTGTTGAGGTTTTCTTCAATCGTTTCCTTTCCATGCGTCGGGATAAATAACGTTCGGTGGCGACTCTTCTGTTCTTTTTTGCCGGTTAATTTTCGCAGATCGACACAAGGCATAAAGGGAGTGGAAAGAGATATTATGCAGAACAATGATCATGGAAGATCTGTTGAGATTGAACGCATGAGAGAAAACATATAACAATAAATTGCATATGAACAGTAAATGCATTAAATGTAGCAGAAGCATGGCATGAACACAATCTTGAAGAGCGTAATCCAAAAATAAACTAACCAGTACAAATTAGAAATTCTGAAATTGTAAAAACCATGTGTTGGATGGTTAGAACATCCATGTGAAGGGCTGTATGAGCAGATGGGCATTTTGATCCTTTCCACACGTATTAACATTTTTATATGACGATTACAATTTGACAATGTCGTATTTCTCCATGATCTCCCCAAACTCCTAGTGTTTAAGTCATAGCAATAGCCGGTTAATTATTATTGTTCTCTCCATAAATGAGATGCGTCATTGAAGGGGAAAAAGAGATAATGATGACACTTTAACTTGTGCAAAGAGAGGGGTATTTCCTCTCTTTTTCAATGTTGATTAAAAACTAATTGTGAGTATTATCTCATGATTCATATATTGATGCAGTCGTTTAATGTTTTTTTTGCCTCTATATATGAAACATCTTTTTTGCGTATCTTAAACATGTTTCAGTATTTTCTGAAAGATTCTATTGACGGATGTACTCTAATCTAAGTGTCATATCACTACCACATGTACCATTTAACAACATTTGTCTAGTAACAGAAACAAAAAATATTACAATTTTTAATATTTTGTAACATTTAAAATCATGTGTTATCAACAACATAACACTTTATTGACCTATCATTTACTCCCTTCGTCCTACAATGAGTGACTCATTTGGAATAATAAGGTGTCTCAAAATGAATGACCCATTTCAATTTTCGATGCAAATTAATTCCTTTTTTTCAATTGTACCCTTTAATTATTACCACTTTCATAAGATGTGTGAATAGTCAACTGAGTCACTCATTGTGGGAAGGAGGGAGTATCAACGTAACACTTTGTTTAAAACACAATTTTTTATTCGAATGTCTCAAACAAATGGATGGCACCGTCCTTCTAGAATCATCTCACTATATTTTGAGAGAGCAATTTTATTGCTCATTTCGTCTGACAATGAATGATCTATTTAAAATTAAAAAAAAGTGTCTTAAAATGAATGATCTATTTTAATTTTCAATACATCTTTTTCAATTTTACCCTCTAACTAATATTATTTTTATCATTTTCAATACATAATAAGGATACTTTAATCAAAATATCATTCTTTCTCTTTTATTTATTTCTTTTTTAATCCGTGTGAAAAGTCAACTAGATCACTGATTGTGCGACGAATGAAGTAATATATATTCTAAAAAAATTATACATAGAGATAAATTAATCTATTGATTTTGCTGACCACAACAAAATTAACTTAAGATAAAAAATCTCTTCATTTTTAGTTATTAAGTTTTTTTATATAAAGTAATATATTTTTATTAACAATAAAAAGAGAAAATGATTAAATATTTTAAAATTATAAAATCCATAGAATAATATTCTCTATTCGTATATGTTTTTATTTCAATTGTGAATACAGTTCGTCTAATCCAATCGTCATGCCCTGCCATTTGTGGACAAATATTTCCTTTTCAATTGAGATGATTCTAGAACATGATTGAGAGATGTATCTAAAAAAATAAGTAGTGTAGTGTTAAATATGTTTAAGGTCCTCTTAAATATTCTATAATTTAATTATTATAGTATGCAAATATGAATGCATGAGAATAGAATATGAGGATGAAGAAGAAAGCTTCATTAATTGGTTGAGAAGATTACAAGGAGTAAGCTAGTTTATATAGCAAGGGAATGTAGTAATGAAAGTAGTTACACCTTATAACTAACTTATTGTTTGTTAGTTATTTAACAAACTATATCAACTACTCATTACACTAATGACTATATCATAATACTCCCCCTCAAGTTGGGAGGTATATATTGCATATTTTCAACTTGGTTGTTAAGTGATGAAATGAGTTTCTTGGTAGGGCTTTAGTGAGAGGATCTGCAAGTTGATACTTGGAAGGAATATGAATTAACTTGATGAAATTAGCAGACACATGTTCACGAATGAAATGATAGTTAATGTCAATATGTTTGGCTCTTTTATGGCTCATGGGATTGCTTGCCATTTGGATGGCAGATGTACTGTCACAGAAGACTTTGCAAGTGGAAACATTGATGTCAAAATCGAAACACAAGGATCTGCAAGTTGATACTCGGAAGGAATATAAATTAACTTGATGAAATTAGAAGACATATGTTTACGAATGAAATGATAGTTAATGTCAATATGTTTGGCTCTTTCATGGCTCATGGGATTACTTGCCATTTGGGTGGCAGATGTACTGTCACAGAAGACTTTGCAACTGGAAACATTGATGTCAAAAGCTCTTAGCAACTATTTTAACCACAAAAGTTAAGCTATGGTGGATGCCAAGGCTCTATATTCTGCTTCAGCAGATGATCTTGATATTGTTGTTTGCTTCTTAGATCTCCAAGCCACTAAGGATTCACCAATAAAGACTAGACAAATGTTCTCTTGTGAAAGGTTTTCAATTGCACGGGGGAGAGAAAGTAAGTTTGATGTGTTTGAATGTTTTTTAAAGGTGAATGACGAATATTTGGTAAGAACGAGACGTGAGCTTCTGAACTAATTATTCGGGGTATTAGCAGAATACTAGACTCTAGCGATACTTTTTCATTCAATGCACTTAAGAAATTATTTTGAAAATTTTCATTCAATGCTAGACTCCAATGACCACTCTTTTCAACCAAGTTATTATGTTAAGTATTTTAAAATGAAAAAGTGAATAAAAAGTTAACCCAAGACGTGTGTAACATCCTACTCTCCCCATTTATTTAATTAAACAATCAGAGTGCGGAATAATCGAAAATACACAAGTAGGATGCCACACCGCTAAAATAAATAACTCATGAAGTATAAAGTCACTTCATATCTTTATTACCCACCAAAAATAAATTAAACTGCAGAATTATTAAATTTGTTCACTTTAACAACACTAAGACCTTAACAACAAATAACCTCCACAAAACCTGTGGTTCAACATAATTCAGAAACAAGATACGTAACAAATGAAAATAATACAAAGTAAAATTAAAAAAATTCCCAATTTCTCCCGTGTTACGTATCAGAGAAACTCCTAAGACTCGATCAATAGCAACACATGCTCCAAGCACTACTCAGGTACCTGATTACCAGTACACCCCAAGGAGCACAGACACAACAACAAAAAAGGGGTGAGAATTACATTCAATAATTATACGGTGAAAATCACATGCCAAGGAGTAGTAAATCACACAATTCTCATCAAGAAAATAGTTATAACGCACATACAAGTGCCACATCAACATCCATCATACTCAGTTCACATTCAATCATACATATATGCAATGTGACTCAACTTACACGCCACCATGCATGCGGTACCAACACAGTCTATACGGTTCACTCTTTGAACCCAATTCCCGTTGGAATCCGGATAAGTTGTATACGTTTCTCTAAATTACAACTTATCTCCACTCGACTCCCACATGGAGTCCGGACGAGACTAGACACCCATCATGGATTCCCACCTAGGCTCATCTCCACATGACACGACATGAATGCTTGCCATACCATTATGCATAATACAATTATCATTAATGCATAACACAGGATCCACAATGATCACACGTGAGCCTCATACTCACCGTAATTCCCTCAGGAATTACCATCTCTGCCAAAACTGTCCACATAACAACAATCTTAGCAACACCAACATCAATCACACATCATAAAGAAAACGACATAGAAATTCCATGTTTTACCACATTTACTATCATTATTGGTTCCCCTATATATAATTACATCATATTAGTCGTATGAACCAAGAGGAATTGCATCACACGGAAAATCGGGAAAGAAATCGCAAAAATGGAAAAATCATATCACAGCCCTGCCCATACGCGTTTGACCCTGCTCCATACGCGTATGGCCTTGTTTCCTCGCCCCAGCCCTGTGTGCGGTACGCATAGGGTCTTAGATGCCAGGCCTCATACACGTATTACTCCCCCCCTTACGCGTATGACCAGAGGCCATTTCCCCTCAAAACCCTCCCAAGAACTCCTATACATGTAATAGCTACACCATACGTGTATCGCCCCTTTCCCTTACGCGTACCTTTCACGTATCAGCAGATGTCCGTGCTGGCCATGGGGACAGGGCACGTACCATACACGTAAGCCCATGGGAACGCTCCCATATACGCGTATGGCCCCCTGGCATACGCGTATGGCCAGTCTGTACACAAAAAAACCAGTTTTTGCAGCATTGCGATTTTTCACCTATTGGAGCACCTTCAAGCTCCTATTTCTGACCCAAAATAGCATTCATACTAGTATAATCCTAAAGTCTTTACTCTACTTCATTAAGCTACAATTTTAACATTGTTTTATACAAATTGAATCATATTTTAGTTATCACTCAAAACCCATAATTTCCAGATCTATTCTCATGGTAAAACATAATAGTAACAACACACAATTCACACAAAATTCATATCAATATCAGTATACAAACACGAACCCATAACAACAATCACATATATACGAAATTAGGCAAGAAGGAAGAAGAATACACGGGTGTTGCGGTGAGAATCAGATATCAAGCTATTAATTAACTTGAATAACAAAACATGAAGTTCACCACCGAGCTTTGATTTATCCAAAGGAAAGGGTAAAGATCGAAGAAAACCCTAATTGCGCCATGCAGGAACACATCTCAAAGATCTAAGGTTCGGGGGTTGGTTATACCTAGGGAAGGTGTTAGCATCCTAAGTATTTGTAGTACTCTACAGGAACCTCTTGTTAGTATTTGTGTATGTTAAAGTTCTCTTGCTAAGAGAGATGTGCTAAGGTAAAGGCCTAAGGGTATGTACACTAAGTTTGCTCGCCAAGACGTCGCATCTCGTGCTTACGTATCCTGACGGGAATGGAATCAGAGCATTGGTAGTTCCCCTAACTAAGGGTGAGAGAGGAACCATTGACTGTGGCCAAAGTTCCAAAGGGAAGGTAGAGTCTGAAAGTAAGATAACTATGTGGAGTGCTGAAATTCTGGTACAGACATGTGATGTTAAGTGCAATATCACAACATCAATATCTATTGTATGAACAAGTCAATAATAGAAACAAAAACGCATAAACCACACACAAGGATTGTTCACCCAGTTCAGTTCAACAACCTACATCTGGGGGCATACCAAGCCAGGAAGGAAGTCCAATGACCCTTCTATCTAAGTCCTCCCTAGATAAGAGACTCCATCTCACTCCCAATCATTGCAATGATGTCTAGCAGTCAACTTCTCCGCCACTGCATCAACAGCTTGATTACCAATAACTTTTCAAACACAGATAACTAGAAGTCACACTTCCCTGACACCCTTTGGAGTTGCTTCGAAGCTTCCTCCAAGAACAATACAATACTCATTACCTACAGGTTTCTGAGTAATAACACAGTGACCATCTCACAACCCGAGTGGTTCACATAGACTAAGCCCTAACGATCTACATCTTGGACTCTTACCAATTCTAGATTACAAGCATTCTATTTATAACCTTTTCCCAACTGGATTTGGGCCTTCAAATCTTCTGCACCAAATCTGCAACAGATTCTCTCCTCAATAGATCTTCAATTAAATCTTCATAATTAAATTTGATTATTCTCCGTATCTTTTTGCATTAAATTAGCAACAAACTAATCTTCTTCATTAATGATTGCACCAAGAAATTCGCATCCAATCTAACTAACAGATCTCAACATAATGCGCGCAGCCCTAAAACCATCACAACCTGATGTTTTAATGTTTTGGTATAGTGATGTCAAGACATCGCATGTGACATCACTCTTCAGCACTTTAACTCTTCAACACCTTAACTACTTTCACAAAACCAGAATGTTAACCAAACATAACAATAATGTTAGAAGCTCATGTTGAAACATCAACCATGACATTAACCTTGTTTTACCAAAATTTCAGCCAATCACAAGAACTTACAATCTCCCCCTTTGGCTAATTTTGGCTAAAACCCATATAAGCATTACAACTCAGATTACAGCAGCAATTACAACCCTACACTACTGTTAGAAGTCATCTGATCCTAACAATAATCATCAGTAGCTACTGTGTACAGCAACCATGGAGAATCATCTTCTTGGCTAATTTTGAATGATGTTAGGACATCATGTTGAACATAACATCACCAAAGCACAACAACTTCAGGCAGTACATCAGGACCTAAGGAGTAGACAGTCCTGAAGTCATTTGGTGCACATGAGGAAGAAGATATCTGACACTCCCCCTCAACACAACACATTTCTTTTTCCTTCCAGGACAGACCCAGAACAAATGTAGAAGACTCCTCCAGAAAAGAAATGTTTGTCTATACATAAAAGACCAATGGTGGCATAAGATAATTCTGCACACCTTCATTGATCAGGCACTGGGTTTTATCTGTGGCATAAGATGAAACTTAAGAAGTGCCATTCTGCTAACCCAGGTAACTTAGAACACAAGTCACAACTGTGTTCATAACTCAGGACACAAGTCACAAAGACTTAACACCAACTTAAGGATAGAACAACCTCTTTGACATCTCTGAACCACATCTGAAATTGCAGACTCCAGACACAGCATCTGCGCAACCATTTACCAAAACCCTTTCCTTTCTCCCCCTTTTTAGCCATAAATTTGCAAAGAAAGCCCTCACAGAACCAGACCCAAGTAGTGCTCACCCAAAAACGAATAAACGCCATAAGACTTATGAAACAAGAACACTCACTGGTTGAAGGAGAACAGAATAACCCCTATAAATAGCTGATCAGTTACTTAGGAATTAGCGAGCTTTGAATATGTCAAGGTTCGTGATCACAGAAACGCTATTTTAGGTACTAAAAACTCCTTCCAAATTCAATGCCTACCGTCCAAAACAGTCTTGACCACTTTTATTGTTTCCTAACTGATCTTTACCATAAATTGTGCCAAAACAGTTCCATGCATAGCCGAAGACACGTGTTCCACCTTATCCCTACACCACCGTCCAAAATAATTCCTTGTCTGGCTCAAGACAAACATGTCCTATACCATGTTTTGACATCGCATCAGACATTGTCTGCTGGCTCACAATATTATCAACCCAAGACACTTCGAAAGATTCCAAAACACAAGCATGACATCTATTGATCTGCACAACTCACAATCCCTTCTAGATTCCTCCAGTAAAAAAATTTTTCCCAGATACAACAATTCTGCTCTTCAGCCTCCTCATAAGCACTAGCATACCAACCTTAGGAACACCCAACCATACTCAGTAGTACATGTCCCATCATGTTGATTGACACCACTCTGCACAATCTTCACAACAATCTGCACCCTTGCAGTAAAGACCATAGATAACAACCTTATCTCCCCCTGACATGAACACCTAATGCTCCTTATGAAGAGGAATACTTGACACCAGATAAAGGCACAATGAAATTGCCACATTCTCAACATTAAGAACTGCCACTTCTTGTATTTGTTGAGCATAATCTCATCATGTTTATTTCAGATACATGGTCTGCCAAGTCCAATATAAACGCCCATTTGATTTGGAATTTCTCACATATTCCATAACAAATGTCTTTAGTTCACTTGCAACACAAGATAAGGGCTGCCACCACCTTTTACTTGTATTAGAAGAACCCTCCTTAACTACAGTCATTCTGATCAGATCATACCTCTTCAGACACTAATTCTGCTTCTTCCAACTTCATACGCACAGTCCCAGACCTTCACACCAGACAAAGATGTTGTAACATCATGTAGGACATCAGCAGCTCACATCTTCTGCATCATAACCACCTGATCACAACAGAGAGGAATAAACTCTCACACAATTTAGAAAACTGAATTCCATCCACACATCAGACAACTGCCAAGCTCCCAACAAGGTCTTTACAAATAGCCAGCAGATGATGCTCACTCCTTCATTCACACACTTCTGATACAGTCAGCTAATAAGGCTACCTCAGGTTGTCATCTTCAGATATCAAGCTACTCCATCATGGCCACAAACAAACTATCCAGACACAGATTTGCATAATTCTCTAGACAAATACTCAGTCTCCCGTCAAAGTATTTACCCTTATGCACAACATCACTAATGGACAAATACTAAGTCTCCCGTCAAAGTATCTACTATTAGACAGAATAAGATTACCTTCTCACACAAGGCATGACATTTGGTCTGACATACTTTTATGCATACTTGTGGCACTAGTTGATCCCTCTTTTATAAATTCACACCGCTGATCGCTTCAGATTAGGTAAGTGGCTTGACCTGATACTCCACCATGAGCACAACTAACTTTCTAGGCTGAAAACTCAACACCTGCGGAGTGTTGTCCCAACATCAGATATAATTCCCTCTTGGTTTGCTATCTTCACATGCTCCAAAACTCCACATCTTGCCAGGATGATCTAGCATGACTTGACAATAGGTCCATGTCCCCTTCACATGCTTTTCTTCTGCCTTTAGCAAGTCCCTGATCTACTTCAGTCTTCACTACATTCTCCATCCAAGGCAGACCTTCTACTTCATCATTCTCCCGTATGACTATGTAGACGCTCCTTAGGCATAGTGTATGCACCAAGCTCCTGAACCAGAGCATAATCACCCTTCTGCCCAAGAGTAACTTGTTCCAATCCTCAATAATCACCAACTGCCACACTCTGATTATCTTGATTCTTCGAATCCACTTTTGAGATCAACCAAATGCCACAGTTTGATCACCTCACTCATGAACAACCAAATGCCACATTTTGACCTTTTTCACGTTTGTCAGAACTCTCACAAAGATATCTTGATCCACCAAGGAAACTTGATCTTCAAGTCACATGTTCCACTTGCTCAAAAGCAAACACACTTAGACTCCCTAAGCCATGGTCATGTAACATCTTCTCCTTCCTGCAGCTCCAGCAAACTGCCAAGAGAACGTTATTTTTGAAGCATCATATTGTTCATTCCTGTAGATCACCCTATCATTAGCTGATGTTCCACATCACCAGCTGAGACTCCTGATGTTAAGCTAGATGTCAGAACATTATGTCATCCAACTGTTGAATTCAGCTCTACCTTCTGCCACTCAGAAGAACCTCCTCCCTTTACAGAAACAGATTTCCATGCTCTCATAGACTTGATTCAACAATCAAGTTTGAGTAGACAACCTCTATCCTACTTAGAAACTCCAAAGACTTCAAACCTACCACATATGAATCTTCAGAAAATAAGTAGTCCAAGACTACCCCATAACAATACTAAAGAAGGTCACTTCCCTTAGTAGAGCCGTCAGTAGAAAGCCAGAGATAACTGCCACTTATCCTCGACCTTCAAAACCAGAGAAAACACCATGCTCCAAACCACTTAAATCAGAAATAAACTGATCCAAGCTGTAACCATCAAGATTATGATGTTTTCATAGTCTTCCATCTTCATCTTATCAACTTCCAAGATTAGACTAACTAAACTGCAGTAACTTGCATAACACACTCTTCCAGAAGCTTCTTCTAATAAGCACAAGGTTCAGACCTTTTGTCTAACTTAAGAGTGATAACTACCATCTAAAGCCAAAGTATAAACATACCATAGATAATCTGCTACTTCCAATCCTTCAAGCCACAAAACTGGAAGAGTTCATTCCATACAACTAATGCAGACACCAATTGACCACAGGCTGATTTACACTGCTACTTCACACAGACTCTTGGATGCAATTTCCCTATAATATTGTCCTCACACAGTTTAGCTCAAACAAGGATCATCTCCTTTTCTTCTGCTATCAAGATCAGCTCCAGCTGAAATGCTATGACAGCATCTCAAAAATTTGTTCAACTTCAAAGCTTCAGTGATCCTTCAAAACAGCTACAATCTAATAGGTCTTTGACTTAGCATTTACCATAAACTGCTAATGTGTAGCGCGATGTCGAGACATTGACATATTAAGCTCAGCTTCTTTCTTGATGAAACTTCCTCCTCCTTAGGTCACCACAACTAAGCTTAAGAGATAACTTATCAAGATCTTCACTCCCGCATGAAAGATTTGACAGTGATACTCTTTTTGCTTTGGCTCTACCCTCTTCTTTCATTATCAAGAAGGAATCACTGTACTGAACAGATTGGTCTTCAATGTCTGACTTGAAATATATTCTTCTTCTGATCCTTCCATGTCAAATAGTCTTTAGAAGATCCATTCACCTAATGAACACTTCTCTCCCAAACAAGGATATGAGATAATCCTCAAGTAACGTTGGCCTCTCTAACCAACCGGTTGAAGCTGTCTTGCATAAACTACAACATCATAGGATATCCTGCTGAGGAGACCAAACCCTAATGTTTTTCCAAGAGAATATCTTCCTAGAATCTCAACACCAAAGATGCAAGAACCAACCAGGGTTACAATAGATACCATGTAGCGGAACACATAACAACTCCTCAACAACCTTCAGGCACTCCTCAAAAATCCTTACACACTCTCAGCATAAACCACGTGCCAACAATACTTTATCATGAATAGTCCAACCTTCACTCCAAGGGATCATCCAAACAACTCTCTTCCTTACTCATGAACCAGAAAGTATCTTCCCAAGATCTCATCCAGAAACAGGCAGGATGCCTGCTCTGATACCAATTGAAATTCTGGTACAGACATGTGATGTCAAGTGCAATGTCACAACATCAATATCTGTTGTATGAACAAGTCAATAATAGAAAAAGAAATGCATAAACCACACACAAGGATTGTTCACCCAGTTCAGTTCAACAACCTAGATCTGGGGGCATACTAAGCCAGGAAGGAAGTCCACTATTAGCAGTATCAAATTACAGACTCAACAAACCAGTTGACAATCTACCTAATTTAATCACTACCCAATGACCCTTCTATCTAAGTCCTCCCTAGATAAGAGACTCCATCTCACTCCCAATCATCGCAATAATGTCTAGCAGTCAACTTCTCCGCCACTGCATCAACAACTTGATTACCAACAACTTTTCAAACACAGATAACTAGAAGTCACACTTCCCTGACACCCTTTGGAGTTGCTTCAAAGCTTCCTCCAAGAACAATACAATACTCATTACCTACAGGTTTCTGAGTAATAACACAGTGACCATCTCACAACCCGAGTGGTTCACATAGACTAAGCCCTAACGATCTACATCTTGGACTCTTACCAATTCTAGATTACAAGCATTCTATTTATAACCTTTTCCCAACTGGATTTGGGCCTTCAAATCTTCTGCACCAAATCTGCAATAGATTCTCTCCTCAATAGATCTTCAATTAAATCTTCATAATTAACTCTGATTATTCTCCGTATCTTTTTGCATTAAATTAGCAACAAACTAATCTTCTTCATTAATGATTGCACCAAGAAATTCGCATCCAATCTAACTAACAGATCTCAACATAATGCGCGCAGCCCTAAAACCATCACAACCTGATGTTTTAATGTTCTGGTATAGTGATGTCAAGACATCGCATGTGACATCACTCTTCAGCACTTTAACTCTTCAACACCTTAACTACTTTCACAAAACCAGAATGTTAACCAAACATAACAATAATGTTAGAAGCTCATGTTGAAACATCAACCATGACATTAACCTTGCTTTACCAAAATTTCAGCCAATCATAAGAAATTACAAGTGCGGTGACTCCTAAAGCTAAGTTAAAACAGGGAAAAAGTGTCAACGGGAAAGTAGGGTCTGACAGCAAGACACCTACATGGAGTGCGGCGACTCCAAGCCTAAGGCTAGGTTAAAAGGGTAATGAGCTATCTATGACTTTGAGGTCAATAGAGAGACTTTCCTTTGGAAGGAGAGGGAGATAATAACTTGTAAACAAGAGTTAATTGGGATTGAAAAATAAGTGAACAATATGAGTATGGTAGAGATAACATTTTCAAAGTTTTGAAAACAGAGACATGTTAAAGCTATGAAACTTAACAACAAAAACCAATACGTAAAAATAACAGAATGACATTGTCCAAGTCAAGGAATAAATCTCAAGCAAACATTTCACATATTACATAATACTAAAAAAAAAATCTTAAAAGTCTTCAGGAAACAATTGATGATTTTCCATAAAAGTCCAAGAACCGAATATAAAGTTATGCATATTTTTGTTTTTTTTTAAATTTAGAAAGGAAATGAAATTAATAAGTGAAATAAAAAAAAACTAAGTTTAAAGCACTAAAGGTGGCAGTTGCCACAAAAAAGCATGGCCAACGCCATCTTTCCATGGCCAGTGCCACCAGGGTCATGGCCAGCGCCATATATTGGTGGCTAGTGCCATCTTAAAGTGTGGCAGGCGCCACATGCCTCCTCTTTTTTTATATTTTGTTTTACAAATAATAATCATAAACCATAAACCATGAATCCAGCTTATAAATAAAATCCAAACAAGTTCATAATTGTAACGTTTATTCATGAATCAGACGTTGGCATAATAAAATATAATAATAGTATGAAGCAAATGGTTATGATATTTTGAAAACGAAATGAAACAGAAATGGAACGTTACCTAGTGGAGACGGTCCAATGCCTCTTCATAAGTATGTATTCTAAAAAAAGACGAACTTCTTCTTCAGAATGCCAGAATAAGTAAGGGAGAAAGAGAGTATTCAACCTCTATTTTTTTGGGGTGAATACTGGTGTCCTTGGAGAAGAGAAGTAATGCTCTATTTATAGGAAAAAAGAGGCATGGTCTGATTTTTTTATTTTGCCAAGATTACCCTTTTCCAAGTTTCTCGTGCAAGCTGGCTTGGTTTGAAAAATCTTCACTGATCAGAGGTTAGGTTGCTTTTGTGTGCTGATGAGACTTAGAGCCATGCTTTTACTGAAAAGTTTTTCTTTCTTCATGATGAAATGCATCCACTTGTGTTTGCATTAGTTTAAATAAAACGTATTATTATTTTATTTTTTTCTGAGTGTAGCCTGCATATTGTGGCAATTGCCACATAGCAATCCTGGCAAGTGCCACCATTCATGTGGCAAACGCCACACTCCCCTACATGGCAGGCGCCACCTTTCTTGTGGCAAGTGCATCATTTTTTCATGGTGGGCATCATTCATACCTTTGAGGCAAGGGCCACATTTCTTCATGGTGGGCCATGCATTTCATGGCCAATGCCACCAAAGTGTGGCCAATGCCATGAAATGCCCCCTTTTTTGTTTTTCTTTTTTCTTTTCTTTTTTTTTTTGTAAAACAACATTCATAAATGCCTTGGTGATCTTGAAACACATGAGAACTTGGTTTATTATTCTTGTCCTCCTCCTTGTGTCAATCCTAATTTTCACAAAAGAAACAAACTAGCAAAGATATGGGTTAGTTAATAATGCACAGATGAATGAACCCTAAATGTAAGTGCAAGATGTTATGACATCTAAGGGGTAAAATTTGGGGTACAACAGTTGCCCCTATTTAATTAGCTTTACCGGATGGCACAGGGAATGGAAATCCTCGGGACATAAAGGTGAAAGGTATTGAAATATAGCAAACTAAATTTTTTTCCCTTAGATGCAAATGATATGCAAAGGAAAAACAACAGACATGCTGACATGCCATGAACTCTAGCATGATGAGATGATGGAATGCTAAATGCAAGATGCAGACAACAACAAAAGCAAACGGGGATAGAGCAACACCATGAGCAAACACTCACTAGGGATGACAACAACACTGGGGAAACTGAAACAAATTGGGGAATATCTAAGGTGACTGAGCAACTGGTTCAAGCGTGACCGGATGACACTTAGAAAATATAACACAAGATCCTCAATGGAACTAGAACCGGAAAGACGGTCTCCACTGGGGAATCAGATAACAAAGACTCAATCTGGAAGAACATTAGAAAGAGAAAGGTACATCTGAAAGAGCATCAGATGGCAAAAAAACCAGACATCCAATAATGGCTTTGGCGAAAGGTAAACATAATATCTAATAATGGCTTTAGATAAAAGTGAACAAAGCAGGGATCCAAGAAAGCATTGGATGCAAAGAAACCAGGTAAAACAATAATGGCTTTGTATGAAAGGTACAAATCATAATATCTGAGAAGGCATCAGATGGGAATGAAATAAAAAGTTAAATCTGAGAAGGCATCTGACGTAAAGAAACCAGACATCCAATAATGGCTTTGAATGAAAGGTAGAATCACAATATCTAATAATGGCTTTAGATAAAGTGAACAAAAGAGGGATCCAAGAAAGCATTGGACAAACAGACACCAGACATTCAATAATGGCTTTGAACGAAAGGTACAAATGATAATATATGAGAAGGCATCAGATGAGAATGAAATAAAAAGTTAAATCTGAGAAGGCATTAGACGTAAAGAAACCAGACATCCAATAATGGCTTTGAATGAAAGGTAGAATCACAATATCTAATAATGGCTTTAGATAAAGTGAACAAAAGAGGGATCCAAGAAAGCATTGGACAAACAGACACCAGAAATTCAATAATGGCTTTGATCAAAAGGTATAAATCACAATATCTAATAATGGCTTTAGATAAAGTGAATAAAAGAGGGATCCAAGAAGGCATTGGATACAAAGAAACCAGTCATCCAATAATGGCTTTGAATGAAAGGTACAATCACAATATCTGAGAAGGCATCAGATAAACGTGAGAAAGGTAGAGATCCAAGAAAGCATTGGATAAAAGGACACCAGACATTCAATAATGGCTTTGAATGAAAGGTAAACTCATAATATCTGAGAAGGCATCAGATGCAAACAAGACAAAAGGTGAAGTCCAAGAAGGCATTGGATAAAAAGAAACCACAACGTCCGAGAAAGCATTGAACGAATATAAACAAGGAGATACCGAATAAAGCATTGGATTAAAGGAAATCACAATATCCAAGAAAACATTGGATGAATGTGAATAAAAGTGAAATCCAAGAAAGCATTGGATAAAAGGAATTACAGTATCCAAGACAACATTGAATGAATGTGAATAAAAGTGAAATCAATGAATGCATTGGATAAAAGGAATTACAGTATCCAAGATAGCATTGAATGATTGTGAACTTTCAGGAATGGTATTGAAAGTAAAGGCAAATCGTTATATTCAGGAAGGGTATCGAATGATAATGAGAAAGACATCCAGGAATGGCACTGAATGCAAAGGAGAAAACTCATCCAGGAATGGCACTGAATGAATATAAAAGACCTTCAGGAATGACACTGAAAGATATCCAAGCAAATTTGACGGCTTTACAGAAGATAGGTAAAACTTCCAGGAATAGCACTGGGAGAAACAAGAGGAATACGATATCCAGGAATGGCACTGGAGATCACAAGAGACGGACATCTAGGAATGACACTAGAGTGAGAGAATATGAAGATCCAGGAATAGCACTGGAATGAAAGAAGACAAACATCCAACAACAGGACTAGATGCTCAAGGAAACGACAACATTCAGGAATGACACTGAATGAAAGGACGGATAATGTTTTGGTTGGACTCAAGTGAGTTGGACTTTGACCACAAGGTAAGACGTGGATAACGACACGACCTCGGACAAAATGCAAATGAGGATGAAACACTTATGATATGCATAAATGCAGATACTGACGACACAACTCGACTCTTTTAGTGAGAAGACAAGGTTGGAAGACTAATTCCTCAACACGGGGATCACTGTCATTCTGCTTGGGGACTAGAGATGCTATTGCTGGACACATCTCTGCCACACTGGTAAACTATATAAAGTGACGATCCTTGTAGGAAGGATGGATAACTGCTTAGGGATTCCTCAAGTAACTGCCCCAGATTAACTGACTGTTATAGATGAAACTGATCATTGCTTCAGCTTGCTTGATTCTGTAAATGACTGCTCATGGTGCTCTTGGTAAGCTTTCCCCAATACGAGCCTTGAAAAATCTTCTGGATAAACCAATTCTGAGAAGGACTTTCCCCTGAACAACAACCCTTGAACCGATTCTTCAACAGGATTTGGAAAGAACTTGCCCCTGATAGAATCACCGACCAAGTTTCTTAATTGTTTGAAAATTCCTTGAGAGGAAAGCCAGTTTGCAAACAAAAGTATTTGTATAAACATGGTAATTTTAAAGCAAAGTCATGCAACTTTTGAAATCAAAATCATTTTGAAAGATGCAAAACAAATGAATCACTGGTGTGAACACGACGGTTCAAGACATTTAAAAGTGAAAGGTATGATGCCAAAACAGATGATCTGTAAAGATCTTTGGGAGTCAGTTTACGCAACCTTGCTGTAGTATGCTTTCAAAATAACCTTGCTTCAATTAGGTCTTTTGAGGGTTGTAACGCGGTCTGGTTCACGGTTTAAGAAACAAAGGATAAGGCTCAAAGTTTATTTGTCCCCACCCAAACTTCGTGATGAACTCCAATCCAAAGCTCAGTTAACACATGATATACATTCAAATTCCCATAGTCTAGGAATGAATTGATGATAATTAATGATGATTCAGACACCTTTGTAGTCATTGCTCCCTTGCAGCATTTGATTGTCCTTTATTGCCGAGGTTTTGAGATCTCTTCTTGCCTTTGTTGAGGTTTTGAGACCTTTTCTTTGTCATTAATTGGCTGAGGTTTTGAGACCTCTTCTTTGTCATTTGCTGAGGTTTTGAGACCTCTTCTTGTTTTGCTGAGGTTTTGAGACCTCTTCTTCTTGGTTGTCATACAACTTGTACAACATTTATTCATTTGACTTGAGAGAGCGGACTGGCGTCTTACATTAAGAGCTTGTATTTGAATGCATAACCAAGTTAAACTGAGAACTACCCTGCCCCATGGTTGAGATTTAAGAGTTTTTTTTGTAAGGAAAGAAAAACTCCTACTTCTAGGCTCGAAGTGGTTAACGAGGGATTATCTTCCTTATTTCTCCAGTGTTTAGGGATTGAAACAATGCCTTACATCGTCAGCAAAGTTTATTTGAAAGCATACCACAACAATTATGAGTATAATGTTTTCATCATCCTCCCTCCAATCTTTGCATGATAAAAAAGAAAGTGGAAAAGAGATAAAATATTTTGCAAAAGAAAGCATAAAGATGTAAATGGCAAACACAAATGAATCGAATCAAAAGTTGCAATGCTCATTTCATTAATCATGGAAGTAAAAACATAATTTGAAGGCAAACAGCCAGTACAAAATAAGGAAAATGCAAACAACCAGAAACAAGGCCTAGTGACTAGTTAAACACAAGGATGAGTTGTCCTATCTTTAAGAAGTAGTTGAGCTAAAGTTGACTAAAGCTTCACTTGGCGTGCCCTGGAAGAGGATTTCTCTGTACATTGGGATTGTCCTTAAAGGAGAGGATTTTTTTTCTCATCAGCTCTTGTACTTTAGCCTTCAATGCAAAGAAACCTTCCAAGTTATGGCCTACACCACCTTGATGGTATTCACAATGAAGATCAGCCCTATAGCCGGCTGGTAGAGGATTTGGAGGAGGAGGCAAAGGCCTTGTGGTAATCAAACCTTGTTGAACCATATCAGAATAAAGTTCAGTGTACGACATGGGAATAGGATTAAAGAGGACCTAAAGCGACGTTATAGACGATCGTGTACCTTATAAAAAGAGGACCTAAAGCGACCGGGTTGTGTGCCTTATACAAAGAGGACCTAAAGCGATCCATAAACGTCGTGTGCCTTATACGAAGAGGACCTAAAGCGACGGGGAACATCGTTTGCCCGACGGGGAGTTACACTAAGTAACAAGCGATGATTCCAATAATTCCTGAGTGAATTAATGATGAGATGATGGATGGAACGGTACCGCATTGCATTGCATAGAGTCGTTGTGTTGGTCTCTGTGCATTTGCATAAATCCTGAATGGATTGATTTTGTGTGGAATTGTGAATGGAATTGATGAGTTGATATATATATATATATATATATATATATATATATATATATATATATGTTGGTGATAAATGCATTGAGCTTGATTGATATGCCTTTGTGATGGATGTATGAGATATGAATTGTGTTGTTTTGTATTTGAATTATGGTGTAAGTTGTGGTGAGAATGTTTTACATGTGTATTCTGTGTTAGTACATAATTGTATGCAACTATATTATAATTGTGTTTCTCACCCTTCTGCTGTTTTGAATGCTCTATGAGGCATTGCAGATTAGATGCTGGAGGTCTTTTTGTGAAGATTATGTCTTCATTCTTTTGTCGGTCAGCTCTGATATGTAGCACCGGGTAGTCGGGGAGATCGTTGTTTGACTTTTGTGTATATGTATATATATCTTTTTGGATTGTACATGTATGAATCTGTATATGACAGACAAACTTTTTATGTTTTATATATATATATATGAGATTTCAGTTGCAGATTTTCCGCTTTTATTCTGTATCTGAATTGTGGGTGTTAGGAACTGAGTTCCTCTGTTATGTGCTACCTAATTGTTGCATATCTATATGAGCAGGTTATTGTGTTTTTCGTCATTTTGATGTGACGCCTCCGTCTATGCCGTGAATGTTTTTATTATACTCTGATTAATTGTTATTGCTTTAATTAGTTGGGGGTATAGATTAGGGGTGTTACAGTGGGCGCCATTTTTTCTGTAGCAAGCGATTTTGGACGTGGTTCTTAAGCACTGTCGCTCTGGGGTACTACAGGTCGATTCATTTTTTATCCTATTGAAGGTGACTAAGGAAGGGAAACAGATGTCTCCAATTAACCCTGCTTGCATACTGAGTTTAAACAGATGACTGTTGGTTTACAGATGCGGTTTAGATTGTGGGCCTCTCTCAGCTTATTTTGCTAAGAACATAGTGTGACAGGATTATGCTATTGGTGAGGATGTTAGGACTGATGCTTTTCGATTGATGTATGAAGGAGATACTGGATTTTGGGTTTTTTGATTAGTATGCTCGCTAAGATTTTTCAATCTTATGCCTACGTATTCCCGTTAAACGAAATAGGGAAATCAGAGCGATCGTAGTTCCTCCTATTCTATGGGAGGAAAAAGGTTGTTTTGGTGTCTTGTTCAAAGCCCAAGATGTGAAGCAAAAGGTGATTTGTATCTTGTTCAAAGCCCAAGATGTGAAGCTGAAGGGTCTATTTGTATCTTGTTCGAAGCCCAAGATGTGAAGCTAAAGGGATTCGATTTTAGAGAGAATTTGTCATCTCTAAAGGGGAGTTGTTGATGTTTGTATGCTATGAACAAGGCACAGCTTTGATGCTAAAAGGTTGATTGACTCAACCGTGGTTTTTGTTATACAAAGCCTAAGAGGAGGCTATTGATCCAACAAGAGGGAGTTTTTTATGTGTCTCGTACGA
Organism: Lathyrus tuberosus; assembly: GCA_022829125.1. Lineage (NCBI taxonomy): Eukaryota > Viridiplantae > Streptophyta > Magnoliopsida > Fabales > Fabaceae > Lathyrus > Lathyrus tuberosus. The sequence continues at coordinate 9,092,909 of JALAZF010000141.1, read as the reverse complement.
AGCCCGAGATAGAGGCTAAAAGGGTTAACTCAACAAGAGAGTGCTAACAAGTAACTGACTCAACAAGAGAGTGCTTTTATACTTAACAAGAGAGTGTTTTAGTATGTGTCTTGTACGATGCCCAAGACGGAGGCTAAAGGAGTTGACTCAACAAGAGAGTATTTTATACTCAACAAGAGAGTTTTTGTATCTCGTACGAAGCCCGAGATGGAGGCTAAAGGAGTTGACTCAACAAGAAAGTCTTTTATACTCACCAAGAGAGTGAGTTGTATCTCATACGAAGTCCGAGATGGAGGCTAAAGGAGTTGACTCAACAAGAGAGTCTTTTATACTCAACAAGAGAGTGATTTGTATCTCGTACGAAGCCCAAGATGGAGGCTAAAGGGGTTTGACTCAATAAGAGAGTGCTTTTATACTCACTAAGAGAGTGATTTGTATCTCGTACGAAGCCCGAGATGGAAAGGGTTTGACTCAACAAGAGAGTCTTTTATACTCACTAAGAGAGTGTTAAAAGGTTAGCTCCGCTGGGGAGAATCATTGTACAAAGCCCAAGAGGAGGCTATTGTAACTGTTTCAGTTTAGTGACAGATCCAGTATATTGGATAAAGAGAAAATCAGTTCTTATATGGGTAATTTTGTGCTCATGGATTGATCGGAGGATCATGGTTATTTCTTGTTCTTTAGGGAAATTGGAAATCCAAAGGGTATTGAGACTATCCAAGTCTACTGGTGTTGTGAGAAATTGATTCTCAGATGGTGAATGATCTTTGTATGATGCCCAAGAGAAGGCTGGTATGTTAAGGGATGACAGACAACCCATTAACTGGTCTGATACTTGACTCAGAAAGACAGCTCTAGCAAATTGATGACTAGGTTCTGTTCCTATACCTGTAGAGGTCTCTGGGTCCTTGTACTAAGCCTAAGAGAAGGCATGAGAGCTTTTAAGAAGCCGAAGGGTCCTTGTACAACGCCCAAGAGGAGACGTGGATGCTTTTAAGAAGCCTGTGGGTCCCCTAACCCCGAGAAGTTCAAGACATGCCATTCACAGAGAATAGATCAAGCCAGGAAAGTTCGAGAATTTGGAAGAAACTCAAGAGATGCCATTCACGGAGAAAAGATCATCTTTGGGGAGTTAGAGTTTCTTTGACAATTTTTAAGGGTGATAGTCTGAGAAAGGGTTCAAAGAGAATCTGCCTTTCACGTCTCCATATTGTTTAACCCCAAGAGGAGGGAAGACTGTGTCTGGTAATCCTACGGGGATCTAGTTTTGTTTGTATTTAAGAGTGACCAACGGGGCTTTACCTAGTGCTAGACATAGTTGCCGGGGAAAAATCTAAATAACTATACTAGTATTACACAGTGGATATTTTGACAAGTGTATATAAAATTTTGTGAAAGAAGACTTACAGTGAGCAGCCCCACAATACAGTTATATATATGAAAGCAATAAATGAAAGTGGGTAAACACTTACTCGGTTGTAGAGCTTCCATGCTGTTTTGTTAGTTGTTCAACAAAGAAAACTTTGATAACAATATAATATTCAAAATCAAAGAAGAAAGTACTTTGAAAAGGTTGTTGGGGCTTACAACTCAAGGAGAGGCCCAGAGTTTTATCAGTGATTGCACTGTTGTTTTGAAATTGTACAGAGGGACTTATACAAGTGACTGAGGCCCAAAAAGGTTTTTTGTAAAAAGGGATGGGTCTTACACTCTCTCAAGAGGCCCAAAGGTTTATTTTTATACAAGTGGTGGGGCTTACAGCTCAAGGAGAGGCCCAAGGTTTTGTTTTGAAAAGGCGACGATCGCGCCGTGATTTTGAAAATACAACGAGACTTATACAACATCTGAGGCCCAAAATTGTTTGTATTTACAAAGGATTGGGTCTTACACTCTACCAAGAGGCCCAGAGATTTATTTTGAATGAAAATCAAGGAAACCCTAAATTTGTTTTCTTTTAAAAGTAAATATTTAAAGAAAATCAAATAAAATGATAAAAATACCAAATAAGTTTGAATAAACCACTTTTGATTTTTGTTTAAGGTTTGAAAAATGAGGTTTTAATCACAAGATGAATTAAAACTCATTTGGTTTTGATTTTCAAGGTAAATATTCACTTTTAAATGTTTAAAAACAAATTAAAGATGAATTTATTCACAAAAATACTAATTATATTAAATAATTAATATAAACTTAATTTTTTTGTGGAATAAAATATTTCAACATTTTTGTTATTTTTTACAAAAAGAATCAATAAAAAATAATTAAAATTGAAGGAGTTATTAATTTTCCAATTAATTAATAAAACATAAAAATATTGGAAAAATAGCAAAAAAGGTGGGAAAACACAAAATGGTATGGGTGGGGTTTGAACCCACGACCTCATGTGTACAGGGCGCGCGCCTTACCACTGGGGTGGTGATACATCCGTTGATTGAAACGAAACAACAAATATACAAGGCTTGCCTTGTTTTCTAGGCCTGTCCAAGGCAAGGCAAGGCAAGTTTTGGCTTAGAAACGTGAAGGCCATAACTTTCTAATTTCTCCTTGGATTGAGACAAAATTTAGGTATATCCTGCCTAGAATTCACAAGGAATCCAATGGTGGTGGTGTTTTTTTCAGATCATGCTCACATTGAAAAACCCGATAGTGGTTTTGAAATAGGCCATGATTTGCATTTTCTATGCCATCTCTTGGTACAAGCATGAATTACATGATAAATGGGTGCAAACACAACACATATAACATGTATAAGAGGTGCATGATCAGTGGACATCAAAAGAAAGCATGATTCAAAGAATCCAAGTTGTGATGTTTACCTCTTTTTGGAGCTTTTGTGCAATCTGCCAAGCCACTTGTTCCAGAAATGATTTGATGCTTTGGACACCCTCAAATGATCTCTTAGAAGCTTTTAGGATGGTTGGAATCAGCTGGAAACCTCAGGAACAAGTTTGAGCTCTTTCTTGCAAAAGGGGCAAAAGTGACCAAAATAGCAACTCCCTCAAATGGTGTTCCAGATGAGGGGAACCATTTGGTACAGTTCAAGGATGATATTTGGAGTATGTTTGAGGTTTTATCTGGTTTGGAAAGTGACTGAATCAAGACATGGCTTGAAAAATGCACAAAAGGCCTATTTTGAGGTTTTGAGAGGTGACTTTGTGATTTTGGTGTTACAGGTCACTTGTGAGAGTTTGGACAGCTTAGATATGATATATTGGATGTGTTTGGATCATGAGCTGTGGTGGAATTGCTCTCTAACTCAAAAACTCAGAGTTACCTTGCTAAAGAAGGTATTTTTGCCTAGAGAAAGAGATTTTGAGGAAAGCAAGTGTTGTAGTGCTTTGGTGTACTCAAACTGAACACAATTGAGCTCTATTTATAGTAGAGCAAGTTTGTTTTGGCTGCAATAGTGAATGGCAACTACAACATAGGTTTGACCAATGTTGAGCAATGAGAATCCAAGTCTCCTCTAGCCATTGACTAGAGGTTAGGGCACAGGCTACTGGTCCCCTTGGTCTTGGATAAGTCTTGATTGAATTCAGTTGGAAATGGCTCAGTCCATGCCACCTTGGTGTATGCATTGAGTGCTCAAATCCAAAATTGGAGTCTTGTCCCTCTTTTAGGTATTTCTAGGTTTGGCATGCTATTTTTGGTTCCAAAGACTTGGGAGGCTTGGGATCAGAGTTGGTTCCTCCTTGGTCCCCCCTTGAGGTGTCCAGATAGATAGAGTTGCTTCCCCTTTGCAAAATTTGGGCAAATCGAGCAAAACTCCAAAATCTGCCTTGCTTTGGCAGTTTTCTGCAAGGCATGTTGCCATTGTCATATCTCATGGCTCAAGTTGAGTTTGATGGAGTTTTTGGCCATTTTGGAAAGCCCTTATATGATACAACAACTGTTTGATCATAATTGGTTTTGATACTTTTTGGATCCAAGTGAAAAATTCCCCTACATTTGGAAAAAAGTGAAGGCAGATTCTGACTTAGTGAAAATTTCACTAAGTGTTGGAAAAAGTGGCATTTCATGTTTTCAGCCATTTTGATCATTCCATAACTCAAAATCCATGATGAATTGGAATGAGGTGTAGTTGAAGCTTTTGTAGAGGGCCATGAGGGCTACAAATATAGCTTTGGATGGAGAAAAATAGCCTTGTGGTTTAGGAGTTATGATCCTCCAAAGTTGGTACCCTAGCCACTTTGTTCCATAACTTAGAAAAATTTCTAAGTTTTTATGGTTACCCCTTTTACAAGTTATCCCACTTTTCTTGATTTTTCTTGATGAATGATGATCCAAATCACACATTAACATCATTTTAGGTTTAAAGAACCATATTTGTGAAAAATCTCAGAAAGTCAAAGTTGACTTTTGTGCACAGTTGACTTTTTGTCAGATGAATTCCAAACCGTGCGATCCTTTATGAAATCAAGTCCTTAACCTAAATCAAACTTGATAGATTGATTTTATAGGTGTTATAGGGTGTATTGAATCATGTCCTAGGGTTTGGGAGCATGTCTTGGTCAAAAGTCAAAGCTACAGTTGACTTTTTCCGCGAAACCCTAATTGTGGTTCTGATGAAATTGAGACTTGTTGCTCAAGCTTCTTGGATTAATCCATTATTGTAAATGGATCAATGTAGTATGTTAGAGACCCTCAAATCATTCCTTGAGGTCTTGGCTCATGATTTGTCCCAAAAGTCAACTTAGGGGTGAATTAGGTCAAGAAACCCTAATTCCCGATTTTTGATGTATGCATCCCCTGTGTCTAAATTGACTTGATGCTTGGGTCCATGGGGTTCCATGGAGCATCTTAGGTTATGTTTTAAAGCATTGGCTCATGGCCAGAGGAAAATTTCCATCTGGAGGCCCTGGTCGACCAAAACCCTAATTTGGTGACACTGGCGATCTTGAGGCTTAATCCACCTAGAAGGGAGTAACCTTGTGCTTAATCCTTGAAGTGGGAGTCCTCTTGATCCTTTGTGGATGTTTGAGAGGTTTAGACAAGTTGAAGATCATGTCTATTCTTGATTGATCCTTTGTCTAAGGCTCAGAGAGGGCTTGAAACCCTAATTTTTGATAGTAGTGAATGCTCACACATCTTTGGGGAGACTGATGAGGTATGATGGTTCATCCATATTGTGATGATGATTTGTACAATTATGGGGAATATTAGTGGTCAAAATTTTGGGTATGACACTATGTAGATTGTTTGTTTCACTAACCCTCACTTAAAATACATTCATTTAATTTGACATAGATACTTATAATTTGCAAATTAAGTTGTATTTGAAAACCAACTTATATGAATCAATGTTTCCGAATTGCATGCCTCTCATCGTTCATCTCACGTTCTTTTATATATAGATTATGGTATAATGATCTGTCTCCTTAAATGCTTCGCTATTTTCCATTATAGTTAAATTTTATTAACAAAAATTTATTGGTTAATCTGCCTAACCATCAGCACTTATAATCGTATAAATTACGATTATAAAAATTATGATGATAAGTTATGATGATGAGGCATAATATCCAATGTCTTGTTCTTATGGAAATATAACTATAATCGAAGAAAGCGATATATCGAAGGAGTCAGACCAATAAACCACAATATATATGTAAAAGAGCGTGAAATGCACGATGAGTCGAATGCAATCAGAAAACAACAATGGTTTGTTTAAGTTGGTTTTCAAGAATGGTTTAATTTTCAGATTATAGACTTCTTCATCAAATTGAATCCTTGTATTTCTTTAGTGAGGTGTATGGAAAACAAGCAATCTACATTTAATATGATAAACTATAGGTACTTTCAACAACGGTTATTTATTGTAACTGAGATCAAAGATAATATGGGTACTTTCAACAAATGTTATCTATTGTAACCGAGATCAAAGATAATTTATGTTTTACATAATTTTCTTCTGATGGGTTTCGAACCCAGTACCTAAGTGTATATATCACAACGGTTTATTAGCATAACAGTTGTGATATGTGGCGCGCGTCCTGACTTTCAATAATGGTTTCCAGACCATTGTAGAAACAACGAACTTACAACGACACTCTACTTAACAACGGTATGCCAGGTGTGATGGTACCCCTTTTCAAACCGTTGTGAAATGGATTTTCCGTAGTAGTGTAATAACCCTAATAATATTAATAATGGAATATCTCATCATTTATATCATTATTATTACAAATTATTCTAAGATTTAATTCTAATTAATTCATTACACTAAGATCTCACACTCACCCTTATACACATACCCTCAACTAAACCAATGCCAAAATAATTACACGAATAAAATCACAAAATGACTAAATATTTAAATGGGGTGTTACAACTTGAGCCTCAATCCCTCTCTTTGTTCACTTCTCTGCACCCTATCTCTCTCATTCTCTGGTCGTCTTCTACCTTCAGGCTCACCGGAGAGGGGTGGCAGTCGGCGACGACGCCACCATCCTCTCTGGCGGCGACCCACCTCCAAACACCATACTTTAAACACGAACCCCACTCTTTTTTTTATCCTGTTTCCAAATCCCAAACTAATTTTACCAAAATCATGCCAAATCAGCGGGATCGGACCAATCCGAAACCCCAAATTCACAAACTAAAAAAAACACGCCCCAAATCAAATCAAAAGCCAACAACGATTCAAACAATCAACATATCAAAACAAACACAAAACAACACTAGTTGTTTTTTTTAAATGAATGAAATCAATGACACTAGTCCAAGAATATAAGGTAAAGCAAATTATTCAGAGTTTCAAGTTAAGCACGATGGAGTATTTAAAGAGGAAGAAATTATATCGAAAATGTTCAAGTGAAAAAAGAATTTGTTCCATTGTTCTTGATTATTTATCTCCTTTTTTTGCTACTCTGTTTAATTTCCTCTTCCACTCTGAATACCTTTGCTGCTGTGATGTTGTGTTGGTTGCTGAACTTAGGCTTAGAGTTAGGTGGAAGATTGAGTTCACCTTTCTCAGAGCTTTAGTGTGAAGCTCTGACAAGGTTGGGATTTTCTGAGCTTTGAGTGATGGATCTAGGATGATTTTAGCAGAGGTTCAGTGTGAGTTTTGTTGTGTTTATGAATAGAATAGTACGTGTGAGAAATTGTTGAGATTGCTCAAATATTTTTTTTTCCAAACTTGTGAATTTCTTAGATATGGTGAGGTGGGGAATCATTCTGTTAGGGCCTTTTTCTCAATCCCTAAAATTGGGGGATTTCGGTGGAGTGGGTAGAAACACATTTTTCTTGTTGGGATGCTTTTGCTATTATTATTTTGTTTGTTCTACCTTCAATTTTCTTTCACATGTATGATGCGTATGCTGCATTGATGTATGGATGTGCAAGAAAATTTAAAGCAGAATAAACAAAATATCATAGCAAACGCATATGAGGGAGTAAAAAGCGTTTCTACCCCACTCCACCAAAATTCCCTAATTTCAGGGATTGAGAAAGGGACCCTACCAAAATGATTCTCCACTACATCATATCTCAGAAATTCACGCGTTTGGAAGGAAAATATCTAAGTAATCTCAACAATTTCTCACACGTACCATATCCCAAATCCTTTCACTATAAATTAGAGTCACTATTCTATTCACAAAAAAAAACAAAACTCATACTGAATCTCTGCTAAAATCATCCCATATCCCACACTCAAAGTTTAAAAATCCCAACCCTTTCAGAGCTTCACATTGAAGCTCTGAGCAGGGTGAGCTTAATCCTTTACCTAACCTTAAGCCTAAGTTCAGGAACCAACACAACATCACAACAACAAAAGAATTTGGAGTGGAAGAGGAAACCATCCCAGATCCCACATTCAAAGCTAAAAAATCCCAACCCTTTTAGAGCTTCATATTGGATCCGGTCTGATTTATTGAGTTTCTGCAGTAGATAGAGTACTACTCACAACTGTTGGAGGAGAAAATAATGAGAAGTGTACAAATGTAAGAGAGAGGGTTCTAATGTGTTGAATTAGCATGAGGCCTTAACTAAGTTTAAATCCCTAAAAAAGGATGAGGCCTTAACTTAAGGTATTATGTTTTTGTTGTAAAGGTTTGATATGATTGTTCTGAGTTTGTGTGTTTGCAGAGAGATGATGGTGAATCTATTAATTCTCAGGGCTACTTGCTATTTGAGTATCTTGAATGAGGCACTCCTTATGGCTATGAACCTTGGCTGATAAGGTGTGATAACTTGCTGAGTCTACGTTGCTAAATGCATGGTAGTTTGCTATTTCCATAACTTTCTTTAGCTTTTAATTAATTTCCAATATTTGGTTGGATAGATGATGGACCTTGCTTTTCGTTACCCCCAACTGCTGACACTTAGAAGTTGTGATATACCATCATGTAGCATGGTATTCTTCTTTATTCATGTATTTGACATTCTACTTACACATAGTTGTTGGATTTCACTAAATAACAAAGTTAGATAAAGTGATGATAACATATCAATTTATCATTCACATGATAAAATCATGAAAAATAGAATTTCATTTTCCAATTCCCGGTGCTGATTATTTTTTAGATCCTTTGACTAGAAATCATTGCATTCAATATTCATTTTGCTATTATGGTTTATGGAATCCCAACTAAGGACGAGACTGGTGTTAATGACTTGGTTTCAAAAAAGAATATGAACATTCTTACATAATAAGTATATGTGGGTAAACCTCATATTGTAATAAGACAACGAGTCTGAAAATTGTGTTTATACTCTTCGTAGTTAATTAGAAAATGTGTATATTTTAAATTAACTTGGCTTCTCATTTAACCTATGTATCCCTTTCGTTGCCTTCAATTGCTTGATTACTTCATGTTTTGCATAATTATTCAATGCCTTCAATTGCTTGATTATTTCATGTTTTGCATAATTATTTGAATTTTGTTAACCTATAGTTGTCTTCGAATAGTTGTCAAAGTTGAGAATTATTCAATAATAATAATGATAATATTATTAGTTTACTTGCAATTTTTGACATATCAGGAAAGGTTCAAAAAGTGGCACAACTGGAAGGTGTTTTGGATGCCAGGGAACTGGTATAAAGATTACCAAAAGCCAGATTGGTCTGGGCATGCTTCAATATCTGCTAATGGAAATTTCATTTTCAATATCTGCTTGGTTGTTTCTGTGTTGTTTTGCCCAGCTCATGCATCGTTGTTTCAGATGAGGTCATTAGTGAGAGAGATAGATGTCCTGAATGCAAAACAAAAAGGATTACTCAAGAAAAGAAGGTGCTGGAGGTGCATGTGGAAAAGGGAATGCAGCAGGGTCAAAAGATTATATTTGAAGAACAAATTGATGAAGTCGTAAGTAGTTTTTTTAAAACATTTTTTTGCTAGGTGAAGCTAGCAGGATTATACTTGAGTGAATCACACACTCAAAGATACAACAGAGTCGCCACCGAACTTTATTTAGTCCTAAAGGATAGGGAAAATTTCGATAAAACCCAAAGGGAAGAGAAATGGGTCAGGGGGTCAGTTATGCGAAAGGAAGGTACTAGCACCTTACACATCCGTCGTACTCGACGAGAACTATTTCGCTTGCTTCTAGGCTTGGATGGGTTATCTATCTAAAGGTTTCTCGCTAAAAGAAATGAGAGAAAAGAGAAAAGAAAGAAGAAAGTGCTCGCGGAGGATTAGGGCCCTCGTGCCTACGTACCCTCATAGTGCAATGAGGAAATCAGAGCGCCGTAGTTCATGGAACCAGGGAAAAGAAAAGGAGAAGGAGCAGAGAAGGTGGAAGTGTGCTTGCCAAGATCATCGTAATCTTTTGCCTACGTATCTTACATTCGAATGAATGAAGAATCAGAGTGTTCGTAGTTCGTGGAACCAAGATGAAAAAGAAAGGAACAATGTCAAAACCAAGAGAATAAGAAAGAGAAAACTCCGTTGGGGATGTAAAAGGATTTGTGTCAAAACCAAGAAAGACAAAGGAAAATTAGCGACTGAGTTGGGGAGTAAATAATAAAGTGACTGTGCTGAGGATTAGAGGGTTAGTAACCCTACTGGGTACCAATCAAAGGGATGGTGTCAAAACCAAGAGAAAGGATTCAGTATGTTAACTGACTGGCAGTGGTTAATCGAAGAAAAAGAGAGTAAAACTCTGTGGGGGAAAAAGGGTTGGTGTCAACAGACAGGCTGCGAAGGACCAAAAAGAGAGTATTGAACCAAGAGAAGGTGTTTGACTTTGAAAAGATTTCGGTATATTAATTGATAGATAGTGGTTAACCGAAGAAAATATTGCAACTCTGCGGGGGAAAGGTTTCAACAGATAGGCTGTGATCAACCAAAAGATCAGGTGTAGAACCAAGCGAAGGTTGTAACCCAAAGGACGGGTATGGAACCAAGCGAAGGTTGTGACCCAAAGGATGGGTGTGGAACCGAGTGAAGGTTGTGACCCAAAGGGGATGTCGGTACACTGACTGAACAAGCAGTACTTGACCAACGAAAAGGGTGTTGGAACCAAAAACAGGTTACTAACCCAAAGGTGTGAGTATTTGAACCAAGGAAGGTTACTATCTCACAAGGTATTGTTTTAACAGACGGACTGTGATTAACCAAAAGGGACAAGTGATTAACCAAGAGAAGGTGATTAACTCAAAAGGTATTGGTTTTAAAAGATAGACTGTGATTAACCAAAAAGAATGAGTGATTAACCTAGAGAAGGTGATTAACTCAAAAGGAGTTTAGTATGTTAATAGACAGGTTGTGGTTAACTGAAAAATGGGTGATTAACCAAGAGAAGGTGATTAACCCAAGAGCAAACTCACTATGTTAACAGATAGACTATGGTTAATTGAGAAAGAAGTGCAAAATTGGTGTTTTAACTGACAGGCAGTGGTTAACCAATCAAAGGGAGAGGAACCAAGAGAAGGTTGCGAACTCCGCTAGTGCTTTGGTGTTTAACAGGAAGACTATGTTTAACCGAGGAACGAGGTTGCGACTTGTTGGGGAACATAACATTGGTTTTTAACAGTATGACTGTGATTAACTAAAGAAATAATGATTTTGAATCTTCTGGGGAATCATAGGACAATGATTGACCAAAAGAAAAGGGTATTGAAACAAAGAGAGTTTGCTAACCCAAAGTGATAAAGATTTTTAACCAAGGAAATAGTGATTGATCAAGAGAGAGATTGAAGGGGGCAAGAGTGATCAAGGATCGACTCGACTGAGGATTGAGAGTCTGGAGATAAAGATGATTATTCCAGGCATAGGGTCATTCGTCCCCTACTCAAAATAATCAAGATGAGTGCATGAATTCTCCACTCCCATCCCTTCTCTAGCGCCAAAGTATAGTGCGGAAATTGAAACGGACAGCGTAACCGCGCCAATTTGTACAGTGCTCCACTACATCGTGCGAATCTTCGACTCGACAGGGGAGAAAGAGAAAGAAGACTCTAAAAGAAGCCTAAAGAGAAGAGCAAGGAAGGATCAACTAATTGAAACAAGGTTTCGATTAATTAATCAAAGGGAATTGCTATGCTAACAATTTTCCAAAGAGGTAAAAAATCATTAAAGCAAAAGTGTGGATTATTGGTTATACAAGATTAAATTTGCTCAATCAAGAAAAAACTTAATGCAATCAAGAATGAAAGTGCAAAACAGTACCAAATTTCATTTAGCATGCATCACAAATCATGTTAACATGTGAACAAAAGATGTGTAAGAATGATCATGAACAAATGTCAAGAATGCAAACAATTGCAAGAATCGATAAATCGTGCATCAAAATATTGTAAGCATGCTTCAAACAGGGGATAAACAACACATAAAACACCCACACATATCAAGCATATCAATCCAAGGAAGTTAGAGGAGGAAAGAATGCCAAACAAGCTTGAAAATGCCAAAAAATGACACTCTGTTACAGTGGTAATCGATTACCACATGCAGGTAATCGATTACCTGCTTAAAAACAACGTATTTTGGGAAAATTTAAGCAGAGTAATCGATTACCCTCATATAGGTAATCGATTACCATTGTAACAGTGGAAAAAAAAAACAGCTTTTCAAAAAGCACTTTCAGCACCTAATCACTTGTCCAAACTACCACATGCTATGGTATGAATTTATGCACGAAAATGACATGAATTATGAGCAATTAATCACATAATTGAAAGCATTAACATAGAGATCAAAGATCAAGCAATCACATGATTCATTAAACCGAAAAAACATCGAAACTACATTGTAAATGCGCGAAAGTGATCGAAATAGTGAGTAGAGTAAGATCTAGCAACCTACAAGCTGGAGAATTGGCTTGGTGATTGTTGTGAGTGAAATGCAGAGAGAAGAAGCCAAGAAAACTAGAGAATTATGCTCTTGCACTTCAAATCGTAGCTTAACCGAGCAAAAATGCGAAAATGCACCGAAATCGAATTTGCACCGAATTGATTGATGTGAACACTTGAATTTGAAATAAAACTTGCTGAAATTCCAGAAATCCAAGCAAAATTGATGATGAATGGAGGCTTAAGCTCAAGAGGAAGCAATTTCAATGTGAAATTGGCTACTCTTCAATGGTGATAATGGAGCTTTAGTATGGTTTGGGGAAGAAGATGAAGATGAATGTGTAGAACTTGCAGAAAAATACAGAGAAAAATGAGAGAATTGAGAGTGAAAAGAGTGAGAAATGTGAGAAATGGTTGAAAATCCTTTGTGGAATGATGGAGCTTGTTTATATAGAGTTTTGGTTTGGAGTTGCTAGGTTTGGAATGTGCTTTGGAGTGAGCTTTGGAGTTAGTTAAACTCAACTCACCGAGTCGGAAGTTGACTCGTTTAGTTAGTTAGTTAACTCGGTGGATCAATCCCAATGTAAATCCAAATCAAGTGGTTCACATACTTGGAAATTATGGAACATGGTGCACTTAATTTAAAGTGATGCGTTGGAGTAAATGTAAGTGGAATGTCTTGAATGGTCTTGAACTGTCTAGAATATTCCACACAATGCTAGAACCAAGTAGAACACAAGAGAAAAGAGAGTGTAAAGTTGTTGTCCTGAAAATGCAGTAGAAACTGCAAATATGCAGAGGTTAATCGATTACCCTATATGTGGTAATCGATTACCACAGGAAAAAATTGCTCAAATTGCTTATGAACAAGTGCTAGGGCCCCGGTTTCTGATTTTCCACCTCTTGCTTTAATGAATAGGCATAGAAACCTTTGTTTTGTGCTTGTATTGATGATGTGATGACTTTGTGAGGATGTAACTAATCGGGCTTAGAAAACCTGAATATTCCTGCAACATAATCATAAAAAAAAATGTGGGAGTGCATATGCCAGCGATGCAAATGCACATGCTTATGCAAAAGGGAGGTCAAATTTCGGGTTACGACACTAGGCATAATGGTTTGTAATTTAGTGTACTATTAATAGTTTGATACTTAATAAGGAGAGCCAGAAGTTGATTATTTTAGTCTTCTTCATGGTTGTTTGTCATGTTGGAATTGATATTTAATTATATATGTTGCAGCCGGACGTAATCACCGGAGACATAGTTTTTATCATGCAAATGAAAGGGCATCTAAAGTTCAGGAGGGAGGATGATGACCTCCATATTGATCATAATCTGACCTTAAATGAGGCTCTATATGGCTTCCAATTTACTGTCACACATCTTGATGGAAGGAAACTCTTAGTCAAATCAAACCCTGGAGAAGTAAGTTATATATAAAATCAGAGAATAAGTTATAAATATTTTTATAAACGAGAGTTATGGATATTTTTATAATCGGAAAAAAGTCTATTATTTATACAATTACTTTTATAAACGGGAATAAGTCTCAAGTATTCATATTGTTGTAGGACCAATAAATGACTTGTGATCTTATGGTTGCTTTGCTCAACTTATAAATATCTTGATTGACGGGAGTATTTTTAGATGGCGAGCAACAATTTCTTTTAGCTTTTATCATTTAGTGATCCAAAGTTTAACATCATTGTTGTTGTTTTATATTAATTCACTACAAAATTCATTTTTGACTAAATTGTAGAATTTTTTTTAACAAATCCGATTAACATCAAAGACTTAATACTCACTTGGTCAAGTATATTAATTTAAGAGTTCTTTTTATTTCTCAATTTAACAGTTGTAGATTATTCATCATAATGAAGGTCCTTGTAGGCATAAATTCACGGATATATGTGAATGTATCTATGAGATACCAATGGTAGGCTGTTCATTTTAATGCCTATCTTTTAAATCTTTCATTTGTTGTTGTATTATATTAATTCACTACATAATTCATTTTTGACTAAATTGTAGAATTTTTTTGACAAAATCCGATTAACATTAAAGACTTAATACTCTCTTGGTCAAGTATATTAATCTAAGAGTTATTTTATTTCTCATTTAAAAGTTGGTGTATAGTATTAGCCTATATTTGTAACTATGTGAATTTTAACCAATTGAAAAATGAATTCAAATTTGATAAATGAAAGTGGACGATATGTAATGTGAATACAGACGAGATTCGTTCTATAACACAAATTTCTTACTAGTATACATTAAAAAATATAAATATATTAGCATTTTCCTTCTAAAATAGAGATATCACCAATTAAAATATCAAAGTGTGATTCTTTAAAAAAATACGTAAATTGACGAGTAGTTTTATTTAGCTATTTAGTAGTGGTTGATGTAGAATTACTAGTGCCCATAATTTGAAAATTGAAATCCAAAATTTCATTAACTTTTTCGAATGCCACCACCTCAGTATCTCAAAGAACATTAAGGAGAAACATAAGCAACACAACCCAAATATAACATCCTCATAACATAGGAAAATAAAAGTATAAGAGATGCCACCACTACCATAATTAGCCACAACACTAATAACTTCACCTAACCAAAGATTACGAAAATAATTATGCTTAAAACAAAACCACTACACCTGCTACCAGTACAAAACCAGTACCTACTGGTTTTGTTAGGAATCAACGGCTATTTATTTTGTTATTTTGAGTGTTATTCCAAATTTTCTTTTTTCTTTACTTTTTTATTTTTCCATTCCCGGCTTCAAACCAATCACATGCTACACTGCAGACACTGCGCTCTGCAATTTTGTACATTCACTTGATTTTTTAATATAAATATGAAATTATGAACAATAAATCAATCAAAGAATCAAAGTAAAGAGGTAGAATAAAGAAGAGGAGAGTGTAAAATCAGAGAGAAATTTATTTGCTTTGATGTTTACACATTCTAGTTGAAATGTGAACAAGTTTTTTTTCTCTTTCATTTCTTGTATTCTACTTTCTCTTATTTCTTTAGGAAATTGTGTAGTGATATGCATTTCTCTGTTGTAGATATTAAGACTTTTACACCATCTTACTACACACTACATCAAGGTATATTTCACAAAGACAGATCTTTCTTTCGTTTCTAATTTACAAATGCTTCGATATTGGTCTGTAATGATCAACAATGCCAATATGCATCAATCTGCCTCTAATATATTTATATCAGTTAAGGTACGCTTAGTAAATATTTTTTAAGCACGTAAATATTTATATTTTATAATATTTTGTTTCCCTTGCTTGTTATGACTGTTGGGAATCGTCAGAATCTCGTTATAATAATTCATATGGGGAGATATTAATATTGATCTTTCTTGTTGTTGATTTGATTAGATTAATACACAATAATCGCAAATAGAAGTGTCATAGGGTGCAAGTTGATTTTTGAGATTTAAACAATACGGAGATGGTTCTAGGCAATGGAACTTAACACTTCCTTATTGTAAGAGTTATCCCTACTCTTGCTATCTCTAGGTAATGGAACACTATGTGAACAATGTTTTCTTAAATAAGTTATTTTAAGAGAAATTATATATAATAATCACTAGACTTTTAATACTAGCACATCTCTAGAGTGCAAATTAAATAAAATCATTTATGGTCGTAGACAAGTTCCTAGGGTCTAGTTTGAAAAACTCACTACCATTCTTCATAATTTTGTCTTTTATACTAGCAAGTGTGATCTCTCACTTTTTATGTTCATCAAACAAAATTATTTCATCTGTATGCATGTCTATGTTGATGACATCTTAGTTACACGGAATTTCAAAAGCCACATTCAACTCCTAGTTTCAAAACTCCATGATTAATTTTCCCTAAAACAATTTTTTTTTTTTGAAATCTTGGTATTCGGCCTTGCGACCGACTAATCCAAGAGGGATCAATATCCACCGTCCACTAGCGGAGGTTCCGTTTCAAGGCAGAGCAAAGCTCCGTATGGACTGGCCCACACAAGAGTTGATTGCACCTAGTAGGATTCGAACCTGAGACCTTGAGAGGAGCACACTCTCAAGACCCAAGCCTCCACCACTAAGCCAACCCTTGGGGGTTTCCCTAAAACAATTAGGCAATTTGATTATTTCTTTGTAGTTGAAATGACTTACTACTCAAATGAAAGTCTCTTCATCTCGTAAACAAAATACATAGGAGATCTTTTAGCCGAGACCAACATGAATAATGCTAAGAGTCTTTCAACTCCCATGACCATACCTTCTGTCACATTTTAAAAAATACTCCCTCCGTCCCAAAATATAAGAGAAAAATTCAAAAACACACTTATTAAGAAAAGTAAAAAATATAATAGTTTGACTAAGATTTTGTTAAAAAAATTTGTTTTGAAAGATGTAAAAACAATTCTGATCGGTTGCTGTTTATAGAAAAGATGAGAAAGAAAGCAAATTAAATGCAACTTGCATTTAATTTTACCTTGAAAATGATGAAAGTTGATTTTTTCTCTTATATTTTGGGACAAGAAAAATGCACTTTTTTCTCTTATATTTTGGGACGGAGGGAGTACGATCTTTCGCAATGGTCGCAGAAAAACATGATTCAAACAGAGTCTCTTACTGTCGCATTTCAAAAAATACGATCTTTCGTGAAGTCGCAGAAAAAATAATTCATACAGAGTCGTCACCAAACTTTATTTATTCCAAAGACGGGAAATAGAAAATATCGATAAAACCTTTAAAAAGAAAAATGAAAATAGTCGTCGCAACCAAAATCAGGTTCGAGATTCGATTACGCAAGGGGAAGGTATTAGCACCCCTCACGTTTGTTGTACTCAACAAGAATCTATTAGTTAAATTAGGATTGAATGTTCGCTTATGTTATTGATTTCTTTGAATGATCAAAAGTGTAAAAAGAAAATAAAAATGGTCACAAAAAGGTTTTTATTAGGGTGCTTGACAAGATTGCGAGTCTTCCTCCTACGTATCCTCAGGCAAAATGAGGAACTCAAGGCTTTGTAGTTCGGGGGGAAGACTACTGTTTGGTTGGTTTGTTTGTTTTAATGAACAAGTGCTTGAATTGCATTATAAGGGTTAAACGTTAGCTTGCATGCTCGTGAGGGAGACTTAAGCGCTAGTTTGTATACGCATTAGAAAGGATTAAGCACCATTCTTTTGGAAAAAAAATATTTATTTAAAGTGTGTTAAGGTGAACACATGTTTAAATCGCATTCTAACGGTAAAACATGGCTTGTTTACTGTCGGCGGAGGCTTAAGCGCTAGTTTGTACGCGTTAGAAGGAATTAGACAAATGTTCTCTTGTGAAAGATTTTCAATCGCATGGGGGCGAGAAAGTAAGTTTAATGTGTTTGCATGTTTTTAAAAGGTGAATGATGAATATTCAGTAAAAAGAAGACGCGAGCCTCAAAACCAATTATTCGGGGTATTACCGGAATACTAGACTCCAACGATACCTTTTTCATTCAATGTACTTGAGAAATTGTTTTGATGGACAATGAACTTTTAACAAGAACGAGACATGTGTCTCGGAGTTAATTGTTCAGAGGTTCCACCGGAATACTAGACTCCAATGGCATCTCTTTTCATTCAAGGATTCAAGAAATGTGAGACTTCAAAGATTCATTTCTTTCGTATTTGATTAAGAAAAGGTTGTATGTTATGCTTAATTGGGAAAATATTTGAATCCAATTGAAAAGAATTTAATCGGGTTAAAAGAAATTCTTGGTGTTGGACCAAGATTTAAAAATAAGTCATAATTATTTATTCTATTATTTAATAACATCACTACATATTTATTTATTTAATTTTGTAACAAATAAATAAATAGACAATTAATTAAATATTAAAATAAATAATAAAAACAAATTAGAATTATGACTAGTTATATATTTATTCAATTAATGATAGGTATTTATTTATTTAATTAATAATAACAAAATAAATAAATTACTAAAAATTAATTAATTAAATTGAATAGAAAAAAAGAAATAATAAAAAATAATTTTTAGAGTTATATTTTATTATTATCAATTGGTTTTTAAAATAATAAAAATAATTCAAACTAAACAAAAATAAATATTAAATAAAAAACAAGCAGAACCAATGACCCAAAACAAAAATGGATTGCAAATAGACACTTCGGTCCAAGCCCAATTAAAGAGGGCCCAAGGAGAGAGTGAAAGTTTTAACTCTTTTTTGGCCATGGGATTCATTGACTAGAGTGGATCAGATGGATCAAACAGTGTACAACGCGCTTGTGCATGATTTTATGGTAGAGGATCCACATGGGATCCCCAATTGACTTGTGGTCAACTCAACACGTGGCAGCACTGCCATTTGGTTGGGAGACTACACACGTGGCAACAGAAGAAAAGCTGACCATTTGGTTGGGAGACTACACGCATGGCAACAGAAGGAAAATGATTATTTGGTTGGGAGAGGGGCAGCGGCGCAACAATTCAAACAATCAACATATCAAAACAAACACAAAAACGACACCTGTTGTGTTTTTAAATGAATGGAATCAATAACACTAGTCCAAGAATAAAAGTGAGTTTCCAGTTAAACACGGTGGAGTACTTAAAGAGGAAGAAATTCTATTGAAAATGTTCGGGTGAAAAAAATTTAATCTTAAGCTCTGAGCAAGGTGAGCTCAATCCTCTCCTTAACCCTAAGCCTAAAGCAACCAACACAAGATCACAGCAGCAAAAGAATTCGAAATGGGAGATTAAATCAAATAGAGTAACAAAAAAGGAGTCGGATTATCAAGAACAAGGGAACGAAGTCTTTTTTTACATGAACATTTTTGTAGAATTTCTTCCTCTTTAAATACTCCACCATGCTTAACTTGAAACTCTGAATAATTTGATTTACCTTGTATTCTTGGACTAGTGTGGTTGATTTCATTCATTTAAAAATATAAATAGTGCCATTTGGTGTTTGTTTTTATATGTTAATTGTTTGAGTTTTGGCAGTTGATTTGATTTGGAATGTGTTATTATTTAGTTTTTGAATTTAGGGTTTTAGATTGGTTTAATCATGTTGATTGGGTAGGATTTTTGTAATATTAGTTTGTGATTCAAAAAGAGCGATAAAAAAATAGTGGGGTTCGTGTTTGAAGTTTGGTGTTTGAAAGTGGGTCGCCGCCAGAGAGGACGGTGGCGCCGTCGACCGTAGCCCTTCTCGAGCGAGATTGAAGGTAGAAAACAGAGGTTCAAATAACTTCTTTTTTCTCCTGATTCAGTTGTTATAATCTTTTTCTTTCCCTTGGCCGCGTGAAGTCTTCCAACCAAGTGGTCAGCCCTGCTGGTGCTGCCACAAAACTTTGACGCACTCTCCTTTGGCACTCTTTGATTTTTTGTTTTTTATCTAATATTTATATTTCTTTAGTTTGAATTATTTTTATTATTTTAAAAACTATTTAATAATAATAAAATATAATTATAAAAAATTATTTTCTATTCTATTTAATTAATTTTTAATAATTTATTTATTTGGTTATTATTAATCAAATAATTAAATACTTATTATTAATTGAATAAATATATAACTAGTCATAATTCTAATTTCTCTTTATCATTTATTCCATGATTTAATTAATTGACAATTTAATTATTTATTTGTTGCAACACTAAGAATTTCTTTTAACCGATTAAATCATTTTCAATTCGATTCAAATATTTTCCCAATTAGTATATCATAAAACTTTTTCTTAAAAAAATGGATCCTTAGAGTCTCAGATTCCTTGAATCCTTAAATGATCGCTCTCGAGACACGCGTCTTGGGTTAATTTTTCATTCACTCTTTTCGTTTCTAAATCACTTAACATAATAATTCGGATGAAAAGAAGGATTCTAGTATTTCGGTGGAACCTTTGAACAATTAACTTCGAGACACGCGTCTTGTTTTTATTCAAAGTTCATTGCGTTAGACGATAAGTTTCGATCTAGAAATAAATTAAAAATCAAACTTTTTGCAAAAACTGTTTTCAAAAGTTTTATGGCACGACGGAAACAAACTGAATCGAATCGTCTAACCGAACCTCTATCGAAAAACTCGAATATGCGTAAGGGTACACAAACGTGTGATAATGAACATAAATTGTTCAACAACAATCAATCACAAACCATCAAATGCTAAGCTATATGTAGAGCTTATTCCCAATGATAAAAAAAAACACACAAAAACACAATAAAACAATTTATTGAACACTTTGTGTGCAATTGACATCTTTTAAAAATTTACTTTGTTTTATTGATCTTAGAACCAATCACAATCAAATGGATTATGATTATGTCAACAAAACCTAATTTAAAATGTGATAAAAAATAATTCCCAAACAAAATTATCAGACGAACAATGAAGGAGAAACATAAGCAACGATAACATAATCTTTAGGAACTAACCCAAATATTACACCCTATGGGAAAATAAAAGTATAAGAGAGGCCACCACAACCAATTAAAGCCATAACACCAATACCTCATGGTGGAAGACTATATGTAATTTGGTTAACTAGGTCATGATTTTTGGCAAGGTATATTTCAGAAGGACACGTCTTTCTTTCGTTTCAAATTTACAAATGCTTCAATGTTGGTCTGTGATGGTCAACAATACCAATATGCAACAATCTGCTTCTAATATATTTATATCAGTTAAGGTACACTTAGTACATATATTTTAAGCACGTAAATATTTATATTTTATAATATTTTGCTTCCCTCGCTTGTTATGATCGTTGCGAATCTTCAAAATCTCATTATAATAATTCATATGGGGTAGATATTAATATTGATCTTTGTTGTTGTTGTTGTTGATTTTACTAGATTAATACACAACAAACGCAAATCTAAGTGTCATAGGCTGCAAGTGGATTTACAAACCAATATGCAAATCTCTTGACCAAACCTTTGTCCTCACTAAAATTTCTAACTCTAAGGGATAATCTTAAAGTTGTAGTCGAGGAAACATTGCATTAGCAAAAGCTTCATGAAAGATGACCCTACCATTTGAGGGGGAATATATTTTAATATAGTAGCTATAAGTAAGAGCAATTAGTCTCTAAAAACAAAAGAAAATTGAGTTGCAATAAGAGAAGTTTGTTGTAACAAGCTCTTGATGATCTATCACTGAGTTTAGTTACACATTCAGTGCAACTCAACCTCTGTAGCAACTAAGCTATTTCATTGTAAATAACTTTATATTAAGAGCTACAAGGTGTTGGAACTAGGGTTCAAGAAAGATGGGATTTGTAAAGAAGAAGAAGACGACGAGAGAGAGAGAGAAGAGAAAACTATGTTGCAGAAATGTATTCACTGTGTCAAGCTATCTCAAAAACTGTGTAAAATTACAAACTAGGAAACCCTTTATATAAGCCATCACGACCCAAGCCCAAAACTACATTTCGACACAAACTCTTTATCAGCTATATTCGACTCTATCGAATACAGCTGACTTACAATGTATTACAACTATTCGACTAACATACACTACTTCGACCAAACCTATACACCTTCGACTTCGACAAAACATTGAATTACACTTCCAACACACCCCCTAATTCATGTTGTCGAGACTTCTCATCCCGATGCTTCTCTTCAATTCGTCGAATCTGACTCTTCCCAGAGGTTTGGTGAGTATATCAGCTAGTTGAACTTCTGTCTTGCAATACTCCAGTTCTAGCTTCCCTTTGTTGACTTGATCTCTCAGGAAATGATACCTCCTCTCAATGTGTTTGCTTCGACCATGGCTCATTGGGTGATTCGCCAGGTTAATAGCTGACTTGTTGTCTACAAGTAACTTTACTTTCTTCGATTCCATTATCTTGAGTTCTTCAAGAAACATTTCGATCCATGCTGCCTGGCACGCAGCATATGATGCAGCTACATATTCAGCTTCACATGAGGATAAAGCTACAATGCTTTGTTTTCTTGAGCTCTAAGATATTGGGGCTCCTTCGATCATGAAGATGTAGCCTGTAGTACTTTTCCTTTCTTCTTGATCTCCGCTGAAATCAGAATCAGTGAACCCATATACTTCTGCCTTTGTATTATCTTTTGACTTCCTTGGCATCAACACACCATGATCAATCGTTCCCTTTATGTATCTCAGCATCCTCTTCACAACAATGAGATGACATTCTTGAGGTTTCTCCACAAATCGACTTAACATTCCAACACTTTGACATATATCAGGTCTAGTGTTGCATAAATATCTCAAGGAACCAATGATTTGTTTGTACAGAGTTGCACTTACAAACTCATCATTAGTTTCCTTCTTCAACTTTGTGCCAGTTTCTAATGGTGTGGTTGCTGGATTACAGTTGCTCATCTTGAATCTTTTCAAGATATCTTGAGCATACTTCTTCTGGTGTAAAAATATTCCTTCACCTGTGTCCTTAAATTCCATCCCTAAGAAATATGACAACTTCCCTAGGTCGGACATTTCAAACTCCTGCATTAGCTTCGACTTGACTTTCTTTATCTCAGCTTCGTCTGCTCCTGTGAGTAACAAATCATCGACATAGAGACATAGAATGATTCGACTGACACCGTCAACATCATTCACGTACACTCCATGTTCAGAGACACATTTTGTGAAACCTGCTTCATTCAGAAAACTATCTATTCGTTTATTCCAAGCTCTAGGAGCTTGTTTCAAACCATAGAGAGCCTTCCTTAATCTGTACACCTTCGACTCCTGCCCTTTGATGTCGAATCCTGGTGGTTGAGTAACATAGACCTCTTCTTCTAATGGTCCATTAAGAAATGCTGACTTTACATCCAACTGATGTATCTTCCACCTCGATGGGCAGCTGTTGCCACAACAATTCTGATTGTCTCCAACCTTACAACAGGTGCATAAACCTCGTAGAAGTCAATGCCCTGTTTCTGCAGAAAACCTCTAGCCACTAATCTTGCCTTATACTTGGCAATCTCACCATTTGGTCTTCGTTTCAACTTGTAAACCCATTTTACATCAATTGGCTTCTTGTTGGATCTTTCGACAAGCTCCCAGGTCTTGTTCTTCTCAATAGCTTTGAGTTCTTCTTTCATAGCTTCACACCACTTTGAATCACTCATGGCTTGATCCAAATCAATTGGTTCTGCTTCAGCCATCATCATGGCTTCTTCGATTAAGTCACCATCTGCATCAACTGCTTGGTCTGGAAATCTCTCATATCCAGATAGTCTTGTCGACTCAGTTCTTGTTCGATTCGATCTTCTTGTATTCTGCTCAGGTTGTTCTTCATTTCGACTGGTTGAAGCTTTACCCTGTTCACTTCGACTGGTTGAAGCCTCATTCTGTTGATCTTCTTCAAACACAGTTGTGACTGTATCTGACTCCTGTCGAACTAAAGTTTGACTCCAGTCCCACCCTTTGCTTTCATCCACAAGAACATCTCGACTGATCACTAGTTTATCATCGTTTGGTGAATACAGTTTGTATGCACCAGTCGAATGATAACCTATTAACACCATAGCTTGACTTCGATCATCCAGTTTTGTTCTCAATTGTTCAGGTACATGCCTGAAGCATATTGATCCAAAAACTCTAAGATGACTAACATTTAGTTTCTCACCTGTCCAAGCTTCATGAGGAGTCTTCTCGACTAACTTCTTCGTTGGACATCTATTCAGAATGTATACTGCTGTCGAAGCTGCTTCTGCCCAAAATCTCTTTGGCACCTCTTTAGCCTTCAACATACTTCTCGTCATATTCAGTATACTTCTATTCTTCCTCTCAGCTATGCCATTATGTTGAGGTGTATAGGGTGCAATAACCTCATGCTCTATACCTTCCTCTTCACAAAATCTAGCAAACTCTCGAGAGGTGTATTCACCACCGCCATCAGTTCTCAGTTTCTTTAGCTTGCAGCCACTTTGCTTTTCGACAAGCAACTTAAACTTCTTGAACTTTGTGAATACTTTATTCTTACTTTCAATCATATAAATCCACATATATCTGGTGAATTCATCAATGAAAGTTAAGAAGTAACGCTTACCACCATTTGACCTAACTTCAAAAGGTCCACACACATCAGAATGAACTAGCTCCAGTTTTTGCCTTGATCTCATGGGCAAGTCATGCTTGAATGCTTTTCTGGCCTGCTTTGCTTTGCAGCATTCTTCACACACCTGCTTTGGTTCCTTCAACTGCGGTAAACCAAACACCATTCTTTTCTGGTTGAGCATGCCTAAACTTTTGAAGTTTAGATGTCCATACCTGTGGTGCCATAGCCAATTCTTGTCTTCTTCAGTCATTGAAGCGAGACACTTATGATCTGATGTGTTAAGTTCAACTTTGAAGGTTTTGTTTTCTGCCATAGGTGCTTTCATTATCAACTTCCCATCAGCCCTATGTACCTTCATGTGATTCTTCTCTAACTTCATATTGAAGCCTTTTGAAAGTAATTGACCTACACTTATCAAGTTACTTGTCATTGCTGGTACATACAATACATCAGTGATAGTTGCTCTTCGACCATCCTTTCTGACAATCGAAATATCTCCTTTACCACCTGATTTGACGTGCCTGCCATCTGCAAACTTTATAACCTTTTCGACTGATTCATCTAAGTCGGTAAACCAGTTTTTATTGCCAGTCATGTGGTTGCTACATCCTGAATCTAGATACCACATGTTAGTTCGCTCAGTGTTCGACTGAGTGTTGGCCATCAGCAACACATCATCAGAATCACTATCTCTAGCGCGTGCATATTGGGCTTCATCACTATCTTTTGCTTTTGCCTTCTTTCTTCTTTGACAATCTCGAGCATAGTGACCAAAACCTTGACAGTTGCAACACTGCACGTCCTTCATGTCTTTCTTAGTCGAATCAGTCTTCTTGCTTGACTTCTCATCATTAGCAACATTCTTTGACTGCTTCGATTTCTCTTTTCCAGATTTCTTGGCGAATCTTGATTGTAGCGCCTTTTCAGTCACCTTCTCTCTTTCTGAGTTCCTCTGCTTCAATCTCATCTCATGAGCCTCTAAAGAAGCTTGAAGTTCTTCTAACTTCATCTCAGAAAGATTCTTGGACTCTTCTATTGTAACTACAAAGTAATCAAAATCTGCTATTAAAGATCTTAATACCTTATCAATCTTTTGCAGATCAGTGAGTGATTCACCACATGCCTTCATCTGGTTCGTTAACATCACGATTCTTGAGAAGTATACCAAGACTGATTCATCTTCTTTCATCTGAATCATCTCGTATTGCTTCCTCAATGTCTGCAACTTCACCTTTTTCAATTTCTCATCTCCACCATACAAGCTCTTTAACTTTTCCCAAGCTGCTTTTGCTGATTCTTCCTCAATAATCTTTTCAAACACGTTTGGATCCACACACTGGTGAATCAAGAACAGTGCTTTGCCATCTTTCTTCCTTTGATCTTTGTGCACAGCCTTCTGCGCCTCATTTGCATCTGCCCCCAATTCCGATACTCCATCATTGACGATTTCAACAACATCTTGAAATCTGAAAATGACCTTCATCTGCGCCACCCACCGTTGATAGTTCTCGCCTTTGAAAACCTGTAAGTTTGCTGGAAATTGCGTAGATGTTGTTCCGTTTGCCATTTGATTCTCTCAAAATTACAATCGTAACCGGGCTCTGTTATACCAATTTGTTGGAACTAGGGTTCAAGAAAGATGGGATTTGTAAAGAAGAAGAAGAAGATGAGAGAGAGAGAAGAGAAAACTATGTCGCAGAAATGTATTCACTGTGTCAAGCTATCTCAAAAACTGTGTAAAATTACAAACTAGGAAACCCTTTATATAAGCCATCACGGCCCAGGCCCAAAACTACATTTCGACACAAACTCTTTATCAGCTATATTCGACTCTGTTGAATACAGCTGACTTACAATGTATTACAACTATTCGACTAACATACACTACTTCGACCAAACCTATACACCTTCGACTTCGACAAAACATTGAATTACACTTCCAACACAAGGCACCATAACTGTCTTGGAAGATATTGTAAACCAACATCACTGACTTTTACATAATGCCAAAATGCAAAATGTTTAAATTTTTTTATCATTTGGTTATCTAAAATAGCGCCAAGAATTATTTGACAAGTATAGGTATAGCCAAAACTGGGGTGGAAATTAGTTTGAAATAACCAAATAACTAAAAAATAAAGCTGAGTTTATGTAGGTAAACATCACAAACACCTACACCTCTGTATATTCCTAATTATTTAGACCAAACTATGGTCAACTAACAAAGGTATAAACTTAAAAATATACTTAATGTCTTAGTTTTTAATTCCCCTTGGTCTAAACAATGAGGAGTTTAATGTAAAACTATGTTAATTGATCCAACTTTGGTCTAAACAATATATGGAGATGTAAGTCATAGTAATGTTTACCTACGTAAATTTCTTTACATGCATACGAACTCAACTTTACAATTAATTTTTGAAACTATTTGGTTATTTAGAAGAAATTCATACCGCAGTTCTGGTTGCATATGTTTGTCAAAGGGTTCCTATAGGGCTACATTAGAATCTGAAATGATAAATTTTTTACAAACTTTTGAATCCCGGCCCTAGTTTAAGTCAACCAGAAATGTAAATAAAATCTAGAGATGATAAGTTTACGGACTTTTTACCGCAATACCATAAGTCTGAAAATAAAATACCAAAATGTCACACATTGAAATTTTTGTCTAAAATGCTACACTTTATGAATAAAATCGTCCAATCAATGGCCAAGATGCCACGTTTTTTCCCCTTCATTGGTTGTCTATTTAATGGTCGAGCCTGTGAATATTTTAATAATTTTTGGGGACTTTTTTACTGCCCTGCCATGGTTCTGAAAATTAAATACCAAACAGCTGCGGGTTGAATTTTTTTTTTCAAAAGTGCCATGCATTTAGAGAGGACTCGGTCAACCATTAGACAAACTAATGAAGGCAGCCCACGCACTGAATAAGCTCGACTATCCATTGGTCGAGCCTGTTAAGGCATTTTTTTTTTTTTATAATTTTTATTGATTAAATGGTTTAAAAATGATTTTCATATTTTAAATATGATTTTCATATTTTAAATAGTAATAAATAAATGTTTTAATTAATATTTTAATATAATTTTTTTTGATTATTTGGATATTTTAACAAATATATATATTTTAATTGTATGTAATATATTTTCTTATATAATATTTAACACTTAATTAATTAATTAATGTTATTATTGTATTAAATAATATGTAATCAATAACAATTTTATTAATATTACTGAAAAGATAAGTTACATCAAGTGGGTTTATATAAATGATAGCCCGTTCAACACCATGTACTTTCACTACAAGAAAACTGCCTAATAACGTCGGCCAAAAGCCCTCGCTAAAAAGCTAAAAGCCGACGCTAACTCGTCTTAGTGTCGCCTTAGCGTCGGGGCGGAAAACCTAAAGATGGTAGCAAAGCATAATCACGGGTCGTCGCTAATATTGGTGTCGGCTAAGAAAACGCTAGGGTGACGCTAAGATACAAAAAACGACGCTACTTTGTAAAAAAAATTATGCTAGCGATGATTATAAACAACGTAACTTTCCTATAGTGACGGTTTGACGTGACACTTAATTATTCTTTTCACTACCTTAGCTTCGGTTATAAGCGAAACTTTAGTATGAATATGGCCACTTTGCGTCGTTCTTTTGAGACACAAGTTACAACTTTATTGAATAATAGAATCGCTGAAAACTGACGCTATATATTAAATAATCCTGTACATTAATGTTGCAAATAACCGAAGCTAGTATTTTTTTTATATTTTAGTTATATATTAGCAACGATTGTGGTTAACTGCTCCACGTCCAGTTCGAGCTCCTCAACGTTCGGCTGTTGGACAAAACCAGACTGCTATATGACCCACTTTGATCATATTCCTATGACGTACATTGAACTGTACCCTTCTATGGTTCAGAAAAGCTGGATTACTACTAGGACCCTACGTCCTCCTCCAGATCCTCTTCTAGCTGGTTTCAGGTCTGACCTTCACTGTGCATTTCATCAAGGTGTCGCAGGCCATGATTTGGAAAATTGCTATGCACTAAAGGCTAGAGTGCGAGATTTGATCAAAGATATAATCCTCACTTTCCATGATTTTGCTCCTAATGTCAAGAACAATCCTCTGCCAGGGCATGAAAAGTGAAGCTTTAATCAACCTCAGCCAGCTATCCTTCTAAAGCCAGTGTTTCAGACAGTACAACTCATCCTTGTTACTGATTAGTCACTAGGCCATGTTTCTTGTTGTTTGCATTTTCCTTTCTTTGTATTAGCTGTTTTCTTTCAAATTATGTTTATACTTCCATGTTAATGAAACGAGCATTGCAATGTTTTGATTCAATTCATTTTTGTCTATTATTTACATCCTAATGCTTTCCTTTTCAAAAAAATATATATATCTTGTCCACTTTCTTTTGATTATGCAAAGATTGGAGGGAGGAAGATGAAAACGTAATACCCATAATTTTTGTTGGTATGCTTTCAAATCAAAACTTTGCTGATGATGTAAGGCATTGTTTCAATCTCCCAAACACTGGAGAAATAAGGAAGTTATTCCATTGTCAACCCCTTCGAGCCTAGAAGTTGAAGTTTCTTTCTTTACAAAAAACCCGCAATCTTAACCTTGGGATGGGTAGTTCTCAGTTAATTTGGTTTTGCTTTCATGCAAGGCACCTTTCATATAAAGGTTGCATTATCAAGTTTTCATTTGCACACAGCAAGCCAGTTTCGAAGATGTCTTTCTAGTCCAAAGCCAATGATGGTTCATTGTAATCATTAAGCCAGGAAGTCACTCTGTTTCTTAAAAAAAAGCCAAAAGAAAAGCCCGCTAAGTCAAAACCTATGAAGGAGAGTTAGGCAAAACTGGGGCATCCCGCTGACTGTAAGCATTAAAAGAAACAGTTCAGGCAAAAGTTAGGGATAACAAAAAGAATAGATCTTTAAATCCTCCTCATGAAAGTCCTCAGTGGCAAAAATAACTAAATGTTGTAAGGAAGTAGTGACTTCCATCTCAAGGGTCCCTCGACTTATGAACCATCATCGTTGCTATTATCAGTATAATTCCCAACCCGTGGGAACCTGAGTGTATAGTCTGAGTTAGCTGAGCATAGGACTGAAGATCATCACGAAGATTGGGTGGGCAAAAATAAACTTTGAGCCTTTATCCTCTGTTTCATAAATCGTGAACTAGTCCACAATACAACCCTCAAAAGACCTAATTGAAGCAGGGTCGTTTTGAAAGCATACTACAACAAGGTTGCATAAATTGACTCCAAAAGGATTTTTGCAAATTAATTATTTTGGTATTACATCTTTGCTTTACCTTTCACTTTGATGCCTTGAACCGTCGTGTTTTGACTAGTGATGCATTTGCTTTTGCATCTTTCAAAAGGTTTTTGATTTCAAAAGTTGCATGAATCTTTTCCATGTTTGTATGAGCATTTTTTTTTGCAAACTAGCTTTCCTCTCAAGGAATTTCCAAACAGTTGAGAAACTTGGTCAGTGATCCTATCAGGGGCGAGTTCCTTCCAAATCGTGTTGAAGAATCAGTTCAAGATTTGTCGTTCAGTATAAGTCCTTATCAAAATTGGTTTATCCAGAAGATCTTTCGAGACGCATATTGGGGCAAGCCTCCCGAGCGCACATTAAAGCAATCATTTCCAGGATCAATCAAGCTGAAGCAATGATTACAACAGTCGGCTAATATGGGGCAACCTACTTGAAGAATCCGCAAGCAGCTCTCCATCCTTCCTACAAGGATCATCAGCTTGATACAGTTTACCAGTGTTGCAAAGATGTTTTCAGCAACAACATCTTTAGTCCCCAAGCAGAATGGAAATGATATCCGTGTTGAGGAATCAATCTTCCAATCTTATCTTCTCCCTAAAGGAGTCGAGCCATGTTGTCAGCATCTGCATTACGTATGTATTTGATCATACACCATAACAAAATTCACATACCATTGCATAGCAAAGAGTGTTTCATCCTCGTTTGCATTTTTTCGAGGTCGTGTTGTTATCCACGTCTTACCTTGTGGTTGAAGTCCAACTTACTTGGCACCTACCAAAGTTGATATGTGTCAATCTGTTCCTCTTTTGCGTCCAATGCTATTCTTAGATGTCTATATTTCCCATCCAATGCTATTCTTGGATGTACCTATTTTTCTCTTCCAACTAATGCTATTCTTGGATGTTTGTGTCTGTTTGTTTCTTCGTGTTCAATGTTATTCTAGGATATATATATGTTATTTTAATTTCCATCCAATGCTATTCTTGGATGTATTTGCCTGTCTCTCTCTTATATCCAATGTCATTCTTGGGTATCATTTTCTTCACTCTCATCTAGTGTCATTCCTGGATATTGTGATTCCCACATGCAATGCCATTCTTGGATGTTATTTTGTTCATTTTCATCCAATGTCATTCTTGGATGTCGTGACCTTCGTCCAATGCCATTCTTGGATGCCTTGCTTCTATTTGTATCCAATGCCATTCTTGGATGTATTCATTCCACATCTAATGCCATTCTTAGATGTTGTGATCCGCTTTCATCCAGTACTATCCTTGGGTGTCATGTTGTTCACTGTCATCCAATGTTATTCTTGGATGTCTTGCTTCCACATCCAATTCCATTCTTGGATGTTGTCTCTCTTTTGTATCCAATGTGAAATTTTGGAAAAGCAAATTGCAGATGTCCTAACACATGTCAAGACATTGTTCTGCATATTATTAAACAAGAGCAGAATACACAGATTGATATTCTTGAATATTAGCAACATCAGCAAGACAGATGTTTCGACATCTGTTACAACATGTTAATCAAAACTGAACTGTCAGTTGCAGAATGATAAATAACATAGAATATGATAACCCAGTTCGGTGCAAATCACCTACATCTGGGGGCATACTAAGCCAGGAAGAAGAATCCACTATCAGTAGTATAGTTTTATGTAAACAACCGCTGGTTTACAATAAACAACCTCTGGTTTACCTATCACTATCCAATGAAAAATTTATCTAATAAATCTATCCTAGATAAGAGAAACTCATATCACTCCCTAAATTATAACCTGCGATTATCTAACAGTTACAGTCACAACAATTGTATCATCCTACTTGAAAGACACCCCATTCAATGAAAAGTTCAGTCAAACATTCTTGACTACCAAGCTAACTCGGATTTGCTTAAAAGATTCATCCAAGAACAATACAAGATTCATTACCTACGGGTTTCTGAATCTGTACCAGTATCTATGTCTTCCACAATGTATCAAATCAATACAGAGGGAGACTTACAACACAAAGCAGCCAACGACTCTCAAATCCTTAAACCCTACTTTACAAAAGTTTACAAAATAGGGTTCCTAAGTCTATGTCGTTCTCTCTCTCTCTTTTCTGCCTCAGACTAGGTCTTCTTTTATAGCCTTCTGTCTTGGGCTTTGTTCGAATTGAGTATCAGTGTGGGTTTTTGTT
The DNA here is from genome assembly GCA_022829125.1 of Lathyrus tuberosus. Taxonomy (NCBI): domain Eukaryota; kingdom Viridiplantae; phylum Streptophyta; class Magnoliopsida; order Fabales; family Fabaceae; genus Lathyrus; species Lathyrus tuberosus. The sequence continues at coordinate 9,061,149 of JALAZF010000141.1, read as the reverse complement.
ATCGTCTCCACAGGGATTGTCGGATATTTGATGCTAGCCGTTCAATAGTTGTGATATTCTAAGTTAAGGTTTTCAAAAGTTTCACTTGTTGTTATCATTCACTTGTAGCAAAAGATTAATTAGGTCACAAAGATTTTTATAAAAGCATGTTAAGGTTAGGTTTCATCAATCCTATTCATGTATAAACAATTAATCAAGCATATGAACTCGGTTTCCAACCAATATAACCGCGTATCCTCCCGACTACGTTTATGTCTAAAGCGGAATCGTGAGTACCGTTGTTTAGACCGTTAGATGATGTCTCACGCTAACAATCTAAGCAACGATCATTAAGATCAATACAATGCGAATAGCAAATCCCAAATCTATGTCTAGAGTTTGGTTTTTAAGAGATGAAATTGTTAGGTCAAGAGTTGTAAAGTCTATGTCTAGAGCAAAACAATTCACAAATGGATCATTAAGAGAAAACAACATCATCTATATTGATCAAAGACTTTGTTCATATACAAGAGATCAATATCAATACATAAAAACAGAATCAACTACCTCTAACCTCAACATTGAGTGATTAGCTACCACTTCTCATGGTAGCTTGGATGACAAGTAAAGAGAGGAGATGAATGAGCATCCATAACGAATAATCGAGAATGGATGCAAAATCAGCTTCTCCAATGAAAATACAAGCTTTTCTGAACAAAATACTGTAAACAATTAATTCTAATGTAAAAATGAGCAAGATCCTTATTCCAAAAAGTAACAATTCTATTTATACACATTTCCAAACAGCACCATTCGCCCAGCGAAGCCTTTCATTCGCCCAGCGAATGCCCAAAAATATGGCACATTTAAGTGCCTCAGACTTAAACCGCCCCTCAGAATTATCGTGGGTTCGCTAGGCGAACCAAAACATTCGCTTCGCGAGCATTCGCTGCAACCTTCGCCCAGCGAAGCTTGGGTGTTTTCAAAAATGGAAAGTTTCTGCCACCCTTCGCTGGCACATTCGCCCCGCGAGCATATCAGCGAGAATTCGCTGGCCTACTCGCCCAGCGAATTTACCCAGTTTTCCTACTGTAAGTTTTGCACACTTTCTGCCACCCTTCGCTGGCATGCTCGCTGACGTTCGCTAGGCGAACCTTCGCTGGCACCTTCGCCAACACTCGCCTAGCGAACACTGTTGTTGATTTCAATTCTTTGGCAGCTTGCACTATTTCTTTGGGTCTTCCAACTTTGATCTTTTCACTCCTATTTCTGCACATTTAGCACACAAATTACAAGCACCACAAGTATATTTCAAATAATGCATAACAACATCAATTCACACTAAAATTAACCTATTCCACATGAAAAGTCATGAAAAATGCCAAATAACTCATACTCAAATATATCATGATTGACATCTAACAAACTCTCCCCAACTAACTCATTGCTTGTCCTCAAGCAAAGTATGCCTCTCACGAGGATTTGCTCGAGGATTAAATCCAACCAAGATACGAAAATGGCTCAGCTAAACAGCAATCACAACAATGCATCAATTACACAATTCAAGAACCAATCATGTACAAGAACTTGAATCCTAAACAATTTCAACCATGCTTCAAGAGACAACTAACTTATCATACACATGTCATTCTACACTCCTCTTCGAAATAGGATTGAAGGCAAACGCGCGTACAAGCACGGGACAATTAAACTCACTTGACAAATGATGCAATACTAAGCAATTCATATCATATCTCAATGGTCATAACAGAAATTATGGAAGTAAAAGATCACTAAGGACTTCAAGGGATGTAGCTTGGTCGGGTGAACAAAAAAGGGACATTTCTAAAGGTCTATGAAACGAAAATGCCGACGCAAAAGAACATTCACTATGTACTTATTTCCACAACACACTTCATTTCACCAAATTGTCATTCCACCTTCACAAACTACCGTGCACACTCTTTGATTCTATTATATTTTTTCGTTCAAGCAAGCATTTTCTCTTTTGTACCATATATTCACACTCTTCTTTTGACATGCTTGCTTGAAAAATGTTTTCTTTTCATAATTAGGAGTAATGCACCTATCTTCCTTTTTATTCTCTCCCCAACTCATTTTCAACTCCACCTAAAGTGAATGTTCCTTGCTTTTTAGGGCAAGGAAGTCAAAATAAACAATTTACAAAGGTACAAGAAGAAAATGTTAGAAACTCATTAAATTCAATGATGAACCAACTAGCAAATTACGTACATAAACAAGTTCATCATTCAATTGAGTTCTAAACTGTTTAGGCTCAAAGGGGCTACCGAATGCTCACTGCTCACAGGTTAAATAATATTTGGGCATAGTTGTGCTCACTAACAAAAATTGCCTTGATCACTTCTCCTACTTCAACAAAATCACACGATCACAAGATAAGGCATGAATTAAAAATAAAGACAACATTCATCAACACTCCTTGACATATGATACAATTTTGAGGCTTCTCACTTTACTAGCTTCAGATCCTAAAATGACATATGTATTCAAAAGAAGTTGTAACATGAAACACATTTACACTTGCCCAAGACACAAAATTCTTAAACATAAAAAATTCTTGAATCAAGGTAACGATATACCTTGTCGCAACACCATGCTTACGGTACTATCATCGCCCTCACATCTTGGAGGAATTTCTCTATAATCCCAAGAGTCCAACCTACTTCCCAAAGTTCCACCATTAAAGAAGAAAAATCAAAATAACACATACAAAAACACACTTACTATAATTAAAAACCAACAATTATTAGTAAAGCGAAACAACAATTTTTTTTTTACTACAAACCATAATTATTACTAATAATGTCATAAAGTGCCTGGTGTATAAAACACCTACATAATTCCAAAAAGTACCACACGGGTACGAGTACATTAATACTTAACTAGTAAAAGCTGAAAAATACATAATATAAGAAAACTTCACTTTGGAGACCAAAGGAAGTACACAAGTCTAAGATCACAAAAAAAATCAATCCTCCTCATCATCATCGTCCAAGTCCTCCTCCTCACCTCCAGCAGAAGTAGCCTCATCATCATCAACATCGTCATCAGCATCGTCCTCACCCCCTCCAAATATTGGCCTGGCCTCAGGCCAACCAGCATGCACTAGGAACTGCTCCCTAGTCATCATAAGATGCTCAGAAGAAGGGTCACGGATCTGCAACTGAAGAGCCTGCAAGGAATCATGAATATCCGTCATAGCACGTTGCTGGGCAGCCATCCAATCCCAGTTATAATTGCAGATCTCCTGCTGATATGGATAATAGGCCGGCGTTTCTGGCTCAGAACCCTCCTCAGCTTCAGCAGCATCATCAGCACCAGCACTAGAAGAGGCTCCAAGCATCCCTCTAGCCTTACAGAACTTATCCACATACCGATCATCAATAGCAGATGGAATAGTGACCTGCCTGCGGGCTGGCATATCAACACCAGCGTGAGCACACAAGGACATGATCAGACATGGAAAAATAAGCGGGGCATTCTTGCGCGCCGCCGTACCTCCCGAACCACTTAACACAACTGCCCTGATTTCATCCGAGATGATGCGGGCCACGTCAATCTGGACATTCTGCTGAATGCTGTGGATAAGATGAGCCAGAGCAATAGGAACTGTACTATGATGCGACCTGGGACAAATGTTAGTGAGCACAAACAATAAAATAACCTGAACCAAGGGCAGCATGTCCACCCTTCTGAACCTAACCGGCACCCCGGAGGAATTTCGCGCAACTTCTTTACCTTCAAGAAGCAAATCCCGAGTCATCTTCTCAATATCACGATGAAGATGCAAGTCTCGATGATAGGCATCGATCTCAGTCCCAACCAACGGTAAAGGATCTCCCAAAACAGTGCTGATCGTCCTACGATCAAACCTCACAACAGTACCTCTAACCCAAGAGGCCCAACTGAATCTTTCACCATCATCCGGTAATGCATTCGCAAAAAATTCCCGAACAATTTCAATGTTGTACCCATCCAGCGGCATCATTAGACGATCCCACTTCTTTGCCACGAAAAGTGCATCAATTGTTCGGTAACTTCCTCGATCACTAAGAAGGAATCTTTTCTCCGGCAGGATGGTCTTTCTTTCAAGGGTCTCGTACCTGGCAGCCTGCTTAGCTCCCCTGAATCGTTCTTCGTCAAATCGCACGGGCACTTGTCTGGAGGTTTGAGCCTTTCGCTTCTTAGCCGCGTGAATCGCCATTTTTGGTGCCATCTGCACATAACAAACAATGAAACCAAACAAAGGGAAACAAACGCATTAGCAACTAAAAACAACCAGCCAGAGCTCTGCATTGACAAGAAAAAAAAAAAAAAATTAAAAATCTGCCTCTGTTCGCGCCAGACTCGCTAGGCGAAGTCTGGCGAATGCTCGCGCAGACTCGCGAGGCGAACGAACCAGCGAAGGCACGATTTTTCAGAAAAACACAGTTACAAACAGTCCCTCTCCCATCTCCTAATTTCAAATATCATTCTAGTCATATTGCCTATGTAGTTTCTAACATGCAAGACACAAATAATATGACAGAGCATACCAATTTTTCACCAAACCCATATTGATCACTTAAGAAAATAAACAATGCCTACATAAATAAATTGTAAAGAGTAAACAAACCCGAATTTCGCACTATTAATGGTGGAGTAGGGCAATTGGAAAGTAGAAGGAGATGAGTGTTGAAGTGTACAAGAGGGAATGAAAGGAAAAGAATGACACGGAGGGAAATGATGAAGAGGTCAAGAGGCTAGGGTTTTTCCCCCCTCTAATCAGAATTCAAAGTGGGTCTTGGGCCCAATTTGGTGGCCCACCCACAATCCATTTTTTTCTGATGTGGCAGGAACTTGGGTTGGTCTGCCTCGCTGGGTTCGCGGAGCGAAGGCCAGCGAATGCTCGCCACAGCTCGCTAGGCGAACACCAGCGAACAAGACCAAAATTTTCAAAAATTTTCCAAACTGCCACCATTTTTTTTAAGCTTCATAGTGATATCTAGACATTCTCAAAACAGAAATAACATAAATACTTACAATGTTGGGGTGCCTCCCAACCAGCGCTTGTTTAACGTCGGCTAAGCTCGACGGCCCACCCACAATCTCACGGATCGCGGAAGGGAACAATGGCGGGATTCTGCTCGAAATCTCCTCCAAGATAAACTTTCAGCCTCTGTCCATTGACAATCCAACTTTCCTTTGACTTTGTGTCCTCAATTACGATTGCTCCATAGGGCTTGATTTCCACAATCCGAAAAGGTCCGGACCATTTAGATCGTAATTTTCCGGGAAACAATTTTAATCGAGAATTGAACAATAAGACCAGCTGTCCGACCTCAAAATGTTTGATGATAATTCTTTTGTCATGGTAAGACTTGACACGATCCTTATACAGTTTACTGGAATCGTACGCCTGAAGGCGCAATTCATCCAACTCATGTAATTGTACTTTTCTTCTTTCCCCGCTTAGAGTTGGATCAAAATTCAAAAATTTTAAGGCCCAAAACGCCTTGTGCTCCAACTCTACCGGCAAGTGACAATTCTTACCATAGACCAATTTAAACGGTGTGAGACCGATCGGAGCCTTAAAAGCGGTCCGATACGCCCACAAAGCATCATCAAGTTTATTCGCCCAATCCTTTCTCGAGGCTGCAACAGTTTTCTCTAAAATCCGTTTAATTTCACGATTAGATACCTCTGCTTGACCGTTAGCTTGTGGATGATATGGTGTAGCAACCTTGTGCTTCACACCATACTGCTCCAAAGCTTTGTCAAGCTGAGTGTTACAAAAGTGAGATCCTCCATCACTTATTAACACTCGAGGAGTACCAAAACGTGCAAAAATATTTTTCTTCAAAAATTTTACCACAGTTTTTCCATCGGCTTTAGCGCAAGCTATCGCCTCTACCCACTTGGAAACGTAATCCACAGCGACCAAAATATATTCATTAGAAAACGAAGATGGGAATGGACCGACAAAGTCGATCCCCCAACAGTCAAAAACTTCGATTTCTAACATATTTTGTAATGGCATTTCTTGCCGCTGTGAAATACCGCCGCTTCTCTGGCACCTGTCACAACTAAGGGCATGCGCATGCGCATCTTTGAATAAGGACGGCCAATAAAAGCCCGATTGTAGGACTTTAGTGGCCGTTCTCAACCCATTAAAGTGTCCTCCGTAAGGAGAGTTATGACAGTGCCACAGAATACTCGTGGCTTCCTCCACTGACACACACCTTCTGAGGAGGTTGTCGACACCAAGTTTAAATAAATGGGGTTCATCCCATACAAATGAATTGGCATCAGACAAAAATTTCCGTTTTTGGTGGTGCGTTAGACCGTCCGGTATCAATCCGGTGGCTTTGTGGTTAGCCATGTCGGCGAACCATGGTCTAACTTGCACTCTAAAAAGTTTTTCATCAGGGAACTCCTCTTTTACCTCAAATTCATTCTTGGTCACCTCAACGTTTACCAAACGAGATAAGTGATCTGCTACCAAATTTTTGGATCCCTTTTTGTCACGAATTTCAAGATCAAATTCCTGTAACAAAAGGATCCACCTAATAAGCCTCTGCTTAGAATCAGGTTTGGTAAGCAGATACCTTATAGCGGTATGGTCAGTGTAAACGATGACTTTCGCACCAATCAAATAAGAACGAAACTTCTCCAACGCATACACTATGGCGAGCAACTCTTTTTCAGTTGTCGCATAATTAATTTGAGCCTCATTTAGCACCTTGCTCGCATAATGTATAGCGTGGAAAACCTTCGTTTTTCTTTGTCCCAAAACAGCCCCCACCGCATAATCGCTAGCATCGCACATTAATTCAAAATTCATTTTCCAGTTTGGTGCAACGATTATCGGTGAAGTTGTTAAACTGTTTTTCAGAAAATTAAAAGCACAAAGACATGACTCGTCAAAGTCAAAAACCTTACCTTGGACAAGCAAGTTGCTCAACGGCTTCGCGACCTTTGCGAAGTCCTTGATGAATCTCCGGTAGAACCCGACATGTCCAAGAAAGCTCCGTATTCCTTTGACATTCATCGGCGGTGGTAATTTCTCGATTAAGTCCACTTTAGCCTTATCAACTTCAAGGCCTTTTGAAGAAACCTTGTGACCGAGCACAATTCCCTCTTTAACCATGAAGTTGCATTTCTCCCAGTTAAGAACCAGATTAGTTTCCACGCACCGCTCCAACACCGTATCCAGATTTTTCAAGCACAAATCAAACGATTGCCCAAAAACTGAGAAATCATCCATAAAGACCTCGATTGTCTTTTCGATCAAGTCCGCGAAGATAGCTTGCATACACCGCTGAAAAGTGGCCGGTGCATTACATAATCCAAACGGCATCCTTCTATAAGCAAAGATTCCGAACGGACATGTAAACGCAGTTTTTTCGTGATCATCCGGGTTAACAATGATTTGGTTATAACCCGAATAACCGTCCAAAAAACAATAAAATTCTTGACCAGAGAGACGTTCGAGCATTTGATCCATAAAAGGTAAAGGAAAATGATCTTTTCTCGTAGCTTTGTTCAACCTACGATAGTCGATACACATCCTCCACCCGGTAACAGTCTTTGTTGGAATAAGCTCATTTTTGTCATTTCGAACCACCGTCATTCCACTTTTTTTTGGAACCACATGCACCGGACTAACCCATGGGCTGTCGGAAATAGGGTAAATCATTCCGGCGTCCAACATTTTCACCACTTCTTTTCTGACCACTTCTTTCATGATTGGATTAAGGCGGCGTTGAGGTTGAGCAACCGGTTTAAAATCCTCCTCCATAAAAATACGGTGCATGCAATATGACGGACTAATGCCTTTGAGATCGGACAATGTCCATCCCATTGCATCTTGATTCTTTTTCAGCACTTGAATTAATCGGTTTTCCTCATTTTCAGACAAAATATTACTTATAATCACCGGTTTATTCCCTCCTTCATCAAGGAAAGCATACTTCAAGTTGGAAGGTAACATTTTCAATTCAATTTTTGGTGGTTCATCATCATTAACTAATTTTTTTAGAATCTCCTCTTCATATTCCCATGGTTGCATTTCATCCAAAGCTTCAAGTTCTAATAAACACTCTTCTAAAGCTTGTTCTTCTTCAACCGAGAATATTTCCAAGGACTCATCTAAAGCTCTTTGTAACGGTTCAATGACATGAATTTGATTTTTCACCCCCGAACTTGCTTCTTCCGTTACATCAATTCGAAAACAATCACCCTTATCCTTCTTGTGCTTCATTGCATCATAAAGATTAAAACAAACCTCTTCATCTTGGACTCTCACTTTCATGAGACCATCGTCCATGTCAATTGCCATACGGGCAGTTTTCATGAAAGGCCTTCCAAGAATCAAAGGTGCATCCTCATCCTCATCCATTTCAATGACAACAAAATCAATTGGAAACAAAAATTTGTCCACCTTGACCAACACGTCTTCCGCTACACCGTGAGGACGGGTAGTGGATTTATCGGCGAGTTGCAAAGTCATTTGAGTGGACCTTAATTCCATCTGGCCTAAGCGTCTCACAATCGATAATGGTATCAAGTTGATGCTAGAACCCAAATCAATCAACCCATTGCCCACATACATGTTTCCAATCGTAACCGGCAATGTAACTCTTCCCGGATCACATTCTTTCCGAGGGAGAGTCCGTTGAATGATTGCGCTACAACTCGCATCCACCATAATAGTTTCTTGATCTGTGTATCTTTTCTTCTTCGTAAGGATGTCCTTCATGAATTTAGCGTATTTGGGCATTTGTTCCAAGGCCTCGGAAAATGGGATATTTATTTGCAACTGTTTAAAAATATCCATAAACCGAGTATAATGCCTTGCACTATCTTTCCTCGTAGGAGCATGCGGATAAGGTAAGTGTTGTATCGGAATATTACTCACCGGCTCTTTTCCTTTTTTCGTTCTTTTCACTCTTTCCTCATTATCAATTTTTCTCTCATTCTCTTTTTTTTCTCTCTCATTTTTTTCTATCTCTTTTTCAACTACAACACCCTCGACATTCTTTTCTACTTCTAATTCCTCACTCACATGTTCTTTTTCAACCGAAACCTCCTCCATTACTCTTTTACCCACATTCATGTCAATCTCACGTCCACTTCTTGTAATAATCGCTTTACAATCTTTCGGATTAGGAAGAGTAGTTGCCGTAAAGGGACCTTTTTGTTGATCGGCCAATTGTTTAGATAATTGCCCGACTTGTGTTTCGAGGTTCCTTATCGCAGCATCTGTATTCTTTTGATTAGACATGGATATCTGCATAAATTGTGTTAGAGTATCTTCCATCTTTGAATTTCCAACGGGAGCTTGCGAGGGTTGGGTGTAATTTTGGTAAGGTTGACGGTTTGATGGCCCGGCTTCTTGCGGTCTCCATGGTTGTTGATAACCTTGGTTACCACGTTGTTGGTAACCTTGGTTGCCTTGTTGATACGGAGGACGGGGTTGGTAACTTTGATTTCCCGCATAGTTCGCTTCCTCCACAACCGGAGGACAATAACCAGTCAAATGGTCACCTCTGCATAACTCACACACTAACACTTGCACCTTTTTACTCGAAGATTCATGCATCTCCTTGAATTGTTGAGGCAGCTTAGACATTTGCTTTGTTAACAGCTCAACCTGTTATGATAACAATTTGTTTTGTGCAAGGATAGCGTCACTTGTTCCTAATTCCAACACACCCGGCGTTCGTTGAGCTGGTCCACGATTGTGACTGCCTTGATGATCATTCAAGGCCATTTTATCAATGATAGCAGTGGCTTCTGCAGCAGTTTTGCTTAACAAAGACCCACCTGCTGTGGCATCTAACAAGGTTTTGTGTACTAGCTGCAGCCCATTTCTGAATATATGAATCTGTGACAATTCATCGAAACCATGGCCTTTGCACTTTCGTAACATTGATTTGAACCTCTCCCAAGCTTCGTTAAGAGATTCGTTAGCTCCTTGTGTGAATACAGCTATAGCGGTCTTCGCTTCCATGAACCGAGTGTGCGGAAAGAATCTTTCCAAAATTTTTTCTTCCAAAGCATTCCAATCAGTCATGATGGCAGTTGACTGATCAAGGTACCATTCCTTGGCCTTCCCAATGAGGGAATGCGGGAATAGTCTCTTGAACAGAGACTCCTCTTCTGCTTCCGGCGCACCCGTCGCTCCAGCGATTTCATAAAATTTTGTCAAATGGGTGAAAGGATCTTCATGATCCATACCCGTAAAGGGACTTTGGTATAACAGTTGGAGGATTCCGGTCTTCATCTCAGCATGACGACCGTTGTTTGCATGACGGGCGAACTGAGCATTATGCCTCGGACTATTTGTACAAGGCCTAGAAGCAGGTGGTGGTGGTGGTGGTGGATCTCCCTCCATAATTGGAAGTATGTGTGGATATGGTGGTGGTGCAGATGTACTCTCCTCTTGTTCTCGCCTCTGTTTCTCTAGCTGCCTCCTTCTTCTAGTTCGGCTATTGATTCTACGAGCGGTTCTTTCAATCTCAGGATCGAAAAGAAGTTGGTTCGCCGGTAGTTTCCCTCGCATAAACTAAGTCTGCACACTAACAAATAGATTAACAAGTTCAAGATAAAGCGGTAACAGCTTACAATAACTCAACTATCGCAATGCTTGCAATATCAACTAACAATCCCCGGCAACGGCGCCAATTTGTTCGAATTGAGTATCAGTGTGGGTTTTTGTTATCGTCTCCACAGGGATTGTCGGATATTTGATGCTAGCCGTTCAATAGTTGTGATATTCTAAGTTAAGGTTTTCAAAAGTTTCACTTGTTGTTATCATTCACTTGTAGCAAAAGATTAATTAGGTCACAAAGATTTTTATAAAAGCATGTTAAGGTTAGGTTTCATCAATCCTATTCATGTATAAACAATTAATCAAGCATATGAACTCGGTTTCCAACCAATATAACCGCGTATCCTCCCGACTACGTTTATGTCTAAAGCGGAATCGTGAGTACCGTTGTTTAGACCGTTAGATGATGTCTCACGCTAACAATCTAAGCAACGATCATTAAGATCAATACAATGCGAATAGCAAATCCCAAATCTATGTCTAGAGTTTGGTTTTTAAGAGATGAAATTGTTAGGTCAAGAGTTGTAAAGTCTATGTCTAGAGCAAAACAATTCACAAATGGATCATTAAGAGAAAACAACATCATCTATATTGATCAAAGACTTTGTTCATATACAAGAGATCAATATCAATACATAAAAATAGAATCAACTACCTCTAACCTCAACATTGAGTGATTAGCTACCACTTCTCATGGTAGCTTGGATGACAAGTAAAGAGAGGAGATGAATGAGCATCCACAACGAATAATCGAGAATAGATGCAAAATCAGCTTCTCCAATGAAAATACAAGCTTTTCTGAACAAAATACTGTAAACAATTAATTCTAATGTAAAAATGAGCAAGATCCTTATTCCAAAAAGTAACAATTCTATTTATACACATTTCCAAACAGCACCATTCGCCCAGCAAATGCCCAAAAATATGGCACATTTAAGTGCCTCAGACTTAAACCGCCCCTCAGAATTATCGTGGGTTCGCTAGGCGAACCAAAACATTCGCTTCGCGAGCATTCGCTGCAACCTTCGCCCAGCGAAGCTTGGGTGTTTTCAAAAATGGAAAGTTTCTGCCACCCTTCGCTGGCACATTCGTCCCGCGAGCATATCAGCGAGAATTCGCTGGCCTACTCGCCCAGCGAATTTACCCAGTTTTCCTACTGTAAGTTTTGCACACTTTCTGCCACCCTTCGCTGGCATGCTCGCTGACGTTCGCTAGGCGAACCTTCGCTGGCACCTTCGCCAACACTCGCCTAGCGAACACTGTTGTTGATTTCAATTCTTTGGCAGCTTGCACTATTTCTTTGGGTCTTCCAACTTTGATCTTTTCACTCCTATTTCTGCACATTTAGCACACAAATTACAAGCACCACAAGTATATTTCAAATAATGCATAACAACATCAATTCACACTAAAATCAACCTATTCCACATGAAAAGTCATGAAAAATGCCAAATAACTCATACTCAAATATATCATGATTGACATCTAACAGGCTTCAAATCTTCTGTTTTATTTCTTCCTTGATCCATGTTTTGAATGCTCCTTAATTCTTGCAACAGAAATAACCTGCAATATCAGGTCAAGATGTCAAGACATTCGTTAGGACATCATGTCTAACAGGTATTCTTTCACCAGACTTCTTCATTTTAGAACATTGCATTCGACACCTTGTTTTACCAAAAATTTGCTCAAATCTGCAGAGCCTTCAATCTCCCCCTTTTGACAAATTTTTGGTTAACACTCCTTCGATAGAAAAAGAAAGTCCGGTGTTTGGTGGATATGATTGGAACACCTCTGAGACTCTTTCTTACCCCTGTAATTCCTAGTTGTATATTGGTGTACATGAGGAAGAGTATATAGCCCCCTCCCCCTCAAACCTATACTTTCCACGGAAGGATAAATCTTCCTCTTAAGGGGCATAAGATAACCCATAAGAAGCTCCAAAAAGAGCATAAGGAGAAGCAGTTGTATCATATGTAACACAGAGTCCATAGAGTATGTAACTCATGTCACAAGACATAACCTGCTTCATAACTCAGATCACAAGGCACAAGGGAAAGACTCAGATAGGATGTTAGAACATCCCATCCAACATCTGTAACACCTCAAAATTTTCCCTCGTGTTTCTAACCCTAATTGGATTATGTTTCATTTCATTTTGCATTATCATTTATGCATATCATTGGTTCATTTGGACATGGGATCAAGGCATTTTCCAGCTCATGGTGTCATCAGTTCCGATGTCATTTTCAGTAGTATTCAGAGCCTAACAAATAGCTTTCAAAGTCTTTTCGAGCATTTATTTTGCTCACTGGATGATTCGATCACCAAAAGCTCTAACAGTTACCTTTGCTCAGCGATTCGTCACCGGACAATTATTTTCAGTAGGTTATTTCGAGTGCAGAAAGGAATTCACAGCATATTTCAGACACGATTCAGTGGTAATATCAAATGACAAATTTCAGACGCTTAATGTGGCTCAGAACAGGTGGAAATGGGCGAATATCCAAGTTTCCCTCCAAAAGGCGCCAAATTCAAATTTCCCTTGTGTTAATCGATTACCACATTTTGCACTGAAAATGATTAATCGACTAACCAAGGCAAAATTTGCCCAGATACTTTATTTTTCAGCGCTGCATTTTTTGGATTTCAAATTTTAATCACCAATTTCAATTTTCACACCAGTAGAAGGATCTAGAATTGAATCATTTTCCACCCATAATTCAAATTCCTTCCAACATTTTCCACTCTAATTCCACATTCCCTTTCCTAGTTCATTTTCCACTCCTAATTCCACTCACTAAACCTCATTCCAAACCCAAACTTTACTCCTAACCTAGGGGTTATTTAACCAAACAAATTCCAAACCTAAAAAATGGATCATTTTTCACCCATAATTCTCTCTCAATTTTCAGAATTCTCTCTCAATTCTCTCTCACTTTTTCACTCTCAACCTCCATTTTCAACCTCACTTAGAGCTATTCCATAGAGGTTAGCAAGTTCTTCATTGGAACTTGTTAATTCTTGAGCTAAAGCCTCTCATTACCACTCCATTGCTGTTTTCCATTGGTGATTTTCGTTTGGATCTAGATCTGGAATTTCAGAAGTGCTTATTGGAAGTGATTTTGGAGTATTGTTAGCTTGTTGCTTAGATTTCCAGCTTTTGCTTGCAAGGAGCTCATAGATCTTGGGATTTCTTGCTTAGATTCACCAATTTTCATTTGCAACACTTACCAAAGCAATTCTCAGCTTTGTAGGTTGGTTTTTCTTAGATCTATGTTTAATCTAGCTTAATTCCAGCTTATTCAATGTAGATCCCTGGTTTTTGTTGTGATTTATTCAGTTTGCTTGAATTTGATTGTTGTTGTTCATGATTGTTGAATCTAGATGATGTTTGATTACCATGATTGAACCTAATTTTTGTGCATCATTGATTACATGACCATTTGGATGATTGCTTGAGTGATTGTGCTGCTGAAAAGTGATTTTCCAACTTGATTTTCTGCTACTGGTGCAGGGTTAATCGATTAACCAATTCCTGTTCATTTTGGTTAATCGATTAACCAGTGTAATTTTTGCATATTTGGAGCTGTTAATCGATTAACCAAATTGCACTACAAATGGTCAATCGATTAACACTGATACAGAGTGTGATTTTTGTGCATTTTTGGGCATATTTCGATCCCATTCCACTTTTAATCTTCATGAATTGATGTGATACATATTTGTGAACCATTTTGATGTTGTTGCACCTCACACCTTTGTATGAACACGGTTTTCTGACACGTGACTTTTTGGTTTTCATTGATGAAGATTCATTGCTTGTGTTGTTGCTTTCTCGATGCGATGAATATGGTGCACACACCTCTTAACCATGTTGATTATGGATTATTGTTTACGTTGCTGGAGTTGTGTTGCACATGCTTGTTTGCTTTCAATTCCATGGGATGCATGCTTGAGTTAACTTGTTCCATTGTCAAATGATGTGCACTCTTTCGTGGTGTTTTCAAGAATTGTTTACCATGGTTTATGGTGTGATTGTGATCATGATTAACTGAACAGTGTGTAATGTTTAGTGCATGATCGTTATGCCATGTTTGAATCATATTCGAATGCGTGCCATGTGGTAAATCCACTGCTGTCCCTTGGCATGTGTGCTTTGTATGTGATGCCTTTCATTTTTTACACCTACTTTGTGCTGAAACATGAGCTGTTGAATGCTGTTTGGTGTATTGGCTGGATTTTACCGCTGTGCAGGTGCTGGAGTGCTGTTGTAGCTGCTGTTTTTGGTTTATTTTCTTGGTTTTGCTTTGCTTTTGCATGTTCCCCTAGGATTCCCTAGTCCAACTTAATCTTTGATTAAGGTTGGAGTAGGATAGACATTAGGATTCAATCCTTTGCATGCTAACATTAGGCAGAATCTTCCCTTCTTACCTCAACCTTAGGGCCATCTTTTGCATGATAACATTAGGATATAATTTCTTTAGTGTTTTCTTTTCAACTTTGAGTCTTCTCTTCTCATCTCATAACAAGTCTAAAACACTTAATAAAGGCAACGGGCACTGTGCGCCATGAGCCTTAAGTACATAGGAAATGAAGAATGGGGGGTTTCCCTTCACTCTTCTAGTGTGTTTAGCATACGTCCCATTGGGGGCGACCATGCGACGCATTCGCTCATATGTCATAGACTTTAGTGCAATGTAAGTTTCAAACTAACTTTAATTCACTTCTGTCTAAAAAACGCAAAACAAATTCAAATCTTTTTTATCCTTCGGGATTGTTGGGTTTCAAATCCTTTTCAGAAAAGAGCTTGTCACTCACATAAAAAACACTCATCGACTCGTAGGTCAAACTACGACTGCTCTGATTTCCTCTTTCTCGTCTGATTGAGGATACGTAGGCACAAGACGGCGACGTCTTGGCGAGCAACTTTCCCCCCATTAGTGCGTAGTTTGTCGAACTACGTCGACTCTAATTCTTCGCTCGTCCACGAAGATACGTAGGGATAGGATTATGATAATCCTTGCGAGTCCGTTTTTCATTTTTTTTTTCCCTTTCCATTTCTGTTTACCAGTAAGCTTTAGATAACTCACCCTTTGATCAGACAACAAGTGTGGATCCCATCGAGTACGATGGACGTGTGGGGGTGCTAATACCTTCCCCTCGCGTAACCGACTCCCGAACCCGGACTATGGTTACGATGACCATGTCTTTCCCTTTCTTCAGGTTTTCTTCGATCGTTTCCTTTCCCTGCATTGGGATAAATAACGTTCGGTGGCGACACTTCTGTTCTTGTTTCCGCCGGTTATTTTTTTTCGCAGTTGTGCTAGCTGGCGACTCTGCTGGGGACTTTCCCATCCCTAAATGAGTCAATCCTAGTGCTTGTTGGTTTATTTCATTGGGTGTTTGTTGTTGTGCATTATCTGTTGTATATTACTGTTTTCTCGCTTTTATTACATTTCATTATTGCCATATATTAGACTGTGCTGGGCTGTGCTGGTTTTTTCTGTTTGGCAGGATGGGTATTCTGAGAGATAAGCCCACTACCCAGGCTTGAGCATACACACAGGTTTTAGCGTGGATAGTCGTGTCACTCGCGTGGTGGTGACCACGTAGAGTGTTTCCGAGACCCACAACCAGACGAGGTTCTTTCAGGAGATATCTGATACTGCATGTTGATGCAGGTCATTGGATCTTCCCTTGATGAGCTGTCGACTCTGGTGACCATTCTCGAGGACTCAGTTGAGGCACTCTTCCCAAGAGGTGGTAATGGCAGACCAGAAATGGCAAACCCATTAAGCTTCTTGATCCGAGGACCTGAAGCTGAGAACTTGCCATAGGTTGACCTTTTTTGAGGGAGAATCAGTGGAGGTGCTCCTCGATTGGCGATAGTACTGTACCCGAAAGGATGAATGTACTATCGCTTCTTGACCTTAGTGCCAGAAGCTGATGACCTTTTGTTTCTAGTACTCACATGTGAGAGGGGCGGGATGTTTAAAGGTTTGCAGGTAACCTTGACTTTTAACATACCCGGTATCCTGGTATTCTTACAAAAATGAATAGTTGATCCTATTGTGTTCAGCCGGTTATTGTTCAGTCAGTTCAGTGCAGTAGTTGTCCAGTTTATGTGGCACCCCTTTGATCCAATGCCCTGCATTGCATCATTTTCTAACATTCATGTTTTTCATTTCTAGGTTATATCTGAATTTTGATTCCAGTCGACGGGTTTCCATAGGGATGGGTACTGAGAAGAAGAAGAACATCATTGTCTACAAATTCCCAAAGCTTAGTCTCGGTCATCTTAACAGCCTGCAGGATATGGCGAGTCTAGAAGTGTTGGGGGTTTTCAAGGAAAAGTATGGTCAGATCCTATCCTTTGTGCGCAACATCAGTGACTACGAGTATAGAGGCCTTCACACTTTGATGCAATTCTATGACCCTCCTCTGAGATGCTTCGTATTCCCAGACTATCTGTTGGTTCCTACCTTGGAGGAATATTCAAACATTTTGGGGATTTCTATTAAAGAAGGTGCTCCATTCTTCGGTTCTAAGAGTGATCCTGACTTCAGAGTTGTGGCTGATGCTCTTTATTTGAGCAAGTCGACATTAGAGGCCAATATTTCTAGCAAAGGAAAGTTACGTGGTTATCATCTGGGGTATCTGGTGAAGAAAGCGCAAGAGGCAGGGAGAGACAAGAAATGGACCGTTTTTAACGTATTGCTGGCTCTCTGTGTATATGGTATTGTACTGTTTCCCAATGAGCCCGATTTTGTTGATGTAGATGCTATCAGGATATTTACAATGCAGAATCCAGTGCCAACCTTATTGGAAGATTTTCATTATGCTATGTATAATAGAAATGAAAAGAGAAGAGGTGGATTGGTTCATTGTTGTGTACCCATTTTTTTTATAAATGGTTCGCGAATCGTCTACCTCAGTCAGGTACTTTTGTGGATTCTAAAGCTTCTCTAAAATAGAGTCAGTGTTTGATGGGTTTGGCTGCTAAAGACATTGTCTGGATAGATCATGGATTACAATGTAAGGAAATTTTTCACAACTGTGGTGAATTCCCTAATGTTCCGTTGATAGGGAGAAAAGGGGGAATCAACTATAATCCTTCTTTGGCCATTAGACAGTTCGGATACGCTCTGAAGGATCCACCAGTTGAGAGGGATGTGGAAGAGTCTTTATATTTCCAAGCAGCAGATGGTTTGGCAATAGCATAGAAGGCTTCTAAAGCTTGGGTCAGTGTGTAGAAGAAAGGAAAAGTTGCTTTGGGCAAAGCCAACAATCGAGCCTATCCTCTATACGAAGACTGGGTAAAGAAGAGAGTTAAAGACTTCTACTTGCCTTTTGATCGGGCACCTCCTTTGTATCCTGAGATTGTGGAGGAGAGAATCACTGTACCTATTGAAGAGTTCAACAAGCTGCGGGCTCTGGTGCATGATCTGCACGTAGAGAATTCTGATTTGAGTAGCCGTCTGCAAGGTGCTCTGCATGATAACTTGGAATTGAAGTGGAAGGCTCAAGATGTGACGAAGCACCTGGAAGAGAGAGAGAATGATCTCGCTGACAGGGCTCAGTATTATCGGAAGGCCAACATGACTGCTGAATCTTCTGGCATAGCTCATAAGCAAACCAAACAAACCCTGTCCGAGTCAAAGGTTAAGCTTGCTAATTATCAGAACATGTGGGACGAAGTCAGGATTGAAAACAGGGAATTGAAGGAAGAACTCCAAAAGGAAAAAGAGGGTAAGAAGCACTTCTCTGACAAGTTGAAGGAGGCTCAGAAAGAAATTGAAGAGCTTAAGGTGTAAGCTAGGGTCAAAAAATAAAGCGCAGAGACGATGATAGTGTAGAGCAGATTGTCAGATTGAACCAAGACATTGAAAAGAGAAACAGGTTGATTAAAGGGCTGATAAAGCGACCAACACATCCTGACACCGTGAACCTTCTTGAGGAAGTCAAAGCCAGTTTATATCGGATTAATTTGTAGCGATATCTCTGTTTGACATTTATTGTGATTACCATCAGGTTTGTTGATGGACTCACCTTTGATTATATCTGACTCATTTGTATGAATTCTCGAAGTATTATCTTGAAATATTTTGTTTCAGCCACACGTGTTTCAGCAGTTCTTCTTTCCCAATGGGCTTGTTTCAGTTGCATTGGCTGTGCAGTATCTTTGTGTCCAGATTTATTTTTCGGTTTTGTGTATGATCCCTTACTCGGCTTCAAAACCTGGAATCAAAGTAGATATGCCCTGGAAATGTTTAAATATGATGTTTGCATTTGCATTTGCATATTCATACTCATTTGCATATCAAGTGTTTATCTCTGGGTTTCTTATCTTGTTCTTTTTCTTCAGTCAGGATTGCTGATCATCACATCCACCATTATTCTACTCGACAGAGTCAGAAGAAAGTATGGACCAACTACATGCTGAATTGGTTGAAATACAGACCCGCATGAGTCAATTCATGGACTTAATGCAGAACGTTTCCCAAGGCTAAGAACATTTGAGGACTCTTGTCCAGCCTTTGATAGCCAGGGTGGATGAAGATGGAGTTGTTCATGGGGGTGTTCAGATTGGTGTTATTCCTCCGGGCG
This sequence comes from Lathyrus tuberosus, assembly GCA_022829125.1. NCBI lineage: Eukaryota > Viridiplantae > Streptophyta > Magnoliopsida > Fabales > Fabaceae > Lathyrus > Lathyrus tuberosus. The sequence continues at coordinate 9,041,924 of JALAZF010000141.1, read as the reverse complement.
GAGGTGGTAATGGTAATGGTGTCCATGAAAATCTTCAGATCATGATGAAGAAGATTTGGGACAAGATGTCCTCTGACAGCAAATAAACCTCTGTTTTTCTTTTAAGTTTTAGTTCTGTGTTTTTCACCCTTGGACTACCCTGTGTTTATCTTTTTGATTCATGACAAAAAGGGGGAGAAAGTATATATATGATAATTTTGATCCTATAGTCATTCTCTGAAAAACAATGCTGCTTACATGCTAACAGATAAATCTATCATCTCTATTAGATTGTTTTTCTGTATTTTTCCTCTATGCAGATAACTCAGAACTCTGATGATGAAGAAAGACTCAAAAGGTTAATGAAGTCAGGGGGAGCCCGAGCAAGAACCTTAATCAAATCTAATACTCAGGGGGAGCATTTCATAAAAAGGATAAGCTATCCTAAAAACCTTTTCCCTGTTCTCTGTGTTATATATTTATATATCAAAATTGCGTCATCAAATACATAGTTTTGTCATCATAAAAAAGGGGGAGATTGTGAGAACAAGATTTGGTTCTGCAATATTATCTCTAAGTTTTGATGATAACAAATGGGTATTGGCATGAACAATTTTGCACAACTAATGTTGTTACTTGTGAGAACCTAGCAAACAGGTTATGTTCCTGAGAATTAACGCAATGTTTAAAGAAAGACATTTCGTCTATGAACTTAAAAGAGCTGAACGAAGATAACACAAAAAACTTTAATTCGAAAGGAAAAGAGTATGAGTTCTGAAGATCTGAAGACGAGGGTTCTGATGGAATGAAGTCCAGATGCTGAAGCCTCACTTTCTCTGATCAAGGTTATGAAGACCTACCCAAAGTCGACTCTCATGCTTGAATCAAATATTATCAGAAGCCTCTGAAGATATGAAGAAAGTGTATTAAGATAACAAGGTTCTGAAGACAAGTTCTGAAGATTCTGGAAGCGCAGAGCTGATGATTCGAAGACTTGATAATCTCAAGAACCGAGCAATGTTTTCCCTTCTTACTCATGCTCACAAAAAGCCTCTGAAGTTGAGAAGCCAAGAAAACTTGCCACATTGTACAACTGTACTCCATTACAACGTTAAAATTCTTGAAGACTGTGCGAAATACAAACAAGACAATCTGACACAGACAGGACGTGCAACATGCAGAAGACTTTGTACCTATCCTCACGCTTCTAGCCGTAAGCCTACTTAGCTATCATGATTCCATCTCAACGACTCTTTTCACTCGGCTATAAAAGGAAGCTCAAAGACTTGAAGAAAAAAAACACACGCGAACTGCTACAATTCTTTCTAACTCTGTTCTTTCTTAAGTCATTCTTTGTCTAAAAACTTGTTTACATTATCAGCTTGATAAGAAGCAATTTTCTGTAAACCCATTGTATTTGAACTTAAAGTTGTATTCCTTAAGAGAGTCTTAGTGATTAGATCTCTTGAGAAGTCTAGGACGTGTGTTTTAGAGATTGTGCCTTAAGTAAGACCTATGTGGTTGGATTACTTGAGAAGTCTAGAACGTGTGAGTTCTAGAGGTTGTTGTTAGTCACCAGCTGTGTAGCTCGTGCAGTGTACTATTTTGTTGAATAGTGGATTAAGACCTCGTTGAGAGAAGCGAAATCACCTTGCCGGGTGTACTAGTTTAACTTGAGAGGTTCTCAAGTGAACTAGTATAAACATAACGTGTTTATATCTCTTTGTTTAACCAAGTTGTTTTTCTTTAGAAAAGGGGTAAAATTTTAAAGAGAAAGTTATTTTAAAGAAACAATTTATTTTGAAAAACCAATTCAAACCCCCCTTTCTTACATTTTTCATACCTTCATTTGGCAACAGAGCTCCGGTTCTGAGGTGATAAAAAGATTGAATTTTTATCAAGCACTTAACAGTGTTCAATACCGATCCAAGTGTGAAAAACAATGACACCACCACCACCAACAACTTCTGAAACAAATGTTATTGAAAGAGAATCTTACACTGCAAAACCTCCTATCTTTGATGGCGAAAAGTTTGATTATTGGAAAGATAGAATTGAAAGTTATTTCTTATCATTTGACCTAGATCTATGGGATCTAGTACTTGATGCCTATAGTCATCCTGTAGATTCTGTAGGTAAAAAGATTGAAAGAAGTGAGTTTACAGATGCTCAGAAGAAAACTTAGAAAAATCATCACAAAGCAAGAACCATTCTGTTGAACGCAATTTCTTATACCGAGTATGAGAAAATCACAAACAAAGAAACTGCAAAGTCCATCTTTGACTTTCTTCGTATGACGCACGAAGGAAATGCTCAAGTCAAGGAGACGAAGGCTCTTGCGCTAATCCAAAAATACAAAGTCTTCAAAATGGAAGATGATGAGTTTGTTGAAACCATGTTCTCAAGGTTTCAAATGCTTGTTGCCGGACTCAGAGTTCTAGACAAAGGCTATTCTACTGCTGATCATGTCAAGAAAATCATCAGAAGTCTTCCAGCCAAATGGAGACCAATGGTGACTGCCTTGAAACTTGCAAAGGACTTGAATAGTATCAGTCTTGAAGAACTTATCAGTTCTTTAAGAAGTCATGAAATAGAGCTTCAAGGAGCGAACCTCAGAAGAAAAACAAATCCATTGCACTGAAAGCAAAGCCAGAAAAGAAGAAGGCGTATCAGGCAGAAGAAGAAATGGAAGAATCTGAAGAAGATTCAGAAGAAGATGATATATCACTCATATCAAGAAAGATAAGTCAACTCTGGAAATACAGAAGGAACAAGTTCAAAGGACCAAGGAGAAGATTCAAATCTACATCTGGTCAAAGAAGAAACTATGGAAAAGATGTTACGTGCTTTGAACGCAACGAACCTGGACATCTCAAAAATGACTGTCCAAAGGCCAAGAAAGAAAAAAGACCTAGGAAAGCCAAAAAGGGTCTCATGGAAACCTGGGATGAATCAGAATCTGAAGATGATGCTGATGAAGGTCGGGTCAACATGGCATTCATGGCAGAAACTAGAAGCGACTCGTCAGAGGAAGAACTATCAGCCTCCGACGATGAAAGAGAGGTATTTTCCTCCTTATCACGTTATGAACTTGAATTAGGATGAACTGAACTTATAAAAAGATATCAAAACCTTCAAAGCAAATTCAAAATCTTGAAAAAGAGTTTTATAGTTTCTTCAGAAGATCTTACTAAAAACAAGAAAACCATTTTTGAACAAAATGAGAAAATATTTGTCTTAGAAAACTCAAACACTGTCCTGAAATGTAAATTATCTAAGTTAGAAGAAGAAATTGTTTCAAACTCAACTAACACTAGTGAAGAAGACAAATATGATAACGCATTAAAAAACTTTCTTGCCAAAAGCGTAGATAGAAGCAAAATGGCTTCACTAATCTATGGAGTCAGTAGAAATGGCAGTAGAGGTCTAGGATATTCAGGACCATCTCAACCATATGATGAAACCAAAAACATCAAAATAATACCTCTATCCAAACAGTTTATTCCCTCTGGTACTGGCCTTAAGCATTCATAACCAAAAGGTTCAAACACTAGGATTACACAAACACACACACTAAAGAAATATCCTAAACACGAACACTATGCACAAACTCCACACCGTTTTGCTAACATAAGGAAATCTAAAGGGATCAGAACCTTTAGAAAAACTAATGTGAAATGACCCACAAAATGGGTACCTAAAAACAAGATAATCTATGTTGCAGATATCCTTAATAGCTCCATTGAAACACCAGTCATGGTACCTGGACAGTGGGTGCTCGCGACACATGACGGGAGAAAGGCTTATGTTCCAAGATCTGAAACTTAAGCCTGGAGGCGTCGTCGATTTCGGAGGAAATCAGAAAGGAAAAATCATTGGCTCCGGAACTGTTGGAAATGGTAAGCTTCCTTCCATTAAGAATGTTTTATTAGTAGAAGGTCTAATGCATAATCTGTTGTCAATAAGCCAACTTAGCGACAGTGGCTATGATCTCATTTTTAATCAAACGTCTTGTAAAGCTGTAAGTCAGAAGGATGGATCTGTCCTATTCAACGGAAAGAGGAAAAACAACACTTACAGAATTAAATTATCTGATTTAATACATCAAAATGTAAAATGTCTTCTTTCTGTAAACGAAGAGAAATGGGTTTGGCACAGACGTCTTGGCCATGTCAGTTTGAGAAAAATCTCCCAGCTTAACAAGCTTGGTCTTGTTAGAGGATTGCCAAATCTGAAATATTCGTCAGACGCTCTTTGTGAAGCATGTCAGAAAGGAAAGTTTTCAAAAACCTCTTTCAAAGCTAAAAATATTGTTTCCACCTCTAGACCGTTAGAACTTCTTCATATTGATCTGTTTGGCCCTGTAAAAACAGCCTCTCTCAATGGTAAGAAATATGGACTAGTCATCATTGATGACTACAGCAGATGGACATGGGTAAAATTCTTAAAACACAAGGATGAATCACATTCTGTGTTTGCTTCCTTCTGCACTCAAGTACAAAATGAGAAAAATTGTAAAATAGTCAGAGTCAGAAGTGATCATGGTGGAGAATTTGAAAATAAAAACTTTGAAGAACTTTTTGATTCACATGGAATATCTCACGATTTTTCTTGCCCTAGAACTCCACAACAAAATAGAGTTGTAGAAAGAAAGAATCGAACTTTACAAGAAATGGCTCGCACCATGATCCAAGAAACTGACATAGCTAAGCACTTCTGGGCAGAAGCAATTAACACAGCATGTTATATTCAAAATAGAATCTCTATAAGACCTATCTTGAATAAAACTCCATATGAATTGTGGAAGAATAAATTACCCAACATTTCTTATTTTCATCCATTTGGATGTGTCTGTTTTATGCTTAACACTAAAGAGAATCTTAGCAAGTTTGATTCCAAAGCACAGAAGTGTCTGTTGTTGGGATACTCTGAACGCTCGAAAGGCTACAGAGTTTACAACACAGAATCAAGAATTATGGAGGAATCTATTCATGTTAGATTCAATGACAAGCCTGACTCAGAAAAGTCAGAGCTAGTTGAGAAACTTGCAGATTTGGAAATCAGATTCTCCGAACCTAAGGAAAGGACAAATGAAGTTAAAGAACAGCAAGATCCTACACCAGAAACCACTGAAGTAACTCCAAATGCCCCATCTCAACGAAGAAGAAGACTGTCCACATCCCATCCCGAGGAACTAATTCTGGGTAACAAAGATGCTCCTATCAGAACCAGATCAGCCTTTAGACCATCAGAAGAAACACTTGTAGGACGAGTATCATTGATAGAACCAGCTACAATTGAAGAATCCCTCTTGGAAAAAGACTAGGTTCTGGCTATGGAAGAAGAACTTAACCAGTTCTCCAAAAAAGATGTTTGGGATCTAGTTCCTAAACCTAAGAATGTTCATGTAATAGGAACTAAGTGGGTATTTAGGAACAAGCTAAATGAAAAGGGAGAAGTTGTCAGGAACAAAGCACGACTTGTTGCTCAAGGATACAGTCAACAAGAAGGAATTGACTACAACGAAACATTTACTCCAGTTGCTAGACTTGAAGTAATACGTTTACTAATATCCTTTTCAGTAAATCATAACATCACTCTATATCAAATGGATGTTAAGAGTGCATTCTTAAATGGTTATATATCATAAGAAGTTTATGTCAAACAACCTCCTGGTTTTGAAAATTCAGAAAAATCAACCTTTGTTTGTAAACTTAAAAAATCACTCTATGGTTTAAAGCAAGCTCCCAGAGCTTGGTACGATAGATTAAGCAAATTTTTATTAGAAAACAATTTCACCAGAGGAAAGGTTGACACAACTCTTTTCTACAAAACATATAAGAATAACATTCTTATTGTTCAAATCTATGTTGATGACATTATTTTTGGTTCTGCTAACTCTTCTCTATGTGAAGAATTTTCAAAGTTAATGCAGGCCGAATTTGAAATGAGGCTCATGGGAGAACTGAAGTTCTTCCTTGGAATTCAGATTGATCAAAGATCAGAGGCGACTTACATCCATCAAACCAAGTACACAAAAGAACTTCTGAAGAAGTTCAATATGACGGATTGCAACATTGCTAAAACACCAATGCATCCAACTTGTGTCATGGGAAAAGAAGAAACAAGAGTTAAGGTTTGTCAAAAACTCTATTGTGGTATGATAGGTTCCCTCTTATATCTAACTACTTCTAGACCTGATATATTATTCAGTGTACATCTATGTGCTAGATTCCAATCAGATCCAAGAGAATCACATCTAACCGCTGTCAAGCGAATTCTAAGGTATCTGAAAGGAACAACTAACCTTGGCCTGATGTATAAGAAAACATCAGAGTATACTCCTTCTGGTTACTTCAATGCAGATTATACCGGAGACAGATTAGAAAGAAAGAGCACATCGGGGAACTGTCAGTTCTTAGGAAGCAACCTAATCTCATGGTCAAGCAAGAGACAATCTACAGTTACTCTCTCAACAGCTGAAGCAGAATACATATCAGCTTCCCTATGCAGCACTAAAATGCTATGGATGAAAAATTAGCTGAAAAACTATCAGATATATGAGAGTAACATTCCTATCTTCTGTGATAATACTGCTGCTATTTGCTTAAGTAAAAATCCAATTTTTCTTTCTAGGGCGTAACACATTGAAATAAAACATCATTTTATTATGGACTATGTTCAGAAGGGAACTCTATGCTTAAAATTCATTGATACAGACCATCAGTGGGCTGACATTTTTACAAAACCCTTAGCTGAAGATAGATTTCTAATCATTTTAAAACACCTGAATATGGAGTACTGTTCAGAATAAAAACATTTTCAGAACCTCATGTGTTTAGTCAGAAGAAAAGTATTTTCAAATCATCAGAACCTCTTTTTCTTAATGTATCTCAAGTTCTGATAAATATGTGACATGTCATATATTCGGAAAATTATTTTTGCATATGATTTAAATAAAATTAAGTCACTTTAAGTATTCAAATTGAACGAACAACATATTTCTCGAGATTGACTCAACTTTATGACATTTATTAGCTTATCCCCTCAAGAAGGTGTCTGTCCTTTAAACTATCGAGAACATCCTCTCTCTCTCTCTCTCTCTCACAAACCCTAAAAAGTTAATCGACTCTCATCTATTTCTCTCTCAATCTATCACTCCCTCAAAATCAACTCAAGTTCAATCCTCATTCTTTCTTACCACCGTAAGGATGAACACTCATCAACAAGATACTGTTCAAATCTCTCAAGAACTACCATCCTCATCCATCACACCCACTACTACTCTCTCAACGGCTGAACCAGCTGTTTCAAGTCCATTAACCCTTCCCACAATTGATGCAAACCATGTCACCCAGAAAACTCGCTCTGTGACATGTGTGACACATGCAAACGATCTAACTGTTCTGAAAGAGCTAGATGTTGACTTCAACAACCTCTATGATAATGGGTTTAACCTAATTAATCAATTGGGTGCTCAAGAATGGAAAAATTACTTTCATAGACTAAGAGGTCCATGCTTTGATGATCTAGTGAAAGAATTCTGGAGACATGCAGATACAAACGAATTTCATGTGGTATCTTTTGTTCTGGAACAGAAGATTATCATCACTGAGAGATCTATTTCAGAATTGCTAGGAATGAAGTTCTTGGAAGGAAAGAGGATGTACGGAAAAACTGAAAAATCTGAGTCAGTCATCAACAAAGCTATCTTCAAAAGCTGTCAATCAGGAACAATGGACTACAAAAGCAAAAACTTGCGTGACAACCTAAGGATCTGGCACAAGATCATTCTTGGATGCATCAATCCAAGACTGACGAAAAGTGCTATAGATTTTGCCAACACAAATCAAAAACACATGCTGTACTACTTGTACAAACATGAGAAAATGTGCCTTCCCTCCATTCTATTCTACTATTTAAGGGATATGGTGCACAAGATAAGAACAACGACATCACCAGAAAAGAAGATTGTTAACTACATTCCTTTTGGAAGACTGATCTCTGACATTCTGGTTGAAAGCGGATTAGTGAATTATCTGATCAAGGAAGCAAAGTTCACAGAATATCTGAATAAAAAAGTTGGAGAAGCTTTCAATGCTGTAAATCTTAAGCATATGAAGATGATTGCAAGTGTCGATGTGAAACCAACACATATTTCTCCCGACACGGTGAAAAAGATCAGGAATCCAGTAGAAAACTATCCATTCTACCACAAAGAAGATAATCCAACTACAATAGCCTCTTACATTGCCATAATGAGAGAAGCAGAATCTAGAGTTGAAGAAGCTGTCCCTCAGTCAAAGCATATTACCAGAAGTAAGAGGAAGCTCGCTGAAGAGGATGCGAAGTGCAAAAAGAAGAAAAAGGATGAAACTAAAATCTCCAGAAAAAAAAACTCTTCTTCTTGAGAAAATCAATAAAGTTGATGCAAATCCATCTGTTGCTGCACCATCTTCATCACCAATCACCTCTACCTCCATTCCACAAGTAAGGTTTAAACCCCCATCTTTTTCTATTCCTTTATGATCGGAGAGGACCAGAAGGAGATCGTCGCGGCCTTCGTGTAGGGCAAGAGTTGATGCTCTTGGGAGAGGAAAAAGGGGTGGAGGTACCTGCAAGATACTCCATTGCCAAAGTAAGTGTTTGGTCAAAAAGGGGAAAAACAAGTAAGAGATGTCAAGTATATGATTTGTGATACCTGCCCCTCTCAAGCGAGGGGGTATTTATAGGTGCATTTCTAGCGAGCAAAGCGCCTGGTCTACCAATGAGGGATTGCCAAATGGAGGGCAAGGTGCGTGGCCTTTTGATTTGGACTAACCATTTCCGTGATATCCGGGGAGGCAATTGGTCGCGTGAACTACTCTGCGCGTGAAGGGAACATGCCCAACGACTATATTGTGCCCAACGGCTATATTGTGCCTATTGGGCCTGTTCGTCAACTATAATGGATTGGGCCTGATCCTTAAGGGCAGGAAGCCCTGCCCGGTCCAGAACAGGAGCCCCCCAAGTCGTTGCTCTGCTGGAGAGTAATGACTTCAGACAGTTGCGACTACGACCGTACCGTCGGGGAAGTGGTTGCTCGCGTGGAGTGTCCCATTCGTGCCCGACCAGATGTGGTCGTTTGATGATTAGGCTGAATGTCGACCAAGGTTTGTAGCGTGCTCGCAGAGATTGATGTTTTTCGCCGAGCAGCCCTGCACGGATGCGTTCGTTTTGACGAGGAGGCTTGCTCGTGTGAGCCAAGGACTTGGGTGTGTTTTCTGCAATAAGCCAGGCGAAGAGTTTTTGTGACACGTGGTGAGCATTTATGGCCTTTGTCAGTCCTAGGGCCGCATAGGCTATGATGACCTTCACGATTCCCCACGACCAAATGGTTATAAAAGGGTGGAGGAAGATTTTATTTTCATAATTCTCACGAGTTCTTACTCCTTGCGCTTATTTGCTCTATAACTAGTTCTTCGCCGGAGTTCCTCTTCGCCATCGTTGATCCTCCTCTTCTCCGTCAACCTCTTCTTCTTCTTGTAAGTTTTGTTCTTCCTTTTCTGTATTTTTTTTATGAACCTTCAATTTTCTGGGTGTTGTTCATGGATTCTCCGGTGAGTTTATGAATTTTCCGATTGAACTTCATGTTTTTCGGTTGAACTTCATGTGTTCTTCGATGAACACATGAATTTCTGGGAGATTCATGAAGAACATGAAGAATCTCAGGATTTTTGTAGAAATTGTTAACGTAGATCCTTGTAGAATCTGGTTAAGTGTAGAATTTTGTTTGTAGTCGGGCACTAGGCCTGTTCGGAACTTTGATGTGATTTTGTGGTGAGTATGCATCCTCGTATGGATATCTGTGAGTTCTGGTCGCGGAGACCTCTCCTGACGATTGGTAGGTAATTTATACGGGCTCGCGGTTGTCCTCGGCTTCATCAACGCCCTTTCACTTGATTAGTGGTGGAAGGGTGGATTTGATCTTGGCTGTCAAATTCACTTCTCTTCCTCTGCCTTTCGGGTGAAAATGGCTGAACCCCAGGATGATGTTGTGCCCGACACGTAAGATACACAAGAGGGGCCCAGTGTGCCCGCTGAATATTCAAATATCAAGGTCGTAGGAGGGGACCTTGATTGGCTCGCACATGAGCCTCTATCGTTTCGATCAACTTTCTCCGCAGAGGAGATATGAGAATTTGACTTGTTGGAGAGACGTGTAGATGACGCTCCTCGGACGTGGAAAGAATTTCGCCCCGGGGAGTATGATAGAATTTTCTCCTCGTACCCAAGATTGCGTTTCCCTATGTACGAGTTCGCTTTTACGGAGGCCAAGATGCGTCTCCCTTTTATCGAATTTCAAGTTTCCCTGTTCACCCATCTGGCCTTGTGCCCGTCTCAGCTTCACCCCAATGCCTTGGCTTTCATCCAGGCATTTGAGCTAGTGTGCCGTTACCTTAATGTCGGTGCAACCGCAGATCTTTTCTTCTGCCTTTTCCAAATCCAAAGGAGCACAGCGGGGACGAAACAAAGTTGGGTTTCGTTTAAACAACAGAGTAGGCTGTTCTGGCCGTATTCTAATTCAATTCGCAACTTCAAGGATATGTTTCTGATCGTGAAGCCTATTACCGAGGAGGCAAAGAGGACTATCTCGACCATTGAGAAGGTGGTAGTGAATGGTCGGGAGAGGGATGGTGTTGTCTCCATATTTCCTTTGGAATGGGTCTATACCCACTTTAGGAGCAGAACGGATCAGTTCCTGGTGAAGCACGAGCAGCTTTGCCCGGCGGATAAGGAGGGGTATAGACTTCTTCACAAATACGTGGATAGTTTTTCCCCGACTTTCGTGGTTGATCGGCATGGGAATGCGGAGATCGGGGATGACGGGGAGCCCGTTACTGCAGCTAGATATATTAACATCAGGGCTCTCCTCGAGTGTGATAATGACGATGATGCGATAACCTTGCTTGGTATGCTCCACTATTTGATTTTATTTCTTTGAATTCTTGGTCCTGACTTGTTATGTGTGTCCGCAGGTATAATGGCCGACATGCGGGAGCGTTTGATGAGGTCCCAGGAGGCGAAGGTTCACAAGAAGACGACCGTAGGTGCCAAGGGCGTGGCGACCTAGCAAACTGTACTGGAAAGCTTCACAGCTGTTCCTTCGCCTGTTCTGGAGGTAACTTCCACCCCGAAGACCCCGGACACCTCACATAAGAGAAAACAAGATGTCGTTGGGACGTCTTCGGGTGCTGGCCCTAGAGGTTCTGGTGCCGGTCATCTTGGCCTGCCCGCCTGCTATACGCGCCGAGATTTGTTTGCTGAAGAGGAGTCCATAGTTGTTCATGATTCTGAAGCCGTGGCTGTTCTAAATGCCAATCCCAAAGCGAGGAGAAAACAGTTGTGCCAGGATGCTGCGGGCATGTTTAGGGTGCTTGAAGCAGCCCTTGTCCTTGCCGATGATGAAGCTCCTACTCGGGAGAGCCTCTTGACGTCCAATAATAGAATTGTCGAGCTGGAGATAGAAAATAACAAGTTGTACAATGATTTAAAACAGTTTGAAGGTCACGAGGAGGCCAAAGTGTTGCTTCAGACGGAGGTGACCCAGCTGAAGTTAGATGCACTCAAGGCTGACGAGGAGAAGGCGAGTTTGTAGGCGAGGATCGTTGAATTAGAAGGCTTGACTTCAGCTGTCCAGGATGAAAATGACGACGAGAAGTCCCTGAAGTTGCGAGCTGACTTGATCAGGAGGATTAGACTCCTTGGCGAGGACAACCTGAAAGCAGCTGAGTTCGGCTTTAGTGCTGCAAAAGAGCAGATGGTGGCCCTCAACTCTGATGTATAGCTCACGACAGATGGGATGGGTTTATTCAACAAGGTGGTGGACGGTCAGGTCATTCCTGCCGAAGAGGAGAGTGAAGTCGCTGAATAAGACTTTGTTTTTATCATGTTTTGTGGGCCTACGTGCCCTTATCATTTTATATGGGCGCTGCCCTTTTATATAAATTTGTAGGGGCTATGCCTTAAAACTCATTTTTCCGGCCGAGGCCGATGATAACTTATATTTATGGTTTTTTGTTCTTAGCTTTGTATGGACGTTTTTGCTCGGTTTATTTTTTGATTTGTGCTCGGAGAGTTTACAAACTTATCGAGGAGGGCAATGTGGTTTTGCCCGTGATGAAACTAGTACTTCGTTTGAGGTACTAATTTCATAGGCTTGGACTGTTCCCATCGCGAGCTGGGTGTCCTGCCTGAAATGGTGTGGCAACGGCAGAGCTCAGTCGAGGTATCCCCGTTGTGCACAAGATCTGCTTGTACAATAAGCAGAAACTGGCCGTCGTTGAAATCGTGTCATGCCTCACCAAGGCATGATACGATGGCCGCGCAAATCTCCCCGTTTTGGGTGTGATTATGTCTGGCCTTGCGTTGAAGGATTTAGCTATAGTACTGGTTGAGTTTTTCAGCGTTCCATGGTCGAGCAAGTGGTTCTTCGTCCAATGTTTCTAAGTAGTATGCTCCTGTGCCCGTTTTGGACTTGACCCTATAAGGTCCTTCCCAGTTTGCTGCCAGTTTCCCTTCGCGCGAATCCTTCTGGTTTCTGCGCAGGACCAGACTACCTACGGGAAAGTCGCGCTTTATGACTCTGGCATCATGTCGCAACGTTATTTGTTGCTTTAATGCGGCCTCGTGGAGAGCAGCCCCTGATCTTATTTCTTCGACCAGATCGAGTTCCTCGCGTAGAGCCTTATCGTTCATTTCTTCGTCGAGGGGAGCTTCTGTCCTTCTGGAGGGTTCCCTTATCTCCACCAGTATTACCGCCTCTATTCCATACGCTAGTCGGAAAGGGGTTTCCCCGGTGGTAGAGTGGGGTGTTGTTCTGTACGCCCAGAGGACGTTGTGGAGCTCCTCGACCCACATTTTCTTGGCCTCGCCTTGCCTCCGCTTCAATCCGCATAGGATTACTCTGTTCGCGGCCTCCGCTTGCCCGTTGGTCTGGGGATGCTCGACCAAAGTAAAGTGTTGTTTTGTTCCTAATTTGGCAACGAAGTCTTGGAATTTTCTGTTTGTGAATTGGGTTCCGTTGTCGGTTACGAGGGCCTGGGGTACCCCGAATCTGGCGAGGACGTTCTTTTTGTAGAAACGCAATATGTTGAAGGCTGTGATCTTGGCGAGCGCTTCGGCTTCAATCCACTTTGTAAAATAGTCGACGGCCATGATTAGGAATTTATTTTGATAAGATCCCATTGTAAAGGGGCCTAGGATATCCATCCCCCACCAGGCGAAGGGCCACGGCAAGGAGAGGGTCTTCAACTCGTTGGGTGGTGCCAAATGCATGTCCCCGTGGCGTTGGCAACGGTCATATTTTTGTACATGTTCTTTGGTGTCGTGTTGCATGGTTGGCCAGTAATATCCTGCGCGCAAAGCTTTTCAAGCCAAGGATCTTCCCCCTAGGTGTTATGCATTGATGCCCTCGTGGATCTCTTGTAAGATTTCGAGGACCTGGGCCTCGTCGACACATTTCAACAGGGGGATGGAAAATCCTCGTCGATATAATTTGTCCTCGACCAGTACGTATGAATAGGCTCGTCGCTTAGTTACGCTGGCCTCCTTACTGTCCTCGGGGAGTTCCCCCTTGGTGAGGTATTTGTACACCGGGGTCATCCAACAACGGGGATCTCCGATGACGTTAACATCTAGCAGGTCGGGTTTTACAATGCTCGGGCTGGCCAACATTTCTTGTATGATGGATTTGTTCCCACCTTTTTTCCTGGTGCTGGCTAGTTTAGAGAGGATGTCTGCTCGGGTGTTTTGCTCGCGCGGGACGTGCTGAACTTCCCATGCTTCAAACTCCGCTATTTTTTCTTTTACCATTGCCAAATATTCGGCAAGTTGGTCGTTCTTTGCTTGGAACTCTCCCCGTACTTGGGACGCTACGAGCTGGGAATCAGTGCAAATTTTTATTTCTCTCGTGCCGACGTCTTTGGCCAGTCGTAATCCTGCGAGGAAGGCTTCATACTCGGCTTGATTGTTAGATGTTTTGAAGGAGAGGACCAGGGATACTTCGATTAGGGTCCCTTCCTCGCTCTCGAGGATAATTCCTGCTCCGCTGCCTGAGGGGCTTGATGCGCCATCCACGTAAATGATCCACTTCCGTGTCCCTCCTGGAGGGGATAGTTCCGGAGTCATTTCTACCACGAAGTCGGCCAGGACCTGTGCCTTGAGGGCTTTCGTCCCCTCGTAGTGAATTTTGAACTCGGCCAATTCAAGGGACCATTTTAGCATCCTGCCCGCCATATCTGGCCGGCTTAATAACTGCTTAATAGGCTGGTCGGTTCTGACGATGATAGTGTGCGCCAGGAAGTAATATCTGACTCTCCTCGTGGCAACTATGAGAGCAAGGGCCACTCGCTCTATTTGCGTGTACCTGACTTGGGGTCCCTGCAGGGCTTTGCTGGTGAAATAGATGGGTTTCTGCCCGTCAGTCGTCTCGCGAATAAGTGCCGCACTCACAGCTTCATTGGCCACGGAGAGGTACAGGTATATGGTTTCCCCGCGGTCTGGTCGAGACAATACTGGTGGCTCAGACAAAGCTTGTTTGAAATTGGCAAGGGCCTGCTCGCATTCGTCTGTCCACTCGAAATTTGCTTCCTTCCGGAGTAATTTGAAGAAGGGCAGGGCGTGCTGGGCGGATTTGCTCACGAAGCGGGCAAGGGACGCGAGCATCCCGTTGAGGGTCTGTATCGCCTTCTTTGACCGCGGAGTGGGGAACTCCATGAGTGCTCGGCATTTATCTGGGTTTTCTTCTATTCCTCTTTCAGTGAGGTAAAACCCGAGGAATTTTCCTGCTCGTACGCCGAAGGTGCATTTTTCTGGATTGAAACGCATCTTACATTTTTGAACTTGGTCGAACACCTTTCGTAAGTGGGTGGTATGGTCGGATTCCTCTTGGGATTTTACGATCATATCATCCATATATACTTCGAGCATGTCCCCGATTTCTGAACGGAAGACTTTGTTCATCATGCGCTGGTATGTGGCCCCGACATTCTTTAGTCCAAAGGGCATTACGTTATAGTAATAGTTCCCCGAGGAGGTCATGAATGCCGTGTACCTCTTGTTCTCGTCTGCCATTGGGATTTGGTTGTATCCCGAATAAGCGTCCATGAAGGACAAAAGCTTGAAACCTGCGGAATTATCTACGAGTTTATCTATGCTCGGTAGTGGATAAGCGTCTTTCGGGCAAGCCCGATTAAGATCAGTGTAATCAATGCACATGCGCCATTTTCCATTACTTTTCTTTACAAGTACAATGTTTGAGAGCCAGATCGTATACCTGGCCTCGGAAATAAATTTCGCCTCTAAGAGGTCTTGTACAAGTTTTTCGGCAGCTTGTGCCTTTTCCTCGGATTGCTTTCTTCTTCGTTGGGCAATGGCGCGAGCAGTTGGATTGATTGTCAAGTGGTGACATGCATTTCTTCAGGCGAATAGGTCGACGTTGTCGTCAAGGCATTTCTTCAACTCCTTCTTTACCTCTCTGAGGAGACCAACGCCTATCTTCACTCCCCTGTTGGGGTTATTGTTGAAGGTGATGATCTCGAATTCCCTATCTGGGACTGGTCGCAGAAGCGCAGGAGACGGGGAGCTTGTTACTCCTGACTTTTTGTCTTCGTCACGATCTTCTCTTCCATCTTCAGGAAGCCTGTTGTCGAGGTCGATGGTATGCACGGGAAGCGTGGGCTTTTTGTCTGGCTGGCCATCTTCAGCTGGAACCTCACCTTCTCTTGGGCGCTTTGCCAATTTTGCCATCATCGCGATCTGATTCTGTCCTTTTGCTACAGCCTCAAAGCATCTACGAGCAACCTCGATGTCGCCATGCAGAGTTGCGACGTTTCCTTTCTCGGTATAGTACTTGAGCTTGAGGTGGACCGTAGAGGGGACAACAATGAGTTCGGCAAGAGCTGGTCTGCCGAGGATGCACTGATAAAGCGACGGGCAATCAATGACTAAGAACTGTGTTTTGATTGTCTGAGATGCCTATTTCTTGCCAAAAGTGACTGGTATCTCCACGTAACCCCAAGGTCGGGCCGTTGCTCCGTTGAATCCTTGGAGATCCGATCCCACGTATGGTGAGAGGTTGGACTTATTCAGTTTCAATGCGCAGAACAGGTTGGTATACATGATGTCCACGGAATTGCCCTGGTCGACCAGGATTCTCCGAACATCCATAGAGGACAATTTGGCCCTGATCAGCAGAGGAATATGGGAATTTGGTGACCCTCCGGGGAGTTCTTCTCGGTAAAACGTGATCGGCTGCGAACGCCCTTTACCCTTGCCGATCGTGTACAACTGCTCGGGGCTACTGTCTATCAGCTGTTCAAACTTTCGTTTGATGGACCCTATTGTAAGCTCGTGGTACCCCCCACATGAGATGACCATGGCCGTAGGAAAGGCTTCCCAGGTGCTGTGTATGAATGCCTGGGAAGTCGGGTCGAGGTGGTCAGGAACGAAGAAGTCCTCTGGTCGGCTGATGGCCATTGTGACCTGCGGGGGAGGACTGGATTGGGCTGGTTCTACCTCTTTCTTCGTATCAGAGGCGTCTCATCGGGAGGACTCTCCCTTCTTCACATATTGCTTTAGGTGACCCTCTTTGATGAGGATCTCTATTGTATCCTTAAGATGCACGCAATCTTCTGTCACGTGCCCGTGACTACGATGGAAATGACAGTATTTGCTTTTGTCGACGTTTCCTTTGGACGTGGTCGGTTTAGGGAACCTGACACCCCCTTGTTTAAATTCTGTGTTGATGCAGTCAGAGAGAATGCGCTCTCGCGAGGTCGTGAGTATGGTGTACTCTGTAAACCGGCCAGCTGGCCCTTTGCTTTCGCGAGGACGCTCATCGCGCCTTTTCTCTTTCCCCTGCCGGGATGATTCTGGCTCGTCCTTTTTTGATGCCCAGGGTGCTTCGCGATCTCTCAAGTCCCGGGCATGGAATGCAGCTTCTTTTTCCTCATAACAGATGTAGTCCTCAGCTTTACGAAGAAGTTCTGTCAGTGTTCGGGGAGCTTCGATCCCTACTGCCTTACGGAAATCGCTTTTGGGCCGGAGTCCCTTTTCGAGGAGGTACTTCTTCATGTGATCCGTTGTTCGGACTTCCACCGCTTCTTTGTTAAATCTTTCAATGTATGCCCGCAGGGATTCATCCCTGCCTTGTATAATGGCCTCCAGCGTAGCCTCCGACTTAGGGTGTCGTTGGGAAGCTGTGAAATGTTGGGCAAACTGGCTTTTCAACTCCCTCCACGAAGAGATGGATCCGCGAGGAAGTCGTTTAAACCACGTCATCGCTCCCTTTCTCAAGGTGATGGGGAAAATTTTACATCTGATAGCCCCGGAGACACCGTGATATTGGAGCATAGCTTCTATATTTTCGATATGCTCGCGGGGATCAGTCGTCCCGTCGTAGGTTGTCAACGTGGTTGGTTTCTCCAATCCGCGGGGGATTCTAGTGCCAGGATGTCTCTTGTGAACGGACCGTGAACGTCGTCGTCACTACTGGAACTAGGAGAGAGCGAAAGGGAATGGCTGTGCTCGCGGCTTCGACTTCGGCGAGGAGAACGTCCGCGGGTGCGTCGGTGATCGTACTTATCCAAGTGTCGAGATCTCTTGGAAACGGGGTAGTGCCTGGATCTCCGTGGGAGAGACTGATGACGTCGTCGTGCTAGATCGGGTGTAGGGTTCCTCGATCTTGAACGTTTCCTCTCTGGGGAGAGGCTATCGCGTCTTCGCTTCGAGGGAGTCCGTGGACGCGGGGAAAGACTCGTCAGATTTTCTGATGCAAGGCATTCCTGAAGGATATGCTCGAGAGCATTGAGCTTCTCCCCCTGCTGGAGGATTAGGAGGTTTGAGTTGTTAAGAGATGCGATGAGCGCTGCGGTGCTTGGATCAGCATCCTGGGGAACTGGGATGGGCTCAAAGGTGAGCTCCACGGCTGGTGCCCATGGCTTTGGTTCGTCGGGTTTCGGGGAAGCAGGCCTTCCGTCTCTTCGGTCACTTTCCTACGGGATGTGCCCGACGAAAGCATGGTCGTTGTTGTTGTTGGCCGCGGGGTCCACAGAGTCTTGGTGAACATCGTTCTTGATGAAAGCCATGTTGATCTGAGATTTGAAAGGATGAAGCTTTGGTCTTTGTTGAGCAAGAGAGAATCTTGGTTAAAGACGGGGAAGCTGTGTTTTCCCACAGACGGCGCCACTGATCGGAGAGGACCAGAAGGAGATCGTCGCGGCCTTCGTGTAGGGCAAGAGTTGATGCTCTTGGGAGAGGAAAAAGGGGTGGAGGTACCTGCAAGGTACTCCGATGCCAAAGTAAGTGTTTGGTCAAAAAGGGGAAAAACAAGTAAGAGATGTCAAGTATATGATTTGTGATACCTGCCCCTCTCAAGCGAGGGGGTATTTATAGGTGGATTTCTAGCGAGCAAAGTGCCTGGTCTACCAATGAGGGATTTCCAAATGAAGGGCAAGGCGCGTGGCCTTTTGATTTGGACTAACCATTTCCGTGATATCCGGGGAGGAAGTTGGTCGCGTGAACTACTCTGCGCGTGAAGGGAACATGCCCAACGACTATATTGTGCCCAACAGCTATATTGTGCCTATTGGGCCTGTTCGTCAACTATAATGGATTGGGCCTGATCCTTAAGGGCAGGAAGCCCTGCCCGGTCCAGAACACTTTACCAACCACTGATCAATCAACCACCAACCCATCAATAACTACTCCAATCTTGTCTGAGACTGTTTTACCTATATTTCAACAACAACTACCTCAACAATTCAGCCAAATAAACTAGAGCCAACAAATCAAATCTCTGAATCTCAAACTCCCAATACTGAATCTAGTTCTGAGGGAACCTCCTATGAATCCCTAGAAATTGTCTTACCTGAAAACCTCATGAGCTCCGATAATCTAGAAGTAATCTCTCCTACCGATCAACAACAACCACCTGAACCTGCTGCTACTGAGATTGACTTATCTCAGCAACCACCACCTGAAACCAACTTTGATAAATCCAACCTCGCTCTGGTTATCTACAATGCTCCACCTCCAACATCCTTTGAAGAATGTACAAGTCAATTTCATGACAAAGCACTTGAGATGTTTGCTAAGCTAAGAGCGGAACTTTGTACAAACACAAAGCTCATGGAATTTGAGAGTACCTGTCAAAGTTTTCAAAAATGGCTGGACATGGAACTTACAAGAATTGTAAGTTTCTCAAATACAACCATAACTACTGAACTAGCAAAGGCTAAGGAGAGAGAAGAAGGTGAAGCAAGAGTCAAAGTACTCAAGTTCTTGGCTGCCAAGCAGAAAGAAGCTGAAGAAAAGGCTGCTAAAGAAGAAGAAGAGTAAGCTGCTAGAAAGTCACAAGAAGCTGTTGAAGCTGAAAGAGCTAAAGAAAGTGCTATGATTGCTTCCACTTTTGATCTTGTTATCAAGCGTCTGGGAGACGCCATTGATGAAATCAGAATTGAACAGAAGAACTTTAGAGAAAGGTTTGACAAACAAGATACTGTCAATGAAAATCTTCAGATCATGATGAAGAATATTTAGGACAAGATGTCCTCTAACAACATATAAACCTCTGTTTTTCTTTTAAGTTTTAGTTCTGTGTTTTTCACCCTTGGACTACCCTGTGTTTATCTTTTTGATTCATGACAAAAAGGGGGAGAAAGTATATATGTGATAATTTTGATCCTATAGTCATTCTCTGAAAAACAATGCTGCTTACATACTAACAGATAAATCTATCATCTCTATTAGATTGTTTTTCTGTATTTTTCCTCTGTGCAGATAACTCAGAACTCTGATGATGAAGAAAGACTCAAAAGGTTAATGAAGTCAGGGGGAGCCCGAGCAAGAACCTTAATCAAATCTAATACTCAGGGGGAGCACTTTATAAAAAGGATAAGCTATCCTAAAAACCTTTTCCATGTTCTCTGTGTTATATATTTATATATCAAAGTTGCATCATCAAATACATAGTTTTTTCATCATAAAAAAGGGGGAGATTGTGAGAACAAGATTTGGTTCTGCAATATTATCTCTAAGTTTTGATGATAATAAATGGGTATTGGCATGAAAAATTTTGCACAACTAATGTTGTTACTTGTGAGAACCTAGCAAATAGGTTATGCTCCTGAGAATCAGCGCAATGTTTAAAGAAAGACATTTCGTCTACGCACTTAAAAGAGCTGAACGAAGATAACACAAAAGACTTTAATTCGAAAGGAAAAGAGTATGAGTTCTGAAGATCTAAAGACGAGGGTTCTGATGGAACGAAGTCCAGATGCTGAGCCTCACGCTCTCTGATCAAGGTTCTGAAGACCTACCCAAAGTCGACTCTCATGCTTCAATCAAATATTATCAGAAGCCTCTGAAGATATGAAGAAAGTGGATTAAGAGAACAAGGTTCTGAAGACAAGTTCTGAAGATTCTGGAAGCACAGAGCTGATGATTCGAAGACTTGATAATCTCAAGAACCGAGTAATGTTTTCCCTTCTTACTCATGCTCACAAAAAGTCTCTGAAGTTGAGAAGCCAAGAAAACGTGCCACACTGTACAGCTGTAACACATTACAACGTTAAAATTCTTGAACACTGTGCGAAATACAAACAAGACAATCCGACACAGACAGGACGCGCAGCATGCAGAAGACTTTGTACCTGTCCTCACGCTTCTAGCCGTAAGCCTACTTAGCTATCATGATTCCATCTCAACGGCTCTTTTCACTCGGCTATAAAAGGAAGCTTAAAGACTTGAAGAAAAAAAACACACACGAACTGCTACAGTTCTTTCTAACTCTGTTCTTTCTTAAGTCATTCTTGGTCTAAAAACTTGTTTACATTATCAGTTTGATAAGAAGAAATTTTCTGTAAACCCATTGTATTTGAACTTAAAGATGTATTCCTTAAGAGAGTCTTAGTGATTAGATCTCTTGAGAAGTCTAGGACGTGTGTCTTAGAGATTGTGCCTTAAGTAAGACCTGTGTGGTTGGATTACTTGAGAAGTCTAGAACGTGAGTTCTAGAGGTTGTTGTTAGTCACCAGCTATGTAGCTCGTGCAGTGTACTATTTTGTTGAATAGTGGATTAAGACCTCGTTGAGAGAGGCGGAATCACCTTGGCGGGTGGACTAGATTAACTTGAGAGGTTCTCAAGTGAACTAGTATAAACATAACGTGTTTATATCTCTTTGTTTAACCAAGTTGTTTTTCTTTAGAAAAGGGGTAAAGTTTTAAAGAGAAAGTTATTTTAAAGAAACGATTTATTTTGAAAAACCAATTCAAACCCCCCTTTCTTGCGTTTTTCACACCTTTAGTATTGTTATGAAATATTTTGTTTCAGCCACATGTGTTTCATCAGTTCTTCTTTCCCAATGGGATTGTTTCAGTTGCATTGGCTGTGCAGTATCTTTGTGTCCAGATTTATTTTCGGGTTTTGTGTCTGATCCCTTACTCGGCTTCAAAACCTGGAATCAAAGTAGATATGCCCTGGAAATGTTTAAATATGATGTTTGCATTTGCATTTGCATATTCATACTCATTTGCATATCAGGTGTTTATCTCTAGGTTTCTTATCTTGTTCTTTTTCTTCAGTCAGGATTGGTGATCATCACATCCACCGTTATTTTACTCGACAGAATCAGAAGAAAGCTATGGACCAACTTGTAGCGAGCGATTTTGGACGCGGTTCTTAAGCACTGGTCGCTCTCTGCGGTTTGAGCTTTAAACTACATGTCGATTCATTTTTTATCCTATTGTGAGCTGAATAAGGAAGGGAAATAGATGTCTCCAATTAACCCTGCTTTGCATACTGAGTTTAAACAGCGGTCTGTTAGGTTACGGATGCTATCAATGTGGGGGGGCTTTTGTACTGGTTATTCGTATTTCGCCAATACAGGTTTCTTTCTTTCGATCTGGGCAGAAGTTTTCTGGCGGGGAACAAGGGTTAGGATGTTAGAATTGGTGCTTTTGAATTACTGCTTTTGGTTGATGAAGGTATGGGATTTGGGTTTTTTGTTGATTGCGCTCGCTAAGATCTTTTCTTTCGATCTTATGCCTACGTATTCCCGTTTACCGAAACAGGGAAATCAGAGCGTTCGTAGTTCCTCCTATTCTATGGGAGGAAATTGGTTTTTGGTGTCTTGTTCAAAGCCCAAGACGTGAAGCGAAAGGTGGTTTGTATCTTGATCAAAGCCCAAGATGTGAAGCTGAAAGGTCTATTTGTGTCTTGTTCAAAGCCCAAGACGTGAAGCTGAAAGACCTCGACTTTAGAGAGAATTTGTCATCTCTAAAGAGGGGAGAAGGTGAATTACTTTAACTGGGATACGCGGATCCGAGCAATGCCATAATTTCCAAAGAAAGGGTTTTAACCTGAAGGAGAAGACTTTAACTCAGTGTAGAGCAACGCCATCTTTCCTTAGGAATTTCTCATGCTAAAAGAGGGACAGTGGCATGGATGTAGATGATCCAGAGGCTTGCCGCTTACAGCGATTAGATGGGGGAAAGAGTTGTTGATGTTTGTGTACTGTGAACGAGGCACAACTTTGATGCTAAAAGGTCGATTGGATCAACCAGTGGTTTTCTTATACAAAGCCTAAGAGGAGGCTAGCAAAGAGTTGACTCAGTTGGAGAATCTTTGATACTTAACAAGAGAGTGTTTTTGTATCTCGTACAAAGCCCGAGAGAGAGGCGAAAAGGTTATTTTGACTCCACTGGGGAGAATTTTGGTATCTCGTACGAAGCCCGAGATGGAGGTTAAAGGGGTAACTGACTCAACGAGGGAGTCTTTGTATCTCGTACGAAGCCCGAGATGGAGGCTATTTGTAACTGTTTCAGTTGAGTGACAGATCCAATATACTGATTTAAAAGATAAAATCAGTTCTTATATGAGCAACACTGTACTCAGGGATTTGATTTAAGGATCAGGGATATTTCCTTCTCTTTGAGGAAACGGGAAATCCAAAGGGTATTGAGACTGTCCGAGTCTGCGGGTTTCCTTCCTATTTAACGAAGGGTGCTTGAGAATGTCTTTGAGACTCAAGGAAGTTAGACTGTCCGAGTCTAGAGTTTTATCTTTTGTACTATGCTTCGAGAAACAGTAGTAGACTCTATGAAAGGACTGTTCTATGAGGATGACTAGGTTCTGTTCCTATACCTATAGGAGGTCGTCGGGACAATTTGTACGAAGCCCAAGAGGAGGCTGGAAACTTTTAAGAAGCCGACGGGTCCTTGTACGAAGCCCAAGAGGAGGCTATCATTCCCGGAGGAAGAGATCATTATACGAAGCCTAAGAGGAGGCTGTGAATACTTCTAAGAAGCCGTAGGGTCCTTGAATAATGCCCAAGAGGAGGCCGATGCTTTTAAGAAGCCCGTGGGTCTATCATCTCCTTTCCATTAGGAGAGATAACTCTTTTAAAGATAAAAACCACTGGTAAACGTGCGAGGTTTACTATCCAGTGACTTTTAACTTTTAAAGAGGGTTCCTTAGTTAAGGTCAAAGATTATTACCGTAGTGGGTACCCAAACCCCGAGACATTCAAGGCAAGCTATCCACAAGGAATAGATCAAGTCAGGAAAGTTCGAAAATTTGGAAGAAACTCAAAGATGCCATTCACGGAGAATACATTCATCTTTGGGAGTAGAGCTTCTTGACGATTCCTAAGGAGGACAGCCGAAGAGAAGACTGTATCTGGTGCTCCTATTGGGGATCTAGGCGTCTATTTCTACGAATAAATGAAACGGCGTCACCTAGTTCTAGACGTAGTTGCCGGGGAAACTCGAAATATCTATACTATTATTACACAGTAGATATGAGTTTATGAAAGGAGACTTACAGTGAGCAGCCCCACAATACAGTTTATAATATGAAAGCAGTAAATGAAAGCGATAACCACTTACTCGGTTGTAGTGCTTCCATGCTGTTTGGTTAGTTGTTCAACAAAGAAAGATTGAAAACAACAGTATATTCAAAATCAAAGGAGAAAGTGCTTTGAAAAAGAAAGATTTGGGGCTTACAGCTCAAGGAGAGGCCCAGGGTTTTATCAGTGAGCGCACTGTTTGAATTTGTACAGAGGGACTTATACAAGTGACTGGGGCCCAAAATGGTTTTCTATACAAAGGGATGGGTCTTACACTCTCTCAAGAGGCCCAAAGTGTTTTAAAGAAAAAGAAATGGGTCTTACTACTCGAGGGTAGGCCAAGATGGTTTTTCTTTTTAAACGGGCGACGATCGCGCCGTTTACTTGTACAGAGGGACTTATACAATGAGTGAGGCCCAAAAAGTTTTTGTAGAAGGGGGGATGGGTTTTACACTCTCTCAAGAGGCCCAAAAAGGTTTAAAGAAAAGAGTGGGGCTTATAACACGAGGGTAGGCCCGGATGATTTTTGAAAAGGCGACGATCGCGCCGTTTGGTTTTTGACGGTATCGGGACTTATACAATAAGTGAGGCCCAAAGATAATTTGGTCAAAAAAAGGATTGGGTCTTACACTCTAATAGAGGCCCAAAGTGTTTTGAAAATGATTTATGAGGGTTGAATTAATCCAAAACCCTAATTTGTTTTCAAAAATGTATTTAATTGAATAAAAATTCAATTAAAATGATCAAAAATTGTTTAACATATGGAAAACAAATTGTGATCTTCGATTAATGCTTCAAAAATTAAGTATTGACCTACAAAATAATTAGAAAGCATTAAAAGTTGCAAAATCAATGTAAAAAAAATATTTAAAATGCCAAAAACAATCAAAATATTAATTCTTTACAAAAATATCAATTATATGAAATAAATAATATTTTTGGGATTTTTTGATAAAATAAAATATTTTAACATTTTTGTGAATTATTAAAAAAAGAATCAACTCAAAATCATTAAAACTCAGAGAGAAATTAATTTTTGAATCAATTAAACAAAATCACAAAATTCAAATATTCAAATTATATGAAAATGGCGCCAAGAACAACACCAAGAACACGCGCGTTTTTCAGTTTGCCCAGATTTGCATTTTCCATCCAATCTCACTGAATACGTAATTATATCATGCAATCCACATATCATTATGCTCGTCTCAACCTCACGATCATGTCTATGTACTTTAATTTCATTTAAATTAAACATACAACAAGAAATCACGAAGAGACCTCAAGAACCCTAATTTCTGCATGAAGGCTAGGATTTTTGATACACGATTCAAACAATGCAATTAATTGAGGGAAAACATTCCATGCATGATTATGAACATATGGCCAAATTATTGTGCGAGGAAATATGCATAGATTGAGAGATGACCAAGTATGTGCTTACCTCCAAGTCGTGACAGCAAGAGCAGATGTGATTTTGAGTTGGAGGTGTTATAGATGAGTGGTGATGATCTAGACAGCTTCCCTACACCATATGGAGTGTGTTTGAACACTTGGATTGAATTGAAATGGACTGGATCAGTTTATGGCATCTCAGCTGCAACTTCACTTCAAACTTGTGTGGATGGCAAGTGATTTTGTGAAATTGATGTTTCAGAAGTTATGTGAGTGTTTGATCAGCTCATATGTGATATATGTGAGGCGTGTGAGTGATTGGTTTGTGCAGAATTGCTCTCAAACTCAAAACCCGATAGCTACCTTGCTAAGAAAGGCATTTTTGCCAAGAGAAAGAGATTTTGAGGAAAGCATCTGTTAGATGGCTTTGGTGTACTCAAACTGATCACAATTGAGCTCTATTTATAGTAGAGCAAGTTTGTTTTGCAAGGAATAGTGCATGGCAGCTGGTAAGTAGGTTTCCTCAATGTTGGCCAATAGAAATGAAAGTCTCCTCTAGCCATTGACTAGAGGTTAGGGCACAGAGCTTTGGTCCCCTTGGTCTTGGATAAGTCTTAACTGATTTCAGATGAGAATGGCTCAGTCCATGCCACCTTGATGGTTCCATTGAATGCCTCATTCCAAATTTGAAGTCTTGTCCCTATTTTGGCCATTCTAGGTTCAACATGCTATTCCTTGTTCCTTGGACCTTGGAGGCCTGGCTCAGTGATTGTCCCCTTTGGATTTAATCCTCTGAGGTGTCCAAGTGGATTAGAGCAATTGAAATTGGCTGATTTTGGCAAATCGAGCCAAAATGCAAACTCTGCCTTGCTTTGACAGATTTCAGCAAGGTAACTTGACAATGTTGTATCTCATGATGTAGGTTGAATTTGGCAATGTTCTTGGCCATTTTGGAAAGCTCTTACATGATACAACAACTGTTTGAACAAGTTTGGTTTTGATCTCTTTTGATTCCAAGTGAAAAATCCCCCTACATTTGGCAAAAAGTGAGGTAAAATCTGACTTAGTGAAAATTTCACTAAGTGTTGGAAAAAGTGACTTTTTCACTTTTCAGCCACTTTGATCATTCCATAACTCAAAATCCTTAATGAATTGGAATGACTTGTAGTTGAAGTTTTTGTAGGTGATAATGAGGGATACAAATCCATATTTGGATGAGAAAAAATGGCCTTGTGGTTTAGGAGTTATGGTCCTCCAAAGTTGGTACCTTTGCCACTTTATTTTTAACTTAGAAAAATTTCTAAGTTTTATGGTTACCCCTTTTACAAGTTATCTCACTTTTCTTGATTTTTCTTGATGAATGATGATTCAAATCATACATTAACATCATTTTAGGGTTAAAAATCCATTTTGGTGAAAAATCTCAAAAAGTCAAAGTTGACTTTTGTGCACAGTTGACTTTTTATCAGATGAATTCCAAACTGTGCAATTCTTCAGGAAATCATGTCCTTGACCTAAATCAAACTTGATGGACATGTTCCATGGGTGTCATAGGGTATATTCAATCATGTATTAGGGTTTGGGAGCATGTCTTGGTCAAAAGTCAAAGTTACAGTTGACTTTTCCCTTAAAACCCTAATTGTGGTGCAGATGAAAATGAGACTTGTTGCTCAAGCTTCTTGGATCAATCCATTGTTCCAAATGGATCAATATGGTATATTAGAGACCCTCAAATCATCTATTGAGGTCCTGGCTCATGGTTTGTCCCAAAAGTCAACTTAGGGGTGAATTAGGTCAAAAAACCCTAATTCCTGATTTTTGATGAATGCATCCCCTGAGGCAAAATTGACTTGATGCATGGGTTCATGAGGTTCCATGAAGCATATTAGGTCATGTTTTGGATCATTGCCTTGTGCCCAGATGAAAATTTCCATCTGGAGGCCCTGGTCGACCAAAACCCTAATTTGGTGACACTGTCGATCTTGAGACTTGATCCACCTATAAGGGAGAAGCCTTGTGCTTAATCCTTGAAGTGGGAGTCCTTTTTGATCCATTGTGGATGTTTGAGAGATTAGACAAGTTGAAGATCATGTCATTTCTTGATTGATCCTTTGTCTAAGCACTCAGAGAGGGCTTGAAACCCTAATTTTGATTGTATTGGATGCTCACCCATCTTTGGGGAGACTGATGAAGCATGATGGTTCATCCATATTGTGATGATGATTTTCACAATGATGGGAAATCTAAGTGGTCAAAATTTGGGGTATTACAGATGCCCCTATTTAATCTTCTTGGACCCGAAGGTGTGAATGACGAAGGGATTTGGGCATTCGGGGTGCAAGAGGATTAAATATCGGAATATCCGAAATTTTGATGGTGGTTATGAATGGTAGCGTACGCATTCATCTTCTTTAGCTAAGCGATGATGCTTAGAAAAGGTAAACTTCCCCTCGATCCTGGTCTTCAGCCAAGGAACTGGTCTCAGTTTTCTTTTGAAACAAACCTCCCATCGTTCTTGGTTTCCTACCAAGGAACTGGTCTTAGTTTGTTATTTAAACTTCCCCTCGATCCTGGTTTCCTACCAAGAACTGGTCTTAGTTTCTGATTTAAACTTCCCCTCGATCCTGGTTTCCTACCAAGAGCTGGTCTTAGTTTCTTTTGTCAATAAACTTTACTGACAAGGGACGCTATTTGTAGCGGCTTTCCTTCAAACTTCTCGCCGAATTTTCCTGGGGAGATGCCATTTGAGTGGAAAAAGTTTTGATGTCAGACTTGCTGGGGAACCCAGTCGTCTGATTTGTAGAGTTATACAAACTTCTCTGTTGGAGACGCCATTTGTCGATTCTACTGGGGAAAGCGAGTCTCTTGAGAGAATGTTTTCGTTTGGGATCTTTCATCATACTTTTCTCGGGATCTTCCCGGAGAAACGCCATAGGATGGGGTCCAATTTTGAGGTGCCAATGACCTTTTCATCAGCGGTTTTTCGGAGCAAAACTGGCGTGCTGCCGAATCTCTGATCACGAGGCTTTCTCTGTGGATTTTTCTTAATCCGGGAAAGCAAGGATATCATCTTCAATGGCGAAGAGTGATGTTTATTGAGAGTTTTCTCTGGCTTTTCAGAGGTTCAAGTTATCAAAGTGGCCAAGTGCCGACTCTGATCTAAAGATACACTGGTGGCGAGATTGTGCAGACGCAACACTTCCTGACGAGGAAAGAACTGACAAACTCGATTGAGAAAACTGTTTATCACTAGGGGACAAGACCGACTCAAGTGATAGTGATGCAATATGAAACGTGAATGCAAATAAAAAATGCATGATGTATGTATGTATATGCTGACAAAACAGACGCGACATACAGATGAACATAATTGGATACTCGGCCATCGCGGGGCGTATAGAGATATCGCTGGTTCAAGATAGCAATTCCACCTTGCTTAGGAGAGATAGTCCCGTTGGGAGCTATGTTGATCGGGCTTAAGATATGAGAACTCGGCCGAGGATGTCAGACGAAACAAGGTCTCTGACACAGTTGATCCCTTCATTCAGGCATACTGGCTTAGAAGGAGTACTTTGATTCTGCACTTTGAAGTTCGCTTACTTCGGGAGAAGTAATCGATGTTCTTCTGATGTTCAACAGTCAAAAGAAATTGCCATCTTTATTTTAAAAGCAGAAAAAGTTTTAACAAGTAAATTCATTTTTGTTTTATTTCAAGAATCGCTGATTAAGTTTAAACAACGTCGTTCTGTAAAGCTAAAACAAGCAAGAATTACAAACAAAAGCACAAGGGCTCAAATTTTATTGATAAGATGGAGATCAGCCAAACGCGTGATTCCAAAGAGTATATACAAAGTTAGAAAACGGTAATTTACAGGGAAAAGGGCTACGTTGAAACATAACGACCACTATCCTTCTACCAACTTTGAGTTCGGGACATCCTGAGCTTCCGTCGAAGATGACCTTTGACTGGAGATTTCCTCCGATAGATGATGCTGTAACTGCTGCTGAGGGACTTGCCTCTGTTGAACATAGTTACTTGCCATTATCCCTAACTTTTGGCTGGATTATACTATGAGATTTCCAATCCATCGGGATGATTCTTTTTTTTTCATGTCTCTAACTTTTGCTTGGACCGCCCTTTTGGGTTTTCAATCCACCGAGACGTTTTTTTTTTAGTTTTAGGCGAAGTATTTCTTGACTACATCAACATTCGTGGGGTAGGCAAATTCCTCTCCGTCCATGGTTGCAAGTCTCAAGGCGCCGCCTGAGAAAGCTTTCGTGACCACATAGGGGCCATCATAATTTGGGGTCCATTTGCCCCGAGAGTCAGTGAGAAATGATTGTATCTTCTTGAGCACGAGGTCTCCTTTCCTGAAAATACGAGGTCGGACCTTTTTGTCGAACGCCCTCTTCATTCTCTGTTGATACAACTGACGGTGGCATAGTGCCGTGATTCGCTTCTCTTCGATCAGGTTCAATTCGTCGTGTCGACTTTGACACCATTCAGCTTCGGTGAGCTTAGCTTCTATCAATACCCGGATTGATGGGATCTCTACTTCTATGGGAAGCACTGCCTCCATGCCATATATTAGAGAGAAAGGGGTAGCCCCTGTTGAAGTGCGGACAGATGTGCGATAACCATGAAGAGCAAAGGGTAGCATCTCGTGCCAATCTTTATAGGTTACAACCATTTTTTGAACGATCTTCTTGATGTTCTTGTTAGCCGCTTCTACTGCTCCATTCATCTTGGGTCGGTAGGGAGATGAGTTATGGTGTTCGATCTTGAACTCAGCACACAACTCTTTCATCATCTTATTGTTCAAGTTAGATCCATTATCAGTAATGATCTTGCTTGGAACACCATAACGGCAGATGATATTGTTTTTGATAAATCGGACCACCACTTATCGGGTTACATTGGCGAATGACGCTGCTTCGACCCACTTGGTGAAATAGTCAATGGCTACCAGGATGAACCGATGTCCGTTTGAAGCCTTGGGCTCAATCATACCAATCATGTCGATTCCCCATATGGAAAAAGGCCACGGGGAAGAAAGAACTTTGAGATGTGATGGCGGTACATGAATTTTGTCGGAGTATATCTGACACTTGTGACACCTCCTCATGTACTTGTAGCAGTCGGATTCCATGGTCAACCAATAATACCCGGCCCTGAGAATTTTTCTCGCCATTGTGTGTCCGTTGGCATGAGTGCCAAAGGATCCTTCATGAATTTCTTTCATGAGCATGTCTGCTTCTGGTCTGTCGACGCATCGGAGCAAAACCATGTCCAAATTTCTCTTATAAAGAGTGTCACCGCTCAGGAAGAAGTTTCCAGCCAATCTTCTGAGGGTTTTCCTGTCTTTTCTAAGTGCCCCAGATGGGTGCTCTTGTTTCTGAAGGAAGCATTTGATATCGTGATACCAAGGTCTGTCATCTATGACTGCTTCAATCGTGAAAATGTAAGCGGGCCGTTCGAGGCGCATTATGTCAATCTTAGGTATGCCATTCCATCGACCTACACTAATCATGGAAGAGAGAGTGGCTAATGCATCAGCCATGTGATTCTCATCACGAGGGATGTGATGAAAGTCGACTCTGTTGAAGAAGGGTAACAACCTTCTTGCATAGTCTTTGTAAGGAATCAATCCTGATTGGTATGTGTTTCAATCTCCTTTTATCTGATTGATAACCAGGGCTGAATCGCCGTATGCGTCCAAGTTTTTGATCCTTAAATCAATCGCTTCTTCGAGACCCATAATACATGCTTCGTATTCGGCCTCGTTGTTCGTACATTTGAACGTAAGCCTGGAAGTGAAAGGAATGTGGATACCCTGAGGGGTAACAATGATTGCCCCAATTCTGTTTCCATAATGATTGACTGCTCCGTCAAAGATAAGTCCCCACTGGGAACCTGATGCTGGCCCTTCACTGGGTAGCGGTTCATCGCAATCTTTCATTTTTAGATACATGACATCTTCGTCTGGGAAGTCAAACCCTATTGATTCTTGATCGTCAATCGGTTGATGAGCCAAATGATCGGCTAAAATACTTCCTTTAACGGCTTTCTGAGCGTGGTACTCTATGTCATATTCTGATAGCAACATCTGCCAACGGGCAATCCTTCCCGTGAGAGCAGGTTTTTCGAAAACGTACTTGATTGGATCCATTTCGGAGACCAACCAAGTAGTATGACGAATCATGTACTGGCGAAGACGTTTGGCTGCCCAAGCCAAAGCGCAACAAGTTTTCTCAAGCATCGTATACCGAGTCTCGCAGTCGGTGAATTTCTTGCTTAGATAGTAAATGGCAGACTTTTTCCTTTTAGTTTCGTCTTGTTGGCCAAGTACACATCCCATTGAGTCCTCTAGGACTATGAGGTAAATGATTAGTGGTCTTCCTTCCACTGGAGGTGATAGGATCTGAGGATTCAACAGATATTCCTTGATACTGTCGAAGGCGGTTTGGCAATCTTCTGACCAAACGCAATCCTGGTTCTTTTTGAGTAATTTGAAAATCGGCGCACACGTCGCGGTCATAAGGAATATGAATCTGGAGATGTAGTTCAAACGTCCCAGAAATCCTCTGACTTGTTTTTCAGTTTTCGGAGAAGGCATTTCTTGAATGGCCTTGACCTTGTCAGGATCAACCTCAATTCCTTTCTGGCTGACGATGAACCCTAGTAGTTTCCCTGAACGGACACCGAAGGTGCACTTGTTGGGATTCAAGCGGAGCTTGAATTTTCTTAGACGTTCAAACAATTTTGACAGATGTTCAACATGCTCATCCTTTGTTCTTGATTTTGCAATCAAATCATCGACATATACCTCGATTTCCTTATGTATCATGTTATGAAACAGAGTAGTCATGGCCCTTTGATAGGTTGCCCCGGCATTCTTCAAACCGAACAGCATTACCTTGTAACAAAAGGTACCCCATGGGGTAATGAACGAAGTTTTATCCATGTCTTTCGGCGCCATTTTGATCTGGTTATAGCCCGAGAATCCATCCATGAAGGAGAAAACTTTGAACTTTGTTGTGCTGTCTACCAGCATGTCAATGTGTGGTAAAGGAAAGTCGTCCTTTGGACTTGCCTTGTTTAGATCTCTGTAATCAACACACATTCTGACCCTTCCGTCCTTTTTGGGAACGGGTACGATGTTGGCTAGCCATTGAGGATATTCAGATGTAGCGAGGAAACCCGCGTCGATCTGTTTTTGTACCTCCTCCTTGATTTTGATGGCCATGTCCGGGTGAGTCCGTCTCAACCTTTGCTTTACTGGCGGACATTCCGATCTTAGCGGTAAGTGATGTTCCACGATGCTGGTATCCAACCCTGGTATATCCTGATAGGACCAAGCGAACACATCGGGGAATTCATTGAGAGGCTTTATCAAACCCTCTCTGGTAGTTGGACTGAGCAGTGCTCCGATCCTGATTTCTTTTCTCTCTTTTTCTGAACCCAAGTT
The DNA here is from genome assembly GCA_022829125.1 of Lathyrus tuberosus. Taxonomy (NCBI): domain Eukaryota; kingdom Viridiplantae; phylum Streptophyta; class Magnoliopsida; order Fabales; family Fabaceae; genus Lathyrus; species Lathyrus tuberosus. Next base: position 9,009,193 of record JALAZF010000141.1, on the reverse strand, counting down.
TACCGTTTCCAACGGCTCTTTGTGATGTTCAATGGACCTTTCCTCTTGTCTGAGTAGTCGGGAGATCTCTCCTGGAATTTCGTCGTCATTTTCTTCTTCAGCCTCGAATACCGGGAACTCAAAGTTGGAAGAAGGCATCGGATCGTATGTTTCAACGGGGTATAAAACAAGCAATCTGCATGACGTGATGATTCGTGTTTAGAAGAGATAGAGAAAATGTAAGTGTGTGCAGTGTATTTATTTTACTGCTTGTTTTTATTATTGAATGTTTTTTAGGATTACCATTTTCTGAAAAAGCAAAAAGAGAAAACAACAATTAATGCGGAAATTACAGAACGACGTTATTTTATTAATGAACAAGTCGAATCTTGAAACTACAGCCCTATAAAACAAAACTCTGTCGCTTTGGGCAAAGCGAAGAGGGAAGTTTACAGAAAGCGAGCCCTATCAAAACATCCGTTTCACCTGGGCAGGGTGAAAGGTTAAAGATGGCAATTACTTTGACTGACGAACGACCTTCGGAACCTCGACAGCAACCCATTGGCGGCGAACTCCTCGGTGAATCACAAAGTCTGGCACCTTCCTTGATTTGTCTTCAGAAATGACGCTGATTTCTGGTGAAGCAGGATCATTGGAATCTGTCTCCCAAGCAGAATTGTCGTAGGAGGATTCCTCTGTTGCATTTTGCATAGCATTTGTGCTCTCAGCTGTATCTCCCCATCCAGTTGGCTGGATATTTTCAAGCCTGATATCAGAGCTCTCAGGAGCGGTGTACTTGACCATAAAGTCGTATTTTCCACTTGGTTGTCCCAGAGTGTCCCAAACTTCTTTGGAACTGGAGAAGTCATCCCTCTCGATGACGTTGACCTCGGGAAAAGCATAATTGATGAATTCTAGTCCTGCAAACGTTGCGAATTCATCTTCATGTTGAGTAATTTCCGAATGACCTGAGTGTTGATCCCATGACATGGTGGGGACACAGGTATTCTATTCAATGACGCTCAGCTGAGTTTCATTACTCGGCTGACTTTCTTGCCCCAAGTTTCCTGGGTAAGGCTGCCACATTGGCAGGCCATCCATCGGGCCATAGTAATTGCGGTCAAAGTTGTCTTTCATCAGAGTGTCTTCCTCTAATGAATTTGGTGGAGCACGGCATCCTTCTGGATCACAATCTCCGTAGATCATTTCGACATCTGATCTTGGTATAAATCTCAGACTTTCTGTAGGAAAGCAAAAAGGCATAGGCACCTCTTCCTGAGACATATAGCCGTCCTTGTTAAGGTAGGACTTCCATTCTTCATCTGTGTCAGAGGGATCTTCCTCATTGATAGCATGAACTGTCTGAGACACTGGGTGAAGAAAACCTCCACTGTGGAAGAAGTTTTGAAAGGGATGAAGACTTTCATCGTTGGCGGCTGTCTGGGTACAGGTTGCAGAAAAACCAAGACCCTTCTTTGTTTTATTGTCAATAGGAATGACAAGCCGTCCCATTCGGTTGTATCGGTACTCTCGACCGATTTGATAGCATCGTTGTATGAGGAAATCGAGGTTCCTCCTTCGAACTGATTGCCCTTGCTCACCGATAGTGCTTGGAACTGAGTTCCAATAACCTCCTCGGGTTCTACACAAGCAGATGATGATAGGTTACTCACAAGCAAGGCTTGTTCCCCACAAACCGTGACAAGTTGATCATTCTTGACGAACTTTAGCTTTTGGTGGAGGGTTGAAGTAACCGCTCCAGCCTGATGTATCCAAGGTCTTCCAAATAAACAACTGTATGTTGCCCGGATGTCCATGACCTGGAAAGTGATTTGGAAAGTGTGAGGACCAATAGTTATGGGAAGATCAACTTCGCCGATAACTGTTTTTATGGATCCGTCGAATGCTTTGACGACGACCTCGCTGACTCTCATCGGAGGGCCCTTAAATGATAATTGCGTCAAAGTGGACTTCGGCATAACATTCAGGGCTGACCTTGTGTCTACCAGTACGTTGGCTAAAGCATCGCCCTAGCAGTTAACTGTAATGTTGAGCGCCATGTTATGACGGCGACCCTCTTCAGGTAATTCTTCATCACTAAATCCCAAATTATTGCAGGAAGTGATGTTAGAGACAATGCTATCGAATTGTCTGATTGTTACATCCTGTTCCACAAAGGCTTGCTCCAAGACTTTCTGTAGAGCCTCTCTGTGTGCTTCTGAACTGAGTAACAGTGATAATACTGAGATCTTTGAAGGAGTCTGTAACAGTTGATCAACGATGTTATATTCACTCCTTTGGATGAGCTTTAGCATATCATCTTTGTCTTTTGAAAAGTCGGGATTACCAGATTGATTGACTGGCAGATCAGGAATTTTTGCCTGAAGTTCCTTTTCTTTGTTGGATTCTCCAACCCCTCGGTTGAAGATTCGACCGCTCCGTGTTACACGACTGATGTCTGCAATATTCGGGACGGAGGGTAATGGAATTTCCTTTCCATTCTTGATTATTGTTGCACCGTATTTGTAAGGGATAGCCTTAGTTGATTCATACGGTAATGGCCCTGGTAGATAGATGACTATGGGAACCTTCTGATTCTTCTGACCATCATAAGTAACCTTGATCCGTTCCCGGTTGGGAACTCTAGATTCGTCAAGTAGAGGGGTGATGGCAAAAACATCCCTGGTCCTGTGATGACCAGAGATCGTGACAACATCCTCAACTTGCTCGGCAAGGTAGTTCGGCGACCAAATGATGGGTCCTGAACCTGGATATGGACGAATTTCTCCATGATAGACCTGACCCTGAAGAGCTGCTCTCACAAGGTAACACCCTTGGTTACTTTCCGAACAGACGCTACAACTGTCATAGTTGTGTGGTGGCACCTGGCCACGCCCACTTTGAATACAATGTAATCTCACTAGGTTACCTTCCATTGATCGGACATCCTGACTTTGACGACGAGTAGGATTCCTGTTATTGATACTAATCTGCTGAGTATCTTCGTCCATATAGATTGGCATCCACCAGTGATTTAACAAGTGCTGAAGTGCCTCCTGGACAAGGGTACAACCTCGATCGTTTTCGCAACCCGCTTTACAGCTTTGATAGTCATGTGATATTAAGAATCCAAGTCGGACCTGCTCAGCATGTAACTCTACCAGGTTGGTATTAATTACGCGGATATCGAAGACCTGCACCATATTGATTTGATAGGAGTTCCTATCATGGTAGTCTTGGATCCATCCAAGATCCATCTGACGCTGGAGGGCCTCTTGTATGAAAGAGCATCCCTGTTTGTTTACCAAACAAATCAGACAGGAACTGTAATCGTGCCGTGGCAGATTATGATACTGGCTTTACCTTGAGTGCATCGCCACCAAGTTGACATTCATCACACGGATGTCGTGGTTTTGAATGACGTTAGAATTCGTAGAGACCGTGTTAACTCCACGAACTCGGTGCTCTTGGATCCATCCGAGATCCATTTGTTCCTGTAGAGCTGATTGCACTACCGAACATCCTTGGTTATCTTTAGAGCAGATATCACACTGGTGATAGTTATGAGGTGGCACATGGCCATATCCACTCTGTCTACAATGCATCTTGACCAGATTGGTCCCCAATAAGAGTACATCGTGAATTTGATAGACATTTATTAGTCTCTTTCTCAATCAGATTGACTGCAGCTTTCTCGTGTTGAGGCAGCGGGTTCGTAAGAACATTAGGGTTCGTATCTTTAAAAGATAAGAGCCCGCTCCTAACAAGCTTTTGCACGTCGGATTTGAAATTGAGACAAGTCTCAATGTTATGCCCTGAACCTCCTTGATGATAAGGGCATGTTTGATCCGCTTTAAACCAAAAAGGCGGATTTTCCGGAACTAAAAGGGGAGACTTAGTCTGAATGTACCCCTTAGCCAGCAGTAATGGAAACAGCTCTGTGTACATTACGGGTATAGGATCAAATCCTGGTGGCCGTATTGTACGGTTGTTGTTATATGGAGGACGAGCCTGCTGAAGAGGCTGTTGTGTCCTTTGTTGGTCAGGTTGGCTCTGCGCAACCTGAGGTTGATACATAGGAACAGGCGCGGGGCTGATAGCAGGAGTAACAGCTGCTACTGGCTGATAACGTCGCCTTTGCTTTCCGAGAGAGATATTCCCAATATCTTGCTCTTTTTTCTTAGGGAGAGCACTACCGTATTTTTTAGTACCGCTCGTTGATCCAGTGTCTTTTACCAAACGTCCTTCTCGGACGGCTTCCTCAAGACGTACACCCATGCCGACCATTTTGGTGAAATCACTGGGTGCACTGGCAACCATTCAGTCATAGTAAAATGAGCTTAAGGTTTTTAAGAAGATCTTTGTCATCTCTTTTTCCTCAAGAGGTGGAAAAATTTAAGCGGCAATTTCACGCCACCTTTGAGCATACTCCTTAAAGGTTTCCTTTTCCTTTTACGACATTGATCTGAGTTGATCTCTGTCAGGTGCCATGTTCAAATTGTACTTGTATTGTTGGACGAAGGCAGTACCAAGATCTCTAAATGTACTGATCGTAGTACGGTTTAAACCCATGTACCATTTGAGTGCGGCACCGGTTAAACTATCCTGGAAGTAGTGAATCAGCAGGTCCTGATTCTCCGTCTGAGCTGACATCCGCCGAGCGTACATCACCAGATGGCTCTGAGGGCAAGAGTTACCCTTATATTTTTCAAAGTCGGGCACTTGGAATTTGTGCGGGACTTTCACATTTGGGACCAAGCAGAGGTCTGCGGCGTCCTTTCCAAATAGATCCTGACCGCGAATGGCTTGCAGCTCTTTCTGCATTTCCAAGAACTGTTCCTGGAATTCCTCCATTTTGTCGAACATAGTTTCCTTCTTACCAGAAGGTGTCTGTGGAATCTGTCCTTCCGGGACAGTGTGCACCACAGGAGGTGGTACCGTGACTACGGCAGTATGTCTTGGCGCCTCCCGAAGTTTGTAACCTTCAGGAGTCTTGAGTATGCCCCTGGTATCTTCGCTTTCCCGAAGTTTGTAACCTTCAGGCCCAGCGGCTTCTGTTACGATTCCCTGATCTTCAGTGATCGGCGGAACATATCCTTCCGGGATATAGTTAACAGGCATGCCCCAAGGACGATCTTTCGGCATCTGATACCTAGGATCATACTTTTCTATGATGGGCGTTGAGGTGTTCTTTGTAGCTGAGCTTCTGCCATGGCTTGCATGTCGTTACAAAGCTTTCTCATATCCTCTCTCAGAGCGTCGATCTCTTCTTTCAACTCTCTGTTTTCTTCCTCAAGATCATCCATCTTTTTCTGACGATTGACCCGAGTATTATACGAATGAGACAGTTTGACTCTAGAATCGAGACACAAATGTGAGATTCGTAGGTAAGGAGAATACGCGATGTGAGAATGATGAATGCAATGATTATATTAATCGTTTTTAGGTTTAATTAAAATAAACTTCGACAATTAAATTGCAAATATCAAACAGTGGGGAAACCCCTTTTTATTGAATTCCAAAGGATTACAGAAATGGAAATACAGTAGATTACAAAGTGCAGAAACAGAAACCTAAACTAATGGGTCCCGAGTCCTCTCTGAAGAGAAACCGGGTGCTGATTCTGGTATCTTCCTTTTCTTTGACCGGGGCGCTTGGGCCGTTGTCGGATTGTCATTCCTTTGCCAGGTGAAAGGAGCGAGCAAATCCCTTTGGTCATCTTGATTCTCTACAGCATGCTGTTCCAAAATTTCAATCAGAGCATCTTTCTCTTTCAGTAATTGCTGTATTTGGATACACTCTACGTCGAGGGTGCGGTACTTGTTCTTCCAAGATCTTCTTTCCTTTTGAACTTTGTTGAGAGTAACCTGAAGCCTTTCAGTTTCCGTCATGAAGTACATGACAATTTCCCTCGGCGGAAGAATTCCGTAATGAGGATAAGGCATCTTTAGCTTGAGAGCTCTGGTTTGTACCCAATGGAGATAAGGCTCCACCGAGACACAATCCGGTTTTCCCAGAGACTCTCGTCCTTTCTTATGAACATGTTTCCAAGCTTGCACTATTTCCATCTTTAGTGCTCTGTCATTTTCTCCTTCTTTGAAGAAAAGACCTTCCAGATGAACACCCAGTGGGATGTGTCTCATCGGGTATCCAAATTGACGAAGAACCAATATCGGATGATAGTTGATTCCTCCTTTAGTTCCTATGAGGGGTATGCTGGGGAAGTTTCCACAACGGTCAATGATTCTGATTCCCTTATAAATCCTATTACACCAATCTATATCAGAGTTGGTGAGAGACATGATCTTCTGCGACCAACGTAAGACACTCTTGCAATCCCAAAAAGCAGCAGACTTGGGCAAGTGCGAGATAAACCATTTGTAAAGGAAAGGTACACAACATGTGATCTCCCCTCCGCTGTACAAATTTCCCAAGTGTACAGAATGATACGCATCTGCGAGCAAAGTCGGCACAGGGTTTCCAATGAGAAAAACCTTAATAGCGTTGAAATCGACGAAGTTATTGATGTTGGGAAACAAAAATAACCCGTAGGTGAGCAAGACAAAGATGCTTTCAAAAGCAGTCCCGTTCCCTATACTAGCGAAGTACAGAGCTTTCTTTGTCAAGAACTGGGCTGGCAAACCTTGGGTGCCACCCTTAGTAGTCATGTGAGTCTTGACCTCAGACTCGTCCAAATGAATTGCTATTGCAATAGTCTGATTCTTTGGAATTTCTTCCAGTCCAGAAAATGGAGCTCGATCAGTGATATGTAAATCAGCCAGATGAGAATACTCCTTCAGCGTTGGTGCTAGCTGGTAATCCGGGAATGTGAAACAATGATAAACTGGATCGTAGAATTGAATGAGCGCGTCCATGATCCCCTTAATCACATGGACTCTTAACAGTGGTAGCAAACCACCGTGCTTGGCTCTGAAAGCCTCTGGGTTAACGATCATCCTCGCTAACTTTCTCAAATCTCCTAATTTTGGAACCTTGAAGGTATACTGGCGAGTTCTCCTTCTACCGAAATCCATTAATGCAATCCTTTTCTCTGATATTTGCAATCACAGTCTTAGTTTAATTTGAAAAACAGAGAGACTAGAAGAGAAGTTTTTTGAATGTTTTAATGTTTTATTAAATGAATGCATGAATGCAGCACACAAAAACATAGAAAAAACATGGGGTCAAAGGGTCGTTGTCATGAAGTCAAGGCTCTACCCATCCCCAAAGGTTTATACTAGGGTGATTTTTGTACCTGTACTCATTATCATCAGCTCCTCCCAAGAAAGCAGACAACAAGCGGATCGCCAGCGAGTTGTGTGCAATCTTAGAGTCAGTGCCATTCACCGAGAATAGATCACCAGCCTCAAATGAGGGTAGTATCGCGTAACAACTATTTCCGATAGCTTCCGCACTACGAAAAAGGTTGGTTTTTCTTAAGTGTATACTCAATCTCACCACATGCGGCATCACACGCATTCCCAGTAGCAGAAAAATAAACACGTATAGCAATTAGGAAAAGCAGTATATATATTTGTCCTAATCATCCTAGACTTATAAAGCTATGAATCTTAAGTTCCTGACAGAAATGGGTTCCCCGGCGGAAGCCCCAATCTGTGGTTCCCTGCCTAAGAGATGGACCAACATAGGTCAATCTTTCTCTTCGGTAGAGTTCCCATTTTCCGTGGAAAACGGGGATGATGCCCTAAGGCAGAAAAGGAGACTCCCCAGCAGAGTCGACACTTGTGTAAATTTTCACACAAGAGAAGTAGAAAGAAAGGAACAGGCCCCACGGTGGGCGCCACTTTTCTGTAGCGAGCGATTTTGGACGCGGTTCTTAAGCGCTGGTCGCTCTCTGCGGTTTGAGCTTTAAACTACAGGTCGATTCATTTTTTATCCTATTGTGAGCTGAATAAGGAAGGGAAATAGATGTCTCCAATTAACCCTGCTTTGCATACTGAGTTTAAACAGCGGTCTGTTAGGTTGCGGATGCTATCAATGTGGGGGGCTTTTGTACTGGTTATTCGTATTTCGCCAATACAGGTTTCTTTCTTTCGATCTGGGCAGAAGTTTTCTGGCGGGGAACAAGGGTTAGGATGTTAGGACTGGTGCTTTTGAATTACTGCTTTTGGTTGACGAAGGTATGGGATTTGGGTTTTTTGTTGATTGCGCTCACTAAGATCTTTTCTTTCGATCTTATGCCTACGTTTCCCGTTTACCGAAACAGGGAAATCAGAGCGTTTGTAGTTCCTCCTATTCTATGGGAGGAAATTGGTTTTTGGTGTCTTGTTCAAAGCCCAAGACGTGAAGCGAAAGGTGGTTTGTATCTTGATCAAACCCCAAGATGTGAAGCTGAAAGGTCTATTTGTGTCTTGTTTAAAGCCCAAGACGTGAAGCTGAAAGACCTCGACTTTAGAGAGAATTTGTCATCTCTAAAGAGGGGAGAAGGAGAATTACTTTAACTGGGATACGCGGATCCGAGCAATGCCATAATTTCCAAAGAAAGGGTTTTAACCTGAAGGAGAAGACTTTAACTCAGTGTAGAGCAATGCCATCTTTCCTTAGGAATTTCTCATGCTAAAAGAGGGACAGTGGCATGGATGTAGATGATCCAGAGGCTTGCCGCTTACAGCGATTAGATGGGGGAAAGAGTTGTTGATGTTTGTGTACTGTGAACGAGGCACAGCTTTGATGCTAAAAGGTCAATTGGATCAACCGGTGGTTTTCTTATACAAAGCCTAAGAGGAGGCTAGCAAAGAGTTGACTCAGTTGGAGAATCTTTGATACTCAACAAGAGAGTGTTTTTGTATCTCGTACAAAGCCCGAGAGAGAGGCGAAAAGGTTATTTTGACTCCACTGGGGAGAATTTTGGTATCTCGTACGAAGCCCGAGATGGAGGCTATAGGGGTAACTGACTCAATGAGGGAGTCTTTGTATCTCGTACGAAGCCCGAGATGGAGGCTATTTGTAACTGTTTCAGTTGAGTGACAGATCCAATATACTGATTTAAAAGAGAAAATTAGTTCTTATATGAGCAACACTGTACTCAGGGATTTGATTTTAGGATCAGGGACATTTCATTCTCTTTGAGGAAACGGGAAATCCAAAGGGTATTGAGACTGTCCGAGTCTGCGGGTTTCCTTCCTATTTAACGAAGGGTGCTTGAGAATGTCTTTGAGACTCAAGGAAGTTAGACTGTCCGAGTCTAGAGTTTTATCTTTTGTACTATGCTTCGAGAAACAGTAGTAGACTCTATGAAAGGATTGTTCTATGAGGATGACAAGGTTCTGTTCCTATACCTATAGGAGGTCGTCGGGACAATTTGTACGAAGCCCAAGAGGAGGCTGGAAACTTTTAAGAAGCCGACGGGTCCTTGTACGAATCCCAAGAGGAGGCTATCATTCCCAGAGGAAGAGATCATTATACGAAGCCTAAGAGGAGGCTGTGAATACTTCTAAGAAGCCGTAGGGTCCTTGAATAATGCCCAAGAAGAGGCCGATGCTTTTAAGAAGCCCATGGGTCTATCATCTCCTTTCCATTAGGAGAGATAACACTTTTAAAGATAAAAACCACTAGTAAACGTGCGAGGTTTACTATCCAGCGACTTTTAACTTTTAAAGAGGGTTCCTTAGTTAAGGTTCAAGATTATGACCGTAGTGGGTACCCAAACCCCGAGACATTCAAGGCAAGCTATCCACAAGGAATAGATCAAGGCAGGAAAGTTCGAGAATTTGGAAGAAACTCAAAGATGCCATTCATGGAGAATACATTCATCTTTGAGAGTAGAGCTTCTTGACGATTCCTAAGGAGGACAACCGAAGAGAAGACTGTATCTGGTGCTCCTATTGGGGATCTAGGCGTCTATTTCTACGAATAAATGAAACGGCGTCACCTAGTTCTAGACGTAGTTGCCGGGGAAACTCGAAATATCTATACTATTATTACACAGTAGATATGAGTTTATGAAAGGAGACTTACAGTGAGCAGCCCCACAATACAGTTTATAATATGAAAGCAGTAAATGAAAGCGATAACCACTTACTCGATTGTAGTGCTTCCATGCTGTTTGGTTAGTTGTTCAACAAAGAAAGATTGAAAACAACAGTATATTCAAAATCAAAGGAGAAAGTGCTTTGAAAAAGAAAGATTTGGGGCTTACAGCTCAAGGAGAGGCCCAGGGTTTTATCAGTGAGCGCACTGTTTGAATTTGTACAGAGGGACTTATACAAGTGACTGGGGCCCAAAATGGTTTTCTGTACAAAGGGATGGGTCTTACACTCTCTCAAGAGGCTCAAAGTGTTTTAAAGAAAAAGAAATGGGTCTTACTACTCGAGGGTAGGCCCAGATGGTTTTTATTTTTAAACGGGCGACGATCGCGCCGTTTACTTGTACAGAGGGACTTATACAATGAGTGAGGCCCAAAAAGTTTTTGTACAAGGGGGGATGGGTCTTACACTCTCTCAAGAGGCCAAAAAAGGTTTAAAGAAAAGAGTGGGGCTTATAACACGAGGGTAGGCCCGGATGATTTTTGAAAAGGCGACGATCGCGCCGTTTGTTTTTCGACGGTATCGGGACTTATACAATAAGTGAGGCCCAAACATAATTTGGTCAAAAAAAGGATTGGGTCTTACACTCTAATAGAGGCCCAAAGTGTTTTGAAAATGATTTATGAGGGTTGAATTAATCCAAAACCCTAATTTGTTTTCAAAAATGTATTTAATTGAATAAAAATTCAATTAAAATGATCAAAAATTGTTTAACACATGGAAAACAAATTGTGATCTTGGATTAATGCTTCAAAAATTAAGTATTGACCTACAAAATAATTAGAAAGCATTAAAAGTTGCAAAATCAATGTAGAAAAAATATTTAAAATGCCAAAAACAATCAAAATATTAATTCTTTACAAAAATATCAATTATATGAAATAAATAATATTTTTGGGTTTTTTTGATAAAATAAAATATTTTAACATTTTTGTGAATTATTAAAAAAAGAATCAACTCAAAATCATTAAAACTCAGAGAGAAATTAATTTTTGAATCAATTAAACATAATCACAAAATTCAAATATTCAAATTATATGAAAATGGCGCCAAGAACAACACCAAGAACACACGCGTTTTTCAGTTTGCCCAGATTTGCATTTTCCATCCAATCTCACTGAATACGTAATTATATCATGCAATCCACATATCATTATGCTCGTCTCAACCTCACGATCATGTCTATGTACTTTAATTTCATTTAAATTAAACATACAACAAGAAATCACGAAGAGACCTCAAGAACCCTAATTTCTGCATGAAGGCTAGGATTTTTGATACACGATTCAAACAATGCAATTAATTGAGGGAAAACATTCCATGCATGATTATGAACATATGGCCAAATTATTGTGCGAGGAAATATGCATAGATTGAGAGATGACCAAGTATGTGCTTACCTCCAAGTCGTGACAGCAAGAGCAGATGTTATGTGAGTGTTTGATCAGCTCATATGTGATGTATGTGAGGTGTGTGAGTGATTAGTTTGTGCAGAATTGCTCTCAAACTCAAAACCCGATAGCTACCTTGCTAAGAAAGGTATTTTTGCCAAGAGAAAGAGATTTTGAGGAAAGCATCTGTTAGATGGCTTTGGTGTACTCAAACTGATCACAATTGAGCTCTATTTATAGTAGAGCAAGTTTGTTTTGCAAGGAATAGTGCATGGCAGCTGGTAAGTAGGTTTCCTCAATGTTGGCCAATGGAAATGAAAGTCTCCTCTAGCCATTGACTAGAGGTTAGGGCACAGAGCTTTGGTCCCCTTGGTCTTGGATAAGTCTTGACTGATTTCAGATGACAATGGCTCAGTCCATGCCACCTTGATGGTTCCATTGAATGCCTCATTCCAAATTTGAAGTCTTGTCCCTATTTTGGCCATTCTAGGTTCAACATGCTATTCCTTGTTCCTTGGACCTTGGAGGCTTGGCTCAGTGATTGTCCCCTTTGGATTCAATCCTCTGAGGTGTCCAAGTGGATTGGAGCAATTGAAATTGGCTGATTTTGGCAAATCGAGCCAAAATGCAAACTCTGCCTTGCTTTGACAGATTTCAGCAAGGTAACATGACAATGTTGTATCTCATGATGTAGGTTGAATTTGGCAATGTTCTTGGCCATTTTGGAAAGCTCTTACATGATACAACAACTGTTTGAACAAGTTTGGTTTTGATCTCTTTTGATTCCAAGTGAAAAATCCCCCTACATTTGGCAAAAAGTAAGGCAAAATCTGACTTAGTGAAAATTTCACTAAGTGTTGGAAAAAGTGACTTTTTCACTTTTCAGCCACTTTGATCATTCCATAACTCAAAATCCTTAATGAATTGGAATGACTTGTAGTTGAAGTTTTTGTAGGTGATAATGAGGGCTAAAAATCCATCTTTGGATGAGAAAAAATGGCCTTGTGGTTTAGGAGTTATGGTCCTCCAAAATTGGTACCTTTGCCACTTTATTTTTAACTTAGAAAAATTTCTAAGTTTTATGGTTACCCCTTTTACAAGTTATCTCACTTTTCTTGATTTTTCTTGATGAATGATGATTCAAATCATACATTAACATCATTTTAGGGTTAAAAATCCATTTTGGTGAAAAATCTCAAAAAGTCAAAGTTGGCTTTTGTTCACAGTTGACTTTTTATGAGATGAATTCCAAACTGTGCAATTCTTCAGGAAATCATGTCCTTGACCTAAATAAAACTTGATGGACATGTTCCATGGGTGTCATAGGGTATATTCAATCATGTATTAGGGTTTGGGAGCATGTCTTGGTCAAAAGTCAAAGTTACAGTTGACTTTTCCCTTAAAACCCTAATTGTGGTGCAGATGAAAATGAGACTTGTTGCTCAAGCTTCTTGGATCAATCCATTGTTCCAAATGGATCAATATGGTATATTAGAGACCCTCAAATCATCTCTTGAGGTCTTGGCTCATGGTTTGTCCCAAAAGTCAACTTAGGGGTGAATTAGGTCAAGAAACCCTAATTCCTGATTTTTGTTGAATGCATCCCCTGAGGCAAAATTGACTTGATGCATGGGTTCATGAGGTTCCATGAAGCATATTAGGTCATGTTTTGGATCATTGCCTTGTGCCCAGATGAAAATTTCCATCTGGAGGCCCTGGTCGACCAAAACCCTAATTTGGTGACACTGTCGATCTTGAGACTTGATCCACCTAGAAGGGAGCAGCCTTGTGCTTAATCCTTGAAGTGGGTGTCCTTTTTGATCCATTGTGGATGTTTGAGAGATTAGACAAGTTGAAGATCATGTCATTTCTTGATTGATCCTTTGTCTAAGCACTCAGAGAGGGCTTGAAACCCTAATTTTGATTGTATTGGATGCTCACCCATCTTTGGGGAGACTGATGAAGCATGATGGTTCATCCATATTGTGATGATGATTTTCACAATGATGGGAAATCTAAGTGGTCAAAATTTGGGGTATTACACAACTACAGGCTGAATTGGTTGAAATGCGAACCCGCATGAGTCAATTCATAGACTTAATGCAGAACATTGCCCAAGGCCAAGAACAGTTGAGGACTCTTGTCCAGCCTTTGATAGCCAGGGTGGATGAAGATGGAGTTGTTCATGGGGGTGTTCAGACTCTTGTTATTCCTCCGGACGGAGGTGGTAATGGTAATGGTGTCCATGTTATTCCTCCGGGCGGAGATGTTGTTACTCCTGGTGTTGTTATTCCTCCAGGTGGAGGAGTAGCTGTTTAAATCCTTGCTGGGGTTGGAGGGGGTAACAGTGTATGCGCAGTGCATGGCACTGGAGGCCACCACTGGCTGGAAAACCAGCAAGATGATGTATTCTCTATGCAAGGTGGGGATGCTGGTCACCCATCTAATAGTGACAAAAGGTTCAAAATGATTGAGGAAAAAGATGAAGGCTTATGAGAGTCAAAACTCGTTGGGACTCGATATACAGGACTTGGGATTGGTCCCTGGTGTGAAGGTCCCTCCTAAGTTCCAGGTGCCCACTTTTGACAATTATATTGGTGTTACATGCCCTAAGACTCATGTTAGGGCTTATTTTAGGAAGATGTCCGCTTACTCGGACGACGAGAAGTTGCTGATGCATTTTTTCTAGGACTGCCTGTCTGGGGCATCCTTGGAGTGGTACATGCAGCTTGAAAGAAGTCATATTCGTAGTTCGCACGAGCTGGTTGAAGCATTTGTCAGGCATTATCAATACAACATAAACGTGGCTCCTAATAGAATGCAATTGCAGAGCCTGTCACAAAAGAACAATGAAAGTTTCAAAGAGTACGCCCAAAGGTGGCGCGAGCTGGCCACCAGGGTCCAACCTCCCATGGTAGAGAGGGAGATGATTAATATGTTCATGGCCACTCTTCAGGGGCCTTATTTTGAAAGATTGGTTCCTTGTATGTCCGATGGGTTTTCTGATTTGGTGATAGTTGGTGAAAGAGTAGAAAGTGGGATTAAGATTGGGAAGATACTTGCCAATGATGGATCCTCATCTGGAGGAGGAAAGAAACCATATGCTGGAAATTATAAGAAGAAGGAAGGAGATGCTAGTTCCGTTTCACCTTACCGTGGTAAAGGAAAAGCTCGTCAGAACTTTAACCAACTGGTTGCTTCCGTGACCATTCCGGCAGCACCTCAACAACAGAGAAATATTCCTAACCAGTATCAGAACAGGCAGCCTAATCAGTGCCAGAATAGACAGAGGAATGCTGAAAGGCACTTTGATCCACCACTTATGCCATATGCTCAATTGCTACAACACTTGGGACAGTTGCGATTAGTTGATCTCCGTACTTTAGCCCCACCTACTGGGAGGCTACCTTCGGGCTATGGCGCTAATGCTCACTGCCATTTTCACTCTGGTGCCCCGGGGCATACAATTGAAAAATGTAGGGCTTTTCACCACAAAGTACAGGATTTTGTGGATTCAAAGGCTATAAATTTCACCAATGATGCTCCGAATGTCATTCAAAACCCAATTCCAAATCATGGCGGGCCAGGGGTTAATGCTATTGAAGAGGGAGAACATTTGGATTTGGTGATGGATGTAAATGAGTTGAAGACTTCATTGACAGTGGTTAAAGAAAGATTGTTGAAAGGGGGAGTATTCCCTGGATGTTCAGATAGTTGTTCCGAATGTTTGCTACAATCTGAAGGTTGTGTTTTGTTAAAATTAGGTATTTACAAATTGATTAATGAAGGACAGTTGCAATTTTACCGAGTTAACAGTACGAAGAAAGTTGTCGGTGAAGGGGATGATATTGCCACAATATCCATTCCATACAAAACAATCAATATATCAGCACCGGCGAGACCGGCACCAATCATCATCACTGTTCCAGGACCAGTTCCTTATGAAAGTACCAAAGCCATCCCATGGAATTATGGGGCCGAGGTGTTCTGTAATGGGAAGAAACAGGAACTGGAAGGGCCGTCAGTTGTGAATGCAGGTATTGAAAATTCAGTTTGCCTCGGCATTCTTCAAACCGAACGGCATTACCTTGTAACAAAAGGTACCCCATGGGGTAATGAACGAAGTTTTCTCCATGTCTTTCGGCGCCATTTTGATCTGGTTATAGCCCGAGAATCCATCCATGAAGGAGAAAACTTTGAACTTTGCTGTGCTGTCTACCAGCATGTCAATGTGTGGTAAAGGAAAGTCGTCCTTTGGACTTGCCTTGTTTAGATCTCTATAATCAACACACATTCTGACCCTTCCGTCCTTTTTGGAAACGGGTACAATGTTGGCTAGCCATTGAGGATATTCAGATGTAGCGAGGAAACCCGCGTCGATCTGTTTCTGTACCTCCTCCTTGATTTTGATGGCCATGTCCGGGTGAGTCCGTCTCGACCTTTGCTTTACTGGCAGACATTCCGATCTTAGTGGTAAGTGATGTTCCACGATGCTGGTATCCAACCCTGGCATATCCTGATAGGACCAAGCAAACACATCGGGGGATTCTTTGAGAAGCTTTATCAAACCCTCTCTGGCAGTTGGACTGAGCAGTGCTCCGATCCTGATTTCTTTTCTCTCTTTTTCTGAACCCAAGTTTACCGTTTCCAACAACTCTTTGTGAGGTTCAATGAACCTTTCCTCTTGTCTGAGTAGTTGGGAGATCTCTTCTGGAATTTCGTCGTCATTTTCTTCTTCAGCCTCGAATACCGGGAACTCAAAGTTGGGAGAAGGCATCGGATCGTATGTTTCAACGGGGTATAAAACAAGCAATCTGCATGACGTGATGATTCGTGTTTAGAAAAGATAGAGAAAATGCAAGTGTGTGCAGTGTTTTGATTTTACTGCTTGTTTTTATGATTGAATTGTTTTTTAGGATTACCATTTTCTAAAA
Organism: Lathyrus tuberosus; assembly: GCA_022829125.1. Taxonomy (NCBI): domain Eukaryota; kingdom Viridiplantae; phylum Streptophyta; class Magnoliopsida; order Fabales; family Fabaceae; genus Lathyrus; species Lathyrus tuberosus. The sequence continues at coordinate 8,992,843 of JALAZF010000141.1, read as the reverse complement.
AAGCAAAAAGAGAAAACAGCAATTAATGCGGAAATTACAGAACGACGTTATTTTATTAATGAACAAGTCGAATCTTGAAACTACAGCCCTATAAAACAAAACTCTGTCGCTTTGGGCAAAGCGAAGAAGGAAGTTTACAGAAAGCGAGCCCTATCAAAACATCTGTTTCACCTGGGCAGGGTGAAAGGTTAAAGATGGCAATTACTTTGACTGACGAACGACCTTCGGAACCTCGACGGCAACCCATTGGCGGCGAACTCCTCGGTGAATCACAAAGTCTGGCACCTTCCTTGATTTGTCTTCAGAAATGACGCTGATTTCTGGTGAAGCAGGTTCATTGGAATCTGTCTCCCAAGCAGAATTGTCGTAGGAGGATTCCTCTGTTGCATTTTGCATAGCATTTGTGCTCTCAGCTGTATCTCCCCATCCAGTTGGCTGGATATTTTCAAGCCTGATATCAGAGCTCTCAGGAGCGGTGTACTTGACCATAAAGTCGTATTTTCCACTTGGTTGTCCCAGAGTGTCCCAAACTTCTTTGGAACTGGAGAAGTCATCCCTCTCGATGACGTTGACCTCGGGAAAAGCATAATTGATGAATTCTAGTCCTGCAAACGTTGCAAATTCATCTTCATGTTGAGTAATTTCCGAATGACCTGAGTGTTGATCCCATGACATGGTGGGGACACAGGTATTCTGTTCAATGACGCTCAACTGAGTTTCATTACTCGGCTGACTTTCTTGCCCCAAGTTTCCTGGGTAAGACTGCCACATTGGCAGGCCATCCATCGGGCCATAGTAATTGCGGTCAAAGTTGCCTTTCATCAGAGTGTCTTCCTCTAATGAATTTGGCGGAGCACGGCATCCTTCTGGATCACAATCTCCGTAGATCATTTCGACATCTGATCTTGGTATAACTCTCGGACTTTCTGTAGGAAAGAAAAAAGGAATAGGCACCTCTTCCTGAGACATATAGCCGTCCTTGTTAAGGTAGGACTTCCATTCTTCATCTGTGTCAGAGGGATCTTCCTCATTGATAGCATGAACTGTCTGAGACACTGGGTGAAGAAAACCTCCACTGTGGAAGAAGTTTTGAAGGGGATGAAGACTCTCATCGTTGGCGGCTGTCTGGGTACAGGTTGCAGAAAAACCAAGACCCTTCTTTGTTTTATTATCAATAGGAATGACGAGCCATCCTCATCCGGTTGTATCGATACTCTCGACCGATTTGATAGCATCGTTGTATGAGGAAATCGAGGTTCCTCCTTCAAACTGATTGTCCTTGCTCACCGATAGTGCTTAGAACTGAGTTCCAATAACCTCCTCGGGTTCTACACAAGGAGATGATGATAGGTTACTCACAAGAAAGACTTGTTCCCCACAAACCGTGACAAGTTGATCGTTCTTGACGAACTTTAGCTTTTGGTGGAGGGTTGAAGTAACCGCTCCAGCCTGATGTATCCAAGGTCTTCCTAATAAACAACTGTATGTTGCCCGGATGTCCATGACCTGGAAAGTGATTTGGAAAGTGTGAGGACCGATAGTTATGGGAAGATCAACTTCGCCGATAACTGTTTTTCTGGATCCGTCGAATGCTTTGACGACGACCTCGCTGACTCTCATCGGAGGGCCCTTAAATGATAATTGCGTCAAAGTGGACTTCGGCATAACATTCAGGGCTGACCATGTGTCTACCACTACGTTGGCTAAAGCATCGCCCTGGTGTAATACCCCAAATTTTGACCACTTAGATTTCCCATCATTGTGAAAATCATCATCACAATATGGATGAACCATCATGCTTCATCAGTCTCCCCAAAGATGGGTGAGCATCCAATACAATCAAAATTAGGGTTTCAAGCCCTCTCTGAGTGCTTAGACAAAGGATCAATCAAGAAATGACATGATCTTCAACTTGTCTAATCTCTTAAACATCCTCAAAGGATCAAAAGAACTCCTACTTCAAGGATTAAGCACAAAGCTGCTCCCTTCTAAGTGGATTAAGCCTCAGAACCACCAGTGATCAAGACTCGATTGTATTTTCACTTCGTGTCATCTGCATATCATATCATTTGTTTTTGTCATGCATATTGTTTGAATTTTCAATCGAAATATATACGTTGAAATTTTGTCTTTTTTGGTTAATTATGCGAAAATCGATGAACGGACATGTTTTTCAATTAAATTTACAAATGTTCATTGTTCATCTATCTTTCGCACGATTTAATCGATTTCTCATTTTTATTTTATTTTGACATATATAAAATAAATATGAAAATAACAAAAAAATAAAAAAAATATTAATATAATATATATATATATATATATATATATATATATATATATATATATTCCGTATTTTTATATATATATATATATATATTGTTGTTTTTTGTCTTTTTATTTTTTATATATTTTTTATATATTTTTTATATATTTTATATATTTTTTATGTATATATATATTTTATATATATATATATATCGAAAATATATATATATATAAATATATATTATATTATTTATAAAATTCATATATTTTGTTTTTTTATGAATTTTTGTTTCTTTTATATATTTTGTTCTAAAAAAACTTTTGTTTTTAATACAATTTTGTTTTTTTATTATTATAGTATATAATTGTTTAAGTTAGCTTAAAATTTAAGCTAGCTTAAAAAATTATTTAAGTTAGCTTAAAATTTAAGCTAGCTTAAACTAAGTTAGCTTAATTTTTAAGTTTGGTATCTTGTTCTCCAAGGAATTTTTTTCCTATAAATACCACTTCATTTCTCATTCCAAATCACACCAAAACAATCTCTTATATTGTTTTCTCACTTCTCTCCCACATATTTCTTTCTTTCATTATTCTTTCTTATTTCTAGTTTTATCTAGGAAAGGTAAAAATATTGTTTAAGTTATTAATTAATTTAGATATTTCTATTTAATTTTGATTAATTAAATTATTAATTAATCATATTAAATACTAATATTTAAGTTATTAGTTAATTTAGATATTTCTATTTAATTTTGATTAATTAAATTATTAATTAATCATATTAAATACTAATATTTAAGTTATTAATTAATTTAGATATTTCTATTTAATTTTGATTAATTAAATTATTAATTAATCATATTAAATACTAATATTTAAATTAATTGATAAAACTCTTTGGGCCTCTTGAGAGAGTGTAAGACCCATCCCCCCTTGTACAAAAGTTTTTTGGGCCTCACTCATTGTATAAGTCCCTCTGTACAAGTAAACGGCGCGATCGTCGCCCGTTTAAAAATAAAAATCATCTGGGCCTCTCCTTGAGCTATAAGACCCATTCAAAACACTTTGGGCCTCTATTAGAGTGTAAGACCCAATCCCCCTTTTAACCAAAACATTTTGGGCCTCACTTATTGTATAAGTCCCTCTGCGTTAAAAGAAAACCTCGGCGCGATCGCCATTTTTAAACGAAAAATCATTTGGGCCTACCCTCGTGTTATAAGCCCCACTCTCTTTTCTTTAAAACCTTTTTGGGCCTCTGGAGAGAGTGTAAGACCCATCCCTTTGTACAGAAAACCTTTTTTGGGCCCCAGTCACTTGTATAAGTCCTGCTGTACAAAGTCAAACAGTGCGCTCACTGATAAAACCCTGGGCCTCTCCTCGAGCTGTAAGCCCCAAATCCTTTCTTTTTCAAAGCACTTTCTCCTTTGATTTTGAATATACTGTTGTTTTCAATCTTTCTTTGTTGAACAACTAACCAAACAGCATGGAAGCACTACAACCGAGTAAGTGGTTATCGCTTTCATTTACTGCTTTCTTATTATAAACTGTATTGTGGGGCTGCTCACTGTAAGTCTCCTTTCATAAACTCATATCTACTGTGTAATAATAGTATAGATATTTCGAGTTTCCCCGGCAACTACGTCTAGAACTAGGTGACGCCTTTTCATTTATTCGTAGAAATAGACGCCTAGATCCCCAATAGGAGCACCAGATACAGTCTTCTCTTCGGCTGTCCTCCTTAGGAATCGTCAAGAAGCTCTACTCCCCAAGATGAATGTATTCTCCGTGAATGGCATCTTTGAGTTTCTTCCAAATTCTCAAACTTTCCTGACTTGATCTATTCCTTGTGGATAGCTTGCCTTGAATGTCTTGGGGTTTGGGTACCCACTACGGTCATAATCTTGGACCTTAACTAAGGAACCCTCTTTAAAAGTTAAAAGTCGCTGGATAGTAAACCTCGCACGTTTACCAGTGGTTTTTATCTTTAAAAGAGTTATCTCTCCTAATGGAAAGGAGATGATAGACCCACGGGCTTCTTAAAAGCATCGGCCTCCTCTTGGGCATTATTCAAGGACACTACGGCTTCTTAGAAGTATTCACAACCTCCTCTTAGGCTTTGTATAATGATCTCTTCCTCCGGGAATGATAGCCTCCTCTTGGGCTTCGTACAAGGACCCGTCGGCTTCTTAAAAGTTTCCAGCCTCCTCTTGGGCTTCGTACAAATTGTCCCGACGACCTCCTAGAGGTATAGGAACAGAACCTAGTCATCCTCATAGAACAGTCCTTTCATAGAGTCTACTACCGTTTCTCGAAGCATAGTACAAAAGATAAAACTCTAGACTCAGACAGTCTAACTTCCTTGAGTCTCAAAGACATTCTCAAGCACCCTTCGTTAAATAGGAAGGAAACCCGCAGACTCGGACAGTCTCAATACCCTTTGGATTTCCCATTTCATCAAAGAGAAGGAAATATCCCTGATCCTCAAATCAAATCCCTGAGTACAGTGTTGCTCATATAAGAACTGATTTTCTCTTTTAAATCAGTATATTGGATCTGTCACTCAACTGAAACAGTTACAATAGCCTCCATCTCGGGCTTCGTACGAGATACCAAAATTCTCCCCAGTGGAGTCAAAATAACCTTTTCGCCTCTCTCTCGGGCTTTGTACGAGATAGAAAAACACTCTCTTGTTGAGTATCAAAGATTCTCCAACTGACTCAACTCTTTGCTAGCCTCCTCTTAGGGTTTGTATAACGATATGCCCCACTGGGTCAAAAACTTTTAGCCTCTCTCTCGGGCTTTGTACGAGACACAAAATAGCCTCTCTCTCGGGCTTTGTACGAGACACAAAATAGCCTCCTCTTAGGCTTTGTATAATGATTTTCCTATCGGAAATTAGCCTCCCTTAGGCTTTGTATAAGAAAACCACTGGTTGATCCAATCGACCTTTTAGCATCAAAGCTGTGCCTCGTTCACAGTACACAAACATCAACAACTCTTTCCCCCATCTAATCGCTGTAAGCGGCAAGCCTCTGGATCATCTACATCCATGCCACTGTCCCTCTTTTAGCATGAGAAATTCCTAAGGAAAGATGGCATTGCTCTACACTGAGTTAAAGTCTTCTCCTTCAGGTTAAAACCCTTTCTTTGGAAATTATGGCATTGCTCGGATCCGCGTATCCCAGTTAAAGTAATTCTCCTTCTCCCCTCTTTAGAGATGACAAATTCTCTCTAAAGTCAAGGTCTTTCAGCTTCACGTCTTGGGCTTTGAACAAGACACAAATAGACCTTTCAGCTTCACATCTTGGGCTTTGATCAAGATACAAATAACCTTTCGCTTCACGTCTTGGGCTTTGAACAAGACACCAAAAACCAATTTCCTCCCATAGAATAGGAGGAACTACGAACGCTCTGATTTCCCTGTTTCGGTAAACGGGAATACGTAGGCATAAGATCGAAAGAAAAGATCTTAGCGAGCGCAATCAACAAAAAACCCAAATCCCATATCTCCATCAATCAAAAGCAGTATTTCAAAAGCATCAGTCATAACATCCTAACCCTTGTTCCCCGCCAGAAACATTAAGCCCTAGAAAGAAAGAAACCTGTATTGGCGAAATACGAATAACCAGAACAAAGGTCCCCCCACATTGATAGCATTCGTAACTTAACAGACCGCTGTTTAAACTCAGTATGCAAGCAGGGTTAATTGGAGACATCTATTTCCCTTCCTTATTCAGCTCACAATAGGATAAAAAATGTATCGACCTATAGTTTTAAGCTCAACCGCAGAGAGCGACCAGCGCTTAAGAACCGCGTCCAAAATCGCTCGCTACAGAAAAATGGCGCCCACCGTGGGGCCGTTCAAAGTTAGATCTAGGCACGGTCGTCCCCATTTTTCACAGAAAAGTGGCGCCCACCGTGGGGCCCGTTCCTTTCTTTCTACTTCTCTTGTGTGAAAATTTACACAAATGGCGACTCTGCTGGGGAGTCTCCTTTTCTGCCTTAGGGCATCATCCCCATTTTCCACGGAAAATGGGAACTCTACCGAAGAGAAAGATTGACCTATGCTGGTCCATCTCTTAGGCAGGGAACCACAGATTGGGGCTTCCGCCGGGCAACCCATTTCTGTTAGGAACTTAAGATTCATAGCTTTATAAGTCTAGGATGATTAGGACAAATATATATACTGCTTTTCCTAATTGCTATACATGTTTATTTTTCTGCTACTTGGAATGCATGTGATGCCGCATGTGGTGAGATTGAGTATACACTTAAGAAAAGCCAACCTTTTTCGTAGTGCGGAAGCTATCGGAAATAGCTGTTATGCGATACTACCCTCATTTGAGGCTGGTGATTTATTCTCGGTGAATGGCACTTACTCTAAGATTGCACACAACTCGCTGGCGATCCGCTTGTTGTCTGCCTTCCTGGGAGGAGCTGATGATAATGAGTACAGGTACAAAAATCACCCTAGTATAAACCTTTGGGGATGGGTAGAGCCTTGACTTCATGACAACGACCCTTTGACCCCATGTTTTTTCTATGTTTTTGTGTGCTGCATTCATGCATCCATTTAATAAAACATTAAAACATTCAAAAAACTTCTCTTCTAGTCTCTCTGTTTTTCAAATTAAACTAAGACTGTGATTGCAAATATCAGAGAAAAGGATTACGCTAATGGATTTCGGTAGAAGGAGAACTCACCAGTATACCTTTAAGGTTCCGAAACTAGGAGATTTGAGAAAGTTAGCGAGGATGATCGTTAACCCAGAGGCTTTCAGAGCCAAGCACGGTGGTTTGCTACCACTGTTAAGAGTCCATGTGATTAAGGGGATCATGGATGCGCTCATTCAATTCTACGATTCGGTTTATCATTGTTTCACATTCCCAGATTACCAGCTAGCACCAACTCTGGAGGAGTATTCTCATCTGGCTGATTTACATATCACTGATCGAGATCCATTTTCTGGACTGGAAGAAATTCCAAAGAATCAGACTATTGCAATAGCAATTCATTTGGACGAGTCTGAGGTCAAGACTCACATAACTACTAAGGGTGGCACCCAAGGTTTGCCAGCCCAGTTCTTGACAAAGAAAGCTCTGTACTTCGCTAGTATAGGGAACGGGACTGCTTTTGAAAGCATCTTTGTCTTGCTCACCTACGGATTATTTTTGTTTCCCAACATCAATAATTTCGTCGATATCAACGCTATTAAGGTTTTTCTCATTGGAAACCCTGTGCCAACTTTGCTCGCAGATGCGTATCATTCTGTACACTTGGGAAATTTGTACAGCGGAGGGGAGATCACATGCTGTGTACCTTTTCTCTACAAATGGTTTATCTCGTACTTGCCCAAGTCTGCTGCTTTTTGGGATTGCAAGAGTGTCTTACGTTGGTCGCAGAAGATCATATCTCTCACCAATTCAGATATAGATTGGTGTAATAAGATTTATGAGGGAATCAGAATCATTGATTGTTGTGGAAATTTCCCCAGCGTACCCCTCATAGGAACTAAAGGAGGAATCAACTATCATCCGATATTGGTTCTTCGTCAATTTGGATACCCGATGAGACACATCCCACTGGGTGTTCATCTGGAAGGTCTTTTCTTCAAGGAAGGAGAAAATGACAGAGCACTAAAGATGGAAATAGTGCAAGCTTGAAAACATGTTCATAAGAAAGGACGAGAGTCTCTGGGAAAACCGGACTGTGTCTCGGTGGAGCCTTATCTCCATTGGGTACAAACCAGAGCTCTTAAGCTAAAGATGCCTTATCCTCGTTACGGAATTCTTCCGCCGAGGGAAATTGTCATGTACTTCATGACGGAAACTGAAAGGCTTCAGGTTACTCTCAACAAAGTTCAAAAGGAAAGAAGATCTTGGAAGAACAAGTACCGCACCCTCGACGTAGAGTGTATCCAAATACAGCAATTACTGAAAGAGAAAGATGCTCTGATTAAAATTTTGGAGCAACATGCTGTAGAGAATCAAGATGAACAAAGGAATTTGCTCGCTCCTTTCACCTGGCAAAGGAATGACAACCCGACAACGGCCCAAGCGCCCCGGTCAAAGAAAAGGAAGATACCAGAATCAGCACCCGGTTTCTCCTCAGAGAGGACTCGGGACCCATTAGTTTAGGTTTCTGTTTCTGCACTTTGTAATCTACTGTATTTCCATTTCTGTAATCCTTTGAATTTCAATAAAAAGGGGTTTCCCCAGTGTTTGATATTTGCAATCTAATTGTCGAAGTTTATTTTGATTAAACCAAAAAACAACAATTAATATAATCATTGCATTCATCATTCTCACATCGCGTATTCTTCTTCCCTACGAATCTCACGTTTGTGTCTCGATTCTAGAGTCAAACTGTCTCATTCGTATAATACTCGGGCCAATCGTCAGAAAAAGATGGATGATCTTGAGGAAGAAAACAGAGAGTTGAAAGAAGAGATCGACGCTCTGAGAGAGGATATGAGAAAGCTTCGTAACGACATGCAAGCCATGGCAGAAGCTCAGCTACAAAGAACTGTGATCTCAGAGATCACCTCAACGCCCATCATAGAAAAGTATGATCCTAGGTATCAGATGTCGAAAGATCGTCCTTGGGGCATGCCTGTTAACTATATCCGGGAAGGATATGTTCCGCCGATCATTGAAGATCAGGGAATCGCAACAGAAGCCGCTGGGCCTGAAGGTTACAAACTTCGGGAAAGCGAAGATGCCAGGGGCATACTGAAGACTCCTGAAGGTTACAAACTTCGGGAGGTGCCAAGACTCACTGCCGTAGTCACGGTACCACCCCCTGTGGTGCACACTGTCCCGGAAGGACAGATTCCGCCAACACCTTCTGGTAAGAAGGAAACTATTTTCGATAGAATGGATGAATTCCAGGAGCAGTTCTTGGAAATTCAGAAGGAACTGCAAGCCATTCGCGGTCAGGATCTATTTGGAAAGGACGCCGCAGATCTCTGCTTGGTCCCAAATGTGAAAGTCCCGCACAAGTTCCAAGTGCCCGACTTTGAAAAATACAAGGGTAACTCTTGCCCTCAGAGCCATCTGGTGATGTACGCTCGGCGCATGTCAGCTCAGACGGAGAATCAGGACCTGCTGATTCACTACTTTCAGGATAGTTTAACCGGTGCCGCACTCAAATGGTACATGGGTTTAAACCGTACTATGATCAGTACATTCAGAGATCTTGGTACTGCCTTCGTCCAACAATACAAGTACAATTTGGACATGGCACCCGACAGAGATCAACTCAGATCAATGTGACAAAAGGAAAAGGAAACCTTTAAGGAGTATGCTAAAAGGTGGCGTGAAATTGCCGCTCAAATTTGTCCACCTCTTGAGGAAAAAGAGATGACAAAAATCTTCTTAAAGACCTTAAGCTCATTTTACTATGACCGAATGGTTGCCAGTGCACCCAGTGATTTCACCGAAATGGTCGGCATGGGTGTACGTCTTGAGGAAGCCGTCCGAGAAGGACGTTTGGTAAAAGACACTGGATCAACGAGCGGTACTAAAAAATACGGTAGTGCTCTCCCTAAGAAAAAAGAGCAAGATATTGGGAATATCTCTCTCAGAAAGCAAAGGAGACGTTATCAGCCAGTATCAGCTGTTACTCCTGCTATCGGCCCCACGCCTGTTCCTATGTATCAACCTCAGGTTGCGCAGAGCCAACCTAATCAGCAAAGGACACAACAGCCTCTTCAGCAGGCTCGTCCTCCATTTAACAAAAACCGTACAACACGGCCACCAGGATTTGATCCTATACCCATAACATACGCAGAGCTGTTTCCGTTACTGCTGGCTAAGGGGCACATTCAGACTAAGTCTCCCCTTTCAGTTCCGGAAAATCCGCCTTTTTGGTTTAAAGCGGATCAGACATGCCCTTATCATCAAGGATGTTCAGGGCATAACATTGAGACTTGTCTCAATTTCAAATCCGACGTGCAAAAGCTTGTGAGGAGCGGGCTCTTATCTTTCAAAGATACGAATCCTAATGTTCTTACGAACCCGCTGCCTCAACACGAGAAAGCTGCAGTCAATCTGATTGAGAAAGAGACTAACAATGTCTATCAAATTCACGATGTACTCTTATTGGGGACCAATCTGGTCAAGATGCATTGTAGACAGAGTGGATATGGCCATGTGCCACCTCATAATTATCACCAGTGTGATGTCTGCTCTAAAGACAACCAGGGGTGTTCTGTAGTGCAAGCAGCTCTACAGGAACAAATGGATCTTGGATGGATCCAAGAGCACCGTGTTCGTGGAGTTAACATGGTTTACACGAATTCCAACGTCATTCAAAACCACGACATCCGTGCGATGAATGTCAACTTGGTGGCGATGCACTCAAGGCAAAGCCAGTATCATAATCTGCCGCGACACGATTACAGTTCCTGTTTGATTTGCTCGGTAAACAAACATGGATGCTCTTTCATACAAGAGGCCCTCCAGCGTCAGATGGATCTTGGATGGATCCAAGACTACCATGATAGGAACTCCTTCAAAATCAACATGGTTTAGATCTTCGACATCCGCGTAATGGATACCAACCTGGTAGAGTTACATACTGAGCAGGTCCGACTTGGATTCTTAATATCACATGACTATCAAAATTGTAAAGCGGGTTGCGAAAACGATAGAGGTTGTACCCTTGTCCAGGAGGCACTTCAGCACTTGTTAAATCACTGGTGGATGCCAATCTATATGGACGAAGATACTCAGCAGATTAGTATCAGTAACGGGAATCCTACTCGTCGTCAAAGTCAGGATGTCCGATCAATGGAAGGTAACCTAGTGAGGTTACATTGTATTCAAAGTGGGTGTGGCCAGGTGCCACCACACAACTATGACAGTTGTAGCGTTTGTGCAGAAAGTAACCAAGGGTGTTACCTTGTGAGAGCAGCTCTTCAGGGTCAGATCGATCATGGAGAAATTCGTCCATATCCAGGTTCAGGACCCATTATTTGGTCGCCGAACTACCTTGCCGAGCAAGTTGAGGATGTTGTCACGATCTCTGGTCATCACAGGACCAGGGATGTTTTTGCCATCATCCCTCTACTTGACGAATCTAGAGTTCCCAACCAGGAACGGATCAAGGTTACTTATGATGGTCAGAAAAATCAAAAAGTTCCCATAGTCATCTATCTACCTGGGCCACTACCGTATGAATCAGCTAAGGCAATCCCTTACAAATACGGTGCAACAATAATCGAGAATGGAAAGGAAATTCCATTACCCTCCGTCGTGAACATTGCAGACATCAGTCGTGTAACACGGAGCGGTCGAATCTTCAACCGAGGGGTTGGAGAATCCAACAAAGAAAAGGAACTTCAGGTAGAAATTCCTGATCTACCAGTCAGTCAATCTGGTAATCCCGACTTTTCAAAAGATAAAAATGAGATGCTAAAGCTCATTCAAAGGAGTGAATACAACATTGTTGATCAACTATTACAGACTCCTTCAAAGATCTCAGTATTATCACTGTTACTCAGTTCAGAAGCACACAGAGAGGCTCTACAGAAAGTCTTGGAGCAAGCCTTTGTGGAACAGGATGTAACAATCAGACAGTTCGATAGCATTGTCTCTAACATCACTTCCTACAATAATTTGGGATTTAGTGATGAGGAATTACCTGAAGAGGGTCGTCGTCATAACATGGCGCTCAACATTACAGTTAACTGCCAGGGCGATGCTTTAGCCAATGTACTGGTAGACACAGGGTCAGCCCTGAATGTTATGCCGAAGTCCACTTTGACGCAATTATCATTTAAGGGCCCTCCGATGAGAGTCAGCGAGGTCGTCGTCAAAGCATTCGACGGATCCAGAAAAATAGTTATCGGCGAAGTTAATCTTCCCATAACTATTGGTCCTCACACTTTCCAAATCACTTTCCAGGTCATGGACATCCGGGCAACATACAGTTGTTTATTAGGAAGACCTTGGATACATCAGGCTGGAGCGGTTACTTCAACCCTCCACCAAAAGCTAAAGTTCGTCAAGAACGATCAACTTGTCACAGTTTGTGGGGAACAAGCCTTGCTTGTGAGTAACCTATCATCATCTGCTTGTGTAGAACCCGAGGAGGTTATTGGAACTCAGTTCCAAGCACTATCGGTGAGCAAGAACGATCAATCCGAAGAAGGAACTTCAATTTCTTTATACAAAGATGCTATCAAAGCGGTCGAAAGTACCGATACGACAGGATGGGGATGGCTTGTCATCCCTATTGACAATAAAACAAAGAAGGGTCTTGGTTTTTCTGCAACCTGCACCCATACAACTGCCAACGATGAAAGTCTTCATCCCCTTCAAAACTTCTTCCACAGTGGAGGTTTTCTTCACCTAGTGTCTCAGACAGTTCATGCTATCAATGAGGAAGATTCCTCTGACACGGATGAAGAATGGAAGTCCTACCTTAACAAGGATGGCTATATGTCTCAGGAAGAGGTGCCTATGCCTTTTTACTTTCCTACAGAAAGTCCGAGGTTTATACTAAGATCAGATGTCGAAATGATCTACGGAGATTCTGATCCGGAAGGATGTCGTGCTCCGCCAAACTCATTAGAGGAAGACACTCTAATGAAAGACAGCTTTGACTCTACTTACTATGGCCCGATGGATGGCCTGCCAATGTGGCAACCTTACCCAGGAGACTTGGGGCAAGAAAGTCAGCCGAACAATGAAACTCAGCTGAGCTTCATTGAACAGAATACCTGTGTCCCCACCATGTCATGGGATCAACACTCAGGTCATTCAGAAGCTACTCAACATGAAGGTGAATTCGCAACGTTTGCAGGACTAGAATTCATCAACTACGCTTTTCCCGAGGTCAACGTCATCGAGAGGGATGACTTCTCCAGTTCCAAAGAAGTTTGGGACACTTTGGGACAACCAAGTGGAAAATACGACTTTATGGTCAAGTACACTGCTCCCGAAAGCTCTCGTATCAGGCTCGAAGATATCCAGTCAACTGGATGGGGAGATACAGCTGAGAGCACCAATGCTATGTAAAATACAACAGAGGAATCCTCCTACGACAACTCTGCTTGGGAGACAGATTCCAATGATCCTGCTCCACCAGAAATCAACGTCATTTCTGAAGACAAATCAAGGAAGATGCCAGACTTTGTGATTCACCGAGGAGTTCGCCACCAATGGGTTGCCGTCGAGGTTCCGAAGGTCGTTCGTCAGTCAAAGTAATTGCCATCTTTAACCATTCACCCTGCCCAGGTGAAACGGATGTTTTGATAGGGCTCGCTTTTTAAATTTCCCTCTTCGCTTTGCCCAAAGCGACAGAGTTTTGTTTTATAGGGCTGTAGTTTCAAGATTCGACTTGTTCATTAATAAAATAACGTCGTTCTGTAATTTCCGCATTAATTGCTGTTTTCTCTTTTTGCTTTTTCAGAAAATGGTAATCCTAAAAAACATTCAATAATAAAAACAAGCAGTAAAATAAAACACTGCACACACTTACATTTTCTCTATCTCTTCTAAACATGAATCATCACGTCATGCAGATTGCTTGTTTTAAACCCCGTTGAAACATACGATCCGATGCCTTCTTCAACTTTGAGTTCCCGGTATGCGAGGCTGAAGAAGAAAATGACAACGAAATTCCAGAAGAGATCTCCCGACTACTCAGACAAGAGGAAAGGTCCATTGAACCTCACAAAGAGCCGTTGGAAATGGTAAACTTGGGTTCAGAAAAAGAGAGAAAAGAAATCAGGATCGGAGCACTGCTCAGTCCAACTGTCAAAGAAAGTTTGATAAAGCTTCTCAGAGAATTTCCCGATGTGTTCGCTTGGTCCTATCGGGACATGCCAGGGTTGGATACCAGCATCGTGGAACATCATTTACCATTAAGATCGGAATGTCTGCCAGTAAAGCAAAGGTTGAGACGGACTCACCCGGACATGGCCATCAAAATCAAAGAGGAGGTACAGAAACAGATTGACACGAGTTTCCTCGCTACATCTGAATATCCTCAATGGTTAGCCAACATCGTACCCGTTCCCAAAAAGGATGGAAAGGTCAGAATGTGTGTTGATTACAGAGATCTAAATAAGGCAAGTCCAAAGGACGACTTTCCTTTACCACACATTGACATGCTGGTTGACAGCACAACAAAGTTCAAAGTATTCTCCTTCATGGATGGATTCTCGGGCTATAACCAGATCAAAATGGCGCCGAAAGACATGGAGAAAACTTCGTTCATTACCCCATGGGGTACCTTTTGTTATAAGGTAATGCCGTTCGGTTTGAAGAATGTCGGGGCAACCTATCAAAGGGCCATGACTACTCTGTTTCATGACATGATACACAAAGAAATCGAGGTATATGTCGATGATTTGATTGCAAAATCAAGAACAGAGGATGAGCACGTTGAACATCTGTCAAAATTGTTCGAACGTCTAAGAAAATTCAAGCTCCGCTTGAATCCCAAAAAGTGCACCTTCGGTGTCTGTTCGGGGAAATTACTAGGGTTCATCGTCAGCCAGAAAGGAATTGAAGTTGATTCTGACAAGGTCAAGGCCATTCAAGAAATGCCTTCTCCGAAAACTGAAAAACAAGTCAGAGGATTCCTAGGACGTTTGAACTACATCTCCAGATTCATATTCCTTATGACCGCCACGTGTGCACCGATTTTCAAATTACTCAAAAAGAACCAGGATTGCGTTTGGACAGAAGACTGTCAAACTGCCTTCGACAGTATCAAGGAATATCTGTTGAATCCTCTGATTCTATCACCTCCAGTGGAAGGAAGACCACTGATCATTTACCTCACAGTCCTAGAGGACTCAATGGGATGTGTACTTGGCCAACAAGACGAAACTAAAAGGAAAGGGTCTGCCATTTACTATCTAAGCAAGAAATTCACCGACTGCGAGACTCGATACACAATGCTTGAGAAAACTTGTTGCGCTTTGGCTTGGGCAGCCAAACGTCTTCGCCAGTACATGATTTGTCATACTACTTGGTTGGTCTCCGAAATGGATCCAATCAAGTACGTTTTCAAAAAACCTGCTCTCACGGGAAGGATTGCCCGTTGGCAGATGTTACTATCGGAATATGACATAGAGTACCATGCTCAGAAAGCCGTTAAAGGAAGTATTTTAGCCGATCATTTGGCTCATCAACCGATTGACGATCAAGAATCAATCAGGTTTGACTTCCCAGACGAAGATGTCATGTATCTAAAGATGAAAGATTGCGATGAACCGTTACCCAGTGAAGGGCCAGAACCAGGTTCCCAGTAGGGACTTATCTTTGACGGAGCAGTCAATCATTATGGAAACGGAATTGGGGCAATCATTGTTACCCCTCAGGGTACCCACATTCCGTTCACTGCCAGACTTACGTTCAAATGTACGAACAACGAGGCCGAATACGAAGCATGTATCATGGGTCTCGAAGAAGCGATTGATTTAAGGATAAAAAATTTGGACGTATACGGGGATTCAGCCCTGGTTATCAATCAGATAAAAGGAGATTGGAACACATACCAATCAGGATTGATTCCTTACAAGGACTATGCAAGAAGGTTGTTACCCTTCTTCAACAGAGTCGACTTTCATCACATCCCTCGTGATAAGGATCACATGGCTGATGCATTAGCGACTCTCTCTTCCATGATTAGTGTAGGTCGATGGAATGACATACCTAAGATCGACATCATGCGCCTTGAACGGCCCGCTTACATCTTCGCAATTGAAGCAGTCATAAACGACAGACCTTGGTATCACGATATCAAATGGTTCCTTCAGAAACAAGAGTACCTATCTGGGGCACTCAGAAAAGATAGGAAAACCCTCAGAAGATTGGCTGGAAACTTCTTCCTGAGCGGTGACACTCTTTATAAGAGAAATTTTGACATGGTTTTGCTCCGATGCGTCGACAGACCAGAAGCAGACATGTTCATGAAAGAAATTCATGAAGGATCCTTTGGCACTCATGCCAACGGACACACAATGGCGAGAAAAATTCTCAGGGCCGGGTATTATTGGTTGACCATGGAATCCGACTGCTACAAGTACATGAGGAGGTGTCACAAGTGTCAAATATACTCCGACAAAATTCATGTACCGCCATCACATCTCAAAGTTCTTTCTTCCCCGTGGCCTTTTTCCATATGGGGAATCGACATGATTGGTATGATTGAGCCCAAGGCTTCAAACGGACATCGGTTCATCCTGGTAGCCATTGATTATTTCACCAAGTGGGTCGAAGCAGCATCATTCGCCAATGTAACCCAACAAGTGGTGGTCCGATTTATCAAAAACAATATCATCTACCGTTATGGTGTTCCAAGTGAGATCATTACTGATAATGGATCTAACTTGAACAATAAGATGATGAAAGAGTTGTGCACAGAGTTGAAAATCGAACACCATAACTCATCTCCCTACCGACCCAAGATGAACGGAGCGGTGGAGGCGGTTAACAAGAACATCAAGAAGATCGTTCAAAAGATGGTTGTAACCTATAAAGATTGGCACGAAATGCTACCCTTTGCTCTTCACGGTTATCGAACATCTATCCGCACTTTAACAGGGGCAACCCCTTTCTCTCTAGTATATGGCATGGAAGCAGTGCTCCCCATAGAAGTAGAGATCCCATCAACCCGAGTATTGATGGAAGCTCAGCTCACCGAAGCTGAATGGTGTCAAAGTCGACACGACGAACTCAATCTGATCGAAGATAAGAGAATAACGGCACTATTCCATGGTCAGTTATATCAACAGAGAATGAAAAGGGCGTTCGACAAAAAGGTCCGACCGCGTATCTTCAGAAAAGGAGACCTTGTGCTCAAGAAGATACAATCATTTCTCACTGATTCTCGGGGCAAATGGACCCCAAATTATGATGGCCCCTATGTGGTCACGAAAGCTTTCTCAGGCGGCGCCTTGAGACTTGCAACCATGGACGGAGAGGAATTTGCGTATCCCACGAATGTTGATGTAGTCAAGAAATACTTCGCCTAAAACTAAAAAAAAACGTCTCGGTGGATTGAAAACCCGAAAGGGCGGTCCAGGCAAAAGTTAGAGACATGAAAAAAAAATCATCCCGATGGATTAGAAACATCATAGTACAATCCAGGCAAAAATTAGGGATAATGGCAAGTAACTATGTTCAACAGAGGCAAGTCCCTCAGCAGCAGTTACAACATCCATCGGAGGAAAACTCCAGTCAAGGTCATCTTCGACAGAAGCTCAGGATGCTCTGAATTCAAAGTTGGTAGAAGGATAGTGGTCATTATGTTTCAACGTAGCCCTTTTCCCTCTAAATTACCATTTTCTAACTTTGTATATACTCTTTGGAATCACGCGTTTGGCTGATCTCCATCTTATCAATAAAATTTGAGCCCTTGTGCTTTTGTTTGTAATTCTTTACTTGTTTTAGCTTTATAGAACGACGTTGTTTAAGCTTAATCAGCGATTCTTGAAATAAAACGAAAATGAATTTACTTGTTAAAAACTTTTTATGCTTTTAAACTAAAGATGGCATTTCTTTTGACTGTTGAACATCAGAAGAACATCGATCGCTTCTCCCGAAGTAAGCGAAATTCAAAGTGCAGAATCAAAGTACTCCTTCTAAACCAGTTCGCCTGAATGAAGGGATCAACTGTGTCAGAGACCTTGTTTCGCCTGACATCCTCGGTCGAGTTCTCATCTCCTAAGCCCGATCAACATAGCTCCCAACGGGAATATCTCTCCTAAGCAAGGTGGAATTGCTATTTTGAATCAACGGTACTTCTTCGCCCCGCGATGGCCGAGTATCCAATTGTGTTCATCTCTTAGTCTGTATGTTGCGTCTGTTTTGTCAGCACATACATACATACATCATGCATTTTTTATTTGCATTCACATTTCATATTGCATCACTATCACTCTAGTCGGTCCTGTCCCCTAGTGGTAGAAGTCCTCTCAATCGAGTTGTCAGTTCTTGCCTCGTCAGGAAATACTGTGTCTGAACAACCTCGCTTCCAGTTTAATTCTGGAAAGAAGTTGGTCCTTGACCACTTTAATAACTTGAACCTCTGAAAAGCCAGAGAAAACTTTCAATAAGCATCACTCTTCGCCATTGAAGATGATATCCTTGCTTTCCCGGATTAAGGAAAATCCACAGAGAAAGCCTCGTGATCAGAGATTCGGCAGCACGCCAGTTTTGCTCCGAAAAACCACTGATGAGAAGGTCATCGGCACCTCAAAATTGGATCCCATCATATGGCATTTCTCCGGGAAGATCCCGAAAAAAGTATGATGTAACCCCAAACGAAAACAGTCTCTCAAGAGACTCGCTTTCCCCAGTAGAATCGATAAATGGCGTCTCCAAAACAGAGAAGTTTGTGTACCTCTACAACTCAGACGAATGAGTTCCCCAGCAAGTCTGACAACAAAACATTTTCTACTCAAATGGCATCTCCCCAGGAAAATTCGGCGAGAAGTTTGAAGGAAAGCCGCTACGAATAGCGTCCCTTGTCAGTAAAGTTTATTGACAAAAGAAACTAAGACCAGTTCCTTGGTAGGAAACCAGGATCGAGGGGAAGTTTAAATCAGAAACTAAGACCAGTTCCTTGGTAGGAAACCAGGATCGAGGGGAAGTTTAAATAAGAAACTAAGACCAGTTCCTTGGTAGGAAACCAGGATCGAGGGGAAGTTTATTTCAAAAGAAACTAAGACCAGTTCCTTGGTAGGAAACCAGGATCGAGGGGAAGTTTATTTCAAAAGAGACTGAGACTAGTTCCTTGGTAGGAAACTACGATCGAGGGGAAGTTTACCTTTTCTAAGCATCATTGCTTAGCTAAAGAAGATGAATGCGTAAGCTACCATTCATAACCACCATCAAAAATTTCGGGTATTCCGATATTTAATCCTCTTGCACCCCGAATGCCCGAATCCCTTCGTCATTCACACCTTCGGGTCCAAGAAGATTAAATAAGGGCATCTGTAATACCCCAAATTTTGACCACTTAGATTTCCCATCATTGTGAAAATCATCATCACAATATGGATGAACCATCATGCTTCATCAGTCTCCCCAAAGATGGGTGAGCATCCAATACAATCAAAATTAGGGTTTCAAGCCCTCTCTGAGTGCTTAGACAAAGGATCAATCAAGAAATGACATGATCTTCAACTTGTCTAATCTCTTTAACATCCTCAAAGGATCAAAAGGACTCATACTTCAAGGATTAAGCACAAAGCTGCTCCCTTCTAAGTGGATTAAGCCTCAGAACCACCAGTGATCAAGACTCGATTGTATTTTCACTTCGTGTCATCTGCATATCATCTCATTTGTTTTTGTCATGCATATTGTTTGAATTTTCAGTCAAAATATATACGTTGAAATTTTGTCTTTTTTGGTTAATTATGTGAAAATCGATGAACGGACATGTTTTTCAATTAAATTTACAAATGTTCATTGTTCATCTATCTTTCGCACGATTTAATCGATTTCTCATTTTTATTTTATTTTTACATATATAAAATAAAAATGAAAATAACAAAAAAATAAAAAAAATATTAATATAATAATATATATATATATATATATATATATATATATATATATATATATATATTCCGTATTTTTATATATATATATATATATATATATATATATATATATTGTTGTTTTTTGTCTTTTTATTTTTTATATATTTTTTATATATTTTTCATATTTTTTATGTATATATATATTATATATATAAATATATCGAAAATATATATATATATATATATATATATATATATATATATATTATATTATTTATAAAATTCATATATTTTGTTTTTTTATGAATTTTTGTTTTTTGAATATATTTTGTTCCAAAAAAACTTTTGTTTTTAATACAATTTTGTTTTTTTATTATTATAGTATATAATTGTTTAAGTTAGCTTAAAATTTAAGCTAGCTTAAAAAATTATTTAAGTTAGCTTAAAATTTAAGCTAGCTTAAACTAAGTTAGCTTAATTTTTAAGCTTGGTATCTTGTTCTCCAAGGAATTTTTTTCCTATAAATACCACTTCATTTCTCATTCCAAATCACACCAAAACAATCTCTTATATTGTTTTCTCACTTTTCTCCCACATATTTCTTTCTTTCATTATTCTTTCTTATTTCTAGTTTTATCTAGGAAAGGTAAAATTATTGTTTAAGTTATTAATTAATTTAGATATTTCTATATAATTTTGATTAATTAAATTATTAATTAATCATATTAAATACTAATATTTAAGTTATTAGTTAATTTAGATATTTCTATTTAATTTTGATTAATTAAATTATTAATTAATCATATTAAATACTAATATTTAAGTTATTAATTAATTTAGATATTTCTATTTAATTTTGATTAATTAAATTATTAATTAATCATATTAAATACTAATATTTAAATTAATTGATAAAACTCTTTGGGCTCTTGAGAGAGTGTAAGACCCATCCCCCCTTGTACAAAAACTTTTTGGGCCTCACTCATTGTATAAGTCCCTCTGTACAAGTAAACGACGCGATCGTCGCCCGTAAAAATAAAAATCATCTGGGCCTCTCCTTGAGCTATAAGACCCATTCAAAACACTTTGGGCCTCTATTAGAGTGTAAGACCCAATCCCCCTTTTAACCAAAACATTTTGGGCCTCACTTATTGTATAAGTCCCTCTGCGTTAAAAGAAAACCTCGGCGCGATCGCCATTTTTAAACGAAAAATCATTTGGGCCTACCCTCGTGTTATAAGCCCCACTCTCTTTTCTTTAAAACCTTTTTGGGCCTCTGGAGAGAGTGTAAGACCCATCCCTTTGTACAGAAAACCTTTTTTGGGCCCCAGTCACTTGTATAAGTCCTGCTGTACAAAGTCAAACAGTGCGCTCACTGATAAAACCCTGGGCCTCTCCTCGAGCTGTAAGCCCCAAATCCTTTCTTTTTCAAAGCACTTTCTCCTTTGATTTTGAATATACTGTTGTTTTCAATCTTTCTTTGTTGAACAACTAACCAAACAGCATCGAAGCACTACAACCGAGTAAGTGGTTATCGCTTTCATTTACTGCTTTCATATTATAAACTGTATTGTGGGGCTGCTCACTGTAAGTCTCCTTTCATAAACACATATCTACTGTGTAATAATAGTATAGATATTTTGAGTTTCCCCGGCAACTACGTCTAGAACTAGGTGACGCCGTTTCATTTATTCGTAGAAATAGATGCCTAGATCCCCAATAGGAGCACCAGATACAGTCTTCTCTTCGGCTGTCCTCCTTAGGAATCATCAAGAAGCTCTACTCCCCAAGATGAATGTATTCTTCGTGAATGGCATCTTTCAGTTTCTTCCAAATTCTCGAACTTTCCTGACTTGATCTATTCCTTGTGGATAGCTTGCCTTGAATGTCTCGGGGTTTGGGTACCCACTACGGTCATAATCTTGGACCTTAACTAAGGAACCCTCTTTAAAAGTTAAAAGTCGATGGATAGTAAACCACGCACGTTTACCAGTGGTTTTTATCTTTAAAAGAGTTATCTCTCCTAATGGAAAGGAGATGATAGACCCACGGGCTTCTTAAAAGCATCGGCCTCCTCTTGGGCATTATTCAAGGACACTACGACTTCTTAGAAGTATTCACAGCCTCCTCTTAGGCTTCGTATAATGATTTCTTCCTCCGGGAATGATAGCCTCCTCTTGGGCTTCGTACAAGGACCCGTCGGCTTCTTAAAAGTTTCCAGCCTCCTCTTGGGCTTCGTACAAATTATCCCGACGACCTCCTAGAGGTATAGGAACAGAACCTAGTCATCCTCATAGAACAGTCCTTTCATAGAGTCTACTACCGTTTCTCGAAGCATAGTACAAAAGATAAATCTCTAGACTCGGACAGTCTAACTTCCTTGAGTCTCAAAGACATTCTCAAGCACCCTTCGTTAAATAGGAAGGAAACCCGCAGACTCGGACAGTCTCAATACCCTTTGGATTTCCCGTTTCCTCAAAGAGAAGGAAATATCCCTGATCCTCAAATCAAATCCCTGAGTACAGTGTTGCTCATATAAGAACTGATTTTCTCTTTTAAATCAGTATATTGGATCTGTCACTCAACTGAAACAGTTACAATAGCCTCCATCTCGGGCTTCGTACGAGATACCAAAATTCTCCCCAGTGGAGTCAAAATAACCTTTTCGCCTCTCTCTCGGGCTTTGTACGAGATACAAAAACACTCTCTTGTTGAGTATCAAAGATTCTCCAACTGAGTCGACTCTTTGCTAGCCTCCTCTTAGGCTTTGTATAACGATATGCCCCACTGGGTCAAAAACTTTTTGCCTCTCTCTCGGGCTTTGTACGAGACACAAAATAGCCTCTTTCTCGGGCTTTGTACGAGACACAAAAGAGCCTCTCTCTCGGGCTTTGTACGAGACACAAAATAGCCTCCTCTTAGGCTTTGTATAATGATTTTCCTATCGGAAATTAGCCTCCTCTTAGGCTTTGTATAAGAAAACCACTGGTTGATCCAATCGACCTTTTAGCATCAAAGCTGTGCCTCGTTCACAGTACACAAACATCAACAACTCTTTCCCCCATCTAATCGCTGTAAGCGGCAAGCCTCTGGATCATCTACATCCATGCCACTGTCCCTCTTTTAGCATGAGAAATTCCTAAGGAAAGATGGCATTGCTCTACACTGAGTTAAAGTCTTCTCCTTCAGGTTAAAACCTTTTCTTTGGAAATTATGGCATTGCTCAGATCCGCGTATCCCAGTTAAAGTAATTCTCCTTCTCCCCTCTTTAGAGATGACAAATTCTCTCTAAAGTCGAGGTCTTTCAGCTTCACGTCTTGGGCTTTGAACAAGACACAAATAGACCTTTCAGCTTCACATCTTGGGCTTTGATCAAGATACAAACCACCTTTCGCTTCACGTCTTGGGCTTTGAACAAGACACCAAAAACCAATTTCCTCCCATAGAATAGGAGGAACTACGAACGCTCTGATTTCCCTGTTTCGGTAAACGGGAATACGTAGGCATAAGATCGAAAGAAAAGATCTTAGCGAGCGCAATCAACAAAAAACCCAAATCCCATATCTCCATCAATCAAAAGCAGTATTTCAAAAGCATCAGTCCTAACATCCTAACCCTTGTTCCCCGCCAGAAACATTAAGCCCTAGAAAGAAAGAAACCTGTATTGGCGAAATACGAATAACCAGTACAACGGCCCCCCACATTGATAGCATTCGTAACTTAACAGACCGCTGTTTAAACTCAGTATGCAAGCAGGGTTAATTGGAGACATCTATTTCCCTTCCTTATTCAGCTCACAATAGGATAAAAAATGAATCGACCTGTAGTTTTAAGCTCAAACGCAGAGAGCGACCAGCGCTTAAGAACCGCGTCCAAAATCGCTCGCTACACCTGGCAGTTAACTATAATGTTGAGCGCCATGTTATGACGGCGACCCTCTTCAGGTAATTCTTCATCACTAAATCCCAAATTATTGCAGGAAGTGATGTTAGAGACAATGCTATCGAATTGTCTGATTGTTACATCCTGTTCCACAAAGGCTTGCTCCAAGACTTTCTGTAGAGCCTCTCTGTGTGCTTCTGAACTGAGTAACAGTGATAATACTGAGATCTTTGAAGGAGTCTGTAACATTTGATCAACGATGTTATATTCACTCCTTTGGATGAGCTTTAGCATCTCATATTTGTCTTTTGAAAAGTCGGGATTACCAGATTGACTGACTGGCGGATCAGGAATTTCTGCCTGAAGTTCCTCTTCTTTGTTGGATTCTCCAACCCCTCGGTTGAAGATTCTACCACTCCGTGTTACACGACTGACGTCTGCAATATTCACGACGGAGGGTAATGGAATTTCCTTTCCATTTTCAATTGTTGTTGCACCGTATTTATAAGGGATCGCCTTAGCTGATTCATACGGTAGTGGTCCCGGTAGATAGATGACTACGGGAACCTTCTGATTTTTCTGACCATCATAAGTAACCTCTATCCGTTCCTGGTTGGGAACTCTAGATTCGTCAAGTAGAGGGATGATGGCAAAAACATCCCTGATCTGGTGATGACCAGAGATCGTGACAACATCCTCAACTTGCTCGGCAAGGTAGTTCGGCGACCAAATGATGGGTCCTGAACCTGGATATGGATGAATTTCTCCATGATCGACCTGACCCTGAAGAGCTGCTCTCACAAGGTAACACCCTTGGTTACTTTCCGAACAGACGCTACAACTGTCATAGTTGTGTGGTGGCACCTGGCCACGCCCACTTTGAATACAATGTAACCTCACTAGGTTACCTTCCATTGATCGGACATCCTGACTTTGACGACGAGTAGGATTCCTGTTATTGATACTAATCTGCTGAGTATCTTCGTCCATATAGATTGGCATCTACCAGTGATTTAACAAGTGCTGAAGTGCCTCCTGGACAAGGGTACAACCTCGATCTTTTTCGCAACCAGCTTTACAGCTTTGATAGTCATGTGATATTAAGAATCCAAGTCGGACCTGCTCAGCATGTAACTCTACCAGGTTGGTATTCATTACGCGGATATCGAAGACCTGAACCATATTGGTTTGATAGGAGTTCCTATCATGGTAGTCTTGGATCCATCCAAGATCCATCTGACGCTGGAGGGCCTCTTGTATGAAAGAGCATCCCTGTTTGTTTACCGAGCAAATCAGACAGGAACTGTTATCGTGCCGTGGCAGATTATGACACTGGCTTTGCCTTGAGTGCATCGCCACCAAGTTGACATTCATCACACGGATGTCGTGGTTTTGAATGACGTTGGAATTCGTGTAAACCATGTTAATTCCACGAACTCGGTGCTCTTGGATCCATCCAAGATCCATTTGTTCCTGTAAAGCTGATTGCACTACCGAACATCCTTGGTTATCTTTAGAGCAGATATCACACTGGTGATAGTTATGAGGTGGCACATGGCCATATCCACTCTGTCTACAATGCATCTTGACCAGATTGGTCCCCAATAAGAGTACATCGTGAATTTGATAGACATTGTTAGTCTCTTTCTCAATCAGATTGACTGCAGCTTTCTCGTGTTGAGGCAGCGGGTTCGTAAGAACATTAGGGTTCGTATCTTTGAAAGATAAGAGCCCGCTCCTAACAAGCTTTTGCACGTCGGATTTGAAATTGAGACAAGTCTCAATGTTATGCCCTGAACCTCCTTGATGATAAGGGCATGTTTGATCCACCTTAAACCAAAAAGGCGGATTTTTCGGAACTGAAAGGAGAGACTTAGTCTGGATGTGCCCCTTGGCTAGCAGTAACGAAAACAGCTCTGCGTACGTTACGGGTATAGGATCAAATCCTGGTGGCCGTATCGTACGGTTGTTGTTATATGGAGGACGAGCCTGCTGAAGAGGTTGTTGTGTCCTTTGTTGGTCAGGTTGGCTCTGCGCAACCTGAGGTTGATACATAGGAACAGGCGCGGGGCCGATAGCAGGAGTTACAGCTGCTACTGGCTGATAACGTCGCCTTTGCTTTCTGAGAGAGATATTCCCAATATCTTGCTCTTTTTTCTTAGGGAGAGCACTACCATAGTTTTTAGTACCGCTCGTTGATCCAGTGTCTTTCACCAAACGTCCTTCTCAGACGGCTTCCTCAAGACGTACACCCATGCCGACCATTTCGGTGAAATCACTGGGTGCACTGGCGACCATTCGTCCATAGTAAAATGAGCTTAAGGTCTTTAAGAAGATCTTTGTCATCTCTTTTTCCTCAAGAGGTGGACAAATTTGAGCGGCAATTTCACGCCACGTTTGAGCATACTCCTTAAAGGTTTCCTTTTCCTTTTGCGACATTGATCTGAGTTGATCTCTGTCGGGTGCCATGTCCAAATTGTACTTGTATTGTTAGACGAAGGCAGTACCAAGATCTCTGAATGTACTGATCGTAGTACGGTTTAAACCCATGTACCATTTGAGTGCGGCACCGGTTAAACTATCCTGGAAGTAGTGAATCAGCAGGTCCTGATTCTCCGTCTGAGCCGACATCCGCCGAGCGTACATCACCAGATGGCTTTGAGGGCAAGAGTTACCCTTGTATTTTTCAAAGTCGGGCACTTGGAACTTGTGCGGGACTTTCCCATTTGGGACCAAGCAGAGGTTTGCGGCGTCCTTTCCAAATAGATCCTGACCGCGAATGGCTTGCAGCTCTTTCTGCATTTCCAAGAACTGTTCCTAGAATTCATCCATTCTATCGAACATAGTTTCCTTCTTACCAGAAGGTGTTTGTGGAATCTGCCCTTCCGGGACAGTGTGCACCACAGGGGGTGGTACCATGACTACGGCAGTAAGTCTTGGCGCCTCCCGAAGTTTGTAACCTTCAGGAGTCTTGAGTATGCCCCTGGCATCTTCGATTTCCCGAAGTTTGTAACCTTCAGGCCCAGCGGCTTCTGTTGCGATTCCCTGATCTTCAGTGATCGGCGGAACATATCCTTCCGGGATATAGTTAACAGGCATGCCCCAAGGACGATCTTTCGGCATCTGATACCTAGGATCATACTTTTCTATGATGGGCATTGAGGTGATCTCTAAGATCACAGTTCTTTGTAGCTGAGCTTCTGCCATGGCTTGCATGTCATTACGAAGCTTTCTCATATCCTCTCTCAGAGCGTCGATCTCTTCTTTCAACTCTCTGTTTTCTTCCTCAAGATCATCCATCTTTTTCTGACGATTGGCCCGAGTATTATACGAATGAGACAGTTTGACTCTAGAATCGAGACACAAACGTGAGATTCGTAGGCAAGGAGAATACGTGTGACGCCCCCGATCTACACCCCCAATAACAGGCAATTAAAGCACTAAAAGAAAATTCGAAAATTGATCAGAGTATATTTGAAACATCATGGCATAGAAAGGGAGGATCACATCAAAGTAACCAAACATACACATAACATGCAACACCTGCTCATCTAGATATGCAACGTGGGGTAACAATCATAAAGAGGAAACTTCGTTCCTTGCACCCACTTTTCAGAAATTAGAATTAAAGCGGAAAGATCTAAGATCTGAATAACACACATACATATAAACTTGGCTGTCATACATCAAGTTATAACTGTACAACCAAAATATAATCATCAGATATACAAAACAATCACAAACGGCCACCCTATGCTACGCGGAGTCACATATCAGAGCCGACCGACCATAATAATGAAGACGCAACGCTTCACAAAAGAGTACCTCCAGCAATCTAATCTGCAACGCCTCATAGAGCGTTATAAAACAGCAGAAGGGTGAGAAAAACAACCATAATATAATCGCATAAGATTATATATTAACACCGAAATGCACAAATAACATATCCTCACCACCAAAGCACACAGATAAATTATAACAACACACCGTACAATTCACACGTATCAATTACCACTGCACATCAATCATTCACAATACAATCACACATATTCCCTTTCATTAATCACATTCGCAAATTCACACACAATTAATTCATGATTTATGCAATGCACATAGACCGACACAACGACTCTATGCACATGCCATGCGGTACCGACTTCCATTGTCACGTCATGTCACATCATTAGTCCACTCAGGAACTATTGGAACCATCGCTCGTTACTGAGAATCTCAAGTAACTCCCCGTCGGGCCTACGATGTTCACCCGTCGCTTTAGGTCCTCAGGCATCGCCTCATATTTTCGAGGCACACGACGTTAAGGATTGCTTTAAGTCTCCAAAGGAGCCCACAATCGTCTATACCCATCGCTTTAAGTCCTCAGGCATCGCCTCATATTTTCAAGGCACACGATGGTATAGCATATTCCCTCAGGAATCAAACCGTGTCTCAGGACGTTTCCACAATGCACATTATGATGCTTGGCATACAATGACTCATGACACTCACATTGCATCCATGCACACATTCACAATTATGCATATATCATCAAATACCACACTTAGCATTTTCTTGCCTTACGGCCACAATTCATCATCACAACAGCACATAAGTTATCCCACATTCGAAGCAACACCATAAAGCATAACACAAGTCAAATACGCACCATTAAAATGACAAAAGTCGACCATTGACACTATTCACATTTACCGAAAAAATAAAATCGGCTAACAAATTCTAAACCATCATAATAAGAAAGTACAGCTCAATGGCTTTCCAACGCATCCAACCACGCCTCAAACCGAATCACAGATCAAAAGTTATGCAGAAAACAAAATTACACGAACAGCACTGTTCGCTGGGCAAACCTCCCTCGCGAGCATTCGCTAGCTACTTCGCTAGGCGAACCCCCTCGCGAGCATTCGCTAGCTACTTCGCTAGGCGAATGTTCCAGCGAACCACCTGTTAGCTAAAAACAGACACAAAGTTCGCTAGGTGAACACTTGGCGAACCAAGTCAGAACCAAAAACACCCAAAGTTCGCTAGGCGAACACTCTAGCGAACCTTCGCTCATTCCTTCGCTAGGAGAATACCCGTAGCGAACCTTCGCTACCATTCGCTGAATTGTTCGCTAGGCAAACCCGCGAAAATCTCACTCGCTGCCACCTTCACCCCAGGTTCGCTAGGCGAACCAAGGAAAACCCAACATTTTTCTGCGCTGTTTGAAACCCCAAAAGTGATATTTTCCAACCCAACCCATTCCAAATCAACATATTTCAATCAAAACCTATTCTAATCATGTCAACAAGCAAACTACCACCTTTACATCGATTTCCAACCGTTAAACCATCGATTCCCACAATCCTACCTAAAATCAAAAGCTATAAAACACCACCAAAACACATACACACACATACATAACCATACACAAGTATAATATAATCGAGTTTCGCACCTTTACCCGATTTAATTCGATTCTAGAAGTTGATCTTGATGATTTTCACACTTTTTCTCCACTTTTCTCTCTTCTCCTCTTTTCCTCTCTTTTCCCTTCTTTCTTCTTTCTTTCTCTCTATTTTCTCTCCCTTTTCTCTTCTATCTTACTAACTTAGTAAAAATATCTATGAAATGTCTAAAATACCCCCACACTCAAATATCTCATAAACGATCCCAAAACGCGATAAAATATATTCACGACTAAAAATAACACATTTTCACACAAAAGTAGAAATTACAATAAAATAATAATAAAATAATCAAAAACGACTCAATAAAATAAAATTGGCAAAACGGGGCGTTACAATTCTCCCCCACTTAGAAATTTTCGTCCTCGAAAATCTTACCTGATACAAACAACTCCGGATACGACTCCCGCATCCTACTTTCCAACTCCCACGTCAGATTACCCTCAGCAACGCCTCCCCACGCCACTTTCACAAGTGCAATGTCTTTACCACTCAACCGCTTCACCTCGCGATCCAAAATACTAACTGGTAAAGTCTCGACCGTAAGGTTATCCCTTACCTCAACCTCGTCCATCGGAATCACATGTGAAGGGTCCGAAACATACTTCCGTAGCTGTGAAACATGAAAAACATCATGCAAATTTAACAGATTCGGCGGTAACGCCACACGATACGCTACAGCACCAACTCTCGCAGATATCTGGTAAGGACCAATAAATCGAGAAGTAAGCTTCTTAGATTTCAAAGCACGACCAACACCCGTTACCGGCGTAACTCTCAGAAATACGTGATCACCTTCTTGAAACTCAAGATCCTTCCGTCTCCGATCATGATAACTCTTTTGTCTACTCTGAGAAGCCTTCATTTTCTCACGAATAAACTTTACCTTTTCCGTCGTCTGTTGCACCAATTCCGGTCCAACCACAGAACTCTCACCAGTTTCGTGCCAACACAACGGCGTTCGACATCTTCGTCCATACAAAGCCTCAAAAGGTGCCATTCCGATACTAGAATGGAAACTGTTATTATACGTGAACTCAACCAAAGCAAGATAACCGTCCCACGCACCACCTTGTTCCAAAACACACGCTCTCAACAAATCTTCCAAAGACTGAATAGTTCTTTCGGTCTGACCATCTGTCTGCGGATGATAAGCCGAACTCAACCTCAATCTAGAACCCAAAGCCTTCTGTAAACTTTCCCAAAATCTCGATGTAAACCTAGGATCTCGATCAGAAACAATACTCAAAGGAACTCCATGCAATTTCACCACCACACTGATATAGATCTCAGCTAACCGTTCCAAAGAAAAACTGATGTCAATCGGAATAAAATGTGCCGATTTAGTCAGCCTGTCCACAATCACCCAAATAGCATTATGCCCACGCTGAGTGTTCGGTAATCCCGTCACAAAATCCATCGAAATGCTATCCCATTTCCACTCAGGAATATCCAACGGTTGCAACAAACCACTAGGTCTCAAATGTTCCACTTTCGATTTCTGACAAGTCAAACATGCATACACAAACTGAGCCACATCCCTTTTCAAACCAGACCACCAAAAAATCTTCTTCAAATCTTGGTACATCTTATTCGTACCCGGATGTATACTTAAATTACTCCGGTGTCCTTCCTCCAAAATCATTCTTTTCAACTCCGCATCATCAGGAATACAAATACGACCACGGAATCTCAAAACACCGAAATTATCAACCTTGAAATCCACATTCTCATTCATCATCAAATCAACAAATTTCAAATCCAGCTTTTGTTTCTCACTAACCGACTTCAAAAATTCATTCGTAACTTTCAACATTCCAAGCCTCACACTAACCGAAGTCACTTCACATACCAAACTCAAGTCTCTAAACGACTCCAAAAGTTCCCACTCTTTCACCATCAATGCGGACATATGCAACGATTTCCGGCTCAATGCATCGGCTACCACATTAGCTTTACCAGGATGGTAACTTAAGCCAAAGTCGTAATCTTTCAAGAATTCCAACCATCTCCGCTGCCTCATGTTCAACTCTTTCTGATCAAATAAATATTTCAAGCTCTTATGATCACTAAAGACTTCGAACCTCGCACCATAGAGATAGTGCCTCCAAATCTTCAACACAAAAACCACAGCCGCTAACTCAAGATCATGAGTAGGATAGTTTTTCTCATGAACTCTTAACTGTCTTGAAGCATAAGCTACCACTTTACCTTCCTGCATCAGAACACCACCCAAACCAATTAAAGAAGCATCGCAATACACAACAAATAGTTCATTAGGATCAGGTAAAATCAGAATAGGAGCTGTCGTCAATCTCCTCTTCAGCTCACAAAAACTTTCTTCACATTGAATATCCCAAATGAATGTTTTGCCCTTACAAGTCAACTGCGTCAAAGGAAGAGCTAGCTTAGAAAAACCTTCAATGAACCTCCGGTAATAACCAGCCAAACCCAAAAAGCTTCGAATTTCAGTAACGGATCTAGGAGCCTCCCATTGTAGAACTGCTTCTACTTTAGATGGATCCACAGCAATACCATTACCTGAAATTACGTGCCCAAGAAAACTCACCTCAGACAACCAGAATTCACACTTGGACAATTTGGCAAAAAGCTTCCTTTCCTTCAAAACCTGCAAAACAATACGCAAATGCTCTGCATGTTCCTCACGAGACTTAGAATAGATTAAAACATCATCAATAAACACCACCACAAAACGATCCAATTGCTCGTGGAAAATCCGATTCATGTATTCCATAAACACACCAGGCGCATTAGAAACCCCGAACGGCATCACCGAATATTCATAATGACCGTAACGTGTTCTAAAGGCCGTCTTCTGAATATCCTCTTCCTTCACCCTTATCTGATGATACCCCGATCTCAAATCGATCTTACTAAACACACAAGCACCAACCAACTGATCCATCAGATCATCAATCCTTGGAAGCGGATATTTGTTCTTAATCGTCACCTTATTCAACTGGCGATAATCAATACATAATCGCATACTCCCATCCTTCTTTTTCACTAACAAAACTGGAGCACCCCAAGGAGAAACACTTGGCCTCACGAACCTCTTTTCCAACAACTCACTCAACTGCTTTTTCAACTCCACCAATTCAGATGCCGACATTCTATAAGGTGCCATAGAAACAGGTCTAGTACCAGGAACTAGATCTATCGAAAATTCAACTTCTCTCTCTGGCGGCACATCTGAAATATCAACGGGAAACACCTCAGGAAATTCGCACACAACAGGAAACACTTCCAATGAAACTTGACTATCCACAGTCAAAGATGCAAATAATCCAAACAACTGAGCTTCATCCGCCAAAAGTTTCTTCAACTCTTTGGTAGACAAGAAACTCGAGTCTTCATCTTCCACAAGAGAAGGAAACCTTACAAGCTTATGATAACAATCAATGTGCACCCGATTGAATTGCAACCAATTCATTCCCAACACCACATCTAAACCTTCCAATGGCAAACACACCAAATCCATCACAAAGTCTTTACCATAAATGGTCAAAGGACAACTCAAACACACTAAAGAAGTAGTTACCGACCCCATCGCTGGAGTATCAATAACCATCTCACCATCCATCGAAGACAACCCAAGATTCAAACGTTCCGCGCACTCAGACGAAATAAACGAATGAGTCGCTCCAGTATCAATAATAGCAATTAAAGGCATATTATTAATAAAGCAAGTACCACTTATCAGACGATCAGCGCTTGAAGTCTGAGTTCCTGCCAACGAAAACACCTTCCCACTAGCCTGAGCTTTCTTCTGATTCGGACACTTTGAACTAATGTGACCAGGTTCTCCACAATTGTAACACTTCACCACATTCTTCCTTTTACAATCAGCTAAAACATGTCCGATACCACCACAATTAGAACACTTATTCAACTTCTTCCTACATTCATGCTGGCGATGACCCAATTCACCACACCCAAAACACCTAATAGGATTAGACATACCTCCTCCACCTGACCTTCGATCAAAAGTTCTCCTTTGTTTACCTTTATCAGCCGGTGACACATACGGACCACCACAGAACTGTTGTTTCCCTTTCCTGTCACTTACACTTTTATAGTGAGCAGAACGAGCCTTACTATCTTCATCATAAATCCTACAGCATTCCACCAAATCAGCAAACCTTCGAATCCTCTGATATCCAATAGCCTGCTTTATCTCAGGACGCAAACCACTTTCATACTTCACACACTTTGAAAATTCAGCAGTCGTTTCCGCATAATGAGGATAAAACTGCACAAGTTCCACAAACTTTGCAGTATAGTCAATAACCGACATATTACCTTGCTTTAGCTCTAAAAACTCAATCTCCTTCTTTCCTCGGACATCCTCCGGAAAATACTTCCTTAGAAACTCTCGGCTAAACACCTCCCAAGTGATCTCTTCTTCCTCCTCATCAGCTTCCAACACCTGACGAGTACTGACCCACCAGTCATCAGCCTCTTCGTGTAGCATATGAGTGCCCAGCCTCACCTTAACATCATCATCATCACACTCCATTACCCTAAAAATCCTCTCAATCTCTTTCAACCACAACTGCGCACCATCCGGATCATGTTTCCCTTTAAAGACCGGCAGCTTATTCTTTCTAAACTCATCATTTCCGGCAGCATTCGGCGCCCCCTGCACAGCTCGTGCCATTGCTTCCATCGCAGCAGCCAAAGCAGCATCATTACGACCAGCCATATTCTGTTCGTCCAAAACAGAAACTATGGTTAAACAACAACTCGTTCAACACAACTCGCCCAATATGCCAGACACCACAGACACAAACAACACAACAAACACAACTGACACGGACTGGCTCTGATACCACTTTCTGTGACGCCCCCGATCTACACCCCCAATAACAGGCAATTAAAGCACTAAAAGAAAATTCAAAAATTGATCAGAGTATATTTGAAACATCATGGCATAGAAAGGGAGGATCACATCAAAGTAACCAAACATACACATAACATGCAACACCTGCTCATCTAGATATGCAACGTGGGGTAACAATCATAAAGAGGAAACTTCGTTCCTTGCACCCACTTTTCAGAAATTAGAATTAAAGCGGAAAGATCTAAGATCTGAATAACACACATACATATAAACTTGGCTGTCATACATCAAGTTATAACTGTACAACCAAAATATAATCATCAGATATACAAAACAATCACAAACGGCCACCCTATGCTACCCGGAGTCACATATCAGAGCCGACCGACCATAATAATGAAGACGCAACGCTTCACAAAAGAGTACCTCCAGCAATCTAATCTGCAACGCCTCATAGAGCGTTATAAAACAGCAGAAGGGTGAGAAAAACAACCATAATATAATCGCATAAGATTATATATTAACACCGAAATGCACAAATAACATATCCTCACCACCAAAGCACACAAATAAATTATAACAACACACCGTACAATTCACACGTATCAATTACCACTGCACATCAATCATTCACAATACAATCACACATATTCCCTTTCATTAATCACATTCGCAAATTCACACACAATTAATTCATGATTTATGCAATGCACATAGACCGACACAACGACTCTATGCACATGCCATGCGGTACCGACTTCCATTGTCACGTCATGTCACGTCATTAGTCCACTCAGGAACTATTGGAACCATCGCTCGTTACTGAGAATCTCAAGTAACTCCCCGTCGGTCCTACGATGTTCACCCGTCGCTTTAGGTCCTCAGGCATCGCCTCATATTTTCGAGGCACACGACGTTAAGGATTGCTTTAAGTCTCCAAAGGAGCCCACAATCGTCTATACCCATCGCTTTAAGTCCTCAGGCATCGCCTCATATTTTCGAGGCACACGATGGTATAGCATATTCCCTCAGGAATCAAACCGTCTCTCAGGACGTTTCCACAATGCACATTATGATGCTTGGCATACAATGACTCATGACACTCACATTGCATCCATGCACACATTCACAATTATGCATATATCATCAAATACCACACTTAGCATTTTCTTGCCTTACGACCACAATTCATCATCACAACAGCACATAAGTTATCCCACATTCGAAGCAACACCATAAAGCATAACACAAGTCAAATACGCACCATTAAAACGACAAAAGTCGACCATTGACACTATTCACATTTACCGACAAAATAAAATCAGCTAACAAATTCTAAACCATCATAATAAGAAAGTACAGCTCAATGGCTTTCCAACGCATCCAACCACGCCTCAAACCGAATCACAGATCAAAAGTTATGCAGAAAACAAAATTACACGAACAGCACTGTTCGCTGGGCGAACCTCCCTCGCGAGCATTCGCTAGCTACTTCGCTAGGCGAACCCCCTCGCGAGCATTCGCTAGCTACTTCGCTAGGCGAATGTTCCAGCGAACCACCTGTTAGCTAAAAACAGACACAAAGTTCGCTAGGCGAACACTTGGCGAACCAAGTCAGAACCAAAAACACCCAAAGTTCGCTAGGCGAACACTCTAGCGAACCTTCGCTCATTCCTTCGCTAGGCGAATACCCGTAGCGAACCTTCGCTACCATTCGCTGAATTGTTCGCTAGGCGAACCCGCGAAAATCTCACTCGCTGCTACCTTCGCCCCAGGTTCGCTAGGCGAACCAAGGAAAACCCAACATTTTTCTGCGTTGTTTGAAACCCCAAAAGTGATATTTTCCAACCCAACCCATTCCAAATCAACATATTTCAATCAAAACCTATTCTAATCATGTTAACAAGCAAACTACCACCTTTACATCGATTTCCAACCGTTAAACCATCGATTCCCACAATCCGACCTAAAATCAAAAGCTATAAAACACCACCAAAACACATACACACACATACATAACCATACACAAGTATAATATAATCGAGTTTCGCACCCTTACCCGATTTAATTCGATTCTAGAAGTTGATCTTGATGATTTTCACACTTTTTCTCCACTTTTCTCTCTTCTCCTCTTTTCCTCTCTTTTCCCTTCTTTCTTCTTTCTTTCTCTCTATTTTCTCTCCCTTTTCTCTTCTATCTTACTAACTTAGTAAAAATATCTATGAAATGTCTAAAATACCCCCACACTCAAATATCTCATAAACGATCCCAAAACGCGATAAAATATATTCACGACTAAAAATAACACATTTTCACACAAAAGTCGAAATTACAATAAAATAATAATAAAATAATCAAAAACGACTCAATAAAATAAAATTGGCAAAACGGGGCGTTACAATACGCGATGTGAGAATGATGAATACAATGATTATATTAATTGTTTTTAGGTTTAATTAAAATAAACTTCGACAATTAGATTGCAAATATCAAACAGTGGGGAAACCCCTTTTTATTGAATTCCAAAGGATTACAGAAATGGAAATACAGTAGATTACAAAGTGCAGAAACAGAAACCTAAACTAATGGGTCCAGAGTCCTCTCTGAAGAGAAACCGGGTGCTGATTCTGGTATCTTCCTTTTCTTTGACCGGGGCGCTTGGGCCGTTGTCGGGTTGTCATTCCTTTGCCAGGTGAAAGGAACGAGCAAATTCCTTTGGTCATCTTGATTCTCTACAGCATGTTGCTCCAAAATTTCAATCAGAGCATCTTTCTCTTTCAGTAATTGCTGTATTTGGATACACTCTACGTCGAGGGTGCGGTACTTGTTCTTCCAAGATCTTCTTTCCTTTTGAACTTTGTTGAGAGTAACCTGAAGCCTTTCAGTTTCCGTCATGAAGTACATGACAATTTCCCTCGGCGGAAGAATTCCGTAACGAGGATAAGGCATCTTTAGCTTGAGAGCTCTAGTTTGTACCCAATGGAGATAAGGCTCCACCGAGACACAGTCCGGTTTTCCCAGAGACTCTCGTCCTTTCTTATGAACATGTTTCCAAGCTTGCACTATTTCCATCTTTAGTGCTCTGTCATTTTCTCCTTCTTTGAAGAAAATACCTTCCAAATGAACACCCAGTGGGATGTGTCTCATCGGGTATCCAAATTGACGAAGAACCAATATCGGATGATAGTTGATTCCTCCTTTAGTTCCTATGAGGGGTACGCTGGGGAAATTTCCACAACGATCAATGATTCTGATTCCCTCATAAATCCTATTACACCAATCTATATCTGAATTGGTGAGAGACATGATCTTCTGCGACCAACGTAAGACACTCTTGCAATCCCAAAAAGCAGCAGACTTGGGCAAGTGCGAGATAAACCATTTGTAGAGCAAAGGTACACAGCATGTGATCTCCCCTCCGCTGTACAAATTTCCCAAGTGTACAGAATGATACGCATCTGCGAGCAAAGTTGGCACAGGGTTTCCAATGAGAAAAACCTTAATAGCGTTGATATCGACGAAATTATTGATGTTGGGAAACAAAAATTATCCGTAGGTGAGCAAGACAAAGATGCTTTCAAAAGCAGTCCCGTTCCCTATACTAGCGAAGTACAGAGCTTTCTTTGTCAAGAACTGGGCTGGCAAACCTTGGGTGCCACCCTTAGTAGTTATGTGAGTCTTGACCTCAGACTCGTCCAAATGAATTGCTATTGCAATAGTCTGATTCTTTGGAATTTCTTCCAGTCCAAAAAATGGAGCTCGATCAGTGATTTGTAAATCAGCCAGATGAGAATACTCCTCCAGCGTTGGTGCTAGCTGGTAATCGGGGAATGTGAAACAATGATAAACCGGATCGTAGAATTGAATGAGCGCGTCCATGATCCCCTTAATCACATGGACTCTTAACAATGGTAGCAAACCACTGTGCTTGGCTCTGAAAGCCTCTGGGTTAACGATCATCCTCACTAACTTTCTCAAATCTCCTAGTTTTGGAACCTTGAAGGTATACTGGTGAGTTCTTCTTCTACCGAAATCCATTAGCGTAATCCTTTTCTATGATATTTGCAATCACAGTCTTAGTTTAATTTGAAAAACAGAGAGACTAGAAGAGAAGTTTTTTGAATGTTTTAATGTTTTATTAAATGGATGCATGAATGCAGCACACAAAAACATAGAAAAAACATGGGGTCAAAGGGTCGTTGTCATGAAGTCAAGGCTCTACCCATCCCCAAAGGTTTATACTAGGGTGATTTTTGTACCTGTACTCATTATCATCAGCTCCTCCCAGGAAGGCAGACAACAAGCGGATCGCCAGCGAGTTGTGTGCAATCTTAGAGTAAGTGCCATTCACCGAGAATAAATCACCAGCCTCAAATGAGGGTAGTATCGCGTAACAGCTATTTCCGATAGCTTCCACACTACGAAAAAGGTTGGCTTTTCTTAAGTGTATACTCAATCTCACCACATGCGGCATCACACGCATTCCCAGTAGCAGAAAAATAAACACGTATAGCAATTGGGAAAAGCAGTATATATATTTGTCCTAATCATCCTAGACTTATAAAGCTATGAATCTTAAGTTCCTGACAGAAATGGGTTCCCCGGCGGAAGCCCCAATCTGTGGTTCCCTACCTAAGAGATGGACCGGCATAGGTCAATCTTTCTCTTCGGTAGAGTTCCCATTTTCTGTGGAAAATGGGGATGATGCCCTAAGGCAGAAAAGGAGACTCCCCAGCAGAGTCGCCATTTGTGTAAATTTTCACACAAGAGAAGTAGAAAGAAAGGAACCGGCCCCACGGTGGGCGCCACTTTCTGTAGCGAGCGATTTTGGACGCGGTTCTTAAGCGCTGGTCGCTCTCTGTTGTTTGAGCTTTAAACTACAGGTCGATTCATTTTTTATCCTATTGTGAGCTGAATAAGGAAGGGAAATAGATGTCTCCAATTAACCCTGCTTGCATACTGAGTTTAAACAGCGGTCTGTTAGGTTACGGATGCTATCAATGTGGGGGGGCTTTTGTACTGGTTATTCGTATTTCGCCAATACAGGTTTCTTTCTTTCTAGGGCTTAATGTTTCTGGCGAGGAACAAGGGTTAGGATGTTAGGACTGATGCTTTTGAATTACTGCTTTTTGATTGATGGAGACATGGGCTTTGGTTTTTTTGTTGATTGCGCTCGCTAAGATCTTTTCTTTCGATCTTATGCCTACGTATTCCCGTTTACCAAAATAGGGAAATCAGAGCGTTCGTAGTTCCTCCTATTCTATGGGAGGAAATTGGTTTTTGGTGTCTTGTTCAAAGCCCAAGACGTGAAGCGAAAGGTGATTTGTATCTTGATCAAAGCCCAAGATGTGAAGCTGAAAGATCTATTTGTGTCTTGTTCAAAGCCTAAGACGTGAAGCTGAAAGACCTCGACTTTAGAGAGAATTTGTCATCTCTAAAGAGGGGAGAAGGAGAATTACTTTAACTGGGATACGCGGATCCGAGCAATGCCATAATTCCCGAAGAAAGGGTTTTAACCTGAAGGAGAAGACTTTAACCCAGTGTAGAGCAATGCCATCTTTCCTTAGGAATTTCTCATGCTAAAAGAGGGACAGTGGCATGGATGTAGATGATCCAAAGGCTTGCCGCTTACAGCGATTAGATGGGGGAAAGGAGATGTTGATATTTGTATGCTGTGAACGAGGCACAACTTTGATGCTAAAAGGTCGATTGGATCAACCAGTGGTTTTCTAATACAAAGCCTAAGAGGAGGCTAATTTCCGATAGGAAAATCATTATACAAAGCCCAAGAGGAGGCTATTTTGTGTCTCGTACAAAGCCCGAGAGAGAGGCTATTTTGTGTCTCGTACAAAGCCCGAGAGAGAGGCTATTTTGTGTCTCGTACAAAGCCCGAGAGAGAGGCTATTTTGTGTCTCGTACAAAGCCCGAGAGAGAGGCTAAAAGTTTTTGACCCAGTGGGGCATATCGTTATACAAAGCCTAAGAGGAGGCTAGCAAAGAGTTGACTCAGTTGGAGAATCTTTTATACTCAACAAGAGAGTGTTTTTGTATCTCGTACAAAGCCCGAGAGAGAGGCGAAAAGGTTATTTTGACTCCACTGGGGAGAATTTTGGTATCTCGTACGAAGCCCGAGATGGAGGCTATTGTAACTGTTTCAGTTGAGTGACAGATCCAATATACTGATTTAAAAGAGAAAATCAGTTCTTATATGAGCAACACTGTACTCAGGGATTTGATTTGAGGATCAGGGATATTTCCTTCTCTTTTAGGAAATGGGAAATCCAAAGGGTATTGAGACTGTCCGAGTCTATGGGTTTCCTTCCTATTTAACGAAGGGTGCTTGAGAATGTCTTTGAGACTCAAGGAAGTTAGACTTTCCGAGTCTAGAGTTTTATCTTTTATACTATGCTTCGAGAAACAGTAGTAGACTCTATGAAAGGACTGTTCTATGAGGATGACTAGGTTCTGTTCCTATACCTCTAGGAGGTCGTCGGGACAATTTGTACGAAGCCCAAGAGGAGGCTGGAAACTTTTAAGAATCCGACGGGTCCTTGTACGAAGCCCAAGAGGAGGCTATCATTCCCGGATGAAGAGATCATTATACGAAGCCTAAGAGGAGGCTGTGAATACTTCTAAGAAGCCGTAGGGTCCTTGAATAATGCCCAAGAGGAGGCCGATGCTTTTAAGAAGCCCGTGGGTCTATCATCTCCTTTCCATTAGGAGAGATAACTCTTTTAAAGATGAAAACCACTGGTAAACGTGCGAGGTTTACTATCCAGCGACTTTTAACTTTTAAAGAGGGTTCCTTAGTTAAGGTCCAAGATTATGATCGTAGTGGGTACCCAAACCCCGAGACATTCAAGGCAAGCTATCCACAAGGAATAGATCAAGTCTGGAAAGTTCGAGAATTTGGAAGAAACTCAAAGATGCCATTCACGGAGAATACATTCATCTTTGGGAGTAGAGCTTCTTGACGATTCCTAAGGAGGACAGCCGAAGAGAAGACTGTATCTGGTGCTCCTATTGGGGATCTAGGCGTCTATTTCTACGAATAAATGAAACGGCGTCACCTAGTTCTAGACGTAGTTGTCGGGGAAACTCGAAATATCTATACTATTATTACACAGTAGATATGAGTTTATGAAAGGAGACTTACAGTGAGCAGCCCCACAATACAGTTTATAATATGAAAGCAGTAAATGAAAGCGATAACCACTTACTCGGTTGTAGTGCTTCCATGCTGTTTGGTTAGTTGTTCAACAAAGAAAGATTGAAAACAACAGTATATTCAAAATCAAAGGAGAAAGTGCTTTGAAAAAGAAAGATTTGGGGCTTACAGCTCAAGGAGAGGCCCAGGGTTTTATCAGTGAGCGCACTATTTGAATTTGTACAGAGGGACTTATACAAGTGACTGTGGCCCAAAATGGTTTTCTGTACAAAGGGATGGGTCTTACACTCTCTCAAGAGGCCCAAAGTGTTTTAAAGAAAAAGAAATGGGTCTTACTACTCGAGGGTAGGCCCAGATGGTTTTTATTTTTAAACGGGCGACGATCGCGCCGTTTACTTGTACAGAGGGACTTATACAATGAGTGAGGCCCAAAAAGTTTTTTGTACAAGGGGGGGATGGGTCTTACACTTTCTCAAGAGGCCCAAAAAGGTTTAAAGAAAAGAGTGGGGCTTATAACACGAGGGTAGGCCCGGATGATTTTTGAAAAGGCGACGATCGCGCCGTTTGTTTTTTGACGGTATCGGGACTTATACAATAAGTGAGGCCCAAAGATAATTTGGTCAAAAAAAGGATTGAGTCTTACACTCTAATAGAGACCCAAAGTGTTTTGAAAATGATTTATGAGGGTTGAATTAATCCAAAACCCTAATTTGTTTTCAAAAATGCATTTAATTGAATAAAAATTCAATTAAAATGATCAAAAATTATTTAACACATGGAAAACAAATTTTGATCTTGGATTAATGCTTCAAAAATTAAGTATTGACCTACAAAATAATTAGAAAGCATTAAAAGTTGCAAAATCAATGTAGAAAAAATATTTAAAATGCCAAAAACAATCAAAATATTAATTCTTTACAAAAATATCAATTATATGAAATAAATAATATTTTTGGGATTTTTTGATAAAATAAAATATTTTAACATTTTTGTGAATTATTAAAAAAAGAATCAACTCAAAATCATTAAAACTCAGAGAGAAATTAATTTTTGAATCAATTAAACAAAATCACAAAATTCAAATATTCAATTATATGAAAATGGCGCCAAGAACAACACCAAGAACACGCGCGTTTTTCAGTTTGCCCAGATTTGCATTTTCCAGCCAATCTCACTGAATACGTAATTATAACATGCAATCCACATATCATTATGCTCGTCTCAACCTCACGATCATGTCTATGTACTTTAATTTCATTTAAATTAAACATATAACAAGAAATCACGAAGAGACCTCAAGAACCCTAATTTCTGCATGAAGGCTAGGATTTTTGATACACGATTCAAACAATGCAATTAATTGAGGGAAAACATTCCATGCATGATTAT
This sequence comes from Lathyrus tuberosus, assembly GCA_022829125.1. Taxonomy (NCBI): domain Eukaryota; kingdom Viridiplantae; phylum Streptophyta; class Magnoliopsida; order Fabales; family Fabaceae; genus Lathyrus; species Lathyrus tuberosus. The sequence continues at coordinate 8,950,301 of JALAZF010000141.1, read as the reverse complement.
GAACATATGGCCAAATTATTGTGCGAGGAAATATGCATAGATTGAGAGATGACCAAGTATGTGCTTACCTCTAAGTCGTGACAGCAAGAGCAGATGTGATTTTGAGTTGGAGGTGTTACAGACAAGTTGTGATGATCTGGACAGCTTCCCTACACCATATGGAGTGTGTTTGAACACTTGGATTGAATTGAAATGGACTGGATCAATTTATGGCATCTCAGCTGCAACTTCACTTCAAACTTGTGTGGATGGCAAGTGATTTTGTGAAATTGATGTTCCAGATGTTATGTGAGTGTTTGATCAGCTCATATGTGATGTATGTGAGGTGTGTGAGTGATTGGTTTGTGCAGAATTGCTCTCAAACTCAAAACCCGATAGCTACCTTGCTAAGAAAGGCATTTTTGCCAAGAGAAAGAGATTTTGAGGAAAGCATCTGTTAGATGGCTTTGGTGTACTCAAACTGATCACAATTGAGCTTTATTTATAGTAGAGCAAGTTTGTTTTGCAAGGAATAGTGCATGGCAGCTGGTAAGTAGGTTTCCTCAATGTTGGCCAATGGAAATGAAAGTCTCCTCTATCCATTGACTAGAGGTTAGGGCACAGAGCTTTGGTCCCCTTGGTCTTGGATAAGTCTTGACTGATTTCAGATGAGAATGGCTCAGTCCATGCCACCTTGATGGTTCCATTGAATGCCTCATTCCAAATTTGAAGTCTTGTCCCTATTTTGGCCATTCTAGGTTCAACATGCTATTCTTTGTTCCTTGGACCTTGGAGGCTTGGCTCAGTGATTGTCCCCTTTGGATTCAATCCTCTGAGGTGTCCAAGTGGATTGGAGCAATTGAAATTGGCTGATTTTGGCAAATCGACCCAAAATGCAAACTCTGCCTTGCTTTGACAGATTTCAGCAAGGTAACTTGACAATGTTGTATCTCATGATGTAGGTTGAATTTGGCAATGTTCTTGGCCATTTTGGAAAGCTCTTACATGATACAACAACTGTTTGAACAAGTTTGGTTTTGATCTCTTTTGATTCCAAGTGAAAAATCCCCCTACATTTGGCAAAAAGTGAGGCAAAATCTGACTTAGTGAAAATTTCACTAAGTGTTGGAAAAAGTGACTTTTTCACTTTTCAGCCACTTTGATCATTCCATAACTCAAAATCCTTAATGAATTGGAATGACTTGTAGTTGAAGTTTTTGTAGGTGATAATGAGGGCTACAAATCCATCCTTGGATGAGAAAAAATGGCCTTGTGGTTTAGGAGTTATGGTCCTCCAAAGTTGGTACCTTTGCCACTTTATTTTTAACTTAGAAAAATTTCTAAGTTTTATGGTTACCCCTTTTACAAGTTATCTCACTTTTCTTGATTTTTCTTGATGAATGATGATTCAAATCATACATTAACATCATTTTAGGGTTAAAAATCCATTTTGGTGAAAAATCTCAAAAACTCAAAGTTGACTTTTGTGCACAGTTGACTTTTTATCAGATGAATTCCAAACTGTGCAATTCTTCAGGAAATCATGTCCTTGACCTAAATCAAACTTGATGGACATGTTCCATGGGTGTCATAGGGTATATTCAATCATGTATTAGGGTTTGGGAGCATGTCTTGGTCAAAAGTCAAAGTTACAGTTGACTTTTCCCTTAAAACCCTAATTGTGGTGCAGATGAAAATGAGACTTGTTGCTCAAACTTCTTGGATCAATCCATTGTTCCAAATGGATCAATATGGTATATTAGAGACCCTCAAATCATCTCTTGAGGTCTTGGCTCATGGTTTGTCCCAAAAGTCAACTTAGGGGTGAATTAGGTCAAGAAACCCTAATTCCTGATTTTTGATGAATGCATCCCCTGAGGCAAAATTGACTTGATGCATGGGTTCATGAGGTTCCATGAAGCATATTAGGTCATGTTTTGGATCATTGCCTTGTGCCCAGATGAAAATTTCCATCTGGAGGCCCTGGTCGACCAAAACCCTAATTTGGTGACACTGTCGATCTTGAGACTTGATCCACCTAGAAGGGAGCAGCCTTGTGCTTAATCCTTGAAGTGGGAGTCCTTTTTGATCCATTGTGGATGTTTGAGAGATTAGACAAGTTGAAGATCATGTCATTTCTTGATTGATCCTTTGTCTAAGCACTCAGAGAGGGTTTGAAACCCTAATTTTGATTGTATTGGATGCTCACCCATCTTTGGGGAGACTGATGAAGCATGATGTAACACCCCAAATCCCATCGCGAATACATAATACATAAATAAAAATTAGAGTAACTAAAAATTTATTTTTCCGACAGGAAACAGGGATGTCACACTTAAATGAACAAAATACAATCCCTGCTCATAAATTTGATACATAGCATAAACTAGAGTACCCTCAAAGGGGAAACTTTTTCCACAATAAAGGAAATGTCAATTATGGAATAAAGCAGAAAGATCCATAACCGACTTGTTTTACAAATAAATGGTTTTAGAACATCAAAATATAAATACAAAATATATTCAACAATTATATACATATAACATAATCGTTCCCCAACTCCCGTGCTACGTTTCAGAGCAGACACCACGACCGACAACGGAACGGAGGACTAATCTCCACAAAAGCCTCCAAGCCTCTAAAGCTGACAATCTGCACTATGCCATAAAAAGCTTATTCCGGCAGAAGGGTGAGAAATAACAACTAAACCAAGATTGCATAATAATATGCAAAAACACATAAAACTCACATACACAGTTATTCTCACCACAAGCATCACATATCGATACATATAGCACGCCACGTATACTTAACATATTTCTAACATTTCCAACAACATAGAATATATCAATTATTCCAACATAATCACATAATCAATCAAATCATGATTTTCCACACATAATGCATCCATTCACAATTCTCACACATAATCAATCAAATCATGATTTTCCACACATAATGCATCCATGATTTATGCAAATGCACAGAGACCGACACAACGACTCTATGCAAATGCCATGCGGTACCGACTTCTAACATTTCTCAAAACCAGTTCACTCAGGAACTATTGGAACCATCGCTCGTTACTGAGAATCTCAAGTAACACCCCGTCGGGCCTACGATGTTCACCCGTCGCTTTAGGTCCTCAGGCAGCGCCTCATATTTTCGAGGCACACGACGTTAAGGATCGCTTTAAGTCTCCAAAGGAGCCCAAAATCGTCTATAACCACCGCTTTAAGTCCTCAGGCATCGCCTCATATTTTCGAGGCACACGATGTTATAGCAGATTCATCGCTTTCAGTCCTCAGGCATCGCCTCATATTTTCGAGGCACGCGATGTTATAACAGATTCCCTCGAGAATCAAACCGCCACTCAGGACCTTTCAACAATGCATATTATGATGTTTGGCATACAATGACTCATGACATTCACATTGCACCCACATACGCATCCATAATCATGCATAAATCAACAATTACCACGTATCGCATTTTCTTGCCGTAAGGCCACAAATCATCATCACAACAATATCACGTGCATATTCATTTCACAACATGTCACCACATGCATTTTCATTACAAACCACAAACCACAGCAATTATGCAATCACAATCACTTCCACAAGGAATTTACATATCAAATGCTACTCACAACACATCATTATCGCACATTGAAATCAAAACCCAAAACACACATTTATTCCTCCATAACACCACAAACCATCATCACCAATACTTATCATATATATTCACATCAACACAATTATTTCCATAAAGCCACAAATCACAAAGAATTCCCCAATCAAGGGTTCACTTCACAAGCATATCCACAACACATTCATAACCACACATTCATTTCATCAAAAACAACTATTCACGATTAATCGGTAAAGTCGGCCAAAAGTCGGCTAAAAATAATATTTCTTTTCACCAAATGATAGAACATATTTTTAGCTTCAGATCGATATAAAGAATAGCTAAAACAGATAAACGACGAAAAAGTTATGCAACTTTTAAAAACCAAATTTTTGAAAAAGAACAGCAGAGTGCAATCGATTTACACCTGTGTGCAATCGATTGCACGGCCCCAGAAATCACATTTTTCGCCCTTTTTTCATGTGCAATCGATTTGTATCCTGCTGCAATCGATTGCACCTGTTAAAAACCATAAAAATGAGTTGCTGCCTCTACACAAAACCCTCCGGAAACCCGACCGATTCAATTCCTTTCTTCCGAATAAATACATGGTAATATCACATAAATACATACCAACATATTAGGATCAAGAAAAACCCGATTCCACGACTTTTATTTTTCACCAAAATCTCACATTTTCAAAATCCAAAAATGTCAAAACTCACAATATCAACCGATTTCAACGAAACGAGTTTCTATAATCTCGGCCTAACCTCATACGACTAATCTACGCAATTTATTTCGAAATTCATCCGTGAAAACATCGATTTCTAACCATTTTTACCATTTCGACCTAAAATGAAAACTATATGAAACTATCCAAAACAATCAAGAAAACATACACATATACATACACAAGCATGATATAATTGAAACTTCTCACCCTTACCCGATTATTCGCGCTCTAAACGGACGAATCTTTGATTTCTCCACTTTTCCTCTTCTTCTCCCTTCTTTCTCTCCTCTTCTCTTTTCCTTTTATTTTCCTTTTCTTTTCTCTCTTTTTCTTTCCACTCTCTATTTATATAAAACATAAAACTTACCCAAGCAAAAGACCAAAATACCCCTCAGCTCAAATATCTCGCAAACGCTCTCAAAACGCGATAAAACATCACAACATTGAAAGATAACATATTTCCAAATAAAAGTCAGAAATAAAATAATATAATAATAGAATAATAATAAAATAATAAAAAACGATGCAATTAAATAAAAATACTAAAACTGGGGCGTTACAACTCTCCCCCACTTAGACATTTTCGTCCTCGAAAATATACTAAGACGAACAACTCCGGACACGACTCTCGCATCCGACTAACAAACCAACATGCCAACAAAAAGGTACACCACGAATACCAACATACAGGTTCACTCTAGAACTGAAACACAACAAGATCGTTACCCTACCATAGGTAACACTCCCCTAATTCCCCACACAGGAATTAGCTACACGCACTCGAACCATCACCATGGAAACGAGGAAACAACACAAACAAGAACATAAAGTTCCACGACACCACAAGGTCTCAACAACATCAACAAAACCAGAACACCAATATCCTTGTCACACCACCATATTACAACAATACTACGCTCCACCAATCGAACATACAACCAAACATCCATTTACATAGTAGCCCATGAATAACATTTAAACCTTTCACCTAACACTCCCATTCAGAAACGTCCAATAGTCTCATCACTCTTACATATTTCCAATATTCAACTTATGAACTCTTACAAGTCACACACGCATATACGGAATGTGCCACATCACGCTTCCGCTGCGCACTCTGATGACTCATAACCATCAAAACTACCAATCTCACGTCCAAAGTCTAACTCTTTCTCATATTCACCAAAAATCACTATTCACTTTTAATATATCCAACTTCACACTCTACTGTGTTATCTCACACACCAGACACAAGTCTCGGAACTGCTCAAATAATTCTAATTCTCTGACCATCAAAATAAACTTACATAAAAACTTTCGACTTAACTTCTCAGGCACAACCTTAGCTTTTCCCGAAGGATAATCCAAGCCAAATTCATAACTCATCACGAACTCTAACCATCCTTGTTGTCTCATACTCTATTCCTTTAGACCAAACAAGTACTCAATATCCTTGTGATTACCAAACACTTCGAACCTAGAACCATAAAGATAATACCTCCAAATATTCCAACACAATACCACCACAACCAATTCCAAATCCATAATAATACAGATCCTTTTATAAATCCTCAATTGTCGTAAAGCATAAGCCACGACTTTACCCTTTTGCATTACCACGTTGACTAAACTCATCTAAGACACATCACAATACCCCACAACCGGTTTATTAGGATCACACAAAATCAAAGCTGAAACCGTAGACAACTTCTACTCCAGCTCACCAAAACTTACTCACCACGAATATCCAAACAAACGACTCACCCTTTGTAAGTCAACTAAGATACCAGAAGTACGAACTTAACAAAGTCTTCCATAACCTGTAATACCAATCAACTGAGTCCAAAAGTTTCTAATCTCCTTAACTAACTTCGAAGCGTCTTAGGTAGAACTACATCTACTTCCGATGGATCCATTAACCATACACTCATCTGAAATAACATTTCCAAGAAACTAACCCTTTTCAACCAAAATTCCCACTCGAATAACTTAGCATAAAACTTCGTCTCTTTTCAACACTTGTAATTCAAATCTCAAACACTTTACTCATTCTTCCTCTGAGTTTATAACAAATCCAAATATCCTCAATCGAAACCACTACGAACTTATCCAATTAAATATGGAAGATACGATTCCTCTACTCCATAAACATTAGAGACGCGTTACTAACACCAAATACCATCACTGTACGTTGCAATTCCCAAATAAAATCCAAAAGACATAAATCCTTAAAGCTTTTGCAAAACTTTTCACTGGGTAACTGATTACTCACATACAAGCTTAACCGAGTAAATAACAACCTATTTCGAGGATAACAAACCTAACCAGTCACATTAAATCGATCAAAGCCTCAACTCACACAATTCACCACTCTTATCAAACATTCTAAACAATTGTAACCCACTCAAACTCAACCAAACCATTATAGTCATCTGTTCATGAAAGTGGACACTTATTCTCAATCATTACCTTATTCAACTGTTAGTAATCCATACCCAATTTCTTCTCCTGACCGTCCAATTCCGCAATTCCAACATGTATCAACAACCAACCAAAAATAATTCTCAAACACAATGTTACATCCACCCACAAGGGTTTCCTCGCAATTTCCATTAATGCCTTAAAACTCCAAAGACTCCAAACCCACCAGAACTCTAAGTTTGTTGTCCATAGTCTCAATACCATTATACTTGTTATTCCATTCCATCTTCCGATATTAGCATCTTCATCGACTCATCAAAACAATCTGTAATCATCTCCTTAAATTCCAAACAACTCATTTCACATACTATCAAAGCCGGAAAGACCCGCCTATTCCATCCAACATAATTTCCGTCTGCTATCAACAAGAGATTAAGGGTGATCAGTTCCTCAATTTGCCAATAGACAGCCGACAATCATGATGAGGCATAAACCGTCTTTACCAAACTATAATAGCATTCCTTACATCCTGTGCACAAAACTACCTAAGGCACAAATCCTTAGTTGACATAAACCTTACCTCCGCATTCCCTTCGGAACCGGGAACAACACTGTCCAAACAACACTTACAATCTTGCAATTCACAATCCACTGAGCCAACGCTCCACACCTGAAGCAACTTGGAGAAGTTCCAGCTTCTCCCCCACTTATCTCATTCTAACACCTGAAGACAAAAGATTAGAAAACCAGAAAGCACTGACAGTGTTCCACACACATATCACGTACTAAGGGACAAACAACAACGACAGTATCCAACTGTCACACCAACTGACTCAACAACTTGGTCGGACGGACCGACCTGCTTTGATACCACTAATGTAACACCCCAAATCCCATCGCGAATACATAATACATAAATAAAAATCAGAGTAACTAAAAATTTATTTTTCCGACAGGAAACAGGGATGTCACACTTAAATGAACAAAATACAATCCCTGCTCATAAATTTGATACATAGCATAAACTAGAGTACCCTCAAAGGGGAAACTTTTTCCACAATAAAGGAAATGTCAATTATGGAATAAAGCGGAAAGATCCATAACCGACTTGTTTTACAAATAAATGGTTTTAGAACATCAAAATATAAATACAAAATATATTCAACAATTATATACATATAACATAATCGTTCCCCAACTCCCGTGCTACGTATCAGAGCAGACACCACGACCGACAACGGAACGGAGGACTAATCTCCACAAAAGCCTCCAAGCCTCTAAAGCTAACAATCTGCACTATGCCATAAAAAGCATATTCCAGCAGAAGGGTGAGAAATAACAACTAAACCAAGATTGCATAATAATATGCAAAAACACATAAAACTCACATACACAGTTATTCTCACCACAAGCATCACATATCGATACATATAGCACGCCACGTATACTTAACATATTTCTAACATTTCCAACAACATAGCATATATTAATTATTCCAACATAATCACATAATCAATCAAATCATGATTTTCCACACATAATGCATCCATTCACAATTCTCACACATAATCAATCAAATCATGATTTTCCACACATAATGCATCCATGATTTATGCAAATGCACAGAGACCGACACAACGACTCTATGCAAATGCCATGCGGTACCGACTTCTAACATTTCTCAAAACCAGTTTACTCAGGAACTATTGGAACCATCGCTCGTTACTGAGAATCTCAAGTAACACCCCGTCGGGCCTACGATGTTCACCCGTCGCTTTAGGTCCTCAGGCAGCGCCTCATATTTTCGAGGCCCACGACGTTAAGGATTGCTTTAAGTCTCCAAAGGAGCCCACAATCATCTATAACCACCGCTTTAAGTCCTCAGGCATCGCCTCATATTTTTGAGGCACACGATGTTATAGCAGATTCATCGCTTTCAGTCCTCAGGCATCGCCTCATATTTTCGAGGCACACGATGTTATAACAGATTCCCTCGAGAATCAAACCGCCACTCAGGACGTTTCAACAATGCATATTATGATGTTTGGCATACAATGACTCATGACATTCACATTGCACCCACATACGCATCCATAATCATGCATAAATCAACAATTACCACGTATCGCATTTTCTTGCCGTAAGGCCACAAATCATCATCACAACAATATCACGTGCATATTCATTTCACAACATGTCACCACATGCATTTTCATTACAAACCACAAACCACAACAATTATGCAATCACAATCACTTCCACAAGGAATTTACATATCAAATGCTACTCACAACACATCATTATCGCACATTGAAATCAAAACCCAAAACACACATTTATTCCTCCATAACACCACAAACCATCATCACCAATACTTATCATATATATTCACATCAACACAATTATTGCCATAAAGCCACAAATCACAAAGAATTCCCCAATCAAGGGTTCACTTCACAAGCATATCCACAACACATTCATAACCACACATTCATTTCATCAAAAACAACTATTCACGATTAATCGGTAAAGTCGGCCAAAAGTCGGCTAAACATAATATTTCATTTCACCAAATGATAGAACATATTTTTAGCTTCAGATCGATATAAAGAACAGCTAAAACGGATAAACGACGAAAAAGTTATGCAACTTTTAAAAACCAAATTTTAGAAAAAGAACAGCAGAGTGCAATCGATTTACACCTGTGTGCAATCGATTGCACGGTCCCAGAAATCACATTTTTCGCCCTTTTTTCATGTACAATCGATTTGCATCCTGCTGCAATCGATTGCACCTGTTAAAAACCAGAAAAATGAGCTGCTGCCTCTACACAAAACCCTCCGGAAACCCGACCGATTCAATTCCTTTCTTCCGAATAAATACATGGTAATATCACATAAATACATACCAACATATTAGGATCAAGAAAAACCCGATTCCACGACTTTTATTTTTCACCAAAATCTCACATTTTCAAAACCCAAAAATGTCAAAACTCACAATATCAACCGATTTCAACGAAACGAGTTTCTATAATCTCGGCCTAACCTCATACGACTAATCTACGCAATTTATTTCGAAATTCATCCGTGAAAACATCGATTTCTAACCATTTTTACCATTTCGACCTAAAATGAAAACTATATGAAACTATCCAAAACAATCAAGAAAACATACACATATACATACACAAGCATGATATAATTGAAACTTCTCACCCTTACTCGATTATTCGCGCTCGAAACGGACGAATCTTTGATTTCTCCACTTTTCCTCTTCTTCTCCCTTCTTTCTCTCCTCTTCTCTTTTCCTTTTCTTTTCCTTTTCTTTTCTCTCTTTTTCTTTCCACTCTCTATTTATATAAAACATAAAACTTACCCAAGCAAAAGACCAAAATACCCCTCAGCTCAAATATCTCGCAAACGCTCTCAAAACGCGATAAAACATCACAACATTGAAAAATAACATATTTCCAACTAAAAGTCAGAAATAAAATAATATAATAATAGAATAATAATAAAATAATAAAAAATGATGCAATTAAATAAAAATACTAAAACTGGGGCGTTACACATGATGGTTCATCCATATTGTGATGATGATTTTCACAATGATGGGAAATCTAAGTGGTCAAAATTTGGGGTATTACAGAAAGCTTTAATGAAGTTGGACACACGAGGTTTGATTTGTACACCAAGTGATTTGGTGGTGCGAGCCTTTGATGGTTCGAAGAGGTCCGTATTTGGGGAGATTGTGTTACCAATTAAGGTTGGCCCATAAATTTTCAATACCACTTTCTATATCATGGATATCCAACCTGCTTACCGTTGTTTATTGGGTCGTCCATGGATCCATGGTGCTGGGGCAGTGGTGTCCACATTGCACCAAAAGTTGAAATATATGGTGGATGGTCATGTGGTGACAGTTTGGAGCGAAGAAGATATTATGGTGAGTCATTTGTCAACATTCAAATATATGGAAGTAGACGGGGAGATACATGAAACTCTGTGCCAAGCCTTTGAGACTATCCAGATTCCTAAGGAGCCTTCAGTAGAAGTTAATCAGCCTGAGATTTCAATGTCTTCATTCAAAGATGCGCGTGCCATAGTAGAAGCTGGCAATTCTCAAAAATAGGGCCAGGTGATCGACATACAGATGAAGAAAGATACCTATGGTCTGGGGTACAAGCCGGCCAAACGGTTTCAAGAGCCTCCAAAGTATGATGGTCCAATTCAGTTTACAAGTGCTGGAGTGTTCTTCAACTGGATCAATGCTATTGTGGATGAAGATGACAGTGACTGTGATATGGATAAGTGGATTCGTCCCTGCATTCCTGGTCAAAGTTTGTACAAATGGTCCTCCGAGAAAATCATCCAAGTGACCAGCAAAGAGTAATTGCTTTTGCTTTCTGCATATGTTAAGTCCTACGTTCTGCCCAAGACGTAGTGATACTTTTTTGTAGGGCTTTGATGTTTTACTTCCAATTTCATCATTAATAAAGGACGTTTTCGCATTCAAATATTTTGATCCTTGTTTTTCTGTTTTTACTTTTTGCATTTATTCAAAGTAAAATGGCAATGTGTTTTTGTTTGTTGCATTCATAATAAACATAAAACATAAATCATGCAGGTTTATTTGTTCAGATTCCACCGATAATGATTCACCTATGGCTCGATATGACTTCGACAATCCTATTTATCAGGCTGAAGAAGAGGCTAATGAAGATTGTGACTTGCCGGAAGAATTGGCCAGACTACTGAAACAGGAGGAACAGATTATTCTACCTCGTCAGGAGGAAATTGAGACTGTTAATCTGGACAATGAGGACGTGAAAAAGGAAGTAAGAATTGGGGCTGCTTTGGAAGACACTGTTAAGGGAAGATTGATTGAGATGCTTCAAGAGTATGTGGATATCTTCGCATGGTCTTACCAAGACATGCCCGATCTTGACACAGATATTGTTGTGCATCAGTTGCCGCTCAAAGAGGGTTGTACTCCAGTCAAGCAGAAATTGAGAAGAAGAAAACCGGATATGGCTGTCAAGATTAAGGAAGAGGTTCAGAAACAGTTGGATGCTGGGTTTCTTGCTGTAACAAATTATCCTCCGTGGGTTGCTAATATCGTTCCTGTACCTAAGAAGGATAGAAAGGTCAGGATGTGTGTTGATTACAGAGATTTGAATAGAGCAAGCCCGAAAGATGATTTCCCGCTTCCTCACATTGACGTGTTAGTGGGTAACACTGCTCAATATTTCGTATTTTCCTTCATGGATGACTTCTCTTGGTATAACCAAATCAAGATGGCCTCAGAGGACATGGAGAAGATGATGTTCATAACACCGTGGGGAACATTTTGCTACAAGGTGATGCCCTTTGGATTGAAGAATGCTGGGGAAACCTATCAGCGAGCAATCGTGACTCTCTTTCGTGATATGATTCACAAAGAAATCGAAGTCTATGTTAATGACATGATTGTGAAGTCACAAACGGAGGAAGAAAATCTGGTGAATTTGCATAAGCTATTTGAAAGGTTGAGAAAGTTCAGACTGAGGTTGAATCCGAACAAGTGCACCTTCGGGGTGAGATCTGGTAAGTTGTTGGGGTTTTTTGTTAGCAAAAAAGGTATCGAGGTAGATCCTGCTAAAGTAAAAGCCATACAAGAAATGCCTGAACCAAGAACAGAAAAAGAAGTTCGTGGTTTCTTAGGGAGATTGAACTACATTGCTAGATTCATCTCTCATCTTACAGCCACGTATGAACCAATATTCAAATTGCTAAACAAAGATCAAGAGGTCAGGTGGAATGAAAATTGTCAAAAGGTGTTTGATAAGATAAAAGAATATTTGCAGAAACCTCCGATCCTCATGCCGCCAGTGCCAGGAAGATCGTTGATTATGTATCTTACGGTTCTTGAGAATTCAATGGGGTGTGTGCTCGGTCAACACAACGAGACAGGTAGGAAAGAGCATGCCATCTACTACCTGAGTAAAAAGTCCACTGATTGTGAGTCGAGGTACTCTATGCTGGGAAAAACCGTGTTGTGCACTCGCTTGGGCAGCTAAGCATTTGAGGCAGTATATGTTAAACCATACAACCCTGTTGATTTCAAAGATGGATCCGATTAAGTATGTGTTCGAGAAGCAAGCGCTTTCTGGGAGAATAGCCCGTCGGCAGATGGTGTTGACAAAATATGATATTCAGTATGTTTCCTAAAAGGCCATTAAGGGAAGTGTTTTGTCAGAATATCTTACTCAACAACCGATCGAGGATTATCAACCGATGAAGTTTGAATTTCTATATGAGCATATCATGTTTCTGAAGATGAAAGACTGTGACAAGCCTTTGCCTGACGAAGGACCTGAAATTGGATCTCAATGGAAAATAGTTTTTGATGGGGCCGTTAATTCATATGGTAACAGAAGCGGGGCAATCATTACAACTCCAAGGGGTTCTCATATACCCTTCACTTCCCGATTAGCGTTTATATGCACCAACAACGAGGCAGAGTATGAAGAATGCATCATGGGGTTAGAAGAAGCTATTGATTTGAGAATCAAGAACCTTGATGTGTATGGTGATTCTGCGTTGGTGGTTAATCAGATCAAAGGAGAATGGGAGACTCGTTAGGAAAATTTGGTACCTTACAATAACTATGCTAGAAGGTTGTTACCTTTCTTTGATAGGGTTGACTTTCATCATATACCCCGGTTGGAAAATCAGATGGCGGATGTGTTGCAACATTATCTTCAATGTATCAGGTGAATCAATGGAATGAAACTCCATCAATCAGAATTATGCGTCTAGACATACCAGCTTTTGTGTTTACAGCTGAAGGCGTATCAGATGGCAAACCTTGGTATCATGACATTAAGTGTTTTCTCAAGAGTCAAGAGTACCCAGCTGAGGCATCTACCAAGGATAAGAAAACTCTGAGGAGGTTAGCAGGCAATTTCTTTCTGAAAGAAGATGATGTGTTGTACAAGAGGAACTTCGACATGGTCTTGCTGCGTTGTGTTGATGAACACGAGGCAGACCTGTTGATGGAAGAAGTTCATGAAGGTTCTTTCGGTACTCATGCCAATGGGCATGCTATGGCTAGAAAACTGTTGCGAACAGGGTATTACTGGATGACTATGGAGTCTGATTGTTTCAAATACGCCAGGAAATGCCATAAATGCCAGATTTATGCGGATAAGGTGCACGTACCGCCTACTCCTCTGAATGTATTGACATCTCCTTGGCCCTTTACCATGTGAGGCATCGATATGATTAGAAAGATTGAGCCGACTGCTTCCAATGGGCATCATTTCATCTTGGTTGCCATTGATTATTTCACAAAGTGGGTGGAAGCAGCTTCGTATGCCAACATCACTAAACAAGTGGTAGCACGGTTTATAAAGAAGGACATCATCTGCCGTTATGGGCTCCCGGAAAGAATCATCACGGATAATGGTTCGAATTTGAACAATAATGAAATTCTGGCCTATGCAGACAACAGATGTCCTAACAGATGTCAAGTCATTGTGCTGCATAATCTCTTAAACTTGGAGGCGTAACAGCAGACTGATACCTTGAATATCATAACTACACACTCTCAGATGTCACGACATTTGATCCAACATGTCAGTCAAGAACATTAACAAAACTATAAATTGCAGAATGTTAAATAAGACAGTAATTGTTAACCCAGTTCGGTGAAATTCACCTACATCTGGGGGATACCAATCCAGGATGAAGACTTCACTATTTGTATAACTGTTACAAAGTTAAACTCCCCCGTTTACAACTTTATACCTAACATCTATCCCATGAACATCTATACCAAGGTTAAACTCAACCATTTACAACCTTGATATGAGATACCCTACTCACATCCTAATCACAACCTGTGATATCTCTGTCTTCTTGATGCGGTGTTTTCGCAAGTATACGAATCGCGTCAGAGTAATATAAAAGATTATCGATCCCACAGAGACCAAACATCAATCTATCGGTTTCTATTATTACGATGTTTATCTAAGGAAAATCAATCGGGAGTTCGTGTGCACAGTAAAAGCAGAGTAAAGTACGAAGATATAAAATTCAATAAACAACAGGCTTGAATGTAATTCACACAGTCAGATAATATTCCAGATGCTTGTAAATAGAACTACTTATGGGGTAATGTTTTCTACTTATGAAAAGAACTAATTTAACGGGAACTGTCGCTTTCGCGTATTCAGAACCGAGTTTATCCCTTAATCGAACCCTCTTATTGTCACTTATAAAAAGGCGCGCATTGCGTTAATGTAATAAACCTATTTTTAAGAAATATAGTTTCTTGACTCAGTTGAAAAGTATTTTGACTTGGAACTTTTAACAAAAAGAGGTTCATGCGAACCGGACTTTAAACCCATAAAGCGTCCGAAAATAGTTTTAAAATAGTTTTTCTAAAGTATTAAAAACTCCTACTTAACTGGACAAAGCGCTTTCGCTTCCTTTGAACAGTTAAGACTAACCAAGTTTAACCAAAGGTTGGACGGCTTTCGATCTTACCCAACAAAAATAAAGTGCAGAAAACTTGTGCTAAAAATTAGAATAACCCCTAAGCATTTCTATCGACACATTGTATGGAATATTACTTTAACTATGATCCTTACATTCTAACCTTTAAGATTTAGTCGGACATGGAAATGTAAATAGACATGTTGAAATAGATCATGTTAAAGTAAATTCTTAAAAAGGTTTTGAAAGTAAAGCGAGTGCGAGAAAATAAAGAAAGTAAAGCGAGTGCGAGAAAATAAAGAAAGTAAAGCGAGTGCGAGAAATAAAGAAAGTAAAGCGAGTGCGAGAAATAAAGAAAGTAAAGCGAGTGCGAGAAATAAAGAAAGTAAAGCGAGTGCGAGAAATAAAGAAAATAAATGTTGAACTTGTAAATGAAACCTGCTCCAAATCGGAGGCTTTAAGTCTGGTTCAACTGGAAATAAATGACTAGAAATGAAAATGGCAGTAGGATTAACTTCTACCAGAGTGCTCCAAACTCGATTATAGACTCGATCAAACAGTGTGATAACTCCCTGATGTGAGAAGTTTATCACTTTACAATACTGGAAATATATGGCTTGAGTTCTGAAACTAAGCTTGGATGAAGAAAAAGGATTCAGAACTCGTCTATTTATAGCCTAGGAAAATAACATGGAAGGACAAAAGTGCCCCCAACTTCTTTTGGGAGGGAAGTCAAACGACAAAGGTGGCGCCCGCCATGTGAACCAAAGGAGAAAGAAGTGGAGATCGTGGCAGTTGACTGCAGTTGACTCCTATCCAAGTCATGGCCTACCCTATGGCGCCCACCATGGTAGATGCCATGTGTACAATTTCCTCAAAAGCTGGTTTTCTTGCTCGTTTTTCTTCATTTCTTCACGAGGAGCTCTGGAAATACAAAGAACCTGAAAACAAAACAAAACACAAGCATAACACAAGAAAATAGCAATAAAATCCTAAGAAACATGTGCAATCCAAGTCAAATACGTAGTGTGTTTCTGTGTTATCAAATTCTCCCACACTTAGACCTTTGCTTGTCCTCAAGCAAAACACTTTATAGCTCATGACAGAAAAAGGTGGTATCAACGAATGATTTGGGCTAAAAGGGCCTCTAAGTTCAAACTAGGATGAAATGATAGGTACTAACCAAGTCAACCAAGGATATCGTAATGACACTTTTCCGCAGATACGAACATAAACTTCGTTCCTATACAAACCAATCCGCACTACCCCACTGTATCTAGGCCTACCTTTTGCATCTCTTTTGGGTCCTCTTCATTCCGGTGCAATCACATTAAGCCCGTTATCCATACACACTCATAATAAAGTGACCGGTTAGTGATTCTGATTTCAAGCATGGGGCTCTGGTACTCAAACTGGTGCAACCCCTTTTCATTGACCCAATTGCAGTTGTGGGGGATCGGATCGTAACCCGCCCTACTAAGTCCAGCACCAGATACCTCTGAACCAACCAACAATGGGCAAATTTTATTCTCTTTTTTTTTATATATATTTTTACAACTTTTTGGGTTAAATGACCTTGTGAGGGTTACCTATACCCAAGTTGCATTTTTATGAAGCACAACATACCGATCATTCACTTATATTCATCGGTCCCTTACGTAGAGCATGCTTAGGCCGGAGCTGACTGCTAGGATAAACTACTAAGGACCTACTATAAAAGATAATTAAGGCCATGGTATATGGGGTGTCGGGGTCGATTCCTATAATCACGAAGCCTATGGTGTTAAAACGATACCGATGTTTCAAAATTTTTTTCCCAAGTCATTCGCATCCTAACTCAAACCTGTCTCAAAGCCCAAATTTTCAGAACAATACACTTTCTTTTGTCAAAAAAAAAACTTTTTTTTTGGTAAGGCTAAGGAAATGGGGAAATAGGGATACACTACACAGATGACTCGTCAAGCACATGCATATTCTAAAAACAAACTAAAAACAAGATAAATAAACTAGAAAGCAATAAAAGAAATAAAAGGAAAGAAAATGCAAGTAAAACAGATAAAGTCTCCTCCCACACTTAAATCGAACATTGTCCCCAATGTTTCGAAATAAGATAGGGAAAGAGTAACCTGGAAGTCCTACGGCAAGCTACTGGTACTGTCGCCACCGTGCAGTGAGCGCCTAGGGTGACGAGATCTGCTGCGGCGACGATCGCTCTGAGAAGCTGCAAACTCGTCAAATCTGGTGGTCAAAGCAGCCTGAGATTGCATGATACTTTGAATGGAGAGGCTTGTCTGCTGTTGTGACTCTTGCATGAATCTCATGTTGTCGGTCAGTTGCCGCTGGATGGCAGCAAGCAAGCCATCACACCTTTCTTCTCTGGCCAGCTGGTCGCGCCACATCTGCTCAGTAATATAGAAACCAGGAGCTGTACCTGCAGAAGGGTGAGAGGAAGACGGTGCAGTGGGGCGCTGATAAAGGACTAAATAGCGCTGTCTCTTTGCGTCATCTATGAAAGCGACGTGCATGTCGTCGAAGGTCTGCATCCTGAAAAGAAGGGTTAGAGAATGGGACCTGAAAACATAAACATTATAAAAGGTCAGTCTATACAAACAAACAAAATGTAAGACATGAAAAGTAATAAACATAAAAGAAAAAATAAAGAAAAATAAAGAAAACCGTGGGTTGCCTCCCATGCAACGCTTGTTTAACGTCGTTAGATCGATGAGTAGAACTCATGTAGCTGAAGTAGGTAGTGGTGGATCGATCAGAGTGTGGCTGGAGTAGTCAATGGGAATGTCACCTCCTTCTTAGTGTTTTAACCTCTGCCCATTTACAATGAATGGACTACAAGAATGGTTCTTGATCTCAATTGCTCCAGATTTTAGGACTTTAGAAACTTCGAAAGGAACTGTCCATCTTGAACGAAGCTTGCCAGGAAAAAGTCGCAACCTGGAATTAAAGAGGAGAACAGGATCTCCTATATTGAAATCTTTCTTTATAATTCTTTTATCATGCCAAGCTTTGGTTCTTTCTTTATATATTATGGAATTTTCATAGACAGACTGGAGGAGTTCTTCTAGTTTATGAATGTCAAGGATGCGCTTTTCACCAGCAGTCAAATAATCTAAGTTTAAGGTTTTAATGGCCCAATAGGCCTTGTGTTCTAACTCAAAGGGTAGGTGACAGGACTTTCCTTAGACCAATTGGTAAGGAGTTGTTCCAATAGGGGTCTTAAGGCAGTTCTGTAAGCCCATAGTGCTTCTTGTAGCTTCTGAGACCAATCTTTTCTAGTTATTGAAACAGTTTTCTCTAAGATTTGTTTAATCTCCCTATTAGATACCTCTACTTGATCGCTAGTTTGTGGATGGTAAGGTGTTGCTACTCTATGCTTAACTCCATATTTGCTTAAAAGTTTATCAAAAATCCTTGATATGAAGTGCGATCCACCATCGCTTATAACAAGACGGGGTACTCCGAATCTAGGGAATATATAATTCCTAAACAGCTTAATCACTACTCGTGTGTCGTTTGTGGGTGAGGCTATGGCTTCAATCCATTTAGACACGTAGTCAACAGCTACTAAGATATATTTATTTCCTAATGAGGATGGAAATGGTCCCATAAAATCGATACCCCAAACATCAAAAAGTTCTACTTCCTGAATGTTCCTTAAAGGCATTTCGTCACGTCTGGAGATGTTCCCAGTGCGCTGGCATCGGTCACATTTGACTATATAAGCATGAACATCACGCCACATTGTGGGCCAGAAAAGGCCCGCTTGAAGAATTTTAGTGTGTGTCTTTGAGGTGCTAGCATGTCCTCCGTAGGGTGCAGAGTGACAGTGTTCTATGATATTTCTTACCTCTTCTTCTGGAACGCAACGATGAAAAATACCGTATGTACCTCTTTTGAAAATAAGCGGCTTGTCCCAATAAAATTGTCTTACATCGTTAAAGAACTTCTTTTTCTGTTGATAGTAAAGGTCAGGAGGTATGATATCAGCGGCTAGGTAATTAACAAAATCAGCGTACCAAGGTACGCCACTTACCGCCAGAGATTTTTCAGGGTTCTTATAAGGATCTAGGTTATTTTCTTCAATGGCTTCTATCTTAGCTATTAACTTGTCATAGGAAAAATCATCATTTATAGGCACTAAATCTGGTTTCAGGTACTCAAGTCTAGAAAGGTGATCAACAACTACATTTTCTGTGCCTTTCTTGTCTCGAATATCTAGATCAAACTCCTGTAATAAAAGGATCCATCGAAGTAACCTAGGTTTGGCATCTTTCTTGCTTAATAAGTAACGAATAGCAGCGTGGTCTGTGTAAACTATAATTTTAGCTCCTACCAGATAAGATCGAAATTTGTCCATAGCAAAAACCACGGCAAGGAGTTCTTTTTCAGTGGTTGCGTAGTTAAGCTGAGCAGCATCTAGGGTTCTACTAGCATAATAAATTACATGTAATTTCTTATCCTTTCTTTGACCTAGAACAGCTCCTACAGCGTAATCGCTAGCATCGCACATGATTTCGAAAGGTTCGGCCCAATTTGGGGGTTGCATAATGGGTGCTGAAATTAGCGCTTGTTTCAAAAAGTTAAATGCTTCAATACATTTTTCATCAAAATTAAATTCGACATCTTTCATCAGGAGGCCAGTTAAAGGTTTGGTTATTTTAGAGAAATCCTTGATAAAACGCCGGTAGAAACCAGCATGTCCAAGAAAACTTTGGACTTCTCTAATGGTCTTAGGGGGTTTTAGGTTTTCTATTACCTCTATCTTGGCTCTATCTACTTCAATACCCCTTTCAGAGACTATGTGTCCTAAAACTATACCTTCGGTAACCATAAAGTGACATTTCTCCCAGTTTAGCACCAGGTTTACATCCACACATCTTTTCAGGATTTTCTCAAGGTTAACGAGACAGTTTTTGAAATCAAATCCGCATACCTAGAAATCATCCATGAATACTTCCATAATTCCATCAAGGTAATCGGCAAAGATTGACATCATGCAACGCTGGAAGGTAGCTGGAGCATTACAGAGGCCGAAAGGCATTCGTCTATAGGCAAAGGTTCCATAAGGGCATGTGAAGGTTGTTTTTTCTTGATCTTCTGGGTGAATAGGAATCTGGAAGAATCCTGAATATCCATCAAGATAACAAAAACAGGAGTGTCTGGCTAAACGCTCCAGCATTTGGTCTATAAATGGTAAAGTGAAATGATCCTTCCTAGTTGCTTTGTTTAATTTTCTGTAATCTATGCACATACGCCATCCTCCTTCTATTTGTTTTGCTACATGTTCGCCTTTCTCGCTTTGCACGACTGTGATGCCTCCCTTTTTAGGTACTACATGCACAGGGCTCACCCACTTACTATCTGAGATTTGATAAATTATACCTGCTTCCAGTAACTTAAGAACTTCCTTCTTAACAACATCACTCATTATAGGGTTTATCCTTCTCTGATGTTCTCTGGAGGGTTTCGAATCTTCCTCAAGTAAAATCCGGTGCATACACACGGATGGACTTATACCTTTCAGATCAGAGATATTATATCCTAAGGCTGAGGGGTATTTCCGCAAAACATATAAGAGCTGGTCTGTTTCTTCTTGGTTTAAGGTAGCACTGACTATAACTGGACGGTTCATTTCCTCATCCAAAAACTCATATCTTAGATTATTGGGTAGTTCTTTAAGTTCTAAAGTTGGTTTCCTAGGGCATGGTATTGGATCGGGGGTAAGGGATAAACATTCGTGAAGGTTATCATCAATGTAGGGTTCCATAAATCCATCATCTTCCCTTATTAGGGTTGAAGGTAGTTTGATTGTTTCTATGGGTTCTTCTTGATCTAGTTCCCTAATGCATTCATCAATGATATCTATGGCATAACATGCGTCTCCTAATACTGGTGCCATAAGAAATTTCGACAAAATGAATTCTATCTTTCCATCACCTACCTCAAAAGTCAACTTTCCTCTCTTGACATCTATTATGGCTCATGCGGTTGATAAGAATGGCCTACCTAGGAGGATTGGGATGTCATCATCTTCTTTAATGTCCATGACAACGAAATCAGTAGGGATAAACAACTGACCGATCCTAACTGGGACGTCTTCTAATATGCCTACTGGATATTTGACGGATCTATCGGCTAATTGAAGAGACATCTTAGTAGGCTGCAGTTCTCCTAGTTTTAACCTTTCACAAACTGCTAGAGGCATTAAGCTCACACTAGCTCCTAAGTCCAGGAAAGCTTTATCGATGACATGACTCCCCAAAATACAAGGTATAGAGAAATTTCCAGGATCTTTCTCCTTTTTGGCAAGTTTATTCTCGGAAATGGAATTGCATTCCAAAGGTTTTGGATCGTCAAGTCTACGTTTATTGGTAAGGATGTCTTTGAGGAACTTTGCATAAGATGGTATCTGGGTGATGGCTTCTGTGAAAGGAATCTCCACATGAAGTTTCTCTATGACTTTAATGAATTTCTGGTATTGGTTATTGATCTTGGTTTGTTTGAGTCTTTGTGGATAGGGTATTGGAGGTTTGTACGACGGGGGTGGTTCATAAGTTTTATCCATAGCTTCTCCCTTATCTTAATTTTTCTATTTTTCGGATTCCACTGGTTCCTCTACTTCGTCCGTAGGTACAATGCTTTTCTTAGAAGTTTTGGGTTTGCCCAATGCCGGGTTAAACGGTTCATCGTAAGCGGTCCCACTTTGTAAGGTAATTGCATTGGCTTGTCCTCGGGGGTTTTGTTGAGGTTGTCCAGGAAATTGTCCTCCAGGTGTGGTTTCGGGAGCTTGTTTGAGAGCTACCTGAGAGATCTGGGTTTCAAGCATCTTATTGTGGGTGACTATTTGGTCTACCTTGGTTCCTAACTGGGTAATCATCTCGTTTACATGAATGTTTTGGTTTAGGAATTCTTTGTTTTGCTGGGTTTGAGCCGAAATGAAAATTTCCATGATTTTCTCAAGGTTCGGCTTGGGCGGCACAGCTTGCATAGGTTGGTTTTGTCTCTGGGCTTGAAAACCAGGTGGTCTCGGAGGTGCAGGGTTTTGGATAGGGTTATTGTTTTTGTAGGAAAAGTTTGGATGATTCCTCCATCCAGGGTTATAAGTATTTGAAAATGGGTTCCCTTAGGCATAGTTGACCTGGTCTGATTTAGTTTCATTCAACAGATTGCATTCCGCTGATTGGTGTCCTTTGGTTCCACATAATTCAAATTCTGACGAGACTGCTGCTGCAGTAGCTGGGTTTGCGTACATATGTTTGACCTTAAGGGCAAAAGCGTCCATTTTGGCTTGCATCATGTCTATATAACTGATCTCATGTATTCCTCCTTGGGCTTCTTTCTTCTCCACTGTTGCTCGTTCTGTTCCCCATTGACAATGGTTTTGAGCCATATCTTCGATGAGAGCGCAATCTTCAGGGTAAGGTTTATTCATCAGAGCGCCACCAGCGGCAGTGTCGATGGCCATCTTAGTATTATAATGAAGTCCATTATAGAAGGTATGAATGATTAGCCATGATTCCAGGCAATGATGTGGACATATTCTCAATAGGTCTTTATATCTCTCCCAAGCTTCAAAGAGTGATTCACCTTGGTTTTGAGTGAATCTGGTTATTTGGTTTCGAAAAACAGCAGTTTTACTTGGGGGAAAATATCTAGCAAGGAAAACTCTCCTAAGGTCTTCCCAAGTTGTTATAGAATTGGCTGGAAGGGAATCTAACCATATAAGGGCTTTGTCTCTGAGGGAGAAAGGAAATAGTCTTAGACGAATCGCCTCAGGAGTAGCACCATTGGTTTTAAAAGTGTCAGCTAATTGGATGAGGACTTTTAGATGTTGATTTGGGTTCTCAGAAGGGAGACCCGCGAATTGGTTTTGCTGTACTAATTGTAATAGGAAGGGTTTCAGTTCGAAATTGTTAGCAGGAATAGTAGGGTTTACTATACTAGAACTGGGTTCGTCATCGGATGGTTGAACGAAATCCTTAAAGGGTCTTTGGTTATGGTCTTCGGCCATAGTTTCCTTCATTCTACGAAGTGAGAGATGTGCGCGAGTGTAATGTTCAGGTTCCGCTAAAGGATCTATAAGACTACCGGTGTTGTGAGTTCTTCACATTGACCAGTAGGTAAAACCTTAGTCTAGACGGTGTAACAACAGGGTACGAAATTTGACGTAATTGGTCCCCGACAACGGCGCCAAAAACTTGATGTGGTGTTTTCGCAAGTATACGAATCGCGTCAGAGTAATATAAAAGATTATAGATCCCACAGAGACCAAACGTCAATCTATCGGTTTCTATTATTACGATGTTTATCTAAGGCAAATCAATCGGGAGTTCGTGAGTGCACAGTAAAAGCAGAGTAAAGTACGAAGATATAAAATTCAATAAACAACAGGCTTGAATGTAATTCGCACAGTCAGATAATATTCCAGATGCTTGTAAATAGAACTACTTATGGGGTAATGTTTTCTACTTATGAAAAGAACTAATTTAACGGGAACTGTCGCTTTCACGTATTCAGAACCGAGTTTATCCCTTAATCGAACCCTCTTATTGTCACTTATAAAAAGGCGTGCATTGCGTTAAAGTAATAAACCTATTTTTAAGAAATATAGTTTCTTGACTCAGTTGAAAAGTATTTTGACTTGGAACTTTTAACAAAAAGAAGTTCATGCGAACCGGACTTTAAATCCATAAACGCGTCCGAAAATTGTTTTAAAATTGTTTTTCTAAAGTATTAAAAACTCCTACTTAACTGGACAAAGCGCTTTCGCTTCCTTTGAACAATTAAGACTAACCAAGTTTAACCAAAGGTTGGACGACTTTCGATCTTACCCAACAAAAATAAAGTGCAGAAAACTTGTGCTAAAAATAAGAATAACCCCTAAGCATTTCTATCGACACATTGTATGGAATATTACTTTAACTATGATCCTTACATTCTAACCTTTAAGATTTAGCCGGACATGGAAACGTAAATAGACATGTTGAAATAGATCATGTTAAAGTAAATTCTTAAAAAGGTTTTGAAAGTAAAGCGAGTGCGAGAAAATAAAGAAAGTAAAGCGAGTGCGAGAAAATAAAGAAAGTAAAGCGAGTGCGAGAAATAAAGAAAGTAAAGCGAGTGCGAGAAATAAAGAAAGTAAAGCGAGTGCGAGAAATAAAGAAAATAAATGCTGAACTTTTAAATGAAACCTGCTCCAAATCGGAGGCTTTAAATCTGGTACAACTGGAAATAAATGACTGGAAATGAAAATGGCGGCAGGATTAACTTCTACTAGAGTGCTCCAAACTTGATTACAGACTCGATCAAACAGTGTGATAACTCCCCGATGTGAGAAGTTTATCACTTTACAATACTGGAAAATAACATGGAAGGACAAAAGTGCCCCCCAACTTCTTTTGGGAGGGAAGTCAAACGACAAAGGTGGCGCCTGCCATGTGAACCAAAGGAGAAAGAAGTGGAGACCATGGCAGTTGACAGCAGTTGACTCCTATCTAAGTCATGGCCTACCCTATGGCGCCCGCCATGGTAGATGCCATGTGTACAATTTCCTCAAAAGCTGGTTTTCTTGCTCGTTTTTCTTCATTTCTTCACGAGGAGCTCTGGAAATACAAAGAACCTGAAAACAAAACAAAACACAAGCATAACACAAGAAAATAGCAATAAAATCCTAAGAAACATGTGCAATCCGAGTCAAATACGTAGTGTGTTTCAGTGTTATCACTTATGCCAATTCAGAACTGTCGCGGTTTCTTGACCTTCAAGTTATCTTGGACTTGCTTCAAAGCTTCGTCCAAGAACAATACAACAACCATTACCTACAGGTTTCTGGTTGTGTCTCTGTACCTATGCCTTCCACCCTGCATCCCATAATACAGAATGGAGACTTACAGCTCCTAAGAGAGCCAACGACTCTCAAACCCTAAACCCTTATTCAACACAAAGGAACCAGGTTACAAAGTTACAAGTGATACAAAACATACAGTTCTTAAACCCTAGGTCTAAGTCTCCTTATATAGTCTTCTGTTGTCTTGGGCCTTCAATCGTTTCTCCTTTATCCACTCTGCAAATTTGCACCAAATCTTTTGACAGATTTGTTAAGTAATTAAACCTGCTGTATTAGTAAGATGTCAGAACATCTTTCTCGACATCTTTAACCTTGAGCAAACTTCTTCATCTTTATCATAATATTGTTTTACCAAAATTTCTTCAAACCACAGGAGCTTTCAATCTCCCCCTTTTGACAAATTTTGGCTAAAACATTCCCTTATGTGCTGGATAAGCGAGGTTGACGAAGGTCCTTGAGTCCCTTCATCTTGAGAGTTACCTTTCTGATATCTTCTTCCATAATTCGAGAAAGAGCTTAAATAGTCGTGACATGGAGTACATAAACTATGTAACTCAGATCACAAGTCACAACCTATTTTTCAACTCAGATCACAAGACACAAAAGAAACGCAAAAAGAAACAAGTTAAGATGTCAGGGCATCTTATCCAGCATTCTTGGAGAACACCAAAAACAACATAAAAATATCTTCCTTCTTTCCTTCTTCTCCCCTTTTTTAGCCAAAACTTTGCAAAAGTGACCAAGAAACCCCAAATCCAGATACAACATACCCAAAGTTTGAGAAATTCTATCGATCACTAAACAGGAAGGATGAGACTAGGATAAATCGATACAGTCTTATTTATAGCCGAGCAAATTCCTTAGGAAGTAACGAACCGCAGAAAATAACTCTGGTCAATTCAAAGATCCATTATTCAAGGAAACTTACTCCACTAAATGCTCACCGGCCAAGACTGTTGACTGTTCCTTTTTAAGAACACCGACCAACAAACCTATTACATGCAACATGTTTTATACCAATGTCCTGACATCATGTCAGACATTGTCTATTCTTCCCAGACACTTCTTCTGATTTGACAATACAGAGACTTCTTCACAAATATATGATCCCAGTCTGCAAGAGAAAAATAAATTCTCCCAGACTCAGTCAATGATTCTTAAGCATCCAATAAGAACCATTCAAGTATGCATTGCCAAGTTTCCCACAACTTGTAACAATACTCTAATGTCAAGACATCCTCTTTGACATATCAGTTTACTTGACGCACAAATGCAAATTGGAACTACAACAATAATGTCAAGCCATCTTGACATCTCAGTTTGCTTGACGCACAAATGCAAACTGGAACTTCATCTCAGATCAAGAGGCCTCTCCCCCTGACTAAGGTAACTGGTGCTTCTCTACTGAACACCCAAGCTAATGACTGGAAAACATAAGACGAATCTTCATGTCTTCAAGAGCGCACCCTCTATTCAACACACCTTCTAAACACAATCATTAACTCTCTTATTGTTCCCTCTGACAAGAAACAATAATCACTCACACATGATCACTATCATGCTACCCGTGAGGAAGTACGTATACCAACCATAATAAACTCTTGGCTTGAGATCAAAGTCTCATTGATCCCCCTCATCCTACAACCATCTACACACCACACAAACTCCTCTTGAATTCTCATATATAGACCTCCAGCTGCTTGAGGCACAAACCAATTGAATCAGAATGCTTCACATTCCTCAAAGAGACGCACAGGGCCCCTTAGTTTGTTATAATGATGTCAGCTATCGTATGTATGCTCCATAACTTCACAGCTGCTAAACTGATCCACTACTAGCATGACTTGCTCCAAGGGCTCCAATGTCGTATGCAAGATTTTCCACTGACCTCACCCATCCAACAATAGAGATAAACCCCGCAATCCAAGATAGTCATTCCTATCATTCTCCTGTATGATAACCTGGAATACTTCTGATTTATGGTAAATCTCCACTTCTGAACGCATTCAGGAAATAGACTTCCATGCAATTAACACATGATCCACTTCAGTCTTCACAAATACTTACATCCTCCTTCCAAGGGACCCTTATACTCCATCATTCTCCCGGATGATCATGTAGATACTTCTTGGACACGATGCAAGTAACCAGTTCATCACAGAACCTGAAATCCTTCACCAAGGATAACTAACCCAAAGATGTTCTAACATCAGTTAGGACATCTTCCACACATCACAGACACCACACACCATGGTTCTTGATATACTCCACCACTAGACTTACAATCAGCATAGTAATCCATAGAGCTGAAGAACTTCAGACAACACTGCGCCACCAGCTTGAATAAGAACTCCAGAAAGAGAGAAATAAACTCTCATCCACCAAAGAAGGTATGCTTCCATCCTCCACACAGAACTTTTGCCACAAGCTCTCGGAGAACCAGAACCTTCAATAATTTCAACTAACTACTCTTCTACAAAAGAGAAATCAGTTTCAAGCATCCTGCTTGAACGCACATTATGAAACCAATCAAATGCCACCTTTTGATTGACCTCACTCATCTTCAGAACTCCCACAAGATACCCTGATCTACTAATGAAATCAGATCTTCAAGTCACATGAACTACTTGCCCTATAGCAAGACATCTTGGATCCACCAAGCCTCTTAGTCACGTAACATCTTCTCATCCACAGCTCCCGCAAACTGCATGAGATAGACCTTTTTGAAGAATCCATCACTCCCATTCTCCTATAGATCACCTTATCTTAAGATGATATGCCACATCACCAGCTGAGACTTCTGATGTTAAGCTAGATGTCAAAGCATTATGACATCCAACTATTGAATTCAGCTCTTCCTTCTGCCACTTAGAAGAACCTCCTCCCTTTGCAGAAACAGATTTCCATGCTCTCATAGACTTGATTCAACAACCAAGTTTTGAGTAGACAACCTCCATTCTGCTTTGAAACTCCAAAGACTTCAAACCTGCCACATCTGAATCTTTAGAAAATAAGTAGTCCAAGACTACCCCATAGCAATACCAAAGAATGCCACTTCCCTTAGTAGAGACGTCAATAGAAAGCCAGAGACAACTGCCACTTATCCTCGACCTTCACAACCAGAGCAAACACTATGCTCCAAAGCACCTAGATCAGAAATAAACTGACCCAAGCTGTAACCATCAAGATTATGATGTCTTCATAGTCTTCCATCTCCATCTTCAACATCAACACCATCTGGACAAGTCATTCACAATACTTTCCAGGAAACAGATGTTATGCCAATAATCCCAGGTCAACACCTAGGAGACTTTTGAGCGAATGCAGAACCCCTCCCATGATTCTTTAAACCTATGATGAAAAGATGTTAGAACATCTAACAGAACATCCTTAATCTTGACTTTCAAGGATAATCAATTAAATACTTATGGATTCCACAAATAGCAATTGATCTTAAATCCTTGTACACTAACCCTTCATCACTGCTGTAGCTGAGCTCCACCAGATCATGTAATGAACACTTCTAAAGTATTCAATCCTTTTTGCAAGTATCTTCTTCAAAGGACAATGTTGAGATACCAAGGTTGCCACCCTTGACTCAAGTAACTAAGACTTTCTCTGAACAAGTCTTATTTACCTCAACAATTCTTCAATCAGATTAGATTCACTCTTAGGGTCAAGAGAGATGAATCCTTCCTTGCAGTTTTTTTGGATGGTGAAAATAAATCACCTCCACTTTCTTTAGATCGTGTTTCAAAGAAACACCTTCTAGTCAGAAGAGTAACTAAAAGACTCCAAATACACGACATAGATGTCTTTATGAGTGGACTTGAGAGAATTCTCAAGTATCTTTGACAACCTAGCCGACCAAACATTTATCAAACTCCTAGAGCAAGAACCTGATAAACTTTAACTCAACTCCTCTCCTCTTCAACTGACTCAAACTGCACTAAGAAACCAAGCTTCTAAGTACCAAGTCACCATACCAGATATCGAACCACAACTTCCTTTATTCCATCGCTCCTGACTCTGGAATAAAAGAACACAAATATCTTCAAATATAGAGGCCGACGATTGAGACTTTCCACCAACTGTCTTCAGTAACAACTCCAGAATCCCATAATTCTAGAGCTCTTCCATCATAAACACATGCAGCGGGACCAC
The DNA here is from genome assembly GCA_022829125.1 of Lathyrus tuberosus. Lineage (NCBI taxonomy): Eukaryota > Viridiplantae > Streptophyta > Magnoliopsida > Fabales > Fabaceae > Lathyrus > Lathyrus tuberosus. The sequence continues at coordinate 8,921,020 of JALAZF010000141.1, read as the reverse complement.
CAAGGAACAAATCCTGCTTGCCCTAATAAGATTTCACACCATCTTATAAGACACACCAATAAGAGAACTAGCCACTTCTCTTGTAGTTGTTGTAGAATCTCCTCAGCAACATGAACAACCTCCGGGTTGCTCCCTTCGATCCAGAACATCCATCTCATCCATTAATACCCTTGAGTATGTCTGAGTTGATTGATTTGATCTCCAAAACTCCTCCTTATTTAAACGCTATAAAGTATTTCCCAAAGATCTCATCCAGAACCAGACATGATGCCTGCTCTGATACCAATTGAAATTCTTGCCTATGCAGATAGCAGATGTCCTAACAGATGTCAAGACATTGTGCTGCATAATCTCTTAAACTTGGAGGCGCAACAACAGACTGTTACCTTGAATATCAGAACTGTACACTCTCAGATGTCACGACATCTGATCCAACATGTCAGTCAAGAACATTAACAAAACTGTAAATTGCAGAATATTAAATAAGACAGTAATTGTTAACCCAGCTCGGTACAATTCACCTACATATGGGGGATACCAATCCAGGATGAAGACTTCCCTATCTGTAGAACTGTTACAAAGTTAAACTCCCCCGTTTACAACTTTATACCTAACATCTACCTCATGAACATCTTTACCAAGGTTAAACTCAACCGTTTACAACCTTGATATGAGATACCCTACTCACATCCTAATCACAACCTGTGATATCTCTGTCTTCTGCCAATTCAGAACTGTCGCGGTTTCTTGACCTTCAAGTTATCTTGGACTTGCTTCAAAGCTTCATCCAAGAACAATACAACAACCATTACCTACAGGTTTCTGGTTGTGTCTCTGTACCTATGCCTTCCACCCTGCATCCCATAATACAGAGTGGAGACTTACAACTCCTAAGAGAGCCAACGACTCTCAAACCCTAAACCCTTATTCAACACAAAGGAAGTAGGTTACAAAGTTACAAGTGATACAAAATGTACAGTTCTTAAACCCTAGGTCTAAGTCTCCTTATATAGTCTTCTGTTGTCTTGGGCCTTCAATCGTTTCTCCTTTATCCACTCTGCAAATTTGCACCAAATCTTTTGACAAATTTGTTAAGTAATTAAACCTGCTGTATTAGTAAGATGTCAGAACATCTTTCTCGACATCTTTAACCTTGAGCATACTTCTTCATCTTGATCATAATCATGTTTTACCAAAATTTCGTCAAACCACAAGAGCTTTCAAATAAGATGATGAAGGAGTGTTGAAAAGTAATTAGGGGGTGTTTTATCGTATCCACGGGGATTGAATGTATATTGCCGCCGTTCTATAGTCAAAAGCGTTTCAAACTTTATAGTAACAAATAGTTTGGTTTTTCATTTCGGATCATTTGCATAAAATTTAGTAATCAACGGTAAAGAAATTGGTTTTAGGGTTTTGGTAAAAATATGTCAAGATTAGGTTTCGGTAATCCATTTCGTACGTATTTCCTCGATTAAGGATGTGAACTTGTTAACGACAAATATAACCACATATCCTCTCAACATGATTATCTCTAACACTTGCTGTGGGATTCATCATATTGATCGTTTGATGATCTCTCACCCAAACTACCAATATGATAACATTCAAGATTGATATTTATGAACATCAACATTCAAAACTATCTCTAGCCTTATAAATATTGATGGATTGAAACTTAGGTCAAGTTTTACAACATATCTCTCAATCATGAAATAAAACAAAATATACAATGTAAACAAAGTTTTTCTTCTATATTTATCATAAACAAAGTTCACAAACTTACAATCAAGATCAATACATACAAAATGATGGATTACCTACCACTAATCTTGACACAATATGTGTTTAGCTACACATATTCATGGTAACTTGCTTCACAAGTTTTGGGAGGAGATTAAAAAGCATTCACGTCGAAGAATTGAGATCGGATGCAAATCCAGCTTCTCTATGTGAAAAATCACTCTTTGATGAAGAAAACTCAGAAAATTATGTTTTGGTGTGAAATGGTGAAGTTATGATCCCAATAAAGTGCAAAAATCTATTTATAGTATATTTGAAAATAGACCCATTCGCAATGCGAATGATCTGTTCGCCTAGCGAATGAAGAAAAATGCCACCTGAAGTGCCACTGATAAGCTAAACTGCCCCTGCTGTCTGCATAAGTTCGCAAAGCGAACATTGGGTCCTTTTGCTACTGCCTCAGCCAAGAGTTCCTCGCAAGGTGCTTCGCAAAGCGAATGATTCTGCGTACATTCGTAGGGAGTTCGTAAAGCGAACTTTAGTCCCTTTTCCTACTGTCCAAGTCTGGGACCATTCACTGGGGACATCGCCAGTTGTTCGCAAAGCGAACGTTCGCTTGCAGCGAACTAGCTGAAGTTTTCCTCTTTCTTTGGCAGCTTGCATCAATTCTTTTGTGTCTTCTTTCTTTGATCAATTAGTGCACTTTCATGCACAATAGCACACATATTACAAGCACCAAAGGTATAAATACAATGTTTGAAGAACAACAACAAATCATGAGTAAAATCCACAATTTCACATAGAAAAACTTGAAAAATGTCAAGTATCAAATACAAATATATAGCATGTTTAACATCTAACAAACTCTCCCCAACTAGCTCTTTGCTTGTCCTCAAGCAAAGTATGCCTCTCATTGAAAAACAAGAGGGTTTTCTCAAGCATTTGATTCAACCAAGAAAAGATAAACGACTCAAATAAACAACAATTGTAACAAAGCAACAACTACACAATCCTAGAATCGACAATGCAAAAGAACTTGATTCTTAAACAAATCTTAGACAATGTTTCAAGAGACAACTAAATAATCATGCTCATGTCACTCTAACACTCCTCTTCAAAAAAGGATTGAAGGAAAACACGCATACAAACGCGGGACAAATTCGCTCAAATGACAAATGATGCAAACACAAAGCAATTCATACGATATCTAAACGATCACATAAGAAATCATGGAAGCAAAAGATCACTAAGGGCTTTTAAGGTTGTAGCTTGGTCGGGTTTACAACAAAGGGACATTTCTAAAGGCCATTGAATCGAAATTTCCGATGCACAAGAACATTCACTATACAAGGTATTCACAAACATCTCAACTTCATTCACCAATTTTTCACCTTTATCACCAACCTTCTCAAACTTCCTTATGCACAATTATTGGACTATATTTTTCTCATTCAAGCAAGCATTCTTTTTCTCTTTTTTTTTATATATATACATATTCACTTTTTCTTTTTCTTTTCATGCTTGCTTGAATTTTTCAAAAGTTTGAGCAATTTACCATTCTTCTATTTCATTCTCCCCAACTTATTTTCAACTAAACCTTAAGTGAATGCTCAATAAAAACAAGGTTCAAGAAAAAAAATTTAGAAACTCTCAAAAATTCAATGATGAACTTGATTTTCAAATTATGTACAACACAATGTTCATCACTAAACGAGATCTAAACTATTTAGGCTCAAAGGGCTAACGAATACTCGCTACTCACAGGTAAATCACTGTTTGGAAATGGTTGTGCTCAATATCAACAAGTGGCTTGATCATTTCTAAAACTTCCACAATATCACACAAATCACAAGATAAAGCATGAATTAAAAGTATAAGACAACATTCATCATCAATCCAATGCATTTAATAAACCAAGGAGGTTTCTAAATTTTGTAGTTTTTGGACCTAAATGACACAAGCAATCAATAAAGTTGTAACAGGAAACACAATTTCATTTGTACAAAGACAAAAAGTTCTAACACATTCTAAATTCTAGAAATAGGTAACTATGTACCTTGTCAATAATATCATGCTTAGAATACTATCATAGCCATCTCATTTGGAGAAATCTTCTTTTATGAACACAACACCAACCTAAAATTCTTCAAGTTAACATCAAAAGATGAAAATATTAAACTTCCACAAGCATACCAACATAACATAACACAATAAAAAACTAAACTAAAAATGAAATAAAATTGAACAACTTTTAAGTGAAAATATAGTACTAATAATAATAGTGTCAAGGAGTAAAAACACCACAAAAGTCATAAGTACCACAAAAGGGTAAAAGTATGTCAAATCCAAAATAATCCACAAAGTGGACAAAGTACAATACTACCAACTGATACAAAAAGCAATATAACATAAAACATAAGAAAACTTCACTTTGACGCGCAAAGGAAGTACAAAATCATAGCAACAAAATCAGTCCTCCTCGGACTCTGAACCAGACACCTCTACCTCTTTATCTTCTGAACCATAAACAGAACCAGTAACCTCAACATCATCACCATCACCATCCTCCGCCTCATCAGCATCATCAGGACCAGCCGCATCTGCTCCCCCTCCGAAAACTGGCCTAGCCTCAGGCCAGTCAGCATGAGCAAAATATTGCTCCCTTGTCATCAAAGTGTGATCAGCGGCGGGTTCACGGATCTGAAGCTGAAGTACATGCATGGAGTCGTGTAAGTCCATCACCGCGCACTGAGAAGCCACCATCCAATCCCAGTTATACTGGAAGATCTCCTGCTGATAAGGATAGAAACTTTGCGACCCAGAAGCACCCGACCCATCGCCAGCCCCTCTGCCGACATTAGCACCAGCAGTCTCACCCCTCGCCCCCTTAGGCTTACAATACTTGTCCACATAACGATCATCGATCGTAGATGGCACAGTAATCTGACGACGTGTGGGAACATCTACCCCATCATGCACACAGAGGGACATAATAAGACAAGGGAATGCAAGATGGGCATTCTTCCTAAAAGCGGAACCACCAAGACCACTCTCAACAATCGCCCTCATCTCATCAGCTATTATCCTGGATACATCAATCTCAATATTTGACAAAATACTGTGGACAAGGTGGGCAAGTGAAATAGGGATGATCGATGTATGGGACATTGGCTTGATGTTGGTTACAACCAAAAGCAAGACTAACTGCGCCAAAGGTCTCATGTCTGCACGTCGGTATCTTATGGTAACCCCAGATGGGTTGAGCTCTACAGTTTTACCCGGTCCTAAAAGATCTCTAGTCATTTTCGGAATGTCACGGTGAATATGCAAGTCTCTATGGTAGTCATCAATTTGACTAGCTCTCAATGGCAAAGAGTTTTCAAGAACGGTATTGATTATTCCACGATCAAATCTCACTACTTTTCCCCAAACAAAAGTGGTCCAACTAAAAGGCTCCCCATCATCAGGAAGGGAATTCTCATAGAATTCGCGAACCATCTCAACATTGTAGCTATCCAAAGGGGTCATCAATCTTCCCCACTTCTTCTCTTCAAGAAGTTCAGCCACCGAACGGTACTTCCCCTGTGGATTCAAGTTAAATCTCTTTTCAGGTAAAATGGTACGCCTCTCCAAAGTCATGTATCTTGTTGCCTGCTTTGCTCCTTTGAATCGATCACTATCAAACTAAATTGGTACTTGTCGCGAAGTGCTGGCCTTTATTTTCTTTGCAAGATTCATCTTAGGAGCCATCTGCACAAATTACCAGAAAAACAACAAGCACCAGAAAAGCAGTTCATTAAAACAGGAGCAAAAACAAAAATCCAACTGAGGTAACATAAAACAAATTCAAGATTCTGATATGTTCGCAGCAAAGTTCGCAAAGTGAAGGCTGGCAAACATTCGCCCCAGATTCGTAAAGCGAGGTTCTGGCGAACGCTCGCCCAATTTCGCAAAGCGAACTGGACAGTGAACCCGCGATTTTTTTCAAAAATACCACCATCCAAACTTTCCAACATCAGAATTGTTTTCACAATACCGCCTCTATTCTAAAATTTACACAGAATTCAACATGCAACAACAAAGAAACCTTAAGACAGAGGTGAAAACCTAGAATCAACAATGTCTCTAATGTTCAAATCACAACCCTAACCACAATGTCTAATCAGAAATTAACAGAAAGAAAACGAGATTCAAACCTGAACTTGATTGCTTGGGGGGGAACATAGTGAAAATTGAGATGAACAAAGCAAACGTGAACCGTGCTCTTGAGGGTGTGTTTGTGAGAGAGTCAAGAGTGAGAATGACAAAGGGACTAGGGTTGCCTCTCACTATCAAAAAATAAGATGGGTCATGGGCCCAAGTGTCTGGCCCACCCAAAAAGCAAAAACTCCCTTTTTAATGAGCTGGCAGCAGAAACATGTACGCCTGTCTCGCTGAGTTCGCAAAGCGAACAAGCCAGCGAATGCTCACCCCAGATTCGCAAAGCGAAATCTGCCAGCGAACATGACAGGTTTTTGAAAAAAATTCTGCATTGCTGCCACTTGTTAAACCAATTCTAAACATCTTAAATCATTAAAACAACAACGGAAGCAATAAATACTTACAATGTTGGGGTGCCTTCCAACAAGCGCTTGTTTAACGTCGGCTAAGCTCGACGATCCAGAGGCTTGACACCTCGAAACCAAAAGCTAAGGAATTGGCTTCCGAGAAAAACAAACTTTGTGAATAAGAACTTCAACCGTTATCATGTTCTTTCTTTGATCCCCTTTTTTTCAAGAAGGAAAAATCCCAACATGATCGCAACATGGCCACTTTCGCATCTTCATCCTTTTTCTTCCACAAAGCCTTTCTTTCTAATTATTTCTTTTTATGATCACTTTCATCTACTTGATTTGCATACATCACTCCTTTGAATAATGTAAAACAAGCTTCTGCCTCTTTTCCACTATCCTTGATTCGCACCTTCATTATGCCTTCATAAACATCCACCAACATTTTGGCGATTTTCATGAACGGTCTTCCAAGAATAATTGGCATATCTTCATCCTCATCCATGTCAATGATCACAAAATCAACCGAAAACAAGAATTTGTCCACTTTTACAAGCACATCCACCACAACACCATGAGGACGAGTCCTAGACTTATCCGCAAGTTGTAATGTCATGGTTGTTGATTTCACTTTCATATTTTCAAGTCTTTTAACCACAGACAAAGGAATTAGATTGATACTAGCACCCATGTCAACCAAAGCTTTACATTTAAAATCATTACCTATAGTAATAGGTAAAGCTACTCTTCCCAGATCTTGCTCTTTCCGCGGAAGCACACTTTGAATGATGGCACTACACTCGGCATTGATATCAATGTTATCTTTGTCCGTGCACCTCTTCTTTTTAGTAAGTATATCTTTCATAAATTTGACATACTTAGGCATTTGTTCAAGAGCTTCAGAGAAAAGAACGGTTACTTGCAAACGACTAAACAATTCTAAGAATCTCGCGTAATGCCTATCGTTCTCTTTTTTCTTAAGAGCAGGGGGATATGGTAATCTTTTTTGTAAAACTTCCTTTTCATACTCCTTTCTTTTTCTTTCTTTTTTCTTCCTCACTTCTTCATCATTCTTTTCAACTACACCATTTTCATCATTTTTTTCAACTACACCATTTACATCTTTTTTTTCAACTTCCTCGAATACAATATCATTTTCCTTTTCGACTACCACCTCTGTGAGGGCTAAGGTCTCTCATCCATTTTGGTTTTAATGATGTCAACAAATAATATAGTTATTAGGTTGTAATTTGAGTGGTATCACTTCATTGTCGGGAAAATTGCATCTAACCATCAATTTTCATGTGTCTAAACATATAGGGAGAAGTCTACATAATTTCTACATGTGTATGATCATAATATTGATGTTTGGCATACTTGTTTCGAGTCTTGGTAAGAAAAAACGTGCAGAAAAATGAATTTTTGAAAATTTGCAGGTCTTGAGTCGACTCAAGGTAAGTATGAGTCGACTCATGCTAGTCTGAACAAATTTTGTGAAAAGTTCGGGAAAGCGTACGCTGACCCCCTGTTGCATGCGGTCGACGCATGCTTCTGGGAATTTTATTTTCTGCAAAATCTGCAGACTTGCGTCGACGCAAGGTGTGGATGGGTCGACGCATGGCTTCCAAATTTGCACAGACAATCCTGCAGGACAACTCACGCCGACCCTTATTAAAATGGCGGTCAACCCAACTCTGCCTGAACTGATTTTTTGCATTTCATTTTTTCTGTTATTTCTGTTACCTCATATTGTGGGTCACATTAATCATTATAAATAGTTGGGTCAGCTCACATTTCACAACAACAAGAAACATGAAAATTCATACCAATCTTTCTCTTCATCTTCATCTTCAACCTTGAGTAAACAAACAATTACACATAATCATTTTTGTTTGTGTCGCCCATTGTTTTGAAGTGATAACGTTCAGAATTAGGAAGTGTGTGATCTTCATTTCTGGGTTGAGAATTGGTAGGTGTTTCTTGAATAAAACCCTAGGTTTTGTCCTCCAAGAATCAAGGAGATTTTGGGGGTTTTTGGCATAAATTGTTTCGTTCTACAGGGATTCAGCCGTGCGAAGGTATCCGAAGAACAGAGCATTCTTTCGGTTTAGTAGTTACAGTCGGAGGATCGTAGAAGAAAGGTTTGGGGATTGAATTGCGGAACATCGAAATCGACCGAGTGAAGGTAATTGAAGAACGGTGGTTTCTTTCAAATTAGTAGCGTGGGACGGTGATTCGTTCAACCTAATTCGAGGCACTTGATTCGTCATGAATCAAGGGGAGAGAAGACTCTGTATCAACAATCAAAGACGTTTGAGGGTTTGGATGTCCATTGTTCTTCTCTTGTATAAACAATTTACAAACGGCAATTTATATATATCTCAATTCCATTTGTGGAATTAGGGGAAGAGGTACCCATAGCGAGGACGATTGGGGAACTGCCTAATCAAATCGTGCTTATCCTCTCTTTCCCTTAACTCTTTACATTTAATATCATTCAAATTTGTGAAGTTTAAATTGATCGAAATTTCTGAGGTAGTGTTATATTGAGCTGTTAAATTGTTTTGTAAATTTGATACAATCCCTTGGATTGTATTTAGGAGCAGCTCAACATCACATTACTTTGAAATATGCACTTAGTGTGTTAACGCACACCAAGTGTTCGATAATTTGTTTCAACGCAAAATCGAACGCATTTGCAATTTATTGTTTGTCGATTTATCTCGTTGGATTGGATTAAACATCAAGCAAGTAAAACATTGTTGATTGCGTTTAAATTGTGTTAATCAATCTAAATTTTTCTCATCCATAATTCATTCCCAATATTGTCGTGCATATCCGATCCTTTTAGTTGAGGTTCGTTGTAGACGTGTGATTCAGTGGTTGCTTCTGTTAAAAATTTTAAAACCAATTTTTGGTAACCATTTGCGTGTAGAAATTTGTGGGATCTATTCACCCCCCTTCTAGATCCTAGCCATCGTCTAACAAGTGGTATCACGAGCTCCGGTTTATCTGGTGCTTCGGTAAAACTTCTTGGATCATGGTGAACGAACCTAAAGGGGCTTATAATAGAGCTCCAGTTTTTACAGGCGAGAATTACAGCTACTGGAAGGATTGTATGCGCGTCCATATAAATTCCATGGATCGGAAGGTTCGGAACGTTATTTTAAACGGACCTATGGAAATTACAATGACTAACGCTGAAGGCGTTGTCGTTCCTAAACCCGAAGCTCAATGGAATGAGGAGGACGAGAAAAAATACAGCTATGATTGGAAGACTCGGAATATTTTGATCTCCGCTTTGGGAGTTGACAAATATTATCGAGTCTCTCATTGTGAAATGACCAAAGCCATGTGGGATGCTTTACAAGTAGCCCACAAGGCACTAATGATGTTAAGATGGCCCGTATCAACACACTAACGCAAGAGTTCGATCTTTTTTACATGAAGCAAGGGGAAACCATTGCGGATATGCAAAAACGATTTACTCACATTATCAACAAATTGCATGTACTTGGTAAACCAATTCCAAACGAGGTTGCTGCTAATAAAATCTTGAGGTGTCTTAACAGGGAATGGCAACCGAAGGTCACCGCGATCAAGGAGGCCAATAATCTAGCTACTCTAGACCTCACAACATTATTTGGTAAACTCGATGAGCATGAGCAAGTGCTCATTAGCTTGGATAGACATGAGAAGAGTATAAATAAAGAGAAAACAAAAGATACAGAGAAGAAGTCGATTGCTCTTAAGGCTTTTTGTTCAAAGTCCACATCTCAAGAGCAAAGTGATGATGAAACCAATAATGACGAAAATGATGAATCTGATGATGACATGAGCCTATTTGTGAAGAGATACAATAGTTACGTTCGGAAGAATGAAATTCAACACTCGGATAAAAATCTAGTCAAATTTCAGAGGCAATCTAGAAATGAAGGCAATAAGAATGGCAAGGTAAAAGGGACGTGTTACAATTGTGGAAAATCCGGGCACTACAAGCCGGATTGTCAATCACTTAAGAAAGACAAGGATAAGGATAAGGATAAGAGTCGTCAACACAAAAATTCCAACAAATCTTGACGAGCATACATCGCTTGGGAGAGCGATAGTGAGTCGAAAAAAGATGACAGCTTAAGTGACGAAAGTGAATCCGTTAATCTATGTCTTATGGCACGTCACGACAAAAAGAAAGAGGTAAAACACTCTAAATATGATCAATTTAATACTATGTCTCATTTAGAATTACAAAAGGCTTTTGATATGTCGCACTACGAGGCTAAGGAAGCATTTCAACGCTTAGCCTCAAATAAAAAGATTTTCTCATATTTGGAGAAAAAGGTTTCCGATTCCGAAAAGGAATTGGAAGCTCTTAAAAACTCCATAGTGGACACATCAAAAGCTAAGGTTGAAGAGGACCCTACCTCTTGGTTCAATTGGGGCTGTGACACTTGTCACATTTGGCAAAAAGAGGTGAGAACCCTTAAGGCCAAATTGGACAAGTCTCTTAAGCCAAAAGTTACGTTTGCTATTGATCGATCACATTATCGAAAAAGCATGAATAATCCGTATTAAAAGTATACGTATGTGATTCGAGATAGTGATAGCAAAGGTAAATTCCAAATGAACCGTAATTGCCTATATTGTTGTAATCCTGGTCATACTATTGCAAAATGTCGTTTTAGAAGGTTTCTTGTTCCGAAAGGCATTTACCAATGGTTTTCCAAGTGCGGTCTTGGTTTCACTCACCTTAAAGGACCCAATGAGAATTGGGTACCTACTCTCCCTTGATTGTTTTGTAGGTACAAAGTCTTGAGACCACCGAAAGAAGATGGGTTCTGGATAGTGGCTGCTCGAGACATATGACCGGAGACATCTCTTTTCATCGACTTTGTGGCGAAGAAAAAGGGGTTTGTCACCTACGGAGATAACAACAAGGGACAGATTCTTGGAAAAGGTAGTGTAGGTAACCCCTCATCTACTACTATCTCTGATGTACTTCTTGTGAAAGGCCTTAGACCCAACCTTTTAAGCATTAGTCAACTATGCGACAAAAATTATAAAGTATCATTTTTGAAAGATTGTCGCATAATTGAAGATGGTGACAAAAAGGATGTGTTTAAGGGCTTGAGGGTGAATAACGTCTATATGCTAGACTTAAATGAAGTATCGTTGAATGGCGACAAGTGTCTAGTCACTATGAATGAGGAATCATGGTTGTGGCATAGACGGTTGGCGCACATCAACTTTGATTTGCTTAACAAAATAGTCTCTAAAGACCTAGTCATCGGTTTGCCCAAAATCAAATTCACAAAGGATCATCTTTGTGATGCTTGTCAAATGGGGAATCAAACAAGGATCTCTTTTAAATCCAAAAACATTGTTTCAACTATGAGACCCCTTGAGCTCCTCCATATGGACCTCTTTGGACCATCTAGGGTTAAAATCCTAGGTGGTAACTATTATGGTTTTGTAATAGTCGATGACTTTTCTAGGTTTTGCTGGACTATTTTCTTAGCAAACAAGAGTGATACCTTTTCGGCCTTTGAACTATTTTCTATGTTATCTCAAAACAAGTTAAACACGAACATTGTGTCAATTAGAAGTGACCATGGGGGTGAGTTTGAAAATCATTTGCTTGAAGCATTTTGTGAATCCAATGGAATTGATCATAATTTTCTGTACCACGTACCCCTCAACAAAATGGGGTGGTGGAACGTAAAAATAGAGTTTTGGAGGAACTTGGAAGGACTATGATCAATGAAAGTGGACTACCAAAATATTTTTGGGCTGACGCCATAAGTACGGCTTGTTATGTTTTGAATAAGGTGCTCATCCGGCCTATTCTAAACAAGCCACCGTTTGAACTTTTAAAAGGGCGTAAGCCAAATATCTTTCACCTTCATGTATTTGGTTGTAAATGTTTCATGTTAAACAATGCAAAAGAGACTCTTGGTAAGTTTGATGCCAAGGCCGACGAGGGTATTTTTCTTGGATACTTTCAGTTAAGTAAAGCGTATAGAATTTATAATAAGAGGTTACGTGTAGTTGAAGAGTCAGTTCATGTTACTTTTGATGAGTATTATCCAAGAAATGTCGGAGAAGGTAGTTCTTTTCATGGTGTAGGTGTACCTACTGAAGACATACTCAAGGACATTGATAAGGGAACTGATCAGCCTAAAGCAGTGCGTATTGAGGAGGAAAAGGATCACCAACCAATGAAGAGTGAGGAGGATCATCATTCTGATAAAGATGAACTTACTCCAGCTTGGAAGTCTTCCAAATACCATCCAATTGACAACATTCTCGGTGATATCTCTAAGGGAGTAACCACTCACTCTAAACTTAGTAACTTTTGCTATTACTCTGCTTTTGTGTTACAAGTTGAGCCTAAAAACGCAAAGGGGGCGTTACTCGATGAGCATTGGTTTTTATCATTGCAAGATGAACATAATCAATTCAGGAGAAATGAGGTTTGGGACCTTGTCCCTCCTCCGCGAGGTCATCAAGTAATCGGCACCCGATGGGTGTTTAGGAATAAACTTGATGAAAATGGAGTTATAACACGTAACAAAGCGCGGCTTGTAGCGTAAGGCTATATCCAAGAGGAAGGAATCGACTATGAGGAAACTTATGAGCCGGTTGCCCGACTCGAGGCTATACGCCTTTTACATGCTTATGCTTGCACTAAGAACTTAAAATTATTCCAAATGGATGTTAAAAGTGCTTTCCTTAATGGTTATATAAATGAAGAGGTTTATGTTGCCCAACCTCCGGGTTTTGAGTCCCATGAATATCGCGATCATGTCTATAAACTCAAACGTGCTTTGTACGGACTCAAACAAGCCCCTAGGGCTTGGTATGAACGTCTAAGCAAAATTTTACTTGATCAAGGGTATTTAAGAGGGAAGGTTGACACAACCCTCTTTATTAAACGTCAAGGAAAACATTTAATCTTGGTACAAATTTATGTTGACGATATTATTTTGGGGTCTACTAACATGACTTTGGTCAAGGAGTTTTCTAGTTTGATGTAGGGGGAGTTTGAAATGAGCATGATGGGGGAGCTCAACTATTTCCTCGGATTGCAAATCAAACAACTCGAAGAGGGCACATTCATGAGTCAAACGAAATATTGTCTTGAGCTTCTTAAACGTTTCGATATGCTAAAATGCAAAGCAATAGATACTCCAATGCCTACTAGTGCAAATCTTGATCGTGACGAGAATGGTAAGGATGTAGAGGTAAAAAGGTATAGAGGTATGATTGGATCTCTTCTTTATCTTACCGCTTCATGTCCCGATATTATGTTTTGTGTATGCATGTGTGCGAGGTATCAAGCACATCCCAAGGAATCCCACCTAAAAGCAGTTAAGCGCATACTTCGATACCTCTCCGGTACTCTAAAGTATGGGCTGTGGTATTCCAAAGATAGTGTTTGTTCCTTAGTTGGCTATTCCGATTCCGAATTTGCCGGGTACAAATTGGATAGGAAAAGTACTAGTGGCACGTGTCACTTTTTCGCAAATTCCTTGGTGAGTTGGCATAGCAAGAAACAGGTTTCCGTTGCTTTGTCAACAGCTGAGGCGGAATACGTTGCCGTCGGTAGTTGTTGTGTTCAAGTCCTAAGGCTTAAACAAAAATTACTTGATTTCAATCTAAAACTCGAGCGTATTCTCATTTTGTGCGATAACACTAGTGCTATTAACCTAACTAAGAACCCCGTATTACATTCACGCACCAAGCATATCGAAATACGTCATCATTTCCTTAGGGACCATGTAGAGAAAGGTGATGTGGTATTTAAGCATGTTGACATAAAAATCAACTTGCTGACATTTTTACAAAACCACTAGCCACAGAGCCTTTCTTTCACATCCGTAGGGAACTAGGCGTTCTTGACATCTCGGATCGTGTTTGATATTCCTCTAAGATAGTTTGTCTTCACATATATATATATATATATATATATATATATATATATATGCTTGTTTATGTTTTGTCACTAATAATGCAAAAATCCATTGAGCTATATGTGAGGGCTCTCAACTTTCATCATGATCAAGGTAATATCGTTCTGTGTTGAAGATTTTTTTTTGGTATATGTACCATGTTGAGTGTTTTACAATTGATGTTTATTACATGTTTTAGCATATATTATTCATTTGGATGTTTGATCTATGTGTTTGCATGTTTATTTATCTTATTTTGGAACATTTTTATGCAAAAATATGAATTTTTCCATGTTTCACTTGGATGAGCCGACCAAACCATGCTATGGGTCGACTCATGAACTGAAATCTCTATTAAGGAAAACAACCAGGTTAGCTCGCGCCTACCTGCGGTCGGCGCATCTAGAATTTTTAAAATTTTTCAAAAACACGTCAGCTTGCGCCGACGCATCCTATGCTCCGGTCGACGCACACCTGACGGATTCTGAATCCCTTTTATTGGGAATGCGCGCGCTGACCTAATGTTTCTCAATTGCACTACATATCTTCAATACACATTATTTTTCATCATTGCATGTCATAAAATCTGAGTCTTCTTGGTCTTCTCCACTCCTTCTCTTCCAACTTCTCATTCAACTCCATTAAACCTTCATCAAAACCCATCAAAACTCATAAAACTCAAAACCCACAAAGTTTGATTCACAAGGGTTATAAAAAGAGGGTTTCACAAGGTTTTTGGAAGCAAGCACTCCATCAATTGTTCATCATTTGAGCACTATTCTCCGCACACTGTTCATCATCTTCCACATTTCTTCAACAATGGCTTCTCGACGTGCAACGGGTAAAAGAACCACTAGAGCTTCAACATCAAGAGCTGGAAATCCTTCAACTCCGGTAAACGCTATGTCTTTACTTTCTGATGCTCTGTCTGAGTCCTTCAATAATGACTTTCGCAACCGGGCTGTTTTCACCAACATGTTTACTATTCCTTGATGGCTCCGAATTATCATCTTACCAAGGTAATTGACATGTTGAACGCTCAGAATTTTGATTACTTTCTTGAATGTGATGATAAGTTTAATTGTGATCTGGTCCGCTTATTCTACTGCGGGATTGAAGGAAAATTTGAAGCTATGGATTTTACCTATTCTATGAATAATGCACCTCATTCTATGAACAATGCTGTTATGACTAGTTTGTTCGGTTCATAAACTGATGAAACTCTTCCTCAAGTGATGGACACCAAATTTGTTGCCAACTATGAGTTTAAGACTGCTTTGAACTCTATGTTGCGTGAACCATACTCAGATGATGTTGTAGTGAACGAGTTGTTTCCGAAAAATGTCACAACAGATCATCTGAAATTTGCTGATCGCATTCTGCAGTGGATTGTCTCTCGCATTCTAGAGTGGATAAAGATGAGGTTCATCTTATCTACATTCTGAAGAACAAGATCAAAATTAATTGGCCATATTATTTCACATACCGTATGTTTTCTCTTCGCGACTCCACAAAAGGTACTGCTTTGGGTTATGCATCATGTATTCAAAATATTTTGAATAAGGCTGGTATCTCTGTTCCGAACATTCGCTATGTCACCATTTCATCTGAGCATCAATTTCAGCAAAAGACTCTAACCATGATGGGTTATGCTTGGGATCCGGTTGAAAATGAGTACAAGTACAAATTTAGATCAACTCATCCATTTCCTAATGTTCCTGAAGATCAGGATATTGTGGAAGGACATGAAAATGACAACCAAGGTAATGACAATGCTGATGTGAACATTAAAGATGAA
This sequence comes from Lathyrus tuberosus, assembly GCA_022829125.1. NCBI lineage: Eukaryota > Viridiplantae > Streptophyta > Magnoliopsida > Fabales > Fabaceae > Lathyrus > Lathyrus tuberosus. The sequence goes on along the minus strand of JALAZF010000141.1, from coordinate 8,904,980 downwards.
GATAATGCAGCATGGATGGGTTACGCTCAACCAGAGGAGAGTTCTGATGATCAGGGCTGGGGTCAATGGAAAAACAACAGTTGGACTGCTCCTCCAACAAAGTGATGAATATGATTGGCAACAGCCTGAATATTCTACTCCTCCGACTTCGCAGCCTCAACAAGACTTCCAGGCCTCTGAAGAAATTTTGGCCATGCTGAACCAGATGAACCTCGAACAAGAGCAATTCATGGAATTACAAGATCATAGGTACACTGCTCAGCAAGAGAGATTTACGTCACTTTCCAATCAGCTGGCTGCTCATACGTAGAACTTTACTAGGTTTGCTGACGCCTTAATGACAAGATTCACTAATTTGGAAAATGCCATGACAGTTCAGACTCAAAATCTGACCAACAGTTTGGGCATACTCAACAACACCGTGATCGAGCTGAATCAGTCCCTCGAGGAGCTGCCACCACCTGCCCACCATTACCGGGGAAGAGGTCACCCATTTAGGGGGAGGAGACCATAGAGACTAGCATCATTACTAGTGCATCATCTTGTTTGTGTTTTTGATTCTATGTTTTGTTCTTTGGATTGCATGTTATTTCCGTTTGTTTAATTTGAATTTTGTTTCAGTTTGTTTTTGAATCTATGTTTTTGAACTATGGAATGAATTGTGTTTGCTTCTTGCGTTCCGTATTTATCCGTTTATAGTATCGCATTAACTGTATCATATGTGGATGCTTGTTAGTGTCGCTGTTTTGCAAATTGGTGAATGAACCATTACTTGTTATGATGATATCTCTTTGACCACCTTCTTTTACTCTTTTTGATGTTGTCAAAGGGGGAGAAGGATACTAGCACAGAAGAAAATATTAAATCAGCAGATATTAAAGTGTTAAAGATAGGGGGAGTTTCTCCGTTCTCAAATTACAAATCAAGAGAAACATAAACAGTGTTGCCATCATCAAAAAGGGGGAGTATGTGAGGGCTAAGGTCTCTCATCCATTTTGGTTTTAATGATGTCAACAAATAATATAGTCATTAGATTGTAATTTGAGCGGTATCACTTCATTGTCAGGCAAATTGCATCTAACCATCAATTTTCATGTGTCTAAACATATAGGAAGAAGTCTACACAATTTCTACATGTGCATGATCATAATATTGATGTTTGGCATACTTGTTTCGAGTCTTGGTCAGCAAAAACGTGCAGAAAAATGAATTTTTAAAAATCTACAGGTCTTGAGTCGACCCAAGGTAAGCATGAGTCGACTCATGCTAGTCTGAACAAATTTTGTGAAAAGTTCGGGAAAGTGCACGCTGACCCCCTGTTGCATGCGGTCGACGCATGCTTATGGGAATTTGCTTTTCTACAAAATCTGCAGACTTGCGTCGACGCAAGGTGTGGATGGGTCGATGCATGACTTCCAAATTTGCGCAGACAATCCTGCGGGACACCTCACGCCGACCCTCATTAAAAGGGCAGTCGACCCAACTCTGCCTGAACTGATTTTTTACATTTAATTTTTTCTATTATTTCTGTTACCTCATATTGTGGGTCACATTAATCATTATAAATAGTTGGGTCAGCTCACATTTCACAACAACAAGAAACGTGAAAATTCATACCAATCTTTCTCTTTATCTTCATCTTCAACCTTGGGTAAACAAACAATTACACATAATCATTTTTGTTTGTGTCGCCCATTGTTTTGAAGTGATAACGTTCAGAATTAGGAAGTGTGTGATCTTCATTTATGGGTTGAGAATTGGTAGGTGTTTCGTGAATAAAACCCTAGGTTTTGTCCTCCAAGAATCAAGGATATTTTGGGGGGTTTTGGCACAAATCGTTTCGTTCTACAGGGATTCAGCCGTGCGAAGGTAACCGAAGAACAGAGCATTCTTTCGGTTTAGTAGCTACAGTCGGAGGATCATAGAAGAAAGGTCTGGGGATCGAATTGCGGAAGATCGAAATCGACCGAGTGAAGGTAATTGAAGAACGGTGGTTTCTTTCAGTTTAGTAGCGTGGGACGATGATTTATTCAACCTAATTCGAGGCACTTGATTCTTCTTGAATCAAGGGGAGAGAAGACTCTGCATCAACAATCCAAGACGTTTGAGGGCTTGGATGTTCATTGTTCTTCTCTTGTATAAACAATTTGCAAACGGCAATTTATATATATCTCAATTCCATTTGTGGAATTGGGGGCAGAGGTACCTATAGCGAGGACGATTGGGGAACTGCCTAATCAAATTGTGTTTGTCCTCTCTTTCCCTTAACTCTTTACGTTTAATATCATTCGAATTTGCGAAGTTTAAATTGATCAAAATTTCTCAGCTAGTGTTATATTGAGCTGTTAAATTGTTTTGTAAATTTGATACAATCCCTTGGATTGTATTTAGGAGCAGCTCAACATCATATTACTTTGAAATCTGCACTTAGTGTGTTAACGCACACCAAGTGTTTGATAATTTGTTTCAACACAAAATCGAATGCATTTGCAATTTATTGTTTGTCGATTTATCTCGTTGGATTGGATTAAACATCAAGCAAGTAAAACATTGTTGATTGCGTTTAAATTGTGTTAATCAATCTGAATTTTTCTCATCCATAATTCATTCCCAATATTGTCGTGCATATCTGATCCTTTTAGTAGAGGTTCGTTGTAGACGTGTGATTCAGTGATTGCTTCTGTTAAAACTTTTAAAACCAATTTTTGGTAACCATTTGCGTGTAGAAATTTGTGGGATCTATTCAACCCCCCCTTGTAGATCCTAGCCATCGTCTAACAAACTCATGATCAACATCTCCTCCAATTGTTCTTCCACTTCTTGTGAAAATGGCCTTACAATGCCCCTTAGCATTTGTTTGAGTGATAGAAGAGAAGGATGTTCCCGGTTGCTTTTCGGCTAATTGCTTTGCAAGTTGCCCTACTTGAGATTCAAGACTTTTAATCGAAGCTTCCGTACTCTTCTGAGTTGCCATAATAATTGCATGAATTGTGTGAAAGTTTCCTCCATTTTTGAACTTCCACTTTGATCTTGGGGAGGCTAGTAAGGATTTTACCGGTATCCTTGTTGATTTTGGTAGTTGCCTCTTGGTTGGTAGCCTTGTTGATTTTGGTATGGTTGTTGAGCATTTTGGTAAGGAGGTCTTCCTTGATAACCTTGAGGTGGACTTCCAGCATAATTTACTTCTTCTACTACCGGAGGAGAATACCCGGTAGGATGATCCCCTCTACACAATTCACAACAAGCTACTTGCACACTCTTGCTCGGTGAGTCATAATCTCTTTGAGTTGTTGAGGGAGCTTGGACATTTGTTGCGTTAGCAACTCAACTTGTTGAGATAATAACTTGTTTTGAGCAAGAATTGCATCATTAGTTCCCAACTCAAGCACTCCCGGCTTCTTTTGAGAAGGACCATGGTTATGGTTCACTTGATGGTCATTTAGAGCCATTTTGTCAATGATAGCAATGGCTTCTTCGGCACTTTTGGCCATTAAAGATCCACCCGCGGTGGCATCCAATAATGTTTTATGAAGCAATTGAAGACCATTTCGGAAAATATGAATTTGAGAAAGCTCATCGAACCCGTTCCCTTTGCACTTTCTAAGCATGGACTTGAATCTCTCCCAAACTTCGTTGAGAGATTCATTTCCACCTTGAGTGAAAACTGCAATAGCCGTTTTCGCCTCCATGAAACGATTGTGAGGAAAGAATCGTTCTAAGAATTTCTCTTCAAGCATGTTCCAATCCGTCATGATAGTCGTAGATTGGTCAAGGTACCATTCCTTAGCCTTCCCAATGAGGGAATTCGGGAATAGTCTCTTAAACAACAACTCTTCTTCAGCTTCGGGTGCACCAGTCGAGCCCGCAATCTCATAAAACTTAGTCAAGTGAGTAAAGGGATCCTCGTGATCTATACCAGTGAAAGGATTCTGGTATAGAAGAGAGAGAATACCCGTTTTCATTTCAGAATGCCGACCATTATGAGCATTACGTGCGAACTGTGCTGTATGTCTCGGACTATTAGTACAAGGAACTGAAGCGGGTGGTGGTGGTGGTGGAGCAGCCATGGTTGGCGGTAACTGAGGTATTGGTGTCGAAGTTGAACTTTCCTCTCGTTCTTGTCTTTCCCTAGCAAGTTGCCTCCTCCGCCTTGTTCTTCTATTTAATTTACGCGCAGTTCTTTCAATCTCAGGATCAAAAAGAAGTTGGTCGACGAGTAACTTCCCTCGCATAAAACAGAGCCTGCACACTAAGATAAATAAATTAACAAGCACAAGAAAAAGTTAGACAAGTTTAAAACTCAATAACTATTGCAATTCATGCAATATAACAACAATCCCCGGCAACGGCGCCATTTTGTTGAAAAGTAATTAGGGGGTGTTTTATCGTATCCACATGGATTGAATGTATATTCCCGACATTCTATAGTCAAAAGTGTTTCAAACTTTATAGTAACAAATAGTTTGTTTTTCGTTTCAGATCGTTTGCATAAAATTTAGTAATCAACGGTAAAGAAATTGGTTTCAGGGTTTTGGTAAATATATGTCAAGATTAGGTTTCAGTAATCCGTTTCGTACGTATTTCCTCGATTAAGGATGTGAACTTGTTAACGACAAATATAACCACATATCCTCTCAACAAGTTTATCTCTAACACTTTTTGTGGGATTTATCATATTGATCGTTTGATGATCTCTCACCCAAACTACCAATATGATAACATTCAAGATTGATATTTATGAACATCAACATTCAAAACTATCTCTTGCCTTATAATATTGATGGATTGAAACTTAGGTCAAGTTTTACAACATATCTCTCGATCATGAAATAAAACAAAATATACAATGTAAACAAAGTTTTTCTTCTATATTTATCATAAACAAAGTTCACAAACTTACAATCAAGATCAATACATACAAAATGATGGATTACCTACCACTTATCTTGACATAATATGTGTTTAGCTACACATATTCATGGTAACTTGCTTCACAAGTTTTGAGAGGATATGAAAAAGCATCCGCGTCGAAGAATCGAGATCGGATGTAAATCTAGCTTCTCTATGTGAAAAATCACTCTTTGATGAAGAAAACTCATAAAATCATGTTTTGGTGTGAAATGGTGAAGTTATGATCCCAATAAAGTGCAAAAATCTATTTATAGTACATTTGAAAACAGACCCATTCGCACTACGAATGATCTGTTCGCCTAGCGAATGAAGAAAAATGGAACCTGAAGTGCCACGTATAAGCTAAACCGCCCCTGCTGTCTGCATAAGTTCGCAAAGCGAACATTTTGTTCGCAAAGCGAACGTTTTGTTCGCAAAGCAAACATTTTGTTCTATTCGCCACAAAGTTTGCAAAGCGAACTTTGGGTCCTTTTGCTACTGCCTTAGCCAAGAGTTCCTCGCCAGGTACTTCACAAAGCGAATGATTCAGCGAACATTCGCTGGGAGTTTACAAAGCGAACTTTAGTCCCTTTTCCTACTGTCCAAGTCTGGGACCATTCGCTGGGGACATCGTCAGTTGTTCGCAAAGCGAACGTTCGCTGGCTAGTTCGCAAAGCGAACTAGCTGAAGTTTTCCTCTTTCTTTGGCAGCTTGCATCAATTGTTTTGTGTCTTCTTTCTTTGATCAATTAGTGCACTTTCCTGCACAATAACACACATATTACAAGCACCAAAGGTATAAATACAATGTTTGAAGAACAACAACAAATCATGAGTAAAATCCACAATTTCACATAGAAAATCTTGAAAAATGTCAAGTATCAAATACAATTATATAGCATGTTTGACATCTAACAAGGAGCTATGCCAGAGCTTTAAAATTGAACATCACAATTCTTCTCCATATTGTTCGGAGATAAATGGTGTTGTTGAGGCAACAAATAAAAATATCTAGAATATTGTACAGAAAATGATGGTAACGTATAAGGACTGGCATGAGATGTTGCCTTTTGCCCTACACGGTTATCGTACTTCGGTACGTACATCAACTGGGGCAACTCCTTTCTCACTGGTGTATGGTATTGAGGCAGTCCTACCATTAGAGGTTGAGATTCCTTCTTTAAGAATTCTGTCAGATGTAAAGCTTGATGAAGCCGAATGGGTACGATCCAGGTTGGATTGGCTAAACCTTATTGAAGAGAAGAGATTGGTAGCCATTGCATATGGCCGGTTGTATCAGAGCAGTATGAAGAAGGCCTTTGATCAGAAAGTGCGCCCTCGGAATTTTTAGACAGGCGAGTTGGTTTTGAAAAGGATCCTTCCTCCTCAGACATATCACATGGGCAAGTGGACTCCAAACTACGAAGGGCCATATGTAGTAAGAAAGGTTTTCTTTGGTGGAGCCTTATTACTTTCGACTATGGATGGTTAAGATTTTATGTCCCCTGTGAACGCAGACGCAGTCAAAAAATACTTCGCATAAAAAAGAGACCCGCTAGACACAAAAAGAAAAGTCCAGGCAAAAAAGGGCATCCCGGCGAACCATAAAAAGAAAAGGTTCGGGCAAAAATTAGGGATAAAAATAAAATAAAAGAATGAACCCGCAAAGTTGAAAACCCGAACAGGCAACTTTGGCAAAAATGGGTATCTCGGTGGATTGAAAACCCGAAAGGGCGATCCAGGCAAAAGTTAGGGATTTGGAAGCGAGAGGCTGCGATCTGCGTTCGATCTGTGAGCACTTTGACATTTGGGAATTTCGAAGGAAAGGAATCAGTCCAGTCAGTCTCTTTGGAAGCTAAAGTATCTGTGGATAAGCAAGACATATGGGTCATAGCTGAATTGAATCATGGTGGATATATGTTCCCACATTGCCGACATGTGTATTTTCTTTTCACTTTTTGTGCAATTACCTCTTTTCAGGAATTGCTTCCGGTTGTAAATGCCTATTTACAGGCCAATTCATTCAATAAAGTTTTCATTTCAATAAAAAAGCTTTCCATTTCTGTTCTTCACTTTTACTATTTTGTTTGCGAAAACGTCCAATATTTTGATAAACATTGCATGTGAGAACTTTAAGCTCTGCGGATCATATCGAAAAACCATGGAAATTGCTTAGGCAACGGATATTATGGGTGGTAACCATGGTAGCCATTTTTGCATACAGAATATTATGTTGTTGTTGTGTGTTTGCAGGGTAGCAAGTTTGTTTCTCCCCAGTAGAGTTACTCTCCCCAACATTGAAATTTCATCATCCTCAGCAGAGCGTACTCTCCCTAGCAATCATGATCAGTCTATTATCCCCCAGCAAGCAGTCAGAAGTGGATTGCTCCAAGGCGGATGTTGTTGTATCTCTAGCAGAAGACTTGTGAAATATCTTCCCCGGACGAAGATGTTATCTTCCCCCACAGAGTCTTGGTGTCTACTTTCCTCAGTCAGTCAGGAAGGTGTGTTCACCAGCAACAATATATGCTAGTCCCCCAGCAAGAGTGCAGAAGATTGTTTCCCCATCTAGAGTCGTATTTTGATTGTTATTCCCCAACAAGTATTCAGAGGTTGGCTACCCCAGACAGGATAGTGTTGCATCTCCAGCAAGAGACTTGTTGGATATCTTTCCCGGGCAAAGATTTTATTTTCCCCACAGAGTCCTGGTATCTACTTTCCTCAGCAGGTCAGGAAGTGTAATTTCGCATCAAGGTTAAGGTCGTCCCCCTAGCAGCAGGTTAAGTTCAATGGTATCCCCCGGCATGTTTGATATTGTTGACTTGTCTCCCCAAGTAGATTTTGGTGGTAATCCTCGCAACGGTTTGTCCAACAGTGGTTGACATCCCCAGCAGGTCCTAAGTCCAATTATTATGGGCACTTTTTAGTATCAGGTTTTGGGTTCTATCTTTAACAAGGGTTATTTGTAATCCCCAGCGGAAGGAAAGTTCTCTTTGGGTTTCATCTTCAGCAGAGATTGTTGATCAAGAAAATCGTTCAGAGTGATTTTCCTCAGCAGGGTTTTTGACTCAGGAGACAATTAGTTTGTTTTCCCCGGTGGAGTTGCCTTTGTTTTCAGCGTTTATTTCGCTGAGGTGTTCCTTTTGCATAGCATAATCCTTTTTGCATTGCATCCTCCCAAATGCGTAGCATTTCCATTTCGTAAGGGGCATTACGCCATATTGACCTTTTTTCATTTCCATCAGTGTTCTTTGAGTACCCGTCCGTATTGACCTTTTTAGACACCCGTCTGTGTTCTTTCAGCACCTGTCCGTGTTTGAACCTTTAGACACCCGTCCGTTTTCTTTCAGCACCCGTCCGTGTTTAAACCTTTAGACACTCGTCCGTGTTATTTCAACACCCGTCCGTGTTTGAACCTTTAGACACCCGTCTGTGTTCTTTCAACACCCGTCTGTGTTTGACCTTTTAGACACCCGTTTGTGTTCTTTCAGTACCCGTCCGTATGAACCCTTTTTAGGCACCCGTCTGTGGTCTTTCAGCACTCGTCCGTGTTTGACCTTTTAGACACCCGTCCGTGTTCTTTCAGTACCCCTCTGTATAGACCTTTTTAGACACCCGTTTGTGTTCTTTCAGTACCCATCCGTATTGACCTTTTAGACACCCGTCCGTGTTCTTTCAGTGCCCATCCGTATTGACCTTTTTAGACACCCGTCCGTGTTCTTTCAGCACCCGTCCGTGCTTGAACCTTTAGACACCGTCTGTGTTCTTTCGGCACCCGTCCGTGTTTGAACCTTTAGACACCCATCCGTGTTCTTTCAGCACTCGACCGTGTTTGAATCTTTAGACACCCGTCCGTGTTCTTTCAGCACCGGTCAGTGATTGAACCTTTAGACACCCGTCTGTGTTCTTTCAGTACCTGTCCGTGTTTGACCTTTTAGACACCCGTCCGTGTTCTTTCAGTACCCGTCCGTATTGACCCTTTTTAGGCACCCGTTCGTATTGACCTTTTTAGACACCCGTCCGTGTTCTTTTAGTACCCATTCGTGTTTGAACCTTTAGACACCCGTCCATGTTCTTTCAGCACCCGTCCGTGTTTGAACCTTTATAACACCCGTCCGTGTTCTTTTAGTACCTGTCCGTATTGACCCTTTTTAGGCACCAGTCTGTGTTCTTTCAGAACCCGTCCGTGTTTGACCTTTTAGACACACGTCCGTGTTCTTTCAGTACCCGTCAGTATTGACCTTTTTAGACACTTGTTTGTGTTCTTTCAGTACCCGTCCGTATTGACCTTTTAGACACCCATCCGTGTTCTTTTAGTACCCGTCCTTATTGACCTTTTAGACACCCGTTCGTGTTCTTTAAGCGCTCGTCTGTGTTTGAACCTTTAGACACCCGTCCGTGTTCTTTCAGCACCCGTCTGTGTTTGAACCTTTAGACACCCCTGTTCGTGTTCTTTCAGTACCCATCAGTATTGACCTTTTTAGACACCCTTCCGTGTTCTTTCAGTACCCGTCCGTGTTATTTCAGTACTCGTCCGTGTTTGAACCTTTAGACACCCATCAGTGTTCTTTCAGTACCCGTCCGTATTGACCTTTTTAGACACCCATCCGTGTTCTTTCAGCACCTGTCCGTGTTTGTACCTTTAGACACCCGTCCGTGTTTTTTCAGCACCCGTCTGTGTTTGAACCTTTAGACACCTGTCCGTGTTCTTTCAACACCCGTCCGTGTTTGAACCTTTAGACACCCGTCCGTGTTTGAACCTTTAGACACCCGTCCGTGTTCTTTCAGCACCCGTATGTGTTTGACCTTTTAGACACTCGTCAGTGTTCTTTTAGTACACGTCCGTATTGACCCTTTTTAGGCACCCGTTCGTGTTCTTTCAGCACCCGTCCATATTGACCTTTTTAGACACCCGTCTGTGTTCTTTAAGTACCCGTCCGTGTTTGAACCTTTAGATACCCATTTGTATTCTTTCAGTACCCGTCCGTATTGACCTTTCTAGACACCCGTCCGTGTCCTTTCAGTACGTGTCCGAATTGACCTTTTAAACACCCGTCCGTGTTCTTTCAGCACCCGTCTATGTTTGAACCTTTTAGACAACCGTCCGTGTTCTTTCAGTACCCGTCCGTATTGACCTTTCTAGACACCCGTCCGTGTTCTTTCAGTACATGTCCGTATTGACCTTTTAGACACCCGTCCGTGTTCTTTCAGCACCCGTCCGTGTTTGAACCTTTTAGACACCCATCCGTGTTCTTTTAGTACATGTCCATATTGACCTTTCTAGACACCCGTCCGTGTTCTTTCAGTACCCGTCCGTATTGATATTTTAGACCCCCGTCCGTGTTCTTTCACTACCCGTCCGTATTGACCCTTTTTAGGCACACGTTCGTGTTCTTTCTGTTCCCGTCCGTATTGACTCCTCTTCCTCAATACTTCGTCCGTATTAATTTTTGATACTCGTCCATGTTAGTTCCAATCTCTTTGACGTTCGTCTGCATTTATTCAGCACTCGTCTGTGTTTATCCCCAACGCAGTCAATGCTCGTCCGTGTTTGTTTCATTCTGTTTCATTACTTCGTTTGTGTTGAACTCCGACACCCGTCTGTGTTTTGGTCTTATACCTTTTATTATTTGTATCCCAGCGGAGTCGTCCCTCCTTTTGCAGGTTGCAAATTTGTGCGGTTATTTCGGTATTCAATCTTCGTGTATCTAGATTGTCTGAAAGCCTTTGCTTCCATACCCTCGGATCCAAGAAGTTTGAATAGGGGTAGTTGTAACACATCAAAATTTTCCCTCATGTTTCTAACCCTAACTGGCTTATGTTTCATTTCATTTTGCATTATCATTTATGCATATCATTGGTTCATTTGTACATGGGATCAAGCCATTTTCCAGCTCATGGTGTCATCAGTTTCGGTGTCATTTTTAACAATAGTCAGAGCCTAACAAATAGCTTTTAAATTATTTTCGAGCATTTATTTTGCTCACTGGATGATTCGATCACTAGAAGCTCCAATAGTTACCTTTGCTCAGCGATTCGGCACCGGACAATTATTTTCAGCAGATTATTTCGTGTGCGGAAAGGAATTCACAGCATATTTCAGACACGATTCAGTGGTAATATCAAATGACAAATTTCAGAGGCTTAATGTGGCCCAGAACAGGTGGAAATGGGCGAATATCCAAGTTTCCCTCCAAAAGGCGCCAAATTCAAGTTTCCCTTGTGTTTATCGATTAACACATTTTGCACTGAAAATGGTTAATCGATTAACCAAGGCAAAATTTGCCCAGATACTTCATTTTTCAGCGCTGCATTTTTTGGATTTAAAATTTTAATCACCAATTTCAATTTTCACCCCAGTAGAAGGATCTAGAATTGAATCATTTTCCACCCATAATTCAAATTCCTTCAAACATTTTCCACTCTAATTCCACATTCCCTTTCCTAGTTCATTTTCCACTCCTAATTCCACTCACTAAACCTCATTCCAAACCCAAACTTAACTCCTAACCTAGGGTTTATTTAACCAAACTAATTCCAAACCTAAAAAAAAGGATCATTTTTCACCCATAATTCTCTCTGAATTTTCAGAATTCTCTCTCAATTCTCTCTCACTTTTTCACTCTCAACCTCCATTTTCAACCTCACTTAGAGCTCTTCCATAGAGGTTAGCAAGTTCTTCATTGGAACTTGTTAATTCTTGAGCTAAAGCCTCTCATTACCACTCCATTGTTGTTTTCCATTGGTGATTTTCATTTGGATTTAGATCTGGAATTTCTGAAGTGCTTATTGGAAGTGATTTTGGAGTATTGTTAGCTTGTTGCTTAGATTTCCAGCTCTTGCTTGCAAGGAGCTCATAGATCTTGGGATTTCTTGCTTAGATTCATCAATTTTCGTTTGCAACACTTACCCAAGCAATTCTCAGCTTTGTAGGTTGGTTTTTCTTAGATCTATGTTTAATCTAGCTTAATTCCAGCTTATTCAATGTAGATCCTTGGTTTTGCTTGTGATTTATTCAATTTTCTTGAATTTGATTGTTGTTGTTCATGATCGTTGAATCTAGATGATGTTTGATTGCCATGAATGAACCTAATTTTTCGGCATTATTGATTACATGACCATTTGGATGATTACTTGAGTGATTGTGCTGCTGTAAAGTGATTTTCCAACTTGATTTTCTGCTACTAGTACAGGGTTAATCGATTAACCAATTCCAGTTCATTTTGGTTAATCGATTAACTAGTGTAATTTTTGCGTATTTGGAGTTGTTAATCGATTAACCAAATTGCACTGCAAATGGTTAATCGATTAACACAGATGCAGAGTGTGATTTTTGTGCATTTTTGGGCATGTTTCGATCCCATTGCACTTTTAATCTTCATGAATTGATATGATACATATTTCTGAACCGTTTTGATGCTGTTGCACCTCACACCTTTGTATGAACACGGTTTTCCGACACGCGACTTTTTGGTTTTCATTGATGAAGATTCATTGCTTTTGTTGTTGCTTTCTCGATGCGATGAACATGTTGTACACACCTCTTAACCATGTTGATTATGGATTATTGTTTACGTTGATGGAGTTGTGTCGCACATGCTTGTTTGCTTTCAATTCCATGGGATGCATGCTTGAGTTAATTTGTTCCATTGTCAAATGATGTGCACTCTTTCGTGGTGTTTTCCATAATTGTTTACCATGGTTTGTGGTGTGATTGTGATCATGATTGACTAAAGAGTGTGTAATGTTTGGTGCATGATCGTTATGCCATGTTTGAATCATATTCGAATGCGTGCCATGTGGTAAATCCACTGTTGTCCCTTTGCATGTGTGCTGTTGTATGTGCTGCCTTTCATTTTTTACACCTACTTTGTGCTGAAACATGAGTTGTTGAATGTTGTTTGGTGTATTGGCTGGATTTTACCGCTGTGCAGGTGTTGGAGCGCTGTTGTAGCTGCTGTTTTTGGTTTATTTTCTTGGTTTTGCTTTGCTTTTGCATGTTCCCTTAGGATTCCCTAGTCCAACCTAATCTTTGATTAAGCTTGGAGTAGGATATACATTAGGATTCAATCTTTTGCATGCTAACATTAGGTAGAATTTTCCCTTCTTACCTCAACCTTAGGGCCATCTTTTGCATGATAACATTAGGATAGAATTCCTTTAGTGTTTTCTTTTCAACTTTGAGTCTTCTCTTCTCATCTCATAACAAGTCTAAAACACTTAATAAAGGCAACGAACACTGTGCACCATGAGCCTTAAGTACATGGGAAATGAAGAATGGGGGGTTTCCCTTAACTCTTCTAGAGTGTTTAGCATACGTCCCATTGGGGGCGACCATGCGATGCATTCGCTCCTATGTCATAGACTTTAGTGAAATGTAAGTTTCAAACTAACTTTAATTCACTTCTGTCTAAAAAACACAAAATAAATTCAAATCTTTTTTATCCTTCGGGGTTGTTGGGTTTCAAATCCTTTTCAGAAAAGAGCTCGTCGCTCACATAAAAAACACTCATCGACTCGTAGGTCGAACTACGACTACTTTGATTTCCTCTTTCTTGTCCGATTGAGGATACGTAGGCACAAGACGACGATGTCTTGGCGAGCAACCTTCCCCCCATTAGTGCGTAGTCCATTGAACTACGTCGATTATGATTCTTTGCTCGTCCACAAAGATACGTAGGCATAGGATTGCCAAAATCCTTGCGAGTCCGTTTTTCGTTTTTGTTTTTTCCCTTTCCGTTTCCGTTTAGCAGTAAGCTTTAGATAACTCACCCTTTAATCAGACAACAAGTGTGGATCCCATCGAGTACGATGGACGCGTGGGGGTGTTAATACCTTCCCCTCGCGTAACCGACTCCCGAACCCGGTCTATGGTTGCGATGACCATGTCTTTCCCTTTCTTCAGATTTTCTTCGATTGTTTCCTTTCCCAGCATTGGGATAAATAACGTTCGGTGACGACTCTTCTGTTCTTATTTCCGTCGGTTGTTTTTTTTTGCAGTTGTGACAACATCCTTGCAAAATATCTGCAAAGATGAACCCCTCTCCAGGAAGAATACCAGTTGTGTGTTGTAAGAACCAACCCACAGTCGAGATGAATACACACCCATTCTCCCCCATTTTAGCCAAATATTGGCAAAGTAGCCAACAGAATTCCAAACCCACATGTAACTTACCTAAACACGAACAAAAGACATGATGAATCAACCCAGAACAAGACCCTTATACTTTTCTACCCCTTTTTAGCCAAAAATTGACAAACATGTCCAAGACAGACCCATACCCAAACTGAGCAAACCCAAAAACAGATAAAACCCATGAGAACCCAGCAAAAAAAACACCCTGAAACAAGATGAAGTCAATATCTCCCTTTATATATAAGAGCTTTTATCTTAGGATGTAACGAACCATTGGAAGTAACACATATCAATTCAATGTAAGCATTAAATGAAAGGATGTAACTTCATAGACAAAAGTGCACCGGCCAGGTCACATTTGACTGTTTCTTCTTTTAACGAGGACTATCCAAGGAATACACATTTGTGACACCCCCAATCTATACCCCGAGTAATTAAAGCGATAACAAATAATCAGATTATAATTAAAACATCCATGACATAGACTGGAGTGTCACATTAATTGTAACGAAATATAGCAACCTGCTTATATAGATATGCAAGAATCAGGTAACAACATAAACAGAGGAACTCAGTTCCTAACACCCACAATTCAGATACAGAATAAAAGCGGAAAATCTGCAACTGAGATCTCATATATAATCATAGAAGTTTGTCTGTCATATACAGAGTCATACATGTACAATCCAAAATCAAAAGATATATATACACGTAATCACATAACGATCTCCCCGACTACCCGGTGCCACATATCAGAGCCGACCGACAAAAGAATGAAGACATAAGCTTCACAAAAAGACCTCCAGCATCTAATCTGCAATGCCTCATAGAGCATTCAAAATAGCAGAAGGGTGAGAAACACAATGATAATATAGTTGCATACAATTATGTAATAACAAAAAATATGCACGCAAAACATTCTCACCACAGCATATACCCTAATGCAAATACAAACAACACAATTCATAATTCATGCATCCATCACCAAGGCATATCAATCATGTTCCATACATTTATCACCAATATATATATCAACTCATCAATCCCATTGACAAATCCCACACATAATCAATCCATTCATGATTTATGCAAATGCACAGAGACCGACACACGACTCTATGCAATGCGGTACCATTCCATCCATCATTCTCATCATTAATTCACTCAGGAATTATTGGAATCATCGCTTCTTACTTAGTGTAACTCCCCGTCGGGCAAACGATGTTCCCCGTCGCTTTAGGTCCTCTTGGTATAAGGCTCAGGATGTTTATGGATCGCTTTAGGTCCTCTTTGTATAAGGCTCACGATCCGATTGCTTTAGGTCCTCTTTGTATAAGGCTCACGATCGTCTATAACGTCGCTTAGGTCCTCTTTGTATAAGGCTCACGACCGTTACAGCAGATTCCCTCTGGAATCGTTTCGTTGCTCACACCCCACAAGGGCACACGACATCACAAGAATGCATATCATGATGCTTGGCATACAATGACTCATGACAATCAAATGCATACATATATACAACCATGTGAACCATCTCAACATCAATAATCATGCATTGCAATCAAACCTAAAACAATGCATTTATTTGCCGTAAGGCCACAACCCATCATCACAACATTTCATCACATGCATTCACATCATATAACAGCACACAAGCTATACGATATATATCAAAAGCATATCGCATGATGACACATCAATCGCACACAATTACGACGGTAAAAGTCGACAAAATGACACGTTTCCAAATTCTCGACACAATTAAATCGGCCACTAATCTCAAAACCATTTTTATAAGAAAGAACATTTAATTAGCTTTCCAATGCATCCGACCATGCCTCAATCCGAGTTACGAATCAAAAGTTATGAAGGATACAAGATAGAAAAATCCATCACATTCGCATCAGTAGTCGCTAGGCGAGCACCAGCGAATCGTGGCAGAGAAAAAACAGCATAAAGTTTGCTAGGCGAACTACGTTGGCAAACATTTGCTGACCCTCGCTGACTAGTTCGCTAGGCGAACCCTCGAAAGCTGTTCGCTAGGCTTCGCCCCAGGTTCGCTAGGCGAACCCTGGAAAACTCATAATCCCAGCAGCGCTGTTATTCACCCCAAAACCAATGTTTCCTCCACCAAAACACCACCAACCCATAACATAACAACCAGAACATTCCCCGATCATAACAACAAGTATTCTACAACATTTATTTCGCATTTCAACCGCGAAAACATCGATTTCTATTGTTTTTCTCATTTCAACCTAGAATTGAAAAGCTAGGAAAAACCAGCAAACATTCCAACACACACATACATAATCATACACAATTATAGCATAACCGAGTTTCGCACCCTTACCCGATTAATCGTGCTTCGAAGTGTCGGTTGAATCGGTTTCTTACACTTCAAGTTTTCCTCTATTTCTTCTTCTCACTCTCTATTTCTCTTAACTTCTTTTTCTCTCTTTCTAATTCTCTATGTTTCTATGTTAAAAGAAAAACATAATATCTAACCAAGCAAAATGACCAAAATACCCCTACACTCAATTCCTCGCAAACGTTCCCAAAACGCGATAAAACATAATAACGATAAACATAACATATTTACCAAATAAAAACCAAGAATAAAATAATATAAAAACAAAAATAATTAAATCGACTCGATTTAATAAATCTAACCAAGAATCGGGGCGTTACAACTCTCCCCCACTTAGAAATTTTCGTCCTCGAAAATATTACCTGAGACGAACAACTCCGGATACGATTCCGGCAT
Organism: Lathyrus tuberosus; assembly: GCA_022829125.1. Classification (NCBI taxonomy): domain Eukaryota; kingdom Viridiplantae; phylum Streptophyta; class Magnoliopsida; order Fabales; family Fabaceae; genus Lathyrus; species Lathyrus tuberosus. The sequence goes on along the minus strand of JALAZF010000141.1, from coordinate 8,888,188 downwards.
CCGACTCTCCAACTCCCAAGTCAAATTGCCCTCAGCAGTGCCTCCCCACGCTACTTTCACAAGCGCAATATCCTTGCCTCTTAACCGCTTTAACTCGCGATCCAAAACTCTCACCGGTAATGCCTCAACCGTAAGGTTCTCCCTTACCTCAACCTCATCCCTCGGAATCACATGCGACGGATCTGGAACATACTTCCGAAGCTGTGAAACATGGAACACATCATGCAAATTCGAAAGATTCGGTGGCAACGCCACCCGATAAGCCACATCACCCACTCTCGCGGATACCTAATAAGGACGAATAAACTGAGAAGTAAGTTTCTTCGACTTCCATGCCCGTCCAACACCCGTCACCGGTGTAACTCTCAAAAATACATGATCGCCTTCTTGAAACTCAAGATCTTTCCTCTTTCGACCATGATAACTCTTCTGCCTACTCTAAGAAGCCTTCATTTTCTCACGAATAAGTTTCACCTTTTCCGTAGTTTGTTGAACTAACTCCGGTCCAACCACCAAACTCTCACCAGATTCATGCCAACACAAAGGTGTTCGACATCTTATTCTATACAACACTTCAAAAGGTGCCATTCCAATACTCGAATGGAAATTGTTGTTATACGTGGACTCCACCAACGAAAGATAACTATCCCAAGCACCACCTTGCTCAAGAACACAAGCTCTCAACAAATCTTCCAATGACTGAATAGTTCTCTCGGTCTGACCATCCATCTGAGGATGATAAGCAGAACTCAATCTCAACTTGGAACCTAACGCCTTTTGCAAACTTTCCCAAAATCTGGAAGTAAACCTCGGATCTCGATCTGAAACAATACACAATGGAACACCATGATATCTCACAATCACACGGATATAAATCTCAGCCAACCTCTCCAAAGAAAAACTGATGTCAATCAGAATGAAATGCGCCGATTTAGTCAGCCTATCCACAATCACCCAAATGGCATTATGTCCCCTCTGAGTATTCGACAACCCTGTCACAAAATCCATAGAAATGTTGTCCCATTTCCACTCGGGAATATCCAATGGTTGTAACAATCTGTAGCGAGTGATTTTTGGATGTGGTTGTGAAGCACGATCGCTATGGCACTACAGCTCAATTCATTTTTTATCCTATTAAAGCTGATGAAGGAGGGGAAATAGATGTCTCCAATTAACCCTGCTTGCATACTGAGGTTAAACAGTCAAAACTGTTGGTTTACAGATGCTACAAAGATTCAGGGTCTCTCCTAGGTTATTTTGTTGAAAAGGGGTGCTTTAGGCTATCGGTTAGGATGTTAGGACAGATATATGAAAGTATAGGATTTTGGGTTTTTGTTTAGTGTGCTCGCTAAGATTTTTCTTTCAATCTTATGCCTACGTATTCCCGTTTTTTCCGAAAAAGGGAAATCAGAGCGATCGTAGTTCCTCCTATTCTACAGGAGGAAATGGTGTTTTGGTGTCTTGTTCAAAGCCCATGACGTGAAGCTAAAGGTGGTTTGTATCTTGTTCAAAGCCCAAGATGTGAAGCTGAAGGTAGTTTGTATCTTGTTCAAAGCCCAAGATGTGATGCTAAAAGGGTTTGACTTTAGAGAGAATTTGTCATCTCTAAAGAGGGGTTTGTCCGTCACAACTGTTTATAAAGGAGAATTACTTTAATCGGGATTTGTGAATCCGGAAATGCCATAATTTCCTTTATAGGGGATTTCCAACCTGAAGGGGAAGACTTTAACTCAGTTTAGAGCAATTCCATCTTTCCTTAGGAATTTCTCATGCTAAAAGAGGGACAGTGGCATGGATGTAGATGATCCAGAGGCTTGCCGCTTACAGCGATTAGATGAAGGGGAAGGAGTTGTTGATGTTTATGTACTGTGAACGAGGCACAGCTTTGATGCTAAAAGGTTGATTGGATCAACCAGTGGTTTTCTTATACAAAGCCTAAGAGGAGGCTAATATGTGTCTCGTACAAAGCCCGAGAGAGAGGCTAAAAGGTTTTGACTCGACGATGGAGTCTTTTGGTATCTCATATAAAGCCCGAGATGGAGACTATTTGACTCAACAAGAGAGTTTTTTTTGTATCTCGTACGAAGCCCGAGATGGAGGCTAAAAGGGAGTTGACTCAACAAGAGAGTCTTTTATGGTATCTCGTACGAAGCCCGAGATGGAGGCTAAAGGTTTTATACTCAACAAGGGAGTGATTTGTGTCTTGTACAAAGCCCAAGACGGAGGCTATTGTTAGCTCCACTGGGGAGAATCATTGTACAAAGCCCAAGAGGAGGCCATTGTGACTGTTTCAGTTGAGTGACAGGTCCAGTATGCTGATTTAAAGAGAAAATCAGTTCTTATATGAGTAATGTTGTACTCAAGGATTTGATTCGAGGATCAGGGTTATTTCCTTTTCTTTAAGGAAATGGGAAATCCAAAGGGTATTGAGACTTTCCGAGTCCACGGAGTTCCTTCCTATTCTTGAAGGGTGCTTGAGAATGTTTTGGAGACTCAAGGAAATTAGACTGTCCAAGTCTAGAGAGTCATCTTTTGTACTATGCTTTGAGAAACAGTAGTAGACTCTTGGAAAGACTGCTCTATTAAGATGACTGATTTATGTTCCTATACCTCTAGGAGGTCGTCGGGACAATTTGTACGAAGCCCAAGAGGAGGCTGGAAACTTTTAAGAAGCCGATAGGTCCTTGTATGAAGCCCGAGAGGAGGCTATCATTCCCGGAGGAAGAAATCATTTATACGAAGCCTAAGAGGAGGTTGTGAATACTTCTAAGAAGCCGACGGGTCCTTGTACAATGCCCAAGAGGAGGCGGGGATGCTTTTAGGAAGCCTGTGGGTCCTTGAACAACGCCCAAGAGGAGGCCGATGCTTTTAAGAAGCCGATGGGTCCCCAAACCCCGATAAATTCAAGACAGGCCATTCACGAGGAATAGATCAAGCCAGGAAAGTTCGATAATTTGGAAGATACTCAAGAGATGCCATTCACGGAGAAAAGACCATCTCTGGGGAATAGAGTTTCTTGACAAGTGCTTTTAAGAAGCCTGTGGGTCCCCAAACCCCGAGAAATTCAAGACATGCCATTCACGAGGAATAGATCAAGCCAGGAAAGTCCGAGAATTTGGAAGAAACTCAAGAGATGCCATTCACGGAGAAAAGATCATCTCTGGGGAGTAGAGTTTCTTTGACAACTTCTATGAGTGACAGTCTATGAAAGGGTTCACCGAGAATGCTGTCTTTCATATCTCCATATTGTTTAACCCCAAGAGGAGGGAAAACTGTGTCTGGTGATCCTATGGGGATCTAGTTTTGACTATTTAAGAGTGATCAACGGGCTTAATGCTAGACGTAGTTGCCGGGGAAACTCTAAATATCTATACTATTATTACACAGTTGATATGAGTTTATGAAAGAAGACTTACAACGAAACAGCCCCACAATACAGTTATATGTATATGAAAGCGGTAAATGAAAGCGTGTAAACACTTACTCGGTTGTAGAGCTTCCATGCTGTTTGGTTAGTTGTTCAACAAAGAAAGATTGAAAACAACAGTATATTCAAAATCAAAGGAGAAAGTGCTTTGAAAAAGAAAGATTTGGGGCTTACAGCTCAAGGAGATGCCCAGGGTTTTATCAGTGAGCGCACTGTTGAATTTGTACAAAGGGACTTATACAAGTGACTGAGGCCCAAAGAATGGTTTTTTGTACAAAGGGATGGGTCTTACACTCTCTCAAGAGGCCCAAAAGGTTTAAAGAAAAAGAATGGGGCTTATAACACGAGGGTAGGCCCAAAGTTTGTTTTTCCGTTTGAAATGGCGATCACGCTGAGATTTTCTTTTAACACGAAGGGGCTTATACAATATCTGAGGCCCAAAATGTTTTGGTTAAAAGGAGACTGGGTCTTACACTCTAATAGAGGCCCAAGTGAGTTTTAAGAAAAGAAATGGGTCTTACTACTCGAGGGTAGGCCCAAGGTTTTTTTGTTTTGAAAAGGCGACGATCGCGCCGTTTGTTTTTGACGATATCGGGACTTATACAATATACTGAAGCCCAAAAATGATTTGGTAAAAAAAAAAAGGATTGGGTCTTACACTCTATTAGAGGCCCATGAGTGTTTGAAAAAGTTTTATGATGGTGAAAATCGAAGAAATCCTAATTTTATCATTTTAAAAGTAAATTCTTAAAAGAAAATCAATACAAAATGATAAAAATACCAAATAAGCAACTTGTGATTTTTGGTTGGGGTTTGAAAAATGATGTTTTAATCACAAGATGAAATAAAATTCATTTGGTCTTGATTTTCAATATGAGAATTCACTTTTAAAATGTTTTAAAAACATTAAAAAGGAATTTATTCACAAAAATACTAATTATATTAAATAAATAATATAAAACTAATTTTTTTGTGGAATAAAATATTTTGGAGTATGAATAAGAAGTGTGTAAAACAGAATTGGAAAATGATGATTTTTGCTATGTAAAAGAATTGGTTGATATGCAACAATTTAGGTAGTATTACACCCACAATCCAATTACAGAATAAAAGCGGAAAATCCGTAACTGAATCTCATATATATATATATATATATATATATATATATATATATATATATATATATATATATATATATATCATAGAAGTATATGTGTCATATACAACCATACATGTACAATCCAAAAGATACATATACATACTACAAATAATCATAAATGGCCTCCCTAGCTACCCGGTGTCACATATCAGAGCCAACCGACAAAAGAATGAAGACCCTAGCTTCACAAAAAGACCTCCAAAAATTCTATTCTGTAATGCCTCATAGAGCATTATAAAACAGCAGAAGGGTGAGAAACACAACCATAATACAGTTGAATACAATTATATATTAACACAAAAATGCACAAGTATAATATTCTCACCACAAATGCACCACAATCAAATACAACACAACACAATACAATTATCAGGTATCCATCACCAATGCATATCAATCATACACAATGCACTCATTGTCAACACAATTATACATATTCCATCTCATTAATCACATCACAATTCCATACACAATTAATCCATGATTTATGCAAATGCACAGAGACCGACACAACGACTCTATGCAATGCACATACGGTACCGACTTCCAACATTTCTCATCACTAGTTCACTCAGGAACTCTGCTGGAACCATCGCTCATTACATCACTGTAACTCCCCGTCGGGCATACGATGTTCCCCGTCGCTCACACCCCACACGGGCACACGACGTTTATGGATCGCTCACACCCCACACAGGCACACGACCCGATCGTTCACACCCCACATGGGCACACGATCGTGTATAACCATCGCTTTCGGTCCTCTTATTTTTAAGGCGATTCATTCCTCTTATTTTTAAGGCTCACGATGTTATAGCCGATTCCCTCTGGAATCAATCCGTCACTCAGGACGTCACAAGAATGCATATCATGATGCTTGGCATACAATGACTCATGACATTCAAAATGCACACATATACACATCCACAATCATGCATATATCATCAATTACCACACATCGCATTTTCTTGCCCTAAGGCCACCAATCATCATCACAATATGTATTTCATGCAATTTCATCACACAACAGTACACAGTTCATACAATATCCACACCAACAGCATACGACATATACACATCAGGTTCACACAATTAAAACGGCAAAAGTCGACAAAATCACATATTTTCTAATTCCCGATATAAATTAATCAGCCAACAATCTCAAAAATCATTTTTACGAGAAAGAACATTTTATAAGCTTTCCAACGATATAAAGAACGTTCAAAACGGATAATCAGATCAAAAGTTATGGAATTAAAAAGAAAATAAAGAAACATGTGAAAAACCTAAAAACCGCCCGGCGAAACCCATAAACCGCCCGGCACTTGCCCTTCGCCGCTACTTCGCCCGGCGAAGCAGAGGCATCACCAATTCTCCCCAAATAATTCAATAGAGTCAGAAGCGTGTCAAGGCTGCGCCTCTCAAAACCGCCCGGTGAAATCACGAACCGCCCGGCGAAATCAGAGAACCGCCTGGCACTTTACACCAGATGCAGAAAAGTTCTGCTACGTTTTCAAAACCCAAAAATCCATTTTTCCACCCAAATCACTTCCTTCAGCAAAACAATTATTAGAAAAGGTTCCTAAACATAGTGAGATCATACAAAACAATTTATATCGATTTTCGTCTGTGAAAACATCGATTTCTACTCGTTTACGCGTTTTCGACCTATAACCGAAAAACTATGGAAAAAGGCAAGACAACATGCACACACACGTACATAATCATACACAATTTTAAGATAATCGAGTTTCGCACCCTTACCCGATTTAATCGCATGTAGAAAAGTCGGTTGATCGATTTTCTTGATTTCCAAGATTTCTCTCTACTTTTCTTCTTCTCTTTTTCTTTCCTTTTCTATTTTTCTCTCTTTCTATTTCTATTATACTAACTTAACAAAATTAAAGTGAAATGACCCAAAATACCCCTACACTCAAATATCTCGCAAACGCTCCCAAAACGCGATAAAATATAATTATGATGAAAAATAACATATTTTCACATAAAAGTCAGAAATAAAATAATATAATAATAAAATACTCAAAACAACTCAATTAATTAAAAAGACAAAACTGACCAAACTGACTGAACTGACTGGGGCGTTACAACTCTCCCCCACTTAGAAATTTTCGTCCTCGAAAATATACCTGAGACGAACAACTCTGGATACGAATCCCGCATCCGACCCTGCAACTCCTAGGTCAAATTGCCTTCAGCAGCGCCTCCCCACGCTACTTTCACAAGTGCAATATCCTTGCCCCTTAACCTCTTCACCTCGCGATCTAAAATACTCACCGGTAAAGCCTCGACCGTAAGGTTCTCCCTTACCTCAACCTCATCCATCGGAATCACATGCGACGGATCCAGAACATACTTCCGAAGCTGTGAAACATGGAACACATCATGCAAATTCGACAGACTCGGCGGCAACGCCACCCTATAAGCCACATCACCCACTCTCGCAGATATCTGGTAAGGACCAATAAACCGAGAAGTAAGCTTCTTTGACTTCAATGCCCTACCAACACCCGTTACCGGCGTAACCCTCAAAAATACATGATCGCCCTCTTGAAACTCAAGATCCTTCCGTCTCCGATCATGATAACTCTTTTGTCTACTCTGAGAAGCCTTCATTTTCTCACGAATAAACTTCACTTTTTCCGTAGTCTGCTGCACCAACTCCGGTCCCACCACCGTCCTCTCACCAGATTCGTGCCAACACAACGGTGTTCGACACCTTCATCCATACAATGCTTCAAACGGTGCCATTCCAATACTAGAATGAAAAATGTTATTATACTTGAATTCAATCAACGCAAGATAACTATCCCACGCACCACCTTGTTCCAAAACACACGCCCTCAACAAATCCTCCAAAGACTGAATCGTCCTCTCCGTCTGACCATCCGTCTGAGGATGATAAGCCGAACTCAACCTTAATTTAGAACCCAATGCCTTCTGTAAACTTTCCCAAAATCTCAAGGTAAACCTTGGATCTCGATCCGAAACAATACTTAACGGAACTCCATGCAACTTCACAATCACACTGATATAAATCTCGGCTAACCTCTCCAAAGAAAAACTGATGTCAATTGGAATGAAATGAGACGATTTAGTCAGCCTATCAACAACCACCCAAATAGCATTATGCCCTCGCTGAGTATTCGGCAACCCCATTACAAAATCCATGGAGATGCTATCCCACTTCCACTCAGGAATATCCAACGGTTGCAACAAACCACTAGGCTTCAGATGTTCTACCTTTGACTTCTGGCACGTCAAACAAGCATACACAAACTGAGCCACATCTCTTTTCAATCCAGACAACCAGAAAATCTTCTTCAAATCTTGGTACATCTTGTTCGCTCCCAGATGTATACTCAAACTACTCCGGTGTCCTTCCTCCAAAATCATTCGTTTCAAATCCGAATCGTCCGAAATACAAATTCGACCACGGAACCTCAACACACCATTAACATCCATTTGAAAATCACCACTCGCATCTTTTCTGCCAACCAACATCAAATCCACCAATTTCGCATCCAACTTCTGTTCCTCACTTACCGTCATCAAAAAATCATTAGTAACCTTCAGCATACCCTGCCTCACACTGTCCGACGTCACTTCACATACCAAACTCAAATCTCTAAACGATTCCAAAAGTTCCCACTCCTTAACCATTAAAGCGGACATATGCAATGATTTCTGACTCAACGCATCGGCTACCACATTAGCTTTACCAGTATGGTAATTCAAGCCAAAGTCGTAGTCCTTCAAAAATTCCAACCATCTTCGTTGCCTCATATTCAACTCCTTCTGATCAAACAAATATTTCAAACTTTTGTGATCACTAAAGACTTCAAACCTCGCACCAAAAAGATAATGCCTCCAAATTTTCAACACAAACACCACAGCCGCTAATTCCAAGTCATGCGTAGGGTAATTCTTCTCATGCACTCTTAATTGCCTTGAAGCATACGCCACGACCTTACTGTCTTGCATTATCACACCACCTAGACCAATCAAAGACGCATCACAATACACCACAAACGGTTCATTAGGATTCGGCAAAATCAAAATCGGAGCTGTCGTCAATCTTCTCTTCAGCTCATTAAAACTTTCCTCGCACCGAATATCCCAAATGAACGCTTGCCCTTTACAAGTCAACTGGGTCAAAGGAAGTGCTAGCTTAGAAAAACCTTCAATGAACCTTTGATAATATCCGGCCAAACCCAAAAAGCTTCGAATTTCAGTAACAGATCTCGGAGTCTCCCATTATAGAACCGCTTCTACTTTAGATGGATCCACAGCAATACCATTACCTGAAATCACGTGTCCAAGAAAACTCACCTCCGACAACCAAAATTCACACTTGGACAATTTGGCAAAAAGCTTCCTTTCTTTCAAAACCTGCAAAACAATACGCAAATGCTCCGCGTGCTCCTCCCGAGACTTAGAATAAATCAATATGTCGTCAATAAACATAACAACAAATTGATCCAAATGCTCGTGGAAAATACGATTCATGTACTCCATAAACACACCTGGCGCATTAGAAACCCCGAACGGCATCACAGAATATTCATAATGACCGTATCGTGTCCTAAAAGCCGTCTTCTGAATATCTTCCTCCTTCACCCTAATCTGATGATACCCCCGACCTCAAGTCAATCTTACTGAACACACAAGCACCAACCAACTGATCCATCAGATCATCAATTCTTGGAAGAGGATACTTATTCTTAATCGTCACCTTATTCAAATAGCGATAATCAATACATAACCGCATACTTCCATCTTTCTTTTTCACCAACAAAACCGGAGCACCCCAAGGAGAAACACTTGGCCTCACAAACCTCTTCTCCAACAATTCATTCAACTGCTTCTTTAACTCAACCAACTCAGATGCCGACATACGATAAGGTGCCATTGATACAGGTCTAGTACCAAGAACTAGATCTATCGAAAACTCCACCTCTCTCTCTGGCTAAAAGTCTGAAATATCCTCAGGAAACACTTTCGAAAATTCACACACAACAGGAAACACATCCAACAAAACTTGACTATCCACAGTCAACGAAGCAAACAACCCAAACAACTGAGCTTCATCCGCCAAAAGTTTCTTCAACTCTTTGGTAGACAAGAAACTCGAATCTTCATCTTCTTCAAGAGAAGGAAGCCTTACCAGCTTATGATAGCAATCAATATGAACCCGATTGAACTGCAACCAATTCATTCCCAAAACCACATCTAAACCCTCCAACGGCAAACACACCAAATCCATCTGAAAGTCTTTACCATAAATGGTCAAAGGACAACGTAAACAAACCAAAGAAGTAGTTACTGACCCCATTGCTGGATTATCAATAACCATCTCACCATCCATCGAAGACAACACAAGATTCAAATGCTTCACGCACTCAGACGAAATAAATGAATGAGTCGCTCCGGTATCAATAATAGCAACTAAAGGCGTACTATTAATAAAACAAGTACCTCTGATCAGATGATCTGCATTAGTAGTCTGAGTCCATGCCAATGCAAAAACTTTCCCACTAGATGGAGCCTGCTTCGGTTTCGGACACTTTGTGCTAATATGACCAGGATCACCACAGTTGAAACACTTCACTACATTCTTCCTTTTGCACTCAGCTGCAACATGTCCTAAACCCCCACAATTGGTACACTTCTTCATATCTTTTCTGCACTCATACTGACGATGTCCCAATTCACCACACCTATAACACCTCAGAGGACCAGACATACCTCCACCACTGGACCTTCGATCAAAAGTACCCCTTTGTTTAGCCTTATCAGCTGGTGTCACATACGGCCCACTACGGAACTGTTGCTTCCCTTTTCTGTCACTCACATTCTTATAGTGAGTAGAACGAGCCTTACTATCCTCTTCATAAATACTACAACATTCCACCAAATCAGAAAACCTCCAAATCCTTTGATAACCGATAGCCTGCTTAATCTCAGGACGCAATCCGCTCTCATACTTCACACACTTAGAAAAATTTGCAGTCGCTTCAGCATAATGAGGATAAAACTGCACAAGCTCCACAAACTTAGCAGTATAGTCAACAACAGACATATTACCTTGTTTCAGTTCCAAGAACTCAATTTCCTTCTTTCCTCTTACATCTTCGGGAAAATACTTCCTCAAAAACTCGCGGCTAAACAATTCCCAAGTAACTTCTTCATCCCCATCTTCCAACACCTGACGAGTACTAACCCACCAGTCATCAGCTTCCTCCTGTAACATGTGAGTTCCCAGTCTCACCTTCTGATCCTCAGCACAATCCATAACTTGGAAAATCCTTTCAATCTCTTTCAACCAAATCTTTGCACCATCAGGATCGTGTCTCCCTTTAAAGACAGGTGGTTTGTTCTTCCTGAACTCATCATTACCAGCAGTATGAGGTGCACCCTGCACAACCCGAGCCATAGCTTGCATAGCAGCAGCCAAAGCAGCATCATTCCAACCAGCCATATTCTGTTCATTTCCAATAACAGAAACTATGGTTAAACAAACAACTCACCCCAAACGCCAACACCGACAAAGGACTGACACAAACTAACACGAACTGAAATGGACTGACTCTGATACCACTTAATGTAACACCCCCAATCTATACCCCCAAGCTATTAAAGCGATAAATAAAATTCAAAATTTCATCAGAGTATAATTAAACATGCACGACATAGACCGAGGGGTCACATCCATTTTAAACAAACATACAACACCTGCTCATAAAGATATGCAACAATTCAGGTAGTATTACACCCACAATCCAATTACAGAATAAAAGCGGAAAATCCGTAACTAAATCTCATATATATATATATATATATATATATATATATCATAGAAGTATATGCGTCATATACAACCATACATGTACAATCCAAAAGATACATATATATACTACAAATAATCACAAACGGCCTCCCTAACTACCCGGTGTCACATATCAGAGCCGACCGACAAAAGAATGAAGACCCTAGCTTCACAAAAAGACCTCCGGCAACTCTAATCTGCAATGCCTCATAGAGCATTATAAAACAGCAGAAGGGTGAGAAACACAACCATAATACAGTTGCATACAATTATATATTAACACAGAAATGCACAAGTAAAATATTCTCACCACAAATGCACCACAATCAAATACAACACAACACAGTACAATTATCAGGTATCCATCACCAATGCATATCAATTATACACAATGCACTCATCATCAACACAATTATACATATTCCATCTCATATTCACAATTCCATACACAATTAATCCATGATTTATGCAAATGCACAGAGACCGACACAACGACTCTATGCAATGCACATGCGGTACCGACTTCCAGCATTTCTCATCACTAGTTCACTCAGGAACTCTGCTGGAACCATCGCTCATTACATCACTGTAACTCCCCGTCGGGCATACGATGTTCCCCGTCGCTCACACCCCACACGAGCACATGACGTTTATGGATCGCTCACACCCCACATGGGCACACGACCCGATCGCTCACACCCCACATGGGCACACGATCGTCTATAACCATCGTTTTCGGTCCTCTTATTTTTAAGGCGATTCATTCCTCTTATTTTTAAGGCTCACGATGTTATAGAAGATTCCCTCTGGAATCAATCCGTCACTCAGGACGTCACAAGAATGCATATCATGATGCTTGGCATACAATGACTCATGACATTCAAAATGCACACATATACACATCCACAATCATGCATATATCATCAATTACCACACATCGCATTTTCTTTCCCTAAGGCCACCAATCATCATCACAATATGTATTTCATGCAATTTCATCACACAACAGTACACAGTTCATACAATATCCACACCAACAGCATACGGCATATACACATCAAGTTCACACAATTAAAATGGCAAAAGTCGACAAAACGACATATTTTCTAATTCCCGATATAAATTAATCGGCCAACAATCTCAAAAATCATTTTTACGAGAAAGAACATTTTATAAGCTTTCCAACGATATAAAGAACGTTCAAAACGGATAATCAGATCAAAAGTTATGGAATTAAAAAGAAAATAAAGAAACATGTGAAAAACCTAAAAACCGCCCCGCACTTGCCCTTCGCCGCTACTTCGCCCGGCGAAGTAGAGGCGTCACCAATTCTCCCCAAATAATTCAATAGAGTCAGAAGCGTGTCAAGGCTGCGCCTCTCAAAACCGCCCGCCGAAATCACGAACCGCCCGGCGAAATCAGAGAACCGCCCAACACTTTACACCAGATGCAGAAAAATTCTGCTACGTTTTCAAAACCCAAAAATCCATTTTTTCCACCTAAATCACTTCCATCAGCAAAACAATTATTAGCAAAGGTTCCTAAATATAGTAAGATCATACAAAATAATTTATATCGATTTTCATCCGTGAAAACATCGATTTCTACTCGTTTGCACGTTTTCGACCTATAACCAAAAAACTATGGAAAAAGGCAAGACAACATGCACACACACGTACATAATCATACACAATTATAAGATAATCGAGTTTCGCACCCTTACCCGATTTAATCGCGTGTAGAAAAGTCGGTTGATCGATTTTCTTGATTTCCAAGATTTCTCTCTACTTTTCTTCTTCTCTTTTTCTTTCCTTTTCTATTTTTCTCTCTTTCTATTTCTATTATACTAACTTAACAAAATTAAAGTGAAATGACCCAAAATACCCCTACACTCAAATATCTCCCAAACGATCCCAAAACGCGATAATATATAATTACGATGAAAAATAACATATTTTCACATAAAAGTCAGAAATAAAATAAAATAATAATAAAATACTCAAAACAACTCAATTAATTAAAAAGACAAAACTGATCAAACTGACTGAACTGACTGGGGCGTTACAAACTGCACCTTGGTTTTTCAACATCTTGGCTATCAAACTTCAAACATTCATAACTCTCTCAATTTTTAATGAAATTAAAATCCGTAAGAACCTATCTTGACCAATTTTTCGCAAGGAATCCAATGGTATCACTCATACATACTGAAACTTAATGTACAACACACACAAGGGAAAAAACCAGATCTGCACCTTAAGTTTAAAACAACATAAACTCCACATATAAACATGTTAAAGTGCAAACAGTTGGAGGATCATAACATACACATTAAGGACTACATTTTTGCTTCTAGAATTGTTCAATATGATGCATGTATGTGGACAATAAAGGAAAGCATGATTCAAAGAATTCAAGTTGTGAATTTTACCTCTTTTTTGGAGATTTTCTGCAACCTACCAAGTGCTTTGTTCCCGAAATGATTTGATGATTTGGACACCCTTAAATGACCTCTTGGATGCTTTTAGGATGATTGGAATCAGCTGGTACCTACAAAAACACAAACTATCCCTTTCTTGCAAAAGGGGTTAAAAGTGACCAAAATAGTAACTCTCTCAAATGGTGTTCCAGATGGGGGTAACCATTTGGGACAGTTCAAGGATGATATTTGGAGTGTGTTTGAGGTTTTATCTGGTTTGGAAAGTGACTGGATCAAGACATGGCTTGAAAAATGCAAAAAAGTCCAATTTTGAGGTTTTGAGAGGTGACTTTGTGATGTTGTGATTACAGGTCACTTTTGATAGATTGGACAGCTTACATATAATATATGTGAGGTGTGTGTGTGATTAGTTTGAGTGGAATTGCTCTCTAACTCAAAAACTCAGAATTACTTGCTTTGGAAGGCAAATTTGAGGTGAAAGAAGAGATTTTGAGGAAAGCATCTGTTTGACGGTTTTGGTTTACTCAAACTGAGCACAAGTGAGCTCTATTTATAGTAGAGCAGGTTTGTTTTGGGATCCACAGTGAATGGCAACTGCAGCAGAGGTTTGGCCAATGTTGTCCAATGAAAATCCAAGTCTCCTCTAGCCATTGACTAGAGGTTAGGGCACAGGTTTCTGGTTCCCTAGTTGTTGGAGGAATCTTGACTGAATTCAGTTGCAAATGTGTCAGTCCATGCCACCTCTAAGCATCTATTGAATGCTCCAATCCAAAATTGGAGTCTTGTCCCTCTTTTAGGGATTTCTAGGTTTGACATGCTACTTCTTGTTCCAAGGACCTTGGAGGCTTGGCTCAGTGATTGTCCCCTATAGATTTGATCCTCAGATGTGTTCAAAATGATGACAAGGCTTAAAAATTCGTGTGGCACAAGAAATGTGCAAATCTTCCCCATGAAAAATTCAGCTGCAGCAAGCCTTTTTGTAAAATCCATAACTCCCTGCTCGAGTATGCTACATGGACGTTCTAGGACTTTCTGGAAAGCTGAGATGATGTACTTCAACTTTCATGTTTGACCCCAGACCTGGTTCAACTTGGATCATGGAGAAAAACAGCCTTGAAGTTGGGACATTCTTGCTGGAAAAATATTAGTGATGTCCTATGCAATGTTGGAACATCACACAACTTTGAACATTAATAATTCCAAATTTTAATCACTTGTATCTTTTAATCCACTATGATATTTTGAGTTGAAGTGAATTGCATCTTTGATGCTTGTCTTGCATGGTGACAAAGCTTGAAAATTGGGTGGCACAAGAAAAGTGCACAAAATCTGTCCTAAAAAAATCAGCTCGAGCAAGGCCTGTTGTGAGGTTCATAACTCCTTGCTCAAGTTGAATTAATGGGAGTTATTATACATTTTGGAAAGCCCTAATGACATACTTTAACTTTGATGTTTGACTTTGTTCTTGGTTCAGCTTGCAAAGTCATCAAAAATGGTCTTGAACTTGTGTAGTCAAATCTGTCCTAAAAGCTGTCATGAAATTCTGCTTTATCAATGTTTTTTACAAAAATAATATCTCCTTGCTCGAGTATGCTACAAGGACGTTCTAGGACTTTCTGGAAAGCTGAGATGATGTACTTCAACTTTCATGTTTGACCCCAGACCTGGTTCAACTTGGATCATGGAGAAAAACATCCTTGAAGTTGGGACATTCTTGCTGAAAAAATATTAATGATGTCCTATGCAATGTCAGAACATTGGACATTAAGAATTCCCAACTTTGATCACTTATATCTTTCAATCCATATGATATTTTGAGTTGATTCCTTCTACAATGTTGAAGTATCAAATACCCTCTTTAAAAGTAGCTCTTACTCAAAATCAATGGATGCTTGGATCAATAGTTACAACCTTGAAAAGTTGTGCACTTGAACATGATTTTAACTTAGAAAAAAAATTCTAAGTTTCTTTCAATTTGATCAATTTTGTAATTTTGCATGATATCTTGATTTAAATTTGATCAAATTAAATCACCCATCATATATTCCTTAGTAATAGCTTGTGAAGCTCATAGTTGACCAAAAAGTCAAACTTTGACTTTCTGCGTCAGTTGACTTTGAATTAGATGAAGTTGAGGCTTGATCCACTTGAAATGTTGCACTTTTGTGCTTAATTTTTGATGTGGGAGTCCTCTTGATCCATTGTGGATGTTTGAGAGGTTAGACAAGTTGAAGATCATGTCATTCCTTGATTGATCATTTGTCTAAAGGCTCTGAGAGGGCTTGAAACCCTAAGCTTGATTGTAGTGAATGCTCAACAATTCCTTAAGGATATTGATGAGGCACAAAGGTACATCCATATTGTGATGATGATTTACACAATGATGGGAAATCTTAGTGGTCAAAATTTGGGGTATGACAAATGCCCCTATTTAATCTTCTTGGACCCGAAGGTGTGAATGGCGAAGGTATTCGGGCATTCGGGGTGCAAGAGGATTAAATATCGGAATATCTGAAATTTTGATGGCGTCTATGAATGGTAGTTCACGCATTCATATTCTTTTGCTAAGCAATGATGCTTAGAAAAGGTAAACGTCCCCTCGATCCTGGTCTTTAGCCAAGGAATTGGTCTCAGTTTTCTTTTGAGATGAACTTACCCTCAATCCTGGTTTCCTACCAAGGAACTGGTCTTAGTTTCTGATTTAACTTCCCCTCGATCCTGGTTTCCTACCAAGGAACTGGTCTTAGTTTCTGATTTAAACTTCCCCTCGATCCTGGTTTCCTACCAAGGAACTGGTCTTAGTTTCTTTTGCAAACTTCCCCTCGATCCTGGTTTCCTACCAAGGAACTGGTCTTAGTTTCTTTTGTCAATAAACTTTATTGACAAGGGACGCTATTCGTAGCGGTTTTCCTCAAACTTCTCGCCGAATTTTCCTGGGGAGATGCCATTCGAGGGAAAAAGTTTTGATGCCAGACTTGCTGGGGAACCCAGTCGTCTGAGTTGTAGAGGTGTACAAACTTCTCTGTTGGAGATGCCATTTGTTGACTCTATTTGGGGAATGTGAGTCCCTTGAGAGACTGCCTTCACGCTTGGGGATATTACATCATACTTTTCTCGGGATCTTCCCAGAGAAATACCATATGATGGGATCTAATTTTGAGGTGCCGATGACCTTTTCATCAGTGGTTCTTTTGGAGAAAAATTGTTGTATTGCCGAAGCTCCGATTAAGGGGCTTTCTCTAGGGATTTTCCTTAATCCGGGAAAGCAAAAATATCATCTTCAATGGCGAAGAGTGATGTTGACTGAAATTTCCTCTGGTTTTTCAGAGGTCCAAGTTATCAAAGTGGTCCAGGACCTATCTTCAATTCAGAAATAGCTGGAGGCGAGATTGTTTAGATGATTCACTTCCTAACGAGGAAAGAACTGACAACTCGATTGAGAGGACTTTTATCACTAGGGGATAAGACCGACTAGAGTGATAGTGATGCAATATGAATGCAAATGTAAATCAATAATGCATGATGTATGTATGTATATGCTGACAAAACTGACGCGACATACAAACTAATAGATGAACATGACTGGATACTCGGCCATCGCGGGGAGAAGAAGTACTGTTGGTCCAAAAGCAGCAATTCTACCTTGCTTAGGAGAAGTAGTCCTCACGGGGAACTATGTTGGTCGGGCTTAGGAGATAAAAACTCTGCCGAAGATGTCAGATGGATTAGTCGCATCTGACACTGTTGATCCTTTATTCAGGCGCACTGGCGTAGAAGGAGTACTTTGATTCTGCACTTTGAGGTTCGCTTACTTTTGGAGAAGCGGTTGATGTTCTTTTGATGTTCGACAGTTAAAAGAAATTGCCATATTTATTTTAAAGCAGAAAAAGCTTTACAAGTAAATTCATTTTTGTTTTATTTCAAGAATCGTTGAGCATGTTAAAATGTCGTTCTGTAAAGCTAAAACAAATGAGAATTACAAACAAAAGCACAAGGGCTCAAATTTTATTGATAAGATGGAGATCAGCCAAACGCGTGATTCTAAAGAGTATATACAAAGCTAGAAAATGGTAATTTATAGGGAAAAGGGCTATGTTGAAACATAATGACCACTGTCCTTCTACCAACTTTGAATTCGGGACATCCTGAGCTTCTGTCAAAGATGACCTTGATTGGAGTTTTCCTCCGATGGATGGTGTAACTGCTGCTGAGGGACTTGCCTCTGTTGAACATAGTTACTTGCCATTATCCCTAATTTTTGCCTGGATTGTACTTGGATGTTTCCAATCCACCGGGATTGTTATTGATCATGTCTCTAATTTTTGCCTGGACCGCCCTTTCGGGTTTTCAATCCACCGAGAAGTTTTTTTTTTTTTTAGTTTAGGCGAAGTATTTCTTGACTACATCAACATTTGTGGGGTAGGCAAATTCTTCTCCGTCCATGGTGGCAAGTCTCAAGGCACCGCCTGAGAAAGCTTTCGTGACCACATAGGGGACGTCGTAGTTCGGAGTCCATTTGCCTCGCGAATCAGTGAGAAATAATTGTATCTTCTTGAGCAGTTTGAAGATTGGCGCGCATGTCGCGGTCATGAGGAATATGAATCTGGAGATGTATTTCAAACGTCCCAGGAATCCTCTGACTTGTTTTTCAGTTTTTGGAGAAGGCATTTCTTGAATGGCCTTGACCTTGTCAGGATCAACTTCAATTCCTTTCTGGCTGACGATGAACCCTAGAAGTTTCCCTAAACGGACACCGAAGGTGCACTTGTTGGGATTCAAGCGGAGTATGTATTTTCTCAACCGCTCGAATAGTTTTGATAGGTGGGTCACATGCTTATCTCCTGTCTTAGATTTTGCAATCATATCATCGACATACACTTCGATTTCCTTGTGTATCATGTCATGAAACAGAGTAGTCATGGCCCTTTGATAGGTTGCCCCAGCGTTCTTCAAGCCGAACGGCATTACCTTGTAACAAAAGGTACCCCAATGGGGTAATGAACGGAGTTTTCTCCATGTCTTTCGGCGCCATTTTGATCTGGTTATAGCCCGAGAATCCATCCATGAAGGAGAAAACTTTGAACTTTGTTGTACTGTCTACCAGCATGTCAATGTGTGGTAAAGGAAACTCGTCCTTTGGACTATCCTTATTTAGATCTCTGTAGTCCACACATATTCTGACCTTTCCGTCCTTTTTCGGAACAGGTACGATGTTGGCTAACCATTGAGGATATTCTGATGTAGCGAGGAAACCTGCGTCAATCTGTTTCTGTACCTCCTCTTTGATTTTGATGGCCATGTCCGGATGAGTGCGTCTCAACCTTTGCTTTACTGGCGGACATTCCAATCTTAATGGTCAGTGATGTTCCACGATGCTGGTATCCAACCCTAGCATGTCCTGATAGGACCAAGTGAATACATCGGGGAATTCTTTGAGAAGCTTTATCAAACTCTCTTTGGCAGTTGGACTGAGCAGTGCCCCAATCCTGATTTCTTTTCTCTCTTTTTCCGAACCCAAGTTGACCGTTTCCAACGGCTCTTTGTGAGGTTCAATGGACCTTTCCTCCTGTCTGAGTAATCGAGAGATCTCTTCTAGAATTTCGTTGTCAACTTCTTCTTCAGCCCCAAATACCGAGAACTCAAAGTTGGGAGAAGGCATCAGATCGTATGTTTCAACGGGGTTTAAAACAAGCAATCTGCATGACGTAATGATTCGTGTTTAGAAGAGATAGAGAAAATGCAAAAGTGTGTGCAGTGTATTTTTTTATTACTGCTTGTTTTTATTATTGAATTGTTTTTTAGGATTACCATTTTCTGAGAAAAGTGAAAAGAGAAAACATCAATTAATGCGGAAATTACAGAACGAAGTTATTTTATTAATGAACAAGTCGATTCTTGAAACTACATCCCTATAAAACAAAACTCTGTCGCTTTGGGCAAAGTGAAGAGGGAAATTTATAGAAAGCGAGCCCTATCAAAACATCTGTTTCATCTGGGTAGGGTGAAAGGTTAAAGATGGCAATTACTTTGATTGATGAACGATCTTCGGAACATCGACAGCAACCCACTGGCAGCGAACTCCTCGGTGAATCACAAAGTCTGGCACCTTCCTCGATTTGTCTTTAGAAATAACGTTAATTTCTGGTGGAGAAGGATCATTGGAATCTGTTTCCCAGGCAGAGTTGTCGTAGGAGAATTCCTCTGTTGTATTTTGCATATTATTTGTGCTCCCAAGTACATCTCCCCATCCAGTTGGCTGGATGTCTTCGAGCCTGATACGAGAGCTTTCGGGAGCAGTGTATTTGACTATATAGTCGTACTTTCCACTCAGTTGTCCCAAGGTGTCCCACACTTCTTTCGAACGGGAGGAGTCATCCCTCTCGATGACGTTGACCTCGGGAAAAGCATAGTTGATGAATTCAAGTCCTGCAAACGTTGCAAATTCATCGTCATGTTGAGTAGTTTCTGAATGACCTGAGTGTTGATCCCATGACATGGTGGGGACATAGGTATTCTGTTCAATGATACTCTGCTGAGTTTCATTACTCGGCTGACTTTCTAGTCCCAAGTCTCCTGGGTAAGGCTGCCACATTGGCAGACCGTCCATCGGGCCATAGTAGTTGTGGTCAAAGTTGTCTTTCATCAGAGTGTCCTCCTCTAACGAATTTGGTGGAGCACGACATCCTTCTGGAACACAATCTCCATATATCATTTCGACATCTGACCGGGGTATAAATCTCGGACTCTGTGCGGAATAACAAAATGGCGTAGGAACCTCTTCCTGAGACATATAACCGTCCTTGTTAAGATAGGACTTCCATTCTTCATCTGTGTCGGAGGGATCCTCCTCATTGATAGCATGGACTATTTGAGACACTAGGTGAAGGAAACCTCCACTGTGGAAGAAGTTCTGAATGGGATGAAGACTTTCATCGTTGGCAGCTGTCCGGGTACAGGTTACAGAAAAACCAAGACCCTTCTTTGTTGTATTGCTAGTAGGAATGACAAGCTGTCCCCATCCTGTTGTATCGGTACTCTCGACCGCTTTAATAGCATCTTTGTATGAGGAAATCGAAGTTCCTCCTCAGGATTGTTCGTCCTTGTGTAACGAAAGTGCTTGTAACTGGGTTCCGATTATCCCTTCTAGTTCCACATAAGTGGATAACGATAAATTACTGACGAGCAAGGCCTGTTCCCCACAGACTGTGATGAGTTGGCCGTTCTGGACGAACTTTAACTTTTGGTGGAGGGTCGAGGTGACCGCTCCAGCCTGATGTATCCAAGGTCTTCCTAATAAACAACTATACGTTGCCCGGATGTCCATGACCTGGAAAGTAACTTGGAAAGTGTGAGGACCAATAGTTATGGGAAGATCAACTTCGCCGATAACCGTTTTTCTGGATCCGTCGAACGCTTTGACGACGACCTCACTGGTTCTCATCGGAGGGCCCTTGAATGATAATTGAGTTAAAGTGGACTTCGGCATAACATTCAGGGCTGACCCTGTGTCTACCAGTACGCTGGCTAAAGCATCGTCCTGGCAGTTGACTGTGATATTAAGCGCCATGTTATGACGGCGACCCTCTTCAGGTTAATCCTCATCACTAAATCCCAAATTATTACAGGAAGTGATGTTAGAGACAATACTATCGAACTGTCTGATTGTTACATCTTGTTCCACAATGGCTTGCTCCAAGACTTTCTGTAGAGCCTCCCTGTGCGCTTCGGAACTGAGTAACAGTGATAATACTGAGATCTTTGAAGGAGTCTGTAACAGTTGATCAAAAATGTTGTATTCACTCCTTTGGATGAGCTTCAGCATCTCATCATCGTTTTTCAAATGGTCGGGATTACTGGATTGACCGACTGGTGGATTAGGAGCTTCTGTCTGAAGGTCCTTTTCTTTGTTGGACTCTCCAACTCCTCTGTTGAAGATTCTACCACTCTGTGTTACACGATTGATGTCTGCAATATTCACGATGGAGGGTAATGGAATTTCCTTTCCATTTTCAATTGTTGTTGCACCGTATTTGTAAGGTATTGCCTTAGCTGATTCATACGGTAGTGGTCCCGGCAGATAGATGACTATGGGAACCTTCTGGATTTTCTGACCATCGTACGTAATCTCTATCCGTTCCCGGTTGGGAACTTTGGATTCGTCAAGCAGAGGGATAATGGCAAAAATATCCCTAGTCCTCTGATGATCAGAGATGACGACAACGTCCTCAATTTGACTGGCAAGGTAGTTCAGCGACCAATTGATGGGTCTGGAATCTAGATATGGGTGAATCTCTCCACGATTCACCTGCCACTGGAGAGATGCTCGCACAAGGTAGCACCCTTGGTTACTTTCCGAACAGACTCCAAAACATTCATAATTGTGTGGTGGCACCTGACCACGCCCATTTTGAATACAATGTAACCTCACTAGGTTAGCTTCCACGAGTCAGACATCCTGACTTTGACGCCGAGTAGGGTTTCTGTTATTGATACTAATTTGCTGAGTATCTTCATCCATGTAGATTGGCATCCACCAATGATTTAACAAGTGCTGAAGTGCCTCCTGGACAAGGGCACATCCCTGATCGTTTTCGGAACCCGCTTTACAGCTGTGATAATTATGTGATATCAGGAATCCGAGTCGGACCTGCTCAGCATGCAACTCTACCAAGTTGGTATTCATCAAGCAAATGTCGAAGATTTGAACCATATTGATCAGATAAGGATTCCTATCATGGTAGTCCTGGATCCATCCAAGATCCATCTGATGCTGGAGGGCCTCTTGTATGAAAGAGCATCCCTGTTTGTTTACCGAGCAAGTCAGACAAGAACTGTAATCGTGCCGCGGCAGATTATGATACTGGCTTTGCCTTAAGTGCATCGCCACCAAGTTGGCATTCATTGCACGGATGTCGTGGTTTTGAATGACATTGGAATTCGTGTAAACCATGTTAACTCCATGAACTCGGTGCTCTTGGATCCATCCGAGATCCATCTGTTCCTGCAGAGCTGCTTGCACCACAGAACATCCTTGATTGTTTTTAGAGCAGACATCACACTGGTGATAATTATGAGGTGGCATATGGCCATACCCACTCTGTCTACAATGCATCTTGACCAGATTGGTCCTCAACAAGAGTACATCGTGAATTTGATAGACATTGTTAAATTCTTTCTCAATCAGGTTGACTGCAGCTTTCTCATGTTGAGGCAGCGGGTTTGTGAGAACATTGGGATTCGTATCTTTGAAAGATAAGAGCCCGCTCCTAACAAGCTTTTGCACGTCGGATTTGAAATTGAGACAATTCTCTATGTTATGCCCTGATCCTCCTTGATGATAAGGGCATGTCTGATCTGCTTTGAACCAAAAAGGCAGATTTTCCGGTACTTTAAGAGGAGACTTAGTCTGGATGTGCCCCTTAGCCAGTAGTAATAGAAATAGTTCTGCGTATAACATGGGTATAGGATCAAACCCTGGTGGCCGCATTGTACGGTTGTTATTGTATGGAGGACGGGCCTGCTGAAGAGGCTGTTGTGTCCTTTGCTGATTAAGTTGGCTCTGTGCAACCTGAGGCTGATACGTAGGAATAGGCGCAGGGCTGATAGCAGGAGTTACAGCTGCTACCGGCTGTTAACGTCGCCTTTGCTTTCTGAGAGAGATATTCCCAATATCCTGCTCTTTTTTCTTAGGGAGAGCATTACCGTATCGTTTTGTACTACTTGATGATTCAGCGTCTTTTACTAAACATCCTTCCCGGACGGCTTCCTCAAGACGAACCCCCATGCCCACCATCTCGGTGAAGTCACTGGGCGCACCGGCAACCATTCTGTCGTAGTAAAATAATATCAAGGTTTTTAAGAAGATCTTTGTCATCTCTTTTTCCTCAAGAGGTAGAGAGATCTGAGCGGCAATTTCACGCCATCTCTGAGCGTACTCCTTAAAGGTTTCCTTGTCCTTTTCTGACATTGATCTGAGTTATGTCCAAATTGTATTTGTATTGTTGGACAAAGGCAGTACCAAGATCTCTGAATGTGCTAAACGTAGCACGGTTTAAACCCATGTACCATTTTAAGGCGGCACCGATTAAACTATACTGAAAGTAGTGAATCAGTAGGTCTTGATTCTCCGTCTGAGCTGACATTCGCCGAGCGTACATCACCAGATGGCTCTGAGGGCAAGAGTTACCCTTGTATTTTTCAAAGTCGGGCACTTGAAATTTGTGCGGAACTTTCACATTGGGGACCAAGCAGAGGTATGCGGTGTCCTTTCCAAATAAATCCTGACTGCGGATGGCTTGCAGTTCTTTTTGCATTTCCAAGAACTGTTCTCAGAATTCATCCATTCTATCGAACATAGTTTCCTTCTTACCAGAAGGTATCGGCAGAATCTGTCCTTCTAGGACAGTGTGCACCACAGGGGGTGGGACCGTGACTACGGCAGTGAATCTTGGCATTTCCCGAAGTTTGTAACCTTCAGGAGTCTTCAGTATACCCCTGGCATCTTCCCTTTCCCGAAGTTTGTAACCTTCAGGCACAGCGGCTTCTGTTATGATTCCTTGATCTTCAGTGATCAGCGGAACATATCCTTCCGGGATATAGTTAACAGGCATGCCCCAAGGACGATCTTTCGGCATTTGATACCTAGGATCATACTTCTCCACTGTGGGCATTGAGGTGATCTCTGAGATCACAGTCCTTTGTAGCTGAGCTTCTGCCATGGCTTGCATGTCGTTCTGAAGCTTTCTCATATCCTCTCTCAGAGCGTCGATCTCTTCTTTCAACTCTCTGTTTTCTTCCTCAAGATCATCCATCTTTTTCTGACGATTGGCCCGAGTATTATACAAATGAGACAGTTTGACTCTAGAACCGAGACACAAACGTGAGATTCGTAGGTAAGTAGAATACGCGATGTGAGAATGATGAATGCAATGATTATATTAATTTTTTTTTTGGTTTAATCAAAATAAACTTTTACAATTAGATTGAAAATATCAAACAATGGGGAAACCCCGTTTTATTAAATTCAAAGGATTGCGGAAATGAAATACAGTAAATTACAAGGTGCGGAAACAGAAACCTAAGCTAAGGGGTCCCGAGTCCTCTCTGAGGAGATTCTGGGTGCTGATTCTGGTACTTTCCTTTTCTTGGACCGGGGCTCTTGGGCCGTTGTCGGGTTGTCATTCCTTTGCCAAGTGAAAGGAGCGAGCAAATTCCTTTGGTTATCCTGATTATCCACAGCATGCTGCTCCAAAATTTCAATCAGGGCATCTTTATCCTTCAGTAATTGCTGTATTTTGATGCACTCCACATTGAGGGTGCGGTACTTGTTCTTCCAAGACCTCTTCTCCTGTTGAACTTTGTTGAGAGTAACCTGAAGCTTTTCAGTCTCAGTCATGAAGTACATGACAGACTCCCTCGGTGGAAGAACTCCATGACGAGGATAAGGCATCTTTAGCTTAAGAGCTGTTTGTACCCAGTGGAGATAAGGCTCCACCGAGACACAGTCCGGTTTTCATAGAGACTCCCGTCCTTTCTTATGAACATGTTTCCAAGCGTGCACTATTTCCGTTTTTAGTGCCCTGTCACTTTCTCCTTCCTTGAAGAAAAGACCTTCCAGATGAACACTCCGTGGGACGTGTCTCATCGGGTATCCAAATTGATGACGAACAAGAACTGGATGGTAATTGATTCCTCCCTTAGTTCCTATAAGGGGTACGTTGGGGAAGTTTCCACAACGATCAATGATCCTGATTCCGTCATAAATCCTATTACACCAGTCAATGTCAGAGTTGGTGAGAGACATGATTTTCTGCGACCAACGTAAGGCACTCTTGTGATCCCAAAAAGTAGCAGACTTGGGAAAATGAGAGATAAACCATTTGTAAAGCAGAGGTACACAGCACGTGATCTCCCCTCCACTGTACAAATTCCCCAAGTGTACAGAATGATACGCATCTGCGAGCAAAGTCGGCACAGGGTTTCCAATGAGAAAAACCTTAACGGCGTTGATATCGACGAAGTTATCAATGTTGGGAAACATAAATAACCCGTAGGTGAGCAAAACAAAGATGCTTTCAAAAGCAGTCACGTTCCCAATACTAGCGAAGTACAGGGCTTTCTTTGTCAAGAACTGGGCTGGCAAACCTTGTATGCCACCCTTAGTGGTCATGTGAGTCCTGACCTCAGACTCGTCCAAATGAATTGCTCTTGCAATGGTCTGATTCTTTGGAATTTCTTCCAGTCCAGAAAATGGAGTTTGATCTGTAATATGTAGATCAATCAGATGAGAGTATTCCTCCAGCGTTGGTGCTAGCTGGTAATCCGGGAATGTGAAACAGTGATAGACCGGATCGTAGAACTGAATGAGCGCATCCATGATTCCCTCAATCACATGAACTCTTGGCAGAGATAGTAAACCTCCGTACTTGGCTCTGAAAGCCTCTTGGTTTGTGATCATCCTCGCCAAACCTCTTAAATCCTCTAGTTTTGGAATCCTGAAGGTGTACTTATGAGTTTTCCTTCTACCGAAATCCATTAGCGTAATCCTTTTCTATGATATTTGCAATCACAGTCTTAGTTTAATTTGAAAAACAGAGAGACTAGAAGAGAAATTTTTTTTGAATGTTTTAATGTTTTTTAAATGAATGCATGAATGCAACACACAAAAACATAGAAAAAACATGGGGTCAAAGGGTCGTTGTCATGAAGTCAAGGCTCTACCCATCCCCAAAGGTTTATACTAGGGTGATTTTTTGTACCTGTACTCAAAATCATCAGCTCCTCCCAGGATAACAAACAGCAAGCGGATCGCCAGCGAGCTGTATGAAATCTTAGAGTAAATGCTATTCACCGAGAATAGATCATCAGCCTCAAATGAGGGTAGTATCGCGTGACAACTATTTCCGATAGCTTCCGCACTACAAAAGAGTTGGCTCCTCAACTTCTCAGACGTCACAATCAGCCCATTGCCTATGAGAGGGAATGGGTTACATTGGGAAGCCTCCACTGAGGTTGATGGCCGACCTCGTCGCCATCACTTATCTTAAGTGTATACTCAATCTTTCCACATGCGGCATCACACGCATTCCCATTAGCAAAAAAATAAACACAGATATCAATTAGGAAAAGCAGTATATATATTTGTCCTAATGTCCTAGACCTTTAAAAGCTAAGAATCTTAAGTTCCTGACAGAAAATGGTTTCCCGGCGGAGTCACCATCTTGTGGTTTCATTCCAAATTAACGGCGTTTTGACCTAAGATCCTAGTGACGTCAAGGTTTCTACCTAGGGGACAAGAAGAGAACAAGATCCCTAAAGAGACCTGATTCTCCCCAGCAGAGTCGCCATTTTTCTGTAGCGAGTGATTTTTGGATGTGGTTGTGAAGCACGATCGCTCTGGTACTACAGCTCGATTCATTTTTTATCCAATTAAAGCTGATGAGGGAAGGGAAATAGATGTCTCCAATTAACCCTGCTTGCATACTGAGGTTAAACAGTCAAAACTGTTGGTTTATAGATGCTACAAAGATTCGGGGTCTCTCCTAGGTTATTTTGTTGAAAAGGGGTGCTTTAGGCTATCGGTTAGGATGTTAGGACAGATATATGAAAGTATGGGATTTTGGGTTTTTGTTTAATGTGCTCGCTAAGATTTTTCTTTCAATCTTATGCCTACGTATTCCCGTTTTTTCCAAAACAGGGAAATCAGAGCTATCGTAGTTCCTCCTATTCTACGGGAGGAAATGGTGTTTTGGTGTCTTGTTCAAAGCCCAAGACGTGAAGCTAAAGGTGGTTTGTATCTTGTTCAAAGCCCAAGATGTGAAGCTGAAGGTAGTTTGTATCTTGTTCAAAGCCCAAGATGTGAAGCTAAAAGGGTTTGACTTTAGAGAGAATTTGTCATCTCTAAAGAGGGGTTTGTCCGTCACAACTGTTTATAAAGGAGAATTACTTTAACCGGGATTTGTTAATCCGGCAATGCCATAATTTCCTTTATAGGGGATTTCCAACCTGAAGGGGAAGACTTTAACTCAGTTTAGAGCAATGCCATCTTTCCTTAGGAATTTCTCATGCTAAAAGAGGGACAGTGGCATGGATGTAGATGATCCAGAGGCTTGCCGCTTACAGCGATTAGATGAAGGGGAAGGATTTGTTGATGTTTATGTACTGCGAATGAGGCACAACTTTGATGCTAAAAGGTTGATTGGATCAACCAGTGGTTTTCTTATACAAAGCCTAAGAGGAGGCTAATATGTGTCTCGTACAAAGCCCGAGAGAGAGGCTAAAAGGTTTTGACTCGACGATGGAGTCTTTTTGTATCTCGTATAAAGCCTGAGATTGAGGCTATTTGACTCAACAAGAGAGTTTTTTTTGTATCTCGTACGAAGCCCGAGATGGAGGCTAAAAGGGAGTTGACTCAACAAGAGAGTCTTTTATGGTATCTCGTACGCAGCCCGAGATGGAGGCTAAAGGTTTTATACTCAACAAGGGAGTGATTTGTGTCTTGTACAAAGCCCAAGACGGAGGCTATTGTTAGCTCCACTGGGGAGAATCATTGTACAAAGCCCAAGAGGAGGCCATTGTGACTGTTTCAGTTGAGTGACAGGTCCAATATGCTGATTTAAAGAGAAAATTAGTTCTTATATGAGTAATGCTGTACTCAAGGATTTGATTTGAGGATCAGGGTTATTTCCTTTTCTTTAAGGAAATGGGAAATCCAAAGGGTATTGAGACTGTCCGAGTCCACGGAGTTCCTTCCTATTCTTGAAGGGTGCTTGAGAATGTCTTGGAGACTCAAGGAAATTAGACTGTCCAAGTCTAGAGAGTCATTTTTTGTATTATGCTTTGAGAAACAGTAGTAGACTCTTGGAAAGACTGCTCTATTAAGATGACTGATTTCTGTTCCTATACCTCTAGGGGGTCGTCGGGACAATTTGTACGAAGCCCAAGAGGAGGCTAGAAACTTTTAAGAAGCCGATAGGTCCTTGTATGAAGCCCGAGAGGAGGCTATCATTCCCGGAGGAAGAAATCATTTATACGAAGCCTAAGAAGAGGCTGTGAATACTTCTAAGAAGCCGACGGGTCCTTGTACAATGCCCAAGAGGAGGCGGGGATGCTTTTAGGAAGCCTGTGGGTCCTTGAACAACGCCCAAGAGGAGGCTGATGCTTTTAAGAAGCCGATGGGACCCCAAACCCCGATAAATTCAAGACAGGCCATTCACGAGGAATAGATCAAGCCAGGAAAGTTCGAGAATTTGGAAGAAACTCAAGAGATGCCATTCACGGAGAAAAGATCATCTCTGGGGAATAGAGTTTCTTGAAAAGTGCTTTTAAGAAGCCTGGGGGTCCCCAAACCCCGAGAAATTCAAGACAGGCCATTCACGAGGAATAGATCAAGCCAGGAAAGTCCGAGAATTTGGAAGAAACTCAAGAGATGCCATTCACGGAGAAAAGATCATCTCTGGGGAGTAGAGTTTCTTTGACAACTTCTATGAGTGACAGTCTATGAAAGGGTTCACCGAGAATGCTGTCTTTCATATCTCCATATTGTTTAACCCCAAGAGGAGGGAAGACTGTGTCTGGTGATCCTATGGGGATCTAGTTTTGACTATTTAAGAGTGATCAACGGGCTTAATGCTAGACATAGTTGCCGGGGAAACTCTAAATATCTATACTATTATTACACAGTTGATATGAGTTTATGAAAGAAGACTTACAGCGAAACAGCCCCACAATACAGTTATATGTATATGAAAGCGGTAAATGAAAGCGTGTAAACACTTACTCGGTTGTAGAGCTTCCATGCTGTTTGGTTAGTTGTTCAACAAAGAAAGATTGAAAACAACAGTATATTCAAGATCAAAGGAGAAAGTGCTTTTAAAAATAAAAATTTGGGGCTTACAGCTCAAGGAGAGGCCTAGGGTTTTATCTGTGAGCGCACTGTTGAATTTGTACAGAGGGACTTATACAAGTGACTGAGGCCCAAAGAATGGTTTTTTGTACAAAGGGATGAGTCTTACACTCTCTCAAGAGGCCCAAAAGGTTTAAAGAAAAAGAGTGGGGCTTATAACACGAGGGTAGGCCCAAAGTTTGTTTTTCTGTTTGAAATGGTGATCGCGCCGAGATTTTATTTTAACGCGAAGGGGCTTATACAATATCTGAGGCCCAAAATGTTTTGGTTAAAAAGGGATTGGGTCTTACACTCTAATAGAGGCCTAAGTGAGTTTTAAGAAAAGAAATGGGTCTTACTACTCGAGGGTAGGCCCAAGGTTTTTTTGTTTTGAAAAGGCGACGATCGCGCCGTTTGTTTTTGACGGTATCGGGACTTATACAATATACTGAGGCCCAAAAATGATTTGGTCAAAAAAAGGATTAGGTCTTACACTCTATTAGAGGCCCATGAGTGTTTGAAAAAGTTTTATGATGGTGAAAATCGAAGAAATCCTAATTTTATCATTTTAAAAGTAAATTCTTAAAAGAAAATCAATACAAAATGATAAAAATACCAAATAAGCAACTTGTGATTTTTGGTTGGGGTTTGAAAAATGATGTTTTAATCACAAGATGAAATAAAATTCATTTGGTCTTGATTTTTAATATGAGAATTCACTTTTAAAATGTTTTAAAAACATTAAAAAGGAATTTATTCACAAAAATACTAATTATATTAAATAAATAATATAAAACTAATTTTTTTTGTGGAATAAAATATTTTGGAGTATGAATAAGAAGTGTGTAAAACAGAATTGGAAAATGATGATTTTTGCTATGTAAAAGAATTGGTTGAGTTTTTTGAGAATAAACTAATGTCACAACATCACATTCGACATCACTCATGAGTTTTGAAGATTGGAGAAAAAGGGAAGATGTCACAACATCACATTTGACATCAGAAATGCACCTTGGTTTTTCAACATCTTTGCTATCGAACTTCAAACATTCATAACTCTCAATTTTTAACGAAATTAAAATCCGTAAGAACCTATCTTGACCAATTTTTTGCAAGGAATTCAATGGTATCACTCATACATACTGAAACTTAATGTACAACACACACAAGGCAAAAAACCAGATATGCACCTTAAGTTTAAAACAACATAAACTCCACATATAAACATGTTAAAGTGCAAACAGTAGGAGGATCATAACATACACATTAAGGACTACATTTTTGCTTCAAGAATTGTTCAATATGATGCATGTATGTGGACAACAAAGGAAAGCATGATTCAAAGAATTCAAGTTGTGAATTTTACCTCTTTTTTGGAGATTTTATGCAACCTACCAAGTGCTTTGTTACAGAAATGATTTGATGATTTGGACACCCTCAAATGACCTCTTGGATGCTTTTAGGATGATTGGAATCAGCTGGTACCGACAAAAACACAAACTGTCCCTTTCTTGCAAAAGGGGTTAAAAGTGACCAAAATAACAACTCTCTCAAATGGTGTTCCAGATGGGGGGAACCATTTGGGACAGTTCAAGGATGATATTTGGAGTGTGTTTGAGGTTTTATCTGGTTTGGAAAGTGACTGAATCAAGACATGGCTTGAAAAATGCAAAAAAGTCCAATTTTGAGGTTTTGAGAGGTGACTTTGTGATGTTGTGATTACAGGTCACTTTTGATAGTTTGGACAGCTTACATATGATATATGTGAGGTGTGTGTGTGTGATTAGTTTGAGTGGAATTGCTCTCTAACTCAAAAACTCATAATTACTTGCTTTGGAAGGCAAATTTGAGGTGAAAGAAGAGATTTTGAGGAAAGCATCTATTTGATGGCTTTGGTGTACTCAAACTAAGCACAAATGAGCTCTATTTATAGTAGAGCAAGTTTGTTTTGGGATCCACAGTGAATGGCTACTGCAGCAGAGGTTTGGCCAATGTTGTCCAATGAAAATCCAAGTCTCCTCTAGCCATTGACTAGAGGTTAGGGCACAGGCTGCTGGTTCCCTAGTTGTTGGAGGAATCTTGACTGAATTCAGTTGCAAATGTGTCAGTCCATGCCACCTCTAAGCATCTATTGAATGCTCCAATCCAAAATTGGAGTCTTGTCCCTCTTTTAGGGATTTCTAGGTTTGGCATGCTACTTCTTGTTCCAAGGACTTTGGAGGCTTGGCTCAGTGATTATCCCCTTTAGATTTGATCCTCAGATGTGTTCAAAATGATGACAAGGCTTAAAAATTCGTGTGGCACAAGAAATGTCCAAACTGCCCCATGAAAAATTCAGCTGCAGCAAGCCTTTTTGTAAAATCCATAACTCCCTGCTCGAGTATGCTACATGGACGTTCTAGGACTTTCTGAAAAGCTAAGATGATGTACTTCCACTTTCATGTTTGACCCTAGACCTGGTTCAACTTGGATCATGGAGAAAAACAGCCTTGAAGTTGGGACATTCTTGCTGGAAAAATATTAGTGATGTCCTATGCAATGTTGGAACATCAGACAACTTTGAACATTAATAATTCCAAACTTTAATCGCTTGAATCTTTTAATCCACTATCATATTTTGAGTTGAACTGAATTGCATCTTTGATGCTTGTCTTGCTTGGTGACAAAGCTTGAAAATTGGGTGGCACAACAAAAGTGCACAAAATCTGTCCTAAAAAAATCAGCTCGAGCAAGGCCTGTTGTGAGGTTTATAACTCCTTGCTCAAGTTGAATTAATGGGAGTTCTTATACATTTTTGAAAGCCCTAATGACATACTTTAACTTTGATGTTTGACTTTGGTCTTGGTTCAGCTTGCAAAGTCATCAAAAATGGTCTTGAACTTGTGTAGTCAAATCTGTCCTAAAAGCTGTCATGAAAATTCTGCTTTATCAATGCTTTTTACAAAAATCATATCTCCTTGCTCGAGTATGCTACAAGGACGTTCTAGGACTTTCTGTAAATCTGAGATGATGTACTTCAACTTTCATGTTTGACCCCAGACCTGGTTCAACTGGATCATGGAGAAAAACATCCTTGAAGTTAGGACATTCTTGCTGAAAAAATATTAATGATGTCCTATGCAATGTCAGAACATTGGACATTAAGAATTCCCAACTTTGATCACTTATATGTTTCAATCCTTATGATATTTTGAGTTGATTCCTTCTACAATGTTGAAGTATCAAATACCCTTTTTAAAAGTAGCTCTTACTCAAAATCAATGGATGCTTGGATCAATAGTTACAACCTTGAAAAGTTGTGCACTTGAACATGATTTTAACTTAGAAAAAAAATTCTAAGTTTCTTTCAATTTGATCAATTTTTCCATTTTGCATGATTTCTTGATTTAAATTTGATCAAATTAAATCATCCATCATATTTTCTTGAGTAATGGCTTGTGAAGCTCATAGTTGACCAAAAAGTCAAACTTTGACTTTCTGCGTCAGTTGACTTTGTATTAGATGAACTTGAGGCTTGATCCACTTGAAATGTTGCACTCTTGTGCTTAATTCTTGATGTGGGAGTCCTCTTGATCCATTGTGGATGTTTGAGAGGTTAGACAAGTTAAAGATCATGTCATTCCTTGATTGATCATTTGTCTAAAGGCTCTGAGAGGGCATGAAACCCTAAGCTTGATTGTAGTGAATGCTCAACAATTCCTTGAGGAGATTGATGAGGCACAAAGGTACATCCATATTGTGATGATGATTTACACAATGATGGGAAATCTTAGTGGTCAAAATTTGGGGTATGACACAATCCACTAGGCTTATGATGTTCTACCTTTGACTTCTGACACGTCAAACATGCATAAACAAACTGAGCCACATCCCTCTTCAATCTGGACCACCAAAAGATCTTCTTCAAATCTTGATACATTTTATTAGCTCCCGGATGTATACTCAAACTACTCCGGTGTCCTTCCTCTAAAATCATCTTTTTCAATTCCGAATCATCAGGAATACAAATTGTACCACGGAATCTCAAAACACATTGATCATCCACTTTAAAGTCACCATTCACACCTTTACCTCCAACCGTCATCAAATCAACAAATTTCACATCCAGCCTCTGTTTCTCGCTAACGGTCAATAGAAAATCATTAGTGACCTTTAACATACCAAGCCTCACACTATCAGATGTCAATTCACACACCAAACTAAAATCTCTAAATTCTTCCAAAAGTTCCCACTCTTTAACCATCAAAGCAGACATATGCAAAGATTTCCGGCTTAACGCATCAGCTACCACATTAGCTTTACCAGGATGGTAATTCAAGCTAAAATCGTAGTCCTTCAAAAATTCCAACCATCTCCGTTGCCTCATATTCAACTCTTTCTGATCAAACAAGTATTTTAGACTCTTATGATCACTAAAGACTTTGAATCTTGCACCGTAGAGATAATGTCTCCAAATTTTCAATACAAACACCACCGCAACTAATTCCAAATCATGAGTAGGATAATTCTTCTCATGAACCCTCAACTGCCTCGAAGCATAAGCCACAACCTTACCTTCTTGCATCAACACTCGACCTAAACCACTCAAAGACGCACCGCAATACACCACAAACGTTTCACTAGGATTCCGTAAGATCAAAATCAGAGCTGTAGTCAATCTTCTCTTCAGCTCACTAAAACTTTCCTCACACTGAATATCCCAAATAAACACTTTACCTTTAAAAGTCAGCTGGGTCAATGGAAGTGCTAACTTGGAAAAGCCTTCAATGAATCTTCGATAATATCCAGCTAAACCCAAAAAGCTTCTAATTTCAGTAACAGATCTAGGAGCCTCCCATTGTAGAACTGCATCTACTTTGGATGGATCCACAACAATACCATTACCTGAAATCACATGCCCAAGAAAACTCACTTCTGACGACCAGAACTCACACTTGGACAACTTGGCATAAAGTTCCTTTTCCCTCAAAATTTGCAATACAATACGCAAATGCTCCGCATGCTCCTCCCGTGACTTAGAATAAATCAAGATTTCATCAATAAACACAACAACAAATCGATCCAAATGCTCATGGAAAATGCGATTCATATACTCCATAAACACTCCCGGCGCATTAGAAACCCTGAACGACATCACAGAATATTTGTAATGTCTGTATCGTGTCCTAAAAGCCGTCTTCTGAATATCTTCCTCCTTCACTCTAATCTGATGATAACCTGACCTCAAATCAATTTTACTAAACACACACGCACCTACCAACTGGTCCATCAAATCATCAATTCTCGGAAGAGGATACTTATTCTTAATCGTCACCTTATTCAGTTGGCGATAATCAATACACAATCGCATACTTCCATCTTTCTTTTTCACCAATAAAACTGGAGCACCCCAAGGAGATACACTCGGCCTCACAAACCTCTTTTCTAACAATTCATTCAACTGCTTCTTCAACTCAACCAACTCAGATGCCGACATATGATAAGGTGTCATAGATACAGGTCTAGTACCAGGAACTAGATCTATAGAAAACTCCACCTCTCTTTCTGGCGGCAGATCAGAAATATCCTCGGGAAACACCTCCGAAAAATTACACACAACTGGAAACACATCAATTGCAACTTGACTATCCACAGTTAACGATGCAAATAACCCGAACAACTGAGCTTCATCCGCCAAAAGTTTCTTCAACTCATTGGTAGATAAGAAACTCAATTCCTCGTCTTCTTCAAGAGAAGGAAATCTTACCAACTTATGATAACAATTGATATGAACGCGATTGAACTGCAACCAATTCATTCCCAGAACCACGTCTAAACCCTCCAACGGCAGACACACGAAATCCATAGCAAAATCCTTACCATAAATGGTCAAAGGACAACTTAAACAAACTAGAGAAGTAGTTACCGACCCCAATGCTGGAGTATCGATAACCATCTCTCCACCCATCGATGACAACAAAAGATTCAAATGCCATGCACACTCAGACGAAATAAACGAATGAGTTGCTCAGGTATCAGTAATAGCAACTAAAGGCGTACTACTAATAAAAAAGTACCTCTGATCAGATGATCTGCACTAGTAGGCTGAGTTCCTGTCAATGCAAATACTTTCCCTCCAGCTTGAGCTTGCTTTGGTTTCGGACACCTCGTACTAATATGACCACATTCACCATAGTTGAAACACTTCACCACATTCCTCTTGCACTCAGCTGTTACATGTCCTATACCTCCACAATTGGAACACTTCCTCATATCATTTCTACATTCAAACTGACGATGTCCTAAGTCACCACACCTAAAACATCTCAGAGGATTATACATACCTCCCCCATTGGCCTTTTAGCAAAATTAGCCCTTTGCTTTCCCTTGTCAGCTGGTGCCACATAAGGACCACCACGAAACGGTTGCTTTCCTTTCCTTTCGTTCACACTCTTATAATGAGTTGAACGAGCTTTGCTATCCTCCTCATAAATTCTACAACAATCCACCAAATTTGAAAACCTCCTAATTCTTTGATAACCAATTGCCTGTTTGATCTCAAGACGCAACCCGTTCCCAAACTTCACACATTTGGAAAACTCCGCAGTTGCTTCAGCATAATGTGGATAAAACTGAACAAGCTCCACAAACTTAGCAGTGTAATCAGTAACATACATGTTACCCTGTTTCAACTCCAAGAACTCTATTTCTTTCTTTCCTATAACATCTTCAGGAAAATACTTCCTCAGAAACTCACTACTAAATAAAGCCCAAGTGACAACTTCACCTGTAGCTTCCCACACATGACGCGTACTAACCCACCAATCATCAGCCTCCTCCTGCAACATGTGAGTACCCAGTCTCACCTTCTGTTCCTCAGCACAGTCCATCACTCGGAAGATTCTTTCAATCTCCTTAAGCCAAATTTGAGCACCATCAGGGTCATGTCTTCCTTTGAAGACAGGCGGTTTGTTCTTCCTGAACTCATCATTCCCACCACAATTAGGTACATTCCGCACAGCCTGAGCCATAGCTTGCATAGCAGCAGCAAGACCAGTATCATTCCTACCATCCATATTCTGTTCATATCCAATAACAGTAACTATGGTTAAACAAACAGCTCGACCGAACACAACTGATGCACAACAAACAACTTGGTTAAAACGACCGACACAGACTGGCTCTGATACCACTTAATGTGACACCCCCAATCTATACCCCGAGTAATTAAAGCGATAACAAATAATCAGAGTATAATTAAAACATTCATGGCATAGACTGGAGCGTCACATCAATTGTAACGAAATATAGCAACCTGCTCATATAGATATGCAATAATCAGGTAGCAACATAAACAGAGGAACTCAGTTCCTAACACCCACAATTCAGATACAGAATAAAAGCGGAAAATCTGCAACTGAAATCTCATATATAATCATAGAATTTTGTCTGTCATATACAGAGTCATACATGTACAATCCAAAATCAAAAGATATATATACACGTAATCACATAACGATCTCCCCAACTACCCGGTGCCACATATCAGAGCCGACCGACAAAAGAATGAAGACATAAGCTTCATAAAAAGACCTCCAGCATCTAATCTGCAATGCCTCATAGAGCATTCAAAACAACAGAAGGGTGAGAAACACAATTATAATATAGTTGCATACAATTATGTAATAACAGAAAATATGCACGCAAAACATTCTCACCACAACATATACCCTAATGCAAATACAAAACAACACAATTCATAATTCATGCATCCATCGCCAAGGCATATCAATCATGTTCCATACATTTATCACCAATATATATATCAACTCATCAATCCCATTCACAAATCCTACACATAATCAATCCATTCATGATTTATGCAAATGCACAGAGACCGACACACGACTTTATGCAATGCAATGCGGTACCATTCCATCCATAATTCTCTTCATTAATTCACTCAAGAATTATTGGAATCATCGCTTGTTACTTAGTGTAACTCCCCGTCGGGCAAACAATGTTCCCCTTCGCTTTAGGTCCTCTTGGTATAAGGCTCACGACGTTTATGGATCGCTTTAGGTCCTCTTTGTATAAGGCTCACGATCCGATCTCTTTAGGTCCTCTTTGTATAAGGCTCACGATCGTCTATAACGTCGCTTTAGGTCCTCTTTGTATAAGGCTCACGACCGTTACATCAGATTCCCTCTGGAATCGTTTCGTGCTCACACCCCATAAGGGCACACGACATCACAAGAATGCATATCATGATGCTTGGCATACAATGACTCATGACAATCAAATGCATACATATATACAACCATGTGAACCATCTCAACATCAATAATCATGCATTGCAATCAAACCCAAAACATTGCATTTATTTGCCGTAAGGCCACAACCCATCATCACAACATTTCATCACATGCATTCACATCATATAACAACACACAAGCTATACGATATATATCAAAAGCATATCGTATGATAACACATCAATCGCACACAATTACAACGGTAAGAGTCGACAAAACAACACATTTCCAAATTCCCGACACAATTAAATCGGCCACTAATCTCAAAACCATTTTTATAAGAAAGAACATTTCATTAGCTTTCCAACGCATCCGACCATGCCTCAATCCGAGTTACGAATCAAAAGTTATGAAGGATACAAGATAGAAAAATCCATCACATTCGCTCCAGTATTCGCTAGGCGAGCACCAGCGAATCGTGGCAGAGAAAAGACAGCATAAAGTTCGCTAAGCAAACGACGTTGGCGAACATTCGCTGACCCTCGCTGACGGGTTCACTAGGCGAACCCTCGAAAGCTGTTCGCTAGGCTTTGCCCCAGGTTCGCTAGGCGAACCCTGGAAAACTCAGAATCCCAGCAGCGCTATTGTTCACCCCAAACCCAATGTTTCCTCCACCAAAACACCACCAACCCATAACATAACAACCAGAACATTCCCCAATCATAACAACAAGTATTCTACAACATTTATATCGCATTTCAACCGCGAAAACATCGATTTCTATCGTTTTTATCATTTCAACCTAGAATTGAAAAGCTAGGAAAAACCAGCAAACATTCCAACACACACATACATAATCATACACAATTATAGCATAACCGAGTTTCGCACCCTTACCCGATTAATCGTGCTTCGAAGTGTCGGTTGAATCGGTTTCTTATTTCTTCTTCTCACTCTCTATTTCTCTTAACTTCTTTTTCTCTTTTTCTAATTCTTTATGTTTCTATGTTAAAAGAAAAACAATAATATCTAACTAAGCAAAATGACCAAAATACCCCTACACTCAATTCCTCACAAACATTCCCAAAACGCGATAAAACATAATAACGATAAACATAACATATTTACCAAATAAAAACCAAGAATAAAATAATATAAAAACAAAAATAATTAAATCGACTCGATTAAATAAATCTAACCAAGAATCGGGGCGTTACAGCATTTACCGAGACACATGTTTAACATGCGTTTCCTAAGACACATTCTCTCCACCGTCCAAAACAATCAATTAGGAAACAACCATATGTTCTAAACAATGTCCTGACACCTTGTCAGATTTTGTTTAGACCCCCTTGTAACAACTGATGCATAATCACAATGTCTTTCAAAGAGCCCCAAGAGTAATCCTATCAACCAGCAGAAAACACAACTGACCAAGATGTTAAGACATTTCTACAAACATCTCTCAGTTAGCAATAAAGAGACCCAAGATACTTGTATCACTCTGATTCAATCCTTTGACACCCAATGACTGAATCAAAATAACCTGTTAAGTCCACCTAGAACTTATACCAGTAGCGCAATGTCACGACATCTCGTCTGACATTACATCCTCACCTGAGGCATTCTATCACAAACTGTTTGAAACCACAAACAATCTTGATAAACAGCTGCACCACTGTAGCAATATATCCAAAACAGAAGTTCAACTCCCTCTGTCTAAGATAACCAATGCTCCTATGCAAGAAGAACACCTTAAATGAATGGAAAACATAAGACTCATCTTCATGTCTTCAAGAGCGTACCCTCTGTTTAACACACCTGCTGAACGCATTCACCTAATGCTTGATCCTCAAGCAATTCATGTACCACACTAGTACATTTAACAGACAGGAGTTCTCCCCCTATCTTTCACAAATGATGCTCCTTCAACAAGAAACACCCAAACTCACCACATGATATCCCATGACAACTTCATGATCATATAGTGAGAAGGTACCAGGACCACATCCTTGTACCACAACCAACAAACTCTTGGATTGAGACCAAAATCACCATTGATCCCTCTCATCCAGAAACCATCCATACCTGTACAAATCCACCTTGAATTTTACAGCCATAGATATCCTTGTTCTTTGAGATACAATCCAATTGAATCTGGAATGCTTCACATTCCTCAAAGAGACATCAACCACATGTTCTTCACACTTGAAGGACATCAACCACATGCCCCAGAGATCCTCAGCTTACTTGCTTCACAAGCACCAAACTGATCCACTTCTTTCTAGCATGACTTGTAGAAGAAGAAACCACCTCTCCACAAGTATTTTAACCTCGGCAAGAGTCAGTCTTCCAGATAAACACCCCATGATCCAAGACAGTCTTCAATTTATCATTCTCCCATATGATAAGATAGAACACTTCTGATTCAACTGGTGAATATCAGCTTTCACAATCTGAACTCCAAGTTCAGAACCATGATGATGTTCTAACATCAGTTAGGACATCCTGATCATATCACAAACACCATACATTATGGTTCTTGATACACTTACCACTGGACTTACTATCTGCATAGTAATCCAACTGAAGATCTTCAGAGAACACAACACCACCGGCTTGATCAATACGAACTCCTGACAACCATCGAGAGAAATAAACTCTCAATCAACTCCCAAAATAAGGTAATCTTTCATAAGCACCTTAGAGGTTCTACCAAAAGCTTCAAGATATGAACAGAACCATAACCTTCTTTAATTTTCAACCAACTACCCTTCTGCACAAGAGTAATTAGTTCTAAGCACCCTGCTTGAATGCACGATAGAGATCAACCAAATTCCACTGTTTGATTAATCTCAGCTTTCTTCAGAGTTCCAGAAAATCTTCTTATCTACCAATGAAACCTAATCTTCAAGTTACACAGTCCACTTACTTCATAGCAAGCCATCTTAGATACACCAAGATTCAGACATGTAACATCTACTCCTTCTTGCAGCTCCCGCAAACTGCATGAGATAGACCTTTTTGAAGCATTAATCTCATGTATATCTGAG
Source organism: Lathyrus tuberosus (assembly GCA_022829125.1). NCBI lineage: Eukaryota > Viridiplantae > Streptophyta > Magnoliopsida > Fabales > Fabaceae > Lathyrus > Lathyrus tuberosus. The sequence continues at coordinate 8,847,145 of JALAZF010000141.1, read as the reverse complement.
AAGATCAACTCATCTTATGATGATGCGCCATATCATCAACTAAGACCCCGAAGTTTCTGCTTGATGTCACAACATATGATCATACATCCAACTGAAGAATTCAGCTTTTCCTTCTGCCACTTAGAGGAACCTCCTCCCTATAACAGAACAAGAGTTCCATGTTCTCATAGACTTGATCAATGATATCAAGTTAGAGTAGACAACCTTCATCCTGCTTTGTTGTACTGTAACAATTACATCATCTCCAAAGAAACCAAGCATGCCAAAGCTTTATGCTTCATAAGAGATTAGTAACATAAGATCTTTACACAGGGAATCCTGATTTCCTTGAGTATAGATTTCTTCAGAAAGTTGGAGATAACTACCACTTATCCTTGACCTCTAAGATGAGCAAAATCACATGCTCCTACGCACCTAGATCAGAAATAAACTGACCCAAGCAGTCCTACCACCAGCACCATATTCTAGACAAGTCTCTTGCTAGGAAACTTTCCAAAAAAAAATCAGATGCTTCTAGTAAAACTGGAACACACCTGCTACACTCCAATACTCCTAGGTCGGAAATAAACTGAACCAAGAGAATTGTCTTCATCTTTACTTCCAACAGCACTATATTCTAGTCAAGGTTCCTGCCACGAAACTTCCTAGTCTGAATACATGCCTTGTAATAAAAACTGATCTTACCACACACACATGTATGGTACCAAGATCATCAGCTACAACTCCTTTCCTCCCGAGATTCACTCCTTGAATACACAGGCTTCTGCACATACTCCACTGTCAAGATGTTTCAACATCTAATAGAACATCAGTTCCTTATCTTGACTGTACCCATTCTCCAAAGAACAGATCCTTGAGCAGATGTAACAAGAGATGTTGTACTTCCTGATGTACCAACTTGTCACCAATGATCTTGTACTCCAACATACAAGTATAATCAATACAAATTGATCTTAAATCCTTGTCCTCAAACCATACATCCTGTAGGATATATGATCTACCAGATATCAACACAACTATGTCAACATCTTTCTTAGTCAAACAACATGTTGAGACATCAAGTCTTCCACCCTTGACTCAACCTGCTTATGAGTTTCCTTTGCTAATAAAATCCTTGTAAGTCATGAATGGTGAAAATAAATCGCCTCCCATTATCTCCAAGTTGAATAACATCCATCAGCACCAGAGATCTTCAGAAATCCATCTTCAACATGAGAACAAATTATCCTTCTGAAAGAGCTCTTCAACCACGATCAGAGATGCCTTTATGAGTGAAATTGAGTGAAAAATCAAGTATCTTTGGCAACTTTGTCGAAAATAACATTTACCAAATTCACGGATCAAGAATTTGATAAACACGATCTCAACTACCATTCTCTTCAAACTGACTTCAAGATACAAGTTGGAACCAAACCTCCAAGTATCATGACAGAAATCAACCAACAACTCTACATTCTAATGCTCCCGACTTTGGAACAACTAGAGCTTTCACAGATGCTGATATCTTAAAAAAAAGGCCAACAATCAAGATCTTCCACCATCTTTCTTCAGTCACGACTCCAGAATCCCATAAATACCATAGTTCTTCCGTCAGAAACATATGCAGCGGAACCACCAAGGAACGTCTTCAACAAGCCCTAATAAGACATTAGAACATCTTATAAGACACCACACAAGATAATTATCCACTCCTCCTGTAGTTGCTGTAGAAACTCCTCAAAGAATATGAACAACCACTAGTAGTTGTTATCTTCGATCCAGAACATCCATTCATCCATTAATACCATTGAGTATGTCCAAGTGAATGATCTGATCTCCAAAAATCCTCCTTGTTTAAAGCGCCAGAAAGTATCTCCCAAGATCTCATCCAGAAACAGACATGATGCCTGCTCTGATACCAATTGAAATTCGGGCAAAGCAGATTGCAGATGTCCTAACACATGTCAAGACATTGTTCTGTATAATTATTAAACAAGAGCATAATACACATACTGATATTCTTGAATGTCAGCAACATCAACAAGATAGATATTTCGACATTTGTTACAACATGTTAATCAAAACTGAGCTATAAATTGCAAAATGATAAACAACACAGAATATGATAACCCAGTTCGGTGCAAATCACCTACATCTGGGGGCATACCAAGCCAGGAAGAAGAATCCACTATCAGTAGTATAGTTTTATGTAAACAACTGCTGGTTTACAGTAAACAACTACTGGTTTACCTATCACTACCCAATTAAAACTTTATCTAAGAACTCCATCCTAGATAAGAGAAACCCATCTCACTCCCTAAATCACAACCTGTGATTATCTAACTGTTACAGTCACAATAATTGTATCATCCTACTTGAAAGACACCCCTTTCAATATAAAGTTCAGTCAAGCATTCTTGACTAACAAGATAACTCAGATTTTCTTAAAAGCTTCATCCAAGAACAATACAAGATTCATTACCTACGGGTTTCTGAATCTGTACAAGTATCTATGACTTCCACAATGTATAAAATTGATACAGAGGGAAACTTACAACACAAAGAAGCCAATGACTCTCAAAACCCTAAACCCTACTTTATAAAAGTTTACAAAATAGGATTCCTAAGTCTATGTCGTTCTCTCTCTATTTTCTGCCTAGGACTAGGTCTTCATTTATAGCCTTCTGTCTTGGGCTTCAAATCTTCTGTTTTATTTCTTCCTTGATCCATGTTTTGAATGCTCCTTAATTCTTGCAGCAGATTTAGAAACAACCTGCAATATCAGGTCAAGATGTCAAGACATTCGCTAGGACATCATGTCTGACAGGTCTTCTTTCACCAGACTTCTTCATGTTGGAACATTGCATTCGACACCTTGTTTTACCAAAAATTTGCTCAAATCTACAGAGCCTTCACAATGTAATTCTTGGATGTTGTAATCCCTTTACATCCAGTGCCATTCCTGGATATTGTGATTCCTTTCATCTAATTCCATTCTTGGGTGTCATATATGTTTGTCTCTCTGATGATTTCCCAGATTGAGTCTTTTGTTCTGATGTTTTTCCAGAACCTCTCTGATGAATTTCTGGATTATCCATTTGTCTCTCTGGTGATTTACCAGATTGAGTCTTTTGTTCTGATGTCTTTCTAGAACCTGTCTGATGTCTTTCCAGATATTCCTTTGTAATTTTCATGCCCTTCCAGAATTTGTCTTACTCCCTAATGAGTTTTCAGATATATACCTTTGTAATTCTTATGCATTCCCAGAGTTTCATTTCTTCTACCGTCTGATGAATTTCCAGATGTGCCTTATATTGTGATGTTATTTCCATAACCCTTTTGTACCTATCTAATGTTCTTCCAGATATGTATCTTTGTTCTGATGTTCTTCCAGAACGCATCCTATTGTTTTTCAGGATATGTCTATTGTTCTGATGTTTTTCCAGAACCCATTTGTGTATATCTGATGTTCTTCTAGATATGATTTTGCTTATCTGATATTCTTCTAGATATGATTTTGCTTATTTGACGATCTTCTTGATATGTCTTTAAAACCTTTTCCCGTACTTTTAAAGTTTTTCTAAATGTTTCAGACGTAGCTTCAGAATCTTTGTCTTTATCTAATGATCTTCTAGATGTTTTCAATTTATCTCTGACTGTGGTTAGCAGCGGCTGAATGCCTTTAAGTCTGTTTCCATTCTTTATCTAATGCTTTTTCTGGATGTGTTCCAGAGTTTATTCAACATTTTCCTGAATATTTTTTATGTTTTCCAGAGTCCATTTAATGATTTCCTGAATGTCTCTAATGTTTGCTATATGCTATGGAGTTTCATTCAATGTTTTCTTGAATGTCTCTGATGTTTTCCTGTTTGTCCCCGATGTTTCCTGATTATCTCTGATGTTTGCTTATGTTCCAAAGTTTCATTCAACATTCTCCTGGATGTCTTTGAGGGTTAATAATGTTCTTTTCCAGAGTTTATTAAATGCGTTTCAGACAAAACCTCTAATGAATGTGACCCATTTCCCCAGTAAAGTTGCTTTAGCTTTCTGGATGTTCTTGAATATTCCACAGTAAAGTTAAGTAATTTCTATAGCATACGATTTTTGTCGGTGATGCGACCACCTTACCACAATGGTTGGAATTGGGTGCTACTTTCTGATTTCTTATGTATCCTATGAAGCTGGAAAGGAAATGGAAGCTATCTAAAACTAACCTTGCACGCAAATGTTTTCTTTAACAAATGCTAAGAGATTGGGGGGTTCAGGGTCAGATTATACAGTGAGGAGTTGTCCATTACCCAGCGTATATATGGTTATCCATATGTTGTTTGGCATTTTTTTTCTATCATCTACTTACTGGTGTTTATCTGTCATAAATTGGGAAATTTTTTCCTTTGGGAATGTTGAGAAGATGTTTTTGGGTTTTCTGTTATTTTTGGTAAGGTATTGGACCTAAGGTTTTTGTTTCGTGTGCTCGCTAAGATTTCGCAATCTTATGGGAGGAAAAATGTTTGGTGTCTTTTTTAAAGCCCAAGATTGAAGCTAAAAATTTGTTTGTGTCTTGTTCAAAGCCCAAGATTGAAGGTAAAAGTTTGTTTGTGTCTTGTTCAAAGCCCAAGATTGAAGCTAAACGTTTGAATGAGAGAGAATTTGTCATCTTAAAAGGGAGATATCTCACCTGTTTATCACAAGATTGTTGGGTATTTGATTATAAAGGAGAATTACTTTAATTGGGATGCGGGATCCAGCAATGCCATAATTTCCTTTAAAAAGGGATTGTCCTGAAGGAGGAAAATTTAACTCAGTGTAGAGCAATGCCATTTTTCCTTAGGAATCTTCCATGCTAAGAGAGGGACATTGGCTTGGATGTAAATAATCCAGAGGCTTGCCACTTACAGCAATTAGATGAAAGAGAAAGTTTACCAGGATAATAGAGGGACTACAGCTTGGATTTTTGAATCAACGAGTGTGCCACTTATAACAGTTATCTGGAATTAGGATTTTGTTTGGCTATTTGTTTTTAGATGTGATATACAGAGAAATGTCTTCCTACAGAGAGATTTTGATTTCCTCTGAGGGGATGTTGATTTTTGTGTGCCTTGATCAAAGCCCAAGGTTGAAGCTAAAAGGTTGACTCTACTTAGAGAAATCATTAAAGCCTAAGAGGAGACTGAAAAGATTGACTCTTTATGGGGATATTTTGTTTGTCTTGTACAAAGCCTAAGATTGAGGCTAAAAGAAAATGACTCAACAAGAGAGTGTTTTATCTGTCTTGTACAAAGCCTAAGATTGAGGCTAAAAGAAAATGACTCAACAAGAGAGTGTTTTATCTGTCTTGTACAAAGCCCAAGATTGAGGCTAAAAGAAAATGACTCAACAAGAGAGTGTTTTATATGTCTTGTACAAAGCCCAAGAGTGAGGCTAAAAGAAAATGACTCAACAAGAGAGTGTTTTATCTGTCTTGTACAAAGCCCAAGATTGAGGCTAAAACTGCTGAGGGATGATCATTATACAAAGCCTAAGAGGAGGCTGGTTGGGAATTTCTTATATGAAGCCTAAGAGGAGTCTAACTTCTATTGAGGATTATTGAGATCCAGAGACAAGTCCAAATTGGGGAATCAACTCTTGCTGAGGAATGGAGAAGAGTTGAAATATCAGATGCCTTGAGGTTCTGATTTAAGGTTTATTGATAGTAATTTGACCCTAGCTGGGGAAATTTCAAGTGAGAGTTTAAAGATTGAGTTTTGAGACCTGTGGAGGTTTTAACTCTGTTGGTGATTGATAAGGGTTTTTCCTGTGTTTCTAGGAAACTTGAGGGTTTCTTTGAGATCCAAGAGGAGATGAGACTATCCAAGTCTACTGGTATGAAAAGATTTATATTTGTATGATGCCCAAGAGGAGGCTAATGTTTTAAGAGATGAGAATCAACCCTAAAATGGTCTGATGCCTTGGAATTCTGACTCTCTAGAGGATTGCTCTAGCAAAAGATGACTAAGTTCTGTCATATACCTATAGGAGGTCTTTGGGTCCTTGTACTAAGCCCAAGAGGAGGTTGAGAACTTCTAAGAAGCCTGAGGGTCCTTGTACAAAGCCCGGGAGGAGGATGGGGATACTTTTAAGAAGCCTGTGGGTCCAAACCTAAGAAAAGTTCAAGAAAGGTTTCACCGGGAATAATCCTTTCTTTAGTGAACAGTTCTAGGGTTTGAAGAAATTCAAGAGAGGTTTCACCGGAAATTAATCCTCTCTGGGGAAATGAACTTCTTGTACAAATTTCTAATGGTGACAGTCTTGAGAAAAGTTTCACCAGGAATAATACCTTTCTCTGTTCCATATTGTATAAGCCCAAGAGGAGGCAAGAATGTATCTGGAATTTCCTACGGGGAACTAGTTTTGACTGTGTTAAAAGAGTGACCACTGGCTTTATCTAAGTCTAGACCTAGTTGCTGGGAAAAAACTCTAAGCAAATATATAGGCATATATATACAGATGAAATATATATAAGCTGGTATGTAAAAAAAAGCTGGTAAAACTTACAGGTGACCAAGCTTCCAGTGTTATAAACACAGCTGTATGGTTAGTTATTCAAGAAATTGAAGAAAGTTTTGAAAACAACTATAAATTTGAATTTGAATTAAAAAATAAAGGTTGTTGTAAAATGAAATTTAGGGCTTATACTCAAAAGGAGGCCTAGATGAACTCTTTCAAAAAGGCGACGATCGCGTCGTAGTTTTGAAAATTACAGAGGAACTTATACAATGACTAAGGCCGAAATTGTTTGTGTACAAAGGGATGGGGTCTTATACTCTATTAGAGGCCCAAAAAGAAGAGAAATGGGGCTTACAACTCAAGGAGAGGCCTATATGATTATTGTTTTAAAACTGACGATCGCGTCGAGATTTTGAAAACGTATCGGGACTTATACAGTGACTGGGGCCCAAAAAGGTTTATATACAAATGGGGTTGAGTCTTACACTCTAATAGAGGCCCAAAAAGTTTATTTTTGTACAAAAGATGGGGCTTACAGCTCAGAGAGATGCCCAAATGAAAATTGTGATTGCACAACCGTTTTGAAAATCGTATTGGGTCTTAAACAGTTATTGAGACCCAAATTTATTTGTGTGTGATAAGGGATGGGCCTTACACTCTATTAGAGCCCCAAAAAGTGTTTGAAAATGTTTGTGAGGGTGAAAATAATTAAAACCCTAATTTTGATTAAAAAATGTATTTTTATTTGAATAAAAATCAAATAAAAATGATCAAAATTAATAAACATGTGTGAAAAACAAATTGTGATCTTGGATAAGTGTTTGAAAAATCATGCTTTATCCTTAGAAAGATTTGAAAATCATTTGAATTTGAAAAATCAAGAGAAAGAAATATTTTAAATGCTTAAAAACAAATAAAAAATAAATTCTTTATAAAAATATTAAATATATAAAATAAATAATATTTTTGTGAAATTTTTGTAGAATAAAATATTTTAACATTTTAATGAATTTTGAAAAAAAAATCAATTCAAAAACATTAAAATTCAGAGAGAAATTAATTTTTGAATCAGTTAAATAAAAGGCTTAAATAATGTTTTTGTTTTCGTCCCTGTAATATTTTTTTTTGTTTTAGTCCCTATATTTTACATTCGTGTTCGTTTTAGTCCTTAAAACCAAAATCCGCAAGAAAATCCACAGGGAACCTTCGGATTTTTCTGCGGATTTTGGTTTTAAGGACTAAAACGAACACGAATGTGAAATATAGGGACTAAAACAAAAAAAAAATAGAGGGACGAAAACCAAAAACTCGCTAACTTACAAGGACGAAAACACTATTTAAGCCTGAAATTCTGGTACCAGATATATGATGTTACGTGTGATGTCACAACAACACACTCTGCAATGGATAATATAAAACAGCAGAAGAGTACACAAAGAATTGTTCACCCAGTTCAGTTAAACAACTTACTCTGGGGGCTACCAAGCCAGGGATGAATTTCACTATTAGTAGTATTAATTTAGAGACTCAACAACCCAGTTGACATCTCCTAAACTTAATCACTACTTAATGAACCTTCTACCTAAGAGACCACTTAGGTATGAGAACACTACTCAATCCCTAAATCACTTCAGTGATATAATTCAAAGATCACACACTTTGAAAAACACAACTTGATTCTGCTTCATAGCTTTGATCAAGAACAACTCAAAACAACAACACCAATTCACACTAGAATGGTTTACAACACATACACGAAGACACAAACGACTCTCAGTCTTTAGCTCTCTTTCTTCGTTACTTTTCCTTCAGGATTGATGCGATTTATATAGCTATTTGATTTGGTCTTGGACCTGCTACAAAATCTGACACGATTTTTTATTTAAAACTGAATCTTCAAAACAGATTTTCTCTCAAAATCTTTTTAAATCTTCAGCCTTTAAACACTCCTACAAATCTGCATCAAATCTGTTTGCAATAGAAAATATCTTCTCCAAGATATTCGCATCCAATAACTCTAACAGCTCTCCCAAAATCCAGCTAATACGCTTAACCCTAAAAACATCTCAAACCTGATGTTTTAATGATCTGCATATCTGATGTCATGACATCGCATGTGACATCAGACTTCAAAACTTCAACAACTTAAACACTTAACATTATCCAATGTTAAGACTCAATGTTAAGACATCACCCATGTGACATCAGATTTGAACAACTTTGTTTTACCAAAATTCTAGCCAATCCAAGAACTAACAATCTCCCCCTTTGGCTAATTTTGGCTAAAACAATCTCTGCAACATCAGAGACTTCATCAGTGGATAAAAACTGAAAAATGTTAAAAACTCCTAGCAGTACTCCTTCAAAACAGCTCCTACTTCAAAATGTTGCTCATACTCCATCAGCTCAGCAAAGGGTCAAGCTCCCCCTCAAAACCAGAACCAGAAAACAGATGCACAAACACTCTCCCCCTCAACTTCTGCACCACATCAGAAACAGGATTCACAACCACACCTTAGCTTGGCTAACTCTCCCCCTTTTTAGCCATAATTGGACAAACACCTACTAACTACCAGTTAGTCCTAAGCTAGCTCTCATTGTCAGTCTAAAGTCAGCATTCAAGACAAGACAAATCATAGAACAAAAACATAAAAAGTGCTTAAAACATAATATTCAGGTTACAAACCAAACACATCAAGTGCAAAACAACAAAAGCAAAAAAAACTATTGTCTAGCATAAACAAAAAAAACTTAATCTTCATCAGAGCTAGGCCCATCTTCATCATCCTCATCATATTCCTCAGAATTGACACCTTGATGAACATCATCATTATCATCTTGTTCCAAGGACTGGATCAGCTTCTCAATTTCCTTCTTTCTAGTCATGCTGGTACTGATCACAATATCCAGATCCTTGCAAGTAGCCTTCAATTCTGCAAGCAAATCAGCTTTGGTACTTTTCTTCTTGACACCAGCATCTGATGTTGAGACAATGTCTGGAACATGACTCCCAACAAACAATTTTGGATGCAGAGATAATGTAGACTCCCTCTTGCAGGCTGTGTCTGAACTTGTCAATATGCCAGGATGTTGTTTCAGAATTACTCCACAAATGTGAGATGGAAATGCTATAGGCATTTTGATAGCATTAGTGGTGGCATGTTTCACAGCCTGTTCAAAAATATATGATCCATAGTCAAATTTCTTCTTAGTGCCAACAGCATAAATGAACCTTCCTAATCCCACAGCTGTTGTGGTTTTATGATTAGTAGGCACCCAATTTGCAGCTCCAATTCTGTGCAAGATAGCATACTTAACACTAAGTTTGCTAGTTGTCAATTTTCCTTTCAAGGGCCACACCCTTACTTGACCAGCAGTTATCTCCTTGCAGACATCATTATCAGTAACTTCTAACTCTGTAAACTCTTCTTCTTTTCTTCCTAGGTAATTGTTGATAACCTTAGGAGAGAACTCAATACATTTGCCTCTAACAAACACTTCCACGAAATCCACACTTCTTTTGTCAGAAATATTCATAGGAATGTTAACCATAAATTCCTTAACCAGACTGTCATAACACTTGGAGAACCCACAGACAGTCTTCATCAATCCAACAACCTTTATCACTTCTATGACTTCTTTAATTTCCATAGCCTCTTTGCCAATCTCTCTTTCAAGAGCAAGTCTTCTTTGACAAACAAATTTCCACATGGAAGCACTGCTTGCATAATGGAATGAAATGTTGTCAACAGGAACATCAGGTATCTTGTCAGAAATTCTCTTCAAGATTGACTTTCTCACAGGAGTGATGTCTTGAACATCATCCTCAACATCATACTCTGTTTCAGATTCTTCCAACAGCTCCCTCTTTCTGGGATTCACAACAACTTTACTCCATGTTTTTGTTGGACCAACAACAGAAGTCTTTTTCTTCTTCCCTTCAGCAGACTTCTTAGGAGAAGATTCTGCACTCTTTCCTTTTCTAGTTTTAAGTCTTTTGGAAAGACTAGGTACATCATTTCCAATCACTTCATCATCAGACAGGTCAACAACATTTACCACATCTTCATTCTTCTTTCCACCAGGGCTAGTTTCAACATCCCTATTAGGTGATGTTCTGACATTTGTTTCAACCTCAGCTTCCTCATGAACACCTTGTTCTTCAACACCTACTTCAGCATCTTCAATGACAGACATAGCCAGTCTGTGAAGATTTGTATCAGCACTTTGCATGTCCTCCTTTTTAGCAGGCATTTGTCTAAGGGGAATAGAAATGCCTTTTACAGATAAACCCTTATCCAAAATTTTGGTGGCAATCTGATTAAGACTGCGATCAACATCAAATCTCTCTTCAACATTTTGAGAGGTAGATGACCTAGATGCAGATTTATCGCTAAAAAGTACACTAGTGACTAGCCTCTTAGTTTCATTATCATTAAATTTAGTTGTAGCCCTTTTTGGTTGAAGTTTGGAAGGTCTTGACTTACCAGATTCAGGAACCATCATGGAGATGGGTGCTACATTCAACGCTTCTTCAGTAGATCCCTCCTTTGTAGAAACCCTAGCTTTTTCGCACGATTAACTTTGTGAAGCTGATTTTTTAGATAGAGATGATATATGTTTTGACATTGTTCCAGTGAAGCAACTGAGGATCAGGGAAGGATTGCTACTTCTGTTGATGGAGAAGGAGACGAACAGTCTAGGGGTATGGTGTTTGATGAATCGTGTGATTGCTCTAATAGGAAATGATGGCCTAAAGTATGGAGCCTGATTTTATGGATCACTTAAACGCCAATCAATGAGTTTCTCCCTCCAAAATAACTTTCCTTTTAAATTTTTAAAAGGATTCACACCATAAGTTATTAACCCTAACTGACCTTTCAACATGCTCAGACTTTCACCCTTAATGTTACAGTCTGATGTCACAACATCAACCTTAACATCACCAGATGAGCTGACCTCTTGAGGTACCCATTGACAACAATTATCTCTGGATCTGACTCCTTTCATAACTACCTCATTTCTCTCATTAGTTATCAAACACTCATCTTTAGTGTAGCTAACCTTATAACCATCATCACAAAGCTGACTTATGCTAATCAAATTAGCACTCAAACCTTTGACAAGAAGCACATTATCAAGATCAGGTCCATCAAGACACTTCACTTTTCCAACACCTTTTACCACCCCTTTCTCTCCATTTCCAAAAGTAACATCAATTGAGGAGCAAGAATTGACATCCACCAATTGGTGTTTGAATCCAGTCATGTGCTTTGAACAACCACTGTCAAAGTACCATCCATCCTTAGCAGAGTGTCCATCTGAAATGTGAGCCAATAGACATGTAACCTCAGCTTTAGGAACCCACTATTTAACAACCTTGGGCATGTTATCCTTCTGTCTAGGTTAAGGGATAGACTTGGGATAACCATGAAGCTTGAAGCAAGAAAATTGCATATGGACAAATCTTCCACAATAGAAGCACCTTACTCTTTCTTCTCTGAAGTTGTTAAACTTCCTGCCACCTTGATGATGAAACTGCTGTGGCTGCTATCCATAGTACTGGTGTTGTTTTCTTCCATAGTTTTTCTGTCTCCTGTAGTGAGGATTCTGTATCTTAGGCTGTCTTCTATGGTGATGTGGCTTCCTTCTTCCATAATAATGAGGCACAACATTATTATATTCAAAGCCATACATATTCCCCTGATGTTGAGACATCTGAAGAAACATGTTTTGTTTAAACCTAGAAGCCTGCATGCTCCTATGGTATTGAGGAGGCATATACTGCTTAGCTCCATAAGTATGTACCTTCCCTTGATCAGGACCACGAGCATACCTTTTCCCAACATTTTGAGGCTGTTGGTGAGCAACCTACTTAGGTTTAGGATTATGTCTCTTTTTGTTATGTTGAGACATTGGTTGAGACATGTCCTTTTTGGTTCCTGAAGTACTAGCTTCAGTAGAAACCTTCTCCTCAACAACAAATCCTAAGCCATATTTGTCTCCTGCTACCTTTTCTGCCTGAAGGATCTTATCAAGAGTATCAGATCCACTATTCAACATTCTAACAGATTTTGTCATTTGATCAAGTTGAGATTTAACCAACAAGACTTCATTTTCAAGATCAGCTTTAACAGTCTCAAGCTGAACAATTTGTTTCTTTTGTTTCTCACTTTCTTGACAAACCTCTGTACTCTTCAGACATAACTCTTGATAGAAGGTTGCTAACTCCTCAAAAGTCAGTTCCTCATCACTTGATTCTCCATCAGACACACATGTCCCTGTCAATGCTCTGACATGCTTGGCTGACTCTTCTTCATTTTCACTGTCAGTATCAGACCAGGAAACAGTCATGCCCTTCTTCTGCTTCTTAAGGAATGTAGGACATTCTTTCTTGACATGTCCATAACCTTCACACTCAAAGCATTGAATCCCTTTGTCTTGAGCAGTCTTCTCTTCATCATTCTCTTTTGACTTGCTGATGTCAGAGGAGATGTTCTTAACATTAGGTTTGTAGTTCTTATTCATCCTCTTGAAAACCTTGTTAAACTGTCTTCCCAGCATAGCAATGGCCTGAGACAGCTCCTCCTGAGATTCAACACCATTCCCTTTCTTCTCTTCTTGAGTATTGGATACCAAGGCTATACTCTTAGTCTTCTTTTCAGGTTCCTCCTCATTCAGCCCTAACTCAAAAGTTTGAAGAGATCCAATAAGCTCATCAACCCTCATTTTGTTGATGTTTTGAGCTTCTTCAATTGCAGTCACCTTCATCTTATACCTCTTGGGAAGGGATCTAAGGATTTTCCTCACCAGCTTTTCATCAGTCATCTTCTCTCCAAGAGCACTAGAGGCATTAGACAGCTCAAGAATACTCATATGAAAATCATGAATAGTTTCATCTTCCTTCATCTTTAGACTTTCAAACTTTGATGTCAGAAGTTGAAGTCTTGACATCTTAACCTTTGAAGTTCCTTCATGAGTAGTCTTCAAGATGTCCCAAGCTTCCTTAGCAACTTCACAGGTATCGATCAACCTAAATATGTTCTTATCAACTCCATTGAAAATAGCATTTAAAGCTTTGGAATTACCAAGGGCAAGCTCATCTTCTTCCTTGGTCCATTCTTGTTCAGGTTTCAGTTTTGAGTTGCCTTCTTTTCCTTTCCCAGTATCATCTTTCTCAACAACAACAGGTGCTTTCCATTCTTTTATGATAGCCTTCCAAGCCCTGCTGTCCAAGGATTTCAAAAAGGTAATCATCCTTGGTTTCCAATAATCATAATTAGAGCCATCCAAAATAGGGGGTCTATTCACAAATCCACCAACTTCCTTGTCCATCTTTACCAGAAAGTATCAGCCCTAGATCTCACCCAGATGCAGAGCAGGATGCCTGCTCTGATACCAATTGAAATTCTGGTACCAGATATGTGATGTTACGTGTGATGTCACAACAACACACTCTGCAATGGACAATATAAAACAACATAAGAGTACACAAAGAATTGTTCACCCAGTTCAGTTAAACAACTTACTCTGGGGGCTACCAAGCCAGGGATGAATTTCACTATTAGTAGTATTAATTTAGAGACTCAACAACCCAGTTGACATCTCCTAAACTTAATCACTACTTAATGAACCTTCTACCTAAGAGACCACTTAGGTATGAGAACACTACTCAATCCCTAAATCACTTCAGTGATATAATTCAAAGATCACACACTTTGAAAAACACAACTTGATTCTGCTTCACAACTTTGATCAAGAACAACTCAAAACAACAACACCAATTCACACTAGAATGGTTTACAACACATACACGAAGACACAAACGACTCTCAGTCTTTAGCTCTCTTTCTTCGTTACTTTTCCTTCAGGATTGATGCGTTTTATATAGCTATTTGATTTGGTCTTGGACCTGCTACAATATCTGACCTAATTTGTTATTTAAAACTGAATCTTCAAAACAGATTTTCTCTCAAAATCTTTTTAAATCTTCAACCTTTAAACACTCCTACAGATCTGCATCAAATCTGTTTGCAACAGAAAATATCTTCTCCAAGATATTCGCATCCAATAACTCTAACAGCTCTCCCAAAATCCAGCTAATACGCTTAACCCTAAAAACATCTCAAACCTGATGTTTTAATGATCTGCATATCTGATGTCATGACATCGCATGTGACATCAGACTTCAAAAGTTCAACAACTTAAACACTTAACATTATCCAATGTTAAGACTCAATGTTAAGACATCACCCATGTGACATCAGACTTGAACAACTTTTTTTTACCAAAATTCTAGCCAATCCAAGAACTAACAAAGCCTAAATAAAATAACAAATATTCAAAAATTCAAAAATTTGAAAAAGGGCGCCAAGAACATAGGAAGAACACGCGCGACTCTGTTTTCCCCAGATTTGCATTTTCTCACTTTTCTCTCTGGTCACTCAATGGTTTTGCACGATTCAAACACCAACCTCACTCGTTTTTGAACAAGGATCACAACCATATAAATTAATTGCATTTATATTAAGTATGGAGGGAGAAATCAGAAGATAACCTCAAGAACCCTAATTTCAGCATGAACACTATGAAATTCCATACACGATTCATACATAGCAATTGATTGTGGGTTATCGCTCTATATACATGCAGAAACAAGATGGTAACTCAAAAATTCATTTATGATGCATGTAATATGGAGTTTGAAGGCTTCAGGCTTACCTCTTGCAGCTAGTGATCGAGTTTGGTGATGGAGGTGTTACAAATGTTGTGTAATGATCTGGACATCTTCAATGGACCTCAGGTAATGTGTTTGAAAGCTTGGAATGGATTGAATCAGCTTAGAACTTGTTATGGCACCTCAACTGCAAGCAGCTCAAAAGCTTGAGCAAGTGAGGGATGATATTGTGATTCAAGTGTTCCAGATGAGTTTCAAGGTCATGGATCACTCATATATGATGTATATGAGGTGTTGGCATGATTGGTTTGGTTTGGATTTCTTCCTATTTCAAAATTCGATAGTGACTTAAAATAGAAGGCAAATCTGGTTTTTCGAAAGTGATTTTGAGGAAAGCATGTGTTATGGTGGTTTGGTGTACTTCAATTGATCAGAAATGAGCTCTATTTATAGTAGAGCAAGTTTATTTTGCAAGGAATAGTGAATGGCAACTGGTACAGTTTGTTATCCAATGGCTTTCAAAAGGAATCTCAGGTCTCCTCTAGCCATTTAATTGAGATTAGAGCACAGGCCTATGGTCTTCTGTTGCAGGGATAAGGCTTGATTCATTCAGTTGGATTTGCTTCAGTCCATGCCTACTTGATGCATCCATTGAATGCTTGATGCCAAATTTGAATTTCAAGATTCCTTTCATGATGATTTTGCACATTGAAGGCTAGGTTCTTTGCATTTTGTGTTATGGATCAGATTCCTCATTCATTTGTGTTGTAATTGGACAGAATTTGAATGATCAAAGTGCCCAAAATTAGCCTAAGGAATCGTGTGATTCAAGTTTGTACCAAATGATGTCAACAAAACAGTTTATTTTTAGGCAACTTGTGAGATCCATAACTCCTAGCTCAAATGAAGTTTGATTGAGTTCATGGACATTTTAGAAAGCTTGCATGATGTACTTTAACTTTGTTGTTCACCAGTGGACCTGGTTCAACTTGGATCAAGGTTAAAAATGTCCTCAAAGTTTGGAAAAAGTGAAACATATTCTGACAAAATTTCACTAAGTGTTGGAAAATGTGGTCATTTTCATTTTTTGTGAATTTGATCAATCCATAACTTAAAATCCATGAGGATTTGGAATCTCTCGTAGTGGACACTTTTAAAGTATGTAAGATGAACTTTCATTTGAGCTTTGAATGGGAGAAAAAGGCCTTAGGGTTTGGGAGATATAACCTTGCAAAGTTGGTATAAAAATCACTTTTATCTCATAACTTAGAAAAATTTTGGTTTCTCATGGTTGTCCCTTTTGCAAGAAACCTCACTTTTCTTGATTTTTCTTGATGGATGATGATCCAAACCATAAGTTAACATTGTTGACTTAGGTAAGCCTTATTTGTAAAGAAATTCAAAAAGTCAAACTTGATTTTTAGGCATAGTTGACTTTTTGTCAGATGAATTCCAAACTGTGTGATCTTTTATGAAATCAAGTACTTGACCTAATTAAAACCTAATAGATGGATTCCATAGGTGTTTTAGGGTATATTGAATCATGTCCCAAGGTTTGGGAACATGTCTTGGTTCAAAGTCAAAAGTACAGTTGACTTTTTCTTCAAAACCCTAATTGTGGTCCAGATGAAATTGAAACTTGTGAATCAAGCTTCTTGGATTAATCCATTGTTGTAAATGGATCAATGTGGTATATTTTAGGCTCTCAAATCATGTCTTGAGGTCTTGGTTCATGTCTTGCTCCAAAAGTCAACTTAGGGGTGAATTAGGTCAAGAAACCCTAATTCCTGATCTTTGATGAATGCTTCCCCTGAGGTTGTTTTGATTTGATGATTGGATCCATGAGGTTCCTTTGAGCATTTTGGATTATTTTTTGAAGTATTGGCTCATGTCCAGATGAAAATTTTCATCTGGAGGCCTTGGTCGACCAAAACCCTAATTTGGTGACACTGGCAATCTTGAGGCTTGATCCACTTGAGATGTTGCACTCTTGTGCTTGATTCTTGATATAGGAGACCTCTTAATCCTTTATGGGTGTTTGAGAGGCTAGATAAGTTGAAGATCATGTCATTTCTTGATTTATCCTTTGTCTAAGTGCTCTGAGAGGGCTCAAAACCCTAATTTTTTATTGTAGTGAATGCTCAACAATCTTTGAGGAAATTGATGAGGTATGAAGGCACATCCATATTGTGGTGATGACTTGCACAATGATGGGAAATCTTGTGGTCAAAATTTGGGGTATGACACTTTCCTAGAAGTCTCTTCTGTATCCTCAGATTTGGTCTCGTTCCACATCTAATGTTTTCCTAGATGCTTCTGATTTGTTTTCCAAAATTTTGTACTCTTTCAGCATCTGATGCCTTCCCAGATGTTTGTATCTCTGTTTAGGATTTGTCCCTCTCTTTCTAAGTATTACTGGATACTCTTTGTCACCTTAACGAATTTTCATAATATCTTGTATTCCTCAATTGTGTCTCCTTGAGATTTGTTATTTATTCTCCTGTGATATTCCCTTTGTTCTCTGCTTACAGTAGTTTGTCTTTTGTGGTTTCATTCCCCACAGATCTCTGGGTCTTGAATTTAGATCACATCATAAGCATCTTTGTAGCATCTTAGGGCCAAAAAATTTTCATGTTTGTATTTAAGTCTCTCCAATCTTGTCGAGACGAAGATTTCAATCTTCATATCTCCGGATAAAAGAAACTTAAATAGGGGCATCTGTCATACCCTAATTTTTAACCCTAAGATCCCGCCTCTTTTTGAATCATCTACATAGCCTATCATGCATTTCATCTCGCATAATGCCCATTTTATCAGCCATAATGAACTTGTTGGATTTACAATCGAATCGGTCAAACTAAAAGTCAACTATGCGTAAAATCAGTGGACGAAAACTTTCAAAATCGAGCTTGCAAACGACAATGATATTAATCTACGTTTCACGTAATTTAACCTGGCGTGCTCGTTTGAATTTTTCGACTGCTTTTCAGTTGCATTTGATCAGTTTAAGCTATTTAACCGAGTAAAATTTATTTTGAAATTTGACCAAACGCTGTATTTTTCCAAGTCGTTTATTTCACCCTGGTCGTTTTGGTGTATTCATTTTATTTTTTCGAGCACTTCGATACTAGTAAATTTTTTCATTTTAAACCGATTTTATTTTTAATTTTAGTTAAATCATATTTTATTTAATCAGATTTTATATATTTTTTAGTGTTCTTTAAAAGTTTATTTTTAATTTATCTATTCTTTTTTAAAATAGTATTTGATCTTTGTGTTTATTTTATTTCTAGCAAAACTTAAGTATTAAGTTTAGAATACGATATTTTGTTTTATTACATTTTGGTGAAACAACCTAGCCTGCATGCATTACATAACACTACACGTTTGACCCACCTTTCTCTTTCATTTTATTTTTTTAAAGAAAAACCAACTAACACAAAAGCTACCGCCTGCATTTGTACTAGCATAACACAATATCACCCTTTTTTCGTTTAAACCTTCACAGACTCTACATACATTTTCACTCTTTTGATGATACACCCAACTGACCACCATGTATCTCTGTTGACTTTTCGTTGTCTAATTACCTTGATGTTTTGCCATGTGTATTCTGTGATCTCTTGTTTGTTTGACTATACATGATGTTCTTGCCATGTACTATATATGTTTGTGTCTTTATCTGATGCCATTTACATGATGATTTGTCGTGTATTTGTTGATTTCTTTTTATCCTTGTGACCTAATCCAATGGAAGGGATTGTATGTTGACTCACTGTCAATGTGCATGTCCTTTTATCTGTTGTACTTGGTTCTTAAAACCTAACAACACTACTACGTAAAACCCCTGTAACAACGGTTGAAAAATACATATAATAACGCAGATCAAGGCATTGTTATGTAGAGTGTTGTGGTAAATGCGCTATGTATAATCACGGCTCTGTGACCTTTGTTGTATTCTATAAAGCACACGGTATATCACAACGGTTATGCTTAACAACCGTTATGATACATAAGGTACTGGGTTCGAAACCCAGCAATAGCAAATTAATTACATTAGATGACGGTTAATGTAGATAACCGTCGTGAAAAGTACCCATAGTTTATTATATACAAATGTATATTGCTTGGTTTACCATACACCTATTTAAAGAAATACAACCATTCAAATTGGAAAAGAAATATATAATCTGAAAATTAAACTATTCTTGAAAACCAACTTAAACACACCAATTTTGTTCGAATTGAATCCGTCTCATTCAACACATTTTATGTTCTTTAACACATAATATACGATTCAATGGACTGGTTCCTTCAATGCATCGATATCTTTTATTATAGTTTACTTCATAATCGTCGCTTATCAACGCGATTGTAAATTATATCGATGAATTGAAGCAAACAGACCATTGAACCATATATTATGTGTTAAGGAACATAAAATGTGCTGAATGAGACGGATGTGATTCGAAAAATATTGATTGATATAGATTGGTTTTCAAATACATCTTAATTTTTCAGAATATAAGTTTCTATGTCAATATAAATGATTGCATTTCATTAAAAGGTAAGTGAAACAAACAATATACATAGTATATAATAAACTAAACTTGTCAACCTGTATAAGAATTTAAAGAACAAAACATTGCTAAGTCACAAGAAGCCTCTATCTTGTGACTTAGCAATGTTTTGTTCTTGTTTTGAGAACATTTGTCAACAACAACAACATACAGCAAATCCATGCAACACAATAAAAAAAACATACATTATTGGCATAATTAGTCCCTAGGTCCCTTTAATTTAAGCGAAGTTTCACTTTGGTCATCTAACAAAAAAAAACGTTACATAATGGTCCTTTAACTTCTCTTCCGTTAAACTATTTTGTCCCTTCTGTTAGTTTTAATGAAAAAATGTTAATTAGGGCTGAATTGGCATGCTAAGTAGACAATTCTTCATCTCCTTCCATCTTCTCTTTCTTTATCTTTATCCTCACCTTCAACACATTCATATCAAAATCCAGAAAATTTTAAAACAAACCCAAATTATTGTACACTATTGGATCTTGACAACCTATTTATTATTCCAGTACATCATCAACGCCTAATATTTTTTACCTATCTTCATCGTATTCCCCTTTCTTCATCTTCATCTTCATCACCATCTTCATTAATCTTTATCAAATTTCCATAAAAATTAAAATTCTGGAATATTTCTCTAAATTTTTTTTCAGATCATGAAACTCAATTTATGGTACAATTACTTAATATCCAATTTGTTAACCTTAATTTTTTATCATGTTAATCATTATCACACTAATCCAAATTTTCCAATGAAAGGGGTTGTTGCTTATGACATTGAAGACTCTTTTTTTTATCTTCTTATTGTTCATCTTCTTCGTGTAGTGGTGTTAACAACAACAATAAAATTTATTTTGGGTTTGATTTTAACTTAGGATTCTTCAAATGGGTTTGTGGAGAAAATTTGTAAGAAAGATGCAGTTGGTTTCAAAGAGGGTTAAGCATATAATTTGGATTCTTCATATGGCTTGCATTCAAATGGATTTGCATTCATACATAATAGGAAATAGAGAGAGTAATAGTCATGCTTACCAAACTGGATATAGATAATTTACCAAAGAACGTGAAACACTAGAAATTACTTTTCTCTATTAGTTTTTAATTGCTAATCTTAGTTTTACTTTTTTATTTATTTAATGGGTAATTTTAGTTTCACTTTTTGTTTATTGGGTTATCTTGAATTTTGTGGAGTTTGTTTAATTTTATTTTTTTGTGATTTTAATTTTGTGGAAGATAGGTGTACAATTTGTTGGTTATTAACATATTATCAAGATCTGGTGAAAAAAAATTCTGGAAATTTATGAGATTTTAATGAATAGGGTGATGAAGAAGATTAAGAAGAAGGAGGAAAAAGGTGAAGATACCTAAAAAGAATTATAAATATTAAATAAAAAATTCCAGATCAGCTTTAAATTGTCCAGCAAGACTATATTTAACGTTTTTTCATAAAAAACTAACGGAAGTTAATGGACCACTATGTAATATTTTTTAGTTAAGGGACCAAAGCGAAACATTGAGTAAAGTTAAAGGACCAAAAGAGGTATTAAGCCTACATTATTTAAGCAACAAAACCTCAAGTGGTACTCTAACAAATCAAGATACATTGAGTCAATAACACACCTCTTATTGAAAATAATCGTGGAATTGTAACAAATCAAGATATATCAAGTTTATCTAGTTTGTGAAGCCATGAAGAAGAAATATAAGGTGGATGAAGTTTATACAATAACTTCATACTTCTTATATTTTTCTTCATGGCTACAAAAACCATATGAAACTTCACCATAGTATACACTTGCTACCACCATCATCACCATGTATCTACAAGGAAACACAACAAAAATCAAACTTAACCCTAAAAAATCAATAACATAATGTTTTCTAAAATATCCTAAAACCATACCCTAAAACAATAATCCTAAATTCTAAACATCAAAAGCATCCAGAAGAAGAGTAGAAAGAAGAGAGCAGGAGAACATACCATCTTCGCCGCCGTAGGAGGTTGCGCCGGACAATGCTTGTAACACCCCGTTTTTAATTATTTAATCGTCTTGTTTTATTTTTAATTATTTGGTCTGGTTAGGGCTGTGTGTTTGAGTGCGAAGGGATAATAATAAGATAATAATGAATAATATGGGGGCATGTCCAATAATAGTAGTATAGAATTGAATATTATTGCCGCTCCCGGGATTTTCATCCAAGTATAAACGCGAAATTGGCACCGAAACAGAGTCGCCAGCAATGTGTATTTATCTCCAGAGAGGGAAAGGAAACACTGCGTAAACCTGAGAGAAGGAAAGAGCATGGTATTGCGACCAAGAGAACTGAGTTCGGGAGTCGGTTACGCGCGAGGAAGGTATTAGCACCCCCACGCGTCCATCGTTCCCGATGGGATCCACGCTTGCTTGTCTCGATCAAAGGGTGTAGAAAAAGATACTGGAAAAGGAACTGCTAGCTGGAGAACTGGAAAAGGAAAGGAGAGAGAAAGAGAAACAAATGTAGGGAAAATAAAAGAAGTGCTCGAATGGGCACTACCCCACTGCCTACGTATCTCATCGGGAACATGAGAATCAGAGCGACGTAGTTCCCCTCAACGAGGGTCGCTTTGTTTGTATTTTTTAGTGGAAACGTCAGAGCGCGCATTCCAGCAGTTTAGGTGTTGCAGCTCGCTGTAGGGAGACTTATGCATTACCTGTTTGCGGTAGAACGGACTTGACGAGTTCTCAAGGAATGAGTGAAGAAGATGAGAAAAGAGAAATCCCGAAGGAAATACGTTATTGTTGGTTTGAAGTCTTTTAGAAAGAAGTGTTTTTATTATGTTATGTTTTGTAACACATATTGTATTTAAGTCCCTCATGTAGGATCGAATGCCTCGCATATCGACCCAAGACGGGACGTATGCTAAACATTCTAAGAAAGTGAGAGAAGACCCCACACCTCCTTATTCCCATATGAAAGGCCTAAATACAACATTTGTTATGTCTTTATTAAGTGTTTTTTACTTTTGTTTTGAGATGAGAGAGAAGAGACTCAAAAGAGGATCAAAGGTGAAAACTAAAGGGAGACTAAGACACACCCTAGTGTTAGCATGCTTGGAGATCCTATGGTTAATGTGTTTTAACAAACCTACTTCTAAAAGAAAGAAGAAGAAGAGCAAAAGAAGCAACTTACTTCCAAAATGGAAGTTAAGTTGATCTTAAAGAGGGATAAAGAAAAGTTATTCAATGAAAGCATGTAAATGCTTAACAAACACAAGTAGAAAGTTTAAAAGAAATAAGAGAATATAAGAGAAAGAAATGTATGTGGAACTAAGTCCACACACTTACTTACCTTTAGCTCCTACATGAAAATGTTAGTTCACAAAATACTTACAAGTAATGCCATAAGGAAAAGAATAACAAGTAATTATTAACAAGCTAAGAATTAAAGAAGAAATGTCCTAAAGGTGTGAAGAAAATTCTACCCAAGACAACATATCGTGCTATCCAAATAAACAGATAAAATGGAATGAAACAATGAAAATAGCAACAATTACAGCTCATAAATGCAATGCAGTAGTAAAAACTATCATCATGTACCAAATAGCAATTAACAGCACATGTTTAGCCTACAAAATGGGTGTAAAAAGCATTTGGCAGCACATACAACAGCACATATGTATATGATCAGCAGTAGAAACAGGACAACATGCAATGCATTTGAATGCAATTCAATCATGACATAGCAAACATGTATCCAACATCATACCTTCCTCAACTAATCATGATGACAAACACATCATACATCATGTTGAATAAACTTGCAAACATCATGGAAAAATGTACATCATGAAAGGATGCATAACATTGAGCATGTGACCAAATTGAAGCAAGTATGCACCTCAAGGAATAGAAAGCAAACAAGCATGCACCACATAATTCCAGCAATACAAACATTAATTCACACTTAGCATGTTCAAGGGGTGTGTGCTATGTGTTTATCGCATCAAGAACGCAACTACGCAAGCATGACCATAAACGATGAAAATCCAAGAGTCGCGTGTCGGAAAATTGTGTGCATACAAAGGTGATGTGAACAAAATGAAGTGGGGATGGAGAAAAGTTAGAACTTAAAACATATCATGATAGTTCAATTCAAACATGCAAGACAATTTCACATTAACATGCATCAAGATTAATTAATCATACACCATGATCGTTGTCAACGGAAAACACATGTTCAAGCAAGGGAAAAGCATACATGATCCAACCTGTGCATACTACAGCATCACACTCACATATATCACCTCGCACTCATCTTCAAGAGATTACACAAATTCAACAAGTCATTATTCACACATGAACCAAAATGCCTCAAGAACATGCTTCAAGAATGCAAGCAAATCAACAATTGGATAATCATGCATCAAAGATTCACATACATCCAGCAACTAGAGGTTAAACAACCCTAGAAAATTCCACAAATATGCATCACACAAAGCCATGAAGGTTAAAGGTGGAATAGGTATCAATACATGCTTCAAAACAAGCCAAAAACACAAAAGTTATAGGTGCAAATCGATTGCAGCAGGGTGCAAATCGATTGCACAGCTACAGAATGCACTTTCTAGTGAAAAAACAAAGGTGCAATCGATTGCACTAAGATGCAAATCGACTGAACAGTCTCAGACATGCAAAAATCACTTCTCATAATCACTTTTTAAGCACCAATCACTTATCCAAACATCCAAATGACCATGTACACAATTAGGCATGAAATTACATTGAATTACAGTCAACAAACATCAATTGGATTCAATTAACAATCACATCAAGAATCATATTCAAGCACATGAATCCAAATCAAAATCCACAAAATCTACATCGAATAAGTTGCGAATAAGCTAAAAACAATGTAGATTTAGGGAAAACCAACCTACAAAGCGGAGACTTGCTTTGGTAATTTTTGCAAAGTAATCTTGGTGCAGAAAATGAAAGAAAACCAGAGATTCTTCAATCAATAGCCGAAATGTGTCGAAACCGAACGAAATCGGGAAAATCCACCAAAATCCAACTTGCACCAAAATAAATGGTGAGAAACCTTTGGATTGAAGAAGAACAAACTGAAATTCCAGAAAATTCAACCAATGCAAACCAAGAAATGAAGCTTAGCTCAAGAATTAATCACTTTTCAATGTAAAAAGTGATTATTCTTCAAGAAATAAAAGCTTTTGTGTGTGGTTTTGGAAGAGAGAAGTAGAAGTTGATGAAGAATGAGTAGAGAAATTAGAGAGAAATGTGAGAGAATTGAGAGTGAAAATGGAGCAAAAATGGTTGAAGCCTTGAAAATGAGTGAAGCATCTCTTAAATAGATTTTAGGTTTGGAGTATAAGTGGTTTGGAATGAGGTTTGGGTTTGGAGCTAGGGTCGGAGTTAGTTAGACTCAACTCACCGAGTCAAGTTAGTTAACTCGGTTAGTTAGGATCAACTCAGTTGCTTGGAAAACAAGGAACCACAATTGGTGTGTAGGTGTGTGATTTGGGCTGCAAGCAAGGCCTTGTGACTTGTGAATTTTCAGCATGAAACCACCATGTTCGAGCCCTCGTATGACCTTCATAACTTATTCAAATGAAAAAATGTACAACATCAAAGTTGAAGAGGACATGGAGATGAACAAATTTGATGTTCAACAATTTTTCATTTGAAGCATTCTTGATGGAGAAAATTGTCTTGAAATTTGGCACGCCAACTGTTCGATGAAATTATGGCCTATGGGCCTGGTCTTGCCTTGCCACGACTTGGTTTTTGCCTTGATTTTACCAAACTTTGATTGATCATAACTCCCTCAATTTTGATCCGATGGAAGAGTTATTTATATGGATTTGAAGCATATAACATGAACTTTAATTGGCTCAACTTGGGCCTGAAGTTTGGAGCTTTTATCATGAAGAAAGAGAGCCTCAAAGTAGGGTGCAAAATGGTCAAAACTTGCCATTTTTGGAAACCCCAAAGTTTCTATTTTTGGCAGTTTTGTAACTTCTTGATTTTTTATTATTCCTCCATTATTTCTTGATAAAATCTTGTCCATTGAACATATATAACACGAATTTCATGAATTTGACCTTAAAAAGTCAGGAGTCAACTTTTTCACTGCACGGTTGACTTTTTCCCCAATTTCTTGATTATAAAGCAACTGATCAATTGAACCTCTTCTGAAACGAACCAATTGCCAATCTTTCATCCTTAGACACTTGATATTATTTAGAAAACATTGAGATCAAGTTTGCATCAAAATTTCATCAGGAGACCACTTGAATCCAAAACCCTAATTTTGACTGTTTTGTGTAGGAGGTGATGCACTGTCCCATTCTACTTGATGAATTCTCCTCTTCCAATGCCTTGTGGGGATCAAGTGGGATGATATATGATGTAAGAGACCCATGAGATTTGTTTGAAGACCCTTGGCTCTTATTCTTTTGCTTTGGACAATCCACCTCTTTGAGGAACACCTGACCACATGCCCTTATGCAAGATGCAATGCCAAATGCTTAATGTTTTATTTTTCTATGCTTGAATGCAATGCAATGAAATGAAAGCTCATGCTAAATGATATGAAGAAATGAGAGGGAAAATTTTGGGGTATTACAACTGCCCCTATTCAATCACTGTAGACCTGAATGGATGATAGCGATTGCTGTCAGACTTTCAAGGTATGGAGGGATTGAATACCGAAAATAACCAGAAAATTTGCACTCTGTGGAGAAAAATAAAAGGGATACAAACCCAACCAAATAAACTCTGCTCGGATAAAACTCTGATGGGAAGAATAGCACTGAAAGGATGTCTTTTATACAATTCCAGACGACTACTGGCTTGCCACGCTACGGGTGGACTATTGCAATGTCTTTTAGAACAACGCCAGAAGACTACTGGCTTGCCACACTGCGGGTGGACTTTAACAATGTCTTTTAGCACAATGCCAGACGACTACTGGCCTGCCACACTACGGGTGGACTTTAGCAATGTCTTTTGTACAACGCCAGACGACTACTGGCTTGCCACACTGCAGGTGGACTATCTTTTTGAATGGAGTCAGATGACTACTGACCTGCCACACTGCGGGTGGACTTTTGCCAATCTACGGTTGGACTTTGTAGCTGAATTGGCACACTGCGGGTGGACTTTTGCCAATCTACGGTTGGACTTGCCAATGATTTGCCACCCTTGGATGGACTTTTGCCAATCTACGGTTGGACTTAGCTGCG
Organism: Lathyrus tuberosus; assembly: GCA_022829125.1. Taxonomy (NCBI): domain Eukaryota; kingdom Viridiplantae; phylum Streptophyta; class Magnoliopsida; order Fabales; family Fabaceae; genus Lathyrus; species Lathyrus tuberosus. The sequence goes on along the minus strand of JALAZF010000141.1, from coordinate 8,820,183 downwards.
GCCTTTTAAAGGGAGTCAGACGACTACTGACTTGCCACACTATGGGTGGACTTTTGCCAATCTATGGTTGGACTTTGCCTTGCTTTGCCACCCTTTGATGGACCTTTTTCCAATCTACGGTTAGACTTTGCCTTGCTTTGCCACCCTTGGATGGACCTTTTGCCAATATACGGTTGGACTTTAAGAATTTTCCACCCTTGGATGGAACTTTTGCCAATCTACGGTTGGACTTTAAGAATTTGCCACCCTTGGATGGACCTTTTGTCAATCTACGGTTGGACTTTAAGAATTTGCCACCCTTGGATGGACCTTTTGCCAATCTACGGTTGGACTTTAAGAATTTGCCACCCTTGGATGGACCTTATGCCAATCTACGGTTGGACTTTAAGAATTTGCCACCCTTGGATAGACCTTTTGCCAATCTACGGTTGAACTTTTGCAGAAGCATTCAACATTGGATTACGCTCTGCATCCATATCAAACATCTCTGCTGACTCTGCTGAGGAACAATAATCAATGATTTGATCTTAGAGACTCCTGAAAGGATAATATCTCTGCTGGAGAATCAAATGAACAATCTGTCTGCTTCGAACTGTCAGGCTTGCCAAAAATAAATTGGACTTTGGGATATGAGGGGAGTGATGATTCTGCCAGGAATTACTTCATCTGCTTGGGGATGAATTCTGGTCACACAGTAACTGCGCTGGGGATGAGAATTTTCTGAATGACATTCTGCTGGGGAAGAAACGTCATTAAAACTCTGCTTAAGGATCTATCAAACCCGAGATCCCTTGCGGGGAGAATCAACCTTCTACTCGGCTGGGGAAGAGACTCTGTTGATCAATAAGCCTCATGCGGGGAGAAAAACAATAACTCAGCTAGGGAATATTGTTGACAAGATTCGATGATGAACTCTGTGGGGATACCATTACCAAAGGTACGATCTTGCTGGGGATCAGGGCTACCCTGCCGGGGATATGCAAGTCCGGTTAGACGACATCCCGTTGCAACATGCTGGGAGAGAGTTCTTAGAGATCTACTGGGGAAACCCAAGGCAATTCCACGGTAATCTGCTGAGGAATAAGACTGTCGAGCTTAGGATAAAGGTCACAATGCCCCATGTTAGGCGAACTTTCCGTTTGATGACTCCGCTGGGGATGATGAGTTTATAACAAACTCTGCTGGGGAGAATCGCTTTCAAGCATCTCGTGCTGGGGAATGCCTTTTAAGAGGATTTTACAGAAACCAAGTGTTCTCAACTATACTGGGGATAATAGATCTGGAACATCTTCTGCTGGGGAAATTCAATATGCGCCATGTTTGGGAGTGTCACCAACTCACTTTTGCCACATATCACATGGTGTATTTGAAGAAAACGTCATAAGAGGATTTTACAGAAGATTAAGCATCTTCAAACTCCTGGCGACTTCACTGGGCATTGACCGTTAACTTCGGTGTTTGCGAAGCAACTCTACTGGGGAATTCGCACCCGCTATCGACACAGAAAAGCTTGTAGCTGTTGGAAGTACTGAATGAGAGAATCGACTTAATAAGATACAACGCTACCCAATTAACTTGTCGATATCGAATCGTCATGAGCGGCCGCCGGCCGAATGATGGACTCAATTAGTAAACGTTGTGACAAAAAGTGACATGTGAACCTTTTCCTGAACTTGACTGCCCCGGTCTTCTGCATAGGGATAAGTGATTCCTCGTCTAGAGGACATGATCCCTGCTCTTAGAATACTTGTACCTGTTACCTGCAACAAAAGAATATGCACACGTGCCCCAGGATATGACTTCTGCAACTGAGAAAATCTAACGCTGAACCACCACTTATTGGGAGAAAGGTTTCGATATATCTCTTGCTAGGAACATTATTAATGAAGCCTGCTGAAGACGGGGGACCACAAATGCCTTGGATTGGAATGCCCCTTTTGTTTCAAACCTTTTGGTTGATTGGCTGCATATGCGTGAACAATAGTTTTTTACAAACTTCCACTTGCCCCAGACCACACGATCCACCAGAGCAAAATGCCTCAAGAGGATCTAACAGAAGACTTGTCATCCAAAACGCCTCAATGTCTTCAAACTCTTGTAGAGATTCGTCGGATCTCGACGTAACTGCCTCAGACCGTATGGTCTACAGAGAAATTCGCCTCGAGAAGATTCATGAACAATCTCATATACTTGTGAGATATTCTGCCCCCAATACTCTGAACCCTGGATAGGCTGATTAGCCGTCTAGATGGACTAACTTCCCGTGCTCTTGGGATGGCCTGCCCCAGTATGAACCTTGAAGTGGTTTTGCTCCGGACTACTGATCTTCGAAGGAAGACCCAGAATACCTGCCTTTGGAGAGATTTGAATCTCGAAGTAATTGCCCCAGTCTAGATGGACTCTGAAGAGATTTCTCGACGTGATTGGCTTAGATTGGCTACACCTTAAAGAGAGGATTCGACGTGACTGCCCCAGATCGACTATGTCTTAACACAACTTGTTGGAAAAGCTCCTGCTCGACAAAGTTTCCTAAGGAAGCACCATTGGATGTGGATGTCCTTCGAGAGTCTCAGAATTCTCAACTCAACAAGATTAAGCTTCTGGACTGAATTTCCATATGTAAACTTCTTTTGATGTCAAACAAATGTATGCAAGCAGAAAATGTTTTAATCTGAGAATGAAAATTCTAATGCAACACACATGTTAATCTTGAAGTCTTTACTGAAAAGATGTCGCAAAGCTGTGAACGAATCACTGCTTAGGATACGACATTGATTTTTGAATCAAATAAAGCATGCACATGCAATACCAACAAGATCTCTTTGCATTACTCATAGGAGTCAGGAACGCTATCTCATCGGAGTACACTCTTGAAATAAACCCTGTTTCAATTAGGACTTTTGAGGGTTGTGTCGTGGCCTGGTTCACGGTTTTGAGAAAAAAAGGATTTAAGGCTCAAAGTTTATCGGTGCCCACCCACTCTTAGTGATGTTCTCCAGTTCTACATTCAGCTAATTTGCACAAGCGTTCGCCTCTCAAAAAGATTTTGTGATCTTTAAGGAACCCATGCATCTGATGGTTTGACACCTACCGTGGCTTTGGAGTGACAGTCATCCCTTTGTCTTTTGTCCGTAGTCACACGACTTTGTCCTTGCTCGAGGATTTTCTTTTGTAATCCTTTTGTTTTTCGCTTTCGCATTCTTTTGCCTTTTTTTTCCCTAATTTTTACCTGGACTGATTCTTTTGAATCTTTAGATTTTGAAATCCAGCGGGATGCCCTAACTTTTGCCTAAGTTACTTGTTTTCAAGTTTCAACTTAGCGGGCATTTTCATTTCTTTTTTTTTCAATTCTTTTTGGAACAAATCGTGTGACGCTGGCTTGTCTTGACTTTGTTGAAAGGGTTGTTACTGCCTCACTCTTTGATTGTTTTGATGGATAACCATTGTAGTTTCACATCTCTTGACCTCTTGACGGTGGAATAGAAGGTAATGGATCCTCATATGCACACTCCTTTTGAAATTTGAACGCTCGGTCAAATTAACTAACGCCTACCCTGCCCCTAGGTTAAATGCGAGGGTTTTTTCATACGAAAGAAACTCCTACTTCAAGGCTCAAAGGGGTTAACGAGGGTCTATCTCCCTTATCTCTCCAGTGTTTGGGGATTCAAAACAATGCCTGTACACCCTCAACAGAGTTCTTATTCAATAGCACACCCCTAGAAATTTTTGCGTTTTCAAATCATCATCCTCCCTCAGAGAGTTTGAGCAGGAAAATTGGTATTGTAGTGCACATTAGCATTAAATGAGTAAACACAAATGAAATTCTTCAAGAAAACATATTCATTGCATTAAAATCATCATACCAAATACAAACAAGTTTTAACATGCAAACAATGTCTGAACAAATAAATAAAGACTACATATGAAAAAGCAGCAAAGAAACTAAATGATTGTCCTTGTTGAGGAGGCTTGACTCCGTCTGGACTTATTGCTTCTGATGATGTCTTCCCTTTTTTACGTGCTTGCTTGGGAAGCTTTAGTTAACGTACAGACCATCTGCAGTGAAAATAATGATCCCAGCGTAAATCAGATCTTGCACTTTATGCCTGAACACCTTACAATCTTCAATGGCATGCCCCTGTGTACCTGAGTGGTACTCGCACCTAGCATTCTTGTCATAATTTGGCGGAAGGGGATACGGGATAGGAGCAACTTCCCTTAACTGAATCAAAAAGTCTTGAAGTAAACGGTCGAGCAGCTGACTGTGAGGAACAGTAATGGGATCAAATTTTCTCTCAGGCTTTTTGGGTCTTTGATATCTCCTATGGGAGCTAGTCTGCTGCTGATACTGATTCGGGTACTCCTCTCTTCCCAGCACTTTCCTTTTCAAACTTGGCCTAAGATCGGGAACAAGTCGCTGATATGGGTATTTTGGGACCAAAGACTGCAAGATATGCCCTTGACTTGATGCCGCTTCAAAAGGGAGCGCCGGGAAATTCATACCTTTTGCCGCAGTAGGAGTAGAATTACTCTGTATGCTTACGCCGCTTGGCGCGAAATCTATTGCCTTTGAGTCAATCAGATCTTGGACCACATTATGAAAGGCTTTAAATTTTTCCACATTATGCCCCGGTGCACCAGAGTGAAAATCGCAATGGGCACTTGCATCATAATTGAGTGGGAACTTTCCACTAGGGGGATTTATCATCTGAAGTTCAACCAATTGGAGTTGAAGTAGGTACCTCAACAACTGAGCATAAGGCATAGGAAGCGGATCAAATATTCTGTCAGTTTTCTTCGACTTTGGTAGGTACTTCCTAGCCTTGGGGCCGTCTGGGGAAACAAGAGGTAACTGCTGGTGAGTAAGTTTCTGAATTCCAGGTTGTGCAGAAAATTCGTGAGGCATATCACTCTTTGGGATAGATTCCACAGGCAATGGTGGAACGACAACTTCTGTTATAGCCTCAGGTGTGGGATTATCATCTTTTCTGAGCACATTTCTCACAACTTCCATAACAAAACTCATCTGGGTCTTCACTTGATTGACCTCTTCTTTCAGCATTTTCTGGCCCTGAATCAAAGCTTGCATGTCCACCATAAAGTGCCCCAGTTGGGCCTTCATCTCAGCCACCTCCGCTCGGAGTTGTTCCATATCTGAACCTTGATTGTGGTGAATCGAGTAGTTGGAAGAAGTCATGTTGGCCGTTTCTGCAGAGAATACCCAGTGAGAATGAAAAATCCGCTTTGGAACACCTGTTATGCATATGAGTATGAGAATGCCATGCAGAATGCCATGTTCGAATATTTCCAAGGGATCATTATGCTTTGATTCATAAAATTTTTTAGAAGAAACATGAGAAATGGATGGAAATGCTCAGTGGCAAGTCTCAAAGTTAATATCCCTTGGAAATACAAGAACATGTATGTGAATATGATGATGCAGATGCAACAGACATGGGATCAAAGCTTCCATATAATCTGGATAACTGCTGTTCCGGTGACCGAATAAGCTCATAGGTCGGCTCTGAAGAGAACACCAAAATACTAGAATATCCGACTAATCGGAATACCAGGATGCCGGGATATCGGCATAATCAGAATACCAGAATAAGCAGAACACCGGCGTGATCAGAATACATGAATGCCAAAATATCAGCATAATCAGGGTTCCGGAATAATTGGAATACCATAATACCAGGCTGATGAGTCCACACTGATAAAAGAACCAGAATACCAGGTTGGATGAAAGTCAAGGTTACCTGCAAACCTGTAAACAACCCTCGCTTCTCACATGTGGGTACTAGGATGTTCAGTATCCCGAGCTCTCAGGTCGAGAAATGATGATATGTTCACCACTTCTGGTTTGGCATCATCATCAATCGAGGAGGCCTCAACTGATTCTCCAAAACGAAAGGTCCTCAGCTTCGGGCACTGAGGTCGAGAAGCAATAGTACATTCATCCCTCGGGGTACAGTACTATCGCCAATCGAGGAGTGCCTCCACTGATTCACTTTCAAAAGGGATATCCTATAGCAAGTTCCCAGCATTGGGTCCTCGGATCGAGAATGTGCAATGGGTTTGCCACAGAACGTGGTATGCCACTGTCACATCTCGGGAAGAGTGCCACAACTGAGTTCTCGGGGAAACGGTCACCAGGGTCGACAGCTCTCTAGATCAACACCCTAACATGCGCAAGACACACACGTCAGAATGCGTCCCAAGATAGCCTCGTCTGGTTGTGAATTTCGTGAATACCCAACGCACTCCAGACGGCGCGTAGATCCCACTACTCTCCACTCTAATTCTAAGTCTATACTCAAGCGTGTGTAATGGGCATATCTCTCTGAAATCCCATCCCGCCAAAAAAAAACCAGTCCAACACAACAGTAATAATATGATATGTAATGCTAAAATGCCGTAAATACAGTAAAGTAAATAAACAGCAAAATAAAGCACGACAGTAAACACCCAATGAAAGAAAAGAAAAAACAAACAAGCGCTAGGATTGACTCGCTCAGGGATGAACCAGCAAGAGGTCAATCTATCCCCAGCAGAGCCGCCAGCTGTCGCTCCCGGGATTTTCATCCAATTATAAACGCGAAAGTGGCACCGAAACAGAGTCGCCAGAAATGTGTATTTATCCCCAGAGAGGGAAAGGAAACACTGCGTAAACCTGAGAGAAGGAAAGAGCATGGTCTTGCGACCAAGAGAACTGAGTTCGGGAGTCGGTTACGCGCGAGGAAGGTATTAGCACCCCCACGCGTCCATCGTACCCGATGGGATCCACACTTGCTTGTCTCGATCAAAGGGTGTAGAAAAAGATACTGGAAAAGGAACTGCTAGCTGGAGAACTGGAAAAGGAAAGGAGAGAGAAAGAGAAACAAATGTAGGGAAAATAAAAGAAGTGCTCGAATGGGCCCTACCACACTGCCTACGTATCTCATCGGGAACATGAGAATCAGAGCGACGTAGTTCCCCTCAACGAGGGTCGCTTTGTTTGTATTTTTTAGTGGAAACGTCAGAGCGCGCGTTCCAGCAGTTTAGGTGTTGCAGCCTGCTGTAGGGAGACTTATGCGTTACCTGTTTGCGGTAGAACGGACTTGACGAGTTCTCAAGGAATGAGTGAAGAAGATGAGAAAAGAGAAATCCCGAAGGAAAGACGTTATTGTTGGTTTGAAGTCTTTTAGAAAAAAGTATTTTTATTATGTTATGTTTTGTAACACGTATTGTATTTAAGTCCCCCATGTAGGATCGAATGCCTCGCATATCGACCCAAGACGGGACGTATGCTAAACATTCTAAGAAAGTGAGAGAAGACCCCACACCTCCTTATTCGCATATGAAAGGCCTAAATACAACATTTGTTATGCCTTTATTAAGTGTTTTTTACTTTTGTTTTGAGATGAGAGAGAAGAGACTCAAAAGAGGAACAAAGGTGAAAACTAAAGGGAGACTAAGACACACCCTAGTGTTAGCATGCTTGGAGATCCTATGGTTAATGTGGTTTAACAAACCTACTTCTAAAATAAAGAAGAAGAAGAGCAAAAGAAGCAACTTACTTCCAAAATGGAAGTTAAGTTGATCTTAAAGAGGGATGAAGAAAAGTTATTCAATGAAAGCATGTAAATACTTAACAAACACAAGTAGAAAGTTTAAAAGAAATAAGAGAATATAAGAGAAAGAAATGTATGTGGAACTAAGTCCACACACTTACTTACCTTTAGCTCCTACATGAAAATGTTAGTTCACAAAATATTTACAAGTAATGCCATAAGGAAAAGAATAACAAGTAATTATTAACAAGCTAAGAATTAAAGAAGAAATGTCCTAAAGGTGTGAAGAAAATTCTACCCAAGACAACATATCGTGCTATCCAAATAAACAAATAAAATGGAATGAAACAATGAAAACAACAACAATTACAGCTCATAAATGCAATGCAACAGTAAAAACTATCATCATGTACCAAACAACAATTAACAGCACATGTTTAGCCTACAAAATGGGTGTAAAAAGCATTTGGCAGCACATACAAAAACACATATGTATATGATCAGCAGTAGAAACAGGACAGCATGCAATGCATTTGAATGCAATTCAATCATGACATAGCAAACATGTATCCAACATCATACCTTCCTCAACTAATCATGATCACAAACACATCATACATCATGTTGAATAAACTTGCAAACATCATGGAAAAATGTACATCATGAAAGGATGCATAACATTGAGCATGTGACCAAATTGAAGCAAGTGTGCACCTCAAGGAATAGAAAGCAAACAAGCATGCACCACATAATTCCAACAACACAAACATTAATTCACACTTAGCATGTTCAAGGGGTCTCTGCTATGTGTTTATCGCATCAAGAACGCAACTACGCAAGCATGACCATAAACGATGAAAATCTAAGAGTCGCGTGTCGAAAAATTGTGTGCATACAACGGTGATGTGAACAAAATGAAGTGAGGATAGAGCAAAGTCAGAACTTAAAACATATCATGATAGTTCAATTCAAACATGCAAGACAATTTCACATTAACATGCATCAAGATTAATTAATCATACACCATGATCGTTGTCAACGGAAAACACATGTTCAAGCAAGGCAAAAGCATACATGATCCAACTTATGCATACTACAGCATCACACTCACATATATCACCTCGCACTTATCTTCAAGAGATTACACAAATTCAACAAGTCATTATTCACACATGAACCAAAATGCCTCAAGAACATGCTTCAAGAATGCAAGCAAATCAACAATTGGATAATCATGCATCAAAGATTCACATACATCCAGCAACTAGAGGTTAAACAACCCTGGAAAATTCCACAAATATGCATCACACAAAGCCATGAAGGTTAGAGGTGGAATAGGTATCAATACATGCTTCAAAACAAGCCAAAAAAACAAAAGTTACAGGTGCAAATCGATTGCAGCAGGGTGCAAATCGATTGCACAGCTACAAAATGAACTTCCTAGTGAAAAAACAAAGGTGCAATCGATTGCACTAAGATGCAAATCGACTGAACAGTCTCAGACCTGCAAAAATCACTTCTCATAATCACTTTTTAAGCACCAATCACTTATCCAAACATCCAAATGATCATGTACACAATTAGGCACGAAATTACATTGAATTACAGTCAACAAACATCAATTGGATTCAATTAACAATCACATCAAGAATCATATTCAAGCACATGAATCCAAATCAAAATCCACAAAATCTACATCGAATAAGTTGCGAATAAGCTAAAAACAGTGTAGATTTAGGGAAAACCAACCTACAAAGCGGAGACTTGCTTTGGTCATTTTTGCAAAGTAATCTTGGTGCAGAAAATGAAAGAAAACCAGAGATTCTTCAATCAATAGCCGAAATGTGTCGAAACCGAACGAACTCGCGAAAATCCACCAAAATCTAACTTGCACCAAAATAAATGGTGAGAAACCTTTGGATTGAAGAAGAACAAACTGAAATTCCAGAAAATTTAACCAATGCAAACCAAGAAATGAAGCTTAGCTCAAGAATTAATCACTTTTCAATGTAAAAAGTGATTATTCTTCAAGAAATAAGAGCTTTTGTGTGTGGTTTTGGAAGAGAGAAGTAGAAGTTGATGAAGAATGAGTAGAGAAATTAGAGAGAAATGTGAGAGAATTGAGAGTGAAAATGGAGCAAAAATGGTTGAAGCCTTGAAAATGAGTGAAGCATCTCTTAAATAGATTTTAGGTTTGGAGTATAAGTGGTTTGGAATGAGGTTTGGGTTTGGAGCTAGGGTCAGAGTTAGTTAGACACAACTCACCGAGTCAAGTTAGTTAACTTGGTTAGTTAGGATCAACTCAGTTGCTTGGAAAACAAGGAACCACAATTGGTGTGTAGGTGTGTGATTTGGGCTGCAAGCAAGGCCTTGTGACTTGTGAATTTTCAGCATGAAACCACCATGTTCGAGCCCTCGTATGACCTTCATAACTTGTTCAAATGAAAAAATGTCCAACATCAAAGTTGAAGAGGACATGGAGATGAACAACTTTGATGTTCAATAATTTTTCATTTGAAGCCTTCTTGATGGAGAAAATTGTCTTGAAATTTGGCACGCCAACTGTTTGATGAAATTATGGCCTATGGGCCTGGTCTTGCCTTGCCACGACTTGGTTTTTGCCTTGATTTTACCAAACTTTGATTGATCATAACTCCCTCAATTTTGATCTGATGGAAGAGTTCTTTATATGGATTTGAAGCTTAGAACATGAACTTTAATTGGTTCAACTTGGGCCTGAAGTTTGGAGCTTTTATCATGAAGAAAGAGAGCCTCAAAGTAGGGTGCAAAATGGTCAAAACTTGCCATTTTTGGAAACCCCAAAGTTTCTATTTTTGGCAGTTTTGTAACTTCTTGATTTTTTATTATTCCTCCATTATTTCTTGATAAAATCTTGTCCATTGAACATATATAACACGAATTTCATGAATTTGACCTTAAAAAGTCAGGAGTCGACTTTTTCACTGCACGGTTGACTGTTTCCCCAATTTCTTGATTATCAAGCAACTGATCAATTGAACCTCTTCTGAAACGAACCAATTTCCAATCTTTCATCCTTAGACACTTGATATTATTTAGAAAACATTGAGATCAAGTTTGCATCAAAATTTCATCAGGAGACCACTTGAATCCAAAACCCTAATTTTGACTGTTTTGTGTAGGAGGTGATGCACTGTCCCATTCTACTTGATGAATTCTCCTCTTCCAATGCCTTGTGGGGATCAAGTGGGATGATATATGATGTAAGAGACCCTTGAGATTTGTTTGAAGACCCTTGGCTCTTATTCGTTTGCTTTGGACAATCCACCTCTTTGAGGAACACCTGACCACATGCCCTTATGCAAGATGCAATGCCAAATGCTTAATGTTTTATTTTTCTATACTTGAATGCAATGCAATGAAATGAAAGCTCATGCTAAATGATATGAAGAAATGAGAGGGAAAATTTTGGGGTATTACAGCTGCCCCTATTCAATCACTGTAGACCTGAATGGATGATAGCGATTGCTGTCAGACTTTCAAGGTATGGAGGGATTGAATACCGAAAATAACCAGAAAATTTGCACTCTGTGGAGAAAAATAAAAGGGATATAAACCCAACCAAATAAACTCTGCTCGGATAAAACTCTGATGGGAAGAATAGCACTGAAAGGATGTCTTTTATACAACGCCAGACGACTACTGGCTTGCCACGCTACGGGTGGACTATTGCAATGTCTTTTAGAACAACGCCAGATGACTACTGGCTTGCCACACTGCGGGTGGACTTTAACAATGTCTTTTAGCACAATGCCAGATGACTACTGGCCTGCCACACTACGGGTGGACTTTAGCAATGTCTTTTGTACAACGCCAGACGACTACTGGCTTGCCACACTGCGGGTGGACTATCTTTTTGAATGGAGTCAGACGACTACTGACCTGCCACACTGCGGGTGGACTTTTGCCAATCTACGGTTGGACTTTGTAGCTGAATTGCCACACTGCGAGTGGACTTTTGCCAATCTACGGTTAGACTTGCCAATGATTTGCCACCCTTGGATGGACTTTTGCCAATCTACGGTTGGACTTAGCTGCGGCCTTTTAAAGGGAGTCAGACGACTACTGACTTGCCACACTACGGGTGGACTTTTGCCAATCTATGGTTGGACTTTGCCTTGCTTTGCCACCCTTTGATGGACCTTTTGCCAATCTACGGTTGGACTTTGCCTTGCTTTGCCACCCTGGGATGGACCTTTTGCCAATCTACGGTTGGACTTTAAGAATTTGCCACCCTTGGATGGAACTTTTGCCAATCTACGGTTGGACTTTAAGAATTTGCCACCCTTGGATGGACCTTTTGCCAATCTACGGTTGGACTTTAAGAATTTGCCACCCTTGGATGGACCTTTTGCCAATCTACGGTTGGACTTTAAGAATTTGCCACCCTTGGATGAACCTTTTGCCAATCTACAGTTGGACTTTAAGAATTTGCCACCCTTGGATAGACCTTTTGCCAATCTACGGTTGGACTTTTGCAAAAGCATTCAACATTGGATTACGCTCTGCATCCATATCAGACATCTCTGCTGACTCTGCTGAGGAACAATAATCAATGATTTGATCTTAGAGACTACTGAAAGGATAATATCTCAGCTGGAGAATGAATGAATAATCCGTCTGCTTCGAACTGTCAAGCTTGCCAAAAATAAATTGGACTTTGGGATATGAGGGGAGTGATGATTCTGCCAGGAATTACTTCATCTGCTTGGGGATAAATTCTGGTCACACAGTAACTCCGCTGGGGATGAGAATTTTCTGAATGACATTCTGCTGGGGAAGAAACGTCGTTAAAACTGTGCTTGAGGATCTATCAAACCTGAGATCCCTTGCGGGGAGAATCAACCTTCTACTCGGCTGGGGAAGAGACTCTGTTGATCAATAAGCCTCATGCGGGGAGAAAAACAATAACTCAGCTAGGGAATATTGTTGACAAGATTCGATGATGAACTCTGTGGGGATACCATTACCAAAGGTACGATCTTGCTGGGGATCAGGGCTACCCTGTCGGGGATATGCAAATCCGGTTAGACGACATCCCGTTGCAACATGCTGGGAGAGAGTTCTTAGAGATCTGCTGGGGAAAGCCAAGGCAATTCCACGGTAATCTGCTGAGGAATAAGACTGTCGAGCTTAGGATAAAGGTCACAATGCCCCATGTTAGGCAAACTTTCCGTTTGATGACTCCACTGGGGATGATGAGTTTATAACAAACTCTGCTGGGGAGAATCGCTTTCAAGCATCTCGTGCTGGGGAATGCCTTTTAAGAGGATTTTACAGAAACTAAGTGTTCTCAACTATACTGGGGATAATAGATCTGGAACATCTTCTGCTGGGGAAATTCAATATGCGCAATGTTTGGGAGTGTCACCAACTCACTTTTGCCACAGATCACATGGTGTATTTGACGAAAACGTCATAAGAGGATTTTACAGAAGATTAAGCATCTTCAAACTCCTGGCGACTTCACTGGGCATTGATCGTTAACTTCGGTGTCTGCGAAGCAACTCTACTGGGGAATTCGCACCCGCTATCGACACAGAAAAGCTTGTAGCTATTGGAAGTACTGAATGAGAGAATCGACTTAATAAGATACAACGCTACCCAATTAACTTGTCGATATCGAATCGTCATGAGCGGCCGCCGGCCGAATGATGGACTCAATTAGTAAACGTTGTGACAAAAAGTGACATGTGAACCTTTTCCTGAACTTGACTGCCCCGGTCTTCTGCATAGGGATAAGTGATTCCTCGTCTAGAGGACATGATCCCTGCTCTTAGAATACTTGTACCTGTTACCTGCAACAAAAGAATATGCACACGTGCCCCAGGATATGACTTCTGCAACTGAGAAAATCTAACGCTGAACCACCACTTATTGGGAGAAAGGCTTCGATATATCTCTTGCTAGGAACATTATTAATGAAGCCTGCTGAAGACGGGGGACCACAAATGCCTTTGATTGGAATGCCCCTTTTGTTTCAAACCTTTTGGTTGATTGGCTGCATATGCGTGAACAATAGTTTTTTACAAACTTCCACTTGCCCCATACCACACGATCCACCAGAGGAAAATGTCTCAAGAGGATCTAACAGAAGACTTGTCATCCAAAATGCCTCAATGTCTTCAAACTCTTGTAGAGATTCGTCGGATCTCGACGTAACTGCCTCAGACCGTATGGTCTACAGAGAAATTTGCCTCGAGAAGATTCATGAACAATCTCATATACTCGTGAGATATTCTGCCCCCAATACTCTGAACCCTGGATAGGCTGATTAGCCATCTAGATGGACTAACTTCCCGTGCTCTTGGGATGGCCTGCCCCAGTATGAACCTTGAAGTGGTTTTGCTCCGGACTACTGATCTTCGAAGGAAGACCCAGAATACCTGCCTTTGGAGAGATTTGAATCTCGAAGTAATTGCCCCAATCTGGATGGACTCTGAAGATATTTCTTGACGTGATTGGCTTAGATTGGCTACACCTTAAAGAGAGGATTCGACTTGACTGCCCCAGATCGACTATGTCTTAGCACAACTTGTTGGAAAAGCTCCTGCTCGACAAAGTTTCCTAAGGAAGCACCATTGGATGTGGCTGTCCTTCGAGAGTCTCAGAATTCTCAACTCAGCAAGATTAAGCTTCTGGACTGAATTTCCATATGTAAACTTCTTTTGATGTCAAACAAATGTATGCAAGCAGAAAATGTTTTAATCTGAGAATGAAAATTCTAATGCAACACACATGTTAATCTTGAAGTCATTACTGAAAAGATGTCGCAAAGCTGTGAACGAATCGCTGCTTAGGATACGACATTGATTTTTGAATAAAATAAAGCATGCACATGCAATACCAACAAGATCTCTTTGCATTACTCATAGGAGTCAGGAACGATATCTCATCGGAGTACACTCTTGAAATAAACCCTGTTTCAATTAGGACTTTTGAGGGTTGTGTCGTGGCCTGGTTCACGGTTTTGAGAAAAAAAGGATTTAAGGCTCAAAGTTTATCGGTGCCCACCCACTCTTCGTGATGTTCTCCAGTCCTACATTCAGCTAATTTGCACAAGCGTTCGCCTCTCAAAAAGATTTTGTGATCTTTAAGGAACCCATGCATCTGATGGTTTGACACCTAACGAGGCTTTGGAGTGACAGTCATCCCTTTGTCTTTTGTCCGTAGTCACACGACTTTGTCCTTGCTCGAGTATTTTCTTTTGTAATCCTTTTGTTTTTCGCTTTCGCATTCTTTTGCCTTTTTTTTCCCCTAATTTTTGCCTGGACTGATTCTTTTGAATCTTTAGATTTTGAAATCCAGCGGGATGCCATAACTTTTGCCCAAGTTACTTGTTTTCAAGTTTCAACTTAGCGGGCCTTTTCATTTCTTTTTTTTTCAATTCTTTTTGGAACAAATCGTGTGACGTTGGCTTGTCTTGACTTTGTTGAAAGGGTTGTGACTGCCTCACTCTTTGATTGTTTTGATGGATAACCATTGTAGTTTCACATCTCTTGACCTCTTGACGGTGGAATAGAAGGTAATGGATCCTCATATGCACACTCCTTTTGAAATTTGAACGCTCGGTCAAATTAACTGACGCCTACCCTGCCCCTAGGTTAAATGCGAGGGTTTTTTCATACGAAAGAAACTCCTACTTCAAGGCTCAAAGGGGTTAACGAGGGTCTATCTCCCTTATCTCTCCAGTGTTTGGGGATTCAAAACAATACCTATACATCCTCAACAGAGTTCTTATTCAAAAGCACACCCCTAGAAATTTTTGCGTTTTCAAATCATCATCCTCCCTCAGAGAGTTTGAGCAGGAAAATTGGTATTTCAGTGCACATTAGCATTAAATGAGTAAACACAAATGAAATTCTTCAAGAAAACATATTCATTACATTAAAATCATCATACCAAATACAAACAAGTTTTAACATGCAAACAATGTCTGAACAAACAAATAAAGACTACATATGAAAAAGCAGCAAAGAAACTAAATGATTGTCCTTGTTGAGGAGGCTTGACTCCGTCTGGACTTATTGCTTCTGATGATGTCTTCCCTTTTTTATGTGCTTGCTTGGGAAGCTTTAGTTAACGTACAGACCATCTGCAGTGAAAATAATGATCCCAGCGTCAATCAAATCTTGCACTTTATGCCTGAACACCTTACAATTGTCAATGGCATGCCCCTGTGTCCCTGAGTGGTACTCGCACCTAGCATTCTTGTCATAATTTGGCGGAAGGGGATACGGGACAGGAGCAACTTCCCTTAACTGAATCAAAGAGTCTTGAAGTAAACGGTCGAGCAGCTGACTGTGAGGAACAGTAATGGGATCAAATTTTCTCTCAGCCTTTCTAGGTCTTTGATATCTCCTCTGGGAGCTAGTCTGCTACTGATACTGATTCGGGTACTCCTCTCTTCCCAGCACTTTCCTTTTCAAACTTGGCCTAAGATCGGGAATAAGTCACTGATATGGGTATTTTGGGACCAAAGACTGCAAGATATGCCCTTGACTTGATGCCGCTTCAAAAGGGAGCGCCGGGAAATTCATACCTTTTGCCGCAGTAGGAGTAGAATTACTCTGTATGCTTACGCCGCTTGGCGTGAAATCTATTGCCTTTGAGTCAATCAGATCTTGGACCACATTATGAAAGGCTTTACATTTTTCCACATTATGCCCCGGCGCACCAGAGTGAAAATTGCAATGGGCACTTGCATCATAATTGAGTGGGAACTTTCCACTAGGGGGATTTATCGTCCGAAGTTCAACCAATTGGAGTTGAAGTAGGTACCTCAACAACTGAGCATAAGGCATAGGAAGCGGATCAAAGATTCTGTGAGTTTTCTTCGACTTTGGTAGGTACTTCCTAGCCTTGGGGCCGTGTGGGGAAACAAGAGGTAACTACTGGTGAGTGAGTTTCTGAATTCCAGGTTGTGCAGAAAATTCGTGAGGCATATCACTCTTTGGGATAGATTCCACAGGCAATGGTGGAACGACAACTTCTGTTATAGCCTCAGGTGTGGGATTATCATCTGTTCTGAGCACATTTCTCACAACTTCCATAACAAAACTCATCTGGGTCTTCACTTGATTGACCTCTTCTTTCAGCATTTTCTGGCCCTGAATCAAAGCTTGCATGTCCACCATAAAGTGCCCCAGTTGGGCCTTCATCTCAGCCACCTCCGCTCGGAGTTGCTCCATATCTGAACCTTGATTGTGGTGAATCGAGTAGTTGGAAGAAGTCATGTTGTCGTTTCTGCAGAGAATACCCAGTCAGAATGAAAAATCCGCTTCGGAACACCTGTTATGCATATGAGTATCAGAATGCCATGCAGAATGCCATGTTCGAATATTTCCAAGGGATCATTATGCTTTGATTCATAAAAAATTTTAGAAGAAACATGAGAAATGGATGGAAATGCTCAGTGGTAAGTCTCAAAGTTAATATCCCTTGGAAATACAAGAACATGTATGCGAATATGATGATGCAGATGCAACAGACATGGGATCAAAGCTTCCATATAATCTGGATAACTGCTGTTCCTGTGACCGAATAAGCTCATAGGTCGGCTCTGAAGAGAACACCAGAATACCAGAATATCCGACTAATCGGAATACTAGGATGTTGGGATATCGGCATAATCAGAATACCAGAATAAGCAGAACACCGGCGTGATCAGAATACAGGAATGCCAAAATATCAGCATAATCAGGGTGCCGGAATAATTGGAATACCATAATACCAGGCTGATGAGTCCACACTGATAAAAGAACCAGAATACCAGGTAGGATGAAAGTCAGGGTTACCTGCAAATCTGTAAACAACCCTCGCTTCTCACATGTGGGTACTAGGATGTTCAGTATCCCGAGCTCTCAGGTCGAGAAATGATGATATGTTCACCACTTCTGGTTTGGCATCATCATCAATCGAGGAGGCCTCAACTGATTCTCCAAAACGAAAGGTCCTCAGCTTCGGGCACTGAGGTCGAGAAGCAATAGTACATTCATCCCTCGGGGTACAATACTATCGCCAATCGAGGAGTGCCTCCACTGATTCACTTTCAAAAGGGATATCCTATAGCAAGTTCCCAGCATTGGGTCCTCGGATCGAGAATGTGCAATGGGTTTGCCACAGAACGTGGTCTGCCACTGTCACATCTCGGGAGGAGTGCCACAACTGAGTTCTCGGGGAAACGGTCACCAGAGTCGACAGCTCTCTAGATCAACACCCTAACATGCGCAAGACACACACGTCAGAATGCGTCCCAAGATAGCCTCATCTGGTTGTGAATTTCGTGAATACCCAACGCACTCCAGACGGCGCGTAGATCCCACTACTCTCCACTCTAATTCTAAGTCTATACTCAAGCCTGTGTAATGGGCATATCTCTCTGAAATCCCATCCCGCCAAACAAAAAACCAGTCCAGCACAACAGTAATAATATGATATGTAATGCTAAAATGCCGTAAATACAGTAAAGTAAATAAACAGCAAAATAAAGCACGACAGTAAACACCCAATGAAAGAAAAAAAAAACAAACAAGCGCTAGGATTGACTCGCTCAGGGATGGACCAGCAAGAGGTCAATCTATCCCCAGCAGAGCCGCCAGCTGTCGCTCCCGGGATTTTCATCCAAGTATAAACGCGAAAGTGGCACCGAAACAGAGTCGCCAGCAATGTGTATTTATCCCCAGAGAGGGAAAGGAAACACTGCGTAAACCTGAGAAAAGGAAAGAGCATGGTCTTGCGACCAAGAGAACTGAGTTCGGGAGTCAGTTACGCGCGAGGAAGGTATTAGCACCCCCACGCGTCCATCGTACCCGATGGGATCAACACTTGCTTGTCTCGATCAAAGGGTGTAGAAAAAGATACTGGAAAAGGAACTGCTAGCTGGAGAACTGGAAAAGGAAAGGAGAGAGAAAGAGAAACAAATGTAGGGAAAATAAAAGAAGTGCTCGAATAGGCCCTACCCCACTGCCTACGTATCTCATCGGGAACATGAGAATCAGAGCGATGTAGTTCCCTTCAACGAGGGTCGCTTTGTTTGTATTTTTTAGTGGAAACGTCAGAGTGCGCGTTCCAGCAGTTTAGGTGTTGCAGTCTGCTGTAGGGAGACTTATGCGTTACCTGTTTGCGGTAGAACGGACTTGACGAGTTCTCAAGGAATGAGTGAAGAAGATGAGAAAATAGAAATCCCGAAGGAAAGACGTTATTGTTGGTTTGAAGTCTTTAAGAAAGAAGTATTTTTATTATGTTATGTTTTGTAACACGTATTGTATTTAAGACCCTCATGTAGGATCGAATGCCTCGCATATCGACCCAAGACGGGACGTATGCTAAACATTCTAAGAAAGTGAGAGAAGACCCCACACCTCCTTATTCGCATATGAAAGGCCTAAATACAACATTTGTTATGCCTTTATTAAGTGTTTTTTACCTTTGTTTTGAGATGAGAGAGAAGAGACTCAAAAGAGAAACAAAGGTGAAAACTAAAGGGAGACTAAGACACACCCTAGTGCTAGCATGCTTGGAGATCCTATGGTTAATGTGGTTTAACAAACCTACTTCTAAAATAAAGAAGAAGAAGAGCAAAAGAAGCAACTTACTTCCAAAATGGAAGTTAAGTTGATCTTAAAGAGGGATGAAGAAAAGTTATTCAATGAAAGCATGTAAATACTTAACAAACACAAGTAGAAAGTTTAAAAGAAATAAGAGAATATAAGAGAAAGAAATGTATGTGGAACTAAGTCCATACACTTACTTACCTTTAGCTCCTACATGAAAATGTTAGTTCACAAAATATTTACAAGTAATGCCATAAGGAAAAGAATAACAAGTAATTATTAACAAGCTAAGAATTAAAGAAGAAATGTCCTAAAGGTGTGAAGAAAATTCTACCCAAGACAACATATCGTGCTATCCAAATAAACAAATAAAATGGAATGAAACAATGAAAACAACAACAATTACAGCTCATAAATGCAATGCAACAGTAAAAACTATCATCATGTACCAAACAACAATTAACAGCACATGTTTAGCCTACAAAATGGGAGTAAAAAGCATTTGGCAGCACATACAACAACACATATGTATATGATCAGCAGTAGAAACAGGACAGCATGCAATGCATTTGAATGCAATTCAATCATGACATAGCAAACATGTATCCAACATCATACCTTCCTCAACTAATCATGATCACAAACAAGGGGTGTGTGCTATGTGTTTATCGCATCAAGAACGCAACTACGCAAGCATGACCATAAACGATGAAAATCTAAGAGTCGCGTGTCGGAAAATTGTGTGCATACAAAGGTGATGTGAACAAAATGAAGTGAGGATAGAGCAAAGTCAGAACTTAAAACATATCATGATAGTTCAATTCAAACATGCAAGATAATTTCACATTAACATGCATCAAGATTAATTAATCATACACCATGATCGTTGTCAACGGAAAACACATGTTCAAGCAAGGCAAAAGCATACATGATCCAACTTATGCATACTACAGCATCACACTCACATATATCAACTCACACTTATCTTCAAGAGATTACACAAATTCAACAAGTCATTATTCACACATGAACCAAAATGCCTCAAGAACATGCTTCAAGAATGCAAGAAAATCAACAATTGGATAATCATGCATCAAAGATTCACATACATCCAGCAACTAGAGGTTAAACAACCCTGGAAAATTCCACAAATATGCATCACACAAAGCCATGAAGGTTAGAGGTGGAATAGGTATCAATACATGCTTCAAAACAAGCCAAAAACACAAAAGTTACAGGTGCAAATCGATTGCAGCAGGGTGCAAATCGATTGCACAGCTACAGAATGCACTTTCTAGTGAAAAAACAAAGGGGCAATCGATTGCACTAAGATGCAAATCGACTGAACAATCTCAGACCTGCAAAAATCACGTCTCATAATCCCTTTTTACGCACCAATCACTTATCCAAACATCCAAATGATCATGTACACAATTAGGCACGAAATTACATTGAATTACAGTCAACAAACATCAATTGGATTCAATTAACAATCACATCAAGAATCATATTCAAGCACATGAATCCAAATCAAAATCCACAAAATCTACATCGAATAAGTTGCGAATAAGCTAAAAACAGTGTAGATTTAGGGAAAACCAACCTACAAAGCGGAGACTTGCTTTGGTAATTTTTGCAAAGTAATCTTGGTGCAGAGAATGAAAGAAAACCAGAGATTCTTCAATCAATAGCCGAAATGTGTCGAAACCGAACGAAATCGCGAAAATCCACCAAAATCTAACTTGCACCAAAATAAATGGTGAGAAACCTTTGGATTGAAGAAGAACAAACTGAAATTCCAGAAAATTCAACCAATGCAAACCAAGAAATGAAGCTTAGCTCAAGAATTAATCACTTTTCAATGTAAAAAGTGATTATTCTTCAAGAAATAAGAGCTTTTGTGTGTGGTTTTGGAAGAGAGAAGTAGAAGTTGATGAAGAATGAGTAGAGAAATTAGAGAGAAATGTGAGAGAATTGAGAGTGAAAATGGAGAAAAAATGGTTGAAGCCTTGAAAATGAGTGAAGCATCTCTTAAATAGATTTTAGGTTTGGAGTATAAGTGGTTTGGAATGAGGTTTGGGTTTGGAGCTAGGGTCGGAGTTAGTTAGACTCAACTCACCGAGTCAAGTTAGTTAACTTGGTTAGTTAGGATCAACTCAGTTGCTTGGAAAACAAGGAACCACAATTGGTGTGTAGGTGTGTGATTTGGGCTGCAAGCAAGGCCTTGTGACTTGTGAATTTTTAGCATGAAATTACCATGTTCGAGCCCTCGTATGACCTTCATAACTTGTTCAAATGAAAAAATGTCCAACATCAAAGTTGAAGAGGACATGGAGATGAACAACTTTGATGTTTAACAATTTTTCATTTGAAGCCTTCTTGATGGAGAAAATTGGCTTGAAATTTGGCACGCCAACTGTTCGATGAAATTATGGCCTATGGGCCTGGTCTTGCCTTGCCACGACTTGGTTTTTGCCTTGATTTTACCAAACTTTGATTGATCATAACTCCCTCAATTTTGATCCGATGAAAGAGTTCTTTATATGGATTTGAAGCCTAGAACATGAACTTTAATTGGCTCAACTTGGGCCTGAAGTTTGGAGATTTTATCATGAAGAAAGAGAGCCTCAAAGTAGGGTGCAAAATGGTCAAAACTTGCCATTTTTGGAAACCCCAAAGTTTCTATTTTTGGCAGTTTTGTAACTTCTTGATTTTTTATTATTCCTCCATTATTTCTTGATAAAATCTTGTCCATTGAACATATATAACACGAATTTCATGAATTTGACCTTAAAAAGTCAGGAGTCGACTTTTTCACTGCACGGTTGACTTTTTCCCCAATTTCTTGATTATCAAGCAACTGATCAATTGAACCTCTTCTGAAACAAACCAATTTCCAATCTTCCATCCTTAGACACTTGATATTATTTAGAAAACATTGAGATCAAGTTTGCATCAAAATTTCATCAGGAGACCACTTGAATCCAAAACCCTAATTTTGACTGTTTTGTGTAGGAGGTGATGCACTGTCCCATTCTACTTGATGAATTCTCCTCTTCCAATGCCTTGTGGGGATCAAGTGGGATGATATATGATGTAAGAGACCCTTGAGATTTGTTTGAAGACCCTTGGCTCTTATTCTTTTGCTTTGGACAATCCACCTCTTTGAGGAACACCTGACCACATGCCCTTATGTAAGATGCAATGCCAAATGCTTAATGTTTTATTTTTCTATGCTTGAATGCAATGCAATGAAATGAAAGCTCATGCTAAATGATATGAAGAAATGAGAGGGAAATTTTTGGGGTATTACAGCTGCCCCTATTCAATCACTGTAGACCTGAATGGATGATAGCGATTGCTGTCAAACTTTCAAGGTATGGAGGGATTGAATACCAAAAATAAACAGAAAATTTGCACTCTGTGGAGAAAAATAAAAGGGATATAAACCCAACCAAATAAAATCTGCTCGGATAAAACTCTGATGGGAAGAATAGCACTGAAAGGATATCTTTTATACAACGCCAGACGACTACTGGCTTGCCACGCTACGGGTGGACTATTGCAATGTCTTTTAGAACAACGCCAGACGACTACTGGCTTGCCACACTGCGGGTGGACTTTAACAATGTCTTTTAGCACAATGCCAGACGACTACTGGCCTGCCACACTACGGGTGGACTTTAGCAATGTCTTTTGTACAACGCCAGATGACTACTGGCTTGCCACACTGCGAGTGGACTGTCTTTTTGAATGGAGTCAGACGACAACTGACCTGCCACACTGCGGGTGGACTTTTGCCAATCTATGGTTGGACTTTGTAGCTGAATTGCCACATTGCAGGTGGACTTTTGCCAATCTACGGTTGGACTTGCCAATGATTTTCCACCCTTGGATGGACTTTTGTCAATCTACGGTTGGACTTAGCTGCGGTCTTTTAAAGGGAGTCAGACGACTACTAACTTACCACACTACGGGTGGACTTTTGCCAATCTACGGTTAGACTTTGCCTTGCTTTGCCACCCTTGGATGGACCTTTTGCCAATCTACGGTTGGACTTTGCCTTGCTTTGCCACCCTTGGATGGACCTTTTGCCAATCTACGGTTGGACTTTAAGAATTTGCCACCCTTGGATGGAACTTTTGCCAATCTACGGTTGGACTTTAAGAATTTGCCACCCTTGGATGGACCTTTTGCCAATCTACGGTTGGACTTTAAGAATTTTCCACCCTTGGATGGACCTTTTGCCAATCTACGGTTGGACTTTAAGAATTTGCCACCCTTGGATGGACCTTTTGCCAATCTACGGTTGGACTTTAAGAATTTGCCACCCTTGGATAGACCTTTTGCCAATTGTAATACCCCAAATTTTGACCACTTAGATTTCCCATCATTGTGAAAATCATCATCACAATATGGATGAACAATCATGCTTCATCAGTCTCCCCAAAGATGGGTGAGCATCCAATACAATCAAAATTAGGGTTTCAAGCCCTCTCTGAGTGCTTAGACAAAGGATCAATCAAGAAATGACATGATCTTCAACTTGTCTAATCTCTCAAACATCCACAATGGATCAAAAAGGACTCCTACTTCAAGGATTAAGCACAAGGCTGCTCCCTTCTATGTGGATCAAGTCTCAAGATCAACAGTGTCACCAAATTAGGGTTTTGGTCGACCAGGGCCTCCAGATGGAAATTTTCATCTGGGTACAAGGCAATGATCCAAAACATGACCTAATATGCTTCATGGAACCTCATGAACCCATGCATCAAGTCAATTTTTCCTCAGGGAATGCATTCATCAAAAATCAGGAATTAGGGTTTCTTGACCTAATTCACCCCTAAGTTGACTTTTGGGACAAACCATGAGCCAAGACCTCAAGAGATGATTTGAGGGTCTCTAATATACCATATTGATCCATTTGGAACAATGGATTGATCCAAGAATCTTGAGCAACAAGTCTCATTTTCATCTGCACCACAATTAGGGTTTTAAGGGAAAAGTCAACTGTAACTTTGACTTTTGACCAAGACATGCTCCCAAACCCTAATACATGATTGAATATACCCTATGACACCCATGGAACATGTCCATCAAGTTTTATTTAGGTCAAGGACATGATTTCCTGAAGAATTGCACAGTTTGGAATTCATCTGATAAAAAGTCAACTATGCACAAAAGTCAACTTTGACTTTTTGAGATTTTTCACCAAAATGGATTTTTAACCCTAAAATGATGTTAATGTATGATTTGAATCATCATTAATCAAGAAAAATCAAGAAAAGTGAGATAACTTGTAAAAGGGGTAACCATAAAACTTAGAAATTTTTCTAAGTTAAAAATAAAGTGGCAAAGGTACCAACTTTGGAGGACCATAACTCCTAAACCACAAGGCCATTTTTTCTCATCCAAAGATGGATTTGTAGCCCTCATTATCACCTACAAAAACTTCAACTACAAGTCATTCCAATTCATTAAGGATTTTGAGTTATGGAATGATCAAAGTGGCTGAAAAGCGAAAAAGTCACTTTTTCCAACACTTAGTGAAATTTTCACTAAGTCAGATTTTGCCTCACTTTTTGCCAAATGTAGGGGGATTTTTCACTTGGAATCAAAAGAGATCAAAACCAAACTTGTTCAAACAGTTGTTGTATCATGTAAGAGCTTTCCAAAATGGCCAAGAACATTGCCAAATTCAACCTACATCATGAGATACAACATTGGCAAGTTGCCTTGCTGAAATCTGTCAAAGCAAGGCAGAATTTGCAACTTTGGTCGATTTGCCAAAATCAGCCAAATTCAATTGCTCCAATCCACTTGGACACCTCAGAGGATTGAATCCAAAGGGGACAATCACTGAGCCAAGCCTCCAAGGTCCAAGGAACAAAGAATAGCATGTTGAACCTAGAATGGCCAAAATAGGGACAAGACTTCAAATTTGGAATGAGGCATTCAATGGAACCATCAAGGTGGCATGGACTGAGCCATTCTCATCTGAAATCAGTTAAGACTTATCCAAGACCAAGGGGACCAAAGCTCTGTGCCCTAACCTCTAGTCAATGGCTAGAGGAGACTTTCATTTCCATTGGCCAACATTGAGGAAACCTACTTACCAGCTGCCATGCACTATTCCTTGCAAAAAAAAACTTGCTCTACTATAAATAGAGCTCAATTGTGATCAGTTTGAGTACACCAAAGCCATCTAACAGATGCTTTCCTCAAAATCTCTTTCTCTTGGCAAAAATGCCTTTCTTAGCAAGGTAGCTATCGGGTTTTGAGTTTGAGAGCAATTCTCCACAAACCAATCACTCACACACCTCACATACATCACATATGAGCTGATCAAACACTCACATAACTTCTGAAACATCAATTTCACAAAATCACTTGCCATCCACACAAGTTTGAAGTGAAGTTGCAGCTGAGATGCCATAAACTGATCCAGTCCATTTCAATTCAATCCAAGTGTTCAAACACACTCCATATGGTGTAGGGAAGCTGTCCAGATCATCACAACTTGTCTGTAACACCTCCAACTCAAAATCACATCTGCTCTTGCTGTCACGACTTGGAGGTAAGCACATACTTGGTCATCTCTCAATCTATGCATATTTCCTCGCACAATAATTTTGCCATATGTTCATAATCATGCATGGAATGTTTTCCCTCAATTAATTGCATTGTTTGAATCGTGTATCAAAAATCCTAGCCTTCATGCAGAAATTAGGGTTCTTGAGGTCTCTTCGTGATTTCTTGTTGTATGTTTAATTTAAATGAAATTAAAGTACATAGACATGATCGTGAGGTTGAGACGAGCATAATGATATGTGGATTGCATGATATAATTATGTATTCAGTGAGATTGGATGGAAAATGCAAATCTGGGCAAACTGAAAAATGCGCGGTGTTCTTGGTGTTGTTCTTGGCGCCATTTTCATATAATTTGAATATTTGAATTTTGTGACTTTGTTTAATTGATTCAAAAATTAATTTCTCTCTGAGTTTTAATGATTTTGAGTTGATTCTTTTTTTAATAATTCACAAAAATGTTAAAATATTTTATTTTATCAAAAAATTCCAAAAATATTATTTATTTCATATAATTGATATTTTTGTAAAGAATTAATATTTTGATTGTTTTTGGCATTTTAAATATTTTTTCTACATTGATTTTGCAACTTTTAATGCTTTCTAATTATTTTGTAGGTCAATACTTAATTTTTGAAGCATTAATCCAAGATCACAATTTGTTTTCCATGTGTTAAACAATTTTTGATCATTTTAATTGAATTTTTATTCAATTAAATACATTTTTGAAAACAAATTAGGGTTTTGGATTAATTCAACCCTCATAAATCATTTTCAATACACTTTGGGCCTCTATTAGAGTGTAAGACCCAATCCTTTTTTTGACCAAATTATCTTTGGGCCTCACTTATTGTATAAGTCCCGATACCGTCAAAAAACAAACGGCGCGATCGTCGCCTTTTCAAAAATCATCCGGGCCTACCCTCGTGTTATAAGCCCCACTCTTTTCTTTAAACCTTTTTGGGCCTCTTGAGAGAGTGTAAGACCCATCCCCCCTTGTACAAAAAACTTTTTGGGCCTCACTCATTGTATAAGTCCCTCTGTACAAGTAAACGGCGCGATCGTCGCCCGTTTAAAAATAAAAACCATCTGGGCCTACCCTCGAGTAGTAAGACCCATTTCTTTTTCTTTAAAACACTTTGGGCCTCTTGAGAGAGTGTAAGACCCATCCCTTTGTACAGAAAACCATTTTGGGCCCCAGTCACTTGTATAAGTCCCTCTGTACAAATTCAAACAGTGCGCTCACTGATAAAACCTTGGGCCTCTCCTTGAGCTGTAAGACCCAAATCTTTCTTTTTCAAAGCACTTTCTCCTTTGATTTTGAATATACTGTTGTTTTCAATCTTTCTTTGTTGAACAACTAACCAAACAGCATGGAAGCACTACAACCGAGTAAGTGGTTATCGCTTTCATTTACTGCTTTCATATTATAAACTGTATTGTGGGGCTGCTCACTGTAAGTCTCCTTTCATAAACTCATATCTACTGTGTAATAATAGTATAGATATTTCGAGTTTCCCCGAAAACTACGTCTAGAACTAGGTGACGCCGTTTCATTTATTCATAGAAATAGACGCCTAGATCCCCAATAGGAGCACCAGATACAGTCTTCTCTTCGGCTGTCCTCCTTAGGAATCGTCAAGAAGCTCTACTCCCCAAGATGAATGTATTCTCCGTGAATGGCATCTTTGAGTTTCTTCCCAATTCTCGAACTTTCCTGACTTGATCTATTCCTTGTGGATAGCTTGCCTTGAATGTCTCGGGGTTTGGGTACCCACTACGGTCATAATCTTGGACCTTAACTAAGGAACCCTCTTTAAAAGTTAAAAGTCGCTGGATAGTAAACCTCGCACGTTTACCAGTGGTTTTCATCTTTAAAAGAGTTATCTCTCCTAATGGAAAGGAGATGATAGACCCACAGGCTTCTTAAAAGCATCGGCCTCCTCTTGGGCATTATTCAAGGACCCTACGGCTTCTTAGAAGTATTCACAGCCTCCTCTTAGGCTCCGTATAATGATCTCTTCCTCCGGGAATGATAGCCTCCTTTTGGGCTTCGTACAAGGACCCGTCGGCTTCTTAAAAGTTTCCAGCCTCCTCTTGGGCTTCGTACAAATTGTCCCGACGACCTCCTAGAGGTATATGAACAGAACCTAGTCATCCTCATAGAACAGTCCTTTCATAGAGTCTACTACTGTTTCTCAAAGCATAGTACAAAAGAAAAAAACTCTAGACTTGGACAGTCTAACTTCCTTGAGTCTCAAAGACATTCTCAATACCCTTTGGATTTCCCGTTTCCTCAAAGAGGAGGAAATATCCCTGATCCTCAAATCAAATCCCTGAGTACAGTGTTGCTCATATAAGAACTGATTTTCTCTTTTAAATCAATATATTGGATCTGTCACTCAACTGAAACAGTTACAATAGCCTCCATCTCGGGCTTTGTACGAGATACCAAAATTCTCCCCAGTGGAGTCAAAATAACCTTTTCGCCTCTCTCTCGGGCTTTGTACGAGATACAAAAACACTCTCTTGTTGAGTATCAAAGATTCTCCAACTGAGTCAACTCTTTGCTAGCCTCCTCTTAGGCTTTGTATAACGATATGCCCCACTAGGTCAAAAAATTTTAGCCTCTCTCTCGGGCTTTGTACCAGACACAAAATAGCCTCCTCTTGGGCTTTGAATAATGATTTTCCTATCGGAAATTAGCCTCCTCTTAGGCTTTGTATAAGAAAACCACTGGTTGATCCAATCGACCTTTTAGCATCAAAGTTGTGCCTCGTTCACAGCATACAAACATCAACAACTCCTTTCCCCCATCTAATCGCTGTAAGCGGCAAGCCTCTGGATCATCTATATCCATGCCACTGTCCCTCTTTTAGCATGAGAAATTCCTAAGGAAAGATGGAATTGCTCTACACTGAGTTAAAGTCTTCTCCTTCAGGTTAAAACCCTTTCTTTGGAAATTATGGCATTGCTCGGATCCGCGTATCCCAGTTAAAGTAATTCTCTTTCTCCCCTCTTTAGAGATGACAAATTCTCTCTAAAGTCGAGGTCTTTCAGCTTCACATCTTGGGCTTTGAACAAGACACAAATAGACCTTTCAGCTTCACATCTTGGGCTTTGAACAAGATACAAACCACCTTTCGCTTCACGTCTTGGGCTTTGAACAAGACACCAAAAACCAATTTCCTCCAATAGAATAGGAGGAACTACGAACGCTCTGATTTCCCAGTTTCGGTAAACGGGAATACGTAGGCATAAGATGGAAAGAAAAGATCTTAGCGAGCGCAATCAACAAAAAAACCAAATACCATATCTCCATCAATCAAAAAGCAGTAATTCAAAAGCATTAGTCTTAACATCCTAACCCTTGTTCCCCGCCAGAAACCCTTTGCCTAGAAAAAAGAAAGAGAACCTGTATTGGCGAAATACGAATAACCAGTACAAAAGCCCCCCCACATTGATAGCATCCGTAACCTAACAGACCGCTGTTTAAACTCAGTATGCAAAGCAGGGTTAATTGGAGACATCTATTTCCCTTCCTTATTCAGCTCACAATAGGATAAAAAATGAATCGACCTGTAGTTTAAAGCTCAAACCGCAGAGAGCGACCAGCGCTTAAGAACCGCGTCCAAAGTCGCTCGCTACAGAAAAGTGGCGCCCACCGTGGGGCCCGTTCCTTTCTTTATACTTCTCTTGTGTGAAAATTTACACAAGTGGCGACTCTGCTGGGGAGTCTCCTTTTCTGCCTTAGGGCATCATCCCCGTTTTCTACGGAAAATGGGAACTCTACCGAAGAGAAAGATTGACCTATGCTGGTCCATCTCTTAGGCAGGGAACCACAGATTGGGGCTTCCGCCGGGGAACCCATTTCTGTCAGGAACTTAAGAATCGTAGCTTTATAAGTCTAGGATGATTAGGACAAATATATATACTGCTTTTCCTAATTGCTATACGTGTTTATTTTTCTGCTACTGGGAATGCGTGTGATGCCGCATGTGGTGAGATTGAGTATACACTTAAGAAAAGCCAACCTTTTTCGTAGTGCAGAAGCTATCGGAAATAGCTGTTACGCGATACTACCCTCATTTGAGGCTGGTGATCTATTCTCGGTGAATGGCACTTACTCTAAGATTGCACACAAATCGCTGGCGATCCGCTTGTTGTCTGCCTTCCTGGGAGGAGCTGATGATAATGAGTACAGGTACAAAAATCACCCTAGTATAAACCTTTGGGGATGGGTAGAGCCTTGACTTCATGACAACGACCCTTTGACCCCATGTTTTTTCTATGTTTTTGTGTGCTGCATTCATGCATTCATTTAATAAAACATTAAAACATTCAAAAAACTTCTCTTCTAGTCTCTCTGTTTTTCAAATTAAACTAAGACTGTGATTGCAAATATCAGAGAAAAGGATTACGCTAATGGATTTCGGTAGAAGGAGAACTCGCCAGTATACTTTCAAGGTTCCAAAACTAGGAGATTTGAGAAAGTTAACGAGGATGATCGTTAACCCAGAGGCTTTCAGAGCCAAGCACGGTGGTTTGCTACCACTGTTAAGAGTCCATGTGATTAAGGGGATCATGGACGCGCTCATTCAATTCTACGATCTGGTTTATCATTGTTTCACATTCCCGGATTACCAGCTAGCACCAACGCTGGAGGAGTATTCTCATCTGGCTGATTTACATATCACTGATCGAGCTCCATTTTCTGGACTGGAAGAAATTCCAAAGAATCAGACTATTGCAATAGCAATTCATTTGGACGAGTCTGAGGTTAGGACTCACCTAACTACCAAGGGTGGCATCCAAGGTTTGCCAGCCCAGTTCTTGACAAAGAAAGCTCTGTACTTCGTTAATATAGGGAACGGGACTGCTTTTGAAAGCATCTTTGTCTTGCTCACCTACGGGTTATTTTTGTTTCCCAACATCAATAATTTCGTCGATATCAACGCTATTAAGGTTTTTCTCATTGGAAACCCTGTGCCGACTTTGCTCGCAGATGTGTATCATTCTGTACACTTGGGAAATTTGTAGAGCCGAGGGGAGATCACATGCTGTGTACCTTTGCTCTACAAATGGTTTATCTCGCACTTGCCCAAGTCTGCTGCTTTTTGGGATTGCAAGAGTGTCTTACGTTGGTCGCAGAAGATCATGTCTCTCACCAATTCAGATATAGATTGGTGTAATAGGATTTATGAGGGAATCAGAATCATTGATCGTTGTGGAAATTTCCCCAGCGTACCCCTCATAGGAACTAAAGGAGGAATCAACTATCATCCGATATTGGTTCTTCGTCAATTTGGATACCCGATGAGACACATCCCACTGGGTGTTCACCTGGAAGGTCTTTTCTTCAAAGAAGGAGAAAATGACAGAGCACTAAAGATGGAAATAGTGAAAGCTTGGAAACATGTTCATAAGAAAGGACGAGAGTCTCTGGGAAAACCGGACTGTGTCTCGGTAGAGCCTTATCTCCATTGGGTACAAACCAGAGCTCTCAAGCTAAAAATGCCTTATCCTCGTTACGGAATTCTTCCGCCGAGGGAAATTGTCATGTACTTCATGACGGAAACTGAAAGGCTTCAGGTTACTCTCAACAAAGTTCAAAAGGAAAGAAGATCTTGGAAGAACAAGTACCACACCCTCGACGTAGAGTGTATCCAAATACAACAATTACTGGAAGAGAAAGATGCTCTGATTGAAATTTTGGAGCAACATGCTGTAGAGAATCAAGATGACCAAAGGAATTTGCTCGCTCCTTTCACCTGGCAAAGGAATGACAACCCGACAACGGCCCAAGCGCCCCGGTCAAAGAAAAGGAAGATACCAGAATCAGCACCCGGTTTCTCCTCAGAGAGGACTCAGGACCCATTAGTTTAGGTTTCTGTTTCTGCACTTTGTAATCTACTATATTTCCATTTCTGTAATCCTTTGGAATTCAATAAAAAGGGGTTTCCCCACTGTTTGATATTTGCAATCTAATTGTCGAAGTTTATTTTAATTAAACCTAAAAACGATTAATATAATCATTGCATTCATCATTCTCACATCGCGTATTCTCCTTACCTACGAATCTCACGTTTGTGTCTCGATTCTAGAGTCAAACTGTCTCATTCGTATAATACTCGGGCCAATCGTCAGAAAAAGATGGATGATCTTGAGGAAGAAAACAGAGAGTTGAAAGAAGAGATTGACGCTCTGAGAGAGGATATGAGAAAGCTTTGTAACGACATGCAAGCCATGGCAGAAGCTCAGCTACAAAGAACTGTGATCTCAGAGATCACCTCAACGCCCATCATAGAAAAGTATGATCCTAGGTATCAGATGTCGAAAGATCGTCCTTGGGGCATGCCTGTTAACTATATCCCGGAAGGATATGTTCCGCCGATCACTGAAGATCAGGGAATCACAACAGAAGCTGCTGGGCATGAAGGTTACAAACTTCGGGAAAGCGAAGATGCCAGGGGCATACTCAAGACTCCTGAAGGTTACAAACTTCGGGAGGCACCAAGACTTACTGTCGTAGTCACGGTACCACCTCCTGTGGTGCACACTGTCCCGGAAGGACAGATTCCACAGACATATTCTGATAAGAAGGAAACTATGTTTGACAGAATGGAGGAATTCCAGGAACAGTTCTTGGAAATGCAGAAAGAGCTGCAAGCCATTCGCGGTCAGGATCTATTTGGAAAGGACGCCGCAGTCCTCTGCTTGGTCCTAAATGTGAAAGTCCCGCACAAATTCCAAGTGCCCGACTTTGAAAAATACTAGGGTAACTCTTGCCCTCAGAGCCATCTAGTGATGTACGCTCGGCGGATGTCAGCTCAGACGGAGAATCAGGACCTGCTGATTCACTACTTCTAGGATAGTTTAACCGGTGCCGCACTCAAATGGTACATGGGTTTAAACCGTACTACGATCAGTACATTTAGAGATCTTGGTACTGCCTTCGTCCAACAATACAAGTACAATTTGAACATGGCACCTGACAGAGATCAACTCAGATCAATGTCGCAAAAGGAAAAGGAAACCTTTAAGGAGTATGCTCAAAGGTGGCGTGAAATTGCCGCTCAAATTTGTCCACCTCTTGAGGAAAAAGAGATGACAAAGATCTTCTTAAAAACCTTAAGCTCATTTTACTATGACTGAATGGTTGCCAGTGCACCCAGTGATTTCACCAAAATGGTCGGCATGGGTGTACGTCTTGAGGAAGCCGTCTGAGAAGGACGTTTGGTAAAAGACACTGGATCAACGAGCGGTACTAAAAAATACGGTAGTGCTCTCCCTAAGAAAAAAGAGCAAGATATTGGGAATATCTCTCTCGGAAAGCAAAGGCGACGTTATCAGCCAGTAGCAGCTGTTACTCCTGCTATCAGCCCCGCGCCTGTTCCTATGTATCAACCTCAGGTTGCGCAGAGCCAACCTGACCAACAAAGGACACAACAGCCTCTTCAGCAGGCTCGTCCTCCATATAACAACAACCGTACAATACGGCCACCAGGATTTGATCATATACCCGTAATGTACGCAGAGCTGTTTCCATTACTGCTGGCTAAGGGGCACATTCAGACTAAGTCTCCCCTTTTAGTTCCGGAAAATCCGCCTTTTTGGTTTAAAGCGGATCAAACATGCCCTTATCATCAAGGAGGTTCAGGGCATAACATTGAGACTTGTCTCAATTTCAAATCCGACGTGCAAAAGCTTGTTAGGAGCGGGCTCTTATCTTTTAAAGATACGAACCCTAATGTTCTTACGAACCCGCTGCCTCAACACGAGAAAGCTGCAGTCAATCTGATTGAGAAAGAGACTAACAATGTCTATAAAATTCACGATGTACTCTTATTGGGGACCAATCTGGTCAAGATGCATTGTAGACAGAGTGGATATGGCCATGTGCCACCTCATAACTATCACCAGTGTGATATCTGCTCTAAAGATAACCAAGGATGTTCGGTAGTGCAATCAGCTCTACAGGAACAAATGGATCTCGGATGGATCCAAGAGCACCGAGTTCGTGGAGTTAACACGGTCTCTACGAATTCTAGCGTCATTCAAAACCACGACATCCGTGTGATGAATGTCAACTTGGTGGCGATGCACTCAAGGCAAAGCCAGTATCATAATCTACCACGGCACGATTACAGTTCCTGTCTGATTTGCTCGGTAAACAAACAGGGATGCTCTTTCATACAAGAGGCCCTCCAGCGTCAGATGGATCTTGGATGGATCCAAGACTACCATGATAGGAACTCCTATCAAATCAATATGGTTCAGGTCTTCGATATCCGCGTAATGAATACCAACCTGGTAGAGTTACATGCTGAGCAGGTCCGACTTGGATTCTTAATATCACATGACTATCAAAGCTGTAAAGCGGGTTGCGAAAACGATCGAGGTTGTACCCTTGTTCAGGAGGCACTTTAGCACTTGTTAAATCACTGGTGGATGCCAATCTATATGGACGAAGATACTCAGCAGATTAGTATCAATAACAGGAATCCTACTCATCGTCAAAGTCAGGATGTCTGATCAATGGAAGGTAACCTAGTGAGGTTACATTGTATTCAAAGTGGGCGTGGCCAGGTGCCACCACACAACTATGACAGTTGTAGCGTCTGTTCGGAAAGTAACCAAGGGTGTTACCTTGTGAGAGCAGCTCTTCAGGGTCAGGTCGATCATGGAGAAATTCGTCCATATCCAGGTTCAGGACCCATCATTTGGTCGCCGAACTACCATGCCGGGCAAGTTGAGGATATTGTCACGGTCTCTGGTCATCACCAGATCAGGGATGTTTTTGCCATCGTCCCTCTACTTGACGAATCTAGAGTTCCCAACCAGGAACGGATCGAGGTTACTTATGATGGTCAGAAAAATCAGAAGGTTCCCATAGTCATCTATCTACCGGAACCACTACCGTATGAATCAGCTAAGACGATCCCTTATAAATACGGTGCAACAACAATTGAAAATGGAAAGGAAATTCCATTACCCTCCGTCGTGAATATTGCAGACATCAGTCGTGTAACACGGAGCGGTCGAGTCTTCAACCGAGGGGTTGGAGAATCCAACAAAGAAAAGGAACTTCAGGCAGAAATTCCTGATCCGCCAGTCAGTCAATCTGGTAATCCCGACTTTTCAAAAGACAAAGATGAGATGCTAAAGCTCATCCAAAGGAGTGAATATAACATCGTTGATCAACTGTTATAGACTCCTTCAAAGATCTCAGTATTATCACTGTTACTCAGTTCAGAAGCACACAGAGAGGCTCTACAGAAAGTCTTGGAGCAAGCCTTTGTGGAACAGGATGTAACAATCAGACAATTCGATAGCATTGTCTCTAACATCACTTCCTGCAATAATTTGGGATTTAGTGATGAAGAATTACCTGAAGAGGGTCGCCGTCATAACATGGCGCTCAACATTACAGTTAACTGCCAGGGCGATGCTTTAGCCAACGTACTAGTAGACATAGGGTCAGCCCTGAATGTTATGCCGAAGTCCACTTTGACGCAATTATCATTTAAGGGCCCTCCGATGAGAGTCAGCAAGGTCGTCGTCAAATCATTCGACGGATCCAGAAAAATAGTTATCGGCGAAGTTGATCTTCCCATAACTATTGGTCCTCACACTTTCCAAATCACTTTCCAGGTCATGGACATCCGGGTAACATACAGTTGTTTATTAGGTAGACCTTGGATACATCAGGCTGGAGCGGTCACTTCGACCCTCCACCAAAAGCTAAAGTTCGTCAAGAACGATCAACTTGTCACGGTTTGTGGGGAACAAGCCTTGCTTGTGAGTAACCTATCATCATCTGCTTGTGTAGAACCC
The DNA here is from genome assembly GCA_022829125.1 of Lathyrus tuberosus. Lineage (NCBI taxonomy): Eukaryota > Viridiplantae > Streptophyta > Magnoliopsida > Fabales > Fabaceae > Lathyrus > Lathyrus tuberosus. Next base: position 8,784,608 of record JALAZF010000141.1, on the reverse strand, counting down.
GGGGAGGTTATTGGAACTCAGTTCCAAGCACTATCGGTGAGCAAGGATAATCAGTTCGAAGGAGGAACCTCGATTTCCTCATACAACGATGCTATCAAAGCGGTCGAGAGTACCGATACAACCGGATGGGGACGGCTTGTCATTCCTATTGACAATAAAACAAAGAAGGGTCTTAGTTTTTCTGCAACCTATACCCAGACAGCCGCCAACGGTGAAAGTCTTCATCCCCTTCAAAACTTCTTCCACAGTGGAGGTTTTCTTCACCTAGTGTCTCAGACAGTTCATGCTATCAATGAGGAAGATCCCTCTGACACAGATGAAGAATGGAAGTCCTACCTTAACAAGGACGGCTATATGTCTCAGGAAGAGGTGCCTATGCCTTTTTGCTTTCCTACAGAAAGTCCGAGATTTATACCAAGATCAGATGTCGAAATGATCTACGGGGATTGTGATCCAGAAGGATGCCGTGCTCCACCAAATTCATTAGAGGAAGACACTCTGATGAAAGACAACTTTGACCGCAATTACTATGACCCGATGGATGGCCTGCCAATGTGGCAGCCTTACCCAGGAAACTTGGGGCAAGAAAGTCAGCCGAGTAATGAAACTCAGCTGAGCGTCATTGAACAGAATACCTGTGTCCCCACCATGTCATGGGACCAACACTCAGGTCATTCGGAAATTACTCAACATGAATATGAATTCGCAACGTTTGCAGGACTAGAATTCATCAATTATGCTTTTCCCGAGGTCAACGTCATCGAGAGGAATGACTTCTCCAGTTCCAAAGAAGTTTGGGACACTCTGGGACAACCAAGTGGAAAATACGACTTTATGGTCAAGTACACCGCTCCTAAGAGCTCTGATATCAGGCTTGAAAATAACCAGCCAACTGGATGGAGAGATACAGCTGAGAGCACAAATGCTATGCAAAATGCAACAGAGGAATCCTCCTACGACAATTCTGCTTGGGAGACAGATTCCAATGATCCTGCTTCACCAGAAATAAGCGTCATTTCTGAAGACAAATCAAGGAAGGTGCCAGACTTTGTGATTCACCGAGGAGTTCGCCGCCAATGGGTTGCTGTCGAGGTTCCGAAGGTCGTTCGTCAGTCAAAGTAATTGCCATCTTTAACCTTTCACCCTGCCCAGGTGAAACGGATGTTTTGATAGGGCTCGCTTTTTGTAAATTTCCCTCTTCGCTTTGCCCAAAGCGACAGAGTTTTGTTTTATAGGGCTGTAGTTTTAAGATTCGACTTGTTCATTAATAAAATAACGTCGTTCTATAATTTCCGCATTAATTATTGTTTTCTCTTTTTGCTTTTTCAGAAAATGGTAATCCTAAAAAAAAACATTCAATAATAAAAACAAGCAGTAAAATCAAAACACTGCGCACACTTGCATTTTCTCTATCTTTTCTAAACACGAATCATCACGTCATGCAGATTGCTTGTTTTATACCCCGTTGAAACATACGATCCGATGCCTTCTCCCAACTTTGAGTTCCCGGTATTCGAGGCTGAAGAAGAAAATGACAACGAAATTCCAGAAGAGATCTCCCGACTACTCAGACAAGAGGAAAGGTTCATTGAACCTCACAAAGAGCCATTGGAAACGGTAAACTTGGGTTCAGAAAAAGAGAGAAAAGAAATCAGGATAGGAGCACTGCTCAGTCCAACTGCCAGAGAGGGTTTGATAAAGCTTCTCAAAGAATTCCCCGATGTGTTCGCTTGGTCCTATCAGGATATGCCAGGGTTGGATACCAGCATCGTGGAACATCACTTACCGCTAAGATCGGAATGTCCGCCAGTAAAGCAAAGGTTGAGACGGACTCACCCGGACATGGCCATCAAAATCAAGGAGGAGGTACAGAAACAGATCGACGCGGGTTTCCTCGCTACATCTGAATATCCTCAATGGCTAGCCAACATCGTACTCGTTTCCAAAAAGGACGGAAGGGTCAGAATGTGTGTTGATTACAGAGATCTAAACAAGGCAAGTCCAAAGGATGACTTTCCTTTACCACACATTGACATGCTGGTAGACAGCACAGCAAAGTTCAAAGTTTTCTCCTTCATGTATGGATTCTCGGGCTATAACCAGATCAAAATGGTGCCGAAAGACATGGAGAAAACTTCGTTCATTACCCCATGGGGTAACTTTTGTTACAAGGTAATGCTGTTCGGTTTGAAGAATGTCGGGGCGACCTATCAAAGGGCCATGACTACTCTGTTTCATGACATGATACATAAGGAAATCGAGGTATATGTCGATGATTTGATTGCAAAATCAAGAACAGAGGATGAGCACGTTGAACATCTGTCAAAATTGTTCGAACGTCTAAGAAAATTCAAGCTCCGCTTGAATCCCAACAAGTGCACCTTCGGTGTCCGTTCAGGGAAACTACTAGGGTTCATCGTCAGCCAGAAAGGAATTGGGGTTGATCCTGACAAGGTCAAGGCCATTCAAGAAATGCCTTCTCCGAAAACTGAAAAACAAGTCAGAGGATTCCTGGAACGTTTGAACTACATCTCCAGATTCATATTCCTTATGACCGCCACTTGTGCGCCGATTTTCAAATTACTCAAAAAGAACCAGGATTGCGTTTGGTCAGAAGATTGCCAAACCGCCTTCGACAGTATCAAGGAATATCTGTTGAATCCTTCGATCCTATCACCTCTAGTGGAAGGAAGACCACTAATCATTTACCTCACAGTCCTAGAGGACTCAATGGGATGTGTACTTGGCCAACAAGATGAAACTAAAAGGAAAGAGTCTGCCATTTACTATCTAAGCAAGAAATTCACCGACTGCGAGACTCGGTATACGATGCTTGAGAAAACTTGTTGCGCTTTGGCTTGGGCAGCCAAACATCTTCGCCAGTACATGATTCGTCATACTACTTGGTTGGTCTCCGAAATGGATCCAATCAAGTACGTTTTCGAAAAACCTGCTCTCACGGGAAGGATTGCCCGTTGGCAGATGTTGCTATCAGAATATGACATAGAGTACCACGCTCAGAAAGCCGTTAAAGGAAGTATTTTAGCCGATCATTTGGCTCATAAACTGATTGACAATCAAGAATCAATCGGGTTTGACTTCCCAGACGAAGATGTCATGTATCTAAAAATGAAAGATTGCGATGAACCGCTACCCAGTGAAGGGCCAGAACCAGGTTCCCAGTGGGGACTTATCTTTGACGGAACAGTCAATCATTATGGAAACGGAATTGGGGCAATCATTGTTACCCCTCAGGGTATCCACATTCCTTTCACTGCTAGACTTACGTTCAAATGTACGAACAACGAGGCCGAATACGAAGCATGTATCATGGGTCTCGAAGAAGCGATTGATTTAAGGATCAAAAACTTGGACGTATACGGCGATTCAGCCCTAGTTATCAATCAGATAAAAGGAGATTGGAACACATACCAATCAGGATTGATTCCTTACAAAGACTATGCAAGAAGGTTGTTACCCTTCTTCAACAGAGTCGACTTTCATCACATCCCTCGTGATGAGAATCACATGGCTGATGCATTAGCCACTCTCTCTTCCATGATTAGTGTAGGTCGATGGAATGACATACCTAAGATTGATATAATGTGCCTCGAACGGCCCGCTTACATCTTCACGATTGAAGCAGTCATATATGACAGACCTTGGTATCACGATATCAAATGCTTCCTTCAGAAACAAGAGTACCCATCTGGGGCACTCAGAAAAGACAGGAAAACCCTCAGAAGATTGGCTGGAAATTTCTTCCTGAGCGGTGACACTCTTTATAAGAGAAATTTTGACATGGTTTTGCTCCGATGCGTCGACAGACCAGAAGCAGACATGCTCATGAAATAAATTCATGAAGGATCCTTTGGCACTCATGCCAACGGACACACAATGGCGAGAAAAATTCTCAGGGCCGGGTATTATTGGTTGACCATGGAATCCGACTGCTACAAGTACATGAGGAGGTGTCACAAGTGTCAGATATACTCCGACAAAATTCATGTACCGCCATCACATCTCAAAGTTCTTTCTTCCCCGTGGCCTTTTTCCATATGGGGAATCGACATAATTGGTATGATTGAGGCCAAGGCTTCAAACAGATATCGGTTCATCCTGGTAGCCATTGACTATTTCACCAAGTGGGTCGAAGCAGCGTCATTCGCCAATGTAACCCGACAAGTGGTGGTCCGATTTATCAAAATCAATATCATCTGCCGTTATGGTGTTCCAAGAGAGATCATTACTGATAATGGATCTAACTTGAACAATAAGATGATGAAAGAGTTGTGTGCTGAGTTCAAGATCGAACACCATAACTCATCTCCCTACCGACCCAAGATGAACGGAGCGGTAGAAGCGGCTAACAAGAACATCAAGAAGATCGTTCAAAAAATGGTTGTAACCTATAAAGATTGGCACGAGATGCTAACCTTTGCTCTTCATGGTTATCGAACATCTATCCGCACTTCAACAGGGGCAACCCCTTTCTCTCTAGTATATGGCATGGAGGCAGTTCTCCCCATAGAAGTAAAGATCCCATCAATCCGGGTATTGATGGAAGCTAAGCTCACCGAAGCTGAATGGTGTCAAAGTCGACACGATGAATTGAACCTGATCAAAGAGAAGTGAATCACGGCACTATGCCACGGTCAGTTGTATCAACAGAGAATGAAGAGGGCGTTCGACAAAAAGGTCCGACCTCGTGTTTTCAGGAAAGGAGACCTCGTGCTCAAGAAGATACAATCATTTCTCACTGACTCTCGGGGCAAATGGACTCCGAATTATGATGGCCCCTATGTGGTCACGAAAGCTTTCTCAGACGGCGCCTTGAGACTTGCAACCATGGACGGAGAGGAATTTGCCGACCCCACGAATGTTGATGTAGTCAAGAAATACTTCGCCTAAAACTAAAAAAAGAAAACGTCTCGGTGGATTGAAAACCCGAAAGGGCGGTCCAGGCAAAAGTTAGAGACATGAAAAAAAAAGAATCATCCCAATGGATTGGAAATCTCATAGTACAATCCAGGCAAAAGTTAGGGATAATGGCAAGTAACTATGTTCAACAGAGGCAAGTCCCTCAGCAGCAGTTACAGCATCACCTATCGGAGGAAATCTCCAGTCAAAGGTCATCTTCGACAGAAGCTCAGGATGCCCCGAATTCAAAGTTGGTAGAAGGATAGTGGTCGTTATGTTTCAACGTAGCCCTTTTCCCTGTAAATTACCATTTTCTAACTTTGTATATACTCTTTGGAATCACGCGTTTGGCTGATCTCCATCTTATCAATAAAATTTGAGCCCTTGTGCTTTTGTTTGTAATTCTTAACTTGTTTTAGCTTTACAGAACGACGTTGTTTAAACTTAATCAGCGATTCTTGAAATAAAACAAAATTGAATTTACTTGTTAAAACTTTTTCTGCTTTTAAAATAAAGATGGCAATTTCTTTTGACTGTTGAACATCAGAAGAACATCGATTGCTTCTCCCAAAGTAAGCGAACTTCAAAGTGCAGAATCAAAGTACTCCTTCTAAGCCAGTATGCCTGAATGAAGGGATCAACTGTGTCAGAGACCTTGTTTCGTCTAACATCCTCGGCCGAGTTCTCATCTCTTAAGCCCGATCAACATAGCTCCCAACAGGACTATCTCTCCTAAGCAAGGTGGAATTGCTATTTTGAACTAGCGATATCTCTACATGCCCCGCGATGGCCGAGTATCCAATTGTGTTCATCTGTATGTCGCGTCTGTTTTGTCAGCATATACATACATACATCATGCATTTTTTATTTGCATTCACGTTTCATATTGCATCACTATCACTTGAGTCGGTCTTGTCCCCTAGTGATAAACAGTTTTCTCAATCGAGTTTGTCAGTTCTTTCCTCGTCAGGAAGTGTTGCGTCTGCACAATCTCGCCACCAGTGTATCTTTAGATCAGAGTCGGCACTTGGCCACTTTGATAACTTGAACCTCTGAAAAGCCAGAGAAAACTCTCAATAAACATCACTCTTCGCCATTGAAGATGATATCCTTGCTTTCCCGGATTAAGGAAAATCCACAGAGAAAGCCTCGTGATCAGAGATTCGGCAGCACGCCAGTTTTGCTCCGAAAAACCGCTGATGAAAAGGTCATTGGCAACTCAAAATTGGACCCCATCATATGGCGTTTCTCCGGGAAGATCCCGAGAAAAGTATGATGAAAGATCCCAAACGAAAATAGTCTCTCAAGAGACTCGCTTTCCCCAGTAGAATTGACAAATGGCGTCTCCAACAGAGAAGTTTGTACAACTCTACAAATCAGACGACTGGGTTCCCTAGCAAGTCTGACATCAAAACTTTTTCCACTCAAATGGCATCTTTACAAAACTTTTTCCCTTGTCAGTAAAGTTTATTGACAAAAGAAACTAAGACCAGCTCTTGGTAGGAAACCAGGATCGAGGGGAAGTTTAAATCAGAAACTAAGACCAGTTCTTGGTAGGAAACCAAGATCGAGGGGAAGTTTAAATCAGAAACTAAGACCAGTTCTTGGTAGGAAACCAGGATCGAGGGGAAGTTTAAATAATAAACTAAGACCAGTTCCTTGGTAGGAAACCAAGAACGAGGGGAGGTTTGTTTCAAAAGAAAAGTGAGACCAGTTCCTTGGCTGAAGACCAGGATCGAGGGGAAGTTTACCTTTTCTAAGCATCATCGCTTAGCTAAAGAAGATGAATACGTAAGCTACCATTCATAACCACCATCAAAATTTCGGATATTCTGATATTTAATCCTCTTGCACCCCGAATGCCCGAATCCCTTCGTCATTCATACCTTCGGGTCCAAGAAGATTAAATAGGGGCATCTGTAATACCCCAAATTTTGACCACTTAGATTTCCCATCATTGTGAAAATCATCATCATAATATGGATGATTCATCATGCTTCATCAGTCTCCCCAAAGATGGGTGAGCATCCAATACAATCAAAATTAGGGTTTCAAGCCCTCTCTGAGTGCTTAGACAAAGGATCAATCAAGAAATGACATGATCTTCAACTTGTCTAATCTCTCAAACATCCACAATGGATCAAAAAGGACTCCCACTTCAAGGATTAAGCACAAGGCTGCTCCCTTCTAGGTGGATCAACTCTCAAGATCGACAGTGTCACCAAATTAGGGTTTTGGTCGACCAGGGCCTCCAGATGGAAATTTTCATCTGGGCACAAGGCAATGATCCAAAACATGACCTAATATGCTTCATGGAACCTCATGAACCCATGCATTAAGTCAATTTTGCCTCAGGGGATGCATTCATCAAAAATCAGGAATTAGGGTTTCTTGACCTAATTCACCCCTAAGTTGACTTTTGGGACAAACCATGAGCCAAGACCTCAAGAGATGATTTGAGGGTCTCTAATATACCATATTGATCCATTTGGAACAATGGATTGATCCAAGAAGCTTGAGCAACAAGTCTCATTTTCATCTGCACCACAATTAGGGTTTTAAGGGAAAAGTCAACTGTAACTTTGACTTTTGACCAAGACATGCTCCCAAACCCTAATACATGATTGAATATACCCTATGACACCCATGGAACATGTCCATCAAGTTTTATTTAGGTCAAGGACATGATTTCCTGAAGAATTGCACAGTTTGGAATTCATCTGATAAAAAGTCAACTGTGAACAAAAGTCAACTTTGACTTTTTGAGATTTTTCACCAAAATGGATTTTTAACCCTAAAATGATGTTAATGTATGATTTGAATCATCATTCATCAAGAAAAATCAAGAAAAGTGAGATGACTTGTAAAAGGGGTAACCATAAAACTTAGAAAGGGGACAATCACTGAGCCAAGCCTCCAAGGTCCAAGGAACAAGGAATAGCATGTTGAACCTAGAATGGCCAAAATAGGGACAAGACTTCAAATTTGGAATGAGGCATTCAATGGAACCATCAAGGTGGCATGGACTGAGCCATTGTCATCTGAAATCAGTCAAGACTTATCCAAGACCAAGGGGACCAAAGCTCTGTGCCCTAACCTCTAGTCAATGGCTAGAGGAGACTTTCATTTCCATTGGCCAACATTGAGGAAACCTACTTACCAGCTGCCATGCACTATTCCTTGCAAAACAAACTTGCTCTACTATAAATAGAGCTCAATTGTGATCAGTTTGAGTACACCAAAGCCATCTAACAGATGCTTTCCTCAAAATCTCTTTCTCTTGGCAAAAATGCCTTTCTTAGCAAGGTAGCTATCGGGTTTTGAGTTTGAGAGCAATTCTCCACAAACCAATCACTCACACACCTCACATACATCACATATGAGCTGATCAAACACTCACATAACTTCTGAAACATCAATTTCACAAAATCACTTGCCATCCACACAAGTTTGAAGTGAAGTTGCAGCTGAGATGCCATAAACTGATCCAGTCCATTTCAATTCAATCCAAGTGTTCAAACACACTCCATATGGTGTAGGGAAGCTGTCCAGATCATCACAACTTGTCTGTAACACCTCTAACTCAAAATCACATCTGCTCTTGCTGTCACGACTTGGAGGTAAGCACATACTTGGTCATCTCTCAATCTATGCATATTTCCTCGCACAATAATTTGGCCATATGTTCATAATCATGCATGGAATGTTTTCCCTCAATTAATTGCATTGTTTGAATCGTGTATCAAAAATCCTAGTCTTCATGCAGAAATTAGGGTTCTTGAGGTCTCTTCGTGATTTCTTATTGTATGTTTAATTTAAATGAAATTAAAGTACATATACATGATCGTGAGGTTGAGACGAGCATAATGATATGTGGATTGCATGATATAATTACGTATTCAGTGAGATTTGATGGAAAATGAAAATCTGGGCAAACTGAAAAACGCGCGTGTTCTTGGTGTTGTTCTTGGCGCCATTTTCATATAATTTGAATATTTGAATTTTGTGACTTTGTTTAATTGATTCAAAAATTAATTTCTCTCTAAGTTTTAATGATTTTGAGTTGATTCTTTTTTTAATAATTCACAAAAATGTTAAAATATTTTATTTTATCAAAAAATCCCAAAAATATTATTTATTTCATATAATTGATATTTTTGTAAAGAATTAATATTTTGATTGTTTTTAGCATTTTAAATATTTTTTCTACATTGATTTTGCAACTTTTAATGCTTTCTAATTATTTTGTAGGTCAATACTTAATTTTTGAAGCATTAATCCAAGATCACAATTTGTTTTCCATGTGTTAAACAATTTTTGATCATTTTAATTGAATTTTTATTCAATTAAATACATTTTTGAAAACAAATTAGGGTTTTGGATTAATTCAACCCTCATAAATCATTTTCAAAACACTTTGGGCCTCTATTAGAGTGTAAGACCCAATCCTTTTTTTGACCAAATTATCTTTGGGCCTCACTTATTGTATAAGTCCCGATACCGTCAAAAAACAAACGGCGCGATCGTCGCCTTTTCAAAAATCATCCGGGCCTACCCTCGTGTTATAAGCCCCACTCTTTTCTTTAAACCTTTTTGGGCCTCTTAAGATAGTGTAAGACCCATCCCCCCTTGTACAAAAAACTTTTTGGGCCTCACTCATTGTATAAGTCCCTCTGTACAAGTAAACGGCGCGATCGTCGCCCATTTAAAAATAAAAACCATCTGGGCCTACCCTCGAGTAGTAAGACCCATTTCTTTTTCTTTAAAACACTTTGGGCCTCTTGAGAGAGTGTAAGACCCATCCCTTTGTACAGAAAACCATTTTGGGCCCCAGTCACTTGTATAAGTCCCTCTGTACAAATTCAAACAGTGCGCTAACTGATAAAACCCTGGGCCTCTCCTTGAGCTGTAAGACCCAAATCTTTCTTTTTCAAAGCACTTTCTCCTTTGATTTTGAATATACTGTTATTTTCAATCTTTCTTTGTTGAATAACTAACCAAACATCATGGAAGCACTACAACCGAGTAAGTGGTTATCGCTTTCATTTACTGCTTTCATATTATAAACTGTATTGTGGGGCTGCTCACTGTAATTCTCCTTTCATAAACTCATATCTACTGTGTAATAATAGTATAGATATTTCGAGTTTCCCCGGCAACTACGTCTAGAACTAGGTGACGCCGTTTCATTTATTCGTAGAAATAGCCGCCTAGATCCCCAATAGGAGCACCAGATACAGTCTTCTCTTCGGCTGTCCTCCTTAGGAATCGTCAAGAAGCTCTACTCCCCAAGATGAATGTATTCTCCGTGAATGGCATCTTTGAGTTTCTTCCCAATTCTCGAACTTTCCTGACTTGATCTGTTCCTTGTGGATAGCTTGCCTTGAATGTCTCGGGGTTTGGGTACCCACTACGGTCATAATCTTGGACCTTAACTAAGGAACCCTCTTTAAAAGTTAAAAGTCGCTGGATAGTAAACCTCGCACGTTTACCAGTGGTTTTCATCTTTAAAAGAGTTATCTCTCCTAATGGAAAGGAGATGATAGACCCACGGGCTTCTTAAAAGCATCGGCCTCCTCTTGGGCATTATTCAAGGACCCTACGGCTTCTTAGAAGTATTCACAGCCTCCTCTTAGGCTTCGTATAATGATCTCTTCCTCCGGGAATGATAGCCTCCTCTTGGGCTTCGTACAAGGACCCGTCGGCTTCTTAAAAGTTTCCAGCCTCCTCTTGGGCTTCGTACAAATTGTCCCGACAACCTCCTAGAGGTATAGGAACAGAACCTAGTCATCCTCATAGAACAGTCCTTTCATAGAGTCTACTACTGTTTCTCAAAGCATAGTACAAAAGAAAAAAAACTCTAGACTTGGACAGTCTAACTTCCTTGAGTCTCAAAGACATTCTCAAACACCCTTCGTTAAATAGGAAGGAAACCCGCAGACTCGGACAGTCTCAATACCCTTTGGATTTCCCGTTTCCTCAAAGAGGAGGAAATATCCCTGATCCTCAAATCAAATCCCTGAGTACAGTGTTGCTCATATAAGAACTAATTTTCTCTTTTAAATCAGTATATTGGATCTGTCACTCAACTGAAACAGTTACAATAGCCTCCATCTCGGGCTTCGTACGAGATACCAAAATTCTCCCCAGTGGAGTCAAAATAACCTTTTCGCCTCTCTCTCGGGCTTTGTACGAGATACAAAAACACTCTCTTGTTGAGTATCAAAGATTCTCCAACTGAGTCAACTCTTTGCTAGCCTCCTCTTAGGCTTTGTATAACGATATGCCCCACTGGGTCAAAAACTTTTAGCCTCTCTCTCGGGCTTTGTACAAGACACAAAATAGCCTCCTCTTGAGCATTGAATAATGATTTTCCTATCGGAAATTAGCCTCCTCTTAGGCTTTGTATAAGAAAACCACTGGTTGATCCAATCGACCTTTTAGCATCAAAGTTGTGCCTCGTTCACAGCATACAAACATCAACAACTCCTTTCCCCCATCTAATCGCTGTAAGCGGCAAGCCTCTGGATCATCTATATCCATGCCACTGTCCCTCTTTTAGCATGAGAAATTCCTAAGGAAAGATGGCATTGCTCTACACTGAGTTAAAGTCTTCTCCTTCAGGTTAAAACCCTTTCTTTGGAAATTATGGCATTGCTCGGATCCGCGTATCCCAGTTAAAGTAATTCTCCTTCTCCCCTCTTTAGAGATGACAAATTCTCTCTAAAGTCGAGGTCTTTCAGCTTCACGTCTTGGGCTTTGAACAAGACACAAATAGACCTTTCAGCTTCACATCTTGGGCTTTGAACAAGATACAAACCACCTTTCGCTTCACGTCTTGGGCTTTGAACAAGACACCAAAAACCAATTTCCTCCCATAGAATAGGAGGAACTACGAACGCTCTGATTTCCCAGTTTCGGTAAACGGGAATACGTAGGCATAAGATCGAAAGAAAAGATCTTAGCGAGCGCAATCAACAAAAAAACCAAATACCATATCTCCATCAATCAAAAAGCAGTAATTCAAAAGCATTAGTCTTAACATCCTAACCCTTGTTCCCCGCCAGAAACCCTTTGCCTAGAAAAAAGAAAGAGAACCTGTATTGGCGAAATACGAATAACCAGTACAAAAGCCCCCCCACATTGATAGCATCCGTAACCTAACAGACCGCTGTTTAAACTCAGTATGCAAAGCAGGGTTAATTGGAGACATCTATTTCCCTTCCTTATTCAGCTCACAATAGGATAAAAAATGAATCGACCTGTAGTTTAAAGCTCAAACCGCAGAGAGCGACCAGCGCTTAAGAACCGCGTCCAAAATCGCTCGCTACACCAATCTACGGTTGGACTTTTGCAAAAGCATTCAACATTGGATTACGCTCTACATCCATATCAGACATCTCTGCTGACTCTGCTGAGGAACAATAATCAATGATTTGATCTTTGAGACTCCTGAAAGGATAATATCTCTGCTGGAGAATGAATGAACAATCCGTCTGCTTCGAACTGTCAGGCTTGCCAAAAATAAATTGGACTTTGGGATATGAGGGGAGTGATGATTTTGCCAGGAATTACTTTATCTACTTGGGGATGAATTCTGGTCACACAGTAACTCCGCTGGGGATAAGAATTTTTTGAATGACATTCTGCTGGGGAAGAAACGTTGTTAAAACTCTGCTTGAGGATCTATCAAACCCGAGATCCCTTGCGGGGAGAATCAACCTTCTACTCGGCTGGGGAAGAGACTCTGTTGATCAATAAGCCTCATGCGGGGAGAAAAACAATAACTCAGCTATGGAATATTGTTGACAAGATTCGATGATGAACTCTGTGGGGATACCATTACCAAAGGTACGATCTTGCTGGGGATCAGGGCTACCCTTCCGGGGATATGCAAATCCGGTTAGACGACATCCCATTGCAACATGCTGGGAGAGAGTTCTTAGAGATCTACTGGGGAAACCCAAGGCAATTCCACGGTAATCTGCTGAGGAATAAGACTGTCGAGCTTAGGATAAAGGTCACAATGCCCCATGTTAGGCGAACTTTCCATTTGATGACTCCGCTGGGGATGATGAGTTTATAACAAACTCTGCTGGGGAGAATTGCTTTCAAGCATCTCGTGCTGGGGAATTCCTTTTAAGAGGATTTTACAGAAAACCAAGTGTTCTCAACTATACTGGGGATAATAGATCTGGAACATCTTCTGCTGGGGAAATTCAATATGCCCCATGTTTGGGAGTGTCACCAACTCACTTTTGCCACAGATCGCATGGTGTATTTGAAGAAAACGTCATAAGAGGATTTTACAGAAGATTAAGCATCTTCAAACTCCTGGCGACTTCACTAGGCATTGACCGTTAACTTCGGTGTCTGCGAAGCAACTCTACTGGGGAATTTGCACCCGCTATCGACACAGAAAAGCTTGTAGCTGTTGGAAGTACTGAATGAGAGAATCGACTTAATAAGATACAACGCTACCCAATTAACTTGCCGATATCGAATCGTCATGAGCGGCCGTCGGCCGAATGATGGACTCAATTAGTAAACATTGTGACAAAAAGTGACATGTGAACCTTTTCCTGAATTTGACTGCCCCGGTCTTCTGCATAGGGATAAGTGATTCCTCGTCTAGAGGACATGATCGCTGCTCTTAGAATACTTGTACATGTTACCTGCAACAAAAGAATATGCACACGTGCCCCAGGATATGACTTCTGCAACTGAGAAAATCTAACGCTGAACCACCACTTATTGGGAGAAAGGTTTCGATATGTCTCTTGCTAGGAACATTATTAATGAAGCCTGCTGAAGACGGGGGACCACAAATGCCATGGATTGGAATGCCCCTTTTGTTTCAAACCTTTTGGTTGATTGGTTGCATATGCGTGAACAATAGTTTTTTACAAACTTCCACTTGCCCCAGACCACACGATCCACCAGAGGAAATTGTCTCAAGAGGATCTAACAGAAGACTTGTCATCCAAAACGCCTCAATGTCTTCAAACTCTTGTAGAGATTCGTCGGATCTCGACGTAACTGCCTCAGACCGTATGGTCTACAGAGAATTTCGCCTCGAGAAGATTCATTAACAATCTCATATACTCGTGAGATATTCTGCCCACAATACTTTGAACCCTAGATAGGCTGATTAGCCGTCTAGATGGACCAACTTCCCGTGCTCTTGGGATGGCCTGCCCCAGTATGAACCTTGAAGTGGTTTTGCTCCGGACTACTGATCTTCGAAGGAAGACCCAGAATACCTGCCTTTGGAGAGATTTGAATCTCGAAGTAATTGCCCCAGTCTGGATGGACTCTGAAGAGATTTTTCGACGTGATTGGCTTAGATTGGCTACACCTTAAAGAGAGGATTCGACGTGACTGCCCCAGATCGACTATGTCTTAGCAAAACTTGTTGGAAAAGCTCCTGCTCGACAAAGTTTCCTGAGGAAGCACCATTGGATGTGGCTGTCCTTCGAGAGTCTCAAAATTCTCAACTCGGCAAGATTAAGCTTCTGGACTGAATTTCCATATGTAAACTTCTTTTGATGTCAAACAAATGTATGCAAGCAGAAAATGTTTTAATCTGAGAATGAAAATTCTAATGCAACACACATGTTAATCTTGAAGTCTTTACTGAAAAGATGTCGCAAAGCTGTGAACGAATCGCTGCTTAGGATACGAAATTTATTTTTAAATAAAATAAAGCATGCACATGCAATACCAACAAGATCTCTTTGCATTACTCATAGGAGTCAGGAATGCTATCTCATCGGAGTACACTCTTGAAATAAACCCTGTTTCAATTAGGACTTTTGAGGGTTGTGTCGTGGCCTGGTTCACGGTTTTGAGAAAAAAAGGATTTAAGGCTCAAAGTTTATCAGTGCCCACCCACTCTTCGTGATGTTCTCCAGTCCTACATTCATCTAATTTGTACAAGCGTTCGCCTCTCAAAAAGATTTTGTGATCTTTAAGGAACCCATGCATCTGATGGTTTGACACCTAACGAGGCTTTGGAGTGACAGTCATCCCTTTGTCTTTTGTCCGTAGTCACACAACTTTGTCCTTGCTCGAGGATTTTCTTTTGTAATCCTTTTGTTTTTCGCTTTCGCATTCTTTTGCCTTTTTTTTCCCTAATTTTTGCCTGGACTGATTCTTTTGAATCTTTAGATTTTGAAATCCAGCGGGATGCCCTAACTTTTGCCTAAGTTGCTTGTTTTCAAGTTTCAACTTAGCGGGCTTTTTCATTTCTTTTTTTTTCAATTCTTTTTGGAACAAATCGTGTGACGCTGGCTTGTCTTGACTTTGTTGAAAGGGTTGTGACTGCCTCACTCTTTGATTGTTTTGATGGATAACCATTGTAGTTTCACATCTCTTGACCTCTTGACGGTGGAATAGAAGGTAATGGATCCTCATATGCACACTCCTTTTGAAATTTAAACGCTCGGTCAAATTAACTGACGCCTACCCTGCCCCTAGGTTAAATGCGAGGGTTTTTTCATACGAAAGAAACTCCTACTTCAAGGCTCAAAGGGGTTAACGAGGGTCTATCTCCCTTATCTCTCCAGTGTTTGGGGATTCAAAACAATGCCTGTACATCCTCAACAAAGTTCTTATTCAAAAGCACACCCCTAGAAATTTTTGCGTTTTCAAATCATCATCCTCCCTCAGAGAGTTTGAGCAGGAAAATTGGTATTGCAGTGCACATTAGCATTAAATGAGTAAACACAAATGAAATTCTTCAAGAAAACATATTCATTGCATTAAAATCATCATACCAAATACAAACAAGTTTTAACATGCAAACAATGTCTGAACAAACAAATAAAGACTACATATGAAAAAGCAGCAAAGAAACTAAATGATTGTCCTTGTTGAGGAGGCTTGACTCCGTCTGGACTTATTGCTTCTGATGATGTCTTCCCTTTTTTAAGTGCTTGCTTGGGAAGCTTTAGTTAACGTACAGACCATCTGCAGTGAAAATAATGATCCCAGCGTCAATCAGATCTTGCACTTTATGCCTGAGCACCTTACAATCTTCAATGGCATGCCCCTGTGTCCCTGAGTGGTACTCGCACCTAGCATTCTTGTCATAATTTGGCGGAAGGGGATATGGGGCAGGAGCAACTTCCCTTAACTGAATCAAAGAGTCTTGAAGTAAACGGTCGAGCAGCTGACTGTGAGGAACAGTAATGGGATCAAATTTTCTCTCAGGCTTTCTGGGTCTTTGATATCTCATCTGGGAGCTAGTCTGCTGCTGATACTGATTCGGGTACTCCTCTCTTCCCAGCACTTTCCTTTTCAAACTTGGCCTAAGATCGGGAACAAGTCGCTGATATGGGTATTTTGGGACCAAAGACTGCAAGATATGCCCTTGACTTGATGCCGCTTCAAAAGGGAGCGCCGGGAAATTCATACCTTTTGCCGCAGTAGGAGTAGAATTACTCTGTATGCTTACGCTGCTTAGCGCGAAATCTATTGCCTTTGAGTCAATCAAATCTTGGACCACATTATGAAAGGCTTTACATTTTTCCACATTATGCCCCGGCGCACCAGAGTGAAAATCGCAATGGGCACTTGCATCATAATTGAGTGGGAACTTTCCACTAGGGGATTTATCGTCCGAAGTTCAACCAATTGGAGTTGAAGTAGGTACCTCAACAACTGAGCATAAGGCATAGGAAGTGGATCAAAGATTCTGTCAGTTTTCTTCGACTTTGGTAGGTACTTCCTAGCCTTGGGGCCGTCTGGGGAAACAAGAGGTAACTGCTGGTGAGTAAGTTTCTGAATTCCAGGTTGTGCAGAAAATTCGTGAGGCATATCACTCTTTGGGATAGATTCCACAGGCAATGGTGGAACGACAGCTTCTGTTATAGCCTCAGGTGTGGGATTATCATCTTTTCTTACCACATTTCTCACAACTTCCATAACAAAACTCATCTGGGTCTTCACTTGATTGACCTCTTCTTTCAGCATTTTCTGGCCCTGAATCAAAGCTTGCATGTCCACCATAAAGTGCCCCAGTTGGGCCTTCATCTCAGCCACCTCCGCTCTGAGTTTCTCCATATCTGAACCTTGATTGTGGTGAATCGAGTAGTTGGAAGATGTCATGTTGGCCGTTTCTGCAGAGAATACCCTGTTAGAATGAGAAATCCGCTTCGGAACACCTGTTATGCATATGAGTATGAGAATGCCATGCAGAATTCCATGTTCGAATATTTCCAAGGGATCATTATGCTTTGATTCATAAAAGTTTTTAGAAGAAACATGAGAAATGGATGGAAATGCTCAGTGGTAATTCTCAAAGTTAATATCCCTTGGAAATACAAGAACATGTATGCGAATATGATGATGCAGATGCAACAGACATGGGATTAAAGCTTCCATATAATCTGGATAACTGCTGTTCCGGTGACCGAATAAGCTCATAGGTCGGCTCTGAAGAGAACACCGGAATACCAGAATATCCGACTAATCAGAATACCAGGATGCCGGGATATCGGCATAATCAGAATACCAGAATAAGCAGAACACCGGCGTGATCAGAATACAGGAATGCCAAAATATCAGCATAATCAGGGTGCCGGAATAATCAGAATACCATAACACCAGGCTGATGAGTCCACACTGATAAAAGAACCAGAATACCAGGTAGGATGAAAGTCAAGGTTACCTGCAAACCTGTAAACAACCCTCGCTTCTCACATGTGGGTACTAGGATGTTCAGTATCCCGGGCTCTCAGGTCGAGAAATGATGATATGTTCACCAATTCTGGTTTGGCATCATCATCAATCGAGGAGGCCTCAACTGATTCTCCAAAACGAGAGGTCCTCAGCTTCAGGCACTGAGGTCGAGAAGCAATAGTACATTCATCCCTCGGGGTACAGTACTATCGCCAATCGAGGAGTGCCTCCACTGATTCACTTTCAAAAGGGATATGCTATAGCAAGTTCCCAGCATTGGGTCCTCGGATCGAGAATGTGCAATGGGTTTGCCACAGAACGTGGTCTGCCACTGTCACATCTCGGGAGGAGTGCCACAACTGAGTTCTCGGGGAAACGGTCACCAGAGTCGACAGCTCTCTAGATCAACACCCTAACATGTGCAAGACACACACGTCAGAATGCGTCCCAAGATAGCCTCGTCTGGTTGTGAATTTCGTGAATACCCAACGCACTCCAGACGACGCGTAGATCCCACTACTCTCTACTCTAATTCTAAGTCTATACTCAAGCCTGTGTAATGGGCATGTCTCTCAGAAATCCCATCCCGCCAAACAAAAAACCAGTCCAGCACAACAGTAATAATATGATATGTAATGCTAAAATGCCGTAAATACAGTAAAGTAAATAAACAGCAAAATAAAGCATGACAGTAAACACCCAATGAAAGAAAAGAAAAAACAAACAAGCGCTAGGATTGACTTGCTCAGGGATGGACCAGTAAGAGGTCAATCTATCCCCAGCAGAGCCGCCAGCTGTCGCTCCCGGGATTTTCATCCAAGTATAAACGCGAAAGTGGCACCGAAACAGAGTCGCCAGCAATGTGTATTTATCCCCAGAGAGGGAAAGGAAACACTGCGTAAACCTGAGAGAAGGAAAGAGCATGGTCTTGCGACCAAGAGAACTGAGTTCGGGAGTCGGTTACGCGCGAGGAAGGTATTAGCACCCCCACGCGTCCATCGTACCCGATGGGATCCACACTTGCTTGTCTCGATCAAAGGGTGTAGAAAAAGATACCGGAAAAGGAACTGCTAGCTGGAGAACTGGAAAAGGAAAGGAGAGAGAAAGAGAAACAAATGTAGGGAAAATAAAAGAAGTGCTCGAATGGGCCCTACCCCACTGCCTACGTATCTCATCGGGAACATGAGAATCAGAGCGACGTAGTTCCCCTCAACGAGGGTCGCTTTGTTTGTATTTTTTAGTGGAAACGTCAGAGCGCGCGTTCCAGCAGTTTAGGTGTTGCAGCCTGCTGTAGGGAGACTTATGCGTTACCTGTTTGCGGTAGAACGGACTTGACGAGTTCTCAAGGAATGAGTGAAGAAGATGAGAAAAGAGAAATCCCGAAGGAAAGACGTTATTGTTGGTTTGAAGTCTTTTAGAAAGAAGTATTTTTATTATGTTATTTTTTGTAACACGTATTGTATTTAAGTCCCTCATGTAGGATCGAATGCCTCGCATATCGACCCAAGACGGGACGTATGCTAAACATTCTAAGAAAGTGAGAGAAGACCCCACACCTCCTTATTCCCATATGAAAGGCCTAAATACAACATTTGTTATGCCTTTATTAAGTGTTTTTTACTTTTGTTTTGAGATGAGAGAGAAGAGACTCAAAAGAGGATCAAAGGTGAAAACTAAAGGGAGACTAAGACACACCCTAGTGTTAGCATGCTTGGAGATCCCATGGTTAATGTGGTTTAACAAACCTACTTCTAAAATAAAGAAGAAGAAGAGCAAAAGAAGCAACTTACTTCCAAAATGGAAGTTAAGTTGATCTTAAAGAGGGATGAAGAAAAGTTATTCAATGAAAGCATGTAAATACTTAACAAACACAAGTAGAAAGTTTAAAAGAAATAAGAGAATATAAGAGAAAGAAATGTATGTGGAACTAAGTCCATACACTTACTTACCTTTAGCTCCTACATGAAAATGTTAGTTCACAAAATATTTACAAGTAATGCCATAAGGAAAAGAATAACAAGTAATTATTAACAAGCTAAGAATTAAAGAAGAAATGTCCTAAAGGTGTGAAGAAAATTCTACCCAAGACAACATATCGTGCTATCCAAATAAACAAATAAAATGGAATGAAACAATGAAAACAGCAACAATTACAGCTCATAAATGCAATGCAACAGTAAAAACTATCATCATGTACCAAACAGCAATTAACAGCATATGTTTAGCCTACAAAATGGGTGTAAAAAGCATTTGGCTGCACATACAACAACACATATGTATATGATCAGCAGTAGAAACAGGACAGCATGCAATGCATTTGAATGCAATTCAATCATGACATAGCAAACATGTATCCAACATCATACCTTCCTCAACTAATCATGCTCACAAACACATCATACATTATGTTGAATAAACTTGCAAACATCATGGAAAAATGTACATCATGAAAGGATGCATAACATTGAGCATGTGACCAAATTGAAGCAAGTATGCACCTCAAGGAATAGAAAGCAAACAAGCATGCACCACATAATTCCAGCAACACAAACATTAATTCACACTTAGCATGTTTAAGGGGTGTGTGTTATGTGTTTATCGCATCAAGAACGCAACTACGCAAGCATGACCATAAACGATGAAAATCTAAGAGTCGCGTGTCGGAAAATTGTGTGCATACAAAGGTGATGTGAACAAAATGAAGTGAGGATGGAGCAAAGTCGGAACTTAAAACATATCATGATAGTTCAATTCAAACATGCAAGACAATTTCACATTAACATGCATCAAGATTAATTAATCATACACCATGATCGTTGTCAACGGAAAACACATGTTCAAGCAAAGCAAAAGCATACATGATCCAACTTATGCATACTACAGCATCACACTCACATATATCACCTCGCACTTATCTTCAAGAGATTACACAAATTCAACAAGTCATTATTCACACATGAACCAAAATGCCTCAAGAACATGCTTCAAGAATGCAAGCAAATCAACAATTGGATAATCATGCATCAAAGATTCACATACATCCAGCAACTAGAGGTTAAACAACCCTAGAAAATTCCACAAATATGCATCACATAAAGCCATGAAGGTTAGAGGTGGAATAGGTATCAATACATGCTTCAAAACAAGCCAAAAACACAAAAGTTACAGGTGCAAATCGATTGCAGCAGGGTGCAAATCGATTGCACAGCTACAGAATGCACTTTCTAGTGAAAAAACAAAGGTGCAATCGATTGCACTAAGATGCAAATCGACTGAACAGTCTCAGACCTGCAAAAATCACTTCTCATAATCACTTTTTAAGCACCAATCAGTTATCCAAACATCCAAATGATCATGTACACAATTAGGCACGAAATTACATTGAATTACAGTCAAAAAACATCAATTGGATTCAATTAACAATCACATCAAGAATCATATTCAAGCACATGAATCCAAATCAAAATCCACAAAATCTACATCGAATAAGTTGCGAATAAGCTAAAAACAGTGTAGATTTAGGGAAAACCAACCTACAAAGCGGAGACTTGCTTTGGTAATTTTTGCAAAGTAATCTTGGTGCAGAAAATGAAATAAAACCAGAGATTCTTCAATCAATAGCCAAAATGTGTCGAAACCGAACGAAACCGTGAAAATCCACCAAAATCCAACTTGCACCAAAATAAATGGTGAGAAACCTTTGGATTGAAGAAGAACAAACTGAAATTCCAGAAAATTCAACCAATGCAAACCAAGAAATGAAGCTTAGCTCAAGAATTAATCACTTTTCAATGTAAAAAGTGATTATTCTTCAAGAAATAAGAGCTTTTGTGTGTGGTTTTGGAAGAGAGAAGTCGAAGTTGATGAAGAATGAGTAGAGAAATTAGAGAGAAATGTGAGAGAATTGAGAGTGAAAATGGAGCAAAAATGGTTGAAGCCTTGGAAATGAGTGAAGCATCTCTTAAATAGATTTTAGGTTTGGAGTATAAGTGGTTTGGAATGAGGTTTGGGTTTGGAGCTAGGGTCGAAGTTAGTTAGACTCAACTCACCGAGTCAAGTTAGTTAACTTGGTTAGTTAGGATCAACTCAGTTGCTTGGAAAATAAGGAACCACAATTGGTGTGTAGGAGTGTGATTTGGGCTGCAAGCAAGGCCTTGTGACTTGTGAATTTTCAGCATGAAACCACCATGTTCGAGCCCTCGTATGACCTTCATAACTTGTTCAAATGAAAAAATGTCCAACATCAAAGTTGAAGAGGACATGGAGATGAACAACTTTGATGTTCAACAATTTTTCATTTGAAGCTTTATTGATGGAGAAAATTGGCTTGAAATTTGGCACGCCAACTGTTCGATGAAATTATGGCCTATGGGCCTGGTCTTGCCTTGCCACGACTAGGTTTTTGCCTTGATTTTACCAAACTTTGATTGATCATAACTCCATCAATTTTGATCCGATGGAAGAGTTCTTTATATGGATTTGAAGCTTAGAACATGAACTTTAATTGGCTCAACTTGGGCCTGAAGTTTGGAGCTTTTATCATGAAGAAAGAGAGCCTCAAAGTAGGGTGCAAAATGGTCCAAACTTGCCATTTTTGGAAACCCGAAAGTTTCTATTTTTGGCAGTTTTGTAACTTCTTGATTTTTTATTTTTCCTCCATCATTTCTTGATAAAATCTTGTCCATTGAACATATATAACATGAATTTCATGAATTTGACCTTAAAAAGTCAGGAGTCGACATTTTCACTGCACAGTTGACTTTTTCCCCAATTTCTTGATTATCAAGCAACTGATCAATTGAACCTCTTCTGAAACGAACCAATTGCCAATCTTCCATCCTTAGACACTTGATATTATGTAGAAAACATTGAGATCAAGTTTGCATCAAAATTTCATCAGGAGACCACTTGAATCCAAAACCTTAATTTTGACTGTTTTGTGTAGGAGGTGATGCACTGTCCCATTCTACTTGATGAATTCTCCTCTTCCAATGCCTTGTGGGGATCAAGTGGGATGATATATGATGTAAGAGACCCTTGAGATTTGTTTGAAGACCCTTGGCTCTTATTATTTTGCTTTGGACAATCCACCTCTTTGAGGAACACCTGACCACATGCCCTTATGCAAGATGCAATGCCAAATGCTTAATGTTTTATTTTTCTATGCTTGAATGCAATGCAATGAAATGAAAGCTCATGCTAAATGATATGAAGAAATGAGAGGGGAAATTTTGGGGTATTACAATTATTATTATTATTAATATTATTATTATTGTTATTATTATTATTAATATTATTAGTAAATTAAAAATCTGATTTTAATTAAATGGATCATGTGCTAGTGGAAAGTAGTAAGGGCAGTTTAGTCATTAAGCTAGGATTAGTGAAGGCTAGTGAGGAAATTAGCGATAATTAGATTTTTGACAAGGAGAAGGGCTAGGGAGAGGAAGAAGAAGGAAGAACTAGGGCACCCATCTTCATCAATTTTCGCAGGAATCTGATCAAGAATTCGAGGTAAGGGGGAGAACGGGTTTAATATTGGTGATATAATCATGAGAGGGTAGTGGGGAGTCCTTAACCACGTAGGAATTCGTATGAATACATGTTGTTTGTGATTTGTCTGTGCATTGGTAAATCTGTGATGAAAAATGTATAAATTGAATGGTTGTGGTTATGAATTATTTGGTCTCTTGATGATGTTGCTGCTGTGTGAGCATGTTTGTTGCAGAACTAGTTTTTGTGCAGGATAAGAAAACGAAATTAGAGCTAAGACCTGTAAATTTTGATTAGTAATGATAGGTGAAAGATGTAAGATGAAGATAGAGCTTAAAATTGATGTAGATCCAAGTTCAGGACTGAATTGGAGGGGAAAAGTGAGGATCCCGTAGCATAACTCAAACTGGTGTGGAGAAAAGGGGGATTTGGCATGGCCCTCTGATAGAATGCGTATGAGACGCGTAATATGATTGGGCATTACGCGTAATGGGGAAGGCATTACGCGTAATGGTGTAGAGCAATTGGGCTATTATGCGTAACAAGTGAGGCATTACGCGTACTGAGGTGTGCAGATGGAGTATTACGCGTTGTGTGCGTATGGGCGGGGTGAGGGGGTTGGCAATACACGTATGGCACAGGGCAATACGCGTATGGCCAACGAGAGTGCAGAACTTTGCCGTTTCGCGATTTCTTTTCCGTTTTCGCGTCCGAATCAGATTCTTTTGGTTTGAGAGGTTGGGATAGATGCCAGAACTTGAGAAATGTGGAATTGGTGATAAAAAATAATTGATCTAGTAATTTTGGTGAATTAATTAGTAATTAGCTAATTAGTGGACGAGTGCCTTGTGAGGCGTGCAGAATGTGTTTGTGTGGCACTGTTTGTGTGAGGTGCGAGCGGTCTTGGGGTAGCAGAGGTAATTCTTGGTGAATTACGGTGAGTGTATGACTCACTTGGGATCAATGAGGATCGTGTATTTTACTTGATAATAGTCTCTTGTGCATAATTTGTGTGTGATGATGCTGTGTTGCAGGTGAGGTAAGTCTAGTGTGAATTACGGTAAGCGTATGGCTTACGTGTGATCAGGAGGATCGTGTAAATGTATAACTGATTATTATACATGTGTTTTGTGTGTAATTTGTGTTGTGGTGAATGATTATTTTATGTGTGATTAGGAGGATCGTGAGAATGTGTAATTTTATTACACATGTGTGTTGTATGCATATTCGTTATTATGCATTTCATGGTGTCGGTGGTGATGAATCATTGCTCAGGAGGAGTGTATGTGATTCATCCGAACTCTAATGTGGCGTGTGGTGGGATAAATCATTGCCAAGTAGGGGTGTATATGATTTATTCGGGTTCGATTGAATGAACCATGGTGTTTTGGTACCACATGCATTGTGTCGGGTGTTGAGTCACATTGCATTGTTTTACATGTTGATTGAATTGTGATTGAAAGTGACAAGTATGTCATGATTATGTGATTGTGTGATTGACTGTGAGTAACTAATCTTAATATGTATTATTCACCGTTTATTATTGAATGTAGTTCTTGCCCCTTTGTTGTTGTTGTGTCTGTGCTTCTCCGGGAGTACAGATAATCCATGTACTTGAGTGTGCATGGAGTGCGTGTTGCCTGATCGAGTCTTAGGAGTCGCTCTGATATGTAACACGGGATTTGGGAAATTTTCATCATTTGTTATTCGTTATTTTTTATTGTTTTGTTACGTATCATTCTTTTAGTGAACTTATGGTGGACCACGTTTAATGTGGAGTTTTGACATTGTCGGCATGTGGCCGTGAACTGAATAAACAATCATTTTTCCGCTGTTTTATATCATTACGAAAAAAGAGTTTTAATTGTTGATTTTGATGATGTATCATCCTACTTTTGGTTGGAAACTCTGATTACTTTTGTATTATTTCTTGTATTTTCTAAAATGGGAAAGTGGGGTGTTACAATTGGTATCAGAGCAGGTCGGTCCGTCCGGCCAGGTTGTCTAGTATGAGTTATGTCGTAGTATGCGACAGGTGTGTAGAACACTGTCGGTACGTGCTTGTTTTCTAACTGTTTGGTTGCAGAAGTTGAGGATGAGATTAGTGGGGGAGAGGCTGGTGCTTCTCCAGGATACTTTCATTATGGAAGGGTGGATTGGTGAGTAATAAAGTGCTATCATAGTTGGTAAGAAAGGATCTATACTTCATCAGGATGATCGGATATCTATGAACAAATTGGGGAATTGATCACCCTCAATCTCTTGTTGATAGTAGTCGGAAATCAAGATGAATGGATAGATGCACCTTGATAGTTAAGATAGCATGTGATGTGGAAGACGGTTGTGTTGGGTCGGTATAGATCTTTATTATCTGAAGAGAATGTAGAACAGAGGTACTTGTTGGTCGATCAAGTTGAAGGATGTCTCCGAGGGAGGACAATCAGGTATTGTTGGTGATTGCTTTCAGTGAGTAGAGAACAAGAAAGGGCTAGAGATATGCCAGTGTTGGGTAACCCCTGATGTCTTTCTGAGGGTGGATCCGAGTTGGGTAATGGTAGAGAACTAGTATCATTGTGTGCTGAGCAAATGGGTGGACATCTATTGGGCGAAGCCTCGGTGTATTAAAGTTCGCGTTGTGGCGAGTTAGTGGTGAAGTTACATGTGTTGAGTTCCTGTTGTTTGCGAATTTTTGAATTTATTCCAGGCGAGATAAGTGGAACACAGGTGTATTAATGAGGTAGAGGTGGCTATTGATTCAGCACTTGGTACGAGTCTGATGGCAATGACTTCGTACAGAAAGTGAACTTAAATTGGATGAAGTGTTCTGGGATTGGCAGGAAAGCCACAGTGAAGGGCTGCCAGTTGTGCATGATTTCCAGATGTGTTTCCGGATGGAATAACAAGTGTGATGTGTATAAGGGTATTGAGGCTATGGAAAGCAAAACTTAGAGTTTTGATGAGTTTTGGAGTTCTTAGAGTTTTAGGGAATTAAGGGAAATTTTGAGAAAACCCTTGGGTGTGGATGTAATATCGAGATTGAGAGTTCTTTTTGGGATGATTGCTGATACATGTTGGAATTTGTGGAATTTGGATTGTCCAGAGAATGAAATTGGGTATGGATTATTGACAGTTGAATAAGGTAACGATTGAGAATACGTGTCCACTTTCAAGAATAGATGCTTGGAATGGCGTGGTTGAGTTTGATTGGAATTACAATTGTTGGGAACGTTTGATAAGAGTGGTGAATTTGTGTGAGTTGAGGCTCTGATCGATTTCATGTGATGGGTTATGTTTGTTATCATCGGAATAGGTTGTTGTTTACTCAGTTAAGCTGATATGTGAGTCTGGACAAGATTGGATAAGTTCGGAGTGGTGTTCATTAGGGATATTCAGATCTAATATAAAGTCAGAAGGAGACTATGTAGGGTGTTTGAGAATTGAGTTGCAAGTGTTGAAAAGAAAGGAATTTTTATGTAAATTATTCAAGTGAGAATTTTGGTTGAAAAAGATTAGTTTTCTTAGATATGTTATTTCTGATGATGGTATTGTTATGGATCCATCGGAGGTAGACGCAATTCTATGATGAGAGGCTTCGAAGTCGGTTAAGGTGATTAGAAACTTTTTGGACTTTAGTCGGTTATTACCGGAGATTATGGGAGGCCTTTCCAAGTTAGCATCTTCGTTACTTCAGTTGACTTGCAAAGGGTAAGTCGCTTGATTTGGATGTTCAGTGTGAGGGAAGTTTGAGAGGGCTAAAATAGAATTTATCTACGGCTCCAGTGTTGATTCTGCTTGATCCGAATAAACCGTTGTGAGGTATTGGGATGCGTCTATGATGAGTTTAATCAGTGTGGCAATGCAAGATGGTAAGTTCGTGGCTTATGCTTTACGACAATAGAGGACTCATGATTTCAAGATGGTGGCGGTTAATTTTGTGTTGAGAATCTGGAGGTATTATTTTTATGATTTTGAGTTCGAAGTGTTTAGTAATCACAAGGATATTGAGTACCTGTTTAGTAGGAAATAATAGAGTATGAGACAACGAGGATGGTTGGGATTCCTGATGAGTTATGACTTTAGCTGGAATTATCCTATTGGTGAAATTAATGTCGTGCCTGATGAGTTAAGTCAGAAGTTTTTATACATGTCTATTTTGATGGTCAGCGGATTAGAATTATTAAGCAGTTCAGAGACTTGTGTCTGGTGTGTGAGATAACACAGTAGAGTGTGAGGTTGGGTATACTAGAAATGAACTATGATCCTTCTGGTGAATTTTAAAGAGAGTCAGAAGTTGGATATGAAATTGGTAGAGTTTATTGTTGCGAGTAATCAGAGTGCGCATCAAAAATGTGATGTGGTACACTTTGCTTATGCGTGTGTGACTTGTGATAGTTCATAGGTTGAACATTGGAAACAAGTGGGAATGATGAGACCATTGGAAGTTTCAGAATGGGAGTGTTAGGTGAAAGGTTTAAATATTATTCATGGGCTACTATGTAGATGGATGTTTTGGGTTATATGTTCGATTGGTGAAGCGTAACATTGTTGTAATAATGTTGTGTGGCAGGGAGGTTGGTATTATGGTTATGTAGAGGTTGTTGAAACGATGTTGTGTCGTGGAACTTTATGTTCTTGTTTTTGTTGTTACCTCGTTTCCATCGTGATGGTTCGAGTGCGTGGAGCTAATTCCTATGTGGGGAATTAGGGGAGTGTTACCTACGGTGAGGGTAACGATCTTGTTGTGTTCTGGTTCTAGAGTGAACCTATGTGTTCGTAACTTGGGTATTCTTTGATCCTGGAGTTAGTCGCCAAGTGCATTGTATGGCCATTGCATCTTGTCAGTGTGTTATTCGTGGTGTGCCTTTTGTTGGCATGATGGTTGGTTAGTCGGATGCGAGAGTCGTATTCAGAGTTGTTCGTCTCAGTTACATTTTCGAGGACGAAAATAATTTAAGTGGGGGAGAGTTGTAACACCCTGTTTTTAATTATTTAATCGTCGTGTTTTATTTTTAATTATTTGGTCTGGTTAGGGGTGTGTGTTTGAGTGCGAAGGGATAATAATAAGATAATAATGAATAATATGGGGGCATGTCCAATAATAATAGTATAGAATTGAATATTATTATTATTATTATTATTATTAATATTATTATTATTATTGTTATTATTATTATTAATATTATTAGTAAATTAAAAACCTGATTTTAATTAAATGGATCATGGGCTAGTGGAAAGTAGTAAGGGCAGTTTAGTTATTAAGCTAGGATTAGTGAAGGTTAGTGAGCAAATTAGCGATAATCAGATTTTTGACAAGGAGAAGGGCTAGGGAGAGGAAGAAGAAGGAAGAACTAGGGCACCCATCTTCCTCAATTTTTGCAGGAATCTGATCAAGAATTCGAGGTAAGGGGGGAGAACGGGTTTAATATTGGTGATATAATCATGAAAGGGTAGTGGGGAGTCCTTAACCCCGTAGGAATTCGTATGAATACATGTTGTTTGTGATTTGTTTGTGCATTGGTAAATCTGTGATGAAAAATGTATAAATTGAATGGTTGTGGTTATGAATTAATTGGTATCTTGATGTTGTTGCTGCTGTGTGAGCATGTTTGTTGCAGAACTAGTTTTTGTGCAGGATAAGAAAACGAAATTAGAGCTAAGACCTGTAAATTTTGATTAGTAATGATAAGTGAAAGATGTAAGATGAAGATAGAGCCTAAAATTGATGTAGAGCCAAGTTTAGGACTGAATTGGTGGGGAAAAGTGAGGATCCCGTAGCAGAACTCAGATTGGTGTGGAGAAATTCAGTTTGCATAATAGATCTAGCCATACGCGTATCAGGTAAGGCATTACGTGTACGGCTGTGGTCAATACGCGTATTGGAGGGCCAAAAGGGGGATTTGGCATGGCCCTCTGATGGAATGCGTATGAGACGCGTAATATGATTGGGCATTACGCGTAATGGGGAAGGCATTACGCGTAATGGTGTAGAGCAATTGGGCTATTATGCGTAACAAGTGAGGCATTACGCGTACTGAGGTGTGCAGATGGAGTATTACGCGTTGTGTGCGTATGGGCGGGGTGAGGGGGTTGGCAATACACGTATGGCACAGGGCAATACGCGTATGGCCAACGAGAGTGCAGAACTTTGCCGTTTCGCGATTTCTTTTCCGTTTTCGCGTCCGAATCAGATTCTTTTGGTTTGAGAGGTTGGGATAGATGCCAGAACTTGAGAAATGTGGAATTGGTGATAAAAAATAATTGATCTAGTAATTTTGGTGAATTAATTAGTAATTAGCTAATTAGTGGACGAGTGCCTTGTGAGGCGTGCAGAATGTGTTTGTGTGGCACTGTTTGTGTGAGGTGCGAGCGGTCTTGGGGTAGCAGAGGTAATTCTTGGTGAATTACGGTGAGTGTATGACTCACTTGGGATCAATGAGGATCGTGTATTTTACTTGATAATAGTCTCTTGTGCATAATTTGTGTGTGATGATGCTGTGTTGCAGGTGAGGTAAGTCTAGTGTGAATTACGGTAAGCGTATGGCTTACGTGTGATCAGGAGGATCGTGTAAATGTATAACTGATTATTATACATGTGTTTTGTGTGTAATTTGTGTTGTGGTGAATGATTATTTTATGTGTGATTAGGAGGATCGTGAGAATGTGTAATTTTATTACACATGTGTGTTGTATGCATATTCGTTATTATGCATTTCATGGTGTCGGTGGTGATGAATCATTGCTCAGGAGGAGTGTATGTGATTCATCCGAACTCTAATGTGGCGTGTGGTGGGATAAATCATTGCCAAGTAGGGGTGTATGTGATTTATCCGGGTTCGATTGAATGAACCATGGTGTTTTGGTACCACATGCATTGTGTCGGGTTTTGAGTCACATTGCATTGTTTTACATGTTGATTGAATTGTGATTGAAAGTGACAAGTATATCATGATTATGTGATTGTGTGATTGACTGTGAGTAACTACTCTTAATATGTATTATTCACCGTTTATTATTGAATGTAGTTCTCACCCCTTTGTTGTTGTTGTGTCTGTGCTTCTCCGGAAGTACAGATAATCCATGTACTTGAGTGTGCATGGAGTGCGTGTTGCCTGATCGAGTCTTAGGAGTCGCTCTGATACGTAACACGGGATTTAGGAAATTTTCATCATTTGTTATTCGTTATTCTTTATTGTTTTGTTACGTATCATTCTTTTAGTGAACTTATGGTGGACCACGTTTAATGTGGAGTTTTGACATTGTTGGCATGTGGCCGTGAACTGAATAAACAATCATTTTCCTGCTGTTTTATTTCATTTAGGAAAAAGAGTTTTAATTGTTGATTTTGATGGTGTAGCATCCTACTTTTGGTTGGAAACTCTGATTATTTTTGTATTATTTGTTGTATTTTCTAAAATGGGAAAGTGGGGTGTTACATTGCTCTCGTCAGATATCCTTTAAGCTTCTTTTATACATTCACTTGTAATAGTATTGGTTAAGATTCATGAGAGGAGAGGGTTGTGTTAGGGTTTTCTTTAGAGAGAAACGGCAGTAATGAACTGGGCAACAGATAGTTTTGTTTATATACTAAAAATTATCACTTTTTGTTACGATTTAAAACTATAACCGTAATTATATTTTATATTTTAAAATAATAGCAAACTATAGCACGACCGTTACACATGTTAACCGTAGTGATATCCCTTATTTAAAAATAAATAAAAAAGAAAGGAGCGCCTTAACCTTAAATAAATAAAAAATTGCCACAGCTGAGGTTCGAACCCATGAAATATTGATTTTATCATATCGGTTATACTTACAACCGTTATTATACCCTATAAATTTTTAATTAAAAAATATAATATAAAGTTAGCGCCTGAGTTTAGAGATATCACCACGGTTTTTGGAAGAACCGTGGTGACTTGGGCATTGTTGTTTGCGCGTTTTGTAGTAGTGCAACCCGTAGTTCTGAATTACGATTGCTCTGACTTCCTATTAAGAATACGTAGGCATAGAATTTTGAGATCCTAGCGAGTTACCTTTCTCTTTTTCTACCTTTTTCTTTTTCAACCTTTCACCCTAGTGATAGAAACCTTTAGGCCCCCTTTTCTTTTTACTTTGCCCATCTTTATCCTTAGCAAACAATTTTTGCCAAAACACAAATGTTTCAAGAGGTTCCTGTAAAATACTGCAAATACTTAGGGTGATAGTATCTTCCCTTAGTATAACCAACCCCCGTACCTTTGATCTCTCTTTGCTTAACTTTAGGCCTTGCTTGTTGTTTTGCATGTTTACTTAGAGTTTTTGTTCGATCTTTTCTCCCTTCCCTTGGAAAAATAAAAATTTGATGGTGATATCATTGTGTTTGCGAGTCAAGCTAATCCAATAGCTTTGGTCTCTGATTCTCACCGCGACAGTGGCGACTTTGTTTGTATATCGGGTGTGCGATGCACTCGTGGTATATTTTTTCGCGCCGTGACAATGGGGACAAGTTCAATGGCTTATTGGGTGTCCACGGATAAGCTAAATGAGTATTTAATTACTAGTTAATTCACAGGTACTGTATGAATTTGATGGTACTCGTTCGTGGGTATCTGTATCCATTACATGTTGTCAAAATTACTTAAAATATTATTTTGTTGAATATAAAATAATAATAATAATAATAATAATAATAATAATAATAATAATAATTTCATATTCAACAAAATAATAATAATAATAATAATGTAATACAAATAATAATAATAATAATAATAGTTTCATATTCAACAAATAATAATAATAATAATAATAATAATAATTTATTTTTGTTAAATATGAAAGTATATTTTATTATTATTATTATTATTGTTATTATTATTATTATTTTGTTGAATATGAAATTATTATTATTATTATTTTATTATTATTATTATTATTATTATTATTATTATTATTTTGTTGAATATGAAATTATTATTATTATTATTATTATTATTTTGTTGAATCTATAATTATGTCAAATAAAATTAAAATAATTTATTATTATTATTATTATTATTATTATTATTATTATTATTATTATTATTATTGTTTGGTGTTAAATTTAAAATTGTTTTTTAATGTTTTTTTAAAAAGAGGATAAAGAAATTTTAGTTAATTATAATATCGTAGAATATCTCAAAATCCACATATACCTGATTAATAAATATCTGCATGAGAAAGTGATGGGTATAAATATCATATTTATTAAACAGAATGGATAATAAGAAACTAATACTCGCTTATAATTACCAACTATCATCCCTAATTTTGACATAATGGTTCTCCGACAGACTATTTTGACTTTCCCGAAGTGGTGGTTGGTTGTTATCTTCTATTTTGGCCTTAAAATTTCTACAATAAGTATTTTAAATTGTTGGTTGGTGCTTGTGTGACTTACTCTTTGATCACTATATTTTTTTTAGGTTTGTTGAGATTTACATATGTCTTATTTTAAAAAATCACTATATTTTGAAGTAGTTTGACGACTTACTCTAATATTTTGTATTTTCTTTTATTTTAATTTTAATTTTAATTTATTTAGAGAGTTGCCGACTATTTTCTCTCATCTACATTAGCATTTTCCTTCTAAAATAGAGTAATTACCAATTAAAATACCGAAGTGCCATCTATAATATAAGAAAGTTAAACGTTGTGGAAAATTCAATTTTACCCCTTTCTATAAATCTTCCACATCTTCAAATTGAGGGTAATTTTGGTCCAAAATTTACTTTTTGCAACCAAACTAACATATTGAATCAATTTAGTTGGTAATGTTTCTACTTTCTTTCATTTTACACACTCTTTTAACTGATTTTCCTCCTGTTAGTTATAATGCAACTACTTAATTCCAACTTTTTATTCTTTTTCTGTTTCCCAATGTGTTTCCAACTTAAATCAGTCTCATCACATCAATGCTTTTTCTTTCCACACTTTTTCTGGTTTTCCTCCTATTTTCTTTTTCTCTCTCTCCCTATGCACTTCCAACTTTCGTTCTCTCTCTCTCTCTCTCTCTCTCTCTCTCTCTCTCTCTATATATATATATATATATATATATATATATATATATATATATGCACTACCAACTTCTTCTACTTCTTCTTACTCTTTCTTCTCCTCTGTGGTTCGGTTTGGAGACAACAAAATGGAAACCAAACTCCAAATCTCTAACCGAAAGCTAAGCTTCACTTTGTGCATAACATATTTCTTTTAATTTTTTCAGATCTATTTCAAAAACACAGTTTGATGTTAATCTATTGTGATGTACGGGAGATAACTGGTGGAGCGCTCAAAAAGAGCGTCGACGGGAGTTTCTCAATATGCTATTCATTATGCCTGAAGCAGGCTTAAGTGTTGATCTTACGCTGATGATGGGGAGGCGCGATTGAAGAAGACGGAGCTTTCGTGGTTAGAAAGGGGAACCAAACACCACAATGGTGTGCGATTCCATTTGCGGTGGTGCGGCAGTTGGACTGAGTGAGACACGGTGGTTTTTAACTCAGGTACACTATGACTTTTTCATACAATATGCTTAACCCTACTAGTCTCACATTAACATATTTTCGTTTTTTCAAATGATGGAACATGCCTAACGAAAATCTGTGATGTGATTCGTTTAATATTTGATTTTATGAAATTTGAATTCGTTTTTTCCAACGCAGGTACCCTCCGGTTTTTTCAAATGTTCATTTTTTTTCTTGAGCAATATTTCTTTTGTGTTGTGATTTTTATTTGGTTGAAATCTGTGATAAGATCTAGATCTATTATTTGATTTTTGTCATTATTTTAGATAATAAAGTATCTATTTTTGTAATGTATTTTAAAATGAGTTAGATTTAAGGTTAATTGTATATATCTTCAACAATATTCACATGCTTTCAAATTTCAATGTAAACTTGAATGATCCATAACGGCCAATTTACTTGAGTTTCATATAATAGAAGAGAGTGTTAGAAACAGTGTAATATAATGTGTTTACTTGACTGTAACCAATGCTTTGTGCTTTGCATGAAGGGTGTACAAGGTGCAGAACCCGACCCAGTTTTAAGTTGGGACTAGAGAGCTAGGTGCGTCCGATCGTTGTAAAAGTCATTGATCGCAAGACAGAAAATGATTAATAGGATGAAGGCCAAATACTCTATGTGATTATGGGCCTTTTTCTTTGTGCTCACATAACAGATGTTCTTGGCACACATGACATTGTTGGGGCTTTTATTTTTGTGCTCACATACACAGACGATTTTGGCGATGCAATGTTGGTGCCATAGTTCTTTAGTGGCAGTGGAATGAGACTTAAGGTGAAATCCATTTTCTACCAGCCAAATTGGCGCTATACGCTTCTGGTTAAATTATTGTTGTGTGTTCCAAATATTTTAAGCACTTTTGTTTGCCACATTCTTTTTTGGCATGCATTCTGAAGATGGTTTTGCTCTACGAATGCTTCTCAATACAAAGGGTGTCATTGCATTGATAATGCTCAACACTGCTTGG